>OX336392.1:67512506-68864902 GCA_946902985.2 Meconema thalassinum | reverse complement strand
ACGTCTTACTGCACATACCATCTCCATAGTTTTAACATCTTAAGAACATGTATTATTCTCTTTCAACTACAAATGACTCGTTAGAACACATCCATCCACCAAGTTAGATCCCTTGTATGTTCACATGTATTTCGCCACTTTCCTTTCATATCGTTATCCTATTATAGTAGTAGAGACTGGGGAACAACGTCAGTTCAACACACGCGAAATGTAGTTAGGCCCTTTGACATAATTTTAAATAAATTCATGAGCCAGTCCGTAGGAACCGGTCCAAAGAGATCAGTCCAAAGGGACTCATCAACAAGGACTCGTCCACAAGGACTCGTCCACAAGGACCTGTCCACAAGGACCTGTCAACAAGGACTTGTCCACAAGGACTCGTCCACAATGACCCGGCACAATGACCCGTCCACTGGGACCTGTCAACAAGGACCCGTCCACAGGGAACCGCTCCCCCACCCTCTTCAAAAGCCATGAGTTGGCATGCTAATTCATAGTGGCTTTCCACCGCACACATGTCTCTTGTGTAGAACAACGTTTCATTCCATATTAGCATTCAAACTCTCACATGTTGCAATTGGAAAGAGAGATTCTCTAAAAAAAATACAATTCCACCGCCTAGTAGGGGTAGGTTTTATTTTTGGGGTTGAAATATGTTGTCCATAGGAAAGGGGGTATCAGTCCGAGTTCAATGACACCTCATTCGTCAAAATCCGACCACGGGTTCGGGAGTTATCGGGCTGCCGCCATCTTGTGTGGAGAGTGTGGAGGTGGAGGGGCCAGAACCCCTGTAAATACACTACTGACGCACAATTATTAGCTTTTAGCTTCATTTACTTAGTATTCGGCCCTTTTGGCAACGACGATTTCTTGCTTGGTTATTCGCGGTTTATTTAATATCTCAAATTAATATTTCATTTATAACGGTAAAATCTCGGCCTTCTTATCATTTAATTTTCATATTTCTGGCTCGCTAGCCGGTGATAATCATTTCTTTAGGTGTTTTTATTCACCAATTACTTTTAAAGATTTATAAAATTGATCATTTGACAACAATACGTCAAGACATTTTAATTTATTTCGTTCTGTTTATTACTTGAGTTTCTCATTACAAATTTCATTATCACTTTATTTTAGTGCAAAACCACTCGAAGATATTTATTTTTATTATTTTCACTACGAACTTTCAATTATTTTCATTTCAACTTTTGTCTTATTTGCCATTTAATTATAAGATCAAACTGTTTTATATATTTCATTATTTATTTTAACAATGTTATTATGATGCATATTTATTTCATTATCTGCTTTTACTATGGCGAAACTTTAAGCCATTTAAATTATTATTTTCGGTTCCTTCCTCCAAATCATTTATTATTTATTATTTCATTTCTTGTTTTTTTATTACTTTACATTACTGATCCCTTTCATATAATTATTCTGCGAGGTCATTCTCACAATTATTTATTATTATTATTTCAACAATTCAATTATATAAGTGCATTCAACTACCCGATGAGTTCGATCGTTAAACTCCCCGGTTACGACCGATCTCATCGAGCCAGTACATCGTACATCTGCAATTGTTAATGAAAAATCATGACTCACCATCGTGATCCGTCTTCTGATCCATCCTTGGGAAGGACTTCACCCACCTAACGACGTAATTAGTACCCTTTCATGGCAGTTTCTATTTTGAGCGACACCTCACTTAGGTCCAATCGACCTTCACTTAAATTTAAACACATCAGTAATTTCTAAAACACTGTATTAACACTAAAACACATATATCTTGTAGCTTATTTACACTGCATACATTTTCACCACCTCTTAGTGAATCTTGGCTCGTTTTATCGGTGTTCCACGCCCTGATGATATCCCCGGACCCTACATTGGACGTGATGCAAACTCGAACGGCTCCTAATTGCTCACTGGATCTAGTCTCTGCCCTGTCCTTTAGATAGTCGATTTTGACTTCTATTATCGTCTTTTATTAGCGACTTTCAGTTTTTACTTGTCCTACGTTTACGCTGTGGTCTATCGAACCTACGGCCCGCTTACTTCGTGACCGTATTTTGTCCTTATTTGCGACAAGTTTTCCTTTACTTCTCCTATGAGAATGTCTTTGTTGCTACGTTCCTATTTGATACACTGTAGCTTCGCTAGAGTTCACTATATTTGTTCTTGGGTCTCGAACCCGTGTTCATTTACTTGTATCATTGGATTTCGTTCCAATATCGGTCCCTCAATATTGTAGTCTTTCACTTAACTTTCACGGAGACCTGTCTGTATATTTCGAAATGATGACCACCAGCGTAAAGTCTTTACTGATCTGGACTGCTGTATTCTAGCTTATTACTGTTCTAGAACTTGTCGCGGCGCAATTTTTACTTCGTCATGGTTTTCGAGTAGCGTAAAATAGTTTTGATCTAGCACAAGTGCTTTAGTGATCACTGATAACAATCGTAGCGGATTTAATTTACCACGCACATACAACTTTTGTTATTACCGCGGATACTGCTGATTGTTAAGTCGTCTTAACACGATCTACTTTGACGGTTGGTAACGAACTATGTTACTTGCTGTGACTTCTCCATACAGGAGTACAATGCGTCTTTACTAGTGTGAGGACGGACTTCCGTCCCGACAGATTTATAATATATTGTGCGGTATACTTGTATACTGTGCGGAATTGCGCTGAGCGTCCCCGGCCTTACTGAACTGCGACAAGTATAATGCAACGCTTCTGCATTTTAGGAGACAGCGTGGAGCCTCTCCCCGGCTTCTGGTGAACTGCTTCTGACACAGCCTATAGGTTCACTTGGCTGACGGATACTGCAATATGCGGTGATGCTCCAACGTCACACCCCTCTCGGGCGGACAGATACTGCATGCTCTGTGGTTGAAACCTGGGCTATTTATTGGGAACTTGCAAAAATAAACTACTTTTGCCTTCTTCCTGGAACTAACTTCTGAACTAGACGTCGCACGTTTTTGAAAAGTATATCATTATGTTCCCTATAATTTAAACGTCTCATTACCATTTCGTTTCCTGAAAATCGATCGTCTAATTAATTTAAGTAAAATCTACAATGCTCCTCAGCTGCGTGGGCGATTGAGTTTTTTTAATCTTCTTCCCACTACCTTCGCTTGGCCCCGCCTAATGACGTAATTGCTGACTAAGTACTTCTTTCCTGGGCCTAAATTATTCATTCTTAACCTCACTTAATTCATAATTTCCTGGATTATTCTGATCCCCATAGGCCTATTGTTATAATTTTGCGTTGTTTCCGCAAAAACGGCTTATTTCACAATTTTGCGGTGTTGATTCGCATTCCAGTGTTGTCAGAAAAGTGCCGATCTAAGCACTCAGTGGTGATTTCCCTGCTAATATGCTCGGGCTGATTCATCCCAGCGTGACTGCTCCCGTGATTCACATATCGCTTGCACCACTTATCTCCAGATGATGCTGTCAATATTCTGCGTCATGGCCTGACTCACTTCGTTATTTCCTCACTGCTAGTTCATAGCTGGACCTCTTTTCATCTTAAAGGTCGGAAGTTCATATCCTGTACCAACCCTATTTGGGTACAATACTTAACCAACAAATATTTTGGATTCGAGGGTAAACATGTCGATATGATAATCGCAAACAATGTACGAATTTGATGCGGCGATGAAGATATTACGGAATCCTTGAGCATATCATCGCAGTGTGAATCGTTCTCGAGTAAATGTAATAGTTGACATGTCTCACGGTAAGTCGCACACAGCTGTCCATTAACTGTTCTCAGTTGTTTAAACGATGTCGGACCACGAACATTCACCAACAACAACCGCAAATAATAACATTCATCGTTATTTGGATGTACTGTGTAGATGCGA
This sequence comes from Meconema thalassinum, assembly GCA_946902985.2. Lineage (NCBI taxonomy): Eukaryota > Metazoa > Arthropoda > Insecta > Orthoptera > Tettigoniidae > Meconema > Meconema thalassinum. Next base: position 68,861,017 of record OX336392.1, on the reverse strand, counting down.
CCCGGAGCGTCTGAATCAAATACATTTGGATGTCCTTCAACTGGTATTCCTTGTTTTCGACGCTGAAACGATTTCGATTATGCATTCCAAGTGTAATAGCGTGGCATGTCAGCATACAGCAAAGTGCGAGCAAAATCACCAGTTTGACAGACTGTGAAGAAACTTGTTAATCTTGTCGACGGTGGACGTGCCACTCTGTCTGCCGCGTTCGATTCATTAAAATAAACTCGTTGACCATTTTCTGAATGAACTGCCAAATGGACTACTGTAGGGTGTCTTTCAGGGATAGCAAATGAAAAGATACGCCAAATTGCTTTGTTGCTACTTACATAGCGACCTCTCTGGTACTCTGATACTTCGTCATTTGCATTGGTTACAGCGAAGACGGCCATATCGCTACCTTTGTTAACATATTTACATATGTACTTTATCGACTTCACAGAGTTACAATATTCCACATTGATGTGAGTCTCAAAAGCTTTGGACAATATTGGCGAGTATGGCACAATCCAACGATTGTCTACATCAACATTTTGTCCTCTTACCTTCACAACTACCGATCGCCCATTGTCCGCAACTGATCCCCGAAGATACTATGCGTATCCATCATATCCCGTTATGGTTTCAGCAATCAGGTCTCTTGGGTATCGCTTGGAACACTTGCCGTCGACCATAGAGGGTGAATTGTAGTTGAAAACTCCGCACGGTCCATGTATCATGTGTTTGGTAACTACTGCATGCAATTTTGGGTCAACTGTTTCATCAAGAATTTCAGCTGAAATTATGGAATCAATCCCATCTGGCCTTATTTTTTCCACTAACCAGACTAAAATATTTGCATGTGGCAGACCACGCTTTTGCCATTCTACAGAGTACATCCAACAACGGACTTGGCCATACACGCGATGCTTTATGAAGAAATTCATGAGAGATTTTCATTTTTGTTTAAAAACTCTGGCAGTGATGTCATGTCTATCAACTGGTGTTTGGCTATGTAGCAATTCCCTCTTGATTTCGGACCATTGTGGGTTACAGGTGAATGTAACAAATAAGTTTGGGCGGCCATAATTCCTAACATATGACGTAGCATCCTGAGCATATTCGTGCATTTGGCGCGGGCTTCCTATGTAAGTAGCTGGCAAAATTGTCATTCTTTCCACATTATTCACATTGCCATCGGCATTTATAGCATCACGGAGATGAATGTATTCCTCTGATCGAAGCTGTCGTTGATTCAAACGGATGTATGTCAATCGTTCAGTCTCAATTTTTTCATACATGTCAACGGAAAACTGATGAAAAAGTCGTCGACACATAAATATATGATTTACTTCACCTTCACGGATCATGAGTCTGTATGAATAGAAATTCATAGCACTAACTTTTTTGTTGGTTTCAGCACCTGCAATCAAAAATGACAAATTTTAATTTGTTACTTAGATGAATTGAATTTATAAATATTATTAATCTTGTTCAATCTAGTTACCTGTTACCTGATTTACCATTTAGGTAGATTTCATTAGAAAGCTAACTATTGCAATGGGTCCCATGTTTCGACTTCCGGAGAATTTCGACATATCTTCGCGTTTCACATCCCCCAGACCCCAAAACCACCGTCAGTTCAAAAGTTTATATATAATTTATGTATATATATATATATATACTAGCTGTACCCGGCATGCGTTGCAATGCCAATCAAAGAAAGTGTTGGCGTTGTAACTTTGTTTGTTGAAGTGCTTTTGGATTCCCAATATTTTTTTCTTTTTCCGTTAACCACCACTTAACTATTGCAAAATTGATTTACTATCCCAATAAAATCACGGGAACGTGCTCAACAGCTCACCAACGTTTCATCGCAATGAAAGTAATGGTATATGAACACATACGGGACTTGGTTGGAACGATTCCTGTGCTGCCACTCTTTATATACTCGTGCGCTACCAATTGTAAAATGTATTTACTAAATCAGAAATCTTTGCGGTAGTGGAAACAGCATTTCTCCAAATTTCATTACAATCGCATCAATGGTATATGAAGGCATATGGCATTTTTTTAAGCGATACGTGCGCTGTTACTCATTTGTTGAATCTACTCGTGCGCTACCTATTGTAAACAGGATTTACTAAGTCCGAAACCTTTCCTGGAGTGTGCACAACAATACAACCAAAGTTTCATAGCAATCGGATGAATGGTATATGAACGCATACGGGACTTTGTTTAAGCGATTCGCGTGCCGTCACTCATTTGTTGAATCAATTCGTGCGCTACAACTTTCATATTTATTCACCTTTTAAACTTTCTCTGGACTTCCACAAATAGTTCAAGACCAAAATTAGCAAAATCGGTCCAGCAGTTCTCGAGTTTTAGCGAGACTAACGAACAGCAATTCATTTTTTTAGCCTACTTTTCACATTTAGCAAAAATGAGGAAAAAGTAGACTTATGAGATCGATCCGGGAAAATGTCTGTCTGTCCTTCTGTCTGTCTGTCAACTCCTAAACGGCTGCAGCTATCGAGACCAAATTTGGTATGAGTAAAGACCTATACTAGGACATTTCAATGTCATACTTGAAAATGATGTCAGTGCTACCAACTGCTAAAAAATCGCAATTGAAATTTGAGCGCCATGTTGGATATCTTGGAATCTATACATGGGAACTATTCCTAAATTGGTACACATATAGATAATAATACTTCAGTTTAATTTTCAGGAGGCCATACATGACAGTGTTGCCAAAAGGATTCTAAGTCTACTGATAAGTCCAAATTTTAAATGCATATAACTCCTACACTATCAATTGGATTTCAAACAAATTTCTTATGTACTATGTGTACATAAACAGATATGACTAAACGTATTCTAAAGAGCCACCAGTGCTGCCAACTGTCAATAAATGATCTCTCTATTTTTTATCCAAATACCAATATATCAGAAAGTATGCGAGCCCACAGCTTTAAACTTTGCACACGTATAGTTCCCAACATTCTACATTAATTTGGAGCAACTAATGTACGTCAGTGCTACCAACATGATTCTAAGCCTGCTGAAAAGACCAATTTTTAATTTCATGTATCTTCTATACTATCAATTGGATTTCAACCAAATTTCGTATGTGCTATGTGTACCATAACAGATATGACTGTGCATATTCTTTAGAGCAATCAGGGCTGCCAACCGTTCATAAATGGTGTTTATATATTTTACCCTAATATCAATATATCAGAAAGTATGCAAGTCAACAGCTCTAAACTTTGCGCACGTATAGTTCCTGACATTCAAGATTAATTTGGAGCAACTAATGTATGTCAGTGCTACCAACATGATTCTAAGCCTGCTGATAGGTCCAATTTTAAAATACCAGTAACTGCTATACTAACAAATTGATTTCTTCCAAAATTGGCACAACAATACATCATAATATTTCAAATTATTTCTGACCAACACATGCATGACATTGTTGCCAACATGATTTTACATGCGCTGATAGGTCCAGTGTCTAACTGCATGTAACGTCCATGCTATCCATTGGACTTCAACCAAATTTTGTATTCTGTACCTTAAGAGATGGAACTAAGAATATATTCAGTCACCAGGGCTGCCATCTGTAGTGCTCTATCAGGCTACATCATGCCAGGTATATTTCGAACGAATTAGAATTTTCGATATTTCCAAATTCATTTCGTCATTATTCTAGATAGGTCCATAAAGATTAATCATTGGCATGAATCTTAAATTTTAGGAAAAGTAGTCTCTTTAGTTCGTCACGGAACTTCTTGTTATATATATATATATAGATGGTTACAACAAATTTAATTTTTTAGACTAGTATTATTTTTATATTTTTGTGTTACTAATGTTACTCCCTAATCCTGAAGGAAAAATACATGAGATTAATAACAAGAAGTTCCGTGACGAACAAAAGAGCCTACTTTTCTTAAAATTTAAGATGCAAGCCAATGATTAATCTGTATGGATCTATCTAGAATAGTGACGAAATTAAATTGGTAATATCGAAATTTCTAATTGGATCGAAATAAACCTGGTATAATATAGCCTAATAGAAAACTACAGTTGGCAGCCCTGATGACTGGATATATTCTTGGTTCCATCTCTTAAGGCACAGAATACAAAATTTGGTTTAAGTACAATGGATACCATGGACGTTACATGCAGTTAAAATTGAATCTAACCGCGCGCGTAAAATCATGTTGGCAACAATGACATACATGTATTGGTCAGAAATAATCTGAAATAATATGATCTATTGTTGTGTCAATTTTGAATGAAATCCCTTAGTTAGTATAGAAGTTACATGCATTTTAAAATTAGACATATTATCAGGCTTAGAATCATGTTGGTAGCACTGACGTATTTAAGTTACGGTACTCCAAATTAATATAGAATGTCAGGTACTATACGTGTGCAAAGTTTAAAGCTCTCGGCTTGCATACTTTCTGATATATGGGTATTTGGATTTTTTTTAAATGAAAGCATTTATTAACAGTTGGCAACCCTGGTGGCTCAAAAGAATACGCTCAGTCATATCGGTTTATGTACACATAGCACATACGAAATTTGGTGGAAATCCAATTGACAGTGTAGAAGTTATAATATGCATTTAAAATTTGGACCTATCAGCAGGCTTATAATCATTTTGGCAACACTACCATCTATGGCCTCCTGGAAATTTAATTGCAATATTATTATCTATACGTGTGTCAATGTTGAAATAGCTCCCATTCATATCTTCCAAGATATCCAACATGGAGCTCAAATTTCAATTGCGATTTTTCAGCAGTTAGTAGCAATGACATCATTTTCAAATATGGCCGTGAGATATTCATGTTTAGATCTTTACTCCTACCAAATTTTGTTTCGATTGCTGCAGCCGTTTAGGAGTTGATAGGGGGGACACACACACAGCCAGACAGACAGACAGACAGACAGAAGGACAGACAGATATTTGCCCGATCTCATAAGTCTACTTTTTCCTCATTTTTAAAAATGTGAAAAGTGGGCTAAAAATACACTTGGATGCTCAGTTTCGATCGTCACACGATCATCAACTGATCCATTACACTTAGGCCCTAAAGTATATGTCAGAAAGTATGGGTGAAATTATCTACAATAAGTACATCTATTTAGATGCAGTATGAGTTGAGATATTTCAACCCGTCAATATTTGTTAGTTGTGGTCTATGTAATGTTTTGTTAAAATACTGGAGTTGGTGATTGATCTCCAAACTTGCTTGTTTGGAGTGTATAAGTGATTGTAGTTAAATGGTCAATACAGGTTGTATTGTAATGGCAACTTGTCTTGTACTGTCCTGGTGAGAGCTGTCATCTTGGTCACTATCTAATCTCAACTGTAATGGATCTGATGATGATCGCTTGACGATCAAAATTGGTCATCCAAGTGTATTTAATATTCTCATGTAATTCTTTTCAAGATTAGGGAATAACCCATCTCTTTCGGGAAAAGCTCGAGTTGATCGACTGAATAGCATCATACTTTCGTTTACTGAAGCAACACTAAAAATGGCTTCAAGAACCGTAATGTTTTGTGACACTGTAAATGTATTTGTAAGTTTCTTTCCATATATGGATGTACACTATTTGTTATTCAACAAGAAGTTCCGTTGCGAACTAAAGAGCCTACTTTTCCTAAAATTTAAGATTCATGCCAAAGATTAATCAATATGGATCTATCTACCGGTAGAACAATGATGAAATTAAGTTGGCAATATCGAAATTTCTAATTAGTTCGAAATACTGTATACCTGGCATAATTTAGCCAAATACAGAACTACAGTTGGCAGCCTGGTTCCATCTCTTAAGGTACAGAATACAAAATTTGGTTGAAGTCCAATGGATAGCATGGACGTTACATGCTTAAACATTGGATCTAACAGCGCGCGTTAAATCATGTTGGCAACACTGACATACATGTATTGGTCAGAAATAATCTGAAATAATATGATCTATTGTTGTGTCAATTTTGAATGAAATCCATTAGTTAGTGTAGAAGTTACATGCATTTTAAAAATTGGACCTATCAGCAGGCTTAGAATCATGTTGGCAGCACTGACGGATATTAGTTACTCCAAATTAATCTAGAATGCCAGGTACTATACGTGCGCATAGTTTAGAGCTATTGGCTTGCGTACTTTCTGATATATTAGGGTAACACAAATGGAGAGCCCTGGTTGCTCTTAAGAATCGGCATAGTCATATCTGTTTTGGTACATATAGCACATACGAAATTTGGTTGAAATCCAAATGATAGTATAGAAGTTACATGTATTTAAAGTTGGATTTCTCAGCAGGCTTAGAATCATGTTGGTTGCACTGTCGTATATAAGTTACTTCAAATTACACATCAAAAAAAGTTTTGCATCACCTCGGTTCCCAGATCTCTGGCATATAGACGTTGACTGTGTATATTGTATCAAAGATACAGTCCCTTTGACTGTTCATAGATGTCACTAAAACTGCTCAAAGATGTAAACAACCATGCATTGGCAGGGCCTATTAGACGGAGGGGGTACGACAGCCGATCAGTTCCAGTCATTCCACCAGGACGAAGGTACGCTGCTCATGTTGTCTGTAGTTCCACCATGCCTAGAAGGTCAATACCGCAGTTCGATCGCGTCCGCATTGTTACTTTGTGTCAAGAAGGGCTCTCAACAAGGGAAGTTTCCAGGCGTCTCAGAGTGAACCAAAGCGATGTTGTTCGGACATGGAGGAGGTACAGAGATACAGGAACTGTCGATGACAGGCCTCGCTCAGGCCGCCCAAGGGCTACTACTGTAGTGGATGACCGCTACTTACGGATTGCCGCTCGGAGGAACCCTGACAGCAATGCCACCATGTTGAATAATGCGTTTCGTTCAGCCACAGGACGTCGTGTTTCAACTCAAACTGTGCGCAATAGGCTGCATGATGCGCAACTTCACTCCCGACGTCCATGGCGAGGTCCAGCTTTGCAACCCCGACACCATGCAGCGCGGTACAGATGGGCCCAACAACATGCTGAATGGACCCCACAGAATTGGCATCACGTTCTCTTCACCGATGAGTGTCGCATATGCCTTCAACCAGACAATCGTCGGAGACGTGTTTGGAGGCACCCTGGTCAGGCTGAACGTCTTAGACACACTGTCCAGCGAGTGCAGCAAGGTGGTGGTTCCCTGATGTTTTGGGGTGGCATTATGTGGGGCCGACGTACGCCACTGGTGGTCATGGAAGGCTCCGAAACGGCTTTACGATACCTGAATGACATCCTCCGACCCATAGTGCACCCATATCGGCAGAATATTGGAGAGGCATTTGTCTTCATGGACGACAATTCTCGACCTCATCGTGCACATCTTGTGAATGCGTTCCTTCAAGATAACGACATCGCTCGACTACAGTGGCCAGCATGTTCGCCAGACATGAACCCTATCGAACATGCCTGGGATATGTTGAAAAGGCTGTTTATGGACGTCTTGACCCACCAACCACTCTGAGAGATTTACGCCGAATTGTCATTGAGGAGTGGGACAATTTGGACCAACAGTGTCTTGATGAACTTGTGGATAGTATGCCACGACGAATACAGGCATGCATCAATGCAAGAGGACGTGCTACTGGGTATTAGAGGTAGTGGTGTGTACTGCAATCTGGACCACAAATGCTGAAAGTCTAGCTGTATGATGGTACAACATGCAATGTGTGGGTCTCATGAGCAATAAAACGAGCTGAAATGTTGTTTGTGTTGATCTCTATTCCCTTTGTATTTAAAGGTTCCGGAACTCTTGGAACCGAGGTGATGCAAAACTTTTTTTGATGTGTGTAGTATGTCAGGTACTATACGTGTGCATAGTTTAAAGCTGTCGGCTTGCATACTTTCTGATATATGGGTATTTAGATGTTAAAGAATTGAGAGCATTTATTAACAGCTGGCAGCCCTGGTGGCTCGTAAGAATACGCTCAGTCATATCTGTTCATGTGCACATAGCAAATACGAAATTTGGTTGAAATCCAATTGATAGTGTAGAAGTTATATGCATTTAAAAATTGGACCTATCAGCAGGCTTATAATCATTTTGGCAACACTGCCATGTATGGCCTCCTGGAAATTAAACTGCAATTTTATTATCTATACGTGTACCAATTTTGAAATAACTCCCATTCATACCTTCAAAGATATCCAACATTGAGCTCAAATTTCAATTGCTATTTCTCAGCAGTTGGTAGCACTGACATCATTTTCAAATATGGCCGTGAGATATTCAGGTATAGATCTTTACTCCTACCAAATTTTGTTTCGATTGCTCCAGCCGTTTAGGAGTTGATAGGGGGGACACACACACAGCCAGACATACAGACAGAAGGACAGACAGACAGACAGACAGAAGGACAGACTGACAGACAGACAGACACACATTTGCCCGATCTCGTAAGTCTACTTTTTACTCATTTTTGCAAAATGTGAAAAGTAGGCTAAAAATTAACCCACCCTGGCTTTCCAGGCCAGGTAAGGGTTGGGTCATACATACATTACTATTAGTACTAGCAATACGAAACCTCAGTTCATTACCGCACAATAATTTTTAAACAACCCAGTGTCCCTAGTGCGAGGAAATCGATAGTTACTCATGCGCCGTCAGCCTGTCTCGTGAAGCCGAAGTAAGGCGTCAGATATTCATCGTCTAGCGGACGAGCACTTTTCCCACAGTATATCATTATTGTGATTGTACATAAGGAAGTATATGACAGTTCTTTGGGGAAAACAAGTATGTTGTTTTATGAATACTATTAGAGGGCTTACAGCTTGCCAGTATAAACGTAACAATTCGACATGTACTGTAATTACGCACCTCCAAACATTATGCAATCTGTTTGTGTAAAACTAGAAGCATTCCTGATGCAAAGGTACAGATTGAACTTACAACTAAATTTTTGGTGTGCTCCACCTGCATGAGTAGTGGCGAAGCATCATATATATTATCTCAGTAGTATAGATCCCTCCTGCGGCGCTAACAAGTGACCGATCGTGACAATGTGCATTCTAATGAAAGAGAATAGACATTAGCAGTGACGAATTGCTCTCTAATTTCATAAATATCTATAATTTCTTTAAAAAATGAATTTTACAAATATGTACGAATTGTGCGATTTGCTATTACCGTTGCTGTATGAAACTACACTCCATAATTGCTGTCCACTTCACATTTTGGCGGCTGTGGCACCTGTTTCGTGTCATTTTATCTTTTTGCGTAGCTTTCAGATCAGTAAATCAAAGGAATGAGTACTCAAATCGTATAATTTCATAAATATCGAATAACCGGTGAGTGTTACAGCAACCTTTCTCTTTATGGCTCTCATTATAAACCTATTGGGGAAAGTGTGGTTTATGAACATGCGAGATATCTCGCACGGGTCCTCTAGTCATATTGTAATCAAATAATAGAATAATAATAATAATAATAATAATAGTCATACGCAAGTTAGTGAGGATGCTGGGAGACTGGTGGCTTGCACAGACACCTGTACCGTATTCCTGCTCACCATTACTGGGATCAGAACCTGGACGGAATGAGTGAATTGCTGTTGTTTTGTTGTTGTTGTTGTTGTTGTTGTTGTTGTTGTTGTTGTTGTTGATTGATTTCAGAGTCTTGGAAACTCTTGGTAATCAGCCCCGTGTAGTTGGATCTGTTTTAAACTTGTCTAATAATCTGTATTCCTGTGATGACTGTAGTAGTGGGTGTAACTGTATATGTGACAGGATATCAGAAAATTAAAAAACACGCATGTACACGGGATAAATGTTCAAGATATTACGAAAGTCTCTAAATGAATTAACAACGATATATGATAATAATACTGATAATAGGAATGATAAATCATATACTTTGATATTCATTTGAAGATTTATTGTTAGAGTGAGAACAGCGAGGTCGTCTACCCCTGCACAGGGTCGGTGCTGCTGGAATATCACTCTGGACCTTACAAGGCAACCCCGTGACATGCCATGCCATCGCAGCCCATGGAGGGCGCAGGTTTAGCGACCGCTGTCCAACCATTTGGTCTGCAGACGCGTGGTCAGCACACCTTGTCCCCTCACCCGTTAATCTTGTTTTTTTCAGACCTGGCTCTGCACACGATGGAGATGACGATGCTCCTTTGTACACTTGGACTGACTAGATATGACCATGTCAGAAATACAGATGTTCAACAATTACGGAGAAAGTGAGGGAAGCGCGTCTCCTTTGGCATGGTCATGTTATGAGAATACCGGGCGGCTATGTCGCCAAAGTAGCTTTCAACCTGGACCCATGTGGAATGCGACCACGCGTACGACCTGCAGATGTCAACGACAGTAAAAAGTGGAGAAGATGTAGTAGAGCTGCGGACCCCGTACTGGGATAAACGCTAGGAAATAACAATAAGAAGAAAGTGCTGCCTTACTGTCAGACAGCTACTCAATTGTCCTCACAAGGCTGAGTGCAGCCAGGCCTACGTCAGTTTCTAAAATCTCGGACAGAGCAGAGAATCGAACCTGGGAACTCCAGGTGGGAGGCAGGTGCACTTCCTCAACACCACAAGGCCGGCAAAGATTTTCAAGCTTGAATAAAATGTGACTTTTTGAAGTGTCTTAGTTACATTTATGTCTATGATTTCTTGGAAGTTGAGGGGGCATGGGTGCGCAGCATCAAGCTAGTTGCATCTCACCAAGGTGGAGTAGGTTCAATTCCCGGTCAATGCATGTGAGATTTTTGAAGTAAAATGCCATATCCTGTGGTTCTGATTCCACGTAAAAAGAAGGTACCGTGGTTCATGATCACAAGTTTAACGGTCGTGTGAAACTACAAGCTTCCTTCCTTTTGCTTCCTGGAAGCTGTTGAAATAAGGGTGGTGTTAAGTAATGGCAGTTGGAGGTGCTGTTAAAAGTTTTTCTCACAGGAACAGTTGGATGGGTATTTATTGTAGATTTAATGGACGGAACAGTGAGGGCATCTGCCCCCATCCAGGGTGAGTACTGCTGAATATCACTTTGTGGCTTACAAGGGAACATCGAGACATAGTTACTTCAAATCACAACGAAACTCTCACAATACCTAGTAAAAACCATCAGTCTCACACATATGGAGCACCCAATAATGTGAATTTCTCTGGAGAGTTCCGAAGTGCTGTTAGCGCCCGCGACATACGCAACCCATCATTCACCAATGACAATATTATGTTACCGTATGCAAGGCAAGCATCTCCACACTTGTCACAAAATTCAACAAGGAGTTACGTGAAGAACTAAATACCCTATTTTCATATATCCTATTTATGTAAACTGTCTCTATCAACATACAAAATGTCAGTTTGATTGCTGTAATAGATTCGTATATATTGAGAACCATCTAAATATTTCGGATGGTCACCATGTTTGATTTTTATATTTGTAGGCCATGGAGTTATGTACAATTACATGAAGTTTGTAGCGTAGGTGTATTATTCAAACTTTAATCGCATTAATAGGACTCAAAAATAAAAACAAGATATTAACATTTCGCACATCCGCCATCTTGTGGTTATCTAAACAATTGAAATAAATTGGATTTCAGTGGATTAACATTTATATCAGCATATATTGTACCATGTTTCGCAGCGCTAGGATGGTTAAATCGCGAGAAAGGTTCATTTAAATAATATTTAATTTTACCGTCGCCCTCTTTTCGTACTTGTGCTCACCAGGTTATTGAAAGTCTCATACGTGAACTTATGTCTATAGCCTTAATGAACATACAAAATTTCAGTTTTGTTGCTGTGATAGATTAGTAGACATTGAGAACCGTCTAAATATTTCGGATGATCGCCATGATGGATTTTTATGTATGGATGACATACAATTATGCACTATTAGATGCCAATTATTGCTTAAGTTAATTATTCCAACGTTGATTTTGATCGCATGATTAGGACACAAGAAAAAAACTTAATTTTGAAATTTAGCACAGCCGCCATCTTAGAGTTATGTAAACAATTGAAGTATATTAAATATCAGTGTATTAGAATGTGTATAAACATTTGCTACACAATGTTTCACTGCGCTCCGATAGTTAAATAGCGAGAAAAGTCTATTTGAATCTTTCAACTGCGCTTGACTGCCATGTTCGTTTTGTAATTAACACGGTTTTGAATGTCACATAGGTAAACTTCCAGTAGAGACTTTTACCACCGTACAAAATTTCAGGGTATTAACTGTTACTTTTTCGGAGATATAGAAAGCCAGTGAAATATTTCCGTCGGCCATCATGATGGATTGGTGAAGCGTATTAAAATTTAAAATGCACGATCAAGGTGGGACAAGGTAGTAGTATGCACTTGCCAAATTTCATTGAAATCGCTTCGGCCATTTAGATTTTATTAGGGGAGGACACACACACAGACACACTTACACACACATGGACGAAAGGTGATCTCATAAGCCGAATTTTTTCATAAATGGAAATATACTAAAACAATGTACAGTATATGCAGGCTTTCCTTTTAATCGGTTGAGTATTCATTGCGTGGAAGAGAATCAGGGCGCCATACTGTCGGATAATATTCTATTAGCAGAGAAATTATACATTATACTCGTACATACCGTTTCATTTGAGACTTTGGTTGGTTGGTTCCTCAGTTTAGGGGCTGCAGCAACGCTCTCATGTAGACCCGTGTACTTTGTGTGTGTGTAGAATCTGTCTGATAACCGGTGTTAATTGTGATGGTTGTGTTAGTGTGTGTTAACTGTGTCAGGTAAGGACTGCAGACGATCAATTTCAAGTAGTTCCTACTTTTGCTACCAAATGCTACCGTCAACGACACCTAGCTGTGAACTTGGCTACTAGATGCCACCGCAACCGGCACCTTCTGGGGAACGTCGGAACTTAATAGAGCATTAATCAAATATAACGTACAAATCTTTCCCTTCACACAATTGTAGTTAGAGGAACGTTCTGTTACAAGCCATAAATCTATGACATGGACCCACCGGCTTTTTAACGCTCTTAAAAAATCCCATGACTTTGGCCGGGTTTGCACCCACAATCTTGGGCTTAGAAGCTCAGCAAGCTACCAACTATACCATCAAAGGCGCAGAAAAGCACATTGAGAGGATCAGCAAATATTATTATTATTATTATTACATAAGATAAGGAAATAATGAATGCACTTGTATAATCCTAATGCAACAATCTGTATTCTCGAAAATAACAGTGACAGAGTCTAAAGCTCCCCTTCCTCGAGTTGAAATGTGACTATGAACAATAGTACACGTATTAACATATAGTTGTGATCGTCAGAGTCCTATAATGATATCACTTTGTATGCAGGTTCTCCTCAGTATGGGTCGGAATACACATGTTCCAATAGTTGTTATATCCATCATTTCACTGCTGTACAGAATTCTCATAAAACTGGATGTAATGTTCCTCAGGCCCCATAACAAAGACGTTAAAATACAGAGACGTGCGTCTCCGTTCACAAGTCCATGTTTATCTTCTAACATGTAGGTTTTATGACAGTCGTGAGGTGTCTCCAAACCATAAGAATGCTACACAGTGTCATTTGAAATTCCTTCCTAGTGTCTTTGTTTGATGACATACCACAGAACGACAAGCATACTGAAGGATTTAAGACGTTCTATCGTGTGGCCAGAGGCCAGATAGTAAACTAAACTGATTCTAAGCACAAGGTATTCCATTGAAAATAATAATAACTAAGTGCCAGGGGCGTATATAAGGACGGACCTTTGAGGGCTTCAACCCCCACCTCCCCCCGAAAAAAAGCTAACAAAAATTAAGAATGCATTGCTTTGGTAAAATCATGAAATAATTGTACATTTGGTTGTACCCTAATCTTAACTTATTGGCTAAGCTTTAAACAATATCAAGATTGGAATTAGACTACCTCGTGGTGTAGCGGCTAGCATTCTTGGCTGCGCCCCGGAGGTCGGAATTTGATTCTTAGCTCTGCCAATAAATTTGAATTCTGGTCTGAGGGATAGAAATGCCTCGTGAGACAAAACTGAGAATTACACAGTACGGTAGTTTTGAGAAATTGCACAAAGTGCAATTGCTTCTTTATCAATTCTGAAAGCTCTGTGTATTTTAACAGCATTTCAACATGTTTTGTTAGCATGTTTCCGCCGTTTGGGATTGCCACATCTATGAAGGTGGTGTCCTCATGCATTTGTCAACAAGAACTAGATCAGGTATGTTGTGCACGGATGACTGGTCTGTCAATACAGTACGATCCCAGTACAACGTAAAGTTTTCATTTTCCAGTACACTTTCAGGTGCATAATTATTATTTTATAGTACGGCATTTTATCTTGGCTCAGCAGTTGAAGGTGTACAGCCAGTTCTTCATGTACTATCATGGCAACAAAGTCATGTCTCTTCCTATATCCCTAAATTATTTATTTATTTACAGCGTATTTTCCCAATATTGGAAAGGGTTAAGCACTTGGACTCAATTCTTGACGTTCTTCTTATTTTGCCAGTATTGTTTCATTCTGTTGGAGAATGCCAATTTTCTTTCGTCAGACCATTGAGGTCTGTAAGGTGTAGGTTTGGGTTGCTCTGGTTGGACTTCCCAGTTGTTCACATTGTTACGGAAGGAGTCTCTGTCTGATGTGTCGGTTATGTTAGCAGTTCGCATGTCTTTTGGTACTTCTTTCATCCATGGTGTTGTACTTTTGAGTGATGGTATGTAATCTAGTATTCTTTTGGTTAGTCGGGTATCCTGCAGTCTACTTATGTGCCCGAAGAAATTCAATCGTCTTTTTCTGATGTCGACTTCGATGTTTCAGTATATTTCAGTTGTTTTGATTGACTGTAGTCGGTACTCGTCAGGAGTGAGTCTTGCTCCTAGTATTTTCCGAATGATTTTTCGTTCTTCTTTTTTGATGTCCTTAAGTTCATATTTCTTATTGAGTGTAAGTGTTTCGCTCGCGTAGAGACTTGCCGGTTTGATGACAGTGTTGTAGTATCAAGGTTTGGTTTGTCTTGACATGCATTTTTGTTACAGAGGTTTTGGATAAGTCCGAGTGCTCTCTTGGTTTTCTGGAGACAGTTTTGTTGTGAATTTTTTTCGGATCCAGATATTTGAAATATGGGACTCTTTTGATCGTTAGTTATTTTGTTTGCATGTTGTCGCCTTTGTGACTTAGCACTTGAGTTTTCTGGAAGGATATTTGAAGTCCCGCATTTTCGGCGCATTCTAGGAATGATTCTATTTGTTTTATTGCGGTCTCTTGATTTTCTGTTAGTATAACCAAGTCATCGGCGAAGGCAAGACATGGTATAGAGAGATTGTTTTTACGAAACCAAGTGTAACTGGTTTCCAGATATTTTGTTTGAGCTCTTTTTCCCCATTTTCCATGACTTTATCCAGGACCATAATGAATAAGAGAGGGGAAAGACCATCTCCTTATCGCACGCCTGTTTGAATTTCGAAAGTTTGCGAGATTTTCCCCATAAATTTTGCTTTGGAATTTGTGTTGGTCAGCGTTTATTCAATGAGTTTCCGTATTTTATGGTCCAATCCTCTTTCTTCAAGGATCTGGAAGAGTGATTGTCTGTCTACCGATCGAGTCGTATGCTGTTTTGAAATCGACAAATGTGCACATCACTGGTTTATTTCGAATTGCATGCATTTTGACAATGGTTTTAAGGTTGAAGATTTATTCAAGGCACGATCGGTTTGGTCTGAATCCTGCTTGAAATTCTGATAACTTTGGTTCGACCTGTTCCTGTGTTCGTGTCAAGAGGCAAACTGAGATAATTTTGTAGGTGACGGGAAGGAGAAAAATCTCTCTGTAGTTGTTCACGTCAGACTTATCTCCGCTTTTGTGTAGTGGGTGGATGATTGCTGTTTTCCAGTCATCAGGTATTTTCTCTGTTTGCCATATTTCTTGAATGATTAGTGTAATTTCTCTGAGTGCATTGGGTCCTAGGTTTTTAAGTAGTTCTGCATTCATGCCGTATTCACCTGAGGCTTTATTGTTTTTGAGTCTTTTGATGTGAGAGTGGATTTCTTCTTGAGTTTGTGGTGGTGATTCTTCTGGTGTGGGGTATGATTGTTTCGTTGGGAATCTTTTCGTGGGTTCTGGGCAATTCAAAAGTCGGGAGAAGTATGTAGCTATCTCTTGGCAATTGTCTTTATTTGTCAATGCCAGTTGTCCGTCTTGTTTTCTGAAGCATACGTTTTTGTGGTGTGTACCCTTTGATTTAGTTGGCGAATGTTTTGTAGAAATCACGCGTATTGTAGTTTCTGAAGTCGTTCTCGATCGAAGTCAGTTGATCATTGATATATTTCTGTTTGATTCGTCTCAGAATTTCTATATTATTATTATTATTATTATTATTATTATTATTATTATTATTGACTCATTCCTTGAAGGGGATGTTTGCGTGGCAGTAAATCTACGGGCTCTCAATTTTAACCATCCTTAAATATCAACCAATTGCGCCAGGATTCAGTCGAGCAACCTTGGATACCGAAAGCAAAAGCCTTTCCGTCTGGGCCATGCAACCCGCTAACTCTTTATTGCAAATTTTGACTTTTTTGGTCTTAAATACATTTTTAGAGTATTCTTAGGTTCTTAGGAGTGTCATCTATAATGTATCATAGATGATTTGGCACGTATATTACTTGGAACCGGCCGCAGTGGCCGAGAGTGATACCTTGTGCCTCGCTACTATTGGGAGAGTGTTGGTTCGAACCCCACTTTGACCGTCCTAAAAATGATTTTCCGTGGTTTCCAATTTTCACTATCTGGCAATTGCCGGTACGATTCCCTTCAACAGGTCCACGGGGGAGTTCCTTCCCACTCTATTTTCTGACCCTTCCATAATTAGACCGAAGTTAGCGGTCACATTGGCGATCGGCCAGTCACCATATAGCGATAAAGTGTGTCCACCTCTAAGACACTGCCCTTGTGGAGGTAGAGGAATGATCCCTCACAGCGTTTGTGGGTAAAGCCGAGCTTAAAGTATAAGTTATTTATATATATATTTGAAACGTTATAGGGGTACTGTGTTCTAAAGAATATTATAAAATTCACGTACCGGTTAGCCAGCTTCTTTCAGAAATAATTCAGGACAAATCTTTCAACGTGCCAGCCACATTTCAGGCATCATGTAACACAAAACATGGCCAGAAAAGCCGGAAAGCCGCTATGAATATACATTTCTTATATTTAAAATCAGCTAAATACGTAATGCAATTTGTAATTTAGGAGACTGGGCATATAGTAGAAACTATGTCTCCATTCCATCGTTGCACAAACATAAAATTTTCAGGAATTCCTTTCCTACGGGCAAGACAGTAATGAATGACAAAGATTTATGTAGCCCTCTAACATAATGGCGGCTTCGATGGCGTAGTTGGTAGCATGCTGAGCTTCTATGTCCAAGTTCGCGGGTTCTAACCCGGCCGAGGTCGTCGGATTTTTAAGAGCGTTAAAAATCCCTCAGTATGCCTTCCTTCGGAGGGGAAGTAAAGCCGGCTGTCCCTATGTCATAGATTTATGGCATGATAAAGAACCTTCCATTAATTACACTTGTGTGAAGAAAATTAAGGGATATATTTGACTAACGCTCTTAGGTTCCAACGTTCGTCGCCAGGAGCCGACTGCGGTGGCATCTAGTAACAAAGTTCAGAACTAGTTGGTCGTTGACGTTGGCGTTTGGTAGCAAAACTTGGAACTACTTGAAAATCGAATGTCCCCAGTCCTTACTTGAATTTAAAACAGATAACACACACACTAATACGGCCATCACAATGAACACTGGTTATCAGACAGATTCTACACACGCCCAAAGTACACAGGGCTACATGACCGCGTTGTCGCAACCCCTAAACTGAGGAACCAACCAACCTTTTTAACATAGATTTGCCGATCAAGATACAGATTCGGAAGGCCATGACGTAAGGTCTAAGAGAACGCTGGCTCGTTAGAAGATGCGTGCTGTATGGAATTTAGAAGGCCGTGGCCGTGTGTCTGGCGTGAGGTCATAAACAAGTCGAGGAGGCCATAGTCAAGTGTCGCAACAGCAGCAGCTGCATTTGAATCGCCTTAGAAAGTTGTTGATGATGCTTGAAAAGGCTAATTTTCAGGTGTGTTATCCAGGCGAGAGCTATGGCATATGAATAGCAGACAATCAGAGCCATCCCATCTCTAGTGCCTCTGTGTCAGAGGGTTATGAGCTTCTCTCCACGTGCAAAGTAGGATGACCCCATCAAGTACATTCGAGAAATTGCATTATATAAAGTGAAATAATACTTCATGCTTTTGTATGTCTAGTCTGACGTCCAGACACCTCACCACTTATCATGAAATACAATGTTTCCATTTAGTCATTTGTTTTGGTTACGTAATCAATCTTGTGTTCATAATATTGTCGAGGTAACTACGGGACAATTGTGTTGCAAACATGAGAAAGCTGACGTTAGAATATTTTTTTAGACTGAGCGAGAGCCTATTGGTCTACTCCCCTCCAAGTCACTTTTCTTCTTTTTCCCTTCTTCTTCTTCTGCTTCATTTCCCGTTTCCAGTTCCCTGGGTAGGGTTGCGAATCAAGGACCTCCACAGTTGTCTATCTCTCCACCATTCATTTCCTTCTTTCAATATTTATTTTTCTTTTATTCCTCTTTTCTCTATTCCCCCAAGGGCTCACATCTATTGGGACGTGGGTTGGCGACCACGGGGCCCCAGCTGAGTCCGGAATTGCTTCCACTTACTTGCGCCGGCCTCCTCTCTGTCTTCTTTCCTTTCGACCTCACTTGTTCAACTCTTGTTCTCTTCCGACCCCGACGGTATTAGGGTATCCGAGGCCTAGGCAGTCTCTTCTTTTCCCACCTTAATTGGCCCTTGTCTCATCTTTTCTGACTCCCTCCTTCTGCGAGGGGTCAGCCTTCTTTTTCTGTTCATGGTATCTCCTGCCTTCTGCTCAAGGCCCTCAAGGAGGCCGGGTGTATGTAGCCCCACCACTTTTGGTGCACCCTCGATAATGCTACACCCTCAGGGGCTCAAGGCTGGTGAGTTTGGGAGTTGGCGACCCCGCGGGATTCCTGAGCTGGGTCCGTTTACCCCTTTTGTCCCTTACCTTTGGGGAGGACCCTCTCCTCTTTCACTTTCCTATCAAGGCTCTCCTTCCTTCCAAGTCCCTCAATCCGCATTCTTTGAGGGTTGAGGGCATTTCTTTTCCTCCTGTCCTTTATTTGCCTTATTCTCCTTTAGTTTTCCATTTCTTCTTCTAGTATGTAGGTTAGTAGTTAGTTTTAGTTTTTCAGTTTGCATTTCATTTTGATCTTCACGATCACTCAAACCATCAGGGGCCGATAACCTCGATGTTAGGCCCCTTAAAACAACAATTATCATCATCATCATCATCATCTTTTCTCTATGCTTTCCTTCACCGTTTCTATCCACCTCTTTCTGGGCCTTCCTCGTGGTCTTCTTCCTGGTATTTTCTCCATAAATATTCTTCTTGGTGCTCTATATTCTTCCATTCTCATCATATGTCCGTACCACTTCAGCTTACTGGTTTCTATCTTGTCTTGCTGTTTTGGGAACCTAGTTCTCTCCCTAATGTCCACATTTATGATTTTATCCCTCCGTGTCTTCCCAATTATTCCTCTAAGGAACTTCATCTCGGCTGCTTGGATTCGGCTTTCATCGCGTTTTGTTGTGGCCCAAGTACCTTCACTACTAATATACCAATACCAATTCACTACTAATAATGATAACATATGGCCTCGGGTACCGGGTGCAAGCACTGTTATTTGCGCCCAGAGGGTAGCTTGCATGTCAAATTTTATCGTTCCTCGGAACGTTTGAATGTCAAGGGGGTTAGATTTCTAAGCTCCTTGAGACCATAGCGCTTTCCAGTAGAGAAAGAAGAAACTTTTGCATTGGCGGAAAATCCCGAGATTAATTTTGCCATTATGAACACGGCCTACTGAATTCAAATGGGTTCTTTAACTTGCCAACAACGTATGACATGCATGTCGTGAATTTTGTCGCCTTTCGAAAAATCCCTTACCACGGCCAGGAGCGAACCTGCAAGCTTGGGGTTGGTAGTCCGACACGATAACCACTCACCCCCGTTCACTACTG
Organism: Meconema thalassinum; assembly: GCA_946902985.2. NCBI lineage: Eukaryota > Metazoa > Arthropoda > Insecta > Orthoptera > Tettigoniidae > Meconema > Meconema thalassinum. Next base: position 68,840,868 of record OX336392.1, on the reverse strand, counting down.
ATCAGACCTATTCTATTGGGCACTCGAGGATTACATGCGGTCGCTGGACCCCTAAAAGACTTACCCTCAATATATATATTTTTTTTCAAAATCGCTTATCCTGGCAATGGCAGGAAGGTATTGAAAAGATAGAGCCTAAGTTAGAAATGAACACACTAGATGAAGCTGTTCGTATGAACCGACTCAGATGGTGGGGTCATATGAAGAGAATGGGAAAGAAGAGATGGTTCGTTGGTTCCTCAGTTTAGGGACTGCGACAACGCGGTCATGTATCCCCGTGTACTTTGGGTTTGTGTAGAATCTGTCTGATAACCGCAGTTAATTGAAGGCTGTATTAGTGTGTGTTATCTGTTTTTAATTCAACCAAAGACTGCAGACATTCGATTTCCAAGTAGTTCCAACTCTTGATACCAAACGCCAACGTGAGCGACCAACTAGTTCTGAACTTGGTTACTAGTTGCCACAGCAGTTAGCTCCTGGCGACGAACATTGGAACCTAAGAGCGTTAATCAAATTTAAACTATAATTTAGCTTTACACAAGTGTAATTATTGGAAGGTCCTATTTCATGCCATAAATCTGTGACATGGGACCGCCGGCTTTACTTCCCCTCCGAAGGAAGGCATACTGAGGGATTTCTAACATTCTTAAAGAATCCGACGACTTCTGCCGGGTTCGAACTCGCGACCTTGGGCTTAGAAGCTCAGCGTGCTACCAACTACATCATCGAAGCCGCCGGAAAAAGGAGATTACCTAAGAGATTAATGTGTTCGGCTGTGTAGGTTAAGAGAAGTAGACCTAAGAGACACTGGTTAGATTCAGTGTTGAATGATTTGAAAGTGAGAGGTCTAGAAACGAAGGAAACTACAGTGCTTGCAGACTAAACTGGACGCTTAAAGACAAATGAGTCTCAAATGTAAATGCATGTAGCCAAAGTATATATGTATGCTTCAACCAAGGACACTGCGAGGGAGCATTCCTCTACCGTCGCAAGTTCGATGTCTCGGAGCTGAACGCACGTTGTTAGCAGATGCAATTTGGGGTGGTGACACGACAATCGCCCAGGTGACCATAACTTAAGTCTAATTAAGGATGGGTTAGGAAAAGGATTACGGAAGGAAGTAGGCTGTGGACCGGTTGTAAAGATACGTCCCGGTATTTACCCTGTGCTGAAAATGGAAAACCACTTTCAGGACAGCTGAGGTGGGATTTTAACACACGCTCTTCCGATGCCGGTGTATAAACATTTAAAGATTAAATGTACATGGGGGCAGATGACCTCGCTGTTCCACCCCTTAAAACCCCCACAGCTAACTAACTAACTAAAATGTATTTGGAACGTCCAGCTATCACTACCACACACACAACAATGTTGTTATTCATAATGTTGAATTTTGGGCTTATGCCGTGTTTTATTATATTGCAATTCGACGCGTTTCGAAAGAAACCATGTCTTTCATCGTCAGGAATAATCTGGAATACGACAATGTTGCTAAGAGAAAGCAACGAAGAACATATAGAAGGTGCCCAAAGATGGACGCCATTATAGCCCCATGTTAGGGACAACGGAAAGCAGCAGTGAATTACTTTCTCAGGGTTCTGATAATAGGTAGCCAGGATTCACTGAGATTGTAGCCGGTGTCGCGGTTGAAATTATCTGGGTGTTTACGTATTTCAACCGCCTCCCTGATGATTCTGGGACGATATTGCTTTACACGGGCAAGAACATCCACCCCTTGGAACATGACATCATGGCCAGGTGTTAAAGCATGATCGGCAACAGCTGATTTATCAGGTTGAATGAGCCTGATACATCTATTATGTTCCTTAATGCGAGTGCATATTGTTCTCGAAGTCTGCCCGATGTAAACCTTGCCACAAGTACAGGGAACTCTGTAGATACCCGGTTGTTGCAATTTAGGCAAACTGTCCTTAGTTGGTCGCAGGAGTTGCCTAATCTTAACAGAAGTTCCAAATACAGTTCGTATGTTGTATCGACGTAGGATTTTAGCAATACGATCCGTTGTGTTATGTATGTACGGAAGGTAAGCAGTTCCTCTTACATCTCTTTTCTCAACTGACGTCCTATTATTATTTGTTGGTTTCAGAACCGTAGAAATCAAAGCCTTGCTATAACCGTTGCTCTCAAAGGTGGTTCGCAGGGTGTTAATTTCTTCTTGTAAAGAAGACACTTCACAAATCCTCCTAGCCCTGGTAGTTAGAGTTGTAAGGATACCATGTTTCTGGGCAGGGTGATGGTGAGAACTTGCGTGGAGATATCTATTGGTGTGTGTTGGCTTACGAAAAACGCTGTGTCCTAAAGATCCATCCTCTTTCTTGGTGACGAGAACATCTAAAAAAGGTATTTTGCCGTCAGATTCCTTTTCCATGGTGAAACAAATAGAAGGGAGCTGGAGATTAAGGTGATCCAGGAAATGGCTAAGATTTTCCTCACCTTCCGTTCAAACAACGAACGTGTCATCCACATAACGCCACCAGATCTTTGGTTTGAAAGGAGCCGATGACAAAGCTTTCTCTTCAAAGTTCTCCATGAAGAAATTAGCCACAACGGGAGAGAGAGGACTACCCATGGCCACACCATCAGTCTGCTCATAAAAATTCCCATTCCATAGAAAGTAGGAGATTAGGCAACTCCTGCGACCATAAGGACAGTTTGCCTAAATTGCAACAACCGGGTATCTACAGAGTTCCCTGTACTTGTGGCAAGGTTTACATCGGGCAGACTTCGAGAACAATATGTACTCGCATTAAGGAACATAATAGATGTATCAGGCTCATTCAACCTGATAAATCAGCTGTTGCCGATCATGCTTTAACACCTGGCCATGATGTCATGTTCCAAGGGGTGGATGTTCTTGCCCGTATAAAGCAATATCGTCCCAGAATCATCAGGGAGGCGGTTGAAATACGTAAACACCCAGATAATTTCAACCGCGACACCGGCTACAATCTCAGTGAATCCTGGCTACCTATTATCAGAACCCTGAGAAAGTAATTCACTGCTGCTTTTCGTTGTCCCTAACATGGGGCTATAATGGCGTCCATCTTCGTTGCTTTCTCTTAGCAACATTGTCGTATTCCAGATTATTCCTGACGATGAAAGACATGGTTTCTTTCGAAGGAAGGAAGGAAGGAAGCTTGTAGTTTAACGTGACCGTTAATCTAGAGATCATGAGCCACGGGACCTCCTTTTTACGTGGAATCCGAACCACGGGACATGGCATTTCACTTTGAAAATCTCACATGCATTTACCGGGAATCTAACCCGGTCCACCGCGGTGGGAGGCCAACAGTTCGACCGCTGCATCACCACGCCCGTATGCCTGGAAGGTTCCTAATTTATAGCCACGACCGCCTCCTACCCAATCCCATCCCCAATCGCAAATGCGCACGTTAATACGGCAATAATAATGGAATGCAGGCGAAGAAATCAGAAACCCCTATAGACGCCAAATCGGCAGGTGAAATGCTAAAGGAAGTAGGAGGCTTCTGTTACTTACAAAGATAGTAAAATAACCAGTAATGGACGTAGCAAAGAGGATATGAAAAGTAGGTTGGCTCAGATTTAGGTATTAGGGGTTATTTTCGAAGGCCTAAGACTGGAGCATGGCGCTCTATGGAAGTGAAACTTGGGCTGTTGGCACAGCAGAAAAGAGGAGAATGGAAGCGTTTGAAATGTGGTGTTACAGGAGAATGATGAAGATGAGATGGGCAGATAGAGTAAGATGAGTGGGAGAGAAGATATGTTTCTGGCGACTGCTAATGAAGAGAAGAGATAGGTTGGTAGGACACACCCTAAATAGCAAACTTAGTTATGGAAGGGAGGGTCGAGGACAAGAACTGTAGGGGTAGACCAAGGTTAGAATATGTTGAACAGATTGTCTCGGATGTAGGGTGTGGTAGCTGTGTAGAGATGAAATGATTAGTCCTAAACAGGGACACATGGAGACTGCATCAAACGAGTTGAAATACTGAAGTCTCATGGAACAACAATGGCACCCAAGATCGTAGGTTCAAACCCGGCCGAAGTCGTCGGATTTTTAAGAGCGTTAAAAATCCCTGAGTATGCCTTCCTTCGGAGGGGAAGTAAAGCCGGCGGTCCCATGTCATAGATTTATGGTATGGAAATTAACCTTCCACTAACTACACTCGTGAGAGCTAAAATTTGTAGGTTAGTTTGATAACGCTATATTAGATCCTACGTTCGTTGCCAGTTGCTGACTGCGATGACATTTAGTTGCCACGTCAGCAGCTAGGTGTCGTGGTCGGTAGCATTTGGTAGCAAAAGTAGCAACTACTTGAAAAAAATAATCGTCTGCAGTCCTTCTACCTGAATCACAGATATCACACACTAATATAGCCATCACAATTAACACTGGTTATCAGACAAATTCTACACACACCCAAAGTACACCGCGTTTTCGCAGCCCATAAACTAAGGAACCAATTAACCGACAATGGCACACGTAATCAGACACATTCCACATACTTCCAAGCTTACGGTGCGAAATGACCACGATATTGCAAGGCTCCTAATTTATTCAATACTCCTATATTTACCATGTTAGTTTTGTTCTGTGTTCCAAATTGTTAGCAGAATTTCTAAGTAAAATCCTTGTTATTTGCGGGATTAGTCTCTAAATAGCTTGAGCCAGTACGTGACCAGTGGACAGAAAACGTGCATACTTGCATGTAAGCAGACACATTGCAATACAAGAGCTGTGTCGACCTTATCTCCACTTTATAGCTGCACTCCTTGCATACTCTAACTCAGCTACCGACCAAGCGAATCATTTGCTACTATTACGCTGTAAATCGTGCTCGCCGATTTATTGTCGATAACGTATCCGCGATCTTGATTCTTTTTACTTAGAAAACCAGCTTTCTTGTCCGCCTTTAATTGTAAAGTTAGCATTCGTAACGCCTCCGAGCAAATCGAGTGTGAAACAGCGAATAACTTCCCGCCTCTATCCTGTACGCTCTCAATTTATATATCCTGCTTTACTTGACTTGCTCCACCACCTTCAAACGGTGGGATGTTACACCGACTTTATTGTAAGGTCAAATGATTCTCAATGGGCCATTTGTGGGTGGAAGTTGGAAAGAACTGTCATTTGTAACTCTTCAGTCGGTCAACAGCTTGCCACGGTGAGTGAGTGGTTATCGTGGCAGACTATCAACCCCAAGCTTGCAGGTTCGCTCCTGGCCGTGGTAAGTGATTTTTTTTAAGGCGGAAAAAATACGACACGCATGGCATACGATAGTGGCATGTCAAATAACCCATTTGAATTCAGTAGGCCGTGTTCATAATGGCAAAATTAATCTCGGGGGTTTCCTCCAAGACAAAGTTCCTCATTTGTCTACTAGAAAGCGCTATAGTGTTCAAGGAGCTTAGATATCTAACCTCCTTGACTTTCATAGTGATTCAAGGAACAACGAAATTCGACATGCAAGCTAACCTCTGGGTGTCAAATTACAAAGCTTGCAACCGGCACCCGAGGCCATACGATATTATTATTATTAGCAACCGCAGGCTTGCAGGTTCGCTCCTGGCCATGGTAAGTGATTTTTGAAAGTTGAAAAAAAATCACGACACGCATGTCATACGTTTTTGACATGTTAAAGAACCCATTTGAATTCAGTAGGCCATGATCATAATGGCAAAATTAATCTCGGTATTTTCCACCAACACAAACGTTCCTCCTTTCTCTACTAGAAAGCGCTCTAGTGTCAAGAAGCTTAGATATATAACCACCTTGACTTTCACAGCGCTCCAAGGATCAACAATATTCGACATGCTAGCTGCCCTCTGGACGTCAAATAACAAATCTTGCACCCGGCACCCGAGGACATACGATATTATTATTATTAGTCGGTAAACACAAATTTGGGCAATGACTGGGCGGGGTGCAATGCATGAAATATGTAAATAACACTCTGGAAAACATTACATGTAACTTATTAGTTAATTATCACTAAGGTAAATGTGCCAAATAAGGCCTACTTAACGTTTGTAATTTGTTTTGTATTTTCCTGAACATTGTCCTGGATTCAACTTGAAGCCAAGCAATAATGAAAGCTTGGGTTGATAATTAGAATCACAGGAAAATGTATCAGTAATAATACAATATTTAAAATATGAAGAACACCCGTTCCAAATAAGGCCCACTACTTGTTCCAAATAAGGCCCACTACTTGTTCCAAATAAGGCCTGTATGCAAATGAAAAGAGATAAGGAAATGCTCATTAAGCGAAAAATATCAATACAGTATATTAATCTATAAATCACATTCTTGGGAATTATATACACCAGGTTTATGTATGTTGCATTTAAAAAACATGAATAAGGTTTACTAAAATACCTAGAAATAGTACCGTAACAAAAAAAAAGTTTCGGACGCCGTTTACTACTCGACTGAAGCAAACATCATGGAATCGTTCGCTTCAACAGATGCAGTTTCTAGTCTAGCCGTTAAAGGCTTGTAGCTATCGGAAACACTAAGAATCTTGTAGAATTTCGAATATTCTGCTACTAAAATCACAGATGGGTCTTATTTGTCTCAAATACCTTCTTAACATGGGACAATTTAGGGTTACGCGTTTCGACCTTCATTTGGCGAGCCGTGCGTCAAGACAACTGCTGTGCGGCGATATATCTACGAGATAAGTTAACATATAGCCTACAAATAGAATTATAGTTTTTGTAAATTTTATTTATGTATTATATTGTTTTATTCTAAATTGTATACACGTGTATTTATATAATTATTCACGTAATTCACGAAACCTTAAGACAATAATAATAATACATTTGATTGCAGCCAATGGCCATACAGAATGTAAGATCATGTTTCAAGAGATAAATGCATTTGTATTCAGTCTGTTTTACGTCTTACAGTAGGCTGTTATGGAGGTTCCTCTGTATTTGCGCCCCAGTAAATGTTATGGGTCGCAGTTTGACCCACATAGATTACACTTACATTTGTCTTCTGGGTTATGGTACTTCTCTGTTGTGCATATGCGGTGGTGAAACCCATGGACCGCTACTCTCGTCATTGCGGGTCGAAGGTCATATCTGGCTCCCGTCCAGTCTTTGTTGATCATCGCATCCGTTTCGAAGAAATCCGACCATATCTCTTGTTTCTTTTATAATGCGATCTGGTAGCAGTTCGTTGTAGGCTTCGGTGGCTGGCAGGAGTACTGTAGGTCTAGGCGAAGTTCTTCTATGAAGAATTGTTCCTTTGTTGCACGTAGGTAAGGCGTGAAGGTGTGTACTTCGATAGATTTAGTGCTCTTTTCAGGAAAACCTTAAGACGAAACAAACCAACCGTATAACGAGATTCAAATTGCGAATCGCATTATAACCACCAAAGACACGCTAGAATAGTAGTTTGAAAAGTATATTTGTGCATCATTTAAACCTGAACACACTGATCAGTGATCAGGCCGAAACGTGTATTTCTAAATTGCACATTATAATAGTGATAATTAACTAATACATGTAATATTTTTCCAGGGGTGTTATTTAGACAATTGTATATTGTAACCCACCCAGTCTTTGTGCAAATAAATCTTGACCGCCTCCAGAGCTACACATGGGAGATTTTATAGGCAACACTGAAACAATGGCTTCAAAACTTTACATTTACAGTTGGAAACAAGATGTTCAGTAAAGAACATATAGCCTACTTTCTCCTAAATGCATGGGTATTGTTATAATTCTTTGTCCTTTTCAAGGAGTATAATTGAAAGTTGGTTGTAGTAGCTTGTTGAAATACAACGTGCTATAGGGATATTAAACATGAATATGAGGTGCCCTTTGCTAGTGCTACCTCTGTAAAAAAATTCATTCAATTCGGTTTCACCGTGTTTGAATTGATCTGGGGAATGGATTTGCACACATACATGGCCGCTATTTGCAAACTATTGGGCTGATGACCTTGTAGTCAGTCATAAGATGCTTTCCACAAAAAGGCATGTTGTTGCAAAATCCGGTAGAGATCGAATTATTAGGATGGTCGAAATTTGATTTAAGCTTTTAACATTTGGGTGGCCGTCATTCCGTTTCCGTCAAGATGGCGGCGATATAAAACATGACACTGAGGTGCCCTATGCTAGTGCTACCTCTGTACCAAATTTCGTTCAATTCGGTTTCACCGTGTATGAATTGATAGGGGGAATCGATTTGCACACATACTTGGCCACCATCTGCAAACTATTGGGCTGATGATCTAGCAGTTTGGTCAGAATATGCTTCCCACATAAAGATTTGTTGTTGCAAAATTTGGTAGAGACTAGATTATTAAGTTGGTCGTAATTACATTTTAGCCTTTAACATTTGGGTGGCCACGATTACGTTTCCGTCTAGATGGCGTTGATATAAAACATGACACTGAGGTGGCCTTTTCTAGTGCTACCTCTGTACCAAATTTCGTTCCATTCGGTTTCACGTGTTCGAATTAATAGGGGGAATCGATTTTGACACAAAGATGGCCGCCATCCGAAAAATATTAGGCTAATGACCTATTAGTTTGGTCAAAGGATGCTCCCTCCATAATGGTATGTTGATGCAAAATTTGGTAGAGATCGGATGATTAGGTTAATCGTACGTTGATTTAAGCTTTGAATATTTGTGTGGCCGCCATTACGTTTCCGTCAAGATGGCGGCGATATAAAACATGACACTGAGGTGCCCTTTGCTAGTGCTACCTCTGTACCAAATTTCATTCCATTCGGTTTCACCGTGTTCGAATTAATAGGGGTAATCGATTTTGACACAAAGATGGCCGCCGTCCGCAAACTATTAGGCTAATGACATATTAGATTTGTCAAAGGATGCTTCCTCCATAAAGGTATGTTGTTGCAAGATTTGGTAGAGATCGGATGATTAGGTTAGTCGTAATTTGATTTAAGCTTTGAACATTTGTGTGGCCGCCATTACGTTTTCGTCAAGATGGCGGATATATTAAACATGACACTGAGGTGCCCTTTGCTAGTGCTACCTCTGTACCAAATTTCATTCCATTCGGTTTCACCGTGTTCGAATTAATAGGGGTAATCGATTTTGACACAAAGATGGCCGCCGTCCGCAAACTATTAGGCTAATGACATATTAGATTTGTCAACGGATGCTCCCTCCACAAAGGTATGTTGTTGCAAAATTTGGTAGAGAGCGGATGATTAGGTTAGTCGTAATTTCATTTAAGCTTTGAACATTTGTGTGGCCGCCATTACGTTTCCGTCAAGATGGCGGCGATATAAAACATGGCACTGAGGTGTCCTTTGCTTGTGCTACCTTTGTACCAAATTTCGTTCAATTTGCGCTCACCGTGTTCGAATTGATAGGGGGGGACAACATTAAGAGTACACACACTCACACACACACACACACACAGACAGACACACTTTTTTCGCCCTGTAGTGATCTCATAAGTCTACTTTCATTTTTTGCAAAAATTGAAAGTAGGCTAAAAATTGGAGATATCTGCAGGCTTAGAAACATGTTGGCAGCACTAATGTATATAAGGTGGAATGTCAGGTACTATACGTGTGCAAAGTTTAGAGCTGTTGAGTTGGATACTTCCTGATACATTGATATTAGGTTTAAAACATGGAGAGAGCATTTATTAACATTTGGCAGCCCTGGTGGCTCTTTAGAATTCGCAAAGTCATATCTGTTGTAGTACACACAGTACATACGAAATTTGGTTGTAATTCAATCGTTAGTATAGAAGTTACATGCATTTAGAAATTGGACCTATCGGCAGGCTTAGAATCATGTTGGTAACACTGGCATGTATGGACTTCTTATAATTAATCTGGAATGTTACTATCTGTATGTGTGCTAATTTTAGAATAGTTCGCATGCATAACTTCTGAGACATCCAACATAGAGCTCAAATTTCAATTGCGATTTTTCAGTAGTTGGTAGCACTGACGTCAATTTCAAATATGGCCGTGAGATATTCAAGTATGGATCTTTACCTTTACCAAATTTGGTTTCGATAGCTTCAGCCGTTTAGAAACACATGTTCTCTGATGGATCTCATTAGTCTATTTCTTCCTCATTTTTAGCCTATTTTCATTTTATGTTGGTTGCAGTAGCTTGTTGAAATACAACGTGCTATAGGGATATTAAACATGAATATTAGGTGCCCTTTGCTAGTGCTACCTCTGTACCAAATTTCTTTACATTCGGCTTCACCGTGTTCGAATTGATAAGGGGAATCGATTTTCACACAAAGATGGCCGCCATCCGCAAAATATTAGGCTGATGACCTATTAGCTTGGTCAAAGGATGCTCCCTCCATAAAGGTATGATGTTGCTAAATTTGCTAGAGATCGGATGATTAGGTTAATCGGAATTTGATTTAAGCTTTGAACATTCGTGTGGCCGCCATTACGTTTCCGTCAAGATGGCGGCGATATAAAACATGACACTGAGGTGCCCTTTGCTAGTGCTACCTTTGTACCAAATTTCGTTCATTCGGTTCCACCGTGTTCGAATTAATAGGGGGAATCAATTTTGACATAAAGATGGCCGCCATCCGCAAACTTTTAGCCTAATGGCCTATTAGATTGGTCAAAGGATGCTCCCTCCATAAAGGTATGTTGTTGCAAAGTTTGCTAGAGATCGGATGGTTATGTTAGTCGAAATTTGATTTAAGCTTTAAACATTCGTGTGGCCGCCATTACGTTTCTGTCAATATGGCGGCGATATAAATCATGACACTAAGATGCCCTTTGCTAGTGCTATCTCTGAACCAAATTTCGTTCCATTCGGTTTCACCGTGTTTGAATTAATAGGCGGAATCAATTTTGACACAAAGATGGCCGCCATCCGCAAACTATTAGTCGAATGACCTATTAGATTGGTCAAAGGATGCTCCCTCCATAAAGGTATGTAGTTGCAAAATTTGGTAGAGATCGGATGATTAGGTTAATCGTAATTTGATTTATGCTTTGAACATTCGTGTGGCCGCCATTACGTTTCAGTCAAGATGGCGGCGATATAAAACATGACACTGAGGTGCCCTTTGCTAGTGCTACCTCTGTACCAAATTTCGTACCATTCGGTTCCACCGTGTTCGAATTAATAGGGGGAATCAATCTTGACATAAAGATGGCCGCTACCCGCAAACTATTAGGCTAATAACCTATTAGATTGGTCAAAGGATGCTCCCTCCTTAAAGGAATGTTGTTGCAAAGTTTGGTAGAGATCGGATGGTTATGTTAGTCGTAATTTAACTTAAGCTATGAACATTTGTGTGGCCGCCATTACGTTTCTGTCAAGATGGCGGCGATATAAAACATGATACTGAGGTGCCCTTTGCTAGTGCTACCTCTGTACCAAATTTCGTTCATTCGTTTCCACCGTGTTCGAATTAATAGGGGGAATCAATTTTGACATAAAGATGGCCGCCATCCGCAAACTATTAGGCTAATGACCTATTAGGTTGGTCAAAGGATGCTCCCTCCATAAGGGAATGTTGTTGCAAAGTTTGGTAGAGATCGGATGGTTATATTAGTCGTAATTTAACTTAAGCTTTGAACATTTGTGTGGCCGCCATTACGTTTCTGTCAATATGGCGGCGATATAAAACATGACACTGAGATGCCATTTGCTAGTGCCACCTCTGTACCAAATTTCGTTCCATTCGGTTTCTCCGTGATTGAATTAATAGGGGGAATTGATTTTCACACAAAGATGGCCGCCATCCACAAACTACTAGGCTAATGACCTAGTCATTTGTTCAAAGGATGCTTCCTCTATAAAGGTATGTTGTTGCAAAATTGGGGTAGAGATCGGATGATTAGGTTAATCGTAATTGGATTTAAGCTTTGAACATTTGTGTGGCCGCCATTACGTTTCCATCAAGATGGCGGCGATATAAAACATGACACTGAGGTGCCTTTTGTTAGTACTACCTCTGTACCAAATTTCGTTCCATTCGGTTTCACCGTGTTCGAATTAATAGGGGGAATCGATTTTCACACAAAGATGGCCGCCATCCGCAAACTATTACGCTGATGACCTATTTGTTTGGTCAAAAGGTATGTTGTTGAAAAATTCGGTAGAGATCGGATGATTAGGTTAGTCGTAATTTTATTTAAGCTTTGAACATTTGTGTGGCCGCCATTACGTTTTCGTCAAGATGGCGGCGATATAAAACATGACACTGAGGTGCCTTTTGTTAGTACTACCTCTGTACCAAATTTCGTTCCATTCGGTTGCACCGTGTTTAATTAATAGGGGGAATCGATTTTCACACAAAGATGGCCGCCATCCGCAAACTATTACGCTGATGGCCTATTGGTTCGGTCAAAGGATGCTCCCGCCATAAAGGTATGTTGTTGCAAAATTTGGTAGAGATCGGATGATTAGGTTAGTCGTAATTTGATTTAAGCTTTGAACATTTGTGTGGCCGCCATTACGTTTCCGTCAAGATGGCGGCGATATAAAACATGACACTGAGGTGTCCTTTGCTAGTGCTACATTTGTACCAAATTTCGTTCAATTCGCATTCACCGTGTTCGAATTGATAGGGGGGGGACAGACATTCAGAGTACACACACTCACACACACAGACATACACACACACACAGACTCGCACACACACATACACACACACAGACAGACACACTTTTTTCGCCCTGTGTTGATCTCATAAGTCTACTTTCATTTTTTGCAAAAATCGAAAGTAGGCTAAAAATCTACGGTGTAAACTATTAATTGCTTTTTAGTTTGTTATATGGGTACTGAGCCCGATACAATTGGGTTGAGAGTAAGACGTATCTATTTACACGTGCTAAACTGAAAACATTACCTGGATTATTAAAGACTAGAGAACCCGTGCGAGAAATCTAGCATGTTCATAAACCACACTTTCTCCAATATGTTTATAATGAGAGACTTAAGGAGAAAGGTTGTTATGTTTTTATTTCTACCAAATGATTATAGAACACTATTTACATTTCAGTTAGAATTCCAAAACTTAAGAAGACAATCACTGAAAATTGGATCATCATAACACTCACCGGTTATTCGATATGAAATTATACGATTTGAATACTCATTCCTTTGATTTACTGTTTCTGATACCCATGCAAAATGATAAAGGAAAGCCCTCAGAATGTTAAAATGACATCAAACAGGCGTCACAGAGGCCAACATGTGAAGTGGACAGCAATGGAGCTTTTTTTCCTACAGCAACAATATCTGCAAGTCGCACACTTGGTACATTTTTTTAAAATTCATTTTTAAAGAAATTATAGGTATTTATGAAATTAGAGTGGAATTCGTGACTGCTAATGTCTATTCACTTTCATTTGAATGCTAATTTGTCACGATCGGTCGTTTGTGAGCGCCGTAGGAGGGATCTATACTACTGAAATAATATATACTAGCATTACCCGTCGGGGCTTCTCCCGCGAATATTCTAGTTGTAAAAAGTACACTTAGCAAAATCTCAATCATGAATGCTATGACCGATTTATCTTTGGGATGAATAATCCCTTAAGCGCATTATACTGTACGTATTGATGAATTTTACAGCTTAAATTGGTTCAGTGATAACCTTATAACCATCTGGAAACTTTCACAGTAATGTAATAATTGGAATTGCATAGCGTCTTACAGAAATAGATGGACCTGTGATATTCTGTTACCATGGTTACTGTGTTGCATTCTTTCATTATTTCATTGTAAACATACATGTTTTAAGGTATTTATTTAATTGTGAGGCATTTAAAGAGTAAGTGAGTGCGTTTCGCTTACGCATTGGGTTGTGCTGAACCTGTATGTACTCCATAGGTGTAGGTTGGTGTTAATGGGACCTTATTTTCGGTACAAAACTGGAATGGGACCTTAGAAGGGAGGGATGATACTTTTGAAGCCACTTTTCAGTGTTGCCTTATTTTTTTATTTTTTTATTTTTAGCGTATGGCTTTTAGTGCCGGGAGTGTCCGAGGACATGTTCAGCTCGCCTGCTTTGTAGCTGCTTCGAGACGGACACCCAATGGGTGAGCTACTAGTACGTTGGGTAGGAAAGTTGGAATGTAAGGACGTGGAGTTGGAAGGTAGTGGCTGTGGCCTATAGTTAAGGACCAACCCCGGCATTTGTCTGGAAGGAAGATGGGAAACCACAGAAGACCATCTTCAAGGTTGCCGGTGGGGGGATTCGAACCTCCTCACCTCCCGGATGTGAGCGACTGCCGGTAGTCATGCCGTAACGACCACGGCTAACTCACCCGGTGTTGCCTTATTGATTATTATTATTAATAGGCCTATTCAAATTTGCAGTCGGCCAACTCAAAATAATTCCAATTATTGGAATATGTGAAAAGTTACAGTCGGCTTTGTTAGCGTAGTCAGTAGCTTGCTGAACTGCTATTCCCAAGATCGCGGGTTCAAATCCGGTGGAAGTCGTCAAATTTTTAGGAGCGTTGAAATCCTTCAGTATGCATTCCTTCGGAGGGAAAGTAGAGCCGGCGAGGCGATCCCATGTCATAGATTTATGGCATTATAATTGGTAGTGTGTAGCTAACTTTGTAGTTTACTTTGTTAGAAACGCTCTATCAAGTTCTACTTGAAATTAAACTCGCCCAGTTTTATCCATCATCATTCATTTCATCTCTCATTAACTCCTCGCATGAGGTTGGTGTCAGGAAGGGCATACGGCCTTAAAATACATCCACCATACTGGCTTTTATCGCATCTCATCCCCGACCCCGTTGGGAATGGGATTTGTAAGGTGTAGAGATACATACAACCTGAAAATAAATACATGTGACTAAGTTCATTTGAGGTTATTTTTCACATAAATTGGAATTATTTTTTTGACGGACTGAATGCTACAATATTATCTTGATTAATATTACAATTGTTTTAGTTTCTCTTAACACTTATTCGCCCTGCTCGGATTTTCCCACGGACGCTGCGAGGATAATTCCTCTACCGCGCCGCTAGGAGGGTGTCTGGGAACTTAACACACTTTGTCAGCAGATACACCTTGGGGTGGAGACAGGCCGATCTCCCATGCAACCACTAACTTGGGTCTAATAAAGGAAGAGTCCACTTCATGGTATAGTGGGTAGCATTCTTGGCTCTCATCTCGGAGAGATTCCCGGCTCTGTCAATACATTTAATTCTGGTCTCAGGGCTGAAACGGGAAACACCCAGTCCAGTGGGGCAAAACTGAGAAGAGTTTTTTTCAATTCTCACCTCAGGCATCCTGGAAGTGATTTTCTGTGGCTTCCCACTTCTACTCCAGGAAAATACCGGGTTGGCTCTTAACTTGAGGCCACGACCGCTTCCTTTCCAATCCTTACATGAATTGCAAATACACACACTGATAAAGCCATCACAGTGACACAAGATATACTCCCAAGTAAACGGGGCTACATGACCACGATTTTGCAAAGTCCAAAAATGAATCAACAATAACTACATATTGCTGATTAATTGTTAGTTTTAGTTGTAGGATTCATTTTGTCGTATTCACCATCACACAAAGCATTAGGGACTGATAACATAGATGTAATGCTTTAAATAAACGAACACCATCATCATCGTTATCATCATCATATCAACCTCGAACCTGTAGGCGAGATTGCAATTTCTAGTTCACTTTTAGAATAGAGAAGGATGCAGCTTCTTAATTGGCTATTCTGACGAAACCTGACTGCACCAAGGGCTGTGATTAGTCAGCGAAGTTATAGGGTGGAGCCTATCAGCGATGTCGTTCCAGGTTTGAAACAAAATATGTAAAACTCCCGCTGTTTTAACTTCCTAATTCCTAGGTAGCCGTATATGTTGTAATGCGCCAAACAATAGTTGCATGATCATTGATCCTAGGCCATAAGTGTTTCTGTATCTTCTTAAATCAAGAAGAATCATTACCAGAATATTTTTCATCGATTAGCTCATTCACTCTGAACGAACGCGGAAGTAGCTTATCCACTCCCGATCAAGAATTGTATGCACATGGGAGGTGGCTCAAAATATTTTATTTCCGATGGCCTGAAAGGTATGAATGGCAACTATGGAGACGATAAATGAGCTTGCCATTAACCGTAGTTCTTGACTCGAGAAGATACGGAAACACTTATGGTCTAGGAACAATGATCATGCAACTATTGCTAGGCGCATTACAATAGTAGGTACCAAGGAAATAGGAAGTTAAAACAGTGGGAGTTCTACATATTTTGTTCAAACCTGGAACGACATCGCTGATAGGTTCCACTCTTTAACTACGCTGACTAATCACAGCCCTTGGTGCAGTTGTGTTTCGTCGGAACAGCCAATCAAAAAGCCGTATCTCTCTCTAATGCTAAAAGTGAACTAGAAAATGCAATCTCGTAACCTGTAGTGGGAGTTCAATAGATTTTCAAAGCAGCTTGTACACATAAGGCGTTCTTTACTTAAGAGGCAAAGCTAACTTCTAATCCCACCATCAAAGTGTCTCAAGAAGCGCACTACCTGTTCTTGTTTCCGTCTTCTTGTGTTGGCAACGACAGATGGCTGCTGTACAATGCGCATTCTTTACTTCATTTGTCCAGCCGAGCGTGGCGAATACACGCGCACCGGCAGTACTAAATTACTCTCAACAATGAGACACGACCATTAGCAGAATTTGCATGCTACGGATTAGTCACCAGGATTACTGAATTCCCCAGAACAAAAACACCTCAATAACATTTTAATGAAAGTGAAATGACCATACTTTCACAGTAGACTACTCGAAAATTATTCTTTAGAGAAAGAGACAGAGAGACAGGTGTTAGAGAAATGTAGCCTGTTGTTTTCTCCTCAATAATTTATTAGTTTTTTCTTACATCCGAATTGACCCTCCATAGACAACGTTTTAACCAATCACATTTCGTTTGCCAGCTTTGACATCCTGCCAGTATTATTTGATCCCATTAATCAGCGCTTTCTTTCCCTCTTGGGATAAAGGTTCTCTCTCTTTTCTTGGTTCTGAATCCACTATAAAACCCTGATGGTTTTCCACAGTCCTTCTGAAACTGTCCCTCTCCTTTCAGAAAACACATCTCGCAAGTTCATCTATGCAAATGACATCAACCTCACCATACAAAGAGCAGACTTCAGTGAAGCTGAAAAAATCCTATCCCAGGACCTTGAGAAGATGGACGATTATTTCACAAAGTGGCGATTGACACCTAGCCCTCTAAAAACAGAAGCAGCTACGTTCACCTCAGTAACAGGAATGCAAACTACCAACCGACAGTCAGTTTCAGAAACCACACACCGCGATATAATAATTTATTAAGGCGCGCTCGAAAGAGCATTAAACCTAAATCTAATACATTGCCATTTAGTTTTCACTATATTCTCTCATTGTCTTTGTTCTTTTGCCACAGAGTATTATATGGTAACGTTCGCACTTCCTGTTGCACAATGAGCATATACAGTCTTCACCAGGTTGGTGAAACCATTGAGTTCGGCAGATTTTATGGTGGAAGCCATGGGTAGCAAGTCTGATTACCACATGCCTTTGGTCTTGCCCAGACTCTGTCCACTGTCGATCTATCATTGCGCTTGTGCCATAGAAATCGGGATCAATATCCTTCCTCTTCATCCATCGCGATTCGAGTAGCGCTTGTAATGGGCCTGTAGATGGTAGCATGAACTGAAGTCATAAGTTCTCCACGAAGAAACTTTCCCTTGCTAATTCATATACTAACCTTGAGGGTGCATATATCCCAACTCCGAGAGCTCTCTTCAGGTATCTTGCTTTCACACTTTCCAATCGGTCGCTGTTTGTTAAGTGCGCCCATATTAATTCTATTCCATATGAGGCAGACAGGTTTTTCTCCGGGTACTACGGTTTTCCCTGTCAACATTTCATTCCAGCAACACTCTTCACTATCATTTCATTTCATCTGTCATTCATTTAATCATTGCCCCAGAGGAGTGCGTCAGGCCTCGGCAGCCGGCACAGTTCATATCCTCGCCGCTAGATGGGGGCTCCATTCATTCCATTCCTGACCCGGTCGGAGACTGGAAGCAGGCTGTAGATTTTTCATGAGGCTATTGGTGAAACGACTGCCTTAAATGAGGTCATTGCAGTAGACAATGAAAGTTTGCGATATAATGCTACCCCCAAAAGCGTTGGTGTAATTTTAGATATATCTCTAACCTGTCGCAATCACCTTCAGAAACTGGCAGCTAAACTGAAAAGTCGTAACAACCTTCTGGGAAGACGAGCTGGAACATCATGGGGTGCAGATGCAAATTCACTGCGAACAACTGCTTTAGCACTAGTATATTCTTCAACTGAATACTGTTCTGCTGTGTGGCTGAATAGTTCCCTTACTCGTCTGGTCGACGTCCAGCTACGCCACACAATGGGAATCATATCTGGCACCCTGCACCCTACTCCTGTACAGTGGTTACCCGTACTGAGCCACATTCAACCTCCTCACATCAGACGACAAAATGCCCTTGCCAGATTATGGACTAAGGTGATGATGAACAGCTCACTTCCCATCCACCAGGATACAGATGAAAACGACGTAGCGAGACTGAAATCCCGGAAACCTGCCTGGAAGACGGACAGGAATCTAGCTGACATACCTTTTAGACCTGACGAAGCATGGAAGCAAGAATGGGCCAGATTACACCCACATGGTCTAATCAACATCGATGACCCAACAGCAAAACCTCTTGGGTTCAACCTCCCACGAACCATCTGGACTAGACTAAACAGGATACGCTTCGGCGTAGGAAGAACTGCTTCTACACTACACCAATGGAGGTGGTTGGAGGCTCCTTCCTGCAACTGTGGTGCTGAAGTGCAAACCATCAACCACATCGTGAAAGAATGTCCTCTACGAGCATTCACTGGGCCTATGGAGGAGCTACATCAAGTGACCCTTGCGGCACTCACTTGGATGGAAGGACTAGACATCAGCTTGTGATGAAATCACAGAATCTGCAGCTGTGTGTGTGTGTGTGTGTGTGTGTGTGTATGTGTGTGGGTGTGTGTGTGTGTATGAGTGCCTCCTAGTTAGTCTGTAATACTTTATATCCATGTATATAAATATGGTTTTTTTCTAATAGCAATTATATGTAAAATACATTTCAAACGATTGTCAAATGAAGCATCATACGCTAAATAAATAAATAATTTAATTTATCAATTGCAATGCCTGTCTCTCTCAGATCTTTCTCACTTTCTCGAAACCACTTTATTCTAGATGTCTTGGATTTTAGAATTCTTTGTGAGCCGATCATTGTTCATACGTAGGATGTGTCCATAGAATATTGGTCTTCCCTTTTTGAATGCTGTTGTCATTGGTTGTATCTTACTGTATACTTGTTTGTTGCATTGCAGTTGAGCCTGCTCGTCAACCTATCTGTTCCTTGTCTTTTTCGATTCAAGCATGAAGTCTCCAAAGCATGCAAACCTTCTGGTCTAACAACACTGCTGTAATGTCTTAATTTGGCTCCTATGCTCAGCATCTTCTTGTTATAAATGTTTTTAGTCAGTTGGTTATTCCCTTATTTTTATATGTCTCTATTTCTTTAATCAATAGTGGCTGTGAAGCTCCTGCTTTTGTATAGCATAATCCTTGAAGTATTGTGAGCACAAAAATTATTATACTATCACACTGCTTCGTGAAGAGTGAAGAATATCCAAGCCCCCACCATATATCTATAATACAAAGTATTGTTCCGTATCGAGGACGTTGGTTAAAAAGGTTGGTTGGTTCCTCAGTTTAGGGGCTGCGACAACGTGGTCATGTAGCCCCGTGTACTTTGGGTGTGTGTATAATTTGACTGATAACCGGTGTTAATTGTGATGGCTGTATTAGTGTGTGTTATCTGTTTTTTAATTTAAGTACTGCAACTTAGAATTTTTCAAATTGTTCCCACTTTTGACACCAAATGCTACCATCCACGACACCTAGCTGCGTACGTGGGTACTAAATACCATCGCAGTCAGCACCCGGTTGTGAACGTTGGGACTAATAGAGCGTTATCAAACTAACCTACAAATTTTAGCTTCCACAATTGAAATTAGTGGAAGGTTCCTCTTCATGCCATAAATATATGACATTGGACCGCCGGCTTTACTTCCCCTCCGAAGGAAGGCATAATGAGGGATTTATAACGCTCTTAAAATCCGACGACTTCGGCCGGGTTTGAACCAGCGATCATGGGACAGCAGTTCAGCATGCTACCAACTACGCCACCGATCTGATGATGTTAGGTCATGATGTTAGGTGACGGATCGTGTGCGTTACAAGTAGACTATAGCAAGGTAAGACGATGTTACTGAGGAGGAGGGCAGTAGTATTAATTGTCCTGGCGGCACGCTGGAACATGGACGGTATGATCGTACCCACAATACATTACTCTCCTCCATATATCAAGCACATTCCAAGGGAGCAACATTTAGTGTGCCGTGTGATGCTCGTTTGTTCTTCTGCTTGTAAGGGCCACAAATCTTGACCGCCTCTTCTAACACTCGACATGCCCTGCCTCTGTCCTTTCACAGCTCAAGTACCGAGTCGTACCTCGGACATTAGTCATGGGATCAAAGTGGAAGACAATATTATGTACACAGAACCATGTGAAAGAGTCGTGTTTATTTCGATAAAATTGACATAACATAAAGAGGAATTGGTTTTGATGGACCACAATGATGACCAAATAGACTCTTTTGGTTGATGGGATGGAATAAGTATTGATATGAAATTCTCCAAATTCATGTAATTTGTCCGAATCGGCATATAATTTAAAATGTATACAGTTGAGTTCCGAAATCTCGGCACTCGATAACCCAGCAGTCCGGATAACTCGGTCACACTCTGGCAGGGCGAAAAAACTTACTCAACCTCCTGAAAAGAGTTCATAGATGTGCAGAAGCAGATAACAATGACGTCGCACAGTGGTTCCAGAATGATACCGAGCAAAAAAAATTCCGATGTTTGCTGCTTTCCCATTTAATGAAAGAATGCCGGAAAATTATGAGACGTTGACATTGAGGACTCCACCGTACAAGCAACTAAAAATATCACAAAGTGATGGACTAAAGGCAGTCGAAACCACCCTTCAGTATTTTGAACAACAAGGTGCGTCGGTAATGGACTTAGAGTTCCTTCTTCGTCTTTGTGATTGAGCAACAAACCGCAGAGTGCAGTGCGGAAGACAACAGGGCTTTACCTAGGTGCGCATTTCTTTAAAAAGTAGCCAGTTTTTGCAGTTGGCTAGTTAATTGTCATTATAGACAGCCTTATGCCTTCATCAAGTATATTTTGAGGTCTGTCTCATCAGGTAAATTACTGTACACTGTATATTCATTAATTTTCATTTTTGTGTTCCATGCCTTCATCAAGTACTTTACCTTTGTTTAAGGGTAATTGGGCAGTTTATTCTGTGTTGTATTCTCAAGCTAACAATACATACAAGTACAGTACTGTATTTTCGGTGGGAACACTCGAACTTATTCTCTTTAACCACATTTTCGATAACTTGGCATTTTCACAAACTCGGCCAGCCTTTGGTCCACATTAGGCTGAGTTTTTGGGACTCTACTGTACCTATGAATAGGTGAATAAATATTGATCCACCTTACAGTCAATAATATATTGAAATTAATTAGGCTATAATATATACCAGTTTCGGTTATCCTGTAACCTTCTTCAGTTATACTAAAATTTAAAAATATTATACTGACAATGAGAGCATCAATCGAATATTAACTTCTATGAATCAAAGATGAGCATTAGAAATATAATGTTCACTATAGATTTTTTTCTCAAGTAATCGTAGACTAATCCTCCAAAATATTAAAGGTTATGTTTAAAATTATCGAAAATGCTATCTAATTTGAAGACATCGTAAAACAAGATGTTCAGTAAAGAACATATAGCCTACTTTCTCATAAATGTGTGAGTATAGTTATAACTCGTTGTTATTATCAAAGAGTATAATAGAACTATTCTTTGTTGAAGACCTTAGAAACGATTTACCTCTACCAAACGCCACAACCTAGATAAAAACTGCTACCATCATTGGAGAAAGAAAGATAAGAAGTATCTAAAGAATGTTATGGATCTGGAGACATAATCGACCGGACTGGCGGCGTGGCTCAGCGGTAACGTTCTCGCTTGCTGGACCGTATGTTTCAGGTTCGTATCCTGGCGCAGTCAGCTGGCATTTGAGGGTGCACAAATGCGAGGGAGCCGTGTTAGTAGATTTACTGGCACGTTAAAGATCCCCTTCGGGACACAATTCTGGCACCCTGGCGTCTCTAAAAGCAACAGTAGTTAAAAGGGACGTAAAACCATTAACATTATTATTATTATTATTACATAATTGTCCTGACGCGGGCAACATCCAACTTTGAGTTGAGGCATGTCTTTACACGTCTGGCTGCGTATGACTTTCACAACCCTAATTGAATTAACAAATCTTTCCATGACCCTAAAGAGACGTGTGTATACCAACTATGTGGATATTTTCGATTGCTATTTGGCTGAAATAAAAGTATTAATTAATATCCTGAACTAGCACCAACGGTAGAGTTCAGATACTATGTGAAATCGTTTTGTTCTTTACTTCAATTAACATTTTCAAGTAACGCACAATAGGCTGTTACAAACCCTTTAAAATAAAAAGTAAAAATGTATCGTAGTATCATCTTGTCATTCTTCAAATTCGATGCGCATAGAATACCAATGGTATAGTAATCAATGGAGCCCCACGTAGACTAGTCGTGACATCTAGTGGTGAAATATCGAACAATATAATCCTAACAGAGCGAGTGCATTCTAGCGGCCAGAAGAAGAAACTTTTCAATAAAATCTGGAAGTTAATAAGAAGGTCGGCGTGCAGTTACCTTTTTGGCAGCTAGATGTCTCGAGTAAATCTGCTGGCGAATTATGTTTTAATTAAATATATATTTTACACCATAATATGCACAATATAACGCTTAATTTTAAAACGTCTGAGTCATTACAAAACAATAAACATATAACATTTCAAGCAAACAATCTAGCTCTGATCGGGTTTGAACCATAGGCATTTGAGCGATAGGCTAACGCTCTACCACTGAGCTAATTGTGTCAACGAATATCGTTCTATATAAAATGACTTACATAGAACTTGTTAGCAAATAATGATTTATACTAAACGATTTCATCAGTGGAGTATATTATTTATATATAAAGCATTTCATACAAAGTTTATTTATTTTGTGTCAGTACGCTATATTGCATGCAAAACTCAAATTAGTGAAATATAAGTCAGGCACAAGATATCCGCCGCCATCTTGTCTTATTACTGAATCGGCTCAGCTTTTTAAAATCACGTCTGCACTATAGTATTACAAAATAAACTTTTAATTTCAAACGTGCCTCTTCCTTTAGAACAGTTAAAACGATTCTCGGCTCGATAATCGGAACTGGTGGGTCCCATGATATGGATTATAAAGTTTGCATAATTCGCACGGCCGCCATCCTGAAATGGTATGGCGGACGACCGTGTAGTTTGGTCACAAGACGCATCCTATACGAAGGTATGTTGTTACCAAATTTGGTAGAGATCGGATGATTTGGTTAGTCGTTATTTGATGTTACGTTTTGAACGTTTGAGTGGCCGCCATTCAGTTTTAGTAAAGATGGCGGCGATATAAAACATGACACTGAGGTGTCCTTTGCTAGTGCTACCTTTGTACCAAATTTCGTTCAATTCGCATTCACCGTGTTCGAATTGATAGGGGGGGACAGACATTCAGAGTACACACACTCACACACACACAGACACACACACACAGAGAGACTCACACACACACATACACACACACAGACTCTCACACACACATACACACACACAGACAGACACACTTTTTTCGCCCTGTGTTGATCTCATAAGTCTACTTTCATTTTTTGCAAAAATCGAAAGTAGGCTAAAATATGGAAGAAAATAATGTAAAATTGCTTTAAAAAATCAGATTGGTTACAATTGAAACATTAATGAAAATTTAAGAAACATGTGAAAATATTGCTTATAATTTTTCTTGAGGTTCCAAAATAGAGATTGTTTGGTTCTTAAGTTTAGGGGCTGCGACAACGTGGTCATGTAGCCCCGTGTACTTTGGGTGTGTGTAGAATCTGTCTGATAACCGGTGTTAATTGTGATGACAGTATTAGTGTGTGTTATCTGTTCTTCTTAATTCAAGTATGGACTGCAAACTTTTTTTGAATTTTTCAAATAGTTCCTACTTTTGCCGCCAAGCGCCACCGTCAACGACTTCTAGGCAAAGTTCAGAACTTAGCTACTAGACGCCACCACAGTCCGCTCTTGGCAACGAACGTAGCAACCTAAGAGCGTTGTTTACATTCTTAACCTATCCAATTTAGCTTCACACAAGTGCAATTAGTGGATGGTTCTTTAACATGTCATAAATTTATGACATGGGACCGCCGGCTTTACTTCCCCTCCGAAGGAAGGCATACTGAGGGATTTTATCGCTCTTAAAAAATCCGACGTCTTCGCCCGGGTTTGAACCCGCTATCTTGGGCATAGAAGCTCAGCATGCAACCGACTATGCCACCGAAGCTGCCTCAATATAGAGAAATCTGCTTCTATGGAGTAGGAAAACGGTAGTGAAAAGACGTTCCATATGTTTTCAGTCGTTATTATCTGTAATTAAATCAAAGTAGTCATGATTTCCTATTACATAAATACAGATTTTTCTATTTCGGATTCTCAATAATTTTTTTTTCATAAATTTTCATTAGTACTTGAATTGTAACAGATCTGATTTTTAAAGCAATTTTACATTATGTTTTTCGATATTTTCAATATTTTTTTTTCAAATTTGACAGTATTTTAGATTGTAATTAACAGTATTTTAAACAGAATCCCTATATTGTATTATAATTGTGAAAGTCTGTTTGCCCGTTAGTTCGTTACCTCTTCACACTAAAACGGCTGGACGGATTTGGATGCAATTTTAAATAGATAGCTTATGCCCTGGATTAACAAATAGCCTGCCTTTCGGCCAGAAATAAATCATTGTTCCCATGGAACGGGCAACACGACTGAAAAGTCACCAAAAATACTCAACTGGGACAAAATATAAGTTGTCGCATAAATATCGGACATAGCTCATTTTACGCCCCTCTTTGCGAGAAACAATTCTCGGGGCACCGAAAAACACATTTTAAGGCCCCAAAACCAACAGTTTCAAAAATATTCGCAGTAAACTATCTTCGCTCTGATAAATTGATGCACTAATGGCAAGTCCGTTTCCATAGCAACAGTATCTCAAGGTGTAACGTCCGATTTTCTATATATTCCTGTAGGAGACAATGCCAATCCATTTATTATCTTTTTCAAGATATAGTATATAAACACAATAAGAACAGGGTAGCGCACCTGCCTCTCATCCGGAGGCCCCGGGTTCGATTTCCGGCTCAATCAGAAATTTTAGACACTCACGTGAGGACTGCAACGGGGTGCACTCAGCTTCGTGAGGACAATTGAGTAGCTGTCTGATAGTGAGGTAGCACCCCGGTCACGAAGAACGAGATTAACGGCCGAGGGGACACGATGCACTGACCATGCCTCACCACATTATCTGCAGGCCAAACGGCTGGGAAGCGGTCGCATGATCAGCCTAGGCCCTTCATGGGCTGTAGTGCCAGGGGTAAAAAAAATAGGGAAAGCGCCTTCTAATACCTCTTTTAATTTTAAACACTACAGTAGCGGCTACTAAATAAAGGTAGCGATACAGCTACGTTCAATTTCATAAACACTGGGCTCACAAATCCCGTATAGTTAAGTACAAATATCAGTCTGGTCGTTATTTCAGTAGCAACGAAGCTCTGTGGCGGCTATTGCCGTTTCCGTAACACTTAAGGCATCCAGCCGTCACATACCTGAATGTGCACTTACAAAATGGTGAACCAGTCTATTTTACTGAAAAGAATTTCTACGAGCGAGTATCCACTTCGCAAAAACCACACTCACTACCGTTTCCAAAATGTACACAAGTCATGATATTTAAAGCACTCTTCTGTACATTGAGGTACAGAGATATACCACATGGAAAGATACAATAAAATGTTGGCAAATCTGAGTTCAAGAAACTGATGTTCAGAATAGGCCACGTGTTAAATCTGCAGAAGCTCTCGGTACAGGTTATGCGGCCCATGTTCGTAACATGGAATGTTTTCCTTTGACAATGCATCTACACCACGTACGAGGGCAACGCGTCAAAGATCTCTAAAACACAATAATCAGGAAATTGGAGAAAAAATTAAAGTGGGAGCGAAGATTCAAGGAGAAATAATTTCATCCCTGTGATTTGATGATGAAATCATCATCTTGGCCGATACGCCACAGGATTTGAATGAGTTTTTGAAAGGTATGGACTCCGTCTTGAGGAAAGAATTCATGATGAAAACCAATAAATGTAAAACAAAATTATTGGAATATAGCCGAAATAAATCAGAAACCACTATGGACATCAAATTGGCAGGTGAAAAGATACGGGAATTGGGATACTTCTATTACTTAGGAAGCAAAATATCCAGTGATGGACGAAGCAAAGAGTATAGTTGGTTGGCTCAGGCAAGGAAAGCTTTTCTACAGAAAAGGAATCTGTTGACATCGAATATACTTTTAGGTATTAGGAAGTAATTTTTGAAAGCTTTTGTTTGCAGCGTGACACTATAAGGAAGTGAAACTTGGACTAGTGGTGCAGCAGAAAAGATGAGAATTGAAGCGTTTGAAATGTGGTGTTACAGGAGAATGATGAAGATCAGATGGGTAGATAGGGTAACTAATGAAGAGCTACTAAGACGACAGGTAGAGGAGAGATGTTTCTGGCTACTGCTAATGAAGAGAAGAGATAGGTTGGTAGGACACATATTAAGACACCCCGGAATAGCAAGCTTAGTTATGGATGGGAGGGTTGAGGACAAGAACTGTAGGGGTAGACCAGGGTTAAACAGATTGCCTCGGATGTAGGGTGTGGTAGCTATGCAGAGATGAAACGATTAGCTCAGAAGAGGGAGGCATGGAGGGCTGCATCAAACCAGTCAAAAGACTGAAGACTCAAACAACAACAACAATCAGAAATTTTAATTACTTAGAGAGGCATGTGAGGCAAAAGGGTTGTTGGAGAATTTAAATCCCTGGGACACTGGGAGGGACTGCATAATGTACATCAGCGGCCAAGGTTAGAGATATTTTACTATAGGTCAATTAATAGCGACGTGTTGACGTTCAAATCATCAATAAGTGTGGCAAAATTACACCCAGAAAATCTTAAGGCAAAATACTTTTAATTCCCCATATTCCGATAGATTTGCCATTCCAGTGTGCAAGAGTGCAGTTCCCTCTTCAAACAATATTCGCAATTTCTAATAACAAAGTGCAATGACACACACTTAACAGCAGTCGGTGTACATTTAGACAAAACCATTTTTTCCCATGGGCAACTGTATGTGGCGTGCTCGCGAGTATCAGGACAACAAAATCGTTATGTCTCAGCAGAAGATGGCAAAACCAAAAACGTAATTTTCAAATGTGTTCACATAAAAAAATATAGGTATTAGGAAGTTATTTTTGAAAGCTTTTGTCAGGAGCGTGACACTATAAGGAAGTGAAACTTGGACTAATTCCCACTTTGCTGCTCATATCAATATACTATATGTATCAGAATTTTCTGAATTAGAAAGGACCCAACTGTAGCCGCGATTGCTGTAATAGAATAGACCAATTATCAGCAATAATGCATCGTCCCCATTGTCTTTATCGCGAGTGAAGCCGCGGGTACCTGCTAGTCTTTAATAAAACTCAGCCGTGTCTTGTGTAGGGTTTCACCTAGGAACACCACGCTGGCTCATCAGCGGGCACATGGTGTCCGTGACCTTGCGCCCACCGGAGTAGCCAACTGTGAACTACCTCCTTCCGATGAAGCACACTTTTTTACTGCGAGAGCTAAGTGCTCAAGCAGTATTACACCTCCATATCAGCTTGCAACGGTGGGTGAGCGGTTATCGTGTCGGGTTACTAGCCCCAAGCTTGCAGGTTCGCTCCTGGCCGTGGTAAGTGATTTTTGAAAGGCGGAAAAGATCACGATACGCATGTCATACGATTTTGGCATGGTAAAGAACCCATTTGAATTCAGTAGGCCGTGCTCATAATGACAAAATTAATCTCGGGATTTTCCGCCAACACAAAGTTCCTCATTTCTCTACTAGAAAGCGCTATAGAGTCAAGGAGCTTAGATATCTAACCTTCTTGACTTTCATAGTGTTTAAAGGAACAACAAAATTCGACATGCAAGCTGCCTTCTGGGTGTCAAATAACAAAGCTTGCACCCGTCACCCGCGGCCATACGATATTATTAATATTATTATCTCCCTGGCTTGCTACGGTGGGTGAGTGGATATCGTGTCGGTCTACTAACCCCAAGATTGCAGGTTCGCTCCTGGCCGTGGTAAGTGATTTTTGAAAGGTGGCAAATATACGATACGCATGTCAAACGTTGTTAGCATGTTAAAGAACCCATTTGAATTCAGTAGACCGAGTTCATAATGGCAAAATTAATCTCGGGAGTTTCCGCCAATACAAAGTTCCTCAATTCTCTACTAGAAGGCGCTATAGTAATCAAGGAGCTTAGATATCTAACATCTAACCTCCTTGACTTTCATAGTCAAGGAACAACGAAATTCGACATGCAGGCTACCCTCTGGGTGTCAAATAACAAAGCTTGCACCCGGCACCCGATTCCATACGATATTAGTATTATTACCTCCCTATAAAGGCTCCAAAAATATGGTATATTGGCTTTCACGGCCATGGAATTTGAACTCAGCAAGTTTACGTTTATTGCTGGGTTTTAATTCCTTTGACGTGAAAGCCAATATACCTGAATATTTAATATTTTTTTGAAGATTAGTCTGCGATTACTGGAGAAAATGTTTACAGTGAATATTTTATTTCTAAAGCTCTTTGTTTCATAGAATGTTAATGTTAGATTGATGCTCCCAAATTAATATTTATATTTCAGTATAGTTTGTTATTGTTGTTTTAAGTGGTGGAACTACGAGGTCATCTCCCCCTCTATATTAGTATAACTGAAGAAGGTTGCAAGATAAACGAAACTGGTATATATTATAATTAGTTTCAATATGATATTGACTGAGCCTTAGTGGCTTAGGCGGCAGCACGCCTGCCTATCACCGCTGGGTCCGTGGTTCAAATCCCGGTCACTCCATGTGAGATCTGTGCTGGACAAAACGGAGGCAGACAGGTTTTTCTCCGGGTACTCCGGTTTTCCCTGTCAAAATTGTATTCCAGCAACACTTTCCACTATCGTTTCATTTCCTCTGTCATTCATTGAATCATTGCCCCAGAGGAGTGCGACAGGCTTCGGCAGCTGGCATAGTTCATATCCTCGCCGCTCGATGGGGGCTTCATTCATTCCAGTCCCTGACCCGGTCGATCGACTGAAAGCAGGCTGTGGATTTTCATTTTCATAATATTGACTGTAAGGTGGGTCATCATTTATTTACCTATTCATAGATATTTTAAGGTATAGAATAAAATAAGAGCTACATTAACATGGATATGTTATGCCATGGTGTATCCAGTGTTCGTAATTTCTCTAGGTTAGTAGCGTCATGTATAAGACCGTCTGTACCGTAAAAAACTGTATGGGATTAAATGTAGTATTTGCCTCTCACTCGCACTCCTATGTCGTGCAATTAACATCGTCCTCTTATGCCCCGACAATGTTGCTATTTCCCAATAATGCAAAGTGATAAATCTAAAGTAAATGTTTGCGTGGTCGTATAGAGAATTTTCTGCTCTTTATGATGATGTAAAATTAAAAGCCATAAATAATTAACACATGGCTTAATTTTCACAATTACGATATTTTAGCGCACATATAAAACTTATCACGCCATAGCCAATGAACTAATGATCACAGCAGATTAAGAATTTATTTTTATATTGCCAGATGTTGGTAGAAGATATCCTATTTCTCAGGGCAGTAATTAATTTCATAATAAGAAAGTTATATTTGTTTTCTTAAATGTTACTTGAAAATTATATATATTTCTAAAACTTAAGCTCTTAGTTACAGTAGGCCTACGTGTTGTTTGTTCGTCTATTCATACTGGGGCAGTAGCCTCATCTATGCATTGTTAGAATAACTCAAGCTCTTATTTACGTGCTTTGGTTCCTATGTGCTGTTTGTTTATCTATGCATACTAGGTCAGTAGCATCATCTATACGTTGCTAGATCGCAAGCTCTTAGTTACGTATTGTTTGTTCAACTATTTATGGTCAATCAGTAGTGCCATATATAACGTACATTGCTAGAACGCAAATTCTTCGTTACGTACTTTTTTTCATCTATTTATGCTAGAATCCGATAGAGGTGATTCCCTGATTATATATTTCTTGGCGGGGTCTCACTTGACGCCACTCTCAGCTGATGCCACATATTGTGGAAGGATTCATTAAGGGAGGAGACCTGGAGGATGACCAAGACATACATATCTCAAGAAGATACCGGACTGAGGAACTACGTAACAACGAAAAGAACAGTATCCAACTGCACTGCTTGGTACTATTTTGTGACAACAGACCATTCTGTGGATTGAAAAAGATGATGGTGGTAAAGATGATGATGTTGATGATGATGATGATAATGATGATGATGATGCATTTAGCTGATTAACAGAGAAACACAAAACTAAATTTCAAATATTTGTTAGCCTGTAAGTATAAAGGCATTTCAAAGAACGGATGTTTCTACTATTAGATGTATGTTAGAGAGCCAAAATGTTAAGACACGTACAGGAACCAAACTTACAATTTTAGATTTAATGTCCCTTTGGGGTTCTGCAGTTTAAGACCAGCAGACAGACTGACAGACAAACAAAGGTTGAAACGTAGCCTGTTTTATATGTGGTGATAGATAAAGATATCGAATGTTGTGGACATAACTTTGAAATCCGCTCCACTTATTTGACGCCCTGTGAGTATAATCAGTGACGTCATGACCTGATGGATTGACTGTCATCATGGAGACGTTTTGATGGATGGACAGAATTATCGCGTTATTTCCACGTGATAAAAGCTTTGGGGTTTCTCCGCAGGGGTCGCACGCATTCGGAATACATCGGCAGGTGATTGAGTAAGTGACACACAGGTCAGTGAGTGAGTGACTCCCGCCCGCTGGCATTCGCCTCGTGTCACTTAGCATTTGTTCTGCTCCAGCAAACAAAATTTAGGGCAAATTTGGGAATTTATCAAGAACACACCATGGCTGTTATTAATAAGCTTATGTTGTGGCATAGGCCTACTTCTTGGGGTCCATTGCCATAGCATTACTAATACGAGGGCTGTTTATTTAAACTACGATGGGCTATAAAAAATAACAGATTGACTTACCAAACTGATTTTATTATTAAATGTTTGCTTGTTTTGTACTTATGTTTCAACATAATCGTCAAAACGATTGAAACATTTGTCATATTGTCACACCAGCTTTCCAATGCCCTCTGCAAAGATTTCTGCCGCCACTGAGGTGGATACGTGTGGACAGTCTCCTGAAGTTTTTCCTTTTTGGCGAGGCGTTGCCGCCCAACCATACCTTCAATTCTCGAAAAAGGTGTAAATCATTCACGACCGCACTGTGTCAACGTTACGATAGACTTTCTCAAAGAATTCAAGTGGGAAGTTTCGGACCATCCGCCGTTTAGTCCATGCCAGCACTAAATGATTTCAACCTTTTCCGAGAAGAATTGAAGGTAGGGTTGGGCGGCAACGCCTCGCCAAAAAGGAAAAACTTCAGGAGGCTTTCCAGACATACCCACCTCAGTGGCGGCAGTACCTTTGCAGAGGGCATTGGAAAGCTGGTGTAACGATACGACAAATGTTTCAATCGTTTTGGCGATTATGTTGAATTATAAGTACAAAACAAGCAATCATTTAGTAATAAAATCAGTTTGGTATGTCCATCTGTTATTTTTATACAACCCATTGGAGGTTGAAAAAAAAAATAGCCCTCGTACATTGCTGTAAGAGCGCAAATCTTGTGACGTGTTATTCGTTCATCCGTGCGTACTAGGTCAATAGCGATACCTATGGATTACGTTGCTATATAAAATGCGTAAACATTAACCATTATGACAATAGTAATAATTAATATCCGTGTTGACTGATAATACTGTCTTATTCAAAACCGCCCTGTGAAACACTAAAGAATGTGGTTTAATCACTGCTTAAACGTACATGTTTCGGTGTTCAATGACACCCTCGTCAGCGTACATTGAATTAAAATAATCTTAAAACTAAGTTTACAAAGATAAAGGAGAAATGGATATCCCTACAATACACTATTAGAAATTTAAATAAAAGAAGCTCACAAAAAGAATTAAAAAACATATGAATGGTTCGATTACAGAGAATCGAACGTCGCTGCTATATGATGAATCTTATACGGCAGTCTGTATCATATTGATGTGGTCTAACCATAAAATAAATCAAAAGACTCTTACTAGTTTGATCGTTCTGGTGAAGTTAGCTGTCCAATTTGGCAATGCAATACATAATATTAATCCATACGGACCTAGTATTTGTTTATGCAAGACGTATGAAACAATTTGGATATTGCCAAGGCAAAATATAATGTATGGATTCGTTGAGAAATATATATAACTGGAAGATTCATCAGAAAGCAGCGACGTCCGACGTTAAAATATTACAATACTGCCAGTAGATTCGGACAACAAAAAGTCGTGCGGATGCGGATAACAGTCGTGAGGGTGTGGGGCGGATGCGGATAAAAGTCGTGTGGATGTGGGGCGGATGCGGATAACAGTCGTGAGGATGCGGATAACAGTCGTGTGGATGTGGGGCGGATGCGAATAACAGTCGTGCGGATGCGTATAACAGTCGTGAGGATGTGGGGCAGATGCGGATAACAGTCGTGTGGATGCGGGGCGGATGCGGATAACAGTCGTGTGGATGCGGGGCGGATGCGGATAACAGTCATGAGGATGCGGGGCGGATGCGGATAACAGTCATGAGGATGTGGGGCGGATGCGGGTAACAGTCGTGTGGATGTGGGGCGGATGCGAATAACAGTCGTGCGGATGCGGATAACAGTCGTGAGGATGTGGGGCAGATGCGGATAACAGTCGTGTGGATGCGGGGCGGATGCGGATAACAGTCGTGAGGATGCGGGGTGGATGCGGATAACAGTCGTGAGGATGTGGGGCGGATGCGGATGGCAGTCGTGAGGATGTGGAGCGGATGCGGATGACAGTCGTGAGGATGTGGGGCAGATGCGGATAACAGTCGTGTGGATTCGGGGCGGATGCGGATAACAGTCGTGTGGATGCGGGGCGGATGCGGATAACAGTCGTGAGGATGCGGGGCGGATGCGGATGACAGTCGTGAGGATGTGGGGCGGATGTGGATAACAGTCGTGTGGATGCGGGGCGGATGCGGATAACAGTCATGAGGATGCGGGGCGGATGCGGATAACAGTCGTGTGGGTGTGGGGCGGATGCGGATAACAGTCGTGTGGATGTTGGGCGGATGCTTATAACAGTCGTGTGGATGCGGGGCGGATGCGGATAACAGTCATGAGGATGCGGGGCGGATGCGGATAACAGTCGTGTGGGTGTGGGGCGGATGTTTATAACAGTCGTGTGGATGCGGGGCGGATGCGGATAACAGTCATGAGGATGCGGGGCGGATGCGGATAACAGTCGTGTGGATGCGGGGCGGATGCGGATAACAGTCGTGAGGATGCGGGGCGGATGCGGATAACAGTCGTGTGGGTGTGGGGCGGATGCGGATAACAGTCGTGTGGATGTTGGGCGGATGCTTATAACAGTCGTGTGGATGCGGGGCGGATGCGGATAACAGTCGTGTGGGTGTGGGGCGGATGCGGATAACAGTCGTGTGGTTGCGGATAATGGTTTGTTTATCCGCGCGGGGCTCTATACTATCCAAAGTGATTACATCGTTTTGGTATTATATTCCTAGATTTCCCTCCTTACATACATTAGACGTACTCACTCTAAAAATTAAATCTTCAATCCCGATTTGTAATAATAGGATGGAGGTAAGCTGCAGGACACGCCCTCTTCAGGACTGAAATAACCTCCCGATGACGAATCTCTTCTCGATTTCTGGAGTAAAATTAATTTCCTTATAACAGATCAGGCCAGTAAGTCTTGAATAGAGGATCGGATTGAGGCTAACAAATGAAATGATATCATATAATGAGCTTGCACTTGTATGGTCTGGGTTGTTAACGCACAATGAACCGACGGTATTGTAGGAGTAGGTCTCCACCTTCACTTACTCCCACTTACATACCCAATAAGAGACTACATGTCTTCATTAATACAATCAACAGATTGATGTGCATGTAATACGGAAAAGAGAGAGAGTTATGAGCTACTGTCACAGTTTGAAGGACGGATGAACTTTCTTAGGATCATGGCTAAGAACTGTGACTGATGATGGTGGTGATTGTTGCTTTCAGGGCGAAACGTCTAGGTCATCTGCCACTAATTTTAATGTTACGATGAAAATGAATGAATGAATGTGAAATGAATACTCCAACTACTACTCACTAATAACTAAGGAAGCTTGTAGTCTAACGTGACCGTACATCACGCGATCATGAGCCACGGGACCTCCATTTAACGAGGAATCCGAACAACAGAACGTGATATTTCAGTTCGAAAATTTCACATGGATTAACGGGGAATCGAACTAGGTCCACCTTGGTGAGAGGTAAGCAGCTGTACTACGGCACTACCTTGACTTATAACCAGGGCCCGGATGTTGATGACATGTCATCTACTTACTGAGCTGTCTAAAACAATGCTGAAGTACATAGAAACTCCGGACGGGCCATCCCGTCTTCAAATATGTCATTTTAATTTTGCATCTCTTTGCATTTTTGCAACTTTTCCATTTTAAGAGCATTTTTTAGCCTACTTTCGATTTTTGCAAAGAATGAAAGTAGACTTATGAGATCATTACAGGGCCAACAAAAAATGTGTGTCTGTCTGTGTGAGTGTGTATGAGTGTGTGTGTGAGTCTGTGTGTGTGTGTGTGTGTGTGTGTACTCTGAATGTCTGCCCCCCCCTATCAATTCGAACACGGTGAAACCGAATCGAACGAAATTTGGTACATAGGTAGAACAAGCAAAGGGTACCTCAGTGTCATGTTTTATATCGCCGCCATCTTTACTAAAACTGAATGGCGGCCACTCAAACGTTCAAAACGTAAAATCAAATAACGACTAACCAAATCATCCGATCTCTACCAAATTTGGTAACAACATACCTTCATATAGGACGCGCCTTGTGACCAAACTACAAGGTCATTTGCCATACCATTTCAGGATGGCGGCCGTGCGAATTATGCAAACTTGATAATCCATATCATGGGACCCACCAGTTCCGATTATCGAGCCGAGAATCGTTTTAACTGTTCTAAAGGAAGAGGCACGTACGAAATTAAAAGTTTATTTTGTAATACTATAGTGCAGACGTGATTTTAAAAAGCTGACCCGACTCAGTGATAAGACAAGATGGCAGCGGATATCTTGTGCCTGATTTATATTTCACTAATTTGAGTATTGCATGCAATATAGCGTACTGATACAAAATAAATAAACTTTGTATGAAATGCTTTATATATAAATAATATACTCCACTGATGAAATCGTTAAGTAGAAATCATTATTTGCTAACATGTTCTATGTAAGTAATTTTAAATAGAACGATATTCGTTGGCACAATTGGCTCAGTGGTAAAGCGTTGGCCTATCGCTCAAATGCCTGTGGTTCAATCCCGATCAGAGATAGGTTTTTTTTGCTTGAAATTTTATATATTTATTGTTTGGTAATGACTCAGACGTATTAAAATTAAGCGTTATATTGTGCATAATATGGTGGAAAATATATATTTAATTAAAACATAATTCGCCAGCAGATTTGCTCGAGACATCTAGCAGCCAAAAAGGTAACTGCACGCCGACCTACTTATTAACTTCAAGATTTTATTGAAAAGTTTCTTCTTATGGCCGCTAGAATGCACTCGCTCTATTAGGATTATATTGTTCGATACTTCTCCACTAGATGTCACGACTGGTCTACGTGGGACTCCATTGATTACTATACCATTGGCATTCTATGCGCATCGGATTTGAAGAATGACAAGATGATACTACGATACATTTTTACTTTTTATTTTAAAGGGGTTGTAACAGCCTATTGTGCGTTATTTGAAAATGTTATTTGAAGTAAAGAACAAAACGATTTCACATAGTAACTGAATTCTAGCCGTTGGTGCTAGTTCAGGTTATTAATTAATACTTTTATTTCAGGCAAATAGCAATCGAAAATATCCACATAGTTGGTATACACACGTCTCTGTAGGGTCATGGAAAGATTTGTTAATTCAATTAGGGTTTTGAAAGCCATGCACAACCAGACGTGTAAAGACATGCCTCAACTCAAAGTTGGATGTTGCCCACGGCAGGTCGATTATGTAATAATAATAATAATAATAATAATAATAATAATAATAATAATAATAATAATAATGTTATTGGTTTTACGTCCCTTTTAACTACTGCTGCTTTTAGAGACGCCGGGGTGCCGGAATTTTCGCCCGAAGGTGATCTTTAACGTGCCAGTAAATGTACTGACACGGCTCCCTCGCATTGTGCACCCTCAAATGCCAGCTGACTGCGTGGGGATACGAACCTGCAACCTAGGGCCCAGCAAGCGAGAACGTTACCGCTGAGCCACGCAGCCAGTCCGGTCGATTATGTCTCCAGATCCATAACATTCTTGACATACTTCTTATCTTTCTTTCTTCAATGATGGTAGTAGTTTTTTTCTAGGTTGTGGCGTTTGGTGGAGGTAAATAGTTTCTAAGGTCTTCAACCAAGAATTGATTCTATTATGCTCTTTGATAATAACAACGAGTTATAACTATACTCATACTGAACATCTTGTTTAAGTTTGGTAGAATTTTTTGGTCATAATTTTGAGAAATGGGCTTTTTAAGTTTTTTTTTTCTTCAATTTAGTCATGCCATAGCTTTATATGAGAGATTTACGTCTAAGAGCTAAGAAGAAGCTAGTAGCTAATACAAGATAATTGAAAATATTGAAATAAAATATATATCTTGGATGCTAAAGAACGGTACCTTTTTCGTCGCAAACCAGTTATTATTCGCGGAATGGAATGTTATCTGCTCTGTTGACCAAGGTCAGCCGTGGCGGGGTAGAAATGGGAAGGGGTGTATATTCTTGTCCCAGTTCCGCATAGTTCACGTCGAGAGATATAGTTCATTGCCGCTTTCTCTATTTAATAGTGCATTTTTCGAATTTTTGAAAGATTGGTGAGTTTATTAATATAAGATCATTGTCTCCATTTTATAGTGCATTTTTCGAATTTTTAGGGCATTTATTACAGTCATTTTTGAAAATTTTAGGTGTATTTTTTAATATTTGTTACGACATCAACATCCGGGCCCTACTTATAACTATTCCATTTTAAATGGCTCACCATGACCGCAAAGGGGGAGCTGCAGCAAGTCCGGAGATTGGAGGTTCGAAACTCAGCGTTGAAAGCAGCTCTCTAGAGCAATCTGTTCCAAATCCACGAGTTTGAGTATGCGTACAAGCGATTACACAGCAGTGATGCTCGGAGCACGGTTGGAGAGGGACTGGGGGTGATAGCCAATTCCGACTGGACAAATGTCATAGCACAAGTCCATGCTCTTCCTGTCAGTCTTGATGTATCCACCGCGCAGTGACGGCTGACCCCACAGCAGAGCAGTATTACATGTCGCGGGTTTACTCACGCAAGATGGCGAGTACTCCTCTCCACACTGGCGAGCAGCTTGGCTGTAACAGCCTAGTCTAGAGTGTGTTTTTCCCGAGTTTTTCTCTACAGAGACACGCAGAATGTTTAGCCTATTTTCATTTATGAAAAATAAAGGCTTATTAGATCACCTTTTGTCCGTGTGTCTGTCTGTGTGTGCACGTGTCTGTGAGGTTTTTTGGGTGTCCCACCTAATAACTTCTAAAAGGTTGGAGCGATTTCAATGAAACTCGGTACGTTCATAGCACTATTCCGGGCGACCCCGACCATGCCCTTCAAATTTTGTTACGTCTCACCAATCCAAATTGGCGACTGTGCGAAATATTTCACCAGCATTCAATACCTCCGAAACTATTACCTATATCACCCTGGAATTTTGTACGGTGATAAAGGGAGCTACCAGAAGTTCACCCATATGACTTTAGAAAAACTGGTAACTACAAAACCAACATGGTGGCCAAGCGAAGTTGCGACTTTTAGATAGACGTTTCTCGCGATTTAACCAACCAAACACAATGAAACATGGTACAATTTATGTTTATACACATTGTAATGTACCGACATCTACCTTCGTTCAATTGTTTACATAACTTCAAGATGGCGGCTGTGCGAAATATTTCACTGGCATTCTATATCACTGAAACTATTACCGGTATCACCATGAAATTTTGTACGGAGATAAAGGGCACTACTGGAAGTTCATCTATGAGACTTTCAAATACCGGTTAACTACAAAACAAACATGGCGGCCAAGCGAATTTGAAAGTTTTAAATAGACTTTTCTCGTGATTTAATGATCCAAATGCAATGAAACTTCGTACAGCAAATGTTTATACACATTGTAATGCACTGGTATCTAATTTAGTTCAATTGTTTACGTAACCTCAAGATGGCGGCTATGCGAATTTCAAAAATTAAGTTTTTATTTCTTGTGTTCTAATCATGCGGTCGAAATCAACATTTGCATAATGAACGTACACAATAATAATCTAATAGTACATAACTCTATGGCCTACATATATTAAAATCCAACATGGCGACCATCTGAAATATTTAGACGGTTCTCAATATCTATTAATCTACTACAGCAATCAAACTGAAATTTTGTAAGTGTATAGAGGCTATAAGCATAAGTTCGCCTATGGACGTTCAATAACCTGGCGAGCACACATCCAACATGGCGTCGACGCGAAATTTAACTATTCAAATGGACGTTTCTTGCGTTTTAACCATCCGAGCACAGTGAAACTTGATACGGTATATGCTTATACAAATTTTAATCGAATGGCATTTAATTCATTTAAATTATTTTCATAACCACAAGATGGTGGCTGAGTGAAATTTTAAAATCCCGCTTTTATTTCTTGAGTCCTAATCATGCGACTGAAGTTTGAATACAACATCTACACAATAATCTTCATGTAATAGTACATAAATCTAAGACCTATAATATAAAAATCCAACATGGTGGCCATCCAAAATATTTAGCCGGTTCTCAATATCTACGAATCTATTACAGCAATCAAACTGACAATTTGTATGTTGATAGTGGCAATTAATATAAGTAGGATATATGAAAATAGGCTATTTAGTTCTTCACGGAACTACTTGTTTTTATATCAGTTACAGCTTTTTATACACACTCACTTTTTTTTATCCTACTTAGTAGTATTTTCTCTCCTATGGACTTACAATGTTTCCCATCAGGGACAACTGAGCTGGGTAGGGTATTTTTTTCTTTTTTTAATTGACTTTGGAATATATTCTCTAAATTAGGTGATTTCAATGCATTGTCCACGAGTCTTTTAATATTCCAACCTCTCTGGTGTAAATCCACACACAAACTTAGAAATAAGTAATCAAAACATTCTTAAATATCAAAGCTCGTCTTTTAGTGAAAACTGTAAAAAATTACTTTACTGTTAAGATTCTTGAAACAAATGTTATTTAGACTGTTTATTAAACATTTGAAATAATTTCAGTGGCTCGCACAACATTTCCACTGTGTTAAGTCAGAAAACGTACAAAGTAAATGTTGGAGAACAGCCATCGAGTCTAACAATGTGCACACCTCTGTACTTCCTCCAGGTTAATGCTGGGAAAGTACGCATACATTAATTCAAATTCCGGGACACTTCTTCTATCCCCGACACTAAAGAGGTCAACTTAAAAACACAAGTTTTCAAACAAATTCAACCCACACTCAGCTACTCAAAGATGATGGCCAAAGATGCCAACAGCCTCTGAAAAGAATTAAAAACAACTACAACAATTATTTACAACTTATATCAGGCGTTATCCACCTTTTTCAGACTGTTAGCACCACCTCCATGATATAAGAAATACCCGAGCACCATTATTTCAGATATAACAATAATTTTTATTACATTATGCAACGAGCCTATAATGGCAATAATTAAGACACGAGTACATTTATAAAACGAGCGTATGCGAGTTTTATAATTTCCATACGATTGTCTTAATTACCATTATAGGCGAGTTGCATACGACTCTTTATGTTCGACGATAATTATTATAACTATTTTATGTTCGAACATAAATATTCATAAATATCTGTCTAGATTTCGCCAGTTTTATGTACTGAACAGAGCGCATGAGACGCAGAGAATGCCTAGTATTTGACCATGGCCTCCTCGATTACCCTACTATGACACTAGGCCAGGCAGTTAAATTTAAATTAGAAGGCCGTGGAACTCAGCGCATCTAATTATCTAATTGGTCAAACAACTGTTTCTTGAGCTCTGATTGTTGGGAGAAACTGTTTCATACTGAAAAATAGTGTTATAATGAGCCTCATTATAGTACAGTTTTCTGACATATAATAGTCAGGGTCGAACATAAAATAATATTATAATGCAACTGGCATGCGTCTCTCTTTCCTTTTCCTATCTCTCTCTCACTCTCTCTCTCTCTCTCTGAAGTGCTGAAATAGCTAGGGATTTTCCACTCACCAGGCATTCTGCTGCTGCTTTATTGACTCATGCAGGTAAGACACATTTACCTGAGGGCAGTCAAGTCGAATCAGCATCTTTCACGTTACTCACAAAACAGGGATGTTCAATTATTTTTACTGTAGATTAAAAATAGTATTTCACAAATAATACATTTTCTGACTGTCAAACGTGTAATGAAAACTCTATTTTTTCGATTCGTACAACATAATTTGAATTGAAGAATGGATCTCTAGGAAGCTGGTGCACGCGGCAACAGGTTGAGAACACCAGATAAGAAATAAAAGGAAAGAAAGAAAGAAAGAAAGAAAGAAAGAAAGAAAGAAAGAAAGAAAGAAAGAAAGAAAAAAGACAATTGCACATGCGTGTGGCTCGCAGACTGTCCTCCGTACGACAGCAAAACTGGGACTGACAGGCCAAAATCCGTGGCGTGAACTCTAAACACGTCCACACAGGTCATAACCTAGAGTAGAATGCAGTGGAGTGATACGTGTTGTCAGTTGTTATTTAGTGGACGGACAGTGCACGTCATGATACCCGAATCTGGAAATGGCAGACATATATCTTCAGTATGGACGGGCGCAGTGTAACGCAAATGAAGCACGGCGATTGTATGCGGAAAACTTTCCTAATAAAAGTTTACCCTACAGCAAGACGTTCCAAAGAATACAATGTATTCAATTACTAGATTTGAAGACAGTTAACGAGTCATCTAGCGGGGGAGTCTATCACCCCAGTTTCAGCCTCTGTTCCGCAGAATACACAGCCAAGTTTAGATTGGACGGAAGGAGGATTTGTGTTTCATGCACCTCGCCATTCTTAAATTACGTCTGACAAGAATTCGTTGCACATGCTATCTCCATGATAATGTAAGTAATAGTCCAGTCAGTGATTTTAACGAATCATGCCGGGACGGAAGGAGGATTTGTGTTTCATGCACCTCGCCATTCATAAATTACGTCTGACAAGAATTCGTTGCACATGCATCTCCATGATAATGTAATTAATAGTCCAGTCGGTGATTTTAACGAATCATGCCGGGACGGAAGGATGATTTGTGTTTCATGCACCTCGCCATTCTTAAATTACGTCTGACAAGAATTCGTTGCACATGCTATCTCCATGATAATGTAATTAATAGTCCTGTCGGTGATTTTAACGAATCATGCCGGGACGGAAAACGGATATAGGTCTAGTTCATTGGAATCGAAAAAAATACGCCCTTTAAGCTTACGCTGTGTAAACCGTTAAAGATACCGGGGGAAGCCGGGGCGGGTTGATTGTCTTATATCATCATCAACTAGAGCAGTTTCAAACCGCAGGTTGGATCTGCTTAGAGCACAAGCCTCTCCATCGTTTTCTGTCCATCTACCACTTCTCTTCTGTCACTGTTGTCCAATTAACTCCACTTCTCTCGACACTTTTCTCCACCCCCTTTATCCACCTAACCCTTGGTCTTCCTCTAGGTCTCTTTTTCTTCCACTCCATTTCCAATATTTTCCGTGGTATTCTCTCTTCTCCCATTCTTTTCACGCGTCCATACCACTGTAGCCTTGATTTTTCAATCCTATCCTGTAGGGTTCTTCCTTTAATATTTATCTGACTCTATCAATTCTGACTCTGTCCATTCTCGTTACACCTATACGACTCCTCTGAAACTTCATTTCCACTGCTTGTATTCTGCTTTTATCTCTCTATCTCATCACCCAAGTTTCTGATCCATACGTTAGGATCGGCACAAAGTAAGTCTTGTGCATGATCCCTTCACATTTCTGTGGCACATCCTTGCTCCATATCAGGCCTCTAACACTCTTGAAGAATCCATCAGCACACCTTTCTCTTTCATCTAAGATAGTCGTATATAATATTTAGAAATGTGCTCTTGTTATAGTCTACTTATGATAACTAGTCTAATTAGTATTACGATTCAAAACTGTTAAGGTTATTCTGTTGTTTTATAGCATTCAGCTTCATCTATTCTCATTATGCACGTGTAAATAGTTCAGCGATACAACAGTACTGAGTATGCACAACACAATACTTCCTACTATGATTATGATTACTTATCCGTTAGAGTAGTCCAAATCAGGCACGACCATTAAACAGGTGTTCAATTGTAAATAGGCACTCCTCACGCTCGAGATAAAGGCTTTTGAAAATGGCAAGGCTACCGTTTTGGGCAACTACAGTCACTGCGGGTGGGGGACCAGTCTTACAAGAGAGTCCATGAATTTAAGTACCTAGGATCGCTTTTCACGGGGAACTCATCATGTGAGGCAGAGATCAACGCCAGGATCCAAGCAGGAAACCGAACTCTCTACAGCCTAACACAGCTTCTTCGGTCCAGATGTCTCTCCAGACAGTTCAAAATTCGTCTTTATAAAACTCTGATCCAACCCGTTGTACTATATGGATGTGAGACATGGAGTATCCGAAAACAGGACTTTCATAAACTACTGTGCTCGTATTTGAGAGAAAAGTTCTTCAGAAGATCTTCGGACCGGTGAGGGATGTACACACGGGTGAATGGAGGATTAGACACAATCATGAAGTAGAAGACCTGTACCATGATACCACCATAGCTGGAACCATCAAAACCAGAAGACTGCAGTGGGCTAGACATGTAGCCCGGCTGGAAGATCATCGATGGACATGGATGCTACTGCATTTCATCCACACAGGAAGGAGACCACCAGGGAGACTAAGGAAGCGGTGGGGTGATGGAGTGCATGAAGATCTGCAACAGGCAGTGATACGTGTGGACAGTTGGCGGATGGCAGCTATGGATAGGAGACGATGGAGAAGGAAACTTGTAGCAGCGCGCGGTCCACTGGATCTGATCGCGTAGAAGGAGAAGAAGAAGAAATCTATATTTGATGTCAACAGATTTCTTTTCTGTAAAAATACTTTCCTTCCCTGAAACAACATACTTTTTAAATCTTCTTTGCTTCGTCCATCACTGGTTATTTTTCTTCCTAAGGAGCAAAAGTCAGCTACTTCCTATAGCTTTTCACCTGCAAATTTGACGTCAGTAGGTGTTCCTGATTTCTTTTGACTGCATTCTATCTGATGATGATCGGAACTGGTCGTCTGAGTGTAATAATTAATA
Source organism: Meconema thalassinum (assembly GCA_946902985.2). Classification (NCBI taxonomy): domain Eukaryota; kingdom Metazoa; phylum Arthropoda; class Insecta; order Orthoptera; family Tettigoniidae; genus Meconema; species Meconema thalassinum. Next base: position 68,796,833 of record OX336392.1, on the reverse strand, counting down.
TCATATAATCTCTTCCAGGTTTATTCAACAACACCCATTGCACTTTGGGTACAATCAAGTTGACCAACTGACAAGCAATTATATTTCACAGCAATCACAATCAATGATAACTGGGACTTAAGGCAAGAAATTCGCTGTAGAATTGAGCAGGCCAGAAGCTCTTTCATGAAAATAAGAAAAGTTTTGACCAGCCGTGATTTAAGTATATGATTACGCACCCGACTGCTTCGATGCTACGTTTTTAGTGTCCTGCTCTATGGAGTTGAATCATGGACACTTACCGAGGTTTTAAGTAAGAAACAGATAGCATTTGACATCACAGGATTGTAAGGATATCATGGACAGCTCAAGTCACAAATGTGGAAGAACTGCGGCGTATGAACAAAGACTCGGAAATTCTCAGTATCATCAAATGGAGAAAACTAGAATACTTTGTTCATTTCATGCGCAACAACAAATACCACCTCTTGCAATTAATTATACAAGGGAAGATTGATGGCATTAGGGGTCCAGGACGCAGACGAATATCCTGGCTAAAGAACTTAAGCCAGTAGTTTGGACTTTTCTTTCTTTCATGTGGCCTTCTGAGAGGCCGAGTGCAGGTCTTCCTAGTCGACGCCCATGGGTGACCTGCGTGACGGGATGAGAGATGGAATGGATGAAGATGAATGAAACTGGTCAAGGATGTGGAAGGAAGCAGTCGTGGTCTCTCCGAAGGTACCGTCCCAGCATTTGCCTGGTGTTGAAAATGGGGAAACCACGGAAAACCATTTCAAGGGCAGCCGACAGTGGGGCTCGAACCCACGCGTGTACCGAGTCAGCCGAGAGCTTGGCCCCATGACCTAATACTGCGCTTTTAGCCAGCGTAGCCACTACTGTCGGTGGTTTGGACTTGATACAGTGTCACTGTTTAGAACAGCTATGGACGAACAGCAGATCATGCCACTGATCGCCAAAGTTCTTGGAGGACGAGGCACTTGAAGAAGACGAATAATAATAAGAAGAAGAATCACAATCGTATATTCGACCTCTTGTTAAAATCAATATCATATGTTTTATAATATGGTGACAATCAGCATGCATAGTTTTGTTGCGATAGGTTCAATAGCTCACCAGGCAGGTTTGTTCTGTGATTCATAAAGGTAAAATGACACTGTATACCCCTGGTTGTCCGCTTTTAATACGCAATATATCTGCACGGCGCAGCGCAGCGCACCGTGAGGCTTGTGTGACCTGCTCGCGGCGCAGCGCACCGTGAGGCTTGTGTGACCTGCTCGACCTCAGCGCACCGTGAGGCTTGTGTGACCTGCTCGACCTCAGCGCACTGTGAGGCTTGTGTGACCTGCTCGACCTCAGCGCACTGTGAGGCTTGTGTGACCTGCTCGACCTCAGCGCACTGTGAGGCTTGTGTGACCTGCTCGCAGCGCAGCGCACCGTGAGGCTTGTGTGACCTGCTCGACCTCAGCGCACCGTGAGGCTTGTGTGACCTGCTCGATCTCAGCGCACTGTGAGGCTTGTGTGACCTGCTCGACCTCAGCGCACTGTGAGGCTTGTGTGACCTGCTCGACCTCAGCGCACCGTGAGGCTTGTGTGACCTGCTCGACCTCAGCGCACTGTGAGGCTTGTGTGACCTGCTCGACCTCAGCGCACTGTGAGGTTTGTGTGACCTGCTAGACCTCAGCGCACCGAGAGGCTTGTGTGACCTGCTCGACCTCAGCGCAGCGCACTGTGAGGCTTGTGTGACCTGCTCGACCTCAGCGCAGCGCACCGTGAGGCTTGTGTGACCTGCTCGACCTCAGCGCACTGTGAGGCTTGTGTGACCTGCTCGACCTCAGCGCACCGTGAGGCTTGTGTGACCTGCTCGACCTCAGCGCACTGTGAGGCTTGTGTGACCTGCTCGACCTCAGCGCACCGTGAGGCTTGTGTGACCTGCTCGACCTCAGCGCACTGTGAGGCTTGTGTGACCTGCTCGACCTCAGCGCACCGTGAGGCTTGTGTGACCTGCTCGACCTCAGCGCACCGTGAGGCTTGTGTGACCTGCTCGACCTCAGCGCACTGTGAGGCTTGTGTGACCTGCTCGACCTCAGCGCACCGTGAGGCTTGTGTGACCTGCTCGACCTCAGCGCACCGTGAGGCTTGTGTGACCTGCTCGACCTCAGCGCAGCGCACCGTGAGGCTTGTGTGACCTGCTCGACCTCAGCGCACCGTGAGGCTTGTGTGACCTGCTCGACCTCAGCGCAGCGCACCGTGAGGCTTGTGTGACCTGCTCGACCTCAGCGCAGCGCACCGTGAGGCTTGTGTGACCTGCTCGACCTCAGCGCACCGTGAGGCCTGTGTGACCTGCTCGACCTCAGCGCACCGTGAGGCCTGTGTGACCTGCTCGACCTCAGCGCACCGTGAGGCTTGTGTGACCTGCTCGACCTCAGCGCACTGTGAGGCTTGTGTGACCTGCTCGACCTCAGCGCACCGTGAGGCTTGTGTGACCTGCTCGACCTCAGCGCACCGTGAGGCTTGTGTGACCTGCTCGACCTCAGCGCACCGTGAGGCTTGTGTGACCTGCTCGACCTCAGCGCACTGTGAGGCTTGTGTGACCTGCTCGACCTCAGCGCACTGTGAGGCTTGTGTGACCTCCTCGACCTCAGCGCACCGTGAGGCTTGTGTGACCTGCTCGACCTCAGCGCACTGTGAGGCTTGTGTGACCTGCTCGACCTCAGCGCACTGTGAGGCTTGTATGACCTGCTCGACCTCAGCGCACCGTGAGGCTTGTGTGACCTGCTCGACCTCAGCGCACCGTGAGGCTTGTGTGACCTGCTCGACCTCAGCGCACCGTGAGGCTTGTGTGACCTGCTCGACCTCAGCGCACTGTGAGGCTTGTGTGACCTGCTCGACCTCAGCGCACCGTGAGGCTTGTGTGACCTGCTCGACCTCAGCGCACTGTGAGGCTTGTGTGACCTGCTCGACCTCAGCGCACCGTGAGGCTTGTGTGACCTGCTCGACCTCAGCGCACCGTGAGGCTTGTGTGACCTGCTCGACCTCAGCGCACCGTGAGGCTTGTGTGACCTGCTCAACCTCAGCGCACTGTGAGGCTTGTGTGACCTGCTCGACCTCAGCGCACCGTGAGGCTTGTGTGACCTGCTCGACCTCAGCGCACCGTGAGGCTTGTGTGACCTGCTCGACCTCAGCGCACTGTGAGGCTTGTGTGACCTGCTCGACCTCAGCGCACCGTGAGGCTTGTGTGACCTGCTCGACCTCAGCGCACCGTGAGGCTTGTGCGACCTGCTCGACCTCAGCGCAGCGCACCGTGAGGCTTGTGTGACCTGCTCGACCTCAGCGCACCGTGAGGCTTGTGTGACCTGCTCGACCTCAGCGCACCGTGAGGCTTGTGTGACCTGCTCGACCTCAGCGCACCGTGAGGCATGTGTGACCTGCTCGACCTCAGCGCAGCGCACCGTGAGGCTTGTGTGACCTGCTCGACCTCAGCGCACCGTCAGGCTTGTGTGACCTGCTCGACCTCAGCGCACCGTGAGGCTTGTGTGACCTGCTCGACCTCAGCGCACCGTGAGGCTTGTGTGACCTGCTCGACCTCAGCGCACCGTGAGGCTTGTGTGACCTGCTCGACCTCAGCGCACTGTGAGGCTTGTGTGACCTGCTCGACCTCAGCGCACCGTGAGGCTTGTGTGACCTGCTCGACCTCAGCGCACTGTGAGGCTTGTGTGACCTGCTCGACCTCAGCGCACTGTGAGGCTTGTGTGACCTGCTCGACCTCAGCGCACCGTGAGGCTTGTGTGACCTGCTCGACCTCAGCGCACCGTGAGGCTTGTGTGACCTGCTCGACCTCAGCGCACTCTGAGGCTTGTGTGACCTGCTCGACCTCAGCGCACCGTGAGGCTTGTGTGACCTGCTCGACCTCAGCGCACCGTGAGGCTTGTGTGACCTGCTCGACCTCAGCGCACTGTGAGGCTTGTGTGACCTGCTCGACCTCAGCGCACCGTGAGGCTTGTGTGACCTGCTCGACCTCAGCGCACCGTGAGGCTTGTGTGACCTGCTCGACCTCAGCGCAGCGCACCGTGAGGCTTGTGTGACCTGCTCGACCTCAGCGCAGCGCACCGTGAGGCTTGTGTGACCTGCTCGTCCTCAGCGCAGCGCAACGTGAGGCTTGTGTGACCTGCTCGACCTCAGCGCACTGTGAGGCTTGTGTGACCTGCTCGACCTCAGCGCACCGTGAGGCTTGTGTGACCTGCTCGACCTCAGCGCACTGTGAGGCTTGTGTGACCTGCTCGACCTCAGCGCACCGTGAGGCTTGTGTGACCTGCTCGACCTCAGCGCACTGTGAGGCTTGTGTGACCTGCTCGACCTCAGCGCACTGTGAGGCTTGTGTGACCTGCTCGACCTCAGCGCACCGTGAGGCTTGTGTGACCTGCTCGACCTCAGCGCACCGTGAGGCTTGTGTGACCTGCTCGACCTCAGCACACTGTGAGGCTTGTGTGACCTGCTCGACCTCAGCGCAATGTGAGGCTTGTGTGACCTGCTCGACCTCAGCGCACCGTGAGGCTTGTGTGACCTGCTCGACCTCAGCGCACTGTGAGGCTTGTGTGACCTGCTCGACCTCAGCGCACCGTGAGGCTTGTGTGACCTGCTCGACCTCAGCGCACCGTGAGGCCTGTGTGACCTGCTCGACCTCAGCGCACCGTGAGGCTTGTGTGACCTGCTCGACCTCAGCGCACCGTGAGGCTTGTGTGGCCTTGCCGACCTCAGCGCACCGTGAGGCCTGTGTGACCTGCTCGACCTCAGCGCACCGTGAGGCTTGTGTGACCTGCTCGACCTCAGCGCACTGTGAGGCTTGTGTGACCTGCTCGACCTCAGCGCACCGTGAGGCTTGTGTGACCTGCTCGACCTCAGCGCACTGTGAGGCTTGTGTGACCTGCTCGACCTCAGCGCACTGTGAGGCTTGTGTAACCTGCTCGACCTCAGCGCACCGTGAGGCTTGTGTGACCTGCTCGACCTCAGCGCAGCGCACTGTGAGGCTTGTGTGACCTGCTCGACCTCAGCGCACCGTGAGGCTTGTGTGACCTGCTCGACCTCAGCGCACTGTGAGGCTTGTGTGACCTGCTCGACCTCAGCGCACTGTGAGGCTTGTGTGACCTGCTCGACCTCAGCGCACCGTGAGGCTTGTGTGACCTGCTCGACCTCAGCGCACCGTGCGGCTTCTGTGACCTCCTCGACCTCAGCGCAGCGCACCGTGAGGCTTGTGTGACCTGCTCGACCTCAGCGCACCGTGAGGCTTGTGTGACCTGCTCGACCTCAGCGCACTGTGAGGCTTGTGTGACCTGCTCGACCTCAGCGCACCGTGAGGCTTGTGTGACCTGCTCGACCTCAGCGCACTGTGAGGCTTGTGTGACCTGCTCGACCTCAGCGCACCGTGAGGCTTGTGTGACCTGCTCGACCTCAGCGCACTGTGAGGCTTGTGTGACCTGCTCGACCTCAGCGCACCGTGAGGCTTGTGTGACCTGCTCAACCTCAGCGCAGCGCACTGTGAGGCTTGTGTGACCTGCTCGACCTCAGCGCACTGTGAGGCTTGTGTGACCTGCTCGACCTCAGCGCACTGTGAGGCTTGTGTGACCTGCTCGACCTCAGCGCACCGTGAGGCTTGTGTGACCTGCTCGACCTCAGCGCACCGTGAGGCTTGTGTGACCTGCTCGACCTCAGCGCACTGTGAGGCTTGTGTGACCTGCTCGACCTCAGCGCACTGTGAGGCTTGTGTGACCTGCTCGACCTCAGCGCACCGTGAGGCTTGTGTGACCTGCTCGACCTCAGCGCACTGTGAGGCTTGTGTGACCTGCTCGACCTCAGCGCACCGTGAGGCTTGTGTGACCTGCTCGACCTCAGCGCACCGAGAGGCATGTGTGACCTGCTCGACCTCAGCGCACTGTGAGGCTTGTGTGACCTGCTCGACCTCAGCGCACTGTGAGGCTTGTGTGACCTGCTCGACCTCAGCGCACTGTGAGGCTTGTGTGACCTGCTCGACCTCAGCGCACCGTGAGGCTTGTGTGACCTGCTCGACCTCAGCGCACCGTGAGGCTTGTGTGACCAGCTCGACCTCAGCGCACTGTGAGGCTTGTGTGACCTGCTCGACCTCAGCGCACTGTGAGGCTTGTGTGACCTGCTCGACCTCAGCGCACTGTGAGGCTTGTGTGACCTGCTCGACCTCAGCGCACTGTGAGGCTTGTGTGACCTGCTCGACCTCAGCGCACCGTGAGGCTTGTGTGACCTGCTCGACCTCAGCGCACCGTGAGGCTTGTGTGACCTGCTCGACCTCAGCGCACTGTGAGGCTTGTGTGACCTGCTCGACCTCAGCGCACCGTGAGGCTTGTGTGACCTGCTCGACCTCAGCGCACTGTGAGGCTTGTGTGACCTGCTCGACCTCAGCGCACTGTGAGGCTTGTGTGACTTGCTCGACCTCAGCGCACCGTGAGGCTTGTGTGACCTGCTCGACCTCAGCGCAGCGCACCGTGAGGCTTGTGTGACCTGCTCGACCTCAGCGCACCGTGAGGCTTGTGTGACCTGCTCGACCTCAGCGCACCGTGAGGCTTGTGTGACCTGCTCAACCTCAGCGCACTGTGAGGCTTGTGTGACCTGCTCGACCTCAGCGCACCGTGAGGCTTGTGTGACCTGCTCGACCTCAGCGCACCGTGAGGCTTGTGTGACCTGCTCGACCTCAGCGCACTGTGAGGCTTGTGTGACCTGCTCGACCTCAGCGCACCGTGAGGCTTGTGTGACCTGCTCGACCTCAGCGCACCGTGAGGCTTGTGTGACCTGCTCGACCTCAGCGCAGCGCACCGTGAGGCTTGTGTGACCTGCTCGACCTCAGCGCACCGTGAGGCTTGTGTGACCTGCTCGACCTCAGCGCACCGTGAGGCTTGTGTGACCTGCTCGACCTCAGCGCACCGTGAGGCTTGTGTGACCTGCTCGACCTCAGCGCACTGTGAGGCTTGTGTGACCTGCTCGACCTCAGCGCACCGTGAGGCTTGTGTGACCTGCTCGACCTCAGCGCACCGTGAGGCTTGTATGACCTGCTCGACCTCAGCGCAGCGCACCGTGAGGCTTGTGTGACCTGCTCGACCTCAGCGCACCGCGAGGCTTGTGTGACCTGCTCGACCTCAGCGCAGCGCACCGTGAGGCTTGTGTGACCTGCTCGACCTCAGCGCAGCGCACCGTGAGGCTTGTGTGACCTGCTCGACCTCAGCGCACCGTGAGGCCTGTGTGACCTGCTCGACCTCAGCGCACCGTGAGGCCTGTGTGACCTGCTCGACCTCAGCGCACCGTGAGGCTTGTGTGACCTGCTCGACCTCAGCGCACTGTGAGGCTTGTGTGACCTGCTCGACCTCAGCGCACCGTGAGGCTTGTGTGACCTGCTCGACCTCAGCGCACCGTGAGGCTTGTGTGACCTGCTCGACCTCAGCGCACCGTGAGGCTTGTGTGACCTGCTCGACCTCAGCGCACTGTGAGGTTTGTGTGACCTGCTCGACCTCAGCGCACTGTGAGGCTTGTGTGACCTGCTCGACCTCAGCGCACCGTGAGGCTTGTGTGACCTGCTCGACCTCAGCGCACTGTGAGGCTTGTGTGACCTGCTCGACCTCAGCGCACTGTGAGGCTTGTGTGACCTGCTCGACCTCAGCGCACCGTGAGGCTTGTGTGACCTGCTCGACCTCAGCGCACTGTGAGGCTTGTGTGACCTGCTCGACCTCAGCGCACCGTGAGGCTTGTGTGACCTGCTCGACCTCAGCGCAGCGCACCGTGAGGCTTGTGTGACCTGCTCGACCTCAGCGCACCGTGAGGCTTGTGTGACCTGCTCGAACTCAGCGCAGCGCACCGTGAGGCTTGTGTGACCTGCTCGACCTCAGCGCAGCGCACCGTGAGGCTTGTGTGACCTGCTCGACCTCAGCGCACCGTGAGGCCTGTGTGACCTGCTCGACCTCAGCGCACCGTGAGGCCTGTGTGACCTGCTCGACCTCAGCGCACCGTGAGGCTTGTGTGACCTGCTCGACCTCAGCGCACTGTGAGGCTTGTGTGACCTGCTCGACCTCAGCGCACCGTGAGGCTTGTGTGACCTGCTCGACCTCAGCGCACCGTGAGGCTTGTGTGACCTGCTCGACCTCAGCGCACCGTGAGGCTTGTGTGACCTGCTCGACCTCAGCGCACTGTGAGGCTTGTGTGACCTGCTCGACCTCAGCGCACTGTGAGGCTTGTGTGACCTGCTCGACCTCAGCGCACCGTGAGGCTTGTGTGACCTGCTCGACCTCAGCGCACTGTGAGGCTTGTGTGACCTGCTCGACCTCAGCGCACTGTGAGGCTTGTGTGACCTGCTCGACCTCAGCGCACCGTGAGGCTTGTGTGACCTGCTCGACCTCAGCGCACTGTGAGGCTTGTGTGACCTGCTCGACCTCAGCGCACCGTGAGGCTTGTGTGACCTGCTCGACCTCAGCGCACCGTGAGGCTTGTGTGACCTGCTCGACCTCAGCGCACTGTGAGGCTTGTGTGACCTGCTCGACCTCAGCGCACCGTGAGGCTTGTGTGACCTGCTCGACCTCAGCGCACTGTGAGGCTTGTGTGACCTGCTCGAACTCAGCGCAACGTGAGGCTTGTGTGACCTGCTCGACCTCAGCGCACCGTGAGGCTTGTGTGACCTGCTCGTCCTCAGCGCACCGTGAGGCTTGAGTGACCTGCTCAACCTCAGCGCACTGTGAGGCTTGTGTGACCTGCTCGACCTCAGCGCACCGTGAGGCTTGTGTGACCTGCTCGACCTCAGCGCACCGTGAGGCTTGTGTGACCTGCTCGACCTCAGCGCACTGTGAGGCTTGTGTGACCTGCTCGACCTCAGCGCACCGTGAGGCTTGTGTGACCTGCTCGACCTCAGCGCACCGTGAGGCTTGTGTGACCTGCTCGACCTCAGCGCAGCGCACCGTGAGGCTTGTGTGACCTGCTCGACCTCAGCGCACCGTGAGGCTTGTGTGACCTGCTCGACCTCAGCGCACCGTGAGGCTTGTGTGACCTGCTCGACCTCAGCGCACCGTGAGGCATGTGTGACCTGCTCGACCTCAGCGCAGCGCACCGTGAGGCTTGTGTGACCTGCTCGACCTCAGCGCACCGTCAGGCTTGTGTGACCTGCTCGACCTCAGCGCACCGTGAGGCTTGTGTGACCTACTCGACCTCAGCGCACCGTGAGGCTTGTGTGACCTGCTCGACCTCAGCGCACCGTGAGGCTTGTGTGACCTGCTCGACCTCAGCGCACTGTGAGGCTTGTGTGACCTGCTCGACCTCAGCGCACCGTGAGGCTTGTGTGACCTGCACGACCTCAGCGCATTGTGAGGCTTGTGTGACCTGCTCGACCTCAGCGCACTGTGAGGCTTGTGTGACCTGCTCGACCTCAGCGCACCGTGAGGCTTGTGTGACCTGCTCGACCTCAGCGCACTGTGAGGCTTGTGTGACCTGCTCGACCTCAGCGCACTGTGAGGCTTGTGTGACCTGCTCGACCTCAGCGCACCGTGAGGCTTGTGTGACCTGCTGGACCTCAGCGCACCGTGAGGCTTGTGTGACCTGCTCGACCTCAGCGCACTCTGAGGCTTGTGTGACCTGCTCGACCTCAGCGCACCGTGAGGCTTGTGTGACCTGCTCGACCTCAGCGCACCGTGAGGCTTGTGTGACCTGCTCGACCTCAGCGCACTGTGAGGCTTGTGTGACCTGCTCGACCTCAGCGCACCGTGAGGCTTGTGTGACCTGCTCGACCTCAGCGCACCGTGAGGCTTGTGTGACCTGCTCGACCTCAGCGCAGCGCACCGTGAGGCTTGTGTGACCTGCTCGACCTCAGCGCAGCGCACCGTGAGGCTTGTGTGACCTGCTCGTCCTCAGCGCAGCGCACCGTGAGGCTTGTGTGACCTGCTCGGCCTCAGCGCACTGTGAGGCTTGTGTGACCTGCTCGACCTCAGCGCACCGTGAGGCTTGTGTGACCTGCTCGACCTCAGCGCACTGTGAGGCTTGTGTGACCTGCTCGACCTCAGCGCACCGTGAGGCTTGTGTGACCTGCTCGACCTCAGCGCACTGTGAGGCTTGTGTGACCTGCTCGACCTCAGCGCACTGTGAGGCTTGTGTGACCTGCTCGACCTCAGCGCACCGTGAGGCTTGTGTGACCTGCTCGACCTCAGCGCACCGTGAGGCTTGTGTGACCTGCTCGACCTCAGCGCACTGTGAGGCTTGTGTGACCTGCTCGACCTCAGCGCAATGTGAGGCTTGTGTGACCTGCTCGACCTCAGCGCACCGTGAGGCTTGTGTGACCTGCTCGACCTCAGCGCACTGTGAGGCTTGTGTGACCTGCTCGACCTCAGCGCACCGTGAGGCTTGTGTGACCTGCTCGACCTCAGCGCACCGTGAGGCCTGTGTGACCTGCTCGACCTCAGCGCACCGTGAGGCTTGTGTGACCTGCTCGACCTCAGCGCACCGTGAGGCTTGTGTGGCCTTGCCGACCTCAGCGCACCGTGAGGCCTGTGTGACCTGCTCGACCTCAGCGCACCGTGAGGCTTGTGTGACCTGCTCGACCTCAGCGCACTGTGAGGCTTGTGTGACCTGCTCGACCTCAGCGCACCGTGAGGCTTGTGTGACCTGCTCGACCTCAGCGCACTGTGAGGCTTGTGTGACCTGCTCGACCTCAGCGCACTGTGAGGCTTGTGTGACCTGCTCGACCTCAGCGCACCGTGAGGCTTGTGTGACCTGCTCGACCTCAGCGCATCGCACTGTGAGGCTTGTGTGACCTGCTCGACCTCAGCGCACCGTGAGGCTTGTGTGACCTGCTCGACCTCAGCGCACTGTGAGGCTTGTGTGACCTGCTCGACCTCAGCGCACTGTGAGGCTTGTGTGACCTGCTCGACCTCAGCGCACCGTGAGGCTTGTGTGACCTGCTCGACCTCAGCGCACCGTGAGGCTTGTGTGACCTGCTCGACCTCAGCACACTGTGAGGCTTGTGTGACCTGCTCGACCTCAGCGCAATGTGAGGCTTGTGTGACCTGCTCGACCTCAGCGCACCGTGAGGCTTGTGTGACCTGCTCGACCTCAGCGCACTGTGAGGCTTGTGTGACCTGCTCGACCTCAGCGCACCGTGAGGCTTGTGTGACCTGCTCGACCTCAGCGCACCGTGAGGCCTGTGTGACCTGCTCGACCTCAGCGCACCGTGAGGCTTGTGTGGCCTTGCCGACCTCAGCGCACCGTGAGGCCTGTGTGACCTGCTCGACCTCAGCGCACCGTGAGGCTTGTGTGACCTGCTCGACCTCAGCGCACTGTGAGGCTTGTGTGACCTGCTCGACCTCAGCGCACCGTGAGGCTTGTGTGACCTGCTCGACCTCAGCGCACTGTGAGGCTTGTGTGACCTGCTCGACCTCAGCGCACTGTGAGGCTTGTGTAACCTGCTCGACCTCAGCGCACCGTGAGGCTTGTGTGACCTGCTCGACCTCAGCGCAGCGCACTGTGAGGCTTGTGTGACCTGCTCGACCTCAGCGCACCGTGAGGCTTGTGTGACCTGCTCGACCTCAGCGCACTGTGAGGCTTGTGTGACCTGCTCGACCTCAGCGCACTGTGAGGCTTGTGTGACCTGCTCGACCTCAGCGCACCGTGAGGCTTGTGTGACCTGCTCGACCTCAGCGCACCGTACGGCTTCTGTGACCTCCTCGACCTCAGCGCAGCGCACCGTGAGGCTTGTGTGACCTGCTCGACCTCAGCGCACCGTGAGGCTTGTGTGACCTGCTCGACCTCAGCGCACTGTGAGGCTTGTGTGACCTGCTCGACCTCAGCGCACCGTGAGGCTTGTGTGACCTGCTCGACCTCAGCGCACTGTGAGGCTTGTGTGACCTGCTCGACCTCAGCGCACCGTGATGCTTGTGTGACCTGCTCGACCTCAGCGCACTGTGAGGCTTGTGTGACCTGCTCGACCTCAGCGCACCGTGAGGCTTGTGTGACCTGCTCAACCTCAGCGCAGCGCACTGTGAGGCTTGTGTGACCTGCTCGACCTCAGCGCACTGTGAGGCTTGTGTGACCTGCTCGACCTCAGCGCACTGTGAGGCTTGTGTGACCTGCTCGACCTCAGCGCACCGTGAGGCTTGTGTGACCTGCTCGACCTCAGCGCACCGTGAGGCTTGTGTGACCTGCTCGACCTCAGCGCACTGTGAGGCTTGTGTGACCTGCTCGACCTCAGCGCACTGTGAGGCTTGTGTGACCTGCTCGACCTCAGCGCACCGTGAGGCTTGTGTGACCTGCTCGACCTCAGCGCACTGTGAGGCTTGTGTGACCTGCTCGACCTCAGCGCACCGTGAGGCTTGTGTGACCTGCTCGACCTCAGCGCACCGAGAGGCATGTGTGACCTGCTCGACCTTAGCGCACTGTGAGGCTTGTGTGACCTGCTCGACCTCAGCGCACTGTGAGGCTTGTGTGACCTGCTCGACCTCAGCGCACTGTGAGGCTTGTGTGACCTGCTCGACCTCAGCGCACCGTGAGGCTTGTGTGACCTGCTCGACCTCAGCGCACCGTGAGGCTTGTGTGACCAGCTCGACCTCAGCGCACTGTGAGGCTTGTGTGACCTGCTCGACCTCAGCGCACTGTGAGGCTTGTGTGACCTGCTCGACCTCAGCGCACTGTGAGGCTTGTGTGACCTGCTCGACCTCAGCGCACTGTGAGGCTTGTGTGACCTGCTCGACCTCAGCGCACCGTGAGGCTTGTGTGACCTGCTCGACCTCAGCGCACCGTGAGGCTTGTGTGACCTGCTCGACCTCAGCGCACTGTGAGGCTTGTGTGACCTGCTCGACCTCAGCGCACCGTGAGGCTTGTGTGACCTGCTCGACCTCAGCGCACTGTGAGGCTTGTGTGACCTGCTCGACCTCAGCGCACTGTGAGGCTTGTGTGACTTGCTCGACCTCAGCGCACCGTGAGGCTTGTGTGACCTGCTCGACCTCAGCGCAGTGCACCGTGAGGCTTGTGTGACCTGCTCGACCTCAGCGCACCGTGAGGCTTGTGTGACCTGCTCGACCTCAGCGCACCGTGAGGCTTGTGTGACCTGCTCAACCTCAGCGCACTGTGAGGCTTGTGTGACCTGCTCGACCTCAGCGCACCGTGAGGCTTGTGTGACCTGCTCGACCTCAGCGCACCGTGAGGCTTGTGTGACCTGCTCGACCTCAGCGCACTGTGAGGCTTGTGTGACCTGCTCGACCTCAGCGCACCGTGAGGCTTGTGTGACCTGCTCGACCTCAGCGCACCGTGAGGCTTGTGTGACCTGCTCGACCTCAGCGCAGCGCACCGTGAGGCTTGTGTGACCTGCTCGACCTCAGCGCACCGTGAGGCTTGTGTGACCTGCTCGACCTCAGCGCACCGTGAGGCTTGTGTGACCTGCTCGACCTCAGCGCACCGTGAGGCTTGTGTGACCTGCTCGACCTCAGCGCACTGTGAGGCTTGTGTGACCTGCTCGACCTCAGCGCACCGTGAGGCTTGTGTGACCTGCTCGACCTCAGCGCACCGTGAGGCTTGTATGACCTGCTCGACCTCAGCGCAGCGCACCGTGAGGCTTGTGTGACCTGCTCGACCTCAGCGCACCGCGAGGCTTGTGTGACCTGCTCGACCTCAGCGCAGCGCACCGTGAGGCTTGTGTGACCTGCTCGACCTCAGCGCAGCGCACCGTGAGGCTTGTGTGACCTGCTCGACCTCAGCGCACCGTGAGGCCTGTGTGACCTGCTCGACCTCAGCGCACCGTGAGGCCTGTGTGACTTGCTCGACCTCAGCGCACCGTGAGGCTTGTGTGACCTGCTCGACCTCAGCGCACTGTGAGGCTTGTGTGACCTGCTCGACCTCAGCGCACCGTGAGGCTTGTGTGACCTGCTCGACCTCAGCGCACCGTGAGGCTTGTGTGACCTGCTCGACCTCAGCGCACCGTGAGGCTTGTGTGACCTGCTCGACCTCAGCGCACTGTGAGGTTTGTGTGACCTGCTCGACCTCAGCGCACTGTGAGGCTTGTGTGACCTGCTCGACCTCAGCGCACCGTGAGGCTTGTGTGACCTGCTCGACCTCAGCGCACTGTGAGGCTTGTGTGACCTGCTCGACCTCAGCGCACTGTGAGGCTTGTGTGACCTGCTCGACCTCAGCGCACCGTGAGGCTTGTGTGACCTGCTCGACCTCAGCGCACTGTGAGGCTTGTGTGACCTGCTCGACCTCAGCGCACCGTGAGGCTTGTGTGACCTGCTCGACCTCAGCGCAGCGCACCGTGAGGCTTGTGTGACCTGCTCGACCTCAGCGCACCGTGAGGCTTGTGTGACCTGCTCGACCTCAGCGCAGCGCACCGTGAGGCTTGTGTGACCTGCTCGACCTCAGCGCAGCGCACCGTGAGGCTTGTGTGACCTGCTCGACCTCAGCGCACCGTGAGGCCTGTGTGACCTGCTCGACCTCAGCGCACCGTGAGGCCTGTGTGACCTGCTCGACCTCAGCGCACCGTGAGGCTTGTGTGACCTGCTCGACCTCAGCGCACTGTGAGGCTTGTGTGACCTGCTCGACCTCAGCGCACCGTGAGGCTTGTGTGACCTGCTCGACCTCAGCGCACCGTGAGGCTTGTGTGACCTGCTCGACCTCAGCGCACCGTGAGGCTTGTGTGACCTGCTCGACCTCAGCGCACTGTGAGGCTTGTGTGACCTGCTCGACCTCAGCGCACTGTGAGGCTTGTGTGACCTGCTCGACCTCAGCGCACCGTGAGGCTTGTGTGACCTGCTCGACCTCAGCGCACTGTGAGGCTTGTGTGACCTGCTCGACCTCAGCGCACTGTGAGGCTTGTGTGACCTGCTCGACCTCAGCGCACCGTGAGGCTTGTGTGACCTGCTCGACCTCAGCGCACTGTGAGGCTTGTGTGACCTGCTCGACCTCAGCGCACCGTGAGGCTTGTGTGACCTGCTCGACCTCAGCGCACCGTGAGGCTTGTGTGACCTGCTCGACCTCAGCGCACTGTGAGGCTTGTGTGACCTGCTCGACCTCAGCGCACCGTGAGGCTTGTGTGACCTGCTCGACCTCAGCGCACTGTGAGGCTTGTGTGACCTGCTCGAACTCAGCGCAACGTGAGGCTTGTGTGACCTGCTCGACCTCAGCGCACCGTGAGGCTTGTGTGACCTGCTCGTCCTCAGCGCACCGTGAGGCTTGAGTGACCTGCTCAACCTCAGCGCACTGTGAGGCTTGTGTGACCTGCTCGACCTCAGCGCACCGTGAGGCTTGTGTGACCTGCTCGACCTCAGCGCACCGTGAGGCTTGTGTGACCTGCTCGACCTCAGCGCACTGTGAGGCTTGTGTGACCTGCTCGACCTCAGCGCACCGTGAGGCTTGTGTGACCTGCTCGACCTCAGCGCACCGTGAGGCTTGTGTGACCTGCTCGACCTCAGCGCAGCGCACCGTGAGGCTTGTGTGACCTGCTCGACCTCAGCGCACCGTGAGGCTTGTGTGACCTGCTCGACCTCAGCGCACCGTGAGGCTTGTGTGACCTGCTCGACCTCAGCGCACCGTGAGGCATGTGTGACCTGCTCGACCTCAGCGCAGCGCACCGTGAGGCTTGTGTGACCTGCTCGACCTCAGCGCACCGTCAGGCTTGTGTGACCTGCTCGACCTCAGCGCACCGTGAGGCTTGTGTGACCTACTCGACCTCAGCGCACCGTGAGGCTTGTGTGACCTGCTCGACCTCAGCGCACCGTGAGGCTTGTGTGACCTGCTCGACCTCAGCGCACTGTGAGGCTTGTGTGACCTGCTCGACCTCAGCGCACCGTGAGGCTTGTGTGACCTGCACGACCTCAGCGCATTGTGAGGCTTGTGTGACCTGCTCGACCTCAGCGCACTGTGAGGCTTGTGTGACCTGCTCGACCTCAGCGCACCGTGAGGCTTGTGTGACCTGCTCGACCTCAGCGCACTGTGAGGCTTGTGTGACCTGCTCGACCTCAGCGCACTGTGAGGCTTGTGTGACCTGCTCGACCTCAGCGCACCGTGAGGCTTGTGTGACCTGCTGGACCTCAGCGCACCGTGAGGCTTGTGTGACCTGCTCGACCTCAGCGCACTCTGAGGCTTGTGTGACCTGCTCGACCTCAGCGCACCGTGAGGCTTGTGTGACCTGCTCGACCTCAGCGCACCGTGAGGTTTGTGTGACCTGCTCGACCTCAGCGCACTGTGAGGCTTGTGTGACCTGCTCGACCTCAGCGCACCGTGAGGCTTGTGTGACCTGCTCGACCTCAGCGCACCGTGAGGCTTGTGTGACCTGCTCGACCTCAGCGCAGCGCACCGTGAGGCTTGTGTGACCTGCTCGACCTCAGCGCAGCGCACCGTGAGGCTTGTGTGACCTGCTCGTCCTCAGCGCAACGCACCGTGAGGCTTGTGTGACCTGCTCGGCCTCAGCGCACTGTGAGGCTTGTGTGACCTGCTCGACCTCAGCGCACCGTGAGGCTTGTGTGACCTGCTCGACCTCAGCGCACTGTGAGGCTTGTGTGACCTGCTCGACCTCAGCGCACCGTGAGGCTTGTGTGACCTGCTCGACCTCAGCGCACTGTGAGGCTTGTGTGACCTGCTCGACCTCAGCGCACTGTGAGGCTTGTGTGACCTGCTCGACCTCAGCGCACCGTGAGGCTTGTGTGACCTGCTCGACCTCAGCGCACCGTGAGGCTTGTGTGACCTGCTCGACCTCAGCGCACTGTGAGGCTTGTGTGACCTGCTCGACCTCAGCGCAATGTGAGGCTTGTGTGACCTGCTCGACCTCAGCGCACCGTGAGGCTTGTGTGACCTGCTCGACCTCAGCGCACTGTGAGGCTTGTGTGACCTGCTCGACCTCAGCGCACCGTGAGGCTTGTGTGACCTGCTCGACCTCAGCGCACCGTGAGGCCTGTGTGACCTGCTCGACCTCAGCGCACCGTGAGGCTTGTGTGACCTGCTCGACCTCAGCGCACCGTGAGGCTTGTGTGGCCTTGCCGACCTCAGCGCACCGTGAGGCCTGTGTGACCTGCTCGACCTCAGCGCACCGTGAGGCTTGTGTGACCTGCTCGACCTCAGCGCACTGTGAGGCTTGTGTGACCTGCTCGACCTCAGCGCACCGTGAGGCTTGTGTGACCTGCTCGACCTCAGCGCACTGTGAGGCTTGTGTGACCTGCTCGACCTCAGCGCACTGTGAGGCTTGTGTGACCTGCTCGACCTCAGCGCACCGTGAGGCTTGTGTGACCTGCTCGACCTCAGCGCATCGCACTGTGAGGCTTGTGTGACCTGCTCGACCTCAGCGCACCGTGAGGCTTGTGTGACCTGCTCGATCTCAGCGCACTGTGAGGCTTGTGTGACCTGCTCGACCTCAGCGCACTGTGAGGCTTGTGTGACCTGCTCGACCTCAGCGCACCGTGAGGCTTGTGTGACCTGCTCGACCTCAGCGCACCGTGAGGCTTCTGTGACCTCCTCGACCTCAGCGCAGCGCACCGTGAGGCTTGTGTGACCTGCTCGACCTCAGCGCACCGTGAGGCTTGTGTGACCTGCTCGACCTCAGCGCACTGTGAGGCTTGTGTGACCTGCTCGACCTCAGCGCACCGTGAGGCTTGTGTGACCTGCTCGACCTCAGCGCACTGTGAGGCTTGTGTGACCTGCTCGACCTCAGCGCACCGTGAGGCTTGTGTGACCTGCTCGACCTCAGCGCACTGTGAGGCTTGTGTGACCTGCTCGACCTCAGCGCACCGTGAGGCTTGTGTGACCTGAACAACCTCAGCGCAGCGCACTGTGAGGCTTGTGTGACCTGCTCGACCTCAGCGCACTGTGAGGCTTGTGTGACCTGCTCGACCTCAGCGCACTGTGAGGCTTGTGTGACCTGCTCGACCTCAGCGCACCGTGAGGCTTGTGTGACCTGCTCGACCTCAGCGCACTGTGAGGCTTGTGTGACCTGCTCGACCTCAGCGCACTGTGAGGCTTCTGTGACCTGCTCGACCTCAGCGCACCGTGAGGCTTGTGTGACCTGCTCGACCTCAGCGCACTGTGAGGCTTGTGTGACCTGCTCGACCTCAGCGCACCGTGAGGCTTGTGTGACCTGCTCGACCTCAGCGCACCGAGAGGCTTGTGTGACCTGCTCGACCTCAGCGCACTGTGAGGCTTGTGTGACCTGCTCGACCTCAGCGCACTGTGAGGCTTGTGTGACCTGCTCGACCTCAGCGCACTGTGAGGCTTGTGTGACCTGCTCGACCTCAGCGCACCGTGAGGCTTGTGTGACCTGCTCGACCTCAGCGCACCGTGAAGCTTGTGTGACCTGCTCGACCTCAGCGCACTGTGAGGCTTGTGTGACCTGCTCGACCTCAGCGCACTGTGAGGCTTGTGTGACCTGCTCGACCTCAGCGCACTGTGAGGCTTGTGTGACCTGCTCGACCTCAGCGCACTGTGAGGCTTGTGTGACCTGCTCGACCTCAGCGCACCGTGAGGCTTGTGTGACCTGCTCGACCTCAGCGCACCGTGAGGCTTGTGTGACCTGCTCGACCTCAGCGCACTGTGAGGCTTGTGTGACCTGCTCGACCTCAGCGCACCGTGAGGCTTGTGTGACCTGCTCGACCTCAGCGCACTGTGAGGCTTGTGTGACCTGCTCGACCTCAGCGCACTGTGAGGCTTGTGTGACTTGCTCGACCTCAGCGCACCGTGAGGCTTGTGTGACCTGCTCGACCTCAGCGCAGCGCACCGTGAGGCTTGTGTGACCTGCTCGACCTCAGCGCACCGTGAGGCTTGTGTGACCTGCTCGACCTCAGCGCACCGTGAGGCTTGTGTGACCTGCTCGACCTCAGCGCAGCGCACCGTGAGGCTTGTGTGACCTGCTCGACCTCAGCGCACCGTGAGGCCTGTGTGACCTGCTCGACCTCAGCGCACCGTGAGGCCTGTGTGACCTGCTCGACCTCAGCGCACCGTGAGGCTTGTGTGACCTGCTCGACCTCAGCGCACTGTGAGGCTTGTGTGACCTGCTCGACCTCAGCGCACCGTGAGGCTTGTGTGAACTGCTCGACCTCAGCGCACCGTGAGGCTTGTGTGACCTGCTCGACCTCAGCGCACCGTGAGGCTTGTGTGACCTGCTCGACCTCAGCGCACTGTGAGGTTTGTGTGACCTGCTAGACCTCAGCGCACTGTGAGGCTTGTGTGACCTGCTCGACCTCAGCGCACCGTGAGGCTTGTGTGACCTTCTCGACCTCAGCGCACTGTGAGGCTTGTGTGACCTGCTCGACCTCAGCGCACTGTGAGGCTTGTGTGACCTGCTCGACCTCAGCGCACCGTGAGGCTTGTGTGACCTGCTCGACCTCAGCGCACTGTGAGGCTTGTGTGACCTGCTCGACCTCAGCGCACCGTGAGGCTTGTGTGACCTGCTCGACCTCAGCGCACCGTGAGGCTTGTGTGACCTGCTCGACCTCAGCGCACTGTGAGGCTTGTGTGACCTGCTCGACCTCAGCGCACCGTGAGGCTTGTGTGACCTGCTCGACCTCAGCGCACTGTGAGGCTTGTGTGACCTGCTCGACCTCAGCGCACCGTGAGGCTTGTGTGACCTGCTCGACCTCAGCGCACCGTGAGGCTTGTGTGACCTGCTCGACCTCAGCGCACCGTGAGGCTTGTGTGACCTGCTCGACCTCAGCGCACTGTGAGGCTTGTGTGACCTGCTCGACCTCAGCGCACCGTGAGGCTTGTGTGACCTGCTCGACCTCAGCGCACTGTGAGGCTTGTGTGACCTGCTCGACCTCAGCGCACTGTGAGGCTTGTGTGACCTGCTCGACCTCAGCGCACCGTGAGACTTGTGTGACCTGCTCGACCTCAGCGCACCGTGAGGCTTGTGTGACCTGCTCGACCTCAGCGCACTGTGAGGCTTGTGTGACCTGCTCGACCTCAGCGCAATGTGAGGCTTGTGTGGCCTGCTCGACCTCAGCGCACCGCGAGGCTTGTGTGACCTGCTCGACCTCAGCGCACTGTGAGGCTTGTGTGACCTGCTCGACCTCAGCGCACCGTGAGGCTTGTGTGACCTGCTCGACCTCAGCGCACCGTGAGGCCTGTGTGACCTGCTCGACCTCAGCGCACCGTGAGGCTTGTTTGACCTGCTCGACCTCAGCGCACCGTGAGGCTTGTGTGGCCTTGCCGACCTCAGCGCACCGTGAGGCCTGTGTGACCTACTCGACCTCAGTGCACCGTGAGGCTTGTGTGACCGGCTCGACCTCAGCGCACTGTGAGGCTTGTGTGACCTGCTCGACCTCAGCGCACCGTGAGGCTTGTGTGACCTGCTCGACCTCAGCGCACTGTGAGGCTTGTGTGACCTGCTCGACCTCAGCGCACTGTGAGGCTTGTGTGACCTGCTCGACCTCAGCGCACCGTGAGGCTTGTGTGACCTGCTCGACCTCAGCGCAGCGCACTGTGAGGCTTGTGTGACCTGCTCGACCTCAGCGCACCGTGAGGCTTGTGTGACCTGCTCGACCTCAGCGCACTGTGAGGCTTGTGTGACCTGCTCGACCTCAGCGCACTGTGAGGCTTGTGTGACCTGCTCGACCTCAGCGCACCGTGAGGCTTGTGTGACCTGCTCGACCTCAGCGCACCGTGAGGCTTCTGTGACCTCCTCGACCTCAGCGCAGCGCACCGTGAGGCTTGTGTGACCTGCTCGACCTCAGCGCACCGTGAGGCTTGTGTGACCTGCTCGACCTCAGCGCACTGTGAGGCTTGTGTGACCTGCTCGACCTCAGCGCACCGTGAGGCTTGTGTGACCTGCTCGACCTCAGCGCACTGTGAGGCTTGTGTGACCTGCTCGACCTCAGCGCACCGTGAGGCTTGTGTGACCTGCTCGACCTCAGCGCACTGTGAGGCTTGTGTGACCTGCTCGACCTCAGCGCACCGTGAGGCTTGTGTGACCTGCTCAACCTCAGCGCAGCGCACTGTGAGGCTTGTGTGACCTGCTCGACCTCAGCGCACTGTGAGGCTTGTGTGACCTGCTCGACCTCAGCGCACTGTGAGGCTTGTGTGACCTGCTCGACCTCAGCGCACCGTGAGGCTTGTGTGACCTGCTCGACCTCAGCGCAGCGTGAGGCTTGTGTGACCTGCTCGACCTCAGCGCACTGTGAGGCTTGTGTGACCTGCTCGACCTCAGCGCACTGTGAGGATTGTGTGACCTGCTCGACCTCAGCGCACCGTGAGGCTTGTGTGACCTGCTTGACCTCAGCGCACTGTGAGGCTTGTGTGACCTGCTCGACCTCAGCGCACCGTGAGGCTTGTGTGGCCTGCTCGACCTCAGCGCACCGAGAGGCTTGTGTGACCTGCTCGACCTCAGCGCACTATGAGGCTTGTGTGACCTGCTCGACCTCAGCGCACTGTGAGGCTTGTGTGACCTGCTCGACCTCAGCGCACTGTGAGGCTTGTGTGACCTGCTCGACCTCAGCGCACCGTGAGGCTTGTGTGACCTGCTCGACCTCAGCGCACCGTGAGGCTTGTGTGACCTGCTCGACCTCAGCGCACTGTGAGGCTTGTGTGACCTGCTCGACCTCAGCGCACTGTGAGGCTTATGTGACCTGCTCGACCTCAGCGCACTGTGAGGCTTGTGTGACCTGCTCGACCTCAGCGCACTGTGAGGCTTGTGTGACCTGCTCGACCTCAGCGCACCGTGAGGCTTGTGTGACCTGCTCGACCTCAGCGCACCGTGAGGCTTGTGTGACCTGCTCGACCTCAGCGCACTGTGAGGCTTGTGTGACCTGCTCGACCTCAGCGCACCGTGAGGCTTGTGTGACCTGCTCGACCTCAGCGCACTGTGAGGCTTGTGTGACCTGCTCGACCTCAGCGCACTGTGAGGCTTGTGTGACTTGCTCGACCTCAGCGCACCGTGAGGCTTGTGTGACCTGCTCGACCTCAGCGCAGCGCACCGTGAGGCTTGTGTGACCTGCTCGACCTCAGCGCACCGTGAGGCTTGTGTGACCTGCTCGACCTCAGCGCACCGTGAGGCTTGTGTGACCTGCTCAACCTCAGCGCACTGTGAGGCTTGTGTGACCTGCTCGACCTCAGCGCACCGTGAGGCTTGTGTGACCTGCTCGACCTCAGCGCACCGTGAGGCTTGTGTGACCTGCTCGACCTCAGCGCAGCGCACCGTGAGGCTTGTGTGACCTGCTCGACCTCAGCGCACCGTGAGGCTTGTGTGACCTGCTCGACCTCAGCGCACCGTGAGGCTTGTGTGACCTGCTCGACCTCAGCGCACCGTGAGGCTTGTGTGACCTGCTCGACCTCAGCGCACCGTGAGGCTTGTGTGACCTGCTCGACCTCAGCGCACCGAGAGGCTTGTGTGACCTGCTCGACCTCAGCGCACTGTGAGGCTTGTGTGACCTGCTCGACCTCAGCGCACCGTGAGGCTTGTGTGACCTGCTCGACCTCAGCGCACCGTGAGGCTTGTGTGACCTGCTCGACCTCAGCGCACCGTGAGGCTTGTGTGACCTGCTCGACCTCAGCGCACTGTGAGGCTTGTGTGACCTGCTCGACCTCAGCGCACTGTGAGGCTTGTGTGACCTGCTCGACCTCAGCGCACTGTGAGGCTTGTGTGACCTGCTCGACCTCAGCGCACCGTGAGGCTTGTGTGACCTGCTCGACCTCAGCGCACCGTGAGGCTTGTGTGACCTGCTCGACCTCAGCGCACTGTGAGGCTTGTGTGACCTGCTCGACCTCAGCGCACCGTGAGGCTTGTGTGACCTGCTCGACCTCAGCGCACTGTGAGGCTTGTGTGACCTGCTCGACCTCAGCGCACTGTGAGGCTTGTGTGACTTGCTCGACCTCAGCGCACCGTGAGGCTTGTGTGACCTGCTCGACCTCAGCGCAGCGCACCGTGAGGCTTGTGTGACCTGCTCGACCTCAGCGCACCGTGAGGCTTGTGTGACCTGCTCGACCTCAGCGCACCGTGAGGCTTGTGTGACCTGCTCAACCTCAGCGCACTGTGAGGCTTGTGTGACCTGCTCGACCTCAGCGCACCGTGAGGCTTGTGTGACCTGCTCGACCTCAGCGCACCGTGAGGCTTGTGTGACCTGCTCGACCTCAGCGCAGCGCACCGTGAGGCTTGTGTGACCTGCTCGACCTCAGCGCACCGTGAGGCTTGTGTGACCTGCTCGACCTCAGCGCACCGTGAGGCTTGTGTGACCTGCTCGACCTCAGCGCACCGTGAGGCTTGTGTGACCTGCTCGACCTCAGCGCACTGTGAGGCTTGTGTGACCTGCTCGACCTCAGCGCACCGTGAGGCTTGTGTGACCTGCTCGACCTCAGCGCACCGTGAGGCTTGTGTGACCTGCTCGACCTCAGCGCAGCGCACCGTGAGGCTTGTGTGACCTGCTCGACCTCAGCGCACCGCGAGGCTTGTGTGACCTGCTCGACCTCAGCGCAGCGCACCGTGAGGCTTGTGTGACCTGCTCGACCTCAGCGCAGCGCACCGTGAGGCTTGTGTGACCTGCTCGACCTCAGCGCACCGTGAGGCCTGTGTGACCTGCTCGACCTCAGCGCACCGTGAGGCCTGTGTGACCTGCTCGACCTCAGAGCACCGTGAGGCTTGTGTGACCTGCTCGACCTCAGCGCACTGTGAGGCTTGTGTGACCTGCTCGACCTCAGCGCACCGTGAGGCTTGTGTGACCTGCTCGACCTCAGCGCACCGTGAGGCTCGTGTGACCTGCTCGACCTCAGCGCACCGTGAGGCTTGTGTGACCTGCTAGACCTCAGCGCACTGTGAGGCTTGTGTGACCTGCTCGACCTCAGCGCACCGTGAGGCTTGTGTGACCTGCTCGACCTCAGCGCTCTGTGAGGCTTGTGTGGCCTGCTCGACCTCAGCGCACCGTGAGGCTTGTGTGACCTGCTCGACCTCAGCGCACCGTGAGGCTTGTGTGACCTGCTCGACCTCAGCGCACCGTGAGGCTTGTGTGACCTGCTCAACCTCAGCGCACTGTGAGGCTTGTGTGACCTGCTCGACCTCAGCGCACCGTGAGGCTTGTGTGACCTGCTCGACCTCAGCGCACCGTGAGGCTTGTGTGACCTGCTCGACCTCAGCGCACTGTGAGGCTTGTGTGACCTGCTCGACCTCAGCGCACCGTGAGGCTTGTGTGACCTGCTCGACCTCAGCGCACCGTGAGGCTTGTGTGACCTGCTCGACCTCAGCGCAGTGCACCGTGAGGCTTGTGTGACCTGCTCGACCTCAGCGCACCGTGAGGCTTGTGTGACCTGCTCGACCTCAGCGCACCGTGAGGCTTGTGTGACCTGCTCGACCTCAGCGCACCGTGAGGCATGTGTGACCTGCTCGAACTCAGCGCAGCGCACCGTGAGGCTTGTGTGACCTGCTCGACCTCAGCGCACCGTGAGGCTTGTGTGACCTGCTCGACCTCAGCGCACCGTGAGGCTTGTGTGACCTGCTCGACCTCAGCGCACCGTGAGGTTTGTGTGACCTGCTCGACCTCAGCGCACCGTGAGGCTTGTGTGACCTGCTCGACCTCAGCGCACTGTGAGGCTTGTGTGACCTGCTCGACCTCAGCGCACCGTGAGGCTTGTGTGACCTGCTCGACCTCAGCGCACTGTGAGGCTTGTGTGACCTGCTCGACCTCAGCGCACTGTGAGGCTTGTGTGACCTGCTCGACCTCAGCGCACCGTGAGGCTTGTGTGACCTGCTCGACCTCAGCGCACTGTGAGGCTTGTGTGACCTGCTCGACCTCAGCGCACTGTGAGGCTTGTGTGACCTGCTCGACCTCAGCGCACCGTGAGGCTTGTGTGACCTGCTCGACCTCAGCGCACCGTAAGGCTTGTGTGACCTGCTCGACCTCAGCGCACTCTGAGGCTTGTGTGACCTGCTCGACCTCAGCGCACCGTGAGGCTTGTGTGACCTGCTCGACCTCAGCGCACCGTGAGGCTTGTGTGACCTGCTCGACCTCAGCGCACTGTGAGGCTTGTGTGACCTGCTCGACCTCAGCGCACCGTGAGGCATGTGTGACCTGCTCGACCTCAGCGCAGCGCACCGTGAGGCTTGTGTGACCTGCTCGACCTCAGCGCACCGTGAGGCTTGTGTGACCTGCTCGACCTCAGCGCAGCGCACCGTGAGGCTTGTGTGACCTGCTCGACCTCAGCGCAGCGCACCGTGAGGCTTGTGTGACCTGCTCGTCCTCAGCGCAGCGCACCGTGAGGCTTGTGTGACCTGCTCGACCTCAGCGCACTGTGAGGCTTGTGTGACCTGCTCGACCTCAGCGCACCGTGAGGCTTGTGTGACCTGCTCGACCTCAGCGCAATGTGAGGCTTGTGTGACCTGCTCGACCTCAGCGCACCGTGAGGCTTGTGTGACCTGCTCGACCTCACCGCAGCGCACCGTGAGGCTTGTGTGACCTGCTCGACCTCAGCGCACTGTGAGGCTTGTGTGACCTGCTCGACCTCAGCGCACCGTGAGGCTTGTGTGACCTGCTCGACCTCAGCGCACTGTGAGGCTTGTGTGACCTGCTCGACCTCAGCGCACTGTGAGGCTTGTGTGACCTGCTCGACCTCAGCGCACCGTGAGGCTTGTGTGACCTGCTCGACCTCAGCGCAGCGCACTGTGAGGCTTGTGTGACCTGCTCGACCTCAGCGCACTGTGAGGCTTGTGTGACCTGCTCGACCTCAGCGCACTGTGAGGCTTGTGTGACCTGCTCGACCTCAGCGCACCGTGAGGCTTGTGTGACCTGCTCGACCTCAGCGCACTGTGAGGCTTGTGTGACCTGCTCGACCTCAGCGCACCGTGAGGCTTGTGTGACCTGCTCGACCTCAGCGCACTGTGAGGCTTGTGTGACCTGCTCGACCTCAGCGCACCGTGAGGCTTGTGTGACCTGCTCAACCTCAGCGCAGCGCACTGTGAGGCTTGTGTGACCTGCTCGACCTCAGCGCACTGTGAGGCTTGTGTGACCTGCTCGACCTCAGCGCACTGTGAGGCTTGTGTGACCTGCTCGACCTCAGCGCACCGTGAGGCTTGTGTGACCTGCTCGACCTCAGCGCAGCGTGAGGCTTGTGTGACCTGCTCGACCTCAGCGCACTGTGAGGCTTGTGTGACCTGCTCGACCTCAGCGCACTGTGAGGCTTGTGTGACCTGCTCGACCTCAGCGCACCGTGAGGCTTGTGTGACCTGCTCGACCTCAGCGCACTGTGAGGCTTGTGTGACCTGCTCGACTTCAGCGCACCGTGAGGCTTGTGTGGCCTGCTCGACCTCAGCGCACCGAGAGGCTTGTGTGACCTGCTCGACCTCAGCGCACTGTGAGGCTTGTGTGACCTGCTCGACATCAGCGCACTGTGAGGCTTGTGTGACCTGCTCGACCTCAGCGCACTGTGAGGCTTGTGTGACCTGCTCGACCTCAGCGCACCGTGAGGCTTGTGTGACCTGCTCGACCTCAGCGCACCGTGAGGCTTGTGTGACCTGCTCGACCTCAGCGCACTGTGAGGCTTGTGTGACCTGCTCGACCTCAGCGCACTGTGAGGCTTGTGTGACCTGCTCGACCTCAGCGCACTGTGAGGCTTGTGTGACCTGCTCGACCTCAGCGCACTGTGAGGCTTGTGTGACCTGCTCGACCTCAGCGCACCGTGAGGCTTGTGTGACCTGCTCGACCTCAGCACACCGTGAGGCTTGTGTGACCTGCTCGACCTCAGCGCACTGTGAGGCTTGTGTGACCTGCTCGACCTCAGCGCACCGTGAGGCTTGTGTGACCTGCTCGACCTCAGCGCACTGTGAGGCTTGTGTGACCTGCTCGACCTCAGCGCACTGTGAGGCTTGTGTGACTTGCTCGACCTCAGCGCACCGTGAGGCTTGTGTGACCTGCTCGACCTCAGCGCAGCGCACCGTGAGGCTTGTGTGACCTGCTCGACCTCAGCGCACCGTGAGGCTTGTGTGACCTGCTCGACCTCAGCGCACCGTGAGGCTTGTGTGACCTGCTCAACCTCAGCGCACTGTGAGGCTTGTGTGACCTGCTCGACCTCAGCGCACCGTGAGGCTTGTGTGACCTGCTCGACCTCAGCGCACCGTGAGGCTTGTGTGACCTGCTCGACCTCAGCGCACTGTGAGGCTTGTGTGACCTGCTCGACCTCAGCGCACCGTGAGGCTTGTGTGACCTGCTCGACCTCAGCGCACCGTGAGGCTTGTGTGACCTGCTCGACCTCAGCGCAGCGCACCGTGAGGCTTGTGTGACCTGCTCGACCTCAGCGCACCGTGAGGCTTGTGTGACCTGCTCGACCTCAGCGCACCGTGAGGCTTGTGTGACCTGCTCGACCTCAGCGCACCGTGAGGCTTGTGTGACCTGCTCGACCTCAGCGCACTGTGAGGCTTGTGTGACCTGCTCGACCTCAGCGCACCGTGAGGCTTGTGTGACCTGCTCGACCTCAGCGCACCGTGAGGCTCGTGTGACCTGCTCGACCTCAGCGCAGCGCACCGTGAGGCTTGTGTGACCTGCTCGACCTCAGCGCACCGCGAGGCTTGTGTGACCTGCTCGACCTCAGCGCAGCGCACCGTGAGGGTTGTGTGACCTGCTCGACCTCAGCGCAGCGCACCGTGAGGCTTGTGTGACCTGCTCGACTTCAGCGCACCGTGAGGCCTGTGTGACCTGCTCGACCTCAGCGCACCGTGAGGCCTGTGTGACCTGCTCGACCTCAGCGCACCGTGAGGCTTGTGTGACCTGCTCGACCTCAGCGCACTGTGAGGCTTGTGTGACCTGCTCGACCTCAGCGCACCGTGAGGCTTGTGTGACCTGCTCGACCTCAGCGCACCGTGAGGCTTGAGTGACCTGCTCGACCTCAGCGCACCGTGAGGCTTGTGTGACCTGCTCGACCTCAGCGCACTGTGAGGCTTGTGTGACCTGCTCGACCTCAGCGCACCGTGAGGCTTGTGTGACCTGCTCGACCTCAGCGCACTGTGAGGCTTGTGTGACCTGCTCGACCTCAGCGCACCGTGAGGCTTGTGTGACCTGCTCGACCTCAGCGCACCGTGAGGCTTGTGTGACCTGCTCGACCTCAGCGCACCGTGAGGCTTGTGTGACCTGCTCAACCTCAGCGCACTGTGAGGCTTGTGTGACCTGCTCGACCTCAGCGCACCGTGAGGCTTGTGTGACCTGCTCGACCTCAGCGCACCGTGAGGCTTGTGTGACCTGCTCGACCTCAGCGCACTGTGAGGCTTGTGTGACCTGCTCGACCTCAGCGCACCGTGAGGCTTGTGTGACCTGCTCGACCTCAGCGCACCGTGAGGCTTGTGTGACCTGCTCGACCTCAGCGCAGTGCACCGTGAGGCTTGTGTGACCTGCTCGACCTCAGCGCACCGTGAGGCTTGTGTGACCTGCTCGACCTCAGCGCACCGTGAGGCTTGTGTGACCTGCTCGACCTCAGCGCACCGTGAGGCATGTGTGACCTGCTCGACCTCAGCGCAGCGCACCGTGAGGCTTGTGTGACCTGCTCGACCTCAGCGCACCGTGAGGCTTGTGTGACCTGCTCGACCTCAGCGCACCGTGAGGCTTGTGTGACCTGCTCGACCTCAGCGCACCGTGAGGCTTGTGTGACCTGCTCCACCTCAGCGCACCGTGAGGCTTGTGTGACCTGCTCGACCTCAGCGCACTGTGAGGCTTGTGTGACCTGCTCGACCTCAGCGCACCGTGAGGCTTGTGTGACCTGCTCGACCTCAGCGCACTGTGAGGCTTGTGTGACCTGCTCGACCTCAGCGCACTGTGAGGCTTGTGTGACCTGCTCGACCTCAGCGCACCGTGAGGCTTGTGTGACCTGCTCGACCTCAGCGCACTGTGAGGCTTGTGTGACCTGCTCGACCTCAGCGCACTGTGAGGCTTGTGTGACCTGCTCGACCTCAGCGCACCGTGAGGCTTGTGTGACCTGCTCGACCTCAGCGCACCGTGAGGCTTGTGTGACCTGCTCGACCTCAGCGCACTCTGAGGCTTGTGTGACCTGCTCGACCTCAGCGCACCGTGAGGCTTGTGTGACCTGCTCGACCTCAGCGCACCGTGAGGCTTGTGTGACCTGCTCGACCTCAGCGCACTGTGAGGCTTGTGTGACCTGCTCGACCTCAGCGCACCG
Source organism: Meconema thalassinum (assembly GCA_946902985.2). Taxonomy (NCBI): domain Eukaryota; kingdom Metazoa; phylum Arthropoda; class Insecta; order Orthoptera; family Tettigoniidae; genus Meconema; species Meconema thalassinum. The sequence continues at coordinate 68,767,739 of OX336392.1, read as the reverse complement.
TGAGGCATGTGTGACCTGCTCGACCTCAGCGCAGCGCACCGTGAGGCTTGTGTGACCTGCTCGACCTCAGCGCACCGTGAGGCTTGTGTGACCTGCTCGACCTCAGCGCAGCGCACCGTGAGGCTTGTGTGACCTGCTCGACCTCAGCGCAGCGCACCCTGAGGCTTGTGTGACCTGCTCGTCCTCAGCGCAGCGCACCGTGAGGCTTGTGTGACCTGCTCGACCTCAGCGCACTGTGAGGCTTGTGTGACCTGCTCGACCTCAGCGCACCGTGAGGCTTGTGTGACCTGCTCGACCTCAGCGCAATGTGAGGCTTGTGTGACCTGCTCGACCTCAGCGCACCGTGAGGCTTGTGTGACCTGCTCGACCTCACCGCAGCGCACCGTGAGGCTTGTGTGACCTGCTCGACCTCAGCGCACTGTGAGGCTTGTGTGACCTGCTCGACCTCAGCGCACCGTGAGGCTTGTGTGACCTGCTCGACCTCAGCGCACTGTGAGGCTTGTGTGACCTGCTCGACCTCAGCGCACTGTGAGGCTTGTGTGACCTGCTCGACCTCAGCGCACCGTGAGGCTTGTGTGACCTGCTCGACCTCAGCGCACCGTGAGGCTTGTGTGAGCTGCTCGACCTCAGCGCACTGTGAGGCTTGTGTGACCTGCTCGACCTCAGCGCAATGTGAGGCTTGTGAGACCTGCTCGACCTCAGCGCACCGTGAGGCTTGTGTGACCTGCTCGACCTCAGCGCACTGTGAGGCTTGTGTGACCTGCTCGACCTCAGCGCACCGTGAGGCTTGTGTGACCTGCTCGACCTCAGCGCACCGTGAGGCCTGTGTGACCTGCTCGACCTCAGCGCACCGTGAGGCTTGTGAGACCTGCTCGACCTCAGCGCACCGTGAGGCTTGTGTGACCTGCTCGACCTCAGCGCACCGTGAGGCCTGTGTGACCTGCTCGACCTCAGCGCACCGTGAGGCTTGTGTGACCTACTCGACCTCAGGGCACTGTGAGGCTTGTGTGACCTGCTCGACCTCAGCGCACCGTGAGGCTTGTGTGACCTGCTCGACCTCAGCGCACTGTGAGGCTTGTGTGACCTGCTCGACCTCAGCGCACTGTGAGGCTTGTGTGACCTGCTCGACCTCAGCGCACCGTGAGGCTTGTGTGACCTGCTCGACCTCAGCGCAGCGCACTGTGAGGCTTGTGTGACCTGCTCGACCTCAGCGCACCGTGAGGCTTGTGTGACCTGCTCGACCTCAGCGCACTGTGAGGCTTGTGTGACCTGCTCGACCTCAGCGCACTGTGAGGCTTGTGTGACCTGCTCGACCTCAGCGCACCGTGAGGCTTGTGTGACCTGCTCGACCTCAGCGCACTGTGAGGCTTGTGTGACCTGCTCGACCTCAGCGCACCGTGAGGCCTGTGTGACCTCCTCGACCTCAGCACAGCGCACCGTGAGGCTTGTGTGACCTGCTCGACCTCAGCGCACCGTGAGGCTTGTGTGACCTGCTCGACCTCAGCGCACTGTGAGTCTTGTGTGACCTGCTCGACCTCAGCGCACCGTGAGGCTTGTGTGACCTGCTCGACCTCAGCGCAGCGCACTGTGAGGCTTGTGTGACCTGCTCGACCTCAGCGCACTGTGAGGCTTGTGTGACCTGCTCGACCTCAGCGCACTGTGAGGCTTGTGTGACCTGTTCGACCTCAGCGCACCGTGAGGCTTGTGTGACCTGCTCGACCTCAGCGCACCGTGAGGCTTGTGTGACCTGCTCGACCTCAGCGCACTGTGAGGCTTGTGTGACCTGCTCGACCTCAGCGCACTGTGAGGCTTGTGTGACCTGCTCGACCTCAGCGCACCGTGAGGCTTGTGTGACCTGCTCGACCTCAGCGCACTGTGAGGCTTGTGTGACCTGCTCGACCTCAGCGCACCGTGAGGCTTGTGTGACCTGCTCGACCTCAGCGCACCGAGAGGCTTGTGTGACCTGCTCGACCTCAGCGCACTGTGAGGCTTGTGTGACCTGCTCGACCTCAGCGCACTGTGAGGCTTGTGTGACCTGCTCGACCTCAGCGCACTGTGAGGCTTGTGTGACCTGCTCGACCTCAGCGCACCGTGAGGCTTGTGTGACCTGCTCGACCTCAGCGCACCGTGAGGCTTGTGTGATCTGCTCGACCTCAGCGCACTGTGAGGCTTGTGTGACCTGCTCGACCTCAGCGCACTGTGAGGCTTGTGTGACCTGCTCGACCTCAGCGCACTGTGAGGCTTGTGTGACCTGCTCGACCTCAGCGCACTGTGAGGCTTGTGTGACCTGCTCGACCTCAGCGCACCGTGAGGCTTGTGTGACCTGCTCGACCTCAGCGCACCGTGAGGCTTGTGTGACCTGCTCGACCTCAGCGCACTGTGAGGCTTGTGTGACCAGCTCGACCTCAGCGCACCGTGAGGCTTGTGTGACCTGCTCGACCTCAGCGCACTGTGAGGCTTGTGTGACCTGCTCGAACTCAGCGCACTGTGAGGCTTGTGTGACTTGCTCGACCTCAGCGCACCGTGAGGCTTGTGTGACATGCTCGACCTCAGCGCAGCGCACCGTGAGGCTTGTGTTACCTGCTCGACCTCAGCGCACCGTGAGGCTTGTGTGACCTGCTCGACCTCAGCGCACCGTGAGGCTTGTGTGACCTGCTCGACCTCAGCGCACCGTGAGGCTTGTGTGACCTGCTCGACCTCAGCGCACCGTGAGGCTTGTGTGACCTGCTCGACCTCAGCGCACCGTGAGGCTTGAGTGACCTGCTCGACCTTAGCGCAGCGCACTGTGAGGCTTGTGTGACCTGCTCGACCTCAGCGCAGCGCACCGTGAGGCTTGTGTGACCTGCTCGACCTCAGCGCACTGTGAGGCTTGTGTGACCTGCTCGACCTCAGCGCACCTTGAGGCTTATGTGACCTGCTCGACCTCAGCGCACTGTGAGGCTTGTGTGACCTGCTCGACCTCAGCGCACCGTGAGGCTTGTGTGACCTGCTCGACCTCAGCGCACCGTGAGGCTTGTGTGACCTGCTCGACCACAGCGCACCGTGAGGCTTGTGTGACCTGCTCGACCTCAGCGCACTGTGAGGCTTGTGTGACCTGCTCGACCTCAGCGCACCGTGAGGCTTGTGTGACCTGCTCGACCTCAGCGCAGCGCACCGTGAGGCTTGTGTGACCTGTTCGACCTCAGCGCACCGTGAGGCTTGTGTGACCTGCTCGACCTCAGCGCACCGTGAGGCTTGTGTGACCTGCTCGACCTCAGCGCACCGTGAGGCATGTGTGACCTGCTCGACCTCAGCGCAGCGCACCGTGAGTCTTGTGTGACCTGCTCGACCTCAGCGCACCGTGAGGATTGTGTGACCTGCTCGATCTCAGCGCACCGTGAGGCTTGTGTGACCTGCTCGACCTCAGCGCACCGTGAGGCTTGTGTGACCTGCTCGACCTCAGCGCACCGTGAGGCTTGTGTGACCTGCTCGACCTCAGCGCACTGTGAGGCTTGTGTGACCTGCTCGACCTCAGCGCACTGTGAGGCTTGTGTGACCTGCTCGACCTCAGCGCACTGTGAGGCTTGTGTGACCTGCTCGACCTCAGCGCACCGTGAGGCTTGTGTGACCTGCTCGACCTCAGCGCACTGTGAGGCTTGTGTGACCTGCTCGACCTCAGCGCACTGTGAGGCTTGTGTGACCTGCTCGACCTCAGCGCACCGTGAGGCTTGTGTGACCTGCTCGACCTCAGCGCACCGTGAGGCTTGTGTGACCTGCTCGACCTCTGCGCACTGTGAGGCTTGTGTGACCTGCTCGACCTCAGCGCACCGTGAGGCTTGTGTGACCTGCTCGACCTCAGCGCACCGTGAGGCTTGTGTGATCTGCTCGACCTCAGCGCACTGTGAGGCTTGTGTGACCTGCTCGACCTCAGCGCACCGTGAGGCTTGTGTGACCTGCTCGACCTCAGCGCACCGTGAGGCTTGTGTGACCTGCTCGACCTCAGCGCAGCGCACCGTGAGGCTTGTGTGACCTGCTCGACCTCAGCGCAGCGCACCGTGAGGCTTGTGTGACCTGCTCGTCCTCAGCGCAGCGCACCGTGAGGCTTGTGTGAACTGCTCGACCTCAGCGCACAGTGAGGCTTGTGTGACCTGCTCGACCTCAGCGCACCGTGAGGCTTATGTGACCTGCTCGACATCAGCGCACTGTGAGGCTTGTGTGACCTGCTCGACCTCAGCGCACCGTGAGGCTTGTGTGACCTGCTCGACCTCAGCGCACCGTGAGGCCTGTGTGACCTGCTCGACCTCAGCGCACCGTGAGGCTTGTGTGACCTGCTCGACCTCAGCGCACCGTGAGGCTTGTGTGACCTGCTCGACCTCAGCGCACCGTGAGGCTTGTGTGACCTGCTCGACCTCAGCGCACTGTGAGGCTTGTGTGACCTGCTCGACCTCAGCGCACTGTGAGGCTTGTGTGACCTGCTCGACCTCAGCGCACCGTGAGGCTTGTGTGACCTGCTCGACCTCAGCGCAGCGCACTGTGAGGCTTGTGTGACCTGCTCGACCTCAGCGCACCGTGAGGCTTGTGTGACCTGCTCGACCTCAGCGCACTGTGAGGCTTGTGTGACCTGCTCGACCTCAGCGCACTGTGGGGCTTGTGTGACCTGCTCGACCTCAGCGCACCGTGAGGCTTGTGTGACCTGCTCAACCTCAGCGCACCGTGAGGCTTGTGTGACCTCCTCGACCTCAGCGCAGCGCACCGTGAGGCTTGTGTGACCTGCTCGACCTCAGCGCACGGTGAGGCTTGTGTGACCTGCTCGACCTCAGCGCACTGTGAGGCTTGTGTGACCTGCTCGACCTCAGCGCACCGTGAGGCTTGTGTGACCTGCTCGACCTCAGCGCACTGTGAGGCTTGTGTGACCTGCTCGACCTCAGCGCACCGTGAGGCTTGTGTGACCTGCTCGACCTCAGCGCACTGTGAGGCTTGTGTGACCTGCTCGACCTCAGCGCACCGTGAGGCTTGTGTGACCTGCTCGACCTCAGCGCAGCGCACCGTGAGGCTTGTGTGACCTGCTCGACCTCAGCGCACCGTGAGGCTTGTGTGACCTGCTCGACCTCAGCGCACCGTGAGGCTTGTGTGACCTGCTCGACCTCAGCGCACCGTGAGGCTTGTGTGACCTGCTCGACCTCAGCGCACCGTGAGGCTTGTGTGACCAGCTCGACCTCAGCGCACCGTGAGGCTTGTGTGACCTGCTCGACCTCAGCGCACCGTGAGGCTTGTGTGACCTGCTCGACCTCAGCGCACCGTGAGGCTTGTGTGACCTGCTCGAACTCAGCGCACCGTGAGGCTTGTGTGACCTGCTCGACCTCAGCGCACTGTGAGGCTTGTGTGACCTGCTCGACCTCAGCGCACCGTGAGGCTTGTGTGACCTGCTCGACCTCAGCGCACTGTGAGGCTTGTGTGACCTGCTCGACCTCAGCGCAATGTGAGGCTTGTGTGACCTGCTCGACCTCAGCGCACCGTGAGGCTTGTGTGACCTGCTCGACCTCAGCGCACTGTGAGGCTTGTGTGACCTGCTCGACCTCAGCGCACCGTGAGGCTTGTGTGACCTGCTCGACCTCAGCGCACCGTGAGGCCTGTGTGACCTGCTCGACCTCAGCGCACCGTGAGGCTTGTGTGACCTGCTCGACTTCAGCGCACTGTGAGGCTTGTGTGACCTGCTCGACCTCAGCGCACCGTGAGGCTTGTGTGACCTGCTCGACCTCAGTGCACTGTGAGGCTTGTGTGACCTGCTCGACCTCAGCGCACCGTGAGGCTTGTGTGACCTGCTCGACCTCAGCGCACTGTGAGGCTTGTGTGACCTGCTCGACCTCAGCGCACTGTGAGGCTTGTGTGACCTGCTCGACCTCAGCGCACCGTCAGGCTTGTGTGACCTGCTCGACCTCAGCGCAGCGCACTGTGAGGCTTGTGTGACCTGCTCGACCTCAGCGCACCGTGAGGCTTGTGTGACCTGCTCGACCTCAGCGCACTGTGAGGCTTGTGTGACCTGCTCGACCTCAGCGCACTGTGAGGCTTGTGTGACCTGCTCGACCTCAGCGCACCGTGAGGCTTGTGTGACCTGCTCGACCTCAGCGCACCGTGAGGCTTGTGTGACCTCCTCGACCTCAGCGCAGCGCACCGTGAGGCTTGTGTGACCTGCTCGACCTCAGCGCACCGTGAGGCTTGTGTGACCTGCTCGACCTCAGCGCACTGTGAGGCTTGTGTGACCTGCTCGACCTCAGCGCACCGTGAGGCTTGTGTGACCTGCTCGACCTCAGCGCACTGTGAGGCTTGTGTGACCTGCTCGACCTCAGCGCACCGTGAGGCTTGTGTGACCTGCTCGACCTCAGCGCACTGTGAGGCTTGTGTGACCTGCTCGACCTCAGCGCACCGTGAGGCTTGTGTGACCTGCTCGACCTCAGCGCAGCGCACTGTGAGGCTTGTGTGACCTGCTCGACCTCAGCGCACTGTGAGGCTTGTGAGACCTGCTCGACCTCGGCGCACCGTGAGGCTTGTGTGACCTGCTCGACCTCAGCGCACTGTGAGGCTTGTGTGACCTGCTCGACCTCAGCGCACTGTGAGGCTTGTGTGACCTGCTCGACCTCAGCGCACTGTGAGGCTTGTGTGACCTGCTCGACCTCAGCTCACCGTGAGGCTTGTGTGACCTGCTCGACCTCAGCGCTCCATGAGGCTTGTGTGACCTGCTCGACCTCAGCGCACTGTGAGGCTTGTGTGACCTGCTCGACCTCAGCGCACCGTGAGGCTTGTGTGACCTGCTCGACCTCAGCGCACCGTGAGGCTTGTGTGACCTGCTCGACCTCAGCGCACCGTGAGGCTTGTGTGACCTGCTCGACCTCAGCGCACTGTGAGGCTTGTGTGACCTGCTCGACCTCAGCGCACTGTGAGGCTTGTGTGACCTGCTCGACCTCAGCGCACCGTGAGGCTTGTGTGACCTGCTCGACCTCAGCGCACTGTGAGGCTTGTGTGACCTGCTCGACCTCAGCGCACCGTGTGGCTTGTGTGACCTGCTCGACCTCAGCGCACCGTGAGGCTTGTGTGACCTGCTCGACCTCAGCGCACTGTGAGGCTTGTGTGACCTGCTCGACCTCAGCGCACTGTGAGGCTTGTGTTACCTGCTCGACCTCAGCGCACTGTGAGGCTTGTGTGACCTGCTCGACCTCAGCGCACTGTGAGGCTTGTGTGACCTGCTCGACCTCAGCGCACCGTGAGGCTTGTGTGACCTGCTCGACCTCAGCGCACTGTGAGGCTTGTGTGACCTGCTCGACCTCAGCGCACCGTGAGGCTTGTGTGACCTGCTCGACCTCAGCGCACTGTGAGGCTTGTGTGACCTGCTCGACCTCAGCGCACTGTGAGGCTTGTGTGACCTGCTCGACCTCAGCGCACCGTGAGGCTTGTGTGACCTGCTCGACCTCAGCGCAGCGCACCGTGAGGCTTGTGTGACCTGCTCGACCTCAGCGCACCGTGAGGTTTGTGTGACCTGCTCGACCTCAGCGCACCGTGAGGCTTGTGTGACCTGCTCGACCTCAGCGCAGCGCACCGTGAGGCTTGTGTGACCTGCTCGACCTCAGCGCACCGTGAGGCTTGTGTGACCTGCTCGACCTCAGCGCACCGTGAGGCTTGAGTGACCTGCTCGACCTCAGCGCAGCGCACTGTGAGGCTTGTGTGACCTGCTCGACCTCAGCGCAGCGCACCGTGAGGCTTGTGTGACCTGCTCGACCTCAGCGCACCGTGAGGCTTGTGTGACCTGCTCGACCTCAGCGCACTGTGAGGCTTGTGTGACCTGCTCGACCTCAGCGCACCGTGAGGCTTGTGTGACCTGCTCGACCTCAGAGCACTGTGAGGCTTGTGTGACCTGCTCGACCTCAGCGCACCGTGAGGCTTGTGTGACCTGCTCGACCTCAGCGCACTGTGAGGCTTGTGTGACCTGCTCGACCTCAGCGCACCGTGAGGCTTGTGTGACCTGCTCGACCTCAGCGCAGCGCACCGTGAGGCTTGTGTGACCTGCTCGACCTCAGCGCACCGTGAGGCTTGTGTGACCTGCTCGACCTCAGCGCACCGTGAGGCTTGTGTGACCTGCTCGACCTCAGCGCAGCGCACCGTGAGGCTTGTGTGACCTGCTCGACCTCAGCGCACCGTGAGGCTTGTGTGACCTGCTCGACCTCAGCGCACCGTGAGGCTTGTGTGACCTGCTCGACCTCAGCGCACCGTGAGGCTTGTGTGACCTGCTCGACCTCAGCGCACCGTGAGGCTTGTGTGACCAGCTCGACCTCAGCGCACCGTGAGGCTTGTGTGACCTGCTCGACCTCAGCGCACTGTGAGGCTTGTGTGACCTGCTCGACCTCAGCGCACCGTGAGGCTTGTGTGACCTGCTCGAACTCAGCGCACCGTGAGGCTTGTGTGACCTGCTCGACCTCAGCGCACTGTGAGGCTTGTGTGACCTGCTCGACCTCAGCGCACCGTGAGGCTTGTGTGACCTGCTCGACCTCAGCGCACCGTGAGGCTTGTGTGACCTGCTCGACCTCAGCGCAGCGCACCGTGAGGCTTGTGTGACCTGCTCGACCTCAGCGCAGCGCACCGTGAGGCTTGTGTGACCTGCTCGACCTCAGCGCACTGTGAGGCTTGTGTGACCTGCTCGACCTCAGTGCACCGTGAGGCTTGTGTGACCTGCTCGACCTCAGCGCACTGTGAGGCTTGTGTGACCTGCTCGACCTCAGCGCACCGTGAGGCTTGTGTGACCTGCTCGACCTCAGCGCACCGTGAGGCCTGTGTGACCTGCTCGACCTCAGCGCACCGTGAGGCTTGTGTGACCTGCTCGACCTCAGCGCACCGTGAGGCTTGTGTGACCTGCTCGACCTCAGCGCACCGTGAGGCTTGTGTGACCTGCTCGACCTCAGCGCACCGTGAGGCTTGTGTGACCTGCTCGACCTCAGCGCACTGTGAGGCTTGTGTGACCTGCTCGACCTCAGCGCAATGTGAGGCTTGTGTGACCTGCTCGACCTCAGCGCACCGTGAGGCTTGTGTGACCTGCTCGACCTCAGCGCACTGTGAGGCTTGTGTGACCTGCTCGACCTCAGCGCACCGTGAGGCTTGTGTGACCTGCTCGACCTCAGCGCACCGTGAGGCCTGTGTGACCTGCTCGACCTCAGCGCACCGTGAGGCTTGTGTGACCTGCTCGACTTCAGCGCACTGTGAGGATTGTGTGACCTGCTCGACCTCAGCGCACCGTGAGGCTTGTGTGACCTGCTCGACCTCAGTGCACTGTGAGGCTTGTGTGACCTGCTCGACCTCAGCGCACCGTGAGGCTTGTGTGACCTGCTCGACCTCAGCGCACTGTGAGGCTTGTGTGACCTGCTCGACCTCAGCGCACTGTGAGGCTTGTGTGACCTGCTCGACCTCAGCGCACCGTCAGGCTTGTGTGACCTGCTCGACCTCAGCGCAGCGCACTGTGAGGCTTGTGTGACCTGGTCGACCTCAGCGCACCGTGAGGCTTGTGTGACCTGCTCGACCTCAGCGCACTGTGAGGCTTGTGTGACCTGCTCGACCTCAGCGCACTGTGAGGCTTGTGTGACCTGCTCGACCTCAGCGCACCGTGAGGCTTGTGTGACCTGCTCGACCTCAGCGCACCGTGAGGCTTGTGTGACCTCCTCGACCTCAGCGCAGCGCACCGTGAGGCTTGTGTGACCTGCTCGACCTCAGCGCACCGTGAGGCTTGTGTGACCTGCTCGACCTCAGCGCACTGTGAGGCTTGTGTGACCTGCTCGACCTCAGCGCACCGTGAGGCTTGTGTGACCTGCTCGACCTCAGCGCACTGTGAGGCTTGTGTGACCTGCTCGACCTCAGCGCACCGTGAGGCTTGTGTGACCTGCTCGACCTCAGCGCACTGTGAGGCTTGTGTGACCTGCTCGACCTCAGCGCACCGTGAGGCTTGTGTGACCTGCTCGACCTCAGCGCAGCGCACTGTGAGGCTTGTGTGACCTGCTCGACCTCAGCGCACTGTGAGGCTTGTGAGACCTGCTCGACCTCGGCGCACCGTGAGGCTTGTGTGACCTGCTCGACCTCAGCGCACTGTGAGGCTTGTGTGACCTGCTCGACCTCAGCGCACTGTGAGGCTTGTGTGACCTGCTCGACCTCAGCGCACTGTGAGGCTTGTGTGACCTGCTCGACCTCAGCTCACCGTGAGGCTTGTGTGACCTGCTCGACCTCAGCGCTCCGTGAGGCTTGTGTGACCTGCTCGACCTCAGCGCACTGTGAGGCTTGTGTGACCTGCTCGACCTCAGCGCACCGTGAGGCTTGTGTGACCTGCTCGACCTCAGCGCACCGTGAGGCTTGTGTGACCTGCTCGACCTCAGCGCACCGTGAGGCTTGTGTGACCTGCTCGACCTCAGCGCACTGTGAGGCTTGTGTGACCTGCTCGACCTCAGCGCACTGTGAGGCTTGTGTGACCTGCTCGACCTCAGCGCACCGTGAGGCTTGTGTGACCTGCTCGACCTCAGCGCACTGTGAGGCTTGTGTGACCTGCTCGACCTCAGCGCACCGTGTGGCTTGTGTGACCTGCTCGACCTCAGCGCACCGTGAGGCTTGTGTGACCTGCTCGACCTCAGCGCACTGTGAGGCTTGTGTGACCTGCTCGACCTCAGCGCACTGTGAGGCTTGTGTGACCTGCTCGACCTCAGCGCACTGTGAGGCTTGTGTGACCTGCTCGACCTCAGCGCACTGTGAGGCTTGTGTGACCTGCTCGACCTCAGCGCACCGTGAGGCTTGTGTGACCTGCTCGACCTCAGCGCACTGTGAGGCTTGTGTGACCTGCTCGACCTCAGCGCACCGTGAGGCTTGTGTGACCTGCTCGACCTCAGCGCACTGTGAGGCTTGTGTGACCTGCTCGACCTCAGCGCACTGTGAGGCTTGTGTGACCTGCTCGACCTCAGCGCACCGTGAGGCTTGTGTGACCTGCTCGACCTCAGCGCAGCGCACCGTGAGGCTTGTGTGACCTGCTCGACCTCAGCGCACCGTGAGGTTTGTGTGACCTGCTCGACCTCAGCGCACCGTGAGGCTTGTGTGACCTGCTCGACCTCAGCGCAGCGCACCGTGAGGCTTGTGTGACCTGCTCGACCTCAGCGCACCGTGAGGCTTGTGTGACCTGCTCGACCTCAGCGCACCGTGAGGCTTGAGTGACCTGCTCGACCTCAGCGCAGCGCACTGTGAGGCTTGTGTGACCTGCTCGACCTCAGCGCAGCGCACCGTGAGGCTTGTGTGACCTGCTCGACCTCAGCGCACCGTGAGGCTTGTGTGACCTGCTCGACCTCAGCGCACTGTGAGGCTTGTGTGACCTGCTCGACCTCAGCGCACCGTGAGGCTTGTGTGACCTGCTCGACCTCAGAGCACTGTGAGGCTTGTGTGACCTGCTCGACCTCAGCGCACCGTGAGGCTTGTGTGACCTGCTCGACCTCAGCGCACTGTGAGGCTTGTGTGACCTGCTCGACCTCAGCGCACCGTGAGGCTTGTGTGACCTGCTCGACCTCAGCGCAGCGCACCGTGAGGCTTGTGTGACCTGCTCGACCTCAGCGCACCGTGAGGCTTGTGTGACCTGCTCGACCTCAGCGCACCGTGAGGCTTGTGTGACCTGCTCGACCTCAGCGCACCGTGAGGCTTGTGTGACCTGCTCGACCTCAGCGCACCGTGAGGCTTGTGTGACCTGCTCGACCTCAGCGCACCGTGAGGATTGTGTGACCTGCTCGACCTCAGCGCACTGTGAGGCTTGTGTGACCTGCTCGACCTCAGCGCACCGTGAGGCTTGTGTGACCTGCTCGAACTCAGCGCACCGTGAGGCTTGTGTGACCTGCTCGACCTCAGCGCACTGTGAGGCTTGTGTGACCTGCTCGACCTCAGCGCACCGTGAGGCTTGTGTGACCTGCTCGACCTCAGCGCACCGTGAGGCTTGTGTGACCTGCTCGACCTCAGCGCAGCGCACCGTGAGGCTTGTGTGACCTGCTCGACCTCAGCGCAGCGCACCGTGAGGCTTGTGTGACCTGCTCGTCCTCAGCGCAGCGCACCGTGAGGCTTGTGTGACCTGCTCGACCTCAGCGCACTGTGAGGCTTGTGTGACCTGCTCGACCTCAGTGCACCGTGAGGCTTGTGTGACCTGCTCGACCTCAGCGCACTGTGAGGCTTGTGTGACCTGCTCGACCTCAGCGCACCGTGAGGCTTGTGTGACCTGCTCGACCTCAGCGCACCGTGAGGCCTGTGTGACCTGCTCGACCTCAGCGCACCGTGAGGCTTGTGTGACCTGCTCGACCTCAGCGCACCGTGAGGCTTGTGTGACCTGCTCGACCTCAGCGCACCGTGAGGCTTGTGTGACCTGCTCGACCTCAGCGCACCGTGAGGCTTGTGTGACCTGCTCGCCCTCAGCGCACTGTGAGGCTTGTGTGACCTGCTCGACCTCAGCGCAATGTGAGGCTTGTGTGACCTGCTCGACCTCAGCGCACCGTGAGGCTTGTGTGACCTGCTCTACCTCAGCGCACTGTGAGGCTTGTGTGACCTGCTCGACCTCAGCGCACCGTGAGGCTTGTGTGACCTGCTCGACCTCAGCGCACCGTGAGGCCTGTGTGACCTGCTCGACCTCAGCGCACCGTGAGGCTTGTGTGACCTGCTCGACTTCAGCGCACTGTGAGGCTTGTGTGACCTGCTCGACCTCAGCGCACCGTGAGGCTTGTGTGACCTGCTCGACCTCAGCGCACTGTGAGGCTTGTGTGACCTGCTCGACCTCAGCGCACCGTGAGGCTTGTGTGACCTGCTCGACCTCAGCGCACTGTGAGGCTTGTGTGACCTGCTCGACCTCAGCGCACTGTGAGGCTTGTGTGACCTGCTCGACCTCAGCGCACCGTGAGGCTTGTGTGACCTGCTCGACCTCAGCGCAGCACACTGTGAGGCTTGTGTGACCTGCTCGACCTCAGCGCACCGTGAGGCTTGTGTGACCTGCTCGACCTCAGCGCACTGTGAGGCTTGTGTGACCTGCTCGACCTCAGCGCACTGTGAGGCTTGTGTGACCTGCTCGACCTCAGCGCACCGTGAGGCTTGTGTGACCTGCTCGACCTCAGCGCACCGTGAGGCTTGTGTGACCTCCTCGACCTCAGCGCAGCGCACCGTGAGGCTTGTGTGACCTGCTCGACCTCAGCGCACCGTGAGGCTTGTGTGACCTGCTCGACCTCAGCGCACTGTGAGGCTTGTGTGACCTGCTCGACCTCAGCGCACCGTGAGGCTTGTGTGACCTGCTCGACCTCAGCGCACTGTGAGGCTTGTGTGACCTGCTCGACCTCAGCGCACCGTGAGGCTTGTGTGACCTGCTCGACCTCAGCGCACTGTGAGGCTTGTGTGACCTGCTCGACCTCAGCGCACCGTGAGGCTTGTGTGACCTGCTCGACCTCAGCGCAGCGCACTGTGAGGCTTGTGTGACCTGCTCGACCTCAGCGCACTGTGAGGCTTGTGAGACCTGCTCGACCTCGGCGCACCGTGAGGCTTGTGTGACCTGCTCGACCTCAGCGCACTGTGAGGCTTGTGTGACCTGCTCGACCTCAGCGCACTGTGAGGCTTGTGTGACCTGCTCGACCTCAGCGCACCGTGAGGCTTGTGTGACCTGCTCGACCTCAGCGCACCGTGAGGCTTGTGTGACCTGCTCGACCTCAGCGCTCCGTGAGGCTTGTGTGACCTGCTCGACCTCAGCGCACTGTGAGGCTTGTGTGACCTGCTCGACCTCAGCGCACCGTGAGGCTTGTGTGACCTGCTCGACCTCAGCGCACCGTGAGGCTTGTGTGACCTGATCGACCTCAGCGCACCGTGAGGCTTGTGTGACCTGCTCGACCTCAGCGCACTGTGAGGCTTGTGTGACCTGCTCGACCTCAGCGCACTGTGAGGCTTGTGTGACCTGCTCGACCTCAGCGCACCGTGAGGCTTGTGTGACCTGCTCGACCTCAGCGCACTGTGAGGCTTGTGTGACCTGCTCGACCTCAGCGCACCGTGAGGCTTGTGTGACCTGCTCGACCTCAGCGCACCGTGAGGCTTGTGTGACCTGCTCGACCTCAGCGCACTGTGAGGCTTGTGTGACCTGCTCGACCTCAGCGCACTGTGAGGATTGTGTGACCTGCTCGACCTCAGCGCACTGTGAGGCTTGTGTGACCTGCTCGACCTCAGCGCACTGTGAGGCTTGTGTGACCTGCTCGACCTCAGCGCACCGTGAGGCTTGTGTGACCTGCTCGACCTCAGCGCACCGTGAGGCTTGTGTGACCTGCTCGACCTCAGCGCACTGTGAGGCTTGTGTGACCTGCTCGACCTCAGCGCACCGTGAGGCTTGTGTGACCTGCTCGACCTCAGCGCACTGTGAGGCTTGTGTGACCTGCTCGACCTCAGCGCACTGTGAGGCTTGTGTGACCTGCTCGACCTCAGCGCAGCGCACCGTGAGGCATGTGTGACCTGCTCGACCTCAGCGCACCGTGAGGCTTGTGTGACCTGCTCGACCTCAGCGCACCGTGAGGCTTGTGTGACCTGCTCGACCTCAGCGCACCGTGAGGCCTGTGTGACCTGCTCGACCTCAGCGCACCGTGAGGCTTGTGTGACCTGCTCGACTTCAGCGCACTGTGAGGCTTGTGTGACCTGCTCGACCTCAGCGCACCGTGAGGCTTGTGTGACCTGCTCGACCTCAGCGCACTGTGAGGCTTGTGTGACCTGCTCGACCTCAGCGCACCGTGAGGCTTGTGTGACCTGCTCGACCTCAGCGCACTGTGAGGCTTGTGTGACCTGCTCGACCTCAGCGCACTGTGAGGCTTGTGTGACCTGCTCGACCTCAGCGCACCGTGAGGCTTGTGTGACCTGCTCGACCTCAGCGCAGCGCACTGTGAGGCTTGTGTGACCTGCTCGACCTCAGCGCACCGTGAGGCTTGTGTGACCTGCTCGACCTCAGCGCACTGTGAGGCTTGTGTGACCTGCTCGACCTCAGCGCACTGTGAGGCTTGTGTGACCTGCTCGACCTCAGCGCACCGTGAGGCTTGTGTGACCTGCTCGACCTCAGCGCACCGTGAGGCTTGTGTGACCTCCTCGACCTCAGCGCAGCGCACCGTGAGGCTTGTGTGACCTGCTCGACCTCAGCGCACCGTGAGGCTTGTGTGACCTGCTCGACCTCAGCGCACTGTGAGGCTTGTGTGACCTGCTCGACCTCAGCGCACCGTGAGGCTTGTGTGACCTGCTCGACCTCAGCGCACTGTGAGGCTTGTGTGACCTGCTCGACCTCAGCGCACCGTGAGGCTTGTGTGACCTGCTCGACCTCAGCGCACTGTGAGGCTTGTGTGACCTGCTGGACCTCAGCGCACCGTGAGGCTTGTGTGACCTGCTCGACCTCAGCGCAGCGCACTGTGAGGCTTGTGTGACCTGCTCGACCTCAGCGCACTGTGAGGCTTGTGAGACCTGCTCGACCTCGGCGCACCGTGAGGCTTGTGTGACCTGCTCGACCTCAGCGCACTGTGAGGCTTGTGTGACCTGCTCGACCTCAGCGCACTGTGAGGCTTGTGTGACCTGCTCGACCTCAGCGCACTGTGAGGCTTGTGTGACCTGCTCGACCTCAGCGCACCGTGAGGCTTGTGTGACCTGCTCGACCTCAGCGCTCCGTGAGGCTTGTGTGACCTGCTCGACCTCAGCGCACTGTGAGGCTTGTGTGACCTGCTCGACCTCAGCGCACCGTGCGGCTTGTGTGACCTGCTCGACCTCAGCGCACCGTGAGGCTTGTGTGACCTGATCGACCTCAGCGCACCGTGAGGCTTGTGTGACCTGCTCGACCTCAGCGCACTGTGAGGCTTGTGTGACCTGCTCGACCTCAGCGCACTGTGAGGCTTGTGTGACCTGCTCGACCTCAGCGCACCGTGAGGCTTGTGTGACCTGCTCGACCTCAGCGCACTGTGAGGCTTGTGTGACCTGCTCGACCTCAGCGCACCGTGAGGCTTGTGTGACCTGCTCGACCTCAGCGCACCGTGAGGCTTGTGTGACCTGCTCGACCTCAGCGCACTGTGAGGCTTGTGTGACCTGCTCGACCTCAGCGCACTGTGAGGATTGTGTGACCTGCTCGACCTCAGCGCACTGTGAGGCTTGTGTGACCTGCTCGACCTCAGCGCACTGTGAGGCTTGTGTGACCTGCTCGACCTCAGCGCACCGTGAGGCTTGTGTGACCTGCTCGACCTCAGCGCACCGTGAGGCTTGTGTGACCTGCTCGACCTCAGCGCACTGTGAGGCTTGTGTGACCTGGTCGACCTCAGCGCACCGTGAGGCTTGTGTGACCTGCTCGACCTCAGCGCACTGTGAGGCTTGTGTGACCTGCTCGACCTCAGCGCACTGTGAGGCTTGTGTGACATGCTCGACCTCAGCGCACCGTGAGGCTTGTGTGACCTGCTCGACCTCAGCGCAGCGCACCGTGAGGCTTGTGTGACTTGCTCGACCTCAGCGCACCGTGAGGTTTGTGTGACCTGCTCGACCTCAGCGCACCGTGAGGCTTGTGTGACCTGCTCGACCTCAGCGCAGCGCACCGTGAGGCTTGTGTGACCTGCTCGACCTCAGCGCACCGTGAGGCTTGTGTGACCTGCTCGACCTCAGCGCACCGTGAGGCTTGTGTGACCTGCTCGACCTCAGCGCAGCGCACTGTGAGGCTTGTGTGACCTGCTCGACCTCAGCGCAGCGCACCGTGAGGCTTGTGTGACCTGCTCGACCTCAGCGCACTGTGAGGCTTGTGTGACCTGCTCGACCTCAGCGCACCGTGAGGCTTGTGTGACCTGCTCGACCTCAGCGCACTGTGAGGCTTGTGTGACCTGCTCGACCTCAGCGCACCGTGAGGCTTGTGTGACCTGCTCGACCTCAGCGCACCGTGAGGCTTGTGTGACCTGCTCGACCTCAGCGCACCGTGAGGCTTGTGTGACCTGCTCGACCTCAGCGCACTGTGAGGCTTGTGTGACCTGCTCGACCTCAGCGCACCGTGAGGCTTGTGTGACCTGCTCGACCTCAGCGCACTGTGAGGCTTGTGTGACCTGCTCGACCTCAGCGCAGCGCACCGTGAGGCATGTGTGACCTGCTCGACCTCAGCGCACCGTGAGGCTTGTGTGACCTGCTCGACCTCAGCGCACCGTGAGGCTTGTGTGACCTGCTCGACCTCAGCGCACCGTGAGGCATGTGTGACCTGCTCGACCTCAGCGCAGCGCACCGTGAGGCTTGTGTGACCTGCTCGACCTCAGCGCACCGTGAGGCTTGTGTGACCTGCTCGACCTCAGCGCACCGTGAGGCTTGTGTGACCTGCTCGACCTCAGCGCACTGTGAGGCTTGTGTGACCTGCTCGACCTCAGCGCACCGTGAGGCTTGTGTGACCTGCTCGACCTCAGCGCACCGTGAGGCTTGTGTGACCTGCTCGACCTCAACGCACCGTGAGGCTTGTGTGACCTGCTCGACCTCAGCGCACTGTGAGGCTTGTGTGACCTGCTCGACCTCAGCGCACCGTGAGGCTTGTGTGACCTGCTCGACCTCAGCGCACCGTGAGGCCTGTGTGTCCTGCTCGACCTCAGCGCACCGTGAGGCTTGTGTGACCTGCTCGACCTCAGCGCACCGTGAGGCTTGTGTGACCTGCTCGACCTCAGCGCACCGTGAGGCTTGTGTGACCTGCTCGACCTCAGCGCACCGTGAGGCTTGTGTGACCTGCTCGACCTCAGCGCACTGTGAGGCTTGTGTGACCTGCTCGACCTCAGCGCACTGTGAGGTTTTTGTGACCTGCTCGACCTCAGCGCACTGTCAGGCTTGTGTGACCTGCTCGACCTCAGCGCACCGTGAGGCTTGTGTGACCTGCTCGACCTCAGCGCACTGTGAGGCTTGTGTGACCTGCTCGACCTCAGCGCACTGTGAGGCTTGTGTGACCTGCTCGACCTCAGCGCACCGTGAGGCTTGTGTGACCTGCTCGACCTCAGCGCACCGTGAGGCTTGTGTGAACTGCTCGACCTCAGCGCACTGTGAGGCTTGTGTGACCTGCTCGACCTCAGCGCACCGTGAGGCTTGTGTGACCTGCTCGACCTCAGCGCACCGTGAGGCTTGTGTGACCTGCTCGACCTCAGCGCACTGTGAGGCTTGTGTGACCTGCTCGACCTCAGCCCACCGTGAGGCTTGTGTGACCTGCTCGACCTCAGCGCACCGTGAGGCTTGTGTGACCTGCTCGACCTCAGCGCAGCGCACCGTGAGGCTTGTGTGACCTGCTCGACCTCAGCGCAGCGCACCGTGAGGCTTGTGTGACCTGCTCGTCCTCAGCGCAGCGCACCGTGAGGCTTGTGTGACCTGCTCGACCTCAGCGCACTGTGAGGCTTGTGTGACCTGCTCGACCTCAGCGCACCGTGAGGCTTGTGTGACCTGCTCGACCTCAGCGCACTGTGAGGCTTGTGTGACCTGCTCGACCTCAGCGCACCGTGAGGCTTGTGTGACCTGCTCGACCCCAGCGCACCGTGAGGCCTGTGTGACCTGCTCGACCTCAGCGCACCGTGAGGCTTGTGTGACCTGCTCGACCTCAGCGCACCGTGAGGCTTGTGTGACCTGCTCGACCTCAGCGCACCGTGAGGCTTGTGTGACCTGCTCGACCTCAGCGCACCGTGAGGCTTGTGTGACCTGCTCGACCTCAGCGCAGCGCACCGTGAGGCTTGTGTGACCTGCTCGACCTCAGCGCACCGTGAGGCTTGTGTGACCTGCTCGACCTCAGCGCACCGTGAGGCTTGTGTGACCTGCTCGACCTCAGCGCACTGTGAGGCTTGTGTGACTTGCTCGACCTCAGCGCACCGTGAGGCTTGTGTGACCTGCTCGACCTCAGCGCACCGTGAGGCCTGTGTGACCTGCTCGACCTCAGCGCAGCGCACCGTGAGGCTTGTGTGACCTGCTCGACCTCAGCGCACCGTGAGGCTTGTGTGACCTGCTCGACCTCAGCGCAGCGCACCGTGAGGCTTGTGTGACCTGCTCGACTTCAGCGCACTGTGAGGCTTGTGTGACCTGCTCGACCTCAGCGCACCGTGAGGCTTGTGTGACCTGCTCGACCTCAGCGCACTGTGAGGCTTGTGTGACCTGCTCTACCTCAGCGCACCGTGAGGCTTGTGTGACCTGCTCGACCTCAGCGCACTGTGAGGCTTGTGTGACCTGCTCGACCTCAGCGCACTGTGAGGCTTGTGTGACCTGGTCGACCTCAGCGCACCGTGAGGCTTGTGTGACCTGCTCGACCTCAGCGCAGCGCACTGTGAGGCTTGTGTGACCTGCTCGACCTCAGCGCACCGTGAGGCTTGTGTGACCTGATCGACCTCAGCGCACTGTGAGGCTTGTGTGACCTGCTCGACCTCAGCGCACTGTGAGGCTTGTGTGACCTCCTCGACCTCAGCGCACCGTGAGGGTTGTGTGACCTGCTCGACCTCAGCGCACCGTGAGGCTTGTGTGACCTCCTCGAACTCAGCGCAGTGCACCGTGAGGCTTGTGTGATCTGCTCGACCTCAGCGCACCGTGAGGCTTGTGTGACCTGCTCGACCTCAGCGCACTGTGAGGCTTGTGTGACCTGCTCGACCTCAGCGCACCGTGAGGCTTGTGTGACCTGCTCGACCTCAGCGCACTGTGAGGCTTGTGTGACCTGCTCGACCTAAGCGCACCGTGAGGCTTGTGTGACCTGCTCGACCTCAGCGCACTGTGAGGCTTGTGTGACCTGCTCGACCTCAGCGCACCGTGAGGCTTGTGTGACCTGCTCGACCTCAGCGCAGCGCACCGTGAGGCTTGTGTGACCTGCTCGACCTCAGCGCACCGTGAGGCTTGTGTGACCTGCTCGACCTCAGCGCACCGTGAGGCTTGTGTGACCTGCTCGACCTCAGCGCACCGTGAGGCTTGTGTGACCTGCTCGACCTCAGCGCACTGTGAGGCTTGTGTGACCTGCTCGACCTCAGCGCACTGTGAGGCTTGTGTGACCTGCTCGACCTCAGCGCACCGTGAGGCTTGTGTGACCTGCTCGACCTCAGCGCACTGTGAGGCTTGTGTGACCTGCTCGACCTCAGCGCACCGTGAGGCTTGTGTGACCTGCTCGACCTCAGCGCACCGAGAGGCTTGTGTGACCTGCTCGACCTCAGCGCACCGTGAGGCTTGTGTGACCTGCTCGACCTCAGCGCACTGTGAGGCTTGTGTGACCTGCTCGACCTCAGCGCACTGTGAGGCTTGTGTGACCTGCTCGACCTCAGCGCACTGTGAGGCTTGAGTGACCTGCTCGACCGCAGCGCACCGTGCGGCTTGTGTGACCTGCTCGACCTCAGCGCACTGTGAGGCTTGTGTGACCTGCTCGACCTCAGCGCACTGTGAGGCTTGTGTGACCTGCTCGACCTCAGCGCACTGTGAGGCTTGTGTGACCTGCTCGACCTCAGCGCACTGTGAGGCTTGTGTGACCTGCTCGACCTCAGCGCACCGTGAGGCTTGTGTGACCTGCTCGACCTCAGCGCACTGTGAGGCTTGTGTGACCTGCTCGACCTCAGCGCACCGTGAGGCTTGTGTGACCTGCTCGACCTCAGCGCACTGTGAGGCTTGTGTGACCTGCTCGACCTCAGCGCACCGTGAGGCTTGTGTGACCTGCTCGACCTCAGCGCACCGAGAGGCTTGTGTGACCTGCTCGACCTCAGCGCAGCGCACCGTGAGGCTTGTGTGACCTGCTCGACCTCAGCGCACTGTGAGGCTTGTGTGACCTGCTCGACCTAAGCGCACTGTGAGGCTTGTGTGACCTGCTCGACCTCAGCGCACTGTGAGGCTTGTGTGACCTGCTCGACCGCAGCGCACCGTGAGGCTTGTGTGACCTGCTCGACCTCAGCGCACTGTGAGGCTTGTGTGACCTGCTCGACCTCAGCGCACCGTGAGGCTTGTGTGACCTGCTCGACCTCAGCGCACTGTGAGGCTTGTGTGACCTGCTCGACCTCAGCGCACCGTGAGGCTTGTGTGACCTGCTCGACCTCAGCGCACTGTGAGGCTTGTGTGACCTGCTCGACCTCAGTGCACCGTGAGGCTTGTGTGACCTGCTCGACCTCAGCGCACTGTGAGGCTTGTGTGACCTGCTCGACCTCAGCGCACTGTGAGGCTTGTGTGACCTGCTCGACCTCAGCGCACCGTGAGGCATGTGTGACCTGCTCGACCTCAGCGCACCGTGAGGCTTGTGTGACCTGCTCGACCTCAGCGCACTGTGAGGCTTGTGTGACCTGCTCGACCTCAGCGCACCGTGAGGCTTGTGTGACCTGCTCGACCTCAGCGCACCGTGAGGCTTGTGTGACCTGCTCGACCTCAGCGCACTGTGAGGCTTGTGTGACCTGCTCGACCTCAGCGCACCGTGAGGCTTGTGTGACCTGCTCGACCTCAGCGCACTGTGAGGCTTGTGTGACCTGCTCGACCTCAGCGCACTGTGAGGCTTGTGTGACCTGCTCGACCTCAGCGCACTGTGAGGCTTGTGTGACCTGCTCGACCTCAGCGCACCGTGAGGCTTGTGTGACCTGCTCGACCTCAGCGCACCGTGAGGCTTGTGTGACCTGCTCGACCTCAGCGCACCGTGAGGCTTGTGTGACCTGCTCGACCTCAGCGCACCGTGAGGCTTGTGTGACCTGCTCGACCTCAGCGCACTGTGAGGCTTGTGTGACCTGCTCGACCTCAGCGCACCGTGAGGCTTGTGTGACCTGCTCGACCTCAGCGCACTGTGAGGCTTGTGTGACCTGCTCGACCTCAGCGCACTGTGAGGCTTGTGTGACCTGCTCGACCTCAGCGCACCGTGAGGCTTGTGTGACCTGCTCGACCTCAGCGCAGCGCACCGTGAGGTTTGTGTGACCTGCTCGACCTCAGCGCACCGTGAGGCTTGTGTGACCTGCTCGACCTCAGCGCACCGTGAGGCTTGTGTGACCTGCTCGACCTCAGCGCACCGTGAGGCTTGTGTGACCTGCTCGACCTCAGCGCACCGTGAGGCTTGTGTGACCTGCTCGAACTCAGCGCAACGTGAGGCTTGAGTGACCTGCTCGGCCTCAGCGCACCGTGAGGCTTGTGTGACCTGCTCGACCTCAGCGCAGCGCACCGTGAGGCTTGTGTGACCTGCTCGACCTCAGCGCACCGTGAGGCTTGTGTGACCTGCTCGACCTCAGCGCACCGTGAGGCTTGTGTGACCTGCTCGACCTCAGCGCACCGTGAGGCATGTGTGACCCGCTCGACCTCAGCGCACTATGAGGCTTGTGTGACCTGCTCGACCTCAGCGCACTATGAGGCTTGTGTGACCTGCTCGACCTCAGCGCACCGTGAGGCTTGTGTGACCTGCGCGACCTCAGCGCACTGTGAGGCTTGTGTGACCTGCTCGACCTCAGCGCACTGTGAGGCTTGTGTGACCTGCTCGACCTCAGCGCAGCGCACCGTGAGGCTTGTGTGACCTGCTCGACCTCAGCGCACCGTGAGGCTTGTGTGACCTGCTCGACCTCAGCGCACTGTGAGGCTTGTGTGACCTGCTCGACCTCAGCGCAGCGCACCGTGAGGCTTGTGTGACCTGCGCGCCCTCAGTGCACCGTGAGGCTTGTGTGACCTGCTCGACCTCAGCGCACTGTGAGGCTTGTGTGACCTGCTCGACCTCAGCGCACCGTGAGGCTTGTGTGACCTGCTCGACCTCAGCGCACCGTGAGGCTTGTGTGACCTGCTCGACCTCAGCGCACTATGAGGCTTGTGTGACCTGCTCGACCTCAGCGCACCGTGAGGCTTGTGTGACCTGCGCGACCTCAGCGCACTGTGAGGCTTGTGTGACCTGCTCGACCTAAGCGCACTGTGAGGCTTGTGTGACCTGCTCGACCTCAGCGCACCGTGAGGCTTGTGTGACCTGCTCGACCTCAGCGCACCGTGAGGCTTGTGTGACCTGCTCGACCTCAGCGCACCGTGAGGCTTGTGTGACCTGCTCGACCTCAGCGCACCGTGAGGCTTGTGTGACCTGCTCGACCTCAGCGCAGCGCACCGTGAGGCTTGTGTGACCTGCTCGACCTCAGCGCACCGTGAGGCTTGTGTGACCTGCTCGACCTCAGCGCACCGTGAGGCTTGTGT
Source organism: Meconema thalassinum (assembly GCA_946902985.2). Classification (NCBI taxonomy): domain Eukaryota; kingdom Metazoa; phylum Arthropoda; class Insecta; order Orthoptera; family Tettigoniidae; genus Meconema; species Meconema thalassinum. The sequence goes on along the minus strand of OX336392.1, from coordinate 68,744,594 downwards.
GACCTGCTCGACCTCAGCGCACTGTGAGGCTTGTGTGACCTGCTCGACCTCAGCGCACCGTGAGGCTTGTGTGACCTGCTCGACCTCAGCGCACCGTGAGGCTTGTGTGACCTGCTCGACCTCAGCGCACCGTGAGGCTTGTGTGCCCTGCTCGACCTCAGCGCACCGTGAGGCTTGTGTGACCTGCTCGACCTCAGCGCACCGTGAGGCTTGTGTGCCCTGCTCGACCTCAGCGCACCGTGAGGCTTGTGAGACCTGCTCGACCTCAGCGCACCGTGAGGCTTGTGTGACCGGCTCGACCTCAGCGCACTGTGAGGCTTGTGTGACCTGCTCGACCTCAGCGCACTGTGAGGCTTGTGTGACCTGCTCGACCTCAGCGCACTGTGAGGCTTGTGTGACCTGCTCGACCTCAGCGCAGCGCACCGTGAGGCTTGTGTGACCTGCTCGACCTCAGCGCACTGTGAGGCTTGTGTGACCTGCTCGACCTCAGTGCACTGTGAGGCTTGTGAGACCTGCTCGACTTCAGCGCAGCGCACCGTGAGGCTTGTGTGACCTGCTCGACCTCAGCGCACCGTGAGGCTTGTGTGACCTGCTCGACCTCAGCGCACCGTGAGGCTTGTGTGACCTGCTCGACCTCAGCGCACCGTGAGGCTTGTGTGACTTGCTCGACCTCAGCGCACCGTGAGGCTTGTGTGACCTGCTCGACCTCAGCGCACTGTGAGGCTTGTGTGACCTGCTCGACCTCAGCGCAACGTGAGGCTTGTGTGACCTGCTCGACCTCAGCGCAGCGCACTGTGAGGCTTGTGTGACCTGCTCGACCTCAGCGCACTGTGAGGCTTGTGTGACTTGCTCGACCTCAGCGCACTGTGAGGCTTGTGTGACTGCTCGACCTCAGCGCACTGTGAGGCTTGTGTGACCTGCTCGACCTCAGCGCACTGTGAGGATTGTGTGACCTGCTCGACCTCAGCGCACCGTGAGGCTTGTGTGACCTGCTCGACCTCAGCGCACTGTGAGGCTTGTGTGACCTGCTCGACCTCAGCGCACTGTGAGGCTTGTGTGACCTGCTCGACCTCAGCGCACCGTGAGGCTTGTGTGACCTGCTCGACCTCAGCGCACCGTGAGGCTTGTGTGACCTGCTCGACCTCAGCGCACCGTGAGGCTTGTGTGACCTGCTCGACCTCAGCGCACCGTGAGGCTTGTGTGACCTGCTCGACCTCAGCGCACCGTGAGGCTTGTGTGACCTGCTCGACCTCAGCGCACCGTGAGGCTTGTGTGACCTGCTCGACCTCAGAGCACTGTGAGGCTTGTGTGACCTGCTCGACCTCAGCGCACCGTAGGCTTGTGTGACCTACTCGACCTCAGCGCTCCGTGAGGCTTGTGTGACCTGCTCGACCTCAGCGCACTGTGAGGCTTGTGTGACCTGCTCGACCTCAGCGCACCGTGAGGCTTGTGTGACCTGCTCGACCTCAGCGCACCGTGAGGCTTGTGTGACCTGCTCGACCTCAGCGCACTGTGAGGCTTGTGTGACCTGCTCGACCTCAGCGCACCGTGAGGCTTGTGTGACCTGCTCGACCTCAGCGCACCGTGAGGCTTGTGTGACCTGCTCGACCTCAGCGCACCGTGAGGCTTGTGTGACCTGCTCGACCTCAGCGCACCGTGAGGCTTGTGTGACCTGCTCGACCTCAGCGCACCGTGAGGCTTGTGTGACCTGCTCGACCTCAGAGCACTGTGAGGCTTGTGTGACCTGCTCGACCTCAGCGCACCGTGAGGCTTGTGTGACCTGCTCGACCTCAGCGCTCCGTGAGGCTTGTGTGACCTGCTCGACCTCAGCGCACTGTGAGGCTTGTGTGACCTGCTCGACCTCAGCGCACCGTGAGGCTTGTGTGACCTGCTCGACCTCAGCGCACCGTGAGGCTTGTGTGACCTGCTCGACCTCAGCGCACTGTGAGGCTTGTGTGACCTGCTCGACCTCAGCGCACCGTGAGGCTTGTGTGACCTGCTCGACCTCAGCGCACCGTGAGGCTTGTGTGAACTGCTCGACCTCAGCGCACCGTGAGGCTTGTGTGACCTGCTCGACCTCAGCGCACCGTGAGGCTTGTGTGACCTGCTCGACCTCAGCGCACTGTGAGGCTTGTGTGACATGATCGACCTCAGCGCACCGTGAGGCTTGTGTGACCTGCTCGACCTCAGCGCACCGTGAGGCTTGTATGACCTGCTCGACCTCAGCGCACTGTGAGGCTTGTGTGACCTGCTCGACTTCAGCGCAAAGTGAGGCTTGTGTGACCTGCTCGACCTCAGCGCACCGTGAGGCTTGTGTGACCTGCTCAACCTCAGCGCACCGTGAGGCTTGTGCGACCTGCTCGACCTCAGCGCACCGTGAGGCTTGTGTGACCTGCTCGACATCAGAGCACTGTGAGGCTTGTGTGACCTGCTCGACCTCAGCGCACCGTGAGGCTTGTGTGACCTGCTCGACCTCAGCGCTCCGTGAGGCTTGTGTGACCTGCTCGACCTCAGCGCACTGTGAGGCTTGTGTGACCTGCTCGACCTCAGCGCACTGTGAGGCTTGTGTGACCTGCTCGACCTCAGCGCACTGTGAGGCTTGTGTGACCTGCTCGACCTCAGCGCACTGTGAGGCTTGTGTGACCTGCTCGACCTCAGCGCACCGTGAGGCTTGTGTGACCTGCTCGACCTCAGCGCACCGTGAGGCTTGTGTGACCTGCTCGACCTCAGCGCACCGTGAGGCTTGTGTGACCTGCTCGACCTCAGCGCACCGTGAGGCTTGTGTGACCTGCTCGACCTCAGCGCACTGTGAGGCTTGTGTGACCTGCTCGACCTCAGCGCACCGTGAGGCTTGTGTGACCTGCTCGACCTCAGCGCACTGTGAGGCTTGTGTGACCTGCTCGACCTCAGCGCACTGTGAGGCTTGTGTGACCTGCTCGACCTCAGCGCAGCGCACCGTGAGGCTTGTGTGACCTGCTCGACCTCAGCGCAGCGCACCGTGAGGCTTGTGTGACCTGCTCGACCTCAGCGCACCGTGAGGCTTGTGTGACCTGCTCGACCTCAGCGCACCGTGAGGCTTGTGTGACCTGCTCGACCTCAGCGCACCGTGAGGCTTGTGTGACCTGCTCGACCTCAGCGCACCGTGAGGCTTGTGTGACCTGCTCGACCTCAGCGCACCGTGAGGCTTGAGTGACCTGCTCGACCTCAGCGCACCGTGAGGCTTGTGTGACCTGCTCGACCTCAGCGCAGCGCACCGTGAGGCTTGTGTGACCTGCTCGACCTCAGCGCACCGTGAGGCTTGTGTGACCTGCTCGACCTCAGCGCACCGTGAGGCTTGTGTGACCTGCTCGACCTCAGCGCACCGTGAGGCATGTGTGACCCGCTCGACCTCAGCGCACTATGAGGCTTGTGTGACCTGCTCGACCTCAGCGCACTATGAGGCATGTGTGACCTGCTCGACCTCAGCGCACCGTGAGGCTTGTGTGACCTGCGCGACCTCAGCGCACTGTGAGGCTTGTGTGACCTGCTCGACCTCAGCGCACTGTGAGGCTTGTGTGACCTGCTCGACCTCAGCGCAGCGCACCGTGAGGCTTGTGTGACCTGCTCGACCTCAGCGCACCGTGAGGCTTGTGTGACCTGCTCGACCTCAGCGCACTGTGAGGCTTGTGTGACCTGCTCGACCTCAGCGCAGCGCACCGTGAGGCTTGTGTGACCTGCGCGACCTCAGCGCACCGTGAGGCTTGTGTGACCTGCTCGACCTCAGCGCACTGTGAGGCTTGTGTGACCTGCTCGACCTCAGCGCACCGTGAGGCTTGTGTGACCTGCTCGACCTCAGCGCACCGTGAGGCTTGTGTGACCTGCTCGACCTCAGCGCACTATGAGGCTTGTGTGACCTGCTCGACCTCAGCGCACCGTGAGGCTTGTGTGACCTGCGCGACCTCAGCGCACTGTGAGGCTTGTGTGACCTGCTCGACCTCAGCGCACTGTGAGGCTTGTGTGACCTGCTCGACCTCAGCGCACTGTGAGGCTTGTGTGACCTGCTCGACCTCAGAGCACTGTGAGGCTTGTGTGACCTGCTCGACCTCAGCGCACCGTGAGGCTTGTGTGACCTGCTCGACCTCAGCGCTCCGTGAGGCTTGTGTGACCTGCTCGACCTCAGCGCACTGTGAGGCTTGTGTGACCTGCTCGACCTCAGCGCACCGTGAGGCTTGTGTGACCTGCTCGACCTCAGCGCACCGTGAGGCTTGTGTGACCTGCTCGACCTCAGCGCACTGTGAGGCTTGTGTGACCTGCTCGACCTCAGCGCACCGTGAGGCTTGTGTGACCTGCTCGACCTCAGCGCACCGTGAGGCTTGTGTGAACTGCTCGACCTCAGCGCACCGTGAGGCTTGTGTGACCTGCTCGACCTCAGCGCACCGTGAGGCTTGTGTGACCTGCTCGACCTCAGCGCACTGTGAGGCTTGTGTGACATGATCGACCTCAGCGCACCGTGAGGCTTGTGTGACCTGCTCGACCTCAGCGCACCGTGAGGCTTGTATGACCTGCTCGACCTCAGCGCACTGTGAGGCTTGTGTGACCTGCTCGACTTCAGCGCAAAGTGAGGCTTGTGTGACCTGCTCGACCTCAGCGCACCGTGAGGCTTGTGTGACCTGCTCAACCTCAGCGCACCGTGAGGCTTGTGTGACCTGCTCGACCTCAGCGCACCGTGAGGCTTGTGTGACCTGCTCGACCTCAGAGCACTGTGAGGCTTGTGTGACCTGCTCGACCTCAGCGCACCGTGAGGCTTGTGTGACCTGCTCGACCTCAGCGCTCCGTGAGGCTTGTGTGACCTGCTCGACCTCAGCGCACTGTGAGGCTTGTGTGACCTGCTCGACCTCAGCGCACTGTGAGGCTTGTGTGACCTGCTCGACCTCAGCGCACTGTGAGGCTTGTGTGACCTGCTCGACCTCAGCGCACTGTGAGGCTTGTGTGACCTGCTCGACCTCAGCGCACCGTGAGGCTTGTGTGACCTGCTCGACCTCAGCGCACCGTGAGGCTTGTGTGACCTGCTCGACCTCAGCGCACCGTGAGGCTTGTGTGACCTGCTCGACCTCAGCGCACCGTGAGGCTTGTGTGACCTGCTCGACCTCAGCGCACTGTGAGGCTTGTGTGACCTGCTCGACCTCAGCGCACCGTGAGGCTTGTGTGACCTGCTCGACCTCAGCGCACTGTGAGGCTTGTGTGACCTGCTCGACCTCAGCGCACTGTGAGGCTTGTGTGACCTGCTCGACCTCAGCGCAGCGCACCGTGAGGCTTGTGTGACCTGCTCGACCTCAGCGCAGCGCACCGTGAGGCTTGTGTGACCTGCTCGACCTCAGCGCACCGTGAGGCTTGTGTGACCTGCTCGACCTCAGCGCACCGTGAGGCTTGTGTGACCTGCTCGACCTCAGCGCACCGTGAGGCTTGTGTGACCTGCTCGACCTCAGCGCACCGTGAGGCTTGTGTGACCTGCTCGACCTCAGCGCACCGTGAGGCTTGAGTGACCTGCTCGACCTCAGCGCACCGTGAGGCTTGTGTGACCTGCTCGACCTCAGCGCAGCGCACCGTGAGGCTTGTGTGACCTGCTCGACCTCAGCGCACCGTGAGGCTTGTGTGACCTGCTCGACCTCAGCGCACCGTGAGGCTTGTGTGACCTGCTCGACCTCAGCGCACCGTGAGGCATGTGTGACCCGCTCGACCTCAGCGCACTATGAGGCTTGTGTGACCTGCTCGACCTCAGCGCACTATGAGGCATGTGTGACCTGCTCGACCTCAGCGCACCGTGAGGCTTGTGTGACCTGCGCGACCTCAGCGCACTGTGAGGCTTGTGTGACCTGCTCGACCTCAGCGCACTGTGAGGCTTGTGTGACCTGCTCGACCTCAGCGCAGCGCACCGTGAGGCTTGTGTGACCTGCTCGACCTCAGCGCACCGTGAGGCTTGTGTGACCTGCTCGACCTCAGCGCACTGTGAGGCTTGTGTGACCTGCTCGACCTCAGCGCAGCGCACCGTGAGGCTTGTGTGACCTGCGCGACCTCAGCGCACCGTGAGGCTTGTGTGACCTGCTCGACCTCAGCGCACTGTGAGGCTTGTGTGACCTGCTCGACCTCAGCGCACCGTGAGGCTTGTGTGACCTGCTCGACCTCAGCGCACCGTGAGGCTTGTGTGACCTGCTCGACCTCAGCGCACTATGAGGCTTGTGTGACCTGCTCGACCTCAGCGCACCGTGAGGCTTGTGTGACCTGCGCGACCTCAGCGCACTGTGAGGCTTGTGTGACCTGCTCGACCTCAGCGCACTGTGAGGCTTGTGTGACCTGCTCGACCTCAGCGCACTATGAGGCTTGTGTGACCTGCTCGACCTCAGCGCACCGTGAGGCTTGTGTGACCTGCTCGACCTCAGCGCACCGTGAGGCATGTGTGACCTGCTCGACCTCAGCGCACTGTGAGGCTTGTGTGACCTGCTCGACCTCAGCGCACTGTGAGGCTTGTGTGACCTGCTCGACCTCAACGCACCGTGAGGCTTGTGTGACCTGCTCGACCTCAGCGCACTGTGAGGCTTGTGTGATCTGCTCGACCTCAGCGCACTGTGAGGCTTGTGTGACCTGCTCGACCTCAGCGCACCATGAGGCTTGTGTTACCTGCTCGACCTCAGCGCACCGTGAGGCTTGTGTGACCTGCTCGACCTCAGCGCACCGTGAGGCTTGTGTGACCTGCTCGACCTCAGCGCACCGTGAGGCTTGTGTGACCTGCTCGACCTCAGCGCACCGTGAGGCTTGTGTGACCTGCTCGACCTCAGCGCACCGTGAGGCTTGTGTGACCTGCTCGACCTCAGCGCACCGTGAGGCTTGTGTGACCTGCTCGACCTCAGCGCAGCGCACCGTGAGGCTTGTGTGACCTGCTCGACCTCAGCGCACCGTGAGGCTTGTGTGACCTGCTCGACCTCAGCGCACCGTGAGGCTTGTGTGACCTGCTCGACCTCAGCGTACTGTGAGGCTTGTGTGACCTGCTCGACCTCAGCGCACCGTGAGGCTTGTGTGACCTGCTCGACCTCAGCGCACCGTGAGGCTTGTGTGACCTGCTCGACCTCAGCGCACCGTGAGGCGTGTGTGCCCTGCTCCACCTCAGCGCACCGTGAGGCTTGTGAGACCTGCTCGACCTCAGCGCACCGTGAGGCTTGTGTGACCGGCTCGACCTCAGCGCACTGTGAGGCTTGTGTGACCTGCTCGACCTCAGCGCACTGTGAGGCTTGTGTGACCTGCTCGACCTCAGCGCACTGTGAGGCTTGTGTGACCTGCTCGACCTCAGCGCAGCGCACCGTGAGGCTTGTGTGACCTGCTCGACCTCAGCGCACCGTGAGGCTTGTGTGACCTGCTCGACCTCAGCGCAGCGCACTGTGAGGCTTGTGTGACCTGCTCGACCTCAGCGCACTGTGAGGCTTGTGTGACCTGCTCGACCTCAGCGCACTGTGAGGCTTGTGTGACCTGCTCGACCTCAGCGCACCGTGAGGCTTGTGTGACCTGCTCGACCTCAGCGCACCGTGAGGCTTGTGTGACCTGCTCGACCTCAGCGCACCGTGAGGCTTGTGTGACCTGCTCGACCTCAGCGCACTGTGAGGCTTGTGTGACCTGCTCGACCTCAGCGCACCGTGAGGCTTGTGTGACCTGCTCGACCTCAGCGCAGCGCACTGTGAGGCTTGTGTGACCTGCTCGACCTCAGCGCACTGTGAGGCTTGTGTGACCTGCTCGACCTCAGCGCACTGTGAGGCTTGTGTGACTGCTCGACCTCAGCGCACTGTGAGGCTTGTGTGACCTGCTCGACCTCAGCGCACTGTGAGGCTTGTGTGACCTGCTTGACCTCAGCGCACCGTGAGGCTTGTGTGACCTGCTCGACCTCAGCGCACTGTGAGGCTTGTGTGACCTGCTCGACCTCAGCGCACCGTGAGGCTTGTGTGACCTGCTCGACCTCAGCGCACCGTGAGGCTTGTGTGACCTGCTCGACCTCAGCGCACCGTGAGGCTTGTGTGACCTGCTCGACCTCATCGCACCGTGAGGCTTGTGTGACCTGCTCGACCTCAGCGCACCGTGAGGCTTGTGTGACCTGCTCGACCTCAGCGCACCGTGAGGCTTGTGTGACCTGCTCGACCTCAGCGCACCGTGAGGCTTGTATGACCTGCTCGACCTCAGAGCACTGTGAGGCTTGTGTGACCTGCTCGACCTCAGCGCACCGTAGGCTTGTGTGACCTGCTCGACCTCAGCGCACTGTGAGGCTTGTGTGTCCTGCTCGACCTCAGCGCACCGTGAGGCTTGTGTGACCTGCTCGACCTCAGCGCACCGTGAGGCTTGTGTGACCTGCTCGACCTCAGCGCACTGTGAGGCTTGTGTGACCTGCTCGACCTCAGCGCACCGTGAGGCTTGTGTGACCTGCTCGACCTCAGCGCACCGTGAGGCTTGTGTGACCTGCTCGACCTCAGCGCACCGTGAGGCTTGTGTGACCTGCTCGACCTCAGCGCACCGTGAGGCTTGTGTGACCTGCTCGACCTCAGCGCACCGTGAGGCTTGTGTGACCTGCTCGACCTCAGAGCACTGTGAGGCTTGTGTGACCTGCTCGACCTCAGCGCACCGTGAGGCTTGTGTGACCTGCTCGACCTCAGCGCACCGTGAGGCTTGTGTGACCTGCTCGACCTCAGCGCACCGTGAGGCTTGTGTGACCTGCTCGACCTCAGCGCACCGTGAGGCTTGTGTGACCTGCTCGACCTCAGCGCACTGTGAGGCTTGTGTGACCTGCTCGACCTCAGCGCACCGTGAGGCTTGTGTGACCTGCTCGACCTCAGCGCACCGTGAGGCTTGTGTGACCTGCTCGACCTCAGCGCACTGTGAGGCTTGTGTGACCTGCTCGACCTCAGCGCACCGTGAGGCTTGTGTGACCTGCTCGACCTCAGCGCACCGTGAGGCTTGTGTGACCTGCTCGACCTCAGCGCACCGTGAGGCTTGTGTGACCTGCTCGACCTCAGCGCACCGTGAGGCTTGTGTGACCTGCTCGACCTCAGCGCACTGTGAGGCTTGTGTGACCTGCTCGACCTCAGCGCACCGTGAGGCTTGTGTGACCTGCTCGACCTCAGCGCACCATGAGGCTTGTGTGACCTGCTCGACCTCAGCGCACCGTGAGGCTTGTGTGACCTGCTCGACCTCAGCGCACTGTGAGGCTTGTGTGACCTGCTCGACCTCAGCGCACTGTGAGGCTTGTGTGACCTGCTCGACCTCAGCGCACCGTGAGGCTTGTGTGACCTGCTCGACCTCAGCGCACTGTGAGGCTTGTGTGACCTGCTCGACCTCAGCGCACCGTGAGGCTTGTGTGACCTGCTCGACCTCAGCGCACTGTGAGGCTTGTGTGACCTGCTCGACCTCAGCGCACCGTGAGGCTTGTGTGACCTGCTCGACCTCAGCGCACCGTGAGGCTTGTGTCACCTGCTCGACCTCAGCTCACTGTGAGGCTTGTGTGACCTGCTCGACCTCAGCGCACTGTTAGGCTTGTGTGACCTGCTCGACCTCAGCGCACCGTGAGGCTTGTGTGACCTGCTCGACCTCAGCGCACTGTGAGGCTTGTGTGACCTGCTCGACCTCAGCGCACCGTGAGGCTTGTGTGACCTGCTCGACCTCAGCGCACTGTGAGGCTTGTGTGACCTGCTCGACCTCAGCGCACCGTGAGGCTTGTGTGACCTGCTCGACCTCAGCGCACCGTGAGGCTTGTGTGACCTGCTCGACCTCAGCGCACTGTGAGGCTTGTGTGACCTGCTCGACCTCAGCGCACCGTGAGGCTTGTGTGACCTGCTCGACCTCAGCGCAGCGCACCGTGAGGCTTGTAAGACCTGCTCGACCTCAGCGCACCGTGAGGCTTGTGTGACCTGCTCGACCTCAGCGCACCGTGAGGCTTGTGTGACCTGCTCGACCTCAGCGCACCGTGAGGCTTGTGTGACCTGCTCGACCTCAGCGCACTGTAAGGGTTGTGTGACCTGCTCGACCTCAGCGCACTGTGAGGCTTGTGTGACCTGCTCGACCTCAGCGCACTGTGAGGCTTGTGTGACCTGCTCGACCTCAGCGCAGCGTGAGGCTTGTGTGACCTGCTCGACCTCAGCTCACTGTGAGGCTTGTGTGACCTGCTCGACCTCAGCGCAGCGCACCGTGAGGCTTGTGTGACCTGCTCGACCTCAGCGCACCGTGAGGCTTGTGTGACCTGCTCGACCTCAGCGCACTGTGAGGCTTGTGTGACCTGCTCGACCTCAGCGCACTGTGAGGGTTGTGTGACCTGCTCGACCTCAGCGCACTGTGAGGCTTGTGTGACCTGCTCGACCTCAGCGCACCGTGAGGCTTGTGTGACCTGCTCGACCTCAGCGCACCGTGAGGCTTGTGTGACTTGCTCGACCTCAGCGCAGCGCACCGTGAGGCTTGTGTGACCTGCTCGACCTCAGCGCACCGTGAGGCTTGTGTGACCTGCTCGACCTCAGCGCACTGTGAGGCTTGTGTGACCTGCTCGACCTCAGCGCACTGTGAGGCTTGTGTGACCTGCTCGACCTCAGCGCACCGTGAGGCTTGTGTGACCTGCTCGACCTCAGCGCACCGTGAGGCTTGTGTGACCTGCTCGACCTCAGCGCACTGTGAGGCTTGTGTGACCTGCTCGACCTCAGCGCACTGTGAGGCTTGTGTGACCCGCTCGACCTCAGCGCACCGTGAGGCTTGTGTGACCTGCTCGACCTCAGCGCACCGTGAGGCTTGTGTGACCTGCTCGACCTCAGCGCACTGTGAGGCTTGTGTGACCTGCTCGACCTCAGCGCACTGTGAGGCTTGTGTGACCTGCTCGACCTCAGCGCACCGTGAGGCTTGTGTGACCTGCTCGACCTCAGCGCACCGTGAGGCTTGTGTGACCTGCTCGACCTCAGCGCACTGTGAGGCTTGTGTGACCTGCTCGACCTCAGCGCACCGTGAGGCTTGTGTGACCTGCTCGACCTCAGCGCACTGTGAGGCTTGTGTGACCTGCTCGACCTCAGCGCTCCGTGAGGCTTGTGTGATCTGCTCGACCTCAGCGCACCGTGAGGCTTGTGTGACCTGCTCGACCTCAGCGCACCGTGAGGCTTGTGTGACCTGTTCGACCTCAGCGCACTGTGAGGCTTGTGTGACCTGCTCGACCTCAGCGCACCGTGAGGCTTGAGTGACCTGCTCGACCTCAGCGCACTGTGAGGCTTGTGTGACCTGATCGACCTCAGCGCACTGTGAGGCTTGTGTGACCTGCTCGACCTCAGCGCACTGTAAGGCTTGTGTGACCTGCTCGACCTCAGCGCACTGTGAGGCTTGTGTGACCTGCTCGACCACAGCGCACCGTGAGGCTTGTGTGACCTGCTCGACCTCAGCGCACTGTGAGGCTTGTGTGACCTGCTCGACCTCAGCGCAGCGCACCGTGAGGCTTGTGTGACCTGCTCGACCTCAGCGCACCGTGAGGCTTGTGTGACCTGCTCGACCTCAGCGCACCGTGAGGCTTGTGTGACCTGCTCGACCTCAGCGCACTGTGAGGCTTGTGTGACCTGCTCGACCTCAGGGCACCGTGAGGCTTGTGTGACCTGCTCGACCTCAGCGCACTGTGAGGCTTGTGTGACCTGCTCGACCTCAGCGCACTGTGAGGCTTGTGTGACCTGCTCGACCTCAGCGCACCGTGAGGCTTGTGTGACCTGCTCGACCTCAGCGCACTGTGAGGCTTGTGTGACCTGCTCGACCTCAGCGCACCGTGAGGCTTGTGTGACCTGCTCGACCTCAGCGCACTGTGAGGCTTGTGTGACCTGCTCGACCTCAGCGCACCGTGAGGCTTGTGTGACCTGCTCGACCTCAGCGCACTGTGAGGCTTGTGTGACCTGCTCGACCTCAGCGCACTGTGAGGCTTGTGTGACCTGCTCGACCTCAGCGCACTGTGAGGCTTGTGTGACCTGCTCGACCTCAGCGCACCGTGAGGCCTGTGTGACCTGCTCGACCTCAGCGCACCGTGAGGCTTGTGTGACCTGCTCGACCTCAGCGCACCGTGAGGCTTGTGTGACCTGCTCGACCTCAGCGCAGCGCACCGTGAGGCTTGTGTGACCTGCTCGACCTCAGCGCAGCGCACCGTGAGGCTTGTGTGACCTGCTCGACCTCAGCGCAGCGCACCGTGAGGCTTGTGTGACCTGCTCGACCTCAGCGCACCGTGAGGCTTGTGTGACCTGCTCGACCTCAGCGCACCGTGAGGCTTGTGTGACCTGCTCGACCTCTGCGCAGCGCACCGTGAGGCTTGTGTGACCTGCGCGACCTCAGCGCAGCGCACCGTGAGGCTTGTGTGACCTGCGCGACCTCAGCGCAGCGCACCGTGAGGCTTGTGTGACCTGCTCGACCTCAGCGCAGCGCACCGTGTGGCTTGTGTGACCTGCGCGACCTCAGCGCAGCGCACCGTGAGGCTTTTGTGACCTGCGCGACCTCAGCGCAGCGCACTGTGAGGCTTGTGTGACCTGCTCGACCTCAGCGCACCGTGAGGCTTGTGTGACCTGCTCGACCTCAGCGCAGCGCACCGTGAGGCTTGTGTGACCTGCTCGACCTCAGCGCAGCGCACCGTGAGGCTTGTGTGACCTGCTCGACCTCAGCGCAGCGCACCGTGAGGCTTGTGTGACCTGCTCGACCTCAGCGCAGCGCACCGTGAGGCTTGTGTGACCTGCTCGACCTCAGCGCAGCGCACCGTGAAGCTTGTGTGACCTGCGCGACCTCAGCGCAGCGCACCGTGAGGCTTGTGTGACCTGCTCGACCTCAGCGCAGCGCACCGTGAGGCTTGTGTGACCTGCGCGACCTCAGCGCAGCGCACTGTGAGGCTTGTGTGACCTGCGCGACCTCAGCGCAGCGCACCGTGAGGCTTGTGTGACCTGCTCGACCTCAGCGCAGCGCACCGTGAGGCTTGTGTGACCTGCTCGACCTCAGCGCAGCGCACCGTGAGGCTTGTGTGACCTGCTCGACCTCAGCGCACTGTGAGGCTTGTGTGACCTGCTCGACCTCAGCGCACCGTGAGGCTTGTGTGACCTGCTCGACCTCAGCGAACTGTGAGGCTTGTGTGACCTGCTCGACCTCAGCGCACCGTGAGGCTTGTGTGACCTGCTCGACCTCAGCGCACCGTGAGGCTTGTGTCACCTGCTCGACCTCAGCGCACTGTGAGGCTTGTGTGACCTGCTCGACCTCAGCGCACTGTGAGGCTTGTGTGACCTGCTCGACCTCAGCGCACCGTGAGGCTTGTGTGACCTGATCGACCTCAGCGCACTGTGAGGCTTGTGTGACCTGCTCGACCTCAGCGCACCGTGAGGCTTGTGTGACCTGCTCGACCTCAGCGCACTGTGAGGCTTGTGTGACCTGCTCGACCTCAGCGCACCGTGAGGCTTGTGTGACCTGCTCGACCTCAGCGCACCGTGAGGCTTGTGTGACCTGCTCGACCTCAGCGCACTGTGAGGCTTGTGTGACCTGCTCGACCTCAGCGCACCGTGAGGCTTGTGTGACCTGCTCGACCTCAGCGCAGCGCACCGTGAGGCTTGTGTGACCTGCTCGACCTCAGCGCACCGTGAGGCTTGTGTGACCTGCTCGACCTCAGCGCACCGTGAGGCTTGTGTGACCTGCTCGACCTCAGCGCACCGTGAGGCTTGTGTGACCTGCTCGACCTCAGCGCACTGTGAGGCTTGTGTGACCTGCTCGACCTCAGCGCACTGTGAGGCTTGTGTGACCTGCTCGACCTCAGCGCACCGTGAGGCTTGTGTGACCTGCTCGACCTCAGCGCAGCGTGAGGCTTGTGTGACCTGCTCGACCTCAGCTCACTGTGAGGCTTGTGTGACCTGCTCGACCTCAGCGCAGCGCACCGTGAGGCTTGTGTGACCTGCTCGACCTCAGCGCACCGTGAGGCTTGTGTGACCTGCTCGACCTCAGCGCACTGTGAGGCTTGTGTGACCTGCTCGACCTCAGCGCACTGTGAGGGTTGTGTGACCTGCTCGACCTCAGCGCACTGTGAGGCTTGTGTGACCTGCTCGACCTCAGCGAACCGTGGGGCTTGTGTGACCTGCTCGACCTCAGCGCACCATGAGGCTTGTGTGACTTGCTCGACCTCAGCGCAGCGCACCGTGAGGCTTGTGTGACCTGCTCGACCTCAGCGCACCGTGAGGCTTGTGTGACCTGCTCGACCTCAGCGCACTGTGAGGCTTGTGTGACCTGCTCGACCTCAGCGCACTGTGAGGCTTGTGTGACCTGCTCGACCTCAGCGCACCGTGAGGCTTGTGTGACCTGCTCGACCTCAGCGCACCGTGAGGCTTGTGTGACCTGCTCGACCTCAGCGCACTGTGAGGCTTGTGTGACCTGCTCGACCTCAGCGCACTGTGAGGCTTGTGTGACCCGCTCGACCTCAGCGCACCGTGAGGCTTGTGTGACCTGCTCGACCTCAGCGCACCGTGAGGCTTGTGTGACCTGCTCGACCTCAGCGCACTGTGAGGCTTGTGTGACCTGCTCGACCTCAGCGCACTGTGAGGCTTGTGTGACCTGCTCGACCTCAGCGCACCGTGAGGCTTGTGTGACCTGCTCGACCTCAGCGCACCGTGAGGCTTGTGTGACCTGCTCGACCTCAGCGCACTGTGAGGCTTGTGTGACCTGCTCGACCTCAGCGCACCGTGAGGCTTGTGTGACCTGCTCGACCTCAGCGCACTGTGAGGCTTGTGTGACCTGCTCGACCTCAGCGCACCGTGAGGCTTGTGTGACCTGCTCGACCTCAGCGCACCGTGAGGCGTGTGTGACCTGCTCGACCTCAGCGCACCGTGAGGCTTGTGTGACCTGTTCGACCTCAGCGCACTGTGAGGCTTGTGTGACCTGCTCGACCTCCGCGCACCGTGAGGCTTGTGTGACCTGCTCGACCTCAGCGAACCGTGAGGCTTGTGTGACCTGCTCGACCTCAGCGCACCGTGAGGCTTGTGTGACCTGCTCGACCTCAGCGCACTGTGAGGCTTGTGTGACCTGCTCGACCTCAGGGCACCGTGAGGCTTGTGTGACCTGCTCGACCTCAGCGCACTGTGAGGCTTGTGTGACCTGCTCGACCTCAGCGCACTGTGAGGCTTGTGTGACCTGCTCGACCTCAGCGCACCGTGAGGCTTGTGTGACCTGCTCGACCTCAGCGCACTGTGAGGCTTGTGTGACCTGCTCGACCTCAGCGCACCGTGAGGCTTGTGTGACCTGCTCGACCTCAGCGCACTGTGAGGCTTGTGTGACCTGCTCGACCTCAGCGCACCGTGAGGCTTGTGTGACCTGCTCGACCTCAGCGCACTGTGAGGCTTGTGTGACCTGCTCGACCTCAGCGCACTGTGAGGCTTGTGTGACCTGCTCGACCTCAGCGCACTGTGAGGCTTGTGTGACCTGCTCGACCTCAGCGCACCGTGAGGCCTGTGTGACCTGCTCGACCTCAGCGCACCGTGAGGCTTGTGTGACCTGCTCGACCTCAGCGCACCGTGAGGCTTGTGTGACCTGCTCGACCTCAGCGCAGCGCACCGTGAGGCTTGTGTGACCTGCTCGACCTCAGCGCAGCGCACCGTGAGGCTTGTGTGACCTGCTCGACCTCAGCGCAGCGCACCGTGAGGCTTGTGTGACCTGCTCGACCTCAGCGCACCGTGAGGCTTGTGTGACCTGCTCGACCTCAGCGCACCGTGAGGCTTGTGTGACCTGCTCGACCTCAGCGCAGCGCACCGTGAGGCTTGTGTGACCTGCGCGACCTCAGCGCAGCGCACCGTGAGGCTTGTGTGACCTGCGCGACCTCAGCGCAGCGCACCGTGAGGCTTGTGTGACCTGCTCGACCTCAGCGCAGCGCACCGTGAGGCTTGTGTGACCTGCGCGACCTCAGCGCAGCGCACCGTGAGGCTTTTGTGACCTGCGCGACCTCAGCGCAGCGCACTGTGAGGCTTGTGTGACCTGCTCGACCTCAGCGCACCGTGAGGCTTGTGTGACCTGCTCGACCTCAGCGCAGCGCACCGTGAGGCTTGTGTGACCTGCTCGACCTCAGCGCAGCGCACCGTGAGGCTTGTGTGACCTGCTCGACCTCAGCGCAGCGCACCGTGAGGCTTGTGTGACCTGCTCGACCTCAGCGCAGCGCACCGTGAGGCTTGTGTGACCTGCTCGACCTCAGCGCAGCGCACCGTGAAGCTTGTGTGACCTGCGCGACCTCAGCGCAGCGCACCGTGAGGCTTGTGTGACCTGCTCGACCTCAGCGCAGCGCACCGTGAGGCTTGTGTGACCTGCGCGACCTCAGCGCAGCGCACTGTGAGGCTTGTGTGACCTGCGCGACCTCAGCGCAGCGCACCGTGAGGCTTGTGTGACCTGCTCGACCTCAGCGCAGCGCACCGTGAGGCTTGTGTGACCTGCTCGACCTCAGCGCAGCGCACCGTGAGGCTTGTGTGACCTGCTCGACCTCAGCGCAGCGCACCGTGAGGCTTGTGTGACCTGCTCGACCTCAGCGCAGCGCACCGTGAGGCTTGTGTGACCTGCGCGACCTCAGCGCAGCGCACCGTGAGGCTTGTGTGACCTGCGCGACCTCAGCGCAGCGCACCGTGAGGCTTGTGTGACCTGCTCGACCTCAGCGCAGCGCACCGTGAGGCTTGTGTGACCTGCGCGACCTCAGCGCATCTCCAAGCATCTATTCTATTAGCTGTGCAGGAAGTATGGCCGCTAACAGGTGGCACACTCGTACAAACACTTGCTAATTAATGGGATTTGTCTTACAGCATTCTTTGTCAGCCCCTTCGCTTCTTTTGCAACACAACCGCTTTCACTTACTCAAAGAAAATACGATCGATCAATAACATTGTTTCCATACCCTAAATGTGCTTCCGACCACATCCAAAGTCAGTTAGATTAAGAAGAATCTTGCTTGTAATATTATTGCATTTGGGGGACAAGGGGGCACATACAGCTCAAGGAGCCACAACAATAACGATTTTAATATTACAACAATGCCTGTCATAAATCTTGTACAACAATGACATACATTTCCAAGGAAACACACACACCTTGCTATTAGAAGCAAAGTTAAAAATTTTCACAATTCAAATGGTTATTATTTTTAACAATTTTTTCAAAATTGGTTCTTGTTTTGTGCTGACCTTCACTTTTTCCCTGATATCTCCCGTGTTTATAGGGATTTTTGGAGTTTTTTTTGATGTGGGCGTTAAACTTTCGGCTGCAAAATGAATCTCGCATATTTTCACATTATTAATTAATTAATTAATTAAGCGTCATTATTTCCATTTTTATTCTGAGCAAACTCAAAAACATTTTAACGTTTCATAGAAAGACTAATTAAAGCCACAACGGTTTTGAGTGAGATTCATTTTGTAGCAGAAGGCTTAACACCCACATTAAAAAAACTAAAACACCAAAAATCTAGATCCTATAGGCTTTCATATAGCCGTGGTAGGATTAAAAATTCTGTCTGTCTGTATGTATGTATGTATGTATGTATGTACGTATGTGCGTGACGTTTTTGCGTTTAGCAAAGTACAGGTCGCAATTTTCTAGATATCGAGCTGAAATTTGGTACGGTTAAAGAGTGAGGGCCTGTGAGGAACCCTATTGCTGATCGTTAAAATCGATGAAGGGCCGGACCCTTTTTTGGGGCCCTGAACTTCATCCCATTTTTTTTAATAGATATATCTCGGAAACGGTTGGTCGTATCGAAGAACGTTAAATGTACAGGTGTAAGATCTCTGCGGTATGTATCTTTTTTACTCATAACGATTTTTTTGATATCTCTCACCATTTTCTTTTTTTGCGGCCCTGAAGATGTCCATTGTACGTGACATTTTTGGCTTTAGCGAAGTACAGGTCGCAATTTTCAGGATATAGAACTGAAATTTGGAGCGGTGAAAGAGTAAGACCCTGTGAGAAAACCTATTGTCGGGCGTTAAAAACGGTGCAGGGCCGGATCATTTTGGGGGACTTGAATTTCAAACTTTTTTTTGGAATCGATATATCTCGGAAACGGTTGGTCGTATCGAAAAATGTTAAATATACAGGTGTAAGATCTCCGCGGTATGCAACTTTTTTACTCAAAACGATTTTTTGATAACTCACCGTTTTCGTTTTTTGGGGCCCTGAATATGTCCATTGTGCGTGACATTTTTGCGTTTAGCAAAGTACAGGTCGCAATTTTCAAGATATCAAACTGGAATTTGGTGCGGTGAAAGAGTTAGACCCTGTGAGAATACCTATTGTCGGGCGATAAAAACGGTGCAGGGCCGGATCTTTTTTTTTTGGGGGGGGGGGGGGCTGAATTTCAATCTTTTTTTTTAATCGATATATCTCGGAAACGGTGGGTCATATCGAAAAATGTTAAATGTACAGGTGTAAGATCTCCGCGGTATGCAACTTTTTTACTCAAAACGATTTTTTGATAACTCGCCGTTTTCGTTTTTTTGGATTCGATATAACTCGAAAACGGTTTGTCGTATCGAAAAACGTTAAAAGTACAGGTGTAAGATCTCCGCGATATGCACCTTTTTACTCATAACGATTTTTTGGATATCTCTCACCGTTTTCTTTTTGTGGGGCCTGAATGTGTACGTATGTGCGTGAAGTTTTTGCGTTTTGCAAATTACAGGTCGCAATTTTCAAGCTATCGAGCTGAAAATTGGTACGGTGAAATAGGTGGGGCTTGTGAGGAACCCTATTGTTGGGCGTTAAAATCGTTGCAAGGCCAGACCTTTTTTGGGGCCCTGAATTTCATCCTGTTTTTTGGAATCAATATATCTCGGAAACGGTTGGTCGTATCAAAAAGTTAAATACACAGTTGTAAGATCTCCGCGGTATGCAACTTTTTTTACCAGTAACGATTTTTTGATATCTCTCACCGTTTTTTATTTTTTGGGCCCTGAAAATGTACGTATGTGCGTGACGTCTTTGCGTTTAGCAAAGTACAGGTCGCAATTTTCGAGATATCGACCTGAAATTTGGTACGACGAAAGGGATGCAGCCTGTGAGGAACCATAATTTTGGGCGTTAAAATCGGTGCAGGGCCGGACCTCTTTCTGGAGCCCCGAATTTCTTTTTTTTTGGAATCGATATATCTCGGAAACGGTTGGTCGTATCGAAAAAAGTTAAATACACAGGTGTAAGATCTCCGCGGTATGCAATTTCTTTACCCATAACGGTTTTTATCTCTCACGGTTTTTTCTTGGGCCCCTGAAGATGTACGTATGTGCGTGACTTTTTTGCGTTTATCAAAGTACTGGTCGCAATTTTCAAGATATCGAGCTGAAATTTGGTTCGGGGAAAGAGTTAGGGCCTGTGAGGAACCCTGTTATTGGGCGTTAAAATCAGTGCGGGGCCGGACCTTTTTTGGGGCCCTGATTTTCATCCTTTTTATTTTTTGGAATCGATATATCCCGGAAACGGTTGGTCGTATCGAAACAACTTAAATGTACAGGAGTAAGATCTCAGTGATTAGCAACTTTTTTTTACCCCTTATCATATTTTGATATCTCTCACCGTTTTAATGTTTTTAAATGCTTTTGGTTTTAAAAAAATGGGGCCCAAATGTATATAATGATTTGTAAAAATTCAACTGATCGTCTCATTGAATTATACGGAAAATTATCTATAATAACCCGTTTTCGCCTTTTCAATAAGTTAAATAATGTATTTACAGCTGTATTGGGGAACAAGTTAGATCTGAACCTTCCGATGCGCATGTGCGTCCAGTTGCATTACGTCATCCCCCTGCCTGGATTCTTTGTCAACCAGTGAGCACATACTTCATCACGCGCTGGTTAGATGTTGCCAAGTAGTCATTATTCCCAACACCTTGGCACGGTACAGATGCTGTCAAGGCAAGCGAAGCACGACTGAGCAGCTCTGTTCTATGACAATCACGGCAACAAGCTTGCTGTCAGGAGTGTGTGAAGTGGGCGCGCTCTCAGTTCAATACCACCAATACCAATGCTATGTCACTGAGAATGCTCCTATTCGATACTTTAGGCTTGCATAATATAACCACGATGAGCAGCGAGCAGCCACAAACAGTTGTTGCACCAAAGAGGGGAAATCGCATTTGCGCCTAGTGATCCCACTACTTCCCCTCCTAGACGAGACTCCGCCATGACAGGCCAGGTCTAACTTGCCACGCTATAATATATTTTCCATTTCCTAGGACTTCCGGCTTTCATAACCACGTGATGGTGTCAGCATTGCGTAGAATAACATTTTATAATTTTCCTACATTACCACACAAACGGGCCAAAGGCCCGAAATTCAAGGCATGAGACCTTGCTGCCAACGAAATTGTTGTTTGAGATTATTACCCCTCTTGCTCGCCGCTATCTTGCCGCACCTTCTCATCCAAAGCAGGTCGTGCTGCGTGGACTCTACTTATTATAAATGTATCATTGTAAATTGTTAGTAAAAGATATGTGTTGTTTATTTCACTACTCTTAAGAACCTGTATGTAAAACTCCCTATGTGCTGTAGTGTTTCTAATCCGAAAGAATCCGGTATGACCCCAAGGTCCCGCTGATATTATTTATAACAAGAAATTCCGCGTCGAACTAAAGAGCCTAATTTTCTTAAAATTTAAGATTCATGCCAATAATTAATCTATATGGTCCTATCTAGAATAATGACGAAATTAAGTTGGTAATATCGAAATTCCTAATTAGTCCGAAATATACCTGGCATAATGTAGCCTAAGAGAGCACAACAGTAGGTCTCCCTGGTGACTGAATATATTCTCAGTTTCATCTCTTAAGGTACAGAATACAAAATTTGGTTGAAGTCCAATGGATAGCATGGACGATACATGCAGCTAGACATTGGATATCAGCGTGCGTAAAAACATGTTGGCAACAATGTTAAGCATGTGTTGGTCAGAAATAAAGTGAAATATAATGATACATTGTTGAGCCAATTTTGGATGAAATACATTATTGTTAGTATAGAAGTTACATGCATTTTAAAATTGGACTTATCAGCAGGCTTAGAATCATATTGGCAGCAGTTACTTACATTAGTTACCCCTAATTAATCTAGAATGTGAGGTAGGCTACTATACGTGTGGAAAATTTGGAGCCTTTGGCTTGCATACTGTCTGATATATTGATATTAGGGTAAAAGAATAGATACAGTATTTATTAACAGTTGGCAGCCCTGATTTCTCTTAAGAATACGCACAGTCATCAGTTATGGTACACATAGCACATACGAAAAAGGGTTGAATTCCAATTGAGAGTATATAATTTACATATATTTAAAAATTGGTCCTATCAGCAGGCTTAGAATCATGTTTGTAGCACTGACGTAAATTAGTTACTCCAAATTAATCTAGAATGTCAGGTAGTATGCGTGTGCATAGTTTAAAACTGTCGGCTTGCATACTTCCTGAGATATTGATATTTTGGATTTAAAATAATAGAAAGAGCATTTATAAACAGTTGGCAGCCCTGGTGGCTATTAATAAAATGCAAGTCATCTGTTTAAGTACATATTGTAGACCTACATACAAAATTTGGTTGAAATCCAATTGTTAGTCGAGAAGTTATATGCATTTAAAAATTGGTCGTATCAGCAGGCGTAGAATTATTTTGGCTACACTGCCATGTACGAACTCCTGGAAATTATACTGAAGTATTATTATCTATATGTGTGCCAAGTGTGGAATAGCTCCCATGCATACCTTCTAAGATATCCAACATGGAGCTAAAATTTCAATTGCGATATTTCAGCAGTTGGTAGTACTGACATTATTTTCAAATATGACATTGGGCTATTACTCTTACCAAATTTGCGTTCGATTGCGGGAGCAGATTAGGAGTTGATAGAGGGGGGAGGACACACACTAAGCCAGACAGAAGGACAGACAGACAGACAGACACACATTTGCCCGGATCGATCTCACAAGTCTACTTTTTCCTCATTTGTGCAAAATGTGAAAAGTAGGCTAAAAATTGTCTACATTATTTACAAAAGGTTACAGTATGAGAGGTTCGTCTAAGTTGAGTTACGCTTATTTTCGGAACCATCTAGGGTGTTAAAATGTATAAAAGTAAATTTTTGCTTAAATATACAAAATGGCCTTCCTTGTTTGTGTTAACAATAACCAAATAAGTGTTAGTGATAGTGGAAGAACAAACATCAATCGAATTGGGAGGGGGTTTGAAAAACGAAAATGAAGAGTTTTCAGAAACTATTTTCAATTCTTGTTTAATGTTTACAGTTTAGGACAGGAACATTTTTGTTTGACTTTTTCTTAGCCCGGATTTTACAAAGAAGGTAGCCTACATTATTCAACAAGTAGTTCAGTGATGCACTAAACTCTAAAGCCTATTTTCATATATCCTACTTATGTTAATTGCCTCTATCAACATACATGTACAAAATTTCAGTGTGTTTGCTGTAATGAATTCGTAGACATTGAGAACCGTTTAAATATTTCGGATGGTCACCATGTTGGATTGTTATATGTATAGGTCATAGAGTTATGTAGGATTAAAGGAAAATTATTGCATAGGTTCATTATACAAACTTTCACTTCCATCGCATGATTACGACACAAGAAATAAAAACTCAATTTTAACATTTTGCACAGCCGCCTTCATGAGGTTATGTAAACAATTGAACTAAATTAGATGCCAGCGCCTTACAATATCTATAAACATTTACTATACCATATTTCACTGCTCTCAGATTGTTAAATCGCGAGAAAAGTCTATTAAAATGTTTCAACTTCGCTTGCCTCGGATGTAGGAAGTGGTAGCTATGTAGAGATGAAACGATTAGCTCAGGACAGGGAGGCATGGAGTGCGGCATCAAACCAGTCAAAAGACTGAAGACTCAAACAACAACAACAACGCTTCACCGCCATGTTCGTTTTGTACTTAACAAGTTTTTGACATATACTTAAACAAATTCGTAGTTGTGCTGTTTATCACCGTACAACATTTCAGGGTGATATCCGTAACAGTTTTGGAGATATAGAATGCCGCTGAAATATTTCTCACAGCCACCATCTTAAAGTGTTGTAAGCAATTGAACAAAATTAAATGCCATTTCATTACAATGTGTATTAATATTTGCTGTACCAATTTTCATTGCGTTTGGATGGTTAAATCGCGAGAAAAGTCTATTTAAAATGCTCAACTTCGCTTGGCCGCCTTGTTGGTTTTGCAGTTACCAGGTTTTAGAAAGTCTCATAGGTAAACTTCTAGTAGTACCCTTTATAACCGTACACGATTTGAGGGTGATGTCTGTAATAGGTTCGGAGATATAGAATGCCGTTGAAATATTTCGCACAGCCGCCATGTTGGATTTGTGAGACGTAATGAAATTTGAAGGGCACGATCGGAGTCGGCCAATATTGTACTATGACCTTACTGAGTCTTATTGAAATCGCTCCAGCCGTTTGAACGTTATTGGGGGGACACACAGCCAGACACACAGACGGACACACATACACACACACGGACAAAAGGTGATCTCATAAGCTTTTTTTTTTCTTTCATAAAATGAAAATAGGCTAAAATCTATGATTCATTATTTTATAACTAATTCTATGTCGGTTTTGCGTGAGAGCGCAGTGAAAGAAGCAATGTACATCGATTTAATAACAAAACAATTAATCGATATTTGTAGCAATTAGTCGAATTTACTGGTTCGATTAACCGATTTATGACACAAGTAAGGTACCCTCTGATTTCAAGAAGAATGTTATCATCCCATTACCGAAGAAAAAAGGTGCTGACAAATGTGAAGAATATCGTACAATCACCTTGATCACTCATGCTTCAAAGATCCTGACTAGAATAATTTACAAGAGTATAGAAAGACAGATAGAAACGGAGTTCAGTCAAGACTAGTTTGGCTTCAGAAGAAACGTAGGAACAAGGGAAGTTGTACTAAGTCTTAGGCTGATTTTGGAAGGTAGAGTAAGGAAAGATAAAAGAACATTCAAGGAATTAGTAGAATTAAGAAAGGCTTTTGATAACGATGATTGGAGTAAGTTGTTTTCCATTTTGTAAACGATTGCAATAATGTACATGTGTAGGAGGGTGCTCTACAATCTATACAGAAACCAGACATCAGTTATTCGAGCCGAAGGACATGAGAGAGAAGTATTTAAAAGGTGTAAGGCAAGGCTGCAACTTGTCACCCATTACATTTCTTAAATGACTCATGGTGGTTCCGTATTGATATGCTAGAATAGTTATTAACAAGAAATGTACATCCGCCTGAATCAATACTATAAAGAAAAAGTTAATTATTTAACTTGTTTTCAGTACATGTTTCGAGGATTAATTACATTTTATCCCCTTCATCAGCTATTGAAAAAAAAGCGTAGCACAGTAATGAGTTATGTATTTAAACCTAATATGGTGCACCATAAAATTTAGGTAGGTCTATAACTAATGAAGTGTAGATCCAAATTTAGCCTTTTCAAAACAAAGCGGCTTTAAGAAACCCGACGTGATGGAAGGTGATCTCTAGGTAAAGAGAGGTTAGTTCAAAGCATATTATGGTGTCTGAAAAGAAAAAACACGGATTGGTGAAGTATTGGTGTTACATATCTACAATTTCAAGCTTCAATATGGAACTACTATTTGTCATGAGCAGCTGATCACCGTCACCATCTATTTCATTTCATTTTATTCTGTTCCTATAACCTAAATTTTATGGTGCACCCTATTAGGTTTAAATACGTATTTTATTACTGCGCTACGTTTTTTTTTCAATAGCTGATGAAGGGGATAAAATGTAATTAATCCTCGAAACATGTACTGAAAACAAGTTAAATAATTATTTTTTTCTTTATAGTATTGATTCAGGCGGATGTACATTTCTTGTTAATAACTTGTCACCCATACCTTTCAATCTACACATTGAACAAGCAATGAAGGAAATTGGAGAAAAATTCAAAGTAGGAGTAAAGATTCAAGGTGAAATCAATCAACTCTGAGATTTGCTGATGACATGGTCATCCAAGCAGACACGCTAGTGGATTTAAATGAGATTTTAAATGGTATGGATTCTGCCTCGAGGAAAGCATTCATGATGAAAATTAGTAAATGTAAAACAAAAATATTTGAATGCAGCTGAAGGAAATCAGAAACCCATATGGAAGTCGAATTGGCAGGTGAAAATCTGAAGGAAGTAGGGGACCTCTGTTGCTTAGGAAGCAAAATGACCAGTGATGGACGAAGCAATGAAGATAAAATAAGTAGGTTAGCACAGGCAAGGAAAGCATTTCTATAGAACAGGAATCTGTTGCCATCGAATATAGATCTAGGTATGAGAAAGTTATTTTTGAAAGCCTTTGTCTGGAGACTGATACTCTATGGAAGTGATACTTGGACTGTTGGAGCAGCAAAAAAGAGGAGAATTTAAGCGTTACAGGAGAATGATGAAGATCAGAAGGGTAGATAGGGTTACAAATGAAGAGGTATTAAGACGATTGGGTGAGGAGAGATGTTTCTGGCAACTGCTAATGAAGAGAAGAGATAGATTGGTAGGACACATAATAAGGCATCCAAAAATAGCAAAGTTATTTATAGAAGGAAGGGTCGAGAATAAGATCTTTTTGGGTAGACCAATGTTAGAATATGTTAAACACATTGCGTCGGAAGTAGGGTGTGGTAGCTATGTAGAGTTGAAATGAAACGATTAGCTCAGGACAGGGAATCATGGAGATTTGCATCAAACCAGTCAAAGGACTGAAGACTCAAAACACATTAAACGATTATTCGATAATTGGAATTAATCGAATAAAAGTACAATCCCTAATTCAAAACTATCTGTAAACCATGGAAAACCTTTTCTTGGATTGCTGAGGTGGGAATGGAACCCAAATCCTCTTAATGTTGTCTCATGAAGCTGTGTGTATCCAGTTTCAACCCTGAGATCAGACTTAAACTTCTTGACACAGGCGGGAATCAAAGCCAGGACCACTGGATCTTGAATTTCAAAATGTACCTCGAAACCACAGAAGGCGGCTCATGTGATACTACACGCTTCAAAATATCTTGCAGCCACTAATACCAATGTTCCCACTGCGACGTGGTAAGTGAGTTTATAGACGGTCTTAGAATTCCATTAATGTTGTAACGTGTACATATTGAGTAATCTCATATATCTACATTAATTTATTATTATTCGTATGCGGGTCATAATATATTATTTGCAACGCTCTTTGACCGACATTGCAACAGAATACCCTTGCTCTTTATGCAACCATTATTCATTAAAATTTACTACTTTGTAGAAAGCTATTCGGCTATTAACAACACATAGAACTTACTATGTGCCTGACAGACCTTGCGGGTAACGAGGCAATTAAAATAACTTTACTATGCACCCTAGTGTAATCAAGTTGTCGCAAGCATACAATAGTCAGAACAGACATAAAACTGAAAAAGCCACTCCGAGGGAAAAGTTTTCAAAGCATTGAGGAGGCTTCTGAAGCAGTGACCCAAGTAAACAGTAAGATCGAAAAAGATGGCGTCCTACCTGGAATAAAGTCTTGCCGAAACGCTGGGCCGCTGTTAATGAGACAAATGGAGATTACTTTGAAGGCGTATAAAGTCATTTTGTGAAATAACAAGAAGTTCCGTGACGAACTAAAGAGCCTACTTTTCTTAAAATTTAAGATTCATGCCAATTATTAATCTATATGGATCTATCTAGAATAGTGACGAAATTAAGTTGGTAATATCGACATTTCAAATTAGTTTGAAATACTGTATACCTGGCATAATGTAGCCTAATAGAGCACTAAAGTTGGCAGCCCTGGTGACTGAATATATTCTTAGCTCCATCTCTTAAGGTACAGAATGCAAAATTTGGTTGAAGTCCAATGGATAGCATGGACGTTACATGCGCTTAAACATTGAATCAACACCGCGCGTAAAATCATGTTGGCAACAATGTCATGCATGTATTGGTCAGAAATAATCTGAAATAATATGATCTTTTGGTTTGCCAATTTTGGATGAAATCCATTTGTTCGTATAGAAGTTACACGTATTTTAAAATTGGACCTATCAGCAGGATTAGAGTCATGTTGGCAGCACTGATGTATATTAGTTTCTCCAAATTAATCTAGAATGTCAGGTACTATACGTGTGAAAATTTTAAAGCTGTTGGCTTAAATACTTCCTGATATATTAGGGGTCTAATATTAGGGTAAAAAATAGAGACAGCATTTATTAACAGTTGGCAGCCCTCTGGTTGCTCTTAATAGCATAGTCATATCTGTTATGGTACACATAGCACACACGAAATTTGGCTGAAATCCAATTGACAGTATAGAAGTTACATGTATTTGAAAATTGGTCCTATCAGTAGGCTTAGAATCATGTTGGTAGCACTGATGTATATTAGTTACTCCAAATTAATCTAGAATGTCAGGTACTATACGTGTGCAGAGTTTAACGCTGTCGGCTTGCATACTTTCTGATATATTGGTATTTGGATAAGAAAATAGAGAGAGAGCATTTATTAACGGTTGGCAGCCCTGGTGGCTTTTAAGAATACGCTCAGTCATATCTCTTTATGTACACATTGTACATACGAAATTTGGTTAAAATCCAATGGATAGTGTAGAAGGTAATGCATTAAAAAATTGGACCTATCAGAAGGCTTGACATTATTTTGGCAACACTGTCATGTATGGCCTCCTTGAAATTAAACTGAAATAGTATTATCTACATGTGTGCCAATTTTGGAATAGCTCCCATTCATACCTTCCAATATAACCAACATGGAGCTCAAATTTCTAGTGCGCTCTTTCAGCAGTTGGTAGCACTGACATAATTTCAAATATGGGCTCGAGATATTCCGGTATACATCTACACTCATACTAAATTTGATTTCGATTTCTGCAGCCGTTTAGGAGTTGATAGGGGGGGGGGGGTGGACACACATAGCCAGCCAGCCAGACAGAAGGACAGACAGACAGATAGACAGTCACACATTTTCCCGGATCGATCTCATGTGTCTACTTTTTCCTCATTTTCGCAAAATGTGAAAAGTAGGCTAATATAGTACATTATGCAACGAGCCTATAATGGCTATAATTAAGACACGGGTATTTTTATAAAACGAGCATACGCGAGTTTTATAATTTCCATACGAGTGTCTTAATTACCATTATAGGCGAGTTGCATACGACTGTTTATGTTCGACGATAATTATAACTTTATTATATGTTTTAACATAAATATTCATAAATATCTGTTCAGTCACTACAGTAGAATGTTGTGATCGGGTGCTGCGGTGGGTAGTATATCTCTCTTGCCCAAGCTCTCTGGACAACCCACGCATGCGCTCTGTGTGCTTCAATACCATATGTTCAGATTGCGCACCAGTATTCAGTAAAACTGTCACTGAAGTCGTGTCAAAACCACGCGCTGTGTAGAAATTGGTTTGGGGGATATTAAGGTACCGGCACAGTGCTATTTCTTGTCTCATATTCGCCAGTTTATTTACGCGAACATATGGACGGTGCGTATTCCTTGTCGGTAATTTATTATAGTTCGATGTTGTGTTTATGTCCGACATGTTCGATTTTGAGTGCATGCGCGAAGGTATCGTTACCTAATTGGTCAATGAACGAGCTCTGATTGGCTGGAGAAACTGTATCATAATGAAAAACGGTGTTATAATGACCATCATTATGATACAGTTTTCTAACACATAATAGTGATGGTCGAACATAAAAAATGTTATGGACCATAATTTTACGGTGTGCAGAACTTATGAGATGACCTCCGTATATTGGCCATGCTAATTTCCAATTATAGAAACCATCATAAGGAACTAATCGAATTTTTGAGGGATGATCTTCAAGACTATCTCCTTACCTTGACACAGATTTTGATATTTTTAGCCTATTTTCATTTTCTGAAAACAAAAAGGATTATGGGATCACCTTTTGTCCGTGTGTGTGGATGTGTGTGTGTCCCCCTCTAATAACGTCTAGACAGCTGGAGCGATTTCAGTGAAACTCGGTAAGGCCTTAGTACTATTACTGCCGACCCCGACCGTACCCTTCAAATTTAATTACGTCTCACGAATCCAACATGGCCGCTGTGCGAAATATTTCACCAGCATTCTACTGGGTGATTCTATTGCTGGAACGGGACCAACGGCCGGCTGCCGGGCGCGCGCGCCTTCCGCCAGCCAACCGAGCCCGCACCGCGGATTACGCGCGGGTGGATACCGTAACAATGTACATTAATTAATGGTAAATTCACCAGCAAATCATTATTAAAGAATTTATCTATCCACAGGAAATGCTGCGTGTGTTCTCCTTCAGTTGACAGACAGGCGTTGTACCGTGTAAATAAATTACCGTTTACACGTTGTAATTCCCTTCTGTTGTGAGGAATATCTGCTGCCGTATATTGTTCTCCAGCTCCACTAGAGTACGGGTAATTGATTTGTAAACTTGATATTTTAAATTAACACACAATTAAACATCAAAACGGGCCTAGATCCGTGCTTCGATTAATTACAGTACACACGCAGAGGGGTGCAGGAGTAGCTAC
Organism: Meconema thalassinum; assembly: GCA_946902985.2. NCBI lineage: Eukaryota > Metazoa > Arthropoda > Insecta > Orthoptera > Tettigoniidae > Meconema > Meconema thalassinum. The sequence continues at coordinate 68,714,985 of OX336392.1, read as the reverse complement.
ATAATGTAACGATGCAATTTCCAAAGTTACTCTCGGTCAGCTGAAAGAGAACATTTTTAGTATCTTCTGTGTAAGGATAAGTTCTAACATTTAACTGGTGACGTGAGGGCATCCAGATTCCCAAGCAATAAAAAAAAACCATCTGTGCTCTTTTAAATAAATCTTGCAGCTGTTGTTTATGTTACTTTATTATCTGTGCGTTGACACTACACACCCTCGTTGATGAACGTTTAGTGACTTAATGACTTTAATGACCCTGGATAGCTCACCTCTACCTCGCACAACCCTGCAGACCGAGCTCGGTTGGCTGGCGGAAGGCGCGCGCGCCCGGTAGTCGGCCGCTGGTCCCGCTCCAGCAAAAGAATCTCACTGTATATCTCCAAAACTATTACTGACATCACCCTGACATTTTGTACGGTGATAAAGGGCACTACTAGAAGTTTACCTATGAGACTTTCAAAAACCTGTTAACTACAAAACGAACATGGCGGCCAAGCGAATGTGAAATATTTGAATAGACTTTTCTCGATATATTAACCATTTTAGCGCAGTGAAATATGGTATAGTAAATGTTTATACACTTTGTAATTCACTAGCTCTAATTTAGTTCAATTGTTCACATAACCTCCAGATTGCGGCTGTGCGAAATTTTAAAATTAAATTTTTCATCTAATAGTACATAACTCTATGACCTACATTTTATAAAAATCTAACATGGCGACAACCGAAATATTTAGACAGTTCTCAATATCTACTAATCAATGTTAGAAATGAAACTGAAATTTAGTATGTTGGTAGAGACCATGGCCATAAGGTCACCTATGAGACTTTTAATAATCTGGTGAGCACAAATCCAACATGGCGGCGACGCGAAATATAAATATTGATATGGACGTTTCTCGCGATTTAACCATCCGGGCACCCTAAAACTTGGTACGGTAAATGCTTATACAAATTTTAATCCACTGGTATCTAATTTATTTCAATTTTGCTTTCATAACCACAAGATGGCAGCTGTGCGAAATTTTAAAATCTGACCCTCATATCTTGTGTCCTAATCATGCGATTGAACCTTGAATACTACACCTACACAATAATCTTCGTGTAGCCTATTAGTACATAACTCAACGTCCTACATAAAAGTCCAACATGGCGACCATCCGAAATATTTAGGCCCCAGACCGGGCATCATCGGCTAACGACACCCGTCCTTCCCTGAAGCGCTTGTGCCACGCCTTGACCCTTGCAAGGGACATGCAGTGTTCGCATGTACACTTGTGACATTCGGCGATGAATGTCCTTTCCCCCTACTCCTTCCGCTGTCAGAAACCGAACAACACCTCTTTGCTCTTTGTTTGACGCCTCCATGTCACTGTTTGCAATGCGACTGGCAGCGTTCGACGATTGATGCATGCCGCTGCTCGCTTTGTATCGTCACGTGACGTGCACGCGTGGCCTCTAGCGACGGGCTGTGACCTTTCTCACTCTGGTCGGAACCACACCTCGTTACACACGCCACGATTTGCCAATGTCGTCACCGGTTTGCGCATTCCAGCCTTCAGCTCGTTACTTTTTGAACGCACCTTATACATACAAGGACAAGACGTTGGTAGGAAAGTTAATTAAATCTAATAAAACATTACTAGATACAATATACATACCATGTACAATATAGAGAAACCACATAAATTACAAACGGCATCATCGATTGTTCTGCGCCATTTTGATACATTTTGCGTTTGGAGAACTCCATAGAGTAGAAAGAGTGGAAGTGTCACTTAGCGATCTACGTCGTGTGAGGTTCTGAGTTTAGCCGCGAGGTTAATACGTACTCGGAAGTTCTTACCTTGATAGGGTATTGTATTTTTGAACTCGTGAAAACTGGCGAATATCAGGAAAAACACTATTGAATGCGCTTTTGAAGAAAGGAACAACAGACCGACACCATTTTAAATACATAGGTAGATAACAAACGACCTGAAGTTTAATACAGATCAAGTACTTGCGATTCAACTAAACAACGGGGAAAATACAGTGTACATTAAATTACTGTCCACCATACATAATGAAGACATATTATCTCGACATGAACGTGTAAAATCTTCCGGCTAACTAGCGGTAAAACCACGAAGGTAACTATCACTGCTGCAGACTCTTTGACAAAACGTGTGCGTGTGTTTAATCTACCTCCCGAAGTCAACAACGAAAGGCTCTCCCGCGTGCTTTCAACGTATGGAGTTGTCAAGGACATAAGGAACGAGTGCTGGAATGAAGCATATGAATTTTCTGCTGTAATGGCATACGTAGTGTAACAATTGAACTTAAATACCCCATACCATCTTATTTGACGGTCAATGATTATAAAGTTGTGTTAACATATGAAAGACAAGTTAAGTACTGCTTTTATTGTGAAGAAACCTCCCACTTACAAATAGACTGTCCGAACAGAAGGAATCGCCCGGTACTTCGTGTCAGACAACAAACCTACAGCACTGTGCTGGGTGAGTCTGATGGGAGTAGTACGTTAAGCAACACTACGGACATGGAAACTGCAGTACTTTCCCTTGAATATCCAACCATATCAGAGGCCCTTCATGACAGGCCCCATTCCACTAACACAGATAGTATTGCGGAAGTATCTCACCCATCAATTAACGTAGTTGAAACATCCCTGATTACTTTACATAGCAATGAAGAGGGAACTATGATGTCACGATCGGACAGCACGGGGAAGGGACACACCAGCCATCCAACACAGCAGTCTGTGCAGCCGGATACTTTTAACGAACCTGTCACTAATGACGTACCCAAAACCCAATTTGCGTGGTCGGAAGACATGGAATTTCAGGATGCCATACAAGAAGAACAAGAACACTCACAACTAATAGGCTTCCCAACAGTCTCAGTACATGCGAAGCACCCTCCAGCTAACGATACCGTTCGCTCCCAATTACTTCACGCGTCAAGCACAGACATAGTTCAGGAAACCCTATCTACAACATCGGGGGCAGAGTTTACATCCACCTCTGATGCTGCAATCAGTCTAAGTAAAAAGAAAGTCTCGGATGTCAGTGGAAGTGCCCTACCTCCACAAACAGGAGCAAAACCCAAGGTCCCATCTCTCCGAGGCACAGCTGTCGTTTACAGATCAGGGTTAATTGTTTCGGAAGTGGAGTTACACCCGAGTGGCAGAATAATTGCTCTGCAATGTGAGGACACATTAATTGCTAATGTCTACGCCCCTTCTGGATCACAAGGTCGTCTGGAAAGAGAACATTTATTTGAAGATGAGAGCAGATACTTTCTCCAGGGCCCTATCAATACAATCATATTAGAAGGCGATTTCAACTGTGTTTTAAACCCTCGAGATCAAACCGGTGATTTCAATAACTGCCGCAGCCTCAAAAGTCTCGTAGACGGATTTAACCTCCATGCTGTGTGGGACCTTAAACATGGAACCGACGTCCAATTTACTTTCTATCGTGCCGGATCAGCATCTAGAATAGACGGGCATATATAGCATGAGGAATGCGAGATGGCCTGCATAGTTCCAAAGTAGTGCCAGAATCTTTCAGTGACCATCATGCACTGTACTTCAAGTATTTAAGTACGTCACGACCACCTATATATGGACACGGGTATTGGAAACTAAACGCATCCCTCCTTCACGACCAAGATGTGCGAAACAAATTTGAAACCCTTTGGATGAAGCTGCGCAGTAAAATGTCACAATATCCATATCATATCACTTGGTGGATCGAGGCGGTAAAACATGCTATAAAAAGTTTTTCTAGCAAATTTCCAAACAGCGGGCCTGGGAGAGGAGAAGTACTTTAAACTTTTATTATGATGTATTATATGAACTTCAGCAAAAGAAAGCAAATGGCGACGATATCCTTGGTGAAATGAAAGAAGTTAAGCATTCAATTTAAATATTCAGGAAAATTATTTAAAGGGTGCATGTATTCGAGCAAGGATTCCCTCAGTCATAGAAGAAGAACATTCATCACTATTCCATATCTTAACAGAAAGGCGTAAAGGGCAGCGAAAGACCATTACTAAACTTCGGGACGAGCATGGCTGCACTCAGTCGATCATAGATGATATCCTTCAAATTGGTGCAAAGTATTTCACAACATTTTTCGCCGACGGGAGCTTACATCAAAACCTACCCAGACTGACCGCAGAGGATGGAACGATGCTGGTAAGTGATATTACCTCGGTGGAGATTTTCACAGCCTTATGCCAAACTCAACGTCACCGCTCTCCTGGTCCTGATTAAATACCATGTGAATTTCATCAATTAATGTGGAATATACCAGGAGAGGATCTCCTTCAAATTTACCAGGAGGTTATGGGAAACCCACAAATCATAACTGAAGAATTTACTTCTGGAATTATTATTTTAATTCCGAAGATCAGAAGACCACTTGGAATGGAGGATTTCAGACCTATCACACTTCTCAATACAGATTACAAAATCTTTACAAAAATCATAGCATCCCGAATCAAACCGCAAATGCTACAAATTATAGGGCAGTGGCAATCCTGTGCGACTCTAGGAAACAATATAATCTCGAACTTGTTGGTGTTAAGCAATATAATTGTTCTACATGAGAAACCTTCATCTAATCTTCCCCCTACGACACTAGTCAGTCTCAATTTTTAAAAGACCTTTGATAGAATAAAACATTCATATCTATGGTCTACAATGCAAACCTTCGGGTTTCCTATCGGGTTGATTAAATGCATTACAGGACTGTCCAGAACAGCACAATCTAGAGCAATCATTAATGGACATCTCACATCGAAAATACCCATCCTTAAATCTGTTCGTCAAGGATGCCCAATTTCTATGATCCTGTTCATCATAGCACTGGAACCCTTCCTCCGGAGGATAAACCAAAATGTAAAAGGTCTGACAATCAATGAGAAGAAAGTGGCAGTAAGAGCATATGCCGATGATGTATGTATTGTTTTCCAGAGGAAAACGATTAAGACCATATGCTGACTATCATAAACGAGTTTCAGCAAACATCTGGATCCTAAGTCAATCTATCAAAGTCTGGAATGATGTTGCTTGGACGACATCCGTTACCAACACCTACTCGATCACTCCCTATTGTGCAAAAGTTGAAGATTTTGGGAATTATTTTCCAGAACAAATTTCAAGATATGATTAGTGAAAACTGGGCGATGGTAATCAATAAAGTGAGTCATACCTTATTCCAGCAACATACCAGGTCCCTCAATCTCATACAGAAAGTATGGCACATTAATGTGTTTGCTTTATCCAAGATATGATACCTCGCACAATTCTTGCCTGCAACGAAACAAATTAGCCGACGTTTAGAATTGTGTATCGATCACTACCTCTGGAGAGGATCGCTGTGCAGAGACACCCGTGATCAATTGTATTTACCAAATCTCCAAGGAGGCCTCAATCTAACCTGTGTCGGTATGAAATGTAAAGCCCTCTTAGGACGCACCGTCCTCCGATCAATGTCAGGAACGTGGAGTCAAACAGAAATGACCTTTCTTCACCCACCAGCCCTTATCACGATAAATGGGCGACATAGACACATACACACGGCTTTTCGTGCCGTTATCAATGTAATAGACAGTTTACCTCAGGAGAGGGAATTTAATTCGACGAAGAATATATACACATATTTGCTGAATGGGCAACAGAAGCCGCTATCAATAGAACAACAATTCACCCAAAGAGATTGGAGAACGATTTGGTTGAACGCCTCAAATAAATACATCCCAACAACTGTGATCAACGACATTGGGCCTACAGCGACTAAACGCATACGTCACAATATGGCTGAGGATGCTCAATGTAGACGATGTGGAGATGTCGACACATTAGTGCATCAAGTGGCATCCTGCCAAGAGGCTCGAACAGTTTGGACCTGGACGACTGCTATACTGCGGAGAATACATCCGGGGATAGACCACATACCAGTGGAGTGCATAATGGTTTGCGATTTTGAACTTACTGGGAAACCAAAACAAAACGCTGTAACCTGGTTTATGGTGGCATCAGTGGATTGGAACACAACAGCCTACGAAACCTTAAGGGATTTTGTAAGTTCCATCAGAAGAATACGCTGAACAATGGTTCAAAGCAAAAGTGTACAGAAGTTTTCAACGCATCTGTTTTAGTTTTCATTGTCGGATGTGTCGGCCAAATTTTGAAACAGTACTGATGGGATGTTCGTTACAAACACTGAGAACTGACTCTCAAAAACCAACACCACTCGGAAAGATTTGATCCAGTTCTATAAAGATGTTAGATGCAAAGATATACAAAACAACACCAAATGCTTTATTTCATGCATGATGCAAGCTTTTAACGTGATGGACGACGACGGAAATGTCAACATAGAACAAGAAGAAAGCTCGTTTCGATCTACAGTGACGTCATCAGGGCTGGCTTCATAAATGATCTCAATGATACTGCTAAGAAGAGTAACGAAGGGTCTGATCCTTGTGAGAGGGCATTCCTATTTATAACTTCAGGTTATTAGACATTAATGAGGAATATGAATATGCAAGAAATGATTACAAATGTTCAGAACATGAGTGGATAACTTCTTGTGAACTCTTTAAGTGAACGATTTATGAAAAGTGACTAATATTTTATTTCATTCAGAGATGTAAAATTAATTATACATACTGTAGGTCAATTGTTAACCAATAAATAAAAAATAAAAATAAAAAAGTACCGTAATAGTTTCGGGGATATTGAATGCCGGTGAAATATTTCGCACAGCCGCCATGTTGGATTAATGAGAAGTATTAAAATTTGAAGGGCACGGTCGGGGTGGCCGGATTAGTAGACTACTGTGACCTTACGCCTGCCATTTAGAAGTCATTAGGGGGGGGGGGCACACGGACGTGCACAGAAACACACACACACAAGGACAAAAGGTGATCTCATATGCCTATATCTTCATAAATGAAAATAGGGTAAAAATGGCGTCAAGTCTCACAATTTGCACATCTCTGTATGACGCTTCAGATGTCCAGCATATGGAAGAATCACACTGAAAGAAGGCTGGACACCCCTGAGATACTATATCCAAAAGGAAAATTATCTCATTCCTAACCCCGTATCTAGAGTTGCGAGTATTGTAAATCTAACCTAAACGCCGTCGCAATTAAACAAACCTGATTTTGATGTGACATTTTATTAGATATTATTTATGGACGATGTAAAAGTCTTCATTATTTTATGAGAGTTATAAACCAAGAAGGCACCTGTTGTCTTTCGTCCGGCAATGCGCAGCGCATAGAAATGAACTGCTAGCAGGCAAATGTTCCTTGTTTATCGAGCATTAAAATCACCGACTATTCTTTATATTATTCTGAAAGACTCGCTAGCATACTGCACAGTTATTATGCAGTTTAATTACATTATTTTAAGTGCCCCAAGATGGTATATCAATAGAGCGGGGCATTGTAACGTAACGGGCAAAATGATTGCTTCCTACTTAGGTAGACCGGGTTCGATTCCAGGCTAAATCTCACATAGTCTACTCAAGTTCCGATTCTATGTAATAGGAGGTTCATGATCGGCAGATTAACGGTCTTATGTGATTATAAGCTTCCTTCCTGTATCCAAATACTCTTATTGCTCATTTTAGTGCAGGTTAAATTACGTTATTAATACATTTTTCAATGAATTGGGGAATCTTGGACTTCAGCCTCGTAATTTTGGGTGTTTTCTCAGGGACTCACAGCAAGTGGGACGTGGGTTGACGACTACGGGGCCCAACTGAGTGCAGCATTCCATCCACATATTTGTCCGAGGCTCCTCTCTGTAACCTTTCCTGTCGACCTTCATTGATCAACTCTTGTTCTCATCTGACCCTTGCGGTATTAGAGTATCCGAGGCCTAGGGTATCTTTCACCTTTCTACTTTAATTGGTCCTTGTCTCCTCTTTTCTGATACCATCAATTCTCGAGGGCCATTCTTGTCCTCGTTTCATGATTTATCCTATATCCTGCTTAAGGCCCTCAAGGAGGCAGGGTGTGTGTAGCCCTAGCACGTACGGTTCACCCTGGATAGTGCTACACCCACAAGGGCTCACAGCTGGTGAATTTGGGAGTTGGCGACACCAAGGAATTTCAAGGGTGGAGTCCAGGTTTTTCCCTCGTTTCAGTGCGTCTGGGTCAGACCCTCTTTTCTTTCCCTTTCCTATTTGCTTTTCATAGCTCTACTTCCGTCCTAGTATGTCATTCCTTATTCTGCGAGGGCTGAGGCCATTTCTTTTCTCTGCCTCTCATTTCCCTTATTCCTGTGTTGTCCATTTCCTCTTCTGGTACGTAATTTACATGTAACAAAGTAGTTAGTGTTAGTATGGTAGGTAATTTTCATTTTCATTTTCATTTTCATTTGCGTTCTTGTTCATTTCATTATGGAAAAATAACCTCAATGTTAGGCTCTATAAAACAACAATTACCATTATTAGCTTGGGTGCGTGTTGTATTTCCTGATGACCTGTGTTCCTGTAGTGACTTTTGCAGTGTGTGTAATTGTTTCATTTGAGCCAAGGATTGGTGTAGTTGTCATGATTTGGAATAAGATACCATTTCGGCATTTTCCTTAAGAAGTGTCGAAAAAATGAATTAAAGATAACAACACTCAGTAAGACCGCAGTAAATGCCGGGATTCAAACCTGCGATGTCCGTGCTGTTTGATAACCTGAATCGTTAGGATGGCAGTAGTAGTGTATGCATTTGCAATTGGGGAATAAGATTTGGGTGGATTTTCAAGGTGAAGTATCTCGTGGCCTTAAGTAAGGATACATCTCAGCATTTTTCTGGAGTTGAAGTGGATAGCCACAGAGAAACCTTTCTAGGACAGCTTAGGAGGGAATCGAACTCATCTCCTTTCAGATTTATCTCACGAGCCTGAGTGTACCCCGTTACAGCGCTCATACCAGAATCAAAAATTCTTAGCAGAGCTGGGAATCGAAGCCAGTCCTCCATGATGATAGCTAGTCGCCCCACCATGAAGTGGTCGATATTTACCATATTTGACATCCTAGGGCGGCTTCGGTGGCGTTGTTGGTAGCATGCTGAGATTCTATGCCCAAGGTCGTGGGTTCAAACTCGGCCGAAGTCGTCGGAGTTTTTAAGAGCGTTAAAAATCTCTCAGTATACCTTCCTTCGGAGGGGAGGTAAATCCGGCGGTTCCATGTCATTGATTTATGGCATGAAAAAGAACCTTCCAGTAACTTCACTTGTGTGAAGCCAAAATTTGTAGGTTAGAATTGATAACGCTCTATTAGTTCCAACGTTAGATGCCGGGTGCTGACTGCGATGCCATCTAGTTGCCAAGTCCGCAAGCTAGGTGTCGTGGACGGGAGCATTTGGTTGCAAAAGTAGGAACTACCGTACTTGGAATTGTTGTCTGCAGTCCTTACTTGAATTAAAACAGATAACACACACTAATACAGCCATCACAATTAACACCGGTTATTAATTTGAATTTATTTGAATTTATTTGAATTTTAATTTATTGTTTCTCTTATACAGGCCACTGAGGCTACAAAGCCTCTTTATGCAGCTCTCTTCATTCAGAGGGCGGTTATATACAATAGAATAAATGAAGAAAGAAAAGAAAAACTTAACCTATACATACAGTTGACAATAGAAGTTCTTGTTATTACATCCGTTCACCTTGAACATGATAATTGTATATCTGATAGATCACAATGAAGGGAGTGTTTTATCGCTCTGATAGGAAGTCCTGAATACTGGTGCAATTTATATTTATTCCAGAGAATACTAGCTGAAATACGGAATGAACCTTTGCATTTTTCGGTTCTGTGATGAGGTATCTGGAGCATTTGTGCAGTGTGTCTATTCGCACGGTTATGCACTGATTGCATGGGAGTTAGTGTGCAGTAAATATAAGACGGAATTTTGAATTTTAGAATTTTTATCACAGTCAGAGCCATGGCATACTGTCTTCGTTCCTTTAACTTTAGCCATCCAATCTGGACGAAAAATGGAGTTATATGAGACTCTCTTGGTACATTGAGAACAAACCGCAAGCAAGCATTTTGCATTCTTTGCAATTTTGTATTGAGGACCTCTCCCATATCATGGTAAATTATAGATCCATAGTCAAATATTGGTAATATCAAACTCTGTATCAGTATCTTTCGTACATTTTTGGGCAAATAGAAGCAAGTTCGCCTAATTTGATATAATGACGATGCAACCCTTTTCAGAATCATGTTTGTGTGATCCTGCCACGATAATCGAGAGTCAAAAATAACTCCCAGATTTCTTACTGCTGTCTGGTACGGAACTGTTTGGGATGCAAGCTGTAAAGGTGGTACTGGGTCAGGTAGGGAACTGAGTAATTTGGTATAGCCGATGATGATCGGTTGCGTTTTTTCGAAGTTAAGTATTAGATTATGATCGAGTGCGTACTGAGATAGGCTTTGAATGTCACTGTTAATTAGAGCTACCTTCAAATGAATGGATTTCAGATCCGTGTGTAGATATAGCTGAAGGTCATCTGCGTACATATGATGTTGACAGAATTTAAGGACAGATGGAAGGTCATTTATATACACGGAGAACAGGAGTGGACCAAGGACCGAACCCTGCGGCACACCTGTTGTTACTTCACACCATTCTGAAACATTGTCATCTGCTAGGACTACTCTCTGACATCTGCCTGTTAGGTAAGACCTAAACCAGTTCGTTACTGACTTTGAAAGGCCTAGATTTCTTAATTTAACTAGTAGGATCTCATGGTGAACTCTGTCAAAAGCTTTGCTGAAATCGAATAGAGATAATATAGTTATTTCCTTCCGGTCCATTGCTAGACGAATGTCGTCTGTGACTTTAATAAGGGCTGTCAGAGTACTATGTTTTGATTTATATCCAGATTGGTTCGGGTTTAGGATATTGTTGGAATTTATATATTCATAAAACTGATCAAAAACAATCCGTTCTAACGCTTTCCCAATTGCACACAAGATACTTATTGGTCTAAAGTCACTACAGTTTAAGGCGTTCGTGAATTTTGGTATTGCTTTGAGGTTGGCTTTTTTCCATTGTGTCGGATAAATACCCATTTGCAGGCTATAGTTAAATATATGCAACAAAACTGGCATGAGAAGGTCCATATTCCTTTTCAATAGCGTAATAGATATATGATCTGGTCCTATGGCTTTTGAAGTTATCCTAAATATGGCTAAATGAATGTCCTCTGGATATATATAGCCAAAATGAAATTCTTCCCGTCGGTCAGTACATTTTTCCCTGTAGTTAGCAACAGTTGACAAAACTCTATTGCTGTCTACAACGGTTGATACGTTTAAATAATGCTTATTAAGCTCATCAGCGCTCATTGTTGGGTTATTGCTTTTGTGTCTGGATTTTCCAACACCGAGAGTTTTTATAGCCCTCCACAAAGCCGAAGAGTTTTTAGCTGAATTAATTAGCGAATGAGTGTAACGTATCTTTGTATTACGAATAACTTGCTGGGTTCTGTTGCGTAAGCTTTTGTATTCTACAATGTCCTCGGGTTTCTGTGTTCTGTTGCACTTCTTTCTGGCTCTATTTCGAGATCTTATTAGATCTTTTATTTCTGTGTTGATCCAGGCAGCTGGTGCGTGCCTCACGTTAGCTGAGCGCACTGGGGCATGGCGATCATATAAATCAATTAAAAATGTGTTGAATGTTTCGACCTTCTCATCTATAGTTTGCTGCTCGAGAACAGTGTGCCATGGAACTGAGATGGCATCAGCCTTAAACCTTTCATAATTAAACCTGCTGAAGTCTCGAAAAGTTCGAATACTGGGCTTATATTTTGGAGTTGACAGGGTATATACTGCGTATAAGAGATCATGTGCTGAGAAGCCAGAAGCAGCTGTTTGGCCAAACTCAATCACGTGCTCATTGCAGTTGGATGCTATTAGATCCAGAGTAGAAGAGGAGGTTGCAGTGTGATGTGTATCTTGATACGGGAGCCACGACAGATTGCAAGTATTTAGAGTTTCTACTATGTTCTTCGTTTCAAATGTAGCCGACCCAAAATGGGCATTGAAATCACCGGCTAATATTACATATTTATAACTAAAAATGTGTGAAAGCATGTCATTTAATAGTAGTTCCATAAAACCGACTTTGGGTGCTCTATAAACACAAATAAATAATACTTTAGTATATTTCAGGCAAATCTCTACGAAGAGGTACTCAGGTCTGAAATTCTCATTATTTGGGGATTTGCAGATAACCCGGCACTTAATGTGCTGTCGAACATACACTGCTACTCCACCCCCTTCTCTACGTTGTCTGTCATTGCGGTAGATATTATATCCTGGCAAGGTTACAGATGAATCAGTAATGGACTTGTTGAACTATGTTTCACTAACAGCGATTACATCAATACCGGAGTTAACAAATGTGTATTCAAATTCTGCGAAATGTTCTAGCATTTTAAGTGACTGCGTGTTCAGGTGAGTTACTTTAAAATCATTGGGTAATCTATCAGCTATATCACAAAGATAAGCATGCGTATCATACTCATTGGTACTAATATCCATGCAAAAGATAATTGAAAGTTATTGTAAAATTGTTAAACAAGAAATATCAAAAATTACAAAATCTAAAACTTAAGCTATTTTCTAAATATTAATCAATAATATCGGCTTGTATTTTGGCTATACACTGTAGTTCAAGTTCCACCAGTAACCATATTACATGTATGTGCTTACACTTGTAACTTTGATCAGTTGAGCCCCCTCACACTGGCACGTATGAGGGTCCTTTACGTACGAGGAGCGGGAAACTTTTTCTTCAAAAAGTCCAATTCTCGGAGTGTTTTCACACGATGCCTCGTGTCATCAATGCGGATCAGAACAACGCCATCTGCAGTCCAGACACCGTGTAACCCAAAGTGGCTTACTGCTTGTTTTACAATATCAGTCCGGGTTTTCGTCAGATCTTCTCTTACAGTTATGCCGGTATTCCTTAAGTATTTCTTCGACCTGAAGAGTGCTGCTCGATCTGCATAGGACACGAACCGCACTATTATTGGCCGCTTCTTTCCAGCATCCCGGAGTCCTACACGATGAGATCGGTCTATTCTTTGGGGATCGAGTGTTACATTCAACTTGGCAGCAACATCCATTACACACCTGTTGGTGTCCTCACCTGGAGTTTCAGGAATACCAAAAATTCTCAAGTTATTTCGACGCTGGTACTGCTCAAGTTCGTCAGTGCGGTCATTCAGTTGCAGCTCAAGTTGATTTATAGTGTCGTCTCGCCTGGCAAGTTTCTGTCTGAGTTCATTGATGACCTGGGTGTTAAAATCTATTGTTTCTTTTAGTTTATCAATCACCTTATTAGCAACTCGATCCACGAGCTCCTCGATTAGGTTCGTATTACTCAGCAGGCTTAAAATGTCAGCTGAGTCTCGGCGCACATCATGCGTAGCTTGGTTGTGGTCCGCTGATGAAAAAGTAGTGCCACTGTCCTTCCAGTTCCTTTTTGAGCCGTCAGCTTCGCTAGCATTGCGACAACCCCCACCCTGACTGCGATCCACGGTCTTCAATTGTTCTCCCGAGCTGCTACCTGCTCCGTTCCTCTCTTGGGCGCTAGGGTCGTCTGCTTTCACTTGCTTGCGCTGTCCACCCTTCGTTTGTTCACGAACTCCGCGCTCCCCACTGCGGTCAACTGCCTTCTTTTGTTTGTCTTTCCCGTCATTTTGTAGTTTTCAACTCTAACCTCTCACACACTTTAATACTTGTTTATCAAAATAACAGCAATATTTCAACTTACTGCGTTTATCACCGAACGTTCTGCTGTTGATTTACTTCTCACTGATCACTCTTGCAATGCACTGCTTCTACTTTGTCACCTTCTAAAAGCAATTCTGGTTAGGAACTATCACTCACGTTTATACCGCCATATGGTTGCGCGGGAGACAGATTCTACACACCCAAAGTACACGGGTCTACATGACCGCGTTGTCGCAGCCCCTAAACTAAGGAACCAACCAACCAAGACATTCTAACTTACTGTACAGTATTCTACTATAGCAAGACAAGCTCGCAGTGTACGAGTAGTGGCTAGCATTCTTGGCAGTCGACCCCTAAGGACCGTGTTCGATTCTCGGCTTGGCCAAGACATTTTATCTTGGTCTGGACGCTGGAACAGTGTACATTCAGCCTCGTGCGGCAGAGCTGGACAGAAGTGTGTTTGATTCCAATCTTAGCTACGCTAGAGGGTGGGCATCAATTCCACTCAGTCAAACATCAATTCCCCTCGATTTTCCTTAATTCCACTCGGTCCTCCAAGGGACCCAAAAACGAGTTCCTTAACTCCGCTCAGGCTTTGGCAAGGGGTCGGCAAAGGGGCTATCCCCAATGACGTAAACAAATGCCATAACCCTCCTGCTCGCATACCAAGGGCCGGGTTCTAACACCTTCTGCAGCGCATGAGCGAATTCTTGAATGCAGCTGATATTTCCGTTCTAGGCTGGAAAACAGTATTTTCAGCATCCGCAGTTGATATCGAAAGTATTTTTAGGTACAAATTATTCGCCTATTATTATCTAAATTTAATTTTATAATGTCTGACTAGGTTAAAAAACATACAAACATTTAATTATTCATATGTTAAAAACAATGCTTAAAATTTGTAGAAAAAATTGACTTCAGAGCGCTTGACCGATGGCGTGGTGCTGTTCGCAAGACATTGTTGTGCCATTGGTCAATCGCTCTGATGTCAAGTCCGCTCATTCGTTAAATTGGGTATAAAGTGTTCGGCAGAAAATACAAATGATTTAAAATTAATCATAATATTCTTTTAAATAAGTCTGTCAAGTTTTCTATTTTTTCTACAAATTATAAAATTATAAAATTAAATTTAGATAATAATACGTGTATAATTTGTACCTAAAAATAATTTTTATATCAGCTGTGGATGCTGAAAATGCTGTTTTTCAGCCTAGAACGAAAACATCAACTGCATTCAAGAATTCGCTCATGCGCTGCAGAAGGTGTCTGACCCGGCCCTTGGTATGCGAGCAGGAGGGTTATGACATTTGTTTACGTCATTGGGGATAACCCCTTTGCCGACCCCTTGCCAAAGCCTGAGCGGAGTTGAGGAACTCATTTTTGGGTCCCTTGGAGGACCGAGTGGAATTAAGGAAAATCGAGGGGAATTGATGTTCGACCAAGCCAGAAGTTGTTTTCTGTGGTTTCCCACGTCAACTCTAGGTAAATGCCCAGGGGGTTCGTAATTTAAGGCCATGGCCGCCTTCTCACAAATCATTCTCTCCATTAAAAGTACGCAAACTAATTTAGCCATTAAAATAGGTTAAGCCAACTGCCTGGCTATGTTGAAACATTGGAACCCATGAGTACTCCGCAGTTAAGCAGCATTGGGCGATGGGCGAGGTCGGAACTTGGACGGTATGCCGGTTCTAAGTACCGCGTGCTATTGGCCAACATAAGTAGGAGCGGAAAGGCCCTGGCCACCCTAGCGCACGTAGACTCCGGCTAAGGACAGCTTCCTCGGAGGCTCGGACCTGCCTTCGGGCAGAATACCAATTAAATTAAAAGCAATAGGGTAGGTTATTAGGATTATTATTATTATTAGCGTATGGCAAGGAAATTATATACATAATATATACAATGTATACACAATAACAAAAAAAAACATTGATTCACTTCAGGCATTAGTGTTATCCGTTATAGCTGAATGTCCAACTTTTGAACCCACTGCAGTGCCTCCGCTATTGGTGATAGAAAGTCTTCCAATCTACCTGGATAAGCCCGTAGTTGACACTCGCATAAAATGTGGGGAATGGTCTGGTGAGGGGCTCCACAATCACATTCTGGAGATGGTACAAAGTTCCACTTATAGAGGGAATCCCTGCACCTTCCATGACCTGTCCTGATCCTGTTCAGTCTGGACCAAGTTGCACGCGGTAGTTGGAATCCGTTAGCAATTTTTTCCCCTCTGAAGATGTTATGTAGGGGCAAGTCAGTGGAGTTATTCCAGTGGCCTTTCCATTCCTCCAAAGCATGGAAGTCGGTGGATATCTTCAGAGCAGCATCACAAAGAGGTAGATGTCGTGATTTCAATCTTTGGAGACTAAGAGCTGGTATGTCACCTAGAACAGGTAGCAGAGGATTCTTGCAGATCTTGTTGTACTCTCGAATAAGAGCACGGGATCTTCGTAAGTCAGGTGGCATTATACCAAACAACAGTGGGAGCCAGTGGACACGAGTTGGTCTGATGGTGCCAGATATAAGACGCATGCTGGTATTTAATTGTGGGTCAATATACTTCGTATACGGGCTATTAAGCCACACTGGAGCACAATAGTCGGCAGTAGAGAAAACCAGTGCTAAGGAAAATCCTATATACTCAAACACCCGAGTACACGAGGCTAAATTACCACGATGTCACTAGCTCTTAAATAAATTCACCGCAACCATTATAGCATGACATGTAAGTTTGAATGCAAGAGCCAAAGTACCTCAGAAAGGAGGATCTATAATGGAATTCAGGTAAGATAATATGTTCCTTACAGGGCAATAAAGCCAGGCATATGTAGGTAGCGGTTTGCCAATACAGGTTTGTTCAAATAATGCTTTCAGTGAAGCAAATCTGTGTCTGTTTCCCAATTACCAGTAATAAGTGTCCAATCAATTTTTGTTCGAACCATAATTTGTCACCCACTCTTGCGGTGACGCAACGTGACATTCAGGAACGTGGAGACGACATGCTAATTACAACTTTCACCGGATTGCCCACACGAGAGTCAACTGAACATCGCAGTAGCAGGAATGGAATGTCAACACAAGAGTTGAAAAAAGCATGTTCCTCTGACAAGGAAATAAATTAGAACTTACATCCCATGAATCCATAACTATAAAACATGAGGAATAAAAATTGATATTGCACACCTTGTATAGAGAAGTTGCTGTCCCCTTAAACACGAACCAGATAGGAGTGGTGCGTTTTACAAGCAGGTTGAATGTGACTAGGCTTCCAAATCACCCAAGGAAGCCCTGTTATGCAAAATAAATGCGACTAGCTTTATCCGTCGCGGCTTCGCCCGCGAATATTCTAGTTGTAAAGAGTACACTTAGCAAAATCTCAGTCATGAATGCTATGACTGATTTAGCCTTGGTATGAATAATCAGACTTTATCAATTCAGCTACTGGTGCAGTGGTTAGGGGATTGTCATTCCTTCATAGGTATATCAGAGCGAAGTTAGTTTTCTGGGAATATCACAGACACTGTGAATTTAAGGGCCTTTAAATTTGGTTTTCGGAGACCCTTTATAGTCGGTTGAAAAAGACCTTTCGTACCACACTCACAAGTGAAAATTGCGTGAACAAATTCTAGAGTGCCCCTTGACCCTCTTAAGCGCATTATACTGTATGTATTGATGAATTTTACAGCTTAATTTGGTTCAGTGATAACCTTATAACCGTCTGGAAACTTTCACAGTAATGTAATAATTGGAATTGCATTGCGTCTTACAGAAATAGATGGACCTGTGAGATTCTGTTACCATGGTTACCGTATTGCATTCCTTCATCTAAACTCCTTTCATAGTCAAGGGACAAAGAAATTTGACATGCAAGCTACCCTCTGGGTGTCAAAAAACAAAGCTTGTACCCGGCATCCGAGGCCATACGATATTATTATTATTATTATTATTTCATTGTAAATATACGTGTTTTAAGGTATTTATTTAATTGTGAGGCATTTAAAGAGTAAGTGAGTGCGTTTCGCTTACGCATTGGGTTATGCTGAACCTGTAGGTACCCCATATGTGTAGGTTGGTGTTATTGGGACCTTATTTTCGGTACAAAACTGGAATGGGACCTTAGCAGAATAATATAGGGAAGGATTGTTAACTGAAGCCGTAAGTAATGGTAGCGTCTTCGGAGGCGTAGTCGGTAGCATGCTGAACTGCTATGCCCAAGATCGCGGGTTGAAACCCGGCCTAAGTCGTCGGATTTTTAAGAGCGTTAAAATCCTTCAGTATTCCTTCGGTAAAGCCGGCGGGCCCATGCCATAGATTTATGGCACGTAAAAGAACCTACCACTGCAATTGGTAGTGTGTAAAAAAATCTGGTTACATTTGGCTATTTACAAACGCTCCATCAAGTTCCAACGTTTCCCCGCTAGTGTTTCTGACAGTTACATCTAGTAGCCAAAGTTGGAACTACTTGAAATTGTACTTGTTGGGAGCCCTCGGGCGTTCAATCAAAAATACCCTGCTATGGCCATTGTCTGCGATTCATATATTCAGTAATAGTCAGTAATGGTGGCTTTCGGGCAAAGAAATATGCGAAGTGCTGTACCATTCATCCATTCAGTCATTATACTGGGTGTTACTGGTAAAAGTCGCCAGACGCCATTGTTTTCTTTGAAACTTAGTTGTGCGGACGGGGATTCTCGAGAGTAAATCCATCTTTCTGTGGTAAAAAAAAAACACTGAAAGACTACATTTTATATAATTTTAAATGCTACAAATGCTGCATGAACTCAAAGTCCGTTAGCAAAAAAAAAGCAAACCAAGGACTAAGGAGGTAGCTGGCTGGATGACGTCACGCTCACTGGAGCGCGCGGGGAAAGGAAGAAGCTCAGGCAGTACTAAGACGTCACACACCTCAGTGCATTCTAGGTACATTACGTCCCGTCACCGTAACGTAACGCCAGATAAAAAATCATTGTTGCTGTTTGAGTCTTCAGTCTTTTGACTGGTTTGATGCAGCTCTCCATGCCTCCCTGTCCTGAGCTAATCGTTTCATCTCTACATACACACATCAAAAAAAGTTTTGCATCACCTCGGTTCCCAGATCTCCGGCATATAGACGTTGACTGTGTATATTGTATCCAAGATACAGTCCCTTTGACTGTTCATAGATGTCACTAAAACTGCTCAAAGATGTAAACAACCATGCATGAGCAGGGCCTATTAGACGGAGGGGGTACGACAGCCGATCAGTTCCAGTCATTCCACCAGGACGAAGGTACGCTGCTCATGTTGTCTGTAGTTCTACCATGCCTAGAAGGTCAATACCGCAGTTCGATCGCGTCCGCATTGTTACTTTGTGTCAAGAAGGGCTCTCAACAAGGGAAGTTTCCAGGCGTCTCAGAGTGAACCAAAGCGATGTTGTTCGGACATGGAGGAGGTACAGAGATACAGGAACTGTCGATGACAGGCCTCGCTCAGGCCGCCCAAGGGCTACTACTGTAGTGGATGACCGCTACTTACGGATTGCCGCTCGGAGGAACCCTGACAGCAATGCCACCATGTTGAATAATGCGTTTCGTTCAGCCACAGGACGTCGTGTTTCAACTCAAACTGTGCGCAATAGGCTGCATGATGCGCAACTTCACTCCCGACGTCCATGGCGAGGTCCAGCTTTGCAACCCCGACACCATGCAGCGCGGTACAGATGGGCCCAACAACATGCTGAATGGACCCCACGGAATTGGCATCACGTTCTCTTCACCGATGAGTGTCGCATATGCCTTCAACCAGACAATCGTCGGAGACGTGTTTGGAGGCACCCTGGTCAGGCTGAACGTCTTAGACACACTGTCCAGCGAGTGCAGCAAGGTGGTGGTTCCCTGATGTTTTGGGGTGGCATTATGTGGGGCCGACGTACGCCACTGGTGGTCATGGAAGGCTCCGAAACGGCTTTACGATACCTGAATGACATCCTTCGACCCATAGTGCAACCATATCGGCAGAATATTGGAGAGGCATTTGTCTTTATGGACGACAATTCTCGACCTCATCGTGCACATCTTGTGAATGCGTTCCTTCAAGATAACGACATCGCTCGACTACAGTGGCCAGCATGTTCGCCAGACATGAACCCTATCGAACATGCCTGGGATATGTTGAAAAGGGCTGTTTATGGACGTCTTGACCCACCAACCACTCTGAGAGATTTACGCCGAATTGTCGTTGAGGAGTGGGACAATTTGGACCAACAGTGTCTTGATGAACTTGTGGATAGTATGCCACGGCGAATACAGGCATGCATCAATGCAAGAGGACGTGCTACTGGGTATTAGAGGTAGTGGTGTGTACTGCAATCTGGACCACAAATGCTGAAAGTCTAGCTGTATGATGGTACAACATGCAATGTGTGGGTCTCATGAGCAATAAAACGATCTGAAATGTTGTTTGTGTTGATCTCTATTCCCTTTGTATTTAACGGTTCCGGAACTCTTGGAACCGAGGTGATGCAAAACTTTTTTTGATGTGTGTAGCTACCACACCCTACATCCGAGGCAATCTGTTTAACATATTCTAACCTTGGTCTACCCCTACAGTTCTTGTCCTCGACCCTACCTTCCTTCCATAACTAAGCTTGCTATTCCTGGGTGTCTTAGTATGTGTCCTACCAACCTATCTCTTCTCTTCATTAGCAGTCGCCAGAAACATCTCTCCTCTCCCACTCGCCTTAATAACTCTTCGTTTGTAACCCTATCTACCCATCTGATCTTCATCATTCTCCTGTAACACCACATTTCAAATGCCTCAATTCTCCTCTTTTCTGCTGCACCAATAGTCCAAGTTTCACTTCCATAGAGCGCCACGCACCAGACAAAGGCTTTCAAAAATGACTTCCTAATACCTAAATCTATATTCGATGTCAACAGATTCCTTTTTTGTAGAAAGGCTTTCCTTGCCTGAGCCAACCTACTTTTTATATCCTCTTTGCTTCGTCCATCACTGGTTATTCTGCTTCCTAAGTAACAGAAGTCTCCTACTTCCTTCAGCTTTTCACCTGCCAATTTGATCTCCATAGAGGTTTCTGATTTATGATTTTAAAAAACTCTCTACAGTTTCCCGCACGCAGGTCTGCACCTCGTCATCTCACTCCTCCGGTATACCTCTGACGAGTAGAACCTAATGTCACACGCGTCAATGTTCTCAGATAAGGGAGTTTTCATCACGCTCCCCACACTGCTCTACATCCCGCTCCTACAGCTGAGTTCTAAACGCTGCTATCTGTACATGTATGTGTAGTCACAGGACTGTAATGATATTCTCGTTCATAAGATGAAGTACAGGGTCATTATTTATGTGCGCTCCGATAGACATGACAAGCTAAGCCGGTTGTGACTGGCGCAGATCGCGAGCGCGCGTACCCTGTTGAGCTGGTGGTAGGCTCGCAGTTTCACACTTTACTAAACAAGTTCACTAATGTGTACTTACAGTGTTCATAGTCAATGCTGAAAATGTCCTCCCTCTCTTGTAACACACACTTGATATTTTCTGATGAAAGAATGTCTGGTAACTCTTTTATTATTTACGGAGCCTGTTTTCTTGAATAGTTTAGCGAGCCTCCTAATTGTACTGGCATTAGGCACAGGTCTTCCTGGAAACTTGATTCGAAATTTTCGTCTCGTTTCATACACGAATTATGGATATACACACGTTCGCGCAATATGAATTGGTGTCTAGGCATGCCCAACAATCACAGTAAGCACAATACTCAATAAACGTGCAACACTAACGTATAAGCTTTGCAGATACACGTCCATATGAATCACAAAACACGTGTGAACTAACGCTATGAGTCAGCGGAGCGCGCCACCACCAGCGGAACCGGGTACTCGCACGCACGATCTGCGCCAGTCACTGCCGGCTTAGGTTGATGTGTTTATCGTGGCCCACTTAGATAATAAACCTGTACATGAATGAATGTGTGGAGTATTATAACGATGCATTGAAATGCGTAACGTCGACTTTCTGGTAATAATAATATCGTATGGCCTCGGGTGCCGGGTGCAAGCTTTGTAATTTGACACCCAGAAGGTAGCTTGCATGTCGAATTTCGTTGTTCCTTGAATCACTATGAAAGTCGAAGAGGTTAGATATCTAAGCTCTTTGAACACTATAGCGCTTTTCTAGTAGAGAAATGAAGAACTTTGTGTTGGCGGAAACTCCCTAGATTAATTTTGCCACTATGAACACGGCCTACTGAATTCAAATGGGTTCTTTGACATGCCAACATCGTATGACATGCGCGTATTTTTGCCGCCTTTCAAAAATCACTTACCACGGCCAGGAGCGAACCTGCTATCTTGGGGTTAGTAGACAGACACGCTATCCACTCACCCACCGTGGCAAGCTAACTCTCTGGTGTACAGGCCGGACGTTTGTTTTAGACGAGTGAAAAATCTTAATGGAAGCCTGGAGGCGAGTTACTGCAGTACCTGTGTTGTTATCAGCTGCCCCAAGCGATCCGATGATTGACACATCTGTTTCACACTTCTGCTAGGAGTACAGTCATTGGCAAATATAATGACATTCTGTTCGTAACTATGTAACGTGTACTTCCGCGACACACAATACTTCGATGTGGACTATACTGTCTGCTCAAGTCTGGAATTCTATTACATCAGATCGGTGGAGACAAGTGTGAAGCGATAGGGTGAGAGAGTGAGTGTGTGTAGGCTCACCCACAGGCTTCAAGGTCAAGGGCAATCGTCTAAAACAAACGTCCGGCCTTGTAACAGCTAGTATTCTTGGCTGTCACCCCGGAGGTCCGAATTGGATTCTTGGCTCAGCCAAGAAATTTAGTTCCTGTCTGACTATTGGAACGGGGTACAAGGAGTCACGTTGGTCTTACATTAGGAACCATCTGTAAGCATTTACCTGGAGTGGAAGTGGAAAGCCAGGGAAACACAGTTCTAGGACAGCTCACATCGAAATCAAACCCTCCTCTTCTCAGTTCTGCCTCACGAGGATGAGTGCAACCCGCTCCAGCCCTCAGACCAGAATTAAATAATTTGGCAAGGCTGTGAATCGAACCCAGACCTCCAGGGCATAAGTAAAGAATGCTAGCTGCTATATTACGAGGTGGTCTTATGATCAATAATAGATATTCCAAGTCAGTTTGGTAAAACAAAATTGGTGAATATATTGAAATCCGTAAGAAGCAATGGGGACCAATTACTATTGTACATGAATTGAAGGGCACTTAAACAAGGACGATCTCACCCTCACGCAACAGGCGATGTTTAAAACTAACTTTAAAATTAGCCCAGTATTACTTAATTCGTAGACGGTGTTGTTCCTTTGTTCCTTTCTCTCTTTTGTCCACGCCTTTACAGTTTTCAGTGTCGGCTTTGGTTGGAAACTCCCATGTTCTAATCTCGCCCAGATCTCTTTGTGTCTCACTGAACTAGTGAGAGTACCTATGTCTTCGTCTCTTGGGGATTAAAAAAAAATATTATTATTATTATTGATGTGTAACATCTTTCCACTCGGTAGCTGGACATTTTTGAGGGAGTGATTTTGGAAAAGGGACGGAAGTGGATGGGACAGAAGTGCATGGGACGGAAACAATGAGCGCGCGTGATGGCGGAGATCGTTACAACGACGTACTGTAGGCCATGTGGCTATGGCGAATGTATAACGCATACAGTTTAGTTCAAGGTTTGGAGACCCCATTTAAGATATTCCTAAAATAAATCATCTTCAAGTTGTCGTTCTTTGGTGTGAAAATACTCATTTTATCATATTTGCTGAAAACAATATTACGATTTATTAAATCTTCATACTTTTGCTTTATTCTTATTTATTGTAAGCACTAGCTGTACTGTCGGCCATGTGGCTATGTGGAATCTAGATCGCATCAACAAACACTCCAAACAACGTAGGAATTCAGTATATTAACGCCGACTACTAACAATAATAGAAACTTCGTTGGTCTAAACATATCACTGGGAGAAACACATTTAATATACCTTCCGCACACCTAATTCTTAATCGCGCCTATATTTGCCAGTGCGCTGATCGGCAAAACGAGGCCATTTTCAATAACATCGCTGGCATGGGTTCACTAACTGGCGCAGCTCGCATCAAGTAGGCAGTGGATTGCTTCCGCCACGGCAAATAACAATTATGATTCATTACGGTCAGGATTTGGCAGTGGAGTTTTACAAGTAGTTATTTCAATGACCAACAGAGCTCACTGTCAACAATTTGCGCTCCCGGGACACACATTGCAGGATAACATATCACATGTTACACATCATATGCGACTACTGTAAGGCTCGTATAATTTTTATTATTATTATTATTAGTACTAACTATTTTAAAAATACGAAGATCAAGCCAGCCTGGTTCGAAGTGGTGTAAAGTGACCTGTAAGAGATGGAGATTACCTGTGGAGATATTCAAGATCGCAATCCCCTCAGGAACTAAACGACTGCCAGGGTTTTCAAGAAAAACCAAAGTTGAAGACCGGAAAGATGTGGTCGGAAGAAAGGAAAGAGCAACACCGGCAACGTATGAAGGAGCACTGGGCGAAGATCAAAGCCCAGAAGAAGACAGTTGAAATGGCGAAGTCCTTAGGAGGCCGATACGACTGAAAGAAGAAGACTAACGGTTGAACTTAATCGTTGATGCTTGATTTCAGTTGCTTCTCTCCCCCCCCCCCCCCCCCAAATATCCAGTAGAAATCGACCTCTGTGTAGGAAATACCAGCCACATATCAGGATCCACGTCTGAAATGTTGTGAGCCTCTGAGGAGATACGGCAATGATCAAAATCAAGAAGGCTGAAGAGAGAACTGTTTTATATATTCGGCTACTCTTTCAGGGCCATGTTAAAGTACCAAGTCACCAGAATTTAAAATTACAATCTTACAAGTCACGTACGTAAAATTAATGTGTTTGGTGGGGATGTAAGACAAGGTGGTGTAGAAACACTGCGAGATCAGCCGGCGTCTCAAGACGTGATCTATTCTAGAGACGGAGGCAGCGATAAAGCTGCACGGGAATCTATTTTCACCCGATGTAACCCATTTATCTAGCTGTTGCTGCATATAATTCCTGCTTGGATGACTTATCGCTGTGGAGAAGCGTTCGCTGTCACGGTGCACGGGTTTCATTTGTCTCCAGCTGAGCCATGTGACTCGCTCACACATGGCCAGCACCCTTGTCGTCAATACCAGGCTCTGGGTGACAAATTATTATTATTAATTGTCATTCTTTCACTACCATTCTTGTTGGACGCTCATTTTAACACGAGGCTAAATATTAAAGCACCTCAAATGAATAAGTAACGACATCATTTTAAGAAAGATTTGGTTCACTTCCTTTGAAATATGACAATATGTATATTTTGTCATAATAATAATAATAATAATAATAATAATAACAATACATGCAGAATTTTCAGCAAAAGAACAAGAAAGAAAAAATAGAAACAGCGTATGGAGCAATATCCCAAGTAGAATTTTTTAAATACCTTGGAGAAATAATTCTTCCTTCAGGATTGGACAGTTTGGCTAACACAGAAAAAGCCTCAAAACTTCATAGAGCATTTAGACTAACATGGGGTCACTATAATAAAAGAGTAATGTCACATAATGCAAAACTGAAACACTACAAAACAGTTGTACTACCGGAAGCTCTATATGCTTCAGAAACCATAGCTTTAGGAGGTCATTCTAAAATTGCAAATATAGAAATGCAAGAACGTAAAATTCTTAGAAAAATATTCGGCCCCATACAAGAAAACGGAATTTGGATTAAAAGACGAAATTCAGATCTATACCGTCACACAGATATTTTCAGCAACACTGTACGAAGAAGACGTTTAACATTTTATGGACACCTCTTCAGGATGGATGGCCTGTTTGCCATCTCTTGATGAATGCAGTACCTTTGCATTTGTCTGTTGGCACAGGCTAGAGTAAAATGTGGCTTTGCACCGAGGTCTCAGTCTCACTCATGGCTGTGATTATATGGAAGCTACTGAGGTATGGGTGGTGCTTAGTAATGACATCCAGGGCACAGTCAGTGCCTGTGGATGCTGTGAAAGGTCCTACTCATAGGGTTGGTACTGCTGTTCTGACTCAGTGAGGAAAGCAATGGCAAACTACCTCACTCCTCATCTTGCCTAGTACGCCTCAATATAGCGCTGCCTTGGGTTTTTGTGGGTATATACCCACATACCCTAACGGCGGTGCTTTTTGAGGATCCAACCAGCCTTCGGGCTGACTACCTAACAGACAGACTTCAGGATGGACGATTATAGACTTACAAAAAGGTTATTCAATGTAATAAATTCTCAGAAGTCAAGGATAGCCTGGCTGGATGAATCAAGAGAGGACCTGCAAGAGTTGAACATCGGAGAAAATGTTCTGAGAAACCGCAAAGTCTTCAGGACCGCAGTAACAAAGCACAAGTTTAGGGTGAAAACTAGTGGTAGGACTGGAACCAAGTGGACAGAAGAACGGAAGAAGCAGCACAGTGACTTCATGAAGAGATTTTGGGAAGATAGGAAGGCGAATATCATCAAGCCGAAAAACAAGTTTAAGCGCGCTCTATAATGGGCAAAACGCAAAAAGAAGAAGAAGAATAACAATAATAATAATAATAATAATAATAATAATACATAATAAAAATAATATAAATAAAAATGTTAAGTGGCCACCTGAGAGGCCGAGTGCAGGTCTTTCTAGCTCACGTCCGTGAACGACCTGTGCGTCCTTATGAGGACGAAGTGTCAGTGCCGGGCCAGGGAATTTGACCCCAGGCCTGGCCGGAAATTGAACCCGGGACCCTTCGGGCCAAAGCCTAGTGCGCTAACCACCAAATCACCAGGGACCCGAACGTTAATAATAATAATAATAATAATAATAATAAAAAGGAAACGAAAACACAGATGGTGGAGCATAGACTGTGATAAAGCCCTAGAGTCCCGAATCCGAGCCTGGAAGACATGGAATAGCAACCGAACACCAGAACATTGGCAGAACTTTTTAGAAACTCAGAAGCAAACATCCAAAACAATCAGACGAGTTAAACGCATGTACCACCTCAAACGATTGGAAGAAATCGATAATGACTTTAAGAGGAACAACACACGAAATTTCCACAGGACATTTAGGGAAGAACTGACTAACTACATCGCCGCCCTGATGGCACACTTGAGACAAACACAAAGGCCAATTGTGATATCCTGAAACAGTTCTTCGAGGAGCTTCACAATTGTGAACCACCTGCAGAGAATCTCCAACTCCACTTTACTGCCCCAAACCAGGACTCAGTACCACCAACATATGATGAGATACAAAACATCATATTACATCTCAAAAACAACAAGGCACCAGGAGAAGACGGTGTAATCGCCGAAGTGCTCAAGATTGGAGGTGAACTCTTGACTGAAAGACTACAAAACATCATTGCTAATATATGGGAGAGTGACACCATTCCGGTTGATTGGAAAACTGCTTTGATTCACCCACTACACAAAAAGGGCGACAAGACAGATCCGAATAATTACCAAGGCATTTCACTCCTGCCAATCGCCTACAAGGTACTCTCACGTGCCCTCCTCACCAGATTGGAGCAACAGACAGAGCACATGATCGGTGAATATCAGGCGGGATTTCGACCGCGTCGATCGTGTGCAGAACAGATCTGGAACCTCAAGATGGTACTCCAACATCGCCAGTCGAATCGCACAGTTGTCACCTTCGTAGATTTTAAGAAAGCATATGATTCAATCGACCGCGAAACTCTGTTTAATATACTTCGTGAATATGGTGTGGACAACAAAACAACTACATTAATCCAACAGACCTTGACAGATACAACTTCTAAAGTTAAATTTATGGGTGAAGTGTCCGAACCTTTTCACATTAGAACAGGCGTAAGACAGGGTGATGGGTTGTCCCCACTCCTATTCAACCTGGTACTAGATAAGATCATCAGAACATGGGAGAAAGAAATACCTGGAATAAGTATGGGAACAAAAGAACAACGAATCAACATAAAATGCTTCGCCTTTGCTGACGACCTAGCAATAATTACCCGGACTCCAGAAGAAGCCAGACATGCCATCGAGAAGCTTCATGAGATATCAATCAGAACCGGCCTCCATATCTCTTACGAGAAAACACAGTACATGGATTCCAAGAGCACAAACCTGGCATCAATTACAACCAAATATGGCGACATCACACAAGTTAAGCACTTCAAGTACCTAGGTGAAATTATCGGGAACACTGGTAACGAAAGAATGGCTAACAAAACACGTGCAGAAAAATTACGCAAAGCTTACACAATTACTTGGAATATTTACAACAAGAAACACTTTCCACTAAAGCCAAACTTCATCACTACCACACAGTCATCCTCCCTGAGGCACTCTATGCGATTGAGACGTCATCGTTAACCATCAACATCAAATACATTGAGAAGATAGAACGACAAATACTGAGAAAAATCTTTGGACCAAAGCTTCAGGACGGTATCTGGATGAGGAAAAGCTCAGACGAACTGTATTCACGGACTGAACGATTCGCCTCACTCGCACGTAAAAGACGCATGAAATTCTACGGACATATAGCTCGAATGGACAACTCCCGACTGACCAAGAAAATCTTCCTCATAGTCAATGGAAACCGACAAACCAAAGTACGCTGGCTAGCAGACACCCAAAAGGACCTCACTGAAATCAATATTGACCCACTGACAACGACGCGGACTGCATATAGACAAAAAGTAAATTCGTATAAGTTTCCACCCAAGATCCCTACGGGACAGAATTTGAAACTTAAAGCTGCATGGACACAAGAAAGAAGACAGGCACATAGCGAAAGGATGAGGAAGTTTTGGGAAGATAAGAAGAACAAGAAGACCAATGTTAACTAATGGTTCTACGTGCTCCTTAGAGGGCCAAACGCATTATATATATATATATATATATATATATATATATAATATTATTAATATTAATAGTAATAGTAATAGTAATAGTAATAGTAACTAGATGAAACCCGTCAAAACATGACGGACAATGGAAAACAAATTTACTGAAGAAGCTTCTTATATAAGTTACATTCTTTGTACGATTACTTTTTAGCACTATTGCAACTTTAAGGGCGTCAAATGATAGCACTCTCAGCATTGCAACACATTGCTGGTCATGACTGAAAACGTGATGAGGTCATCATCATCTTGCACAGTTTCCAGCCACTGGCCGGGTCTGTTTGGAACACAAGCCTCTCCAACGTCTTCTGTCTTCCCACCATCTCTCAGCCTCCACCCTTGTCCAGTCTTCTCCTCTCTTCTTCACGCTTTCTTCCACCCCCTTCAGCCACCTGTCGCTCGGTCTCCCTCTTGGTCTAATTCCTTCTCACTTCGTCTCGTGTATCCTCCTGGGTATCCTCTTCTCCTCCATTCGTTTTACATGTCCATACCATCTAAGTCTAGATTTCTCTATACCATCCTGTAATGGTTCCTCCTTCATTAATTCTCTGGTCCTCTCATTTCTTATTCTGTCCCTCTTTGTAGCTCCAATACTGCTTCTCAAGAACCTCATCTCACTGGCCTGTATTTTGCTCTTCTCCCTTCCTTTCATAACCCAGGTCTCCGAAGCATACGTCAGGATAGGGACATAGTACGATATATGATCTACTTGCTGTTCTGAGGGACATCCCTGCTCCATAACATGCTTCTCACACTCCTCCGGAATGCTTCTGCCTGTCTTCCCCGCTCATTTATTTCTCTACCGTTTCTTCCATTCTCTTGTATCAGGCTTCCCAGATACTTGAAACTCTCCACTTTCTTCAGCTGTTCCCCACCAATTGTTATTCCCGATGTTGTTCTTTCCTTCTTCCTTGTTGTGAACACCGTCTCACTCTTATTTATGCTAAATTTCATCCCATATCCTTGTATTATTCCTTCCCACACGTCCAACTGTTCCTGTACCTCCTCCTCCTTGTTTCCACAAATCATCAAATCATCCGCAAACACCATTGCTTTCATCTTTCCTTCCCCAATTACTTGTGCCGCTCGGGTCATTATGTCATCCATCACCACAATGAAAAGTAACGGTGACAGTGCACTTCTTTGTTTCAGGCCGTTTCTCTGTTCCACCCAGTCCGATCTCTCTCCTCCCACTTTCACATAGCTCACGCTTCCCTTGTACATCTCCTTTATCCTCCTTATAGTCCATTTTTCTACACCTCTATCCTCCAGGGACTTCCATACTTTGTTTCTGCATACACTGTCATATGCTTTCTCAATGTCCAGGAAGGCCATCAGTAGATCTGTTCCATACTCATAGTGCTGTTCTTGTAACTGACTTACAGCAAAAATCAAATCCACTGTGGACCTTCCTGCTCTGAAGCCATGTTGTTCTTCCCTCATCCCTCCTTCTATCCTTGTCCTAATTCTCCTTTCCAAAACTTTCTCAAACATCTTTGCACAATGACTCATCAGTGTTATTCCCCGATAGTTTCTGCATTCTGTTCTACTACCTTTCTTGAAGATCGGGACAATTATTCCCTTTTTCCAGTCCTCTGGGGTCTTCCTTTCCTTCCATGCTGCCTTGATCACTCGGTACAACCATTGTATCCCCACCTCTCCTGCTGCTCTCACCATCTACACACTCAACTCATCCACACCCGGTGCCTTCCCTCCTTACATCTTCCTCACTGCATCTTCCACTTCTTTCCATGTTAAGTCCTTTTCTGTTTGCAGTTCATCTACTGTACCTCTTCCCCGATTTCTTCTTCCTCGCCGTGGTTTCCATTTGGGTTCAGGAGTTCTTCAAAATATTCTTTCCACTTTTTCTTCAGTTCTTCCCTATTTTCTATCCCTTGTCCCCTTTTGTCACCATTCTAACACAATCCGTAGGATCCTTCCGCCTCTTATTCTTTACCATCCCATACAGGACCTTTTTTGTACCTTCACTATCCTGCTGGTCATGACTTAAAACGTGATGAGGTAAATAGCCCAATACGTTCAAGAGTTTCTCCTTGATCTTGATTGATTGTGATAAAGTAGGCCGAGCGAATAGGACATTGTTGCCTATTAAAAGAAAATGTACTGTACCTGCAAGTGTTTTATCGGAAGGTGTTAAATCAAGTCGTAGGGTTTGAGCTCTCTGCCTAATATTACTGCACCTATTATATCCGAATCCAAGCAATTTCTTACATATTTCTTACAATTAATATATTACCATATATGAGTCCTTGGGAAACGTTCAGATTTCTAAGGAGCATAACTATGGCTCAAACGTTCGGAGTATGTGGAGGCGAATCACTTATTTCCAAGGAATTGAAAAATTCAATAATAGGGAATTGAAGTAGCTGGCTTTCATCTTCAGTATCTAATCTGTTAACGCTGATGTATATGTTTGAACTACTGGATATAAGTTCAATGACTTTTAAATTAATATCATTACATTGTTGCAGCTTGGCAAATATTTTATATTCCAGCAGATCAATTTTAACCTCACAACAGTAAAGACCAAAGTAACCACGCATAGATTTTACGCAAGAGAAATACAATGTAGAACAATGTTTACATTTGATCGTCAAAGACCTTACAGTACACTGTACTGCATAATATCTGGAATTGTTTCTGAAATGGCCTATTTATATTGGATTTTAAATGTGGCTTCGTATTATTCGATAACACTATAGTGTCCTGCAATAACGGAGCCACTAAATATTAAATGGCAAATAATACTTCCATTGCCGAAATCAACTGCGTAGTTAGACTCAGTACTCTAAACAAATAAACAATTGTCTTATACAATGAAGTTCAACATGACCGTCCAGAGACTTTCATACTCAAGTTGGTTGGTGAGGAGAATGCGATGAGACTGATCGCTTAAAATAAATTCCTTATAATTGTTCCTGCCAGCGAAATTTTTTGCGATAGCTTGAAAACGCAACTCAGAATGACGTTCTTCATTTTGTTATAAACAGTACGAAACTGCTCTAAATAAGCAATTTCCATCACCTGTTATAGGTTATGACAGTACATTTTGCAGGGGAACATAGAATCACTTCGCCAACTACTGGAACGACCATAGGCCTATACTCAATACTCACTTCGGCAGTCACCCTAATGGAGGCAGTTTTTGAATTATATGTACCGTGCATGTCAAACATCGTATTAACACATGGAGGCCCACCTATTCTTGTCTATCGCCCCGGAGACCCGGGTTACATTTCCTGCTCTGCCATGAAATTGAATTCTGGTCTGAGGGCAAAAACGGGGCACATTCAGTCTCTTGAGGTATAACTAAGAAGAGGAAGGTTTAATTCCCACCTCGACAATCTTGGATGTGGTTTTCCGTGGTTTCCCACTTCCACTTAAGGCAAATACCGGGATGGTTCCTAACTTAAGGCCTTGGCCGTCTCCTTGCCATTTACCACCTTAATTACAAATACACACAGTAATGCAGCCATCACAATAACACAGGTTATGAGAGAAAATTTCACACATACACACCCAAGTACACGGGGCTGAGTGACCACGATGTCGGAGCCCTTCAAACGAATTATGTTTGCCAAGTGTCTCTTATGGCGAAAGCAATTGTGGACACGCGCGAGTGCCTGGAAAACTACTTTTTTCTTTAATAATTTAAGAGTATATCGACGATGCATAATTATAACTTTTAGTCTAGGACGCTAATAACTTGACCACCGAAGCATTGGGAAGAAATTGCAATATTAAGGTACATAAACAACATAGCCTACACATTCAACTGTCGGTTAATGTTCCTCAAAATTTCCCTTCTTAAATATTCCCCTCCTTTATAATTCTCCATCACGTGAAAACGTGCCATGTCTTGGGTTTTGAATATATCGATGCAATGGTGCTGCCATCTGCTGTCAGTTACTGGAACTATATGGGCGATGTACTGCCATCTGTTGTCAGTTTTAAGAACTGATTGCAGATATTTAAACGGCGTACTGAGGACAACAGTTTGCTCTTTTGATCACATGCTGTAATGCAATGGTAAAACGGAAATAAAACGTATTGAGAGGGAATGTAGAAATATGTATCTTTTACAGACATAAAACCTTACTAATACTCCTTGACTAAACAATATTTCAGTGGTAAAAAAAATATATCGGCGAGGGCTCTGATCGAACCGGTGAACTTTGGAACCACAGTCAGTCGCCTTAACCACATAGCTACTCACACACTCTTGTTCAGCAGCAGACGCAGCCATTCATTATCTTCAAAAGCCGCTGTCTGAAGGAAATAATCCATTTCATTATCCAAATAAATCAATGTTGCACATTCGTATACGTTCATACTGTTATTATATTTTATTGTCAGAACTTGGTTAATGTATGTTTTCAATTACATGGAAGCTTATTAAATAACTTACATTTTAATGGACTTCTCACCGCCATTTTGTCATGACCTCAGGCGGATTGTGCACATGCGTGATGGGCAAGAATTCTGCTATTTTCTATATTAATTCAAAAATATACCGAGAGGGAATGTAGAAATATGTATCTTTAACAGACATAAATCCTTACTAATACTCCTTGATTAAACAATATTTCAGTGGTAAAAAAAATATACATATCGGCGACGGCTGGGATCGAACCGGTGAACCTAGGAAACACAGTCTGTCGCCTTAACCACATAGCTACTCGCGCACTCTCGTCTTGCAGCAGACGCAGTCGTTCATTATCATCAAAAGCCGCTGTCTGAAGGAAATAATCCATTTCATTATCCAAATAAATCAATGTTGCACATTGGTATACGTTCATACTGTTATTATATTTTATTGTCAGAACTTGGTTAATGTATGTTTTCAATTACATGCAAGCTTATTAAATAACTTACATTTTAATGGACTTCTCACCGCCATTTTGTCATGACCCCAGGCGGATTGTGCGCATGCGTGAGGGAAAAGAATTCTGCTATTTTCTATATTAATTCAAAAATATACCGTAATATATTTGTTTATTTTATAGACACTCTGCAAATCTAGAGGCCAAGAGCTTTCGTTAGAGTGCTCTACGAAGTAAATTGGTTCTGTCGTTCTCTCAATCTCGTGGTAACAAAAATCACCTTACTGTTTTAAATATATAGATAGTAATAGTAATAGTAATAATAATAATAATAATAATAATAATAGGCCTAATAATAATAGTAATAATAATAATATCTTATGGCCTCGGGTGCCGGGTGCAAGCTTTGTTATTTGACGCCCTGAGGGCAGCTTACATTTCGAATTTCGTCGTTCCTTGGAACGCTATGAAAGTCCAGGAGGTTAGATATTTAAGCTCCTTGACACTATAGCGCTTTCTACTAGAGAATTGAGGAACTTTGTGTTGGTGGAAAATCCCTAGATTAATTTTGCCATTGTGAACATGGCCTACTGAATTCTTTTACATGCCAACAATGTATGACATGCATGTCATGATTTTTGACGCCTTTCGAAAATTATTTACCACGGCCAGGAGCGAATCTGCAAGCTTGGGCTTGGTAGTCTGACACGTTAACCACTCACCCACCGTGGAAAGCTATAATAACAATAATAATAATATATGTCTACCCCTTATTAATCCTGTTTCCAACGCGGTCGGGGATGAGATGCAATGAAAGTATTTTTGATTGGTAGTTT
This sequence comes from Meconema thalassinum, assembly GCA_946902985.2. Taxonomy (NCBI): domain Eukaryota; kingdom Metazoa; phylum Arthropoda; class Insecta; order Orthoptera; family Tettigoniidae; genus Meconema; species Meconema thalassinum. The sequence goes on along the minus strand of OX336392.1, from coordinate 68,680,531 downwards.
TTACGGCCAGATGCCCTTCCTGATGCCAACCTCATGGTAGGAGTTAATGGGAGATGAAATGAATGAAGATGAATGAAACTGGGCAAATATGTGGAAGGAAGTGGCGGTGGCCTGTCAGACGGCACCATTCCAGCATTTGCCTGGACTTGAAAATCGGAAACCATGGAAAACCATTTCAAGGACGGTCTACGGTGGGGTTCGAATCCACGTCAACCGAGTCTGCAGTTAGCTTGGTCCTGTGGCCTAGCGCTGCGTGTTAGTAAGCGGAGCTAATTCTGTCGGTTAGTAATAATAATAATAACGACAATAACGATAATAATAAGAAATTGATTACATCACACAACAAATGTAATTCATAATAAGGACAGACTGTTACATACAAGCTAACCGCAAAATAATAATCCTGTACACGATATCGCTGTCCTCTTAAACTACAATGTACAGTAGATATATGCCCAGAAGGTGAGTTAACACAGCACCTATCTATGGAACCTGAACCAGGTGATATTTTCCCCCATCCTCATGCCTGCAATACAGCAGATATAATCTCCCAGATGTTCATGCAACAGATGATTTCACTGGGACTCACGAAATCAATTGGAAGCCTAAAAGAGTCACATTGAGCGACGCCTCATGACCAACCATAGTTTCAATTGATCATTGATCCATCCATACCTCCATTCAAAGAATCATTGTAAAACGAATAATAATAATAATATTAAGGTTTGTAGAATGCCATCCAAATAAAACATGCTAATCAAAACAGTTACTTTTTCAAGTAAAACATTTCCGGTAATTACTTACTTTTCGAACACGCCTCGTACGATTTTAGTGAGATTTAAAAGTTTATCTTGGATGGTATATTGCCATTCACGGCCAGTGGATTAACACTGAGGATTTTTTCTAGGTTTGTGCCGTGTCTTGTGTGAGGTTACACATCAGCGGGCTCTTGGTGTCCCCGCTCGGACCCCCACAGGAGTAGCAAACTGCGCGCCGCCTCCCTTTATATGAAGTGCACCTGCATCTCTTTATTGCGAGAACATATTGATGTGTTTAAGAGAAGATTGATATTTTGTGTAAATACTACGATGTAATTACTATAGTTCCTAATTAATTGCGAATTGTGTATAGCCTATTGTGTTTGATGTCATTGTTGGCGATTTGCTGTACCGACAGTAGTGGCTACGCTGGCTAACGCGCAGCATTAGGTCATGGGGCCAAGCTCTCTGCTGACTCGGTAGACGCGTGGGTTCGAGCCCCACCGTCGGCCGTCCTTGAAATGGTTTTCCGTGGTTTCCCCATTTTCAACACCAGGCAAATGCTGGGACGGTACCTTCTCACAGGCCACGGCCGCTTCCTTCCACATCCTTGCCCAGTTTCATTCACCATCATTCATTTCATCTCTCATTAACTCCTCTCCTGAGGTTATCGTCAGGAAGGGCATCCGACTGTAAAAATCATCGCCACAAAGAATTCCATCGCATCTCATCCCCGACCCCGTTGGAAAACGGGAATAATAAGGGGTAGTCATACATACAGTCATACAGTTGGTGATTTTCTGTATTTGTACAATTTGCCACCGGGGAATTATCCCAAATTGCAAATATTATGTATAATAATAATAATGATAATAATAATAATAATAAGGGCTCGGATATTTAGGTGCTAAAATCGGGAAAATATTAATTTTTATGTATTAAAAATAGACCTACCTGAAATATGTAACAAAAAAGTAAAAATATTTCGTTATAATTCAGTTTATTAATGTGAATACGAACAATATGCAGTAGACCTACTCATTAATTCAATTTATGCTATGTCTCAATGACTGCTGAAGAATTACAATACACAACGAGATACATATTCAGGTTGTCGATCATAAATGACCAACGATTATCGCGAAACACTTCTTCTGAAGGCGCAAAACTGCGGCAATATGTTTCTTGCCCTCGAGGCGTGGTGTAACTTGAGATTGCTGTTCACCCTTGATTGTTTTCCCACATAGTTGGCAGAACAGAACGCCCCCATCAGAAGTAAAATTATCCTTAAATTCTGCAACATACTGCTGCAGACGATAACTTGTAGTTGCTTTTACTTTAGGTATCGTAGAACTGCCTAATACTTCACAGTGGTAGAAATGAACTGCATGTGAGTGACACAGGTTCCAGGTAGCTAGGGGGGGGGGATGTCTAGCGCGTGGTGCAATATGGCTATGGACAAGGAAATCCCCGGCTTCCACAGTAAGTGGCACGGGGCGACAACTTAAGAATAACACAGTTGCAATCGGACATGCGCTCTGCATGAAGATTAGATAGCTCGCAGGTTATTCCCCGTTGAAGTAACACAGAACAAAAATGCAATAAACTGAAAGATCTAGCATACTGATTTTCAAAAATGAAAATATTATGTCTTTTTGTGTGCTAATAAGTGAAAAGCAGGAATTTATGTATTTATAGAAAAATGCTTAAGATATGTATTTACATAAGAAAATATTTATTTACCTAAAAATACGAGCCCTAATAATAATAATAAAAGAAGCCTTAACTCAGCAATTTTTCTAGGTTTGTGTCGTGTCTTGTGTGTGGTTTCTCCTAGGACACCAAGCTGGCTCATCAGGGGGCTCTTAATGTCCCCGCCCGGACCCCCCACAGGAGTAGCAAACTGCGCGCTACCTCCCTCTATATGAAGTGCATCTGCACATGTTTACTGCGAGAACCAAACGCTCAAGCAGCCTTAACCTCCATGTGAAGGCTTCCAAACAGATCTTGGAGCATGATTTTGTAAATTAATGGTTGCGGCAGATCTATAAATGTATTAGTGAAAATGAAAATCTACAGCCTGCTTCCAGCCCAACGACTGGGTCAGGGTATGGAATGAATGAAGCCCCCATCTAGCGGCAAGGATATGAATTTTGCCGGCTGCCGAAGCCTGTCGCACTCCCCTGGGGCAATGATTAAATGAATGACAGATGAAATGAAATGATAGTGGAGAGTGTTGCTGGAATGAAATCATGACAGGGAAAACCGTAGTACCCGGAGAAAAACATGTCAGCCTCTGCTTTTTCCAGCACAAATCTCTCATGGAGAGACCGGGATTTGAACCACGGACCCAGTGCATAGTGGGTCAAAATCGACATCTAGGGGGACAAAATTATTTTTACGTATTAATCATGAATTTAGAGTGAATGCAACCTATATAATTTGTTTACTTCATAATAATCATCAGTTAAGACCTGTTTAAGCTACGTCTACACATGCAAGAAATTGTCTATGACTAGGAGTAGGATAGAGCATTCAGTTATCTCTTCAGAACAATTTTCTACCCCTAATTTACTTTTAACAAAGACAAAAATTTCCACTTTTGACATAATCGTCGAACCCAGTGCTTCAAACAGTTGTAAACGTGTGAGAACTGGTTGCGCGGCATCTTCTAAAACGTAAAAAAAACTAAGTACGTTGCAAAAGGATGCAAGAAATCTTATAACAGGTGTAAACTACAAGACTTTATCTACATTTTAACATTAAATAGAAAGTGGCGCAGAGTGACGCGACATACTAAAAATTTAAGTGAAAATATAATTTTAAAAATAATAGTTAAATATTATACAATGTAAATATAGCTAAAATTACGTAACAATTACGCCCATTAATAACAGAAACACGTTCCATCTTAAAGCATCACACTAACCACAAAGACAACCAAACCACAGCCACTTACATTCACCCTCCAATTCAGACTGCTCGAACAGTGGTGACAGATTTACACTAAGATGCGTTTATATCCCAGAATAGTGAGCGGCAATTATATGAGAATGCTGTAGAAGTAATAAATTTTGATTTTTTAACTATGAAAATAAATAATTTTGTCCTCCTAGATTTCGATTTTGACCCACTGTGCTGTGGTGAGAGGCCGGCGTGCTGCCGCCTAAGCCACGGAGGCATCTATATGTATTAGTGCCCATCCGGAAATAAATTCTGGCTACGTAGCAGTAGTGAAAAAAAATGAAAATCCACAGCCTGCTTCCAGTCTCCGACCGGGTCAGGAATGGAATGAATGAAGCCCCCATCTTGCGGCGAGGATATGAACTGTGCCGGCTGCCGAGGCCTGACGCACTCCTCTGGGGCAATGATTAAATGAATGACAGATGAAATGAAATGATAGTGGAGAGTGTCGCTGGAATGAAATTTTGACAGGGAAAACCGGAATACCCGGAGAAAAACCTGTCTGCCTCCGTTTGGTCCAGCACAGATCTCACATGGAGTGACCGGGATTTGAACCACGGACCCAGCGGTGAGAGGCCGGCGTGCTGCCGCCTAAGCCACGGAGGCTTCACGTAGCAGTAGTACTCATTTTCATTAACATCCACATCATAAGGAGCAAATGACCTGGATGTTACGCCCCTCAGAACATCAACCATCTCTACCAACATAACGCTAATATAGTTCAACATTGCTATCCCTGTATCTGTGGCTGCAGTGTCGTCACAATCCTCCTCTAACTTCTCATGATGGTTATCTGAAGGCGGCCTCCCCTGGAGCTCCTCCAGCCAACTTGTTCTGTCACCACGGTCTTCATATCTTCTTCTTGTGCCCCACTCTGTCTTCCCCGTGGCCCTGATTCTTCTCTCAGTTAAGAATATATACATTCTTAAATAGAGGGATAATATATTGCTCAAAGTAAATAAGATTCATTCTGACCCGCGCCTAGCTGGGCATCACGAGTTCTTCTTAGAGGCGTAGATAAATCGAGTTCCTTTCTTGTAAGCGCATAAGAGGAGGTCATCAGCACCGATCAGAGTAGTTACGCGGAAGATGAGACAGTTTGAACTCCATCGTCCGATGTCGATTGCAATGATTTTCCATGGTTTCTGGATTTCAGCTCTAGACAGCTCTAGACAGCTCATAACGGTACCTTCTAATAACCTACGACAATATTCTTCTCCCGCTTGTATAGTCTTGGGGTACTTATTGAGATCCCGGATCATAGGGTCCTGGGTTCGATTTCCGGATCTTCCAAATATGTAATTCTGGTCTAAAGGTTTGAATGGTGTACCATCAACATCGTAACTAAGAAGAGATGGATTCGATTCCAGTTGATATTCTTGAAAATGTGTAATGAAGGGTCGATGAGTACCTTAATCCATTTGAGGGGCTTGTGAATTCATGGTCATCAACCCCGAGTAGTTGGGTGTGTGTTGAACTTGTCTGATAACCAGTATTACTTTGATGATTGTAGTAGCGTGTGTAACTGTATTCGGGACAGTGATGGGTTAGGTGCCCCGGGACATTGGCCTAAAGAGAGTGTGGAAGAACCCGGGGATTCTTTCGATAGCAAATTGATTTCTGAACAGGCAGGCTTCAGACCAGGCAGGTCATGCTGTGGACACATTCTGAACCTTACTCAGATCATAGAGAATGGATTTGAGGAAAAGAGCATTGCTGGTGTAGCCTTTATATATTTAACTGCTGCTTAGGACACTGTTAATCATAACACACTACTTCGTAAGCTTTATGAACTGACAAAGGACTACAAGCTGACTTCACTGCTAAGAACTTTCCTTGAGAACAGAAGATTTTACGTGTCTATCCTTGGGGAAAATAGTCGTTGGTGCGTCCAGAAGAATGGACTACCTCAAGGTAGCGTCTTAGCACCACTGCTTTACAATGTATACACCAATGACCAGCCCAGAACCGAAGGCACCAGGCGATTAATCTATGCAGATGACACTGCAGTAGTCGTGAAAGGTCGTAGATTTGAAGAAGTAGCAGATTCTTTGTCCTGTGCTTTGGAAGAACTTGGACGATACTATCACAGAAATAATTTGAAGCCAAATACATCCAAAATGCAAGTTTGTGCTTTCCACTTGCGAAATAAAGAAGCCAAGAGGACACTGAACATTAAGTGGCAGGGTGAAACAATCCTTCATTGTTTTACATCAAAATATCTTGGCGTCACCCTCGATCGAACTCTGTATTTCTGGCGACATTGCTTGAACACCAAAAGTAAAGTATCTGCACGAAATAACATACTAAGATGTCCAACAGGAAGGACATGGGGTGCTCACCCCACCACACTCAGAACTTCAGCCCTTGGACTGAGCTTCTCAGCTGCTGAATATGCAGCACCAGTTTGGCTTTTTTCTCCACATTCCAATGAGGTGGATATAGCTCTGAATGAGACTTCCAGGATTGTATCTGGGTGTCTTAGACCAACACCACTTCAGAAGATCTACCCTCGTATTGGAATTTCTCCACCTCATGTTCTAAGAATGGTAGCAGCAGCATCTGAGAAGAAACGGCAAGAAACCGATTCAAGGCACCCACTTTTCGACCAACAACCAGCCCGACAGAGACTTAAGTCCAGAAACAGCTTTTTGAGGGGAGTAACAGCCCTCGAAGGTTCACAAGAAGCTGCCCGTGTGAAGATCTGGAAGACAGAGATCACAGACCCAACTATTCCTCTATCAAAAAAAATGGCACCTGGTCACAACTTGCCATATGGAATTTGGAAATCATTGAAGAGGCTGAGGACGGGGGTTTCACGCTGCAAGAACAATCTCAAGGAATGGAACATGCTTGTCAACAATGATGAGTTCTGTGACTGCAGCATGTTACAAAATCCAGAACACCTGCTGATCTGCCCCTTGATGGAGGACATATGTTCAAAAGACGATCTTATGGCGGCAAATAGGCCTACTAATGCTATAACTGTTGCTACTTACTGGCAAAATCTAATTTGATTCGGACCCGGAAAATAAATAAGTACCATACTCAGGATAACTACTATCAGCATCGGGATTCGAACTTGCGACCTCCGGATATGCTACTGCTCCTTAGGCCATGGTGCATTATTTAACGAGGTAATCGTGAAAGGAAAAGAGAAGGGCCATTCAAGGTAGGAAAACGAGAGAGACCCTAGGCCTCGAATACCTTAATTACGTCGGGACTGGAATACACCAGAACTGAACCAGGTAACTCTACATGAAAGATAAAAGAGAAGAACCCGGTAGAAGTAAGTGGAAGAATTGCCCGACTCACAAGGGAAGGTCACGGTAGTTGTGGAGAATAGAACAATACTATTTGTGTTTTATTACTGACGAGAACGAAATAATCTGAGTCAAGTTTTAGCTGCTATGCTGCAACGGTATTGAACAGGAGAGGGATTAATAGGTCATACGAAGAGGTATTTTAAAAATCTTCCTAGGGCAAATACTGAGACCAGTGATATTCAAGTCAAAACTAAAGCCTTTCTTTTGGTTGACTCCTGGGCAGGCAATAGAAATGACGAACTATACAACTCTACAGTTACTGAGGCATTGAATTCATCTAGAATCTGATTCCAGCAAAGTGCTCAGGCAATGAGCAACCTGCCTACGTTTTCTTTTCCGTCCACACAAAAATGTTGTGAAATTTATCACAGATACAGTTATGGTATCTTCAAACAATGACATTAACATATGGCATAGAGACCACTTCTTACGCCTTCAATCGTTTTTGTATTTCCATTTCTCGGCAGCACGATTCTCCAACTTAATCAAAATGTTCATTTGCGGCTACACCAAAGAATTTCCTGGCGTATTTCAAACACCCTTGGAGTACTGCTTCGAAGAAGGATTAACTGAAGAGTGTGTCCATGAGCAGTTACCAACCGGCTTCCATCAAATATGCACACTCCGAGAACTGTCTGCTGTTATTGCTGACATGCATACTTTTTGCCTATGATAGTGTCGTCAAGTACGTAAACTCTGTTATAGAGTGTTTCATGACATATTATTGACTATTTGTCTCAAATAATTAATTTGTTTAATAAATCATTCATACGTACGGGATTCTCATCGTAACTTTGACGACGGATATCTCTTGTTCTAATAGCTCATATGAGCTAAATGAGTATGTTGTATGTATTCTTACTTTCTCTATTAAATGCGCTTTGTATGAATATAATTTGCACGACAACATATCATGATGATCTTCCGTTGTCGGTAATCACCGATTTACGTCCCTGTAGTTGTGACCCCTAGAGTGTCATTAGTCAGGTTTCTGGTGAAAGATTAACCCAGTTTCCGGAAGATACACTGTTCGCATGTCCAATTTACCAGAAGATTCACCTGTATGTTAAACTGCTTCGCCCCTAACAATTTAGCACATTATATCTCTGTGTGGAATCAGGAAGCCGCCTAACACAGGGTTCAGACCCGTGGCCTTCCGACTTGAGCGTGATAGCCGTGGGCTTGATAGTTACTTGGCTGGGAAGGAGAGGTCGGAATGCAGGTGGATATTATAGGGGGACGGCAGAAAGGGAGAGGGGGTGGGGAAAACAAACACTTGTGCTGTGGTGTGATGTTAGTCAAGTAGTCCCTAAGTCAACATTAGAGCCCCCGTCTCAAATGCTCCACATGGAAGAGCAAAGTGGCTGCAATATTCTTGGAACTGCTTGCTACTTGCTAATAGCCGAGGTCAACATGGAGACCTTCCCATTCTACAACACTGCAGGGCCACACAGATCAACGAATTGTGGGAATAGACGCATATGACGTTATGTTTCTACCATATATTTCTCGTTTCACTGAAGTCAGGGATAGATAAAGAATACCCGTAGGATCTATGTGGAGTTTCATTCGCGACCCTTCCTCACGCATACCTCTCCTGAGGAATTTAGGAGAAATATTAATTAATAAATGGAGTTGAATATTACCGGGCAAGAAATTGATAGCAAGCAGTCGTGGTCCATTAACAAATTATTTGAAATAATTGGGAATATGAATATTTGATTCAAACAAATGAATAGTTTGACTGTTCGAATTAACCAAACATTCGAATTTTCGAATTTCCAACCTATTTCTAAAATATTCGCATTAGTGAAATAACCCGACCATTCTGTCAATAATCAAATGAATCGAATCATTGAAATATTCGACTGATTATAATAACCCCAGAAACAAAGAGAAATTCTGCATAAAGGGAAAAAGAAAGAAAGAAAGATGGAAAGAGATAACAAGTTAGTGATGCACGTTTAGAATTATATTTACTAGCATTACCCGTCGCGTCTTCGCCCGCGAATATTCTAGTTGTAAAGAGTACACTTAGCAAAATCTCAATCATGAATGCTATGACTGATTTATCCTTGGTATGAATAATCAGACTTTATCAATTCAGCTAGTGGTGCAGTGGTTAGGGGTTTGTCATTCCTTAATATGTATATCAGAGCGAAGTTAGTTTTCTGGGAATATCACAGACACTGTTAATTTAAGGGCCTTTAAATGTGTTTTTCGGAGACCCTTTATAATGGGGTGAAAAATACCTTTCGTACCACACTCACACCTGAAAATTACGTGAAAAAATCTAGATTGACCCTTGACCCCCTTAAGCGCATTATACTGTATGTATTGATGAATTTTACAGCTTAATTTGGTTCCGTGATAACCTTATAACCGTCTGGAAACTTTCACAGTAGTGTAATAATTGGAATTGCATTGCGTCTTACAGAAATAGATGGACCTGTGAGATTCTGTTACCATGGTTACCGTGTTGCATTCTTTCATTATTTCATTGTAAATATACATGTTTTAAGGTATTTATTTTGTTGTGAGGCATTTAAAGAGTAAGTGAGAGGGTTTCGCTTACGCATTAGTTTATGCTGAACCTATAGGTGTTATACAGTATATGTGTAGGTTGGTGTTAATGGGACCTTATTTTCGGTACAAAATTGGAATGGGACCTTAGCAGAATAATATAGGGAGGGATAACAATCTGTCGGGCTGAATGGCGAAGGGGTTATACTCTATGCCATCCCTTGCTTTCGATGATGATGATGATGATGGTGATGTGATTATGATGGAGATGGTCATGGTAATATTGATGATGTTGGTGATGATGATGGTAATAATAATAATAATATCGTATGGCCTCGGGTGCTGGGTGCAAGCTTTGTTAATTGACGCCCAGAGGTCAGCTTGCATGTCGAATTGTATCACTCCTTGGGGCGCCATGAAAGTCATGGAGGTTAGATATCTAAGCTCCTTGACACTATAGCGCTTTCTAGTAGAGAAAGGAGCAACTTTTTGTGTTGGCGGAAAATTCCGAGAATAATTTTGCCATTATAAACACGGCCTACTGAATTCAGATGGGTTCTTTACCATGCCAACATCGTATGACATGCGTACCGTGATTTTTGTCGCCTTTCAAAAATCACATACCACGGACAGGAGCGAACCTGCAAGCTTGGGGTTAAAGTAATCCAACACGATAACCACTCACCCACCGTGGCAAGCTATGTCGGTTGTGATGGTGATGTCAGTGGTAATAGCCTAATAATAATAATAATATCTTATGGCCTCGGGTGCCGGGTGTAAGCTTTGTTATTTGACACCCAGAGGGTAGCTTGCATGTCGAATTTCGTTGTTCCTTGAAGCACTGTAAAGTGAAGGAGGTTGAACACTATAGCGCTTTCTGGTAAAGAAATGAGGAACTGTGTTGGCGGAAAATCCCGAGATTAATTTTGCCATTATGAACACGGCCTGCTGAGTTTAAATGGGTTCTTTGACATGCCAACATCGTATGACATGTGTGTCGTAATTTTTGCCGCCTTTCAAAAAATCACTTACCACGGCCAGGAGCGAACCTGCAAGCTTGGGGGTTTGTAATCCGACATGATAACCACTCACCCACCGTGGTTATGATAATAATGATGATGATGGTTGCTTTACGGAGCCTAATTTCAAGTAAAACAAATTGTTTGATCAATAACGAATCCTCCCCGAAGAATGAGCATGTGACTCCACAAGCAGCCTGTGGTTTACTGCTCCCCTACAAGAACACGATGTTAACATTGATATCTTTATCCCAGCCCATCAATCGACCATCACATTTACATGTTAATAGGCAGTAATGAGCACCGATTGTTTAACGCCTAATGATGCGCGTAGGACGCCCCTCACGATTCAGGATATTAATATGAAGAAAAACAAGAGTAAAACTGATGGCTGAGATAGTACTGAGTGGTCATTGCATTGTTGGTCTGGTAATCAAGAGTAACACGTATACTTTATTTGCATAACACAGGTGAGTGTTCGGTGTCAGGGATGGCCAAAGGTTTGTTGTTGGCGCAATACGAACAACGTGACCACCCCTAAAACCAAAGAGAAAAAACAAACAAGAGAAGAGACACATTTACATGTCGGAAAAAAGGTTAGGTAAGTACAGGTTCAAATCAAAATAGAGCCGTGTCCCTATAACTTCAATTTTACGCCTGTATTCACGAAATTACAAGTAGTTCCGTGAAGAACTATACAGCCTATTTTCATATAGCCTACTTATGTTAATTGTGTTTATCAACATACAAAATTTCAGTTTGATTGCTTTAATAGATTCGTAGATATTGAGAATCGTCTAAATATTTCGGATAGTCTTCATGTTGGATTTGTATACATGTAGGCCATAGAGTTAGGTATTATTACATGAAGATTATTGCATAGATTTATTATTCAAACTTCAATCGCATGATTAGGAAACAAGAAATAAAAACGAGTTTATAAAATTTCACACAGCTGCCATGGAAACAATTAAAATAAATTAGATGTCAGTGGAATAAAATGTGTATAAGCATTTACCGTACCAAGTTTTACTGCACTAAGATGGTTAAATCACGATAAACGTCTACTTAAATATTTATATTTCGCGTCGTGGTAATTCTGGATTTGAGCTCAAGAGGTTATTAAAAGTTCCATAGTTGAACTTATGAGCATAGTCTTTATCAACATGCAAAATTTCAGTTTGATCGCTGTAATAGATTGGTAGATAATAGGAACCGTCTAAATATTTTGGATGGTCGCCATGTTGTTTTTTTATGTAGGTCATAGAGTTCTGTATTATTAGATGACAATTACTACATAGGTTCATCATTCAAAAGTTGACTTTGTTCGCAAGATTAGGTCACAAGAAATAACAAGTAGTTCCGTGAAGAACTATACAGCCTATTTTCATATATCCTACTTATATTAACTGCCACTATCAACATACAAAATTTCAGTTTGATTCGCGTCGCCGCCATGTTGGATTTGTGATCACCAGGTTATGTAAAGTCCTATAGGTGAACTTAAGTTCATAGCCCCTACGATCATAAAAAAAATCAGTTTGATTGTTATAATAGACTCGTAGATATTCAGAGCCGTCTAGAAATTTCGGATGATCGCCATGTTGGATTGTTAAATGTATAGGCCATAGAGTCATGTACCATTAAAGGAAAATTATTGCGTAGGTTCATTATTCAAACTTTCACTTCGGTCGCATGATTGCGACACAAGAAATAAAAACTTCATTTTAAAATTCGCACAGCAGCCATCTTGAGGTTATGTAAACAATTGAACTAAATTAGATACCAGTGCATTACAATGTGTATAAACAATTCCTGTACCAGATTTCATTGCGTTTGGAACATTAAATCGCGAGAAAGGTCTATTTAAAATTTTCAAATTCGCTTGGCCACCATGTTCGTTTTGTAGTTAACCGCGTTTTGAAAGTCTTATAGGTGAACTTCCAGTAGTGCCCTTTATCTCCGTATAAAATTTCAGGGTGATACAGCTAATAATTTCAGAGATATAGAATACCGGTGAAATATTTCGCTCATCCGCCATCTTGTGGTTATATAAACAATTGAACCAACTTAGATGTCGGTGCATTACAATGTGTATAAACATATACTGTACCATGTTTTATTGCGTTTGGTTGGTTAAATCGCGAGAAACGTCTATTTAAAAGTCGAAAATTCGCGTGGCCGCCATGTTGGTTTTGTAGTTACCAGTTTTTCAAAAGTCACATAGGTGAACTTCTAGTAGTTCCCTTTATCACCGTAATAAATTCCAGGGTGATATCGGTAATAGTTTCGGAGATATTGAATGCTGGTGAAATATTTCGCACAGCCGCCATGTTGGATTGGTGAGACGTAACAAAATTTCAAGGGCACGGTCAAGGTTGCCCGGAATAGTACTATGAACTTACCGAGTTTCATTGAAATCGCTCCAGCCGTTTAAAAGTTATAAGGGGGGGGGGTCACACACGCCTCACACACACACACACACACACACACACACGCACACGCACACACACACACGGACAAAAGGTGATCTCATAAGCCTATTTTTTCAAAATTGAAAATAGGCTAAAAAAATAATTTTAAAATTTTTCACAGCCACCATCTTGAGTTTATGTAAACAATTGAACTAAATTAGATGTTGGTGAAATACAATGTGTATAAATATTTGCTGTGCCGTGTTTCACTACGCTTGGATTTAAATGTTTTACCTTCGCTTGGCCGCCATGTTCGTTTTGTACTAAACAGGTTTTTGAAAGTCACTTAGGTAAAATTCTAGTAGTGCCTTTTATCACATTAGAAATTTGTGGGAGATATCAATAATTGTTTCGGAGGTATAGAATGCCAGTGAAATATTTCGCACAGATGCCACGTTGGATTGGTAAGACATAATATAAATGGAAGGGCCCGGTCGGGGTCGAACACAATATTACTATTTTCTTACCGAGTTTCATTGAAATCGCTCCAGCAGTTTAGATTGTTTTAGGGACACACACCCACATACACACACCGGCAAAAGGTGATCTCATTAGGCTATTTTTTCATAGATCCACTCCAATATGACCTTTTAATAACTACCGTGTTGATCTACTGACAAACATTAAATTTTGACCTCTACCTCTCTTATAAATAAATTGTACAGTACTATTTGTTCAAGACATAACCTATTAGCTCAAAGCCTCCTTTTTTTTCTAGAAATAATTTTCCTTATACGACGTGTAATTGGTTATGACTGAGAAATGGATATGATTGGTACTAACACAATCTTGGCATTTGCTGATGATGTGGTAATTACGGGAGAATCATTAGATCAGTTAAGATCCGACACCATAAAGTTCATGAAAGAAGCAAGCAAAATGGGATTAACTTACTTGTCAATGATGAGAAAACTAAATATATGATCATTTCACGTCGACAGGATTTTGATGCCACTGTTAGTATTGACGGACATACGTTTGAACGAGTGGAGAAATTTAAATACTTGGGCTCGATTTTATCTAGTAAAAGTGAGATTGAAAGAGAGATCCAACAGAGGACTATTAGTGCCAATAGTACCTTTTTTGGTCTCAATAACTTTTTAAGTCACGCTTAATTTCACAAAACAGCAAGGTTAAATTATACATGACACTAGTGATACCGGTTCTGTTATATGGATGGGAGTCATGGGCGACCTCACAAACACTGGAAGAGCGCATTTGTGCATTTGAGAGGAAAGTGCTCAGAAAGATATATGGACCTATTTACAATAGGGAAGAAAGGAAGATGGGAAAGGAGGGAAAAGGAGGACTTAAACCAAAGTTTTGAGAAAGCTGATGTGGGTAGGATCATCAGAGGAAGACGACTCCAGTGGATGAGACATATCGTAAGAGCTGTGGAATCTATCCCTAACAGAGTGTTCAATGGTCAGCTGATTGGCAAACGTCCAAGAGGCCGTCCAAGGACGAGATGGACGGATAGGGTGATGAGAATGTTGCAACAGGTGGAGCCATCGTCAGTACTGGATGATGCAATGGACAGAGAAAAATGGAACGGCATTTGTAACAAATGCTTGAGATTGTGATCGGGATAATGCCTCCTGTGTGATTGATTAGGATAGTGTTAAGTAATATTGTATATTTGATGTGTTTGTTATGTTACTTTGTTTTCTTTCATGGGCCGTAATGGCCTGATCTGTACAATAAATGATGATGATGATGATGATGATACAGCATCTTCTATATTCAAGATACTGGTATTTTGAATTTGTTCTATTTCTAACTAAGTCGCAGTCTTTCTCCATTCTGAATTAGCAGCACTTACATAACCAATTTATTTTACCTTTCATCCACAGCTTGACGTATTGGTACGTGCACAATAATTTGGAAAACCCTACTCTGTTTTGATAGGCAGGTTTCATCATCCCCTGCGTTTCGTGTCGATGTGTATCTGAGGATGAGTGAAGTGTTGGCAGGCATCCTCCCACCCACTATCAGGAGCATGCCACTAAGAGCATCGCATCATCAAGTAAGGTAAACACGGGGTTAAGCAAAGGTCCGGCAATGTGGGCGGAAGGTAACACACGTGTTTCTCAGCAAGCCTCATTTAGCGTGATTGAAAAACAAATTCACCTGTTTCAATTAAGCAATTGCAACATTGATGCCGTCGTCTCCTTGTCATTGAATGTTTGTAGAATTTGCCTGATGGCCTGTGTAAATTTAATATCTGTATAGACATATTCTCATATGGCTATTTACAAATTAATATCCATATATGTGTGTTTCTCACCTCATTTCTGGTTTAACAATATTTATAGCAGGAATAGGAGCTATAATTTTAGCCTACTTTCGATTTTTGCAAAAAATGACAGTAGACTTATGAGATCTACACAGGGCCAAAAATTGTGTGTCTGTCTGTGTGTGAGTCTGTGTGTGTGTGTGTGAGTGTAAGTACTCTGAATGTCTGCCCCCCCCCCCTATCAATTCGAACACGGTGAAACAAATTGAACGAAATTTGGTACAGAGGTAGAACTAGCAAAGAGCACCTCAGTGTCATGTTTTATGTCACCGCCATCTTCACGGAAATGTGATGGCGGCCGCCCAAATGTTAAAAGCTTAAATCAAATTACGACTAACCTAATTATTTGATCTCTACCAAATTTTACAACATTATACCTTAATATATGAAGATTCTTTTGACCAAACTAAACGGTCATCAGCCCAATACTTTGCGGATGGTGGCCACGTATGTGTGCAAATCGATTCCCCTGTCAATTCAAACACGTTGAAACCTAATTGAACGAAATTTGGTACAGAGGTAGCAGTAGCAAGGAGAACCTTAGTGTCTTGTTAAATATGATTCTTTGTTAAATATTGCTTTTTCGACACTAAGACAGTTAATATTAATTATGAGAATTTTATATGTGGGATTTTCCAAGTTAGCTCTTTCCCAAATGGGGCACGAATTTTGGAGGAGCCGGTAGTGATCCAACAATAAAAAGAGGTATAGGTAGGTAGTGGGTAAAATATTGGGTAAATCCACGTTCAAATTAAAATAGAGCCAAGTTCCGATAGCTCTAATTTTACGCTCAAATTCACGAAACAACAAGTAAATCCGTGAAATTATGTTGATTGCCTCTATCAACTTACAAAATTTCAGTTTGATTGCTGTAATAGATTCATAGACATTGAGAACCGTCTAAATATTTCGGATGGAAGGAGGAGGATTGTAGTTTCACGTGACCGTTAAACTCCAGATCGTGTAATAGTACATAACTCTATGGCCTACATAAAAACCCATCATGGCAGCCATCCAACGGTTCTTAATATCTACGAATCTATTACAGCAATCAAACTGAAATTTTGTATGTTGATCGAAGCCATTGACATAAGTAGGATATATGAAAATAGGCTATTAAGTTCTTCACGGAACTACTTGTTGCCTCATGAGGCTGACTAAACTTCGCTCCAGCCCTCACACCAAAAATACACTTTTTGATGGAGACGGCAATTGAACATGGGATATCAGGAATGGCAGCCAATAATTCTACCCAGTACAACATGAGATGGTCGACAAATTTAATTTGGTTTCATTTGGGGACCAGGAGAATAGTGGACAGTTTCAGGCACTTATTTATATGGTAACTAGCATTACCCGTCGTGGCTTCTATCGGAAACAGTTATTTCAGTAATTGAATGGAGATTGCTGGAAGAAATGAAAACGTAAAATCACTTATTGTGGGCGATGTATTGAAGACAGTGGTATGCACTCGCGGACCTTTTTGTAGAACTTTTTATGCCGAACAATTCTTACACTCATAGTATTTAGATATGCTTAACGGTTTGCCCAACGTATGCTTAAAAAGCGCACGGACGCCATGGTTTCTTCGACTTTTTCACTGAAATCATTACTGCTTGGCTTCCTTAGATCATAAATAAATTATTATCTACAGAAACCTTCCTCGAGATATCCTTTACAGAATGGTGAAATCCGTATCAAAATCTATCCAGTGGTTCTCTAGATTACTCGTGACATCAGAGAATCGGGGACTTTGTTTTATACTAAGTAGAGATATGTGTACATTTCAGTGAACAAAACTAATTCTGCAATTTCAGTGTTCTCATATTCATTTCTAAATGTATTTGTGTTCTCATAATTTTCTCCACCACACTTTTCCAATACAAACACCCACTCCAATCAATCTAGTATTGTTCTCAGTTGTCTTCTCAAAAATAAGTGAACCCAATCTCGGACCTTAGACCAAAACTAAACGTATTGCTAGAGTGGAAAATGATCCCTGGAACATTGGAACAGGTATCTGAATACGCACCCCTAGGCCACAGAAGTTGGTGAACCCTATGAACTTCTTCTTCTTGCCGTGCCGTCTTCTATCGAAGGTTGGCGATCTTGTCTATTCTAGTCTCCGAAAAGGGTCGTGGTGCTCATCTCAAGCCAGTACCTCATATTCTTTAGCCATGCGATTCTCCTTCGGTCAGGTGCTCTACTGTCCTGAGATCTTCCTCTGTATCACCAACTGTAGGATCCTGTATTTTTCATTCCGCATCGCAGTATTCTACGGGGGAAATGACCTCTTAGTTCCTCCTCTTAAAACAACAATAACTAACTAACTAACAGTGTTCTAAATATTCGAGTTTTCACTTCTTGATGAAAAGGAGCACTTCAGTCTTCTTGTTTAATCTCCCCATCACCTCAGTCTTCCTCATTCTTTTGGTCCACGAGATACGCAACATCCGCCGTTATAACCACATTTCGAAGGCTTCCAACTGTAACGATTCGATCCCATAGCTGTTATATTTAAAGGGTTATTCATTTATAATTATCATATTTATTATTCTTATTAATTAGTACATCAATGAGATGATTTTTATATCAGATAATTGTAAGCGGTTTTTATTATTATAGTCAGAAATATTTTTATTAACAATTATTTGTAAAGAGACGAAGTAAAATATATAATGCAACAAGATTGCCAAATAGGATCGACCCAATGCGTCACAAACTGAACGACGTAGTAATAATTTCACCACGGCAAACTGCGTCATTGTCATGAGTAACCATCACGTGCGCACAATCGAGTTCCTTCTGGAAGGAATAGAAGCTTGATATTTCACTCATGGTGCAACAACACGCCATTTTCTAATGTACGTACGCGTCAAGAATGAAGAGAGAGGGTAGCTTGCTTCTATAGTGGGGGCTGTGACACCACGTGACAAGGAAGTTATTAGTATCTGCACTCGACAAGACATCCATTGATCTACAGCTCTCAATGAAAGAAGGAAGTGGTAACCTTGCTTTCTGGGTCTTAATGAACTGAGCAAACAGAGTTGGCACAGTACGATGTCTTGCCGAAATCTATATCAATACATAATGGGTAATATCCCTGATCCAGAGTCTTTCTACAGATGGCAACGTATTTAATGAGGATATTTCATAGTAATTGAGATATCACATCATTTTTTAAACATAAGCGACGTAACATCGAGATCATCGATCATTTCTTAAATATGACGAATCTTCGACTGGGTGAGCAAACAATTCAATAAAACTATCGTCTCTATTATAACTTAACTTCAATTAACTTTCAATTCATTTTAAATGTTCATTTTCTTTTAAATAATTAAACCGCAGTTGGCGAATTAAATTCTTTTTTTTGTAACTATTAATATTTTGTTTTTGCATATAATAAATTCATTTTCTTTAACTTCATGACTGTAACTTTTCTTGTAGTTAGCATATACTATAGGCAAAATTCAACTACTCCTTATAAATAAATACTGAATGGTTAGTTAACTCAGTTACACTACGGCCCGGGTAAGTGGTCTCGAACTCTACTGCTGATAGCCGAGGTTAATTCACAAATTTCGATTCACTGTCTTAAATAGGAATCTGGCGCTCAACAACACTTATTATATTATACTATCGCAGGTAAGGTCACACCACAGTGTATATTATTTATTCTTATTATGTTTGTTAAATAGAACCTTTACAATTGTCATCACCACGTTGAAAGACACATTAAAAATGTTACATTTGGCGCCACAAAGTAGGACACGAAAACCATTCGGTATTTAGGAGAGGAGTGTATAATTTCAGTGCAAATTGTCAGTGCTTTTGGGGGACAGTGAAGTGAAGTGAAATTTTGGACGGGCAATTGTTATACAGTGTACTTCGAGATGTCGGAAGAGGAACAGAGGCAGTTGAGAAGTAGGAATAAAGTCGAGAAAGTTAATTATAAGGAGGTTGATAGCAGTAGTGATGTTGAAAGCGTAGAGAATAATACCAAGATGTCGGAGGTAAATCTTGAGAGTAATGAGGAGAAAGTTCCTGTGGTTAGCCCTAACACGAATTCAGAGGAAAATCTTGAAACGAATACAGAGGTACATCCTGAGACTAGTGGTAGTCTAGAGAAAGAAAAGTCTATAGAGATTCCTGAAGATCCATTAACTGCGCTCATAAGGCAGATGAGTAGAGATTTAAGTGCGAAATTTGATGAGAGTATGAATAGAAATAGTAAAAATATGAATTTGAAGCTAGATAGAAATAGTGAAGAGAATAAAAGAAGTTATTTGGAATTCAATGATAAATTTGAGAAATTAGATAGACATATGAATAAAATACAACAGGACAGGATGAGGATGTTTGATAAATTAGATAAGGATAGTAGAGAACGTCAGGAAAGGAGAGAGAAAGAAAGAAAAGAACATCAGGAGTGGTTGGAGAACTCAGATAGAGAACATCAGAAACGGATGAGGGAGAAAATAGATGAATGCAAATTGGAGGCAGACGAGATTTTAGGTGAAAGCAAATTGGAATTAGTGGAGACTGTAATTGAAAGTAGATTAGAGTCATTGGAGATTGTAGGTGAAAGCAGATTGGAATCGGAGGAGATCTTTGGTGAGGAACGGCAAATAGCGGAGATTTTAGGTGAAATCAGATTAGCGTCAGAGGAGATAGTAGGAGAAAGCATAGTAGAGTTGAAGGAGATTTTAGATGAACGCAGGATAGCTGTAGAAGAGACTATAGAATGTAGCGAAAAAGAAGTGAAGAAGATGAGAGAAAAGATAAGGAGAGAAGTAGGTAAGATAAAGAAAGTACTAAGCACTCAAGAAATTAAGATGCAGAAAATCTTAGGTGAAGAGGATATGTTGACTAGGGAAGAATTTAATGATGGTGTAGCGGAAATTAATGTGAAATTATTAGAGGTAGAGAAGCGTGCGTTAAACCATAGTCAGAAGGACATGATTAGAAAACAGGTTAAGAGGAGGAGAGAGATAGACAAGAGCAGAAGCAATAGTCCACGGTTAAAGAGAGCATTAAGTGATAGTAATGGAGAAGTGAAGGGAAAACCTGTAGGTAGATATTTTGGAAGTAAAATGAAAGAGAAGAGAATTAAGTTGCTAGAGGAGAAAGAAATCAGGTTGAGAGAGAGAAAGAAAGCATATGACGTACAGTGGCGTACTGAATTAGCCAGACTTGGGGAAGTAGTAAGAGGTAAGCCGAAGTACCGTGTTACTATTGATGAATATAGTACAAAGAAAGTAGAAATTAATGTTATAAGGATGGAGGAAAGTGGAATTCTAGTTAAAGATAGAAGTGAAGATGAATGTGGTAAGAACGGTGAAATGCCAGTGAACGTAGTTATGTAAATTTATATTACCGATAGTTGCTGTTCCGTATGACTTAAATATTAAATAGAGAAGTTTAGTATGATTTAAAAGAGGTAGATAAGAAACCTGCTGTGTGTAATTTTAATTCAGTCGTGAAGTTAGGATGGTAAGGGGCGCGTAGTGCCTACGCTTATTGATTTAGATTGACTAAAATCATTTAATTTGGAAGACAGAGGTTGTCGTGCTAGTGAGCAATTCAGGTAAGTTGAATGTAGGTCCTTAAACTGCAGGTAAGTTGGATGAAGTGAGAATTAAATTTAAAAAATAGGAAGGTTATTACATAGGTAAGTAATCGAAAGAAAGTAATAATTATTATGGCAACCATAATTATGAAAATAATGGTAATAAAGATTTAATTCAAAAGTGAGTGAAGATAAGATGATTCAGTGGTAATAAAATTAATTAGTTGAAGAAGTATTTATTTAATAAAGAAGTTTCATTGTGAGGACAGCGAGGTTATCAGTGGATATATTTTAAGAAATTTATAAGTGGTTTAGAATAGTTGATGGTAATGCGTTGTATGAATTAACCAACATCGGGTTGAAATGAGGAAGTAGTAACTAATTAGGACATCTGGTAACTTACTTGGTGACAGATATGTGTGTGTGTATGTGTGTATTTTCACGTAAATGGACGTGAGTTTGAAGTAGTAGGCCAACGAAGGTAATGCCGTTGAGCAATGTGGTTTTAAGTTTTGGTAAGATGCCAAATGAAGTTGTTTTTTGAGGACGTTTTTGGGAGGATGAAGTAGGTCAGCGAGGTATAGTCCGTTGAGCAATGAGATTTTTTATGGTGTCTACGGAACTACGTGAAGTTAATGTCGGGAGTTTTTTTTAAGTATATATGGTTGTATGCACACAAGGTAATAAGAGATTACAAAGGTAATATGGTCCAAGTTTTAGTTACCGTTACGCACGTTTTAAAGATATTACAAGGCTTGTTATCGAGCTAAACCACTTTTAGTAAAAAGTTACTGATGATTAATAACGAATTAATTATGTGGTAGATTGTTGTCCTACACAGGTAAAAGTAAAGATAATAATTATAATTAAAAGGTTGACATAATATTTACTAATATTGAAAGGAATTTGTTATAATTCGATGTTTTGAGGATTTTAAAGATAAATCATTTTTTTAGTAGACGAGAAATTAAAGTTTTATTTATGTCATACGGAGTTAGTAAAGATAAGTTTAATATTTTGAAGACAAGAATAAGTTAGTAAGATAAGTGTATACCTGAAGGGTTAATAATGAAGTTTCAATTAAAGGCAGGTGTAAGTTACGCATTTAATTTGGTAGAGCAGAGAGTGTCTTAACTGTGTTATAACTCAGGACTTGCTTTATGAAGTGATTATGGGAGAATATTTGCCAGTTAGGAGTGTCGGTGTTATTAACTATCAACTGGAACACTGTCATTATTTTAGGAAGACAATAGTTAGGAAAGCTAAGTATGATGTTATTATTCCAAGGAATTAGTCGAAGCATGTAAGATTTTTTTAGCTGAAATTTAGTGTGTTATTGGTCAGTAAGAGGTGACCTGTAACAATACGAAGATGTGGGATTATACCACGAATAGGGGAGTTTTTTTTGTATGTGACGTGTGATGTCACGATGAGTTTTGAGAGATTCTGGTATAGCAAGAGTGAGCTATAGTCCAGGCGGTCAGAACAAGTAGGAAGTGGTGTTTGGAGGACACGGTACTTAATTAAGTTTTGAGAGAAAACTATGTTTTTTTTAAGGTATTCAGCAAGAAGTCAAATCATGTATAGACTAAATTTGAAGTATAAAAGCATTAATATTTTGTGGAACGAAATATTTATTCCGAGGAGTTTGTCATGTGTTTTTGTGAAATAGTTTAGTGATATACGTAATTCAGGTATTGAGTAGTATTTTGTCCAAGTCTTAATCATTTTGTTGTGGTAAGTAAGGAATGACGATAGAGTAAAGATATCTTGACGCTAAGTTAAATTTTATAAGATGAACGAGAAGTCAGTTTTTATGTTCATTTGTGATTTTGAAAATTCAAGTTATTGTTTTCGAGAAGTAGTGAAGAGGAATTAAGGTTTTATGAAAAGTTAAGAAGTCGTGGAGACTTAGGAAGTATTAATTTGAAAGGAGCCGGCCGTGGCCTAAGTAAGAAATAAGCCACGAAGGCAGGTGAGTAGTAACTTGGATATTTAAGTGAACTGTTTAATAACTGCTTTAAGGTATTTCGATGTCATTATGTATTTGGGGAAATATTTACATGTATGACATATGCACTGAAATAGGAATTGCCTTAGGTATCTTGCTAAGTTATTTTTTTCTTCAATTATTGAAATTTTACTGCATTTGAGTAATCCCTTTATAGAGACGAAAGGAATATTGCGTTGTTTGCATATCGTATGCGGTAATAGTTATAATGTGTTAATCAGCTGGAAATACAACAATGTAATTCTACACCAGACTGACGAAAACTACGTTCACTAGATATGAAGACAAAATTGTATGTCAAACATACGATCACCGAGTGCAGCGTTGACATATATGTCAAAATTAAAAGTGAAGGGCATTATATATATACTTTTTTTTACAGCATATAAAAAAAATGAACATTATGAACATTTGGAAGAATGAGATGAATGAAAGTTAAAACGTGTATTTTGTGAAGAGTATATTTCTTGTATAATTTTATGTATTGTTGAAGGGTATTATTTGTATGTTGTCGTTATGGGGGTATTAATATTTAAATTTGTATTCATTTGTGTAGGATGTGTAGTGATATAAATAATGTTACATTTTATTTTAAATTATTTATATCAGGGGCGATTGTAACGATTCGATCCCATAGCTGTTATATTTAAAGGGTTATTCATTTATAATTATCATATTTATTATTCTTATTAATTAGTACATCAATGAGATGATTTTTATATCAGATAATTGTAAGCGGTTTTTATTATTATAGTCAGAAATATTTTTATTAACAATTATTTGTAAAGAGACGAAGTAAAATATATAATGCAACAAGATTGCCAAATAGGATCGACCCAATGCGTCACAAACTGAACGACGTAGTAATAATTTCACCACGGCAAACTGCGTCATTGTCATGAGTAACCATCACGTGCGCACAATCGAGTTCCTTCTGGAAGGAATAGAAGCTTGATATTTCACTCATGGTGCAACAACACGCCATTTTCTAATGTACGTACGCGTCAAGAATGAAGAGAGAGGGTAGCTTGCTTCTATAGTGGGGGCTGTGACACCACGTGACAAGGAAGTTATTAGTATCTGCACTCGACAAGACATCCATTGATCTACAGCTCTCAATGAAAGAAGGAAGTGGTAACCTTGCTTTCTGGGTCTTAATGAACTGAGCAAACAGAGTTGGCACAGTACGATGTCTTGCCGAAATCTATATCAATACATAATGGGTAATATCCCTGATCCAGAGTCTTTCTACAGATGGCAACGTATTTAATGAGGATATTTCATAGTAATTGAGATATCACATCATTTTTTAAACATAAGCGACGTAACATCGAGATCATCGATCATTTCTTAAATATGACGAATCTTCGACTGGGTGAGCAAACAATTCAATAAAACTATCGTCTCTATTATAACTTAACTTCAATTAACTTTCAATTCATTTTAAATGTTCATTTTCTTTTAAATAATTAAACCGCAGTTGGCGAATTAAATTCTTTTTTTGTAACTATTAATATTTTGTTTTTGCATATAATAAATTCATTTTCTTTAACTTCATGACTGTAACTTTTCTTGTAGTTAGCACATACTATAGGCAAAATTCAACTACTCCTTATAAATAAATACTGAATGGTTAGTTAACTCAGTTACACTACGGCCCGGGTAAGTGGTCTCGAACTCTACTGCTGATAGCCGAGGTTAATTCACAAATTTCGATTCACTGTCATAAATAGGAATCTGGCGCTCAACAACACTTATTATATTATACTATCGCAGGTAAGGTCACACCACAGTGTATATTATTTATTCTTATTATGTTTGTTAAATAGAACCTTTACAGTTGTCAACCACGTTTAACGACTCATTAAAAATGTTACACAACTTATTGCACAGAGCCTGGGTTAGAGTGTGTGTTTTAGTCTTCTGTCTTTTGACTTGTTTGATGCAGTCTCCACGTCTCCCAATTATGCATCGAGAGGTGCATATTTCATGGAATAGTGGGTCAGAGTCTACCCTTCCATTCCACACAATTGGCCTATTATGGGAAATGCATATCCCCTGACCAGTCATAGCCTAAGATCTAGGCTTTGACTGCAGTTACTGAGGAACTTTTGATGTGTAACATCTTTCCACGCGGTTGCTGGATATTTTTTGTGGGAGTGATTTTGGAAAAGGGACGGAAATGGGACGGAAATGTGTAAGAGGAAACAATGTGGAATGAATATCGCATAAGTTTACTTCATGGTTTGGAGGCCCCATTAAAGATATTCCTACAATAAATCATCTTCAAGTTGTCGTTCTCTGGTGTGAAAATATTCATTATATCATATTTGCTTAAAACAATTATGATTTATTAAATCTTCATACTTTGTCTGTGGAATGTATATCTCATACGGTTTACTTCAAGGTTTGGAGGCCCCATTAAAGATGTTCCTAAAATAAATCATTGGCACCACGACGTACCTCGCGCATGCGCACCGGTCAGGATTAGGCACTGGAGTTTTACAAGTAGTTATTTCAATGACCAACAGTCTGCGCTCCCGGCAGACCCAAAACTAATAGGTCATCGGCTTTTGAATATCTCGCGAAACAATAATGCTAGGGACTTGTATGAGGTGACCTAGGAGTCGGGGTGACGCCCCCCGTTTTTCTATCCCCCTCTTAATATAACCAAAAGACCCAAAACTAATAGGTCATCGGCTTTTTAATATTTCGTGAACCAATAATGCTAGGGACTTGTATGAGGTGTTTTAGGACTCGGGGTGACGCCCCTTTTTTCATGATTTTGTGATTTGCAGAGATGGGTAAATCCAGAGCAGAATATATGCAAAATTATCAACAAAAGAAACGTGAGAAAAAGAAAACTGGAGGATTTCAGCCGAAAAAAATGACTTCACATATATTTCATCTCAATTTCATAGTAGGATAACATGTCAGATGTTATACATCATATGCGACTACTGTAAGGCTCGTATCTTTTTTTTTTTCATTTTATGAAGGTCGTTCTCGTCTGCTTAATTATTGCCTTGATCTCTATTAATACCCAGTTAAAATATACTGCAGAATAACAGAAAGAAAATAGCAATTTTGTGGCAGTTGCTTTGTGTTTTTGACGACTCGGCAGTTCATTAAATGTGAGGGTTCCAAATGGAAGAAAGTTTCTCAGCAGGCGGGCGTGAAGTGTGAGCACGAGAAAGCAATCAGTCGTGTTTCAAGCCAGTTATACATTTCACAAAGGCAATCCTGAGAGTTCTTAATGAAATGCCAGATAGAAACAATTTAACCGTACGTTTGCGTCAGTAATGTGCCTGTTAAATGAGAGCAACTATTCTCATAATGAGGTTTGTTTACGCCGAGATATGAGGCTCGCTGTGTCCATATATATCCTACACTTGTCCGCGTGTGTAATTGGAAATTATGACCGCCATTGCTCATCCCCAGCGTGATACGACGTGGCTACCCCGCTGAGACCAATATTCGGGGGACTAATGAGCCGGCAGGTAGACTGTGCTCTCAGCTTCTCGCTCTCAATTCTGCCAGCGCATTGAAGTCTCCCCTTAACTTCACAGCCTTCTGCCCCAATTGCCCGCCAAAAGAGTGCTAACTTCGTGCATACTTGCTCACTCGTGTTTGGACCTTTTGCGAATGCGCCTCTCAGTCAGACATTAGCATTTGAAGACTCCACGAAAAAAAAAACGGGAAAAGTCACATTCTGTAAATAACTCAGAAGAGCGAATTTATACTTAGGTTGGTTGGTTGGTTGGTTCCTTAGTTTAGGGGCTGAGAAACGCGGTCATGTAGCCCCGTGTACTTTGGGTTTGTGTAGAATCTGTCTGATAACCGGAGTTAATTGTGATGACTGTATTATAGTGTGTGTATCTGTTTTAATTCAAGTAAGGACTGCAGACATTCAATTTCTCCAAGTAGTTCGTTCCTATGCCGCCATACGCCACCGTCATCGACCAACTAGTTCAGAACTTAGTTACCAGTTGCCACCGCAGTCAGGTTTTGACGACGAATGTAGGAACCTAAGAACGTTAGTCAAATGTTTAACCTAGGCCTATATATAATTTAGCTTCACACAGGTGTAATTAGTGGAAGGGTCTTTAACATGCCATAAATCTATGACATGGGACCGCCGGCTTTACTTCCCCTCCGAAGGAAGGCATACTGAGTTTTTTTTTTACATTCTTAAAAAAATCTGACGACTTCGGCCGGGTTTGAACCCGCGATATTGAGCATAGAAGCTCAGCATGCTACCAACTACGCCACTGAAGCCGCAGAATTGATACTTTCAACACTAAAGAGAAATCCTTAAAACACCCCAAATTGAGAATAAGCAATGTAGCTTCTTTTAGCCAAATTCATTTCTTATAAAGGAAGACGTAGATACGAGCCTTGTGGTGCTAAGTTGGCCTAAACGACAAAGAAAGAATGAATGAAAGAAAGAAAGAAGGAAAGAAAGGAAGAAAGTACATAAAAAACATATAACAACATAAGATAAATTATGAAAAAGTGAGAGGATATGGGATGTTCTTTCCGTTTTCACTAAAAATAACATCCTCTGTGTCTCGGTGACATTCCGCTTAGTTTGAAATTAATTTCAACTGAACTGTAATAACGACGGCTGGCCACCAGAATGCGCCAGGAATTCATTTTTGAGAAACATTGACTTACCCCGCTCTTTCCGTGGGGTCTTCATTTATTTCTTAATCCAATATAGAGGAAAAATGTAAGGAACATTGAGGCTTTTTGGTCGTGTAGTGCACAAGTAGGGCGATACACGTTGATGGCGAGGATAGCAGGAGGTCACAAGTTCGAGTTCAGCTTGTATCTGTTTTTTTTTTTTTTTAGCGTATGGCTTTTAGTGCCAGGAGTGTCCGAGGACATGTTCGGCTCGCCAGTTTTGTAGCTGCTTCGAGACGGACACCCAATGGGTGAGCTACAAGTACCGTTGGGGAGGGAAGGAGGGAAGTTGGAATGGAAGGACGAGGAGTTGGAAGGTAGTGGCTGTGGCCTATAGTTAGGGACCAACCCCGGCATTTGCCTGGAAGGAAGATGGGAAACCAGAGAAGACCATCTTCAAGGTTGCCGGCGGGGGGATTCGAACCTCCTCGCCTCCCGGATGTGAGCGACTGCCATCAGTCATGCCGTAACCACCACGGCTAACTCACCCGGTTTGTATCTGATATAAGGTGTGATCAAGAAGTTTCCGTTTGATGGTCGTACAGTCCAGAATCGGTGAGCAATAAGGCGCTCATCCCACTGCCGCACGAGGTTAAGATCCCCGTGTACTATAACACCGCATCCTGCTGACTGAAGAAGTCCGTAACCGCCTGATGCACATCCTTGTCCGACAGAAATCGTCGACCCTTCAAGGCCTGTTTTAAGGGACTTATTTATTTATTTATTTATTTATTTAGCGTATGGCTTTTATGGCCGGGAGTGTCTGAGGACATGTTCGGCTCGCCAGAGGCTGTAACTGCTTCAAGTGGACACCCATGGGGTGAGCTACAAGTTCCATTCAATTTTAAGTAGTTCCAAATTTCGCTACCAGATGTCACTATCACCTAGAGGTGAAAGTTGGAAATTTGATAGAGCGTTACAACGAAATCTAACCTAGAAATTTAGCTTCACACAAGTTTAGTTAGTGGAAGGATCTTTTACAAGCCATAAATCTATGACATGGGACAGCCGGCTTTACTTCCCCTCCGAAGGAAGGCATACTGAAAGATTTTAAAGCTCTTAAAAAATCCGACGACTTCGACCGGGTTTGCACCCGCGATCTTGGGAACAGCAGTTCAATATGCTACCAACTACCCCACTGAATCTTTTAAGGGACTGAAAGCGTGATAATCAAATGGGGAAAGATCAGGACTATAAGGTGTATGTTAGAGTGTCTATTTGAGTTGGCGTACCTTGTGCGTTACGGCCTTTGCGGTATTGGAACGTGCGCTATTCTGAAACAGCAGCAACCCTTGTTTCAGATTTTCCGGACGTTTCACCTGAATTCCACGGTGGGTGAGTGGATAGCGTGTCGATCTACTAACCCCAAGATTGCAGGTTTGCTCCTGGCCGTGGTAAGTGATTTTTGAAAAGCAGCAAAAATACGACACGCATGTCATACGATGTTGGCATGTCAAAGAACCCATTTGAATTCAGTAGGCCGTGTTCATAATGGCAAAATTAATCTCGGGAGTATCCGCCAACACAAAGTTCCTCATTTCTCTACTAGAAAGCGCTATAGTGTTCAAGGCGCTGAAATATCTAACCTTCTTGACTTTCATAGTGATTCAAGGAACAACGAAATTCGACGTGCAACCTACCCTCTGGGTGTCAAATTACAAAGCTTGCACCCGGCATCCGAGGCCATACGATATTATTATTATTATAATTATTACCTTTATTCTACGCCGTACTTTCTCTAGCGTTGCGCAGTACCGTTCCCCAGAGATAGAAACACCAGGTTCCTTGAAATCAATGTTTTGCTCGAGCCCCTCTTGAAATACGTTTAATTATTATAACTATCCACTACCAGCTATTCTGGAAAAACAATGCCATTCTCAGAAAAGCATCTGATGCTCAGTCATAATTTTAAAACAGGTTAACACACAAAATTCCACACATACCCAAGTACAAGGGGCCTAATGACCACGATGTCCAAGCCTCTCAAATGAAACAACATCAATATAGAGTACTTTTTGACATTGCCTGACAGCTTAGGCCTACAGCTTACACCAAGAACGATCTTTTTGCCATCCTTCGTCAGTAACTAAAACTGTCAGGGTTGTGACCAAGTAAACTGCAAGGAAAATAATATATTGATTGATTTGTATCACTCCATACTAACCAGCCTGTAGTTTTGAAAATCAAACTATTCTCAGGAAGGCCCTTGTTCCGTCACTTGGAAGGTTATTATTAGGGCTCGAATTTTTAGGTGCTAAAATCGGGAAAATATTTATTTTATGTATTAAAAATACCTGAAATATGTGACAAAAAAGTAAAAATGAAATGAAAGAGAAAATCCACAGCCTGCTTCCAGTCTCCGACCGGGTCAGGAATGGAATGAATGAAGCCCCCAATCTAGCGGCGAGGATATGAACTGTGCCGGCTGCCGAGGCCTGACGCACTCCTCTGGGGCAATGATTAAATGAGTGACAGATGAAATGAAATGATAGTGGAGAGTGTTGCTGGAATGAAAGTTTGACAGGGAAAACCGGAGTACCCGGAGAAAAACCTGTCTGCCTCCGTTTTGTCTAGCAGAGATCTCACATGGAGTGACCGGGATTTGAACCATGGATCCAGCGGTGAGAGGCCGGCGTACTGCCGCCTAAGCCACGGAGGCGTTCACAAAAAAGTAAAAATATTTAATTAAAATATTAAAATATTAATGTGAATATAAACAATATGAAGTACTCACGAATGCAATTTATTCTACTGGATGTCTTACTGACTGCTGAAGCATTACAATACACAACGAGATACATCTTCAAGTTGTCCATCACAAATGAATGATGATTATCGCGAAACACTTATTCTGAAGGCGCGAAACTGCGGCTATATGTTTCTTGACCTTGAGGTGTTGTGTAACTTAAGATCGCTGTTCAGCCTTGATTGCTTTCCCACATGGTTGGCAGAACAAAACACTCCCATCAGAAGTAAAATTATCTTTAATTTCTGCAATAGACGATAACTTGTAGTTGGACTTTAGGCATCGTAGAACTGCCTTACACTTCACAGTGCCAGTCCAGGTAGCGGTGGAGGGGTAGGTCTAGCACGTGGTACAATATGGCTATGGGCAAGGAAATCACTGGCTTCCACAGTGAGTGGCACAGGGCGACAAGTTAAGAATAACACAGATGCGAGCTGACATACGCTCTGCATATGCTCACAGGTTTTTGGCTGTTGAAGTAACACAGAGAAACAAGTAGTTCCGTGAAGAACTATACAGCCTATTTTCATATATCCTACTTATGTTAACTGCCACAATCAACATACAAAATTTAAGTTTAATTGCTGTAACAGATTCGTAGATATTGAGAACCGTCTAAATATTTCAGATGGTCGCCAGGTTGGATTTTTATTTTTGTACTATTACATTAAGATTATTGTGTACGTGTGGTATTCAAACTTCAATCGCATGATTAGACAACAAGAAGTAAAAACGAGATTTTAAAATTACGCACAGCAGCCATCTTGTGATAATGCAAACCATTGAAATAAATTAGATGCCAGTGGATCAACATTTGTATAAGCATTTAACGTGCAACGTTTCACGGCACTCGGATAGTTAATTCGCGAGAAACGTCCATTTAAATATTTATACTTCGCGTCGCCGCCATGTTGGATTTGTGCTCACCAGGTTCCTGAAAGTCCTATAGGTGAACATATGTTCATAGTCTCTATGAACATTAAAAAATTCAGTTTGGTTGCTGTAAAAGATTCATAGATATTGAGAACCGTCTAAATATTTCGAGAGCTCACCATCTAGGAGTGTTATGTGTATAGGCCATAGAGTTATGTACCATTCAAGGACAATTGTTGCCTAGGTTCATTATTCAAACTTCCACTTCGATCGCATGATTACGACACAAGAAATTAAAACTTAATTTTAAAATTTCGCACAGCCGCCATCTTGAGGTTATGTAAGCAATTGAATTAAATTAGATGGCAGTGCATTACAATCTGCAAAATCAATTACTGTACCACATTTCACTGCGCTCAGAGAGTTAAATCACGAGAAAAGTCTATTAAAATATTTTAAATTCGCTTGGTCGCCATGTTCGTTTCGTACTTTACAGGTTTATGAAATATACATAGGTATACCTGTATCAGTACCCTTTATCACCGTACAAAATTGCAGGGTGATATCTGTAATAGTTTCTGAGATATAGAATGTCAGTGAAATATTTCGCACAGCCGCCATTTTGAGGTTATATAAACAATTGAACTAAATTAGACTCCAGTGCATTACAATGTGTATAAACATTTGCCGTACCAAGTTTCATTACATTTAGATAGTTAAATCGCGAGAAAAGTCTATTTAAATATCTCAACTTCGCTTGGCCGCCATGTTGGTTTTGTAGTCACCAGGTTTTTGAAAGTCTCATAGGTGAACTTATAGTAGTGCCCTTTATCACCGTACACAATTTCAGGGCGATATCGGTAATAGTTTGTGAGATATTGAATGCTAGTGAAATATTTCGCACAGCCGCCATATTGGATTGGAGAGACGTAACAAAATTTGAAGGGCACGGTCGAGGTCGCCGGGAATAGTGCTATGAACTTCCCGAGTTTCATTGAAATCGCTCCAGCCGTTTCGATTTTATTAGGGGGGGGGACACGCACACGAATCACACACACACGCACACACACACACACACACACACACACACACGCACACACACACGGACAAAAGGTGATCTCATAAGCCTATTTTTTCAAAATTGAAAATAGGCTAAAAATGCAATAAACTGGAAGATCTAGCGTACTGATTTTAAGAAAATTTAAATATTAGATCGTTTTATGTGCTACTAAGTGAAAAGCGGGAATTTATGTATTTATAGAAAAAATGCTTAAAATATGTATTTACATAAAGAAATATTTATTTACCTAAAAATCCGAGCCCTAGTTATTATGCAATGAAGGGGGACCTCTTCGAACGATATCTTCAATAACACTTACACTTGTCGTACCAGGTTTTAAATAAATATAAATTTAAAATAAATAAATAAAACAATATTTGCAAGAAAATGTAAAGAATCACTAACGGGCCATCATTGCGTACAGGCCCTGAACGCTTACGGGCCCCTATGCATTTGCCCCACTGCCCCCCCCCCCCCCCTCCCTCTTCTCGGCGGCCCTGGCAATGGAACCCAGCAATCAAAGAACAGGGTGGGTGTCATCTTTCCAGCACACTTTTGGGTCTTGAAATTCTTCGTACGAGGGATGATACCACTGCATCATCGACGCATTCGGTTCCCAGTAGTGGCACCAATTTTCGCCCCCTAACGACAAACTTTTGATCACGCCTTATACAGTAGAGTCTCGCAAACTCGGTAACCCGGCACTCCGGATTTCTCGGCCACCCTGGCAGGAGAAAACAAGTAGTTCTGTGAGGAAATATACCACCTATTTTCATATATCATACTCATGTTAATTGCCTCTATCAACATACAAAATTTCAGTTTGAAGGTTGTGATAGATTCGTAGTTATTGAGAACCGTCTAAATATTTCATATGGTCGCCAGGTTGGATTTTTATTCTTGTAATATTACATTAAGATTATTGTGTACGTGTGGTATTCAAATTTCAATCGCATTATTAGAACACAAGAAGTAAAAATGAGATTTTAAAATTTCGTACAGCTGCCATCTTGTGATTATGCTAACAATTGAAATAAGTTAGATGCCAGTGGATTAACATTTGTATAAGCATTTGACGTGCAACGTTCCACTGCACTCGGATAGTTAATTCACGAGAAACGTCCATTTAAATATTTATACTTCGCGTCGCCGCCATGTTGGATTTGTGCTCACCAGGTTACTGAAAGTCCTATAGGTAAACATATGTTCATAGCCTCTATGATCATAAAAAATGTCAGTTTGATTGCTGTAAAAGATTCATAGATATTGAGAACAGTCTAAATATTTCGGATGCCCGCCAGTTTGGATTGTTATATTTATAGGCCATAGAGTTATGTACCATTCAAGGACAATTATTGCCTAGGTTCATTATTCAAACTTTCACTTCGATCGCATGATTACGACACAAGTAATAAAAACTTAGTTTTAAAATTTCGCACAGCCGCCATCTTGAGGTTATGTAAACAATTGAACTAAATTAGATGCCAGTGCATTACAATATGTACAATCATTTCCTGTACCACAAATCACTCCGCTCAGAGAGTTAAATCACGAGAAAAGTCTATTAAAATGTTTCTAATTCGCATGGCCGCATGTTCGTTTTGTACGTTACAGTTTTATGAAAGTTACATAGATAAACTTGTATTAGTACCCTTTATCACCGTACAAAATTTCAGGGTGATATCTGTAATAGTTTCGGAGATATAGAATGTCAAAGAAATATTTCGCACAGCCGCCATGTTGAGGTTATGTAAACAATTGAACTAAACCAGACTCCAGTGCAATACAGTGTGTATAAATATTTGCTGTACCAAGTTTCATTACGTTTGGATGGTTAAATCGCGTAAAAAGTCTATTTAAAAGTCTCAACTTCGCTTTGTCACCATGTTGGTTTTGTAGTCACCAGGCTTTTGAAAGTCTCATAGGTGAACTTCTAGTAGTGCCCTTTATCACCGTACACAATTTCAGGTCGATATCGGTAATAGTTTCGGAGATACTGAATGCTGGTGAAATATTTCGCACTGCCGCCATGTTGGATTGGTGAGATACAATCAAATTTGAAGGGCTTGGTCGGGGTCGCCAGAATAGTGCTATGATCTTACCGAGTTTCATTGTAATCGCTTCACCCGTTTAGATGTTATTAGGGGAGGAAACACACACACCATCACACACACACACACATCATCACACACACACGCACATACACACGGACAAAAGGTAATCTCATAAGCCTATTTTTTTTTTCATAAAATGAAAATAGGCTAAAAGTCATAATTTTTGTTTTTGTGTTTCCGCACAGAGTGCTATTATGTTTTCTTTCGTCTTCTCCATCAATGGAATTATCGACAGTTAATAATAATAATAATAATAATAATAATAATAATAATAATGTTATTGGTTTTACGTCCCTTTTAACTACACTGGCTTTTAGAGACGCTGGGGTGCCGGAATTTTGCCCCGAAGGGGATCTTTAACGTGCCAGTAAATGTACTGACACGGCTCCAGGACAGTTAAATACGACGCGAAACAAGTAGACCTATAATACATAGTCAGAATAGTAACGAGGACTGATAAATACAGGTACTGTACAGTACTGTAAATGCACAAACTGTTGGCAGTAAGAAGTAAAGAAACGGTTCTCGCGCAGAGCGTTGTTTTTATTTGATTGCGCATTCTCTGCAATTCTGTTTCTTCGCCGTCTTCGTGACGACGCTTCAATAAACAGGTTTCAAAGAGAAGAGCAAAAGAGCATTACTTACTTTTTTGCAAAGAAGTAAATGGTAATTTTAATTAAGTGAAAAACTATTTACCTACAGGAATTGCTTTGTACACATACTGTACAGTGTACATATTATAAAAATAATTTGTTGGCCTAGATTTTCTAAGTTTTCTTCTATAATTTACAGTAATTGTTTCGCTTGA
This sequence comes from Meconema thalassinum, assembly GCA_946902985.2. NCBI lineage: Eukaryota > Metazoa > Arthropoda > Insecta > Orthoptera > Tettigoniidae > Meconema > Meconema thalassinum. The sequence continues at coordinate 68,645,301 of OX336392.1, read as the reverse complement.
TTCTTATGCAGTACAGTACTGAACTATATATTCAAATACTGTAATTGTAGTGGCTTAATCGTTTTAAAACTTGTGTTTCTGTTAAATACAAATAAATGTACTGCATTGCATTAATTTTAAACCAAAACAAACAGCTTATTTCTTCTTTTTAACACATTTCCCGATAACCCGGCATTTTCGCGAACTCGGCCACCCTTCGGTCCACATTAGGCCGAGTTTGCGAGACTCTTCTTCTTTTCTTAGTCGTTTACCCTCCAGGTTGTTGCAACCCACGGGCTCAGCGAGGGAACTCACCACTACCGCCTCTACGGGAAGTGTCCTAGAGCTGGGAACATCGAATCGGAAGGGATACAACTGGTGAAGTGGGATTGGCACCTCGCCCAGGCGGCCTCACCTGCAAAGCGAACAGGGGCCTCACGAGGGAAGGTATTGGATGGTCAGGATGGATAGGCAAGGAAGAGGGAAGGAGGCGGCCGTGGCCTTGAAGAAGGTACTGTCCCCGATAATCCGGATAGTAGGCTGTCAGATATCCGCCCCCTCAATCGGATTGCCAATAATCAATCGCACCGGCACAGCTACATCAATGAAAATGGCACTGACAGATACTACCGAGATTAGAGCACAGTAGTTAACAAGAAATTATTGTGGAACACACCAAAATATACGGGGGTTCATACTTACCTTTTACTTACCTATTCAAACTAATCTCGGGTCTGGGTTGCCAACTGGATCACTTAAAAGTATGCCCTCACAATAACCTCCACCACGATATTTAAAATGAACCAAGACGGAAACAAGAAACTTTATACTGCACAATAATTTATTTCACATAAAGAGAATAATTTAACAAAAATTTAACAACAAAAAATACGTGGCGATCAGAAGCCATTGTCAATATAACCATGTCCTCCTGTAGGACTTGTAGACTTTACATACAAAATTTCAGCTTTCCCTAGCTCAAAAGAACGTAATAATAATAATACACTTGGAATGGATAAGGGAGTTGGGACGAGACATATAGCAATTGTTTTCCTTTTTCATAAACATCACATTTTATTTATAACCGCAAGGCTACTATGTAGGTGACCTTGGCCTCTATCATACAGTTGTCTGGCCAGCTGCGATACACCCTACACCATGTCGCATGCTTGCATCGTCAAATGGACCCACCTGTCCAGCCAACGTTAGCATATGCTAGTTACATCAGAGCCTAGCTCCTTTTCAAAACACTTTAAATGTTCACGTCTCAACTCAAATATTATCACGCAAATCTTTTAAATGCTCCATTCAAATATCAATTGATTACTCTAATAATCCCAAATCTTGTTTAATTGTATATTCCAATTGTTTAACTAGCGTTGTTTAGAGTATAATAACAAAAACGCTTAATGTTTATAACAAAATGCTCATTAATTATTTATAACATTATAAATCGTTTATAACATTGTCAAACGACAATTGAAAAATTTATACACGCCTCTATTAATCCCTTTCGTTTCCAATTATTATTAAAGATATTTACATAGTTATTTACAATATTTATATTATTTATTTTAGAAATACATTAAACCACACGTTTATCCGGTTGATAATTACTTAAATCGTGGTGATATAATCGACCAATGAAGGTTAGTTATATTTAAATTTTAGATTCAGGTTTAATAAGCTTTAATAATTATTATTATTTGTGACGGTAACCTCCATTCAAAATCGTTATCTCAAATTATTTAAACACTCTTGTTAATTTTAACAGTAACTTCACATGATTAATTTTCAAAGGACCTGGACAATACACTCAGCGGAAAAATACCTCGCTCAAAACGCACAAAATTGCACAAAAATAGGCCCAGAATTCATCATATATCTCAATATATATGGAATCAAAATCTTCCACAATACATACAAAAAACCTCCACTTATAAATTCATCAACTTCATTAATATTACTGTAGGAACCTCCTTCACTTATTCAAGGGCATTATTCATCAGCGACTTTTACACGTCCACTGAACTAACGATTATACATCCATAGTTCCACTTTAAAAATTCTTATATTCATTAATTGTTTCGAAAACTGTTATTATATTTAACCTTCGTGGGTTTCATTCATGAATCGATATGAAGTAAAAATTTGCCAATCACAAATAAATTTAATAGCAAATACGATTAGACACACCTCCCTGGTCTATCAAAATTGAGATTAATATCATCAAAGTATCGCAGTATAAAATACTATCTTCAATCAAAGTTCATCTAAACTGCATAAATAATCGAATAGAATACAATTAGACTGTGGAATGCAAACATTATTGTTCCAATCTAGAATTGAGAAAAAACTCCTATCAAAAGTTCATTACTATAGTGTATTCAATAAATCGTAATCAAAGTTCATATTTCATAAAATTGTCTATAATGCAATGGTATTTCAGAACTGACGATAAATGTCTATGTTGCAATCATGTTTATAAAACGACTAGTATTTCCAAGATCGTCGATACAGTAATAGATTTTAACGCTCTAAAATCTTTTAATTATTCTTCTTTCTTGAGGATGACAGAAAGTTGGTCAAAGTAATTTACTGAATAGAATTACTTTAATAAAATGACACGCTGTCTGAATTCAAATTTGCCATAGAAAATCATTAACTTTACAGTCAAATCGTGACTACAAAAATATGCAAATTACTGAAAGAATATATATATCAGTCTCAACTGATCCAAAATTATTTAAATATGCCAATGACATAATAATGTCTCAATAAATCGTAGAAAAAAGCATAAATCATCAAAGTGTACTGAGTACAGAAATATCAAGCAAGAATATGGGGCAAAATATATGGGACAGAAAATATGGGAAAAATGGTTGCTCAGATATCGCTAAATGGCTCAAATAAAACAAGAAACGTTCACGACTACCTTATCTGTTGATTGAAGTTCTAGAGGAAAATTTCCAAAGAAGACTGCTGATAGTTCCATTTCACCACCGTAAAGATGTGCTCCGACCTCGAACCTGGAACCAGCGCCCTCGGAGAATAGAACTGCTTCCTCGTCCGGAAATTGCACTGCTCCGTGTAGACGATAGACATCTTTCTGGCAAAACTCTTCTTTGTGAGCCGGGTCTACCCTGGCCTCTCTTGATAGTTCCCTGAATTTCTGGTAGAAATTCGCCATGAAGTTTATTGCAATTATTTCCGCAGAAATGTTCATACTTGTAGAGTATGAAAATATTTCCACTGCCATTTGATATAATTCAGCGTTGGACTACGATGCATGAGTGTAGTTGGATGTTCACTACATGCTCGCTTTTGTATAAAGACGATTAACGAAGTTCCATGCTGCTATTTCACTCCATTGATATATGTCCCAATTGCATTAAAGTTTTAGTCTTCCATCTCCACTTCCGTTATAATAATAGTTGAAAGAACTGCCAGATTATATTGTTGCATTGTAGAATGTAGCGTTATATCACCAAACGTAATCTTCTGTATCACGGTTGCAATACACGTGTCAGCCGTAGTGTAGAATGTGGTGTTATAAAAGTGCTTCTCAGGTGGCGAGAAAATCACTTTTGTCTGCAGTCTTAAAATACGAATATCTTCCAAAGTATAATCGTGAAAATGTTCAACTTTCCTACACACCTCAATACTGTAATGCACAATTGAATTAGCATAAAGGCAGTATCTAACTCTTGATAGATTATCTTGTAGACTCGTTTATGTGTGGGCTCCAACTTCGCCTAGTTTCACTAACCGTAAAATTGAACTGCTGCACGCTCCGTGCTCGTTTGATGCGGTGGGCTCTACCACACGCGCTAATGACGACTTGCTTCACTGAATAACTCGAAGTCTGACAATGTGAGAATCAGAAAAACGACTATGATACATCAGAAATGAGCAATGAGAGCTCCTCTCTGCTGTGCAAGACCTTTTATCAACTTCTTACGGGGCGTATCCATCCCTTCCATAGCTTGTTCCTCCGTCATTGCTAGAAGTTCTAACTTTGGCTATACTTGACGGATTTTCAAATTTCAAAAACTCCAAATTAATTTCTTCAAAATTCCAAATCAATGCCATAACTGAAAATAGATTTCCACAATTCTGCATTCCAAAAGTAATTAAATATGGTAGTTTCAGTAATCTCCGTCTCCCTCCAAACTATCATTCATTGGTTCGAGCCTTTCCTCCAATAGCGTAACTTCTTCCTTAGCACAATTCCTTGTTTCCTTGCGACTGCGTCGTAAATCTCAGATCTTTCTCGAACAAAATCATGACGTCACCAAGAATCTCAGCTCAACCAGCCTACTTGCATAAAGTCTGCGTCATCCGTGCCTACGTCATGAATATACACGTCACAACTATGACAGCCATAACTTTATTCATATATGCCAATACAGCCACCGTGGTCTCAATATAATTCAATTTACGGGGGCATTCTCCCTTCACCACGTTTTAAAAACAGTTGCAAATTGTTTTTAAACTCTGTGTTATAAATATCTGAATTCACTTGAACACGAAATTGAATTATTATTGGCTTACTCTTGGATAATATTTCTTCAAGTTTCCAGCATTGAACTTGCCATATACGACATTATTCTCATCATCGTAGAGTTCATAACAGTTGTTTCCATAAGCATTCGTAATTCTGAACGGACCCATAAACACTATTCCAAACTTGGGATAGATTTTCTTAGTCACATCAGCCTTGACAGGTCTGCGTAGTAATACTAGATTTCCAATTTCTAAGGGAGCACCAAAACGTTTTCCAGCTACTCTTTTCAGTCGTTTTTGTGCTGCTTTCTGGAGTTGTTCCTTCGCTCTGTCAATTCTCTGCTGCCTTCCTAGGTCGGGATCTCTAGGAACGTGGTTGAAAAGATTATCCCACGGCCTTTCTGGGTTTCTTCCTAGATGAAGTCTCATTGGCACCTCGCCTGTGCTCTCCTGCACTGTAGAATTTAGACACTCCTCAATAAGGGGTACAAATCTCACCCAACCAGAATGATCATTCGGACAGAAAATTCGACAAAATTTCGAAAATTCAGCCATATATCTTTCTGAAGAATTCGATTCTGGATAACGCACGCTTGAAAATATGTGCTTAATACCAAGCCTTTCCATATCTGCAGTAAATTCTAAGGATGTAAACTGAGCTCCATGATCCGATAGTAGATATTCTGGTTTACCAGCTTTTGGAAATACAGCATGTTCCAGTCTGCTTACAACGTTCCTCGTGTTAGCTTTTTGCATGGGACTCATTGTCACAAATTTTGAGAAGACATCCACGGTAACCAACAGGAACTGATTACCCTGGTATCCCTTCGGACAGGGACCAAATATGTCCGTCGCCATGAGTTCATTTGGTTTAGAGGGAATCATAGCCTTAGGTTTTCCTTTTAATAGAGCGGAAGCATACTTTGCTCTTTGACATTTATCACATGAACGAATGACATTAGCAATGCTGGAACGCATGTTAGTCCAAATAAACCTCTCTTTAAGAGTATCAAGAGTTTTGTCCAGTCCTGCATGTCCAGTTGCGTGATGAGCTACCCACACTAAATTGACAACAAGTTTAGGTGGCACGACTATTCGGAGCTTTGTATGCGCAGAGTCAGCATACTTACATACGACGTCTCCACTCAAGACAAAGTGTCGTGAATCTCTCAGTGTAGCTGCATAGTCAACATCAGTATTGTCCATGTAACCCTTAAGGAACCTGTACATTTTCCTGATTGGAGCGTGTCTCTTCTGTGACACAACGATTCGGGCTAACCTCATAACGGTCTCTTGATCTTGCTGCTCCAATTGTACATGGTGTATCTGCACATTTTTGATAGGGTTACGTGATAAAGCATCAGCCAGTAAGTTGTCTTTCCCAGGCTGATGGACGATAGTGGCGTTAAACTGTTGGGTGAACAAAGCCCAACGTGTCAATCTATCACTAGACATGTCAGTTTGCAGCATAAACTGAAGTGCTTTGTGATCTGTAATAATGATAACCTTGTGTCCCAGCAGCATTTTCTTCCACGCTTGCAAAGCTGTTACAAAAGCTAACGCTTCTAGTTCTGTCGTAAAGTAGTTTTCCTCGTGTTTCTTTAATTTCCGACTAGTGAACGCAATGTAGTGCTTGTTGCCTGCCTCGTCTTTTTGGTATAAGACTGCACTAATGCCTATTCTTGATGCATCAGGCTCAATATAGAACACCTTCTCAAAGTCTGGGTACTCCAGTTTAACGTTGTTTCTGAGCATCTCCTTTGCTTTCTCAAAAGCCTCGTCTGCTGCGGTACTCCATTTCCATCTGTTATTCTTCTTGAGTAAGTCTCTTCTTCTCTGGGTTGTGTGTGGCTAATGCATTCTCTCCTCTCTACTTTCTCTTCTGTCCTGTATTCCTGTTTTCTAAATTCTGCTGGCTTGTAGAAGGACCAGGATCGATCACTACATCCTGTCTTTTCTTTTGGTTTTCAGCTTCCTTCTCTCGTAATTCCTTCAAATACTGCTGACTTTCTTTCTCTCTCTCTTGATACTTGTCCGGTGTCATAACCTGACCTTGAGAATTCTGATTCCGATTCTGGTTATTTCTGTTGTAGTTCCTATTGTAACCATTGTTATTATAGTATCTACCTCTTCCGTTATTATAATTCCCTCTATTGTTATTCCAGCCTCGTCTTTGCTGATATGGACGGTAACCTTGTGATCTGTTGTTGCGAAAATAGTTGTTCCTGTGAGGACCTACATTTTCAGTTTTCTCTTCATCAGCAGGCTTATCAGTTTGCTGAACTTGATCTATGTAGACTGTATTAATGTCTTTGAATTCGTGCCTCTGACCTTTTTGAACCAAATTTGGCATCGGACTCGTGTAGTCAAGCCTTCTCAATAGTTCGTCCATACTGGTCAAATCCCTGATATTTGACGATATGATAAGTCTTCTTACCTCCACAGGCAGCATACGAGAAATAGCATCTATCAACTGCTCTGTCGACAATGGGGGTTGCAAGAATCTCAAGCGCGATAACTGGCTCGTGAAGAAATCAGCGTACCGTGTTGGAAGAGTACCTGAATACTTCCTCGAGTATACCTCAGCTCTTAATGAATTTTGTGCTTCTATTGACCAGAATCGTTTTATCAGTGCCTCTGCAAATTCATCGAAATTACTAAAAGTGTACCGAAATGCTCTGAACCATTCAAGGGGTCCTCCAGCTAGAAATCTTTCTACGATTCTCATCTCTCTTTCTCTAGGAATATGAGCTTCAATAAAATAGTCTTTAAGGTTCCGGATATACTCTATCGGTTAGACTATCAGTATTACTAAATTTTTGAGGTTTGTCCTCAAAGTTTCGGATGACTGTCACATTTCTTGGATATGGATCCATGTAATGCTTCCCACTATCACGATATTTCCATTCAGGTTCAATATTCCTATCCTCTTCTTCTTCCCGAAATCTGAATATACGTTCCTCAGGACTAATATCTCTCTCTTCTGTAGCGAGGTTACATCTTCTGACGTAATTCCTATCATCTTCACAAGTCAACCCTTCTGGATCCTTATCTGTGATTTCCGTGATGACTTTCCTAATCAACTCTTCTTTATACGTTTCCATCATGCTAGCTTCTCCTAGTTTCAAATTCTGAAGTTTGCTCGTAGTTTCATTGACATCAGAGACAACCTTATGAATTTGTTCCTCTAACGCGGTTTTTAATGCTTGCACGTCCTGACCTATTTGAGTTCCATCCTCTACCTGCTTTTCGGATAGCGAATCCATCCTTATACTCAAATCCTTTCTAATTTGAACTACCTCATTATTTATACCTACTTGTGTACTGGCAAGTTTTCGTTCAATTCGCTCCTGAATCTGATTGACATGTTCCCCACTTGACCTGTTCCATTCATCTTTCCAAACCGTTACATTTGCAGTTAACATTTCCGCAATATCTACTTCAATGTCTTCCTTAAGTAAACGATTATGATCTAAGACTTGGTTTCTCATGACCTCTACATCATATTTTAATCCAGCTAGAGAAGCTGTTGTCCTAACAGACTCGTCAACCAACCTAGTTGTTAAAGCACTAATGTTACGAGTACAAAGCGTTTTTGAAGTTTCAATTTCTTCTCTAACTTTATTAACATCAGTTTGAACTTTGGCAATGTCTACAAAAACTGTATTAACTTCTACTTGTATCTTATTGATATCGCTTTGCATCTCATTTACATCAGAATGAATATTATTTATGTCTACTTGAACGTTTGACACATCGGTTCGTACATTTCTAATCTCTCTTTGAACTTCTTCTACCTTGTCTTGTACAGTAGCAAGATCATTCCTAACAACGATTACTTCTGCTCTAGCACATGAAATATCACCCCAGACATTAGCAACTTCAAGATTCAGCATAGTAAGGTCTTTCTGTACTTTGGAAACATCAGTCTTAACATCTGAAACATCCTTGTGAATGTCAGTCACGGCATTCTGGATTCCCTGGGTACTGGTCTGTAAACGCGACACATTATTTTCTAAGTTTGCAGAACTGGTCTGAAGAACTTTCAATCTTTCATCCAGCATCTGCTTCATACTGTTATTCATGCTAGCTTTCAAATTAGCAGACAAACTGTTGGACATCTCCTCCAACATCTTCCTCATACTCTCATCTGCCATCTCAATAATATTTCAATAATAGACTGCTTTAGGGACATACATCAAACAGAGCAAAATAACAACATCTGAGCAACATCTTTCACCATATATAAGTTTGAGCGGCGCCAATCCTACTGAAATAACATTGGATTACCAAGTTATTGCAGTAGGATTGGCGCCGCAATTCGGTGGGGCTCGATCAACAAAACTGGATTACCAGGTTGAACGCCAGTAGAATTGGGACCGCAATTTCGTGGAGTGCTCGAATAACATTGGATTACCAAGTTATCGATGTCAATGGATTGTGAAGACTCAAATAAAGAGGTTGATTCTTTGTTAGATGTCTTGGCCAATTGTAGAATTTGAGAGTGTGATTATATAGGGATTAAATGTTGTGTTGTATTAGGAAAATTACACTCAGAAAAGATCAGATCTTATACAACTTGAGAGAGGTTAAATAGGCTGGAAACTTAGAAAAATCGCCTATGATCTGGAGTCTTATTTTATTTGACCGGCTTATGACATGTTTAGTCATATTAAAGATAAAATTAAATTATTTGGATTGTAAATGTAAATTATTTGTTTTAGGATATTTTAAAATGAACCAAAGAAATTTGAACATGTGCTTGAGTTTATTTCAACATAGGGTGTCTACGAAAGTTAATTATAAGGTAAGTATAAATTAGATTTAAGACAGAAAATTGCTCAAACTTATATATGGTGAAAGATGTTGCTCAGATGTTGTTATTTTGCTCTGTTTGATGTATGTCCCTAAAGCAGTCTATTATTGAAATATTATTGAGATGGCAGATGAGAGTATGAGGAAGATGTTGGAGGAGATGTCCAACAGTTTGTCTGCTAATTTGAAAGCTAGCATGAATAACAGTATGAAGCAGATGCTGGTTGAAATTTTGAGTCTTCCATCTCCACTTCCCTTATAATAATAGTTGAAAGAACTGCCAGATTATATTGTTGCATTGTAGAATGTAGCGTTATATCACCAAACGTAATCTTCTGTATCACGGTTGCAATACACGTGTCAGCCGTAGTGTAGAATGTGGTGTTATAAAAGTGCTTCTCAGGTGGCGAGAAAATCACTTTTGTCTGCAGTCTTAAAATACGAATATCTTCCAAAGTATAATCGTGAAAATGTTCAACTTTCCTACACACCTCAATACTGTAATGCACAATTGAATTAGCATAAAGGCAGTATCTAACTCTTGATAGATTATCTTGTAGACTCGTTTATGTGTGGGCTCCAACTTCGCCTAGTTTCACTAACCGTAAAATTGAACTGCTGCACGCTCCGTGCTCGTTTGATGCGGTGGGCTCTACCACACGCGCTAATGACGACTTGCTTCACTGAATAACTCGAAGTCTGACAATGTGAGAATCAGAAAAACGACTATGATACATCAGAAATGAGCAATGAGAGCTCCTCTCTGCTGTGCAAGACCTTTTATCAACTTCTTACGGGGCGTATCCATCCCTTCCATAGCTTGTTCCTCCGTCATTGCTAGAAGTTCTAACTTTGGCTATACTTGACGGATTTTCAAATTTCAAAAACTCAAAATTAATTTCTTCAAAATTCCAAATCAATGCCATAACTGAAAATAGATTTCCACAATTCTGCATTCCAAAAGTAATTAAATATGGTAGTTTCAGTAATCTCCGTCTCCCTCCAAACTATCATTCATTGGTTCGAGCCTTTCCTCCAATAGCGTAACTTCTTCCTTAGCACAATTCCTTGTTTCCTTGCGACTGCGTCGTAAATCTCAGATCTTTCTCGAACAAAATCATGACGTCACCAAGAATCTCAGCTCAACCAGCCTACTTGCATAAAGTCTGCGTCATCCGTGCCTACGTCATGAATATACACGTCACAACTATGACAGCCATAACTTTATTCATATATGCCAATACAGCCACCGTGGTCTCAATATAATTCAATTTACAGGGGCAGTACCATCCCGGCATTTGCCCAAAGACGAAGTGGGAAACCACGGAAAACCACTTCGAGGATGGCTGAGGTGGGAATCGAACCCCCTCTACTCATTTAGACCACCCAAGGCTGAGTATACCCCGTTCCAGTCCTCGTACCACTTTTCAAATTTCGTGGCAGAGCCGGGAATCGAACCCAGGACCTCCGGGGCGGCAGCTAACCTTGCTGACCGCTACGCTACGGAGGCGACGTTTGCGAAACTCTACTGTATTTTAATTCTCTGACTTTCATCTACGTGCATTTGAGTATCACACGACCTATTTATTAGCTTGAAACCTTCATTTCTCGTCATTGCGTTCGTAAGAACTACAAGTCTTGGAATCTACGAAGATAAATTTCTGAGCAATGGTTCCTCATTTAAGAAAATAAACCTATTTCCAAACCACTGACCAAGTACATTGAAAATGTGTAATCCATTGAGATAATTCAAGGTATTATTCGAGCCTAAGGGCATGAGAGAGAAGCTGGTATTCAGAAAGGTGTAAGGCAATGCTGAAACGTATCACCCATACTGTTCAAACTTCACATTGAACAAGCAATGGAAGAAATTAGAGAACACTTTAAAGAAGGAGAAATAATCTCACTCTGAGATTTGCTGATGACGTTGTCATCTTAGCCGATTCACCAAATGATTTGAATGAGTTTACAAATGGTGTGGAATCCATCTAGAAAAAAGAATTTATGATGGAAATCAATAAATGTTCCCTATTGTTGGAATAGCCCCACCCAACATCCGGAGGGCCACTGCTGCGGACACCGAGAGAACAAAGCAGGAGAATGACCATCGACATCCACTATATGGTCACATGGCAGAAAGGTCTCGCCTCAGATCCCGCAATAGTTTCCTTGCTAGAACTCTGCCGCTGGAGAGAACACCAGACAACTCGTCTCAATAGATGGAGGAGCTCACAGACATGTCACCAAAGGAAGAACTGGCTCCTGGCGCCGACCTGCCTTATCCTGTGTGGAGGTCCCTCAACCGCTTAAGAGTCGGTGTCCCTCGATGCAAGAGCAACCGGCAAAAATTGGGGATCCTTCCAGCAGACGCAGACAACTCTTGTGAATGTGGAGCTGAACAAGACCCAAGCCAACTACTTATCTGCCCCCTCCTGGACAACCCATGCACAATGGAAGATGTTTTTAGAGAGCGTAACAAGGCCATCGCAGCTGCAGTTTTTGGGAAATGTTGACTGGACACGGAAATGAATGATCAATAAATGTAAAACAAAAACATACTTGAATGCAAACGAAATAAATCAGAAAACCCTATTGACGTCAAATTGGCAGGTGAAGAGCTAAAGGAAGTAGAAGACTTCTGCTACTTAGGAAGCAAAATAACCAGTGAAGGACGAAGCAAAGAGGATATATAAAATATACGACCTTACAGTAGTAACATATGATGAGTAACATCTGACATGTTATCCTACTATGAAATTGAGATGAAATCTATGTGACGTCATCTGACATGTTGTTCTACTCGTATACTACACAGCTTGGAAATTCTTAAAATGTTAATTTACGTTCCGTTTTCATACTGGTACTATGATGAATGCATAGATTGAATTGGAGATATGCTACATTCACACTTGTTTGAACAAACATCACATATTATATTGTAAATTAAGAGGAGGAATGAAACCATAGTCTCTAGCTATCTATAGACTACTAGAAATAATGTTCAATACAATCAAATATCCCAACTCCTGCTTGGTGCAAACTATCGTAATTAAAATTAGATAAATCGTAATTCCTGTAGATTCTATTAAAATGACGCATAATGTAATGATATATATCGTTTAAATCGATAATCCGGTGGCAGAAATAATTGCCGGGTCTGGGGTTCGAACCTGAGACCTCATGATTCACAGACCAAGATATTACCCAAGCAGCCATTACAACCACAACCATTTGCAGTACAAGACAGGTACTCATTTTCACGTGCCGGTAATAATATGGAGTTATTTTACGCTCCATTAATATTTTTCATTTTTTCGATAATGTTCCTGCGTGGAATTGAGTTTTAAATTAGTAATGAATACGCCTACTTGACAGTAAAGGGAATTCCTATAGTGGTCTATGAAAGGCTACCTTAGTTCCCGTATAAAATCATCTATATATATTACATTGATCACTGCATTACCGCAATGTGGGTTAATATCTGAATGGCCATTGTGCACAAACATAATACCGGCTTTGCCGACTAGTTACAATGTTTCATATAAAAGCATATCATCATTTAAATACTGATACGAAGACATGTGGTTTGTGTTTCAATCAGTTGACACCAGAGTTCGCATGATCGTTTACCGTTCAGTATGAAAGTCTTGAGGAAAGTTACTCGGCGAGTGGATGCCCATCACTTTTATCCTGAGATTGAAAAACAGACTCTTAATAAATCATAATTGCTTTCAGCAAATATGATTTAATGAATATTTTTACACCAAAGAACGACAACTTGATGATGATTTATTATTGAAATATCAGTAATGGCGCCTCCAAACCTGGAAGTAATCCGTATGTTATATACATTCCACATGGTACCACTGCCAGTATTACACACTTCCGTCCGATCCACTTCAGTCCCATTTTTCAAAATCACTCCCACAAAATTATCCAGCAACCGAGTGGAAAGATATTGTTGTTTCCTATGGCTAGCCCGGATTCCAATCCATCAGCTTTCTTGCGTTCCAATAGAGTTGTGTGAGGTTTCCAGAAGTTCTAGCAGTCACATTAAGTTTGTTGCAATGTAGCAGGTGCCTGCCCCTTATCCATTTTACTTCCAGGTTCGTGACAAAGTGTGCATTCTTCAGATCTCAGGATGTTGATTCGTTTCAGATGAGCTGCAAGGCAGTCGTGGCCAGTGTTAAGTCTGAAGAAGGCTACAGCTTCTCTTCTTGGTGTTAATTTATACCGATCCCATTTAGCATCAATGACTTTCCATAATTTGGTTTCTGCTGTTTTCTTTGCCATTTCTTCATACCTGTTTTTGATAGTATTTTTCACGATCCTTTTTTGCTGACATAAAATCAGTCTGACTGACAGGTTGTTGTAGTGTGGTACCTTTTTTGGCTAATCTGTTACACATCAAAAAGAATGTTGACTCAGGCTAGGATAGCATTTCTACAGGAATGAAATCTGTTGACAACAAATATAGATTTTTGTATTAGGAAGTCATCTTTGAAAGCCTTTGTCTGGAGCGTGGCGCTCTATGAAAGTGAAACTTCGACTGTTGGTGCAGCAGAAAAGAGAAGAATAGAAGCGTTTGAAATGTGATATTACAGGAGAATGATGAATATCAGATGGGTAGATAGAGCAACACATGAAGAGGTATTATGACTAGTGGGAGAGAAGAGATACGTTGATAGGACACATACTAAGACACCTAGGAATACAAACTTAGTCATGAAAGGAACGGTCAAGGTCAATAATAAGAACTGGAGGGGTAAACCAAAGTTTAGAATATGTTAAACACATGGCGTCAGATTTAAGGTGTAGTAGCTATGTAGATATGTAGGGCTGCATCAAACCAGACAAATGACTGAAGACACAAATACATAATAAGTACAGCAGTTGCTCCAAGAATATTCAACTAGTTCAACTGTAACTAGGCCTATAATATTAATATCGTATGGCCTCGGGTGCTGGGTGCAAGCTTTGTTATTTGACTCCCAAAGGGTAGCTTGCATGGCGAATTTCGTTGTTCCTTGCAGCACTATGAAAGTCAAGGAGGTTAGATATCTAAGCTCCTCGAACACTATAGCGCTTTCTAGTAGAGAAATGAGGAACTTTGTGTTGGCGGAAACTCCCGAGATTAATTTTGCCATTATGAACACGGCCTACTGAATTCAAATGGGTTCTTTGACATGCCAACGTCGTATGACATGGTGTCGTAATTTTTGCCACCTTTCAAAAATCACTTACCACGGCCAGGAGCGAACCTGCAAGCTTGGGGTTAGTAGACCGACACGTTGACCACTCACCCACTGTGACAAGCAACTGCAACTTAAGCCTATTAGTGGAATTAAGATGGAGCCAACACAACAAAAGAACACACATACCGACAGACACAGAAACTGATACTCCCGACGAGAAATTATTCCACCGTCCATATTCAACAATCTGATATGTTCAAATAAATTGAAATTGCCTCAAAACAAATGTTCTGTGAAAAACAAATCTCCCTATTTTTCAGTTCTGACCAAAAAGGTAGTAATAGTAGCTGTTACTCCCATAATTTTCGGCTGGCTTCGTGGCTCAGTGGTTCTCGCTTGCTGTGCCCAAGGTTGCAAGATTGAATCCCGGCGCAGCCAGTTGGCATTTGAGATCAGTAGATTTACTGGCACTTTAAAGATCCCCCTCGTGGCAAAATTCCGGCACCCCGGCGTCTCTAAAAGCCGCAATTGTTAAAAGGGACGTAAGACCAATAACATTATTATCATTATTTTTGTTTCGGTCGTCTAGGGACCACGAGTTAATGTCTACTTTGTAATAGGAATCTCTGTTTCGCGGGCTTATAGGCCGTGTTCCAAGGACATTTTGTCGTCCTGACGTTTCGCTGAAGACTGCGTTCAGCATGTTCACAGGTTACATTAAGCGAGGTAAAACAAGTAAACAGAAGATATATAAATAGTCAACAACCCACACATAGAGGCTACCATAGCAACGGCGAACCACATAAAAGTAATGCATCAAGGACAGGGCTGCTCGTCTGTTGCATCTTCTCATCTACGACGGTCAATAAGGGCAGGCTTGAGGGGATTAAGGACTGGAAGCCAAGCTCTGTTCACACGTTCTGCTTCCTCCTTAAGATTGAAGCTGCTGGTATGCTTCAGGATTTCAAGGCCTCCCTTTGTAGCCTGGCATGATAAGACACCGTGGTGGACAGAACTTCGGTGTCCCCATATCTTATATCGTGACCTGCGATTAGTGAGTGTGCTGCTACAGTGGATTTATCTGTTTGTCCCAGCCGGCTGTGTCGTTCGTGCTCCTTGAGGCGAGTGGCATTACTTCTTTTCGTTGTTCCAATATATACTTGGCCACGATCACACGGGATTTTATAAACCCCTGCCGCGGTATGAGGATGTCGCTTATCTTTAGCGGACCTAAACATATCCTTAATTTTTCGTGTAGGCCTGTATATGGTCTTTATATCATGGGACTCGAGTAGCCTCCCGGACAGGGGTTTATGAAATCCCGTGTGATTGTGGCCAAGTATATATTGGAACAACGAAAAGAAGTATTGCCACTCGCCTCAAGGAGCCCGAAAGACACAGCCGGCTGGGACAAACAGATTAATCCACTGTAGCAGCACACTCACTAATCGCAGGTCACGATATAAGATATGGAGACACCGAAGTTCTGTCCACCACCGTGTCTTATCATGCCAGATTACAAAGGGAGGCCATTGAAATCCTGAAGCATACTAACAGCTTCAATCTTAAGGAGGAAGCAGAACGTGTGAACAGAGCTTGGCTTCCAGTCCTTAATCCCCGCAAGCCTGCCCTTATTGACCGTCGTAGACGAGAAGATGCAACAGACGAGCAGCCCTGTCCTTGACGCATTACTTTTATGTGGTTCGCCGTTGCTATGGTAGCCTCTATGTGTGGGTTTTTGACTATTTATATATCTTCTGTTTACTTGTTTTACCTCGCTTAATGTAGCCTGTGAACATGCTGAACGCAGTAGTCAGCGAAACCTCAGGGCGACAAAATGTCCTTGGAACACGGCCTATATGCCCGCGAAACAGAGATTCCTATTTCAACGCCGGTCGTGAAAGTCTAAATTTTTACTCAATGCTTTGTCCTTTGCTGTTCCTTCTTCTTCCTCCAGTATTCCTTCATCTCACTATGTTTCCTCTTCCTTTCCGCGGACCGTTTCGAGCCGGTTTTCTTTCCCTTCCACCCTTGGAATCCTTCCATATTTAGCACGTTTTGCCTAAACATATATCTCTGTGAGGTATCTTCTTCTCTGATATTATTTCATTCCAAATCCTTTTTGACTTCTTGCACCCAGGTTCTTGTGCCACAGGAATGTGAAGATCTGTTTGGTTAACCTACTGTCATCCATCCTGTATTAATGTCCAAAATATAGCAATCTCCTCTTCCGTATTAATTCTGATATGTTTTCTATTTTTAGATATATGTCATCATTACTTCTTAATTTCCAGAATACTGCAGTTATTTAAGTACCGAGTATTTTGCTTATAATAACATTAATATTATTATTTTCACAATTGTCTGTATCATTATGGACTGGTTACTAATCAGTTACACCTTCAAAACAATTACAGTCATTGTTATCATCATCATCATCATCATCATCATCATCATCATCCTGTTCAATCGATGAGGTTCATAACGATTTTGTATCTCAGGCCTTAACGCAAATTCGATGGACGCTAGTTACGTCATTTTGCTTCTATGCCGAGTAATAATCGCCATAATTAAGTACAAGTTGTTCGAGCTTGTAGGCCGTGGTCCAGACAGTATAGCTCCTGACGTTTCCCCAGAAACTGCGTCCGGCATTATCAAGGGTTCCGCTCCTTTCCTTGATCAGCCCAAGCCCAAGGTCAGCCCGAACAACTTGTACTTAATTATGAACGCCGCCGTCAAAGCCTAAGCTGTAATATTCGCCATGTTTCTGACTCTGGAAGTGTGTTGCTATTGTCGTTAATTAATGTCATGAGTTTGGGACAACTTGTTCATCAGCCTCGTGTAATTTTTTGTGTGTCGAATTTGTCTGTTAACCTGTGCTTCCGTTGTGACTGAAAGTGGTGCGTGAGTGTAATTATAGTTCATTTAGGTTTAGGATATATGAAAATAGGATATTTAGTTCTCCATGGAACTACTTGTTTATTATTATAATTATTAGTTTTATTAATTTTAAAAAATGGTCGGTCTTTTTCATATTTGGGTGTCCAACTTTAATGTTGAATTAAATTCTAAATTAGTACATTTTAATTGTATTAAGAGGGGCAGAAGACCTCGCTGTTTTGCCCCTTAATACCTCAATAACTATCTGTCTTTACGTCACCCTCCCATATTGTTTACAATCCAGTGGGGAGGTCGTTTACAACATGGTATGTAGAAACGTGTCCCATACAATAAAATCTCAAGTCGACAAAGTATCTCTTACAAATACACAGCCAGCGAAATGCAATCCAATGCTTCCACTGCTGGAATCTGCTCCAACCAGCGTGGTCATCATGTTCACACTTATAACATATCACATCTCCGAGAAGCATGTTATTGTTGTAAAAAAAAAGAGAAATACTACAAAGTCGAACCATGTTCGTCGTTTATCTGAGATATATAATCTTAAGGATGGGAGGATAATTTTTACAAGTTGATCGTATTTGAAATCGCTTATGCACATAGTGTAAATGAAGAAATGTAAGTTATAGTTGTTGTATGGCGTGTGAGCTAAAGATAAAGCATCTTTTAATAGTGATCACACATCAGCATTCATAGCATGCCTCGCATTTCAACACTTAAAAAGATTAAAGATTAGTGGTTATGTCGCGCAAGCTTTACGATATCCAAGATCCTGGCGACTGCTTGTCCCTTATTAAGTGCTCAAGCCGATACTCAATTGCATCACGAGGCGAGTCCAGGGTTCAACTTGGCTTGGAGGTAATGTGACATTCAATTAGCTAACAATTAATATAAATACAATTACTGTATTAAAACGATGTTAATGGTTTTAACTTTCATGAATTTGTTGCAAGATATAGCAGGTGATTAAAGTACTGTGAACTGTACGCAACCATCTTCATTTGTGGGGTACTTATTGAGACTTTCTGACTCATATGTTGACAGGTCATGGCTACTTTCGTTGTTACCTTCATCGTATGGCCAAAGTAAGGAGTCCAGTATGTATTTACTGCGAGAACGAACGAGATGACGTACTGTATATCATACGTTCTTCTTCTGCGCTCGTTGGGCAGCGGAAAAACAACGAGTTGAAGCTGAGGTTGGTCCAGTAACGCCGGACAATATACAGTAGTTAGAAATATGCTGTGAAACAACGAGCTCATCTGGGATACGGTCGCTTTCTTCGTTGAGGGGGTCCTTCGCCAGAAGAAGTCGGATGGGGAGGTGCTCGATTTAGTTGACTAAGTCTGCGATCCGCGGACTGAGTATGATTTGAGTAGTAAGAAGGTGCCTGTGAAGCAAAGAAAATGGCTCCATCCTGAAGTAATACGAAGTTGGTCCCGAGACGGGTTTTGTCAAGATGATAGGGTGTGGTTTTTAGAGGGTAAGAATCCCACACATTTGAGGAGTCTATGTAAGATTTTCCACTTCCCTCGTAAGAAAAAATATTTGAGACACCGGTTCCAAAGTTTCAGGGTTAATTTCTCGGCTGTGACAAACAATGTAATTCTGGTTTGACGGTTTGAACCGGGTACACGCAGTGTTGTGAAGCGGTATGCTAGTTTTCTGGCCGTAACACATAGTCCGTCACACAGTCCCTGCGAGGTTCCGTTCTGTAGAGGAGGACCTCATTGTACCAATGAATACGGTGTTCCCCGCACCACTCAAGGCCAATCCTTTTTCGGCGACACCGAACCTTGCTATATTGGGAGATGTCACCTCTCTATGGATATAGGCCTAAACTGTGGCGGCCGGTAATAAGGTTGCATTGTTGCAGAACGACTGGATTAATTCAAAACAATCAACAAAGCTTCTTCTTCTTCTTCTTCCTAGCGTTGTCCCGCTGGTGCAGAGTCCGCTTTTTTTGGTAATTGACCTCCAATTTTTCCGGTTTCGTGCGTCAGCTGGATTTAGGCCGGTAATATTTAAGTCACCATTTACTGTATTGTGTCTTGCCAACGCTCCTTCGGTCGTCCTCTGGGGCGTAGGCCTTCAACTTCAAAATGAAGGACAGAGTTAGTAACAGTATCAGGCGCTGCACGCAGGGCATGGCCATACCATCTGAACCATTTCTCTCTCATTTTGACCACAATTGGGGCGACACCCATTTGCTCCCGAATTGTGTCGTTTCTGACAAAGGAGCATTCTCATTTCCATGGCGTGTAGGTGACATTCTGAAATTTGGTCGGATGGTCGACATTCAACTCCATACAGCGCAACTGGCCGTACCAATGTCCGATATATCTTGGATTTGAGATGAAGTGGCATTAATACCGTAATAATATTTAAACTAAAATGAACTGTACGTTTCCTTTTATATGTAAAGGAATTCATAATTCTGTTCTTTAATAATTCAGGAAATCTTAGTGTAGTAAGTTACTGTGATCTGTCTGAAGAAGCGGAGCGTGCCAACATTCTAGGAGCGCTCGTCCGTTTGGTCGTTGCCAGGCCCTAAGCACCGACCAGATCTCAATAGTGAAGAGTATGGCAGAGATGCTAGACC
Source organism: Meconema thalassinum (assembly GCA_946902985.2). Taxonomy (NCBI): domain Eukaryota; kingdom Metazoa; phylum Arthropoda; class Insecta; order Orthoptera; family Tettigoniidae; genus Meconema; species Meconema thalassinum. Next base: position 68,625,303 of record OX336392.1, on the reverse strand, counting down.
GAGTAAGTCCTACCCCAACAGTTAACTCGGCTGGTCGTTGCCCGCTGATTACAACCAGGGAGCCGAGGCGCCGACGGAGACTTCAGTGATGCTCCCTCAACTGTCTTGCAATGTCATTTGAGCGTTCTTTTTTCGCTATATCATATAACTTACGTTGTTTTGTTCTCGTGAAGGTTTTAATGTAGACTAACTTATAATCCATTTAATCTGATGGCAATGTGATGTTCTCTGAACTGCGACATTCGTGATAAATGAGGTACATCCGTTTTACCGCGCAATTGAATACAGTGTTCTCTCACATTGCGACTTGCTCTTACTTCTTGATATTCATCAATGAAAGACGTAGAATACGAGATTCTTAATCTAAGGGGGCTGGGGCAATTCTGCATTAAATCGATATCATAATACAATTTTTAAACATACTGTATGAAGTTAATTTGTCAATAAATGAAAGTGAAACAGTAAAGGAATGCTGGAAGAAAGTAAAATTATATTCTGATATACGGCAGCAATACCACAGAGTGAGGGAAGTTACAAATATAAGAAACAAGAATTAGCAAGTCGTATGCATGAGTATAATTTGTATTATGAAAGTCAAGATACCTCTTCGGAATTGAATGTAATTAGTATTTATTGCCTGAGAAATCATGTAGTTCAAACCTGGTTCTCATTACATGCGTAGTTGGCCATCCCATACAATATTTCCAGTTACAAGTCATGCCTCAATGCAGCTGAAAATTTCCAAAATAGCTCCTTGTGCGCAATCCTTTCAAAAAGTAATTCAGATAGCTTTCAGACGACAACAATCCTGCTTTATGCTAAGATATCTTCATAATCCAACATCAAGTACTTCTACAGTATCCACAGAGCAACATCAGTCTCAGATGAACCATATATAAGATACAAAAATAAACTTTTACAGCTAAGCAACTGTACATGACAACGGGTACATGGAGGCAAAATCATGTTGCAAGGTCGATCCGTGCCCTACATAGCAGCGCTCGTATATGTTCCAAAACCGCATGGGAAACTCGTAGCTTGCATGCGTCAATGCTAGGAATAGCGCATGGTTGAGGTATAGTACCCGCTTAGCGGAGGATGTTTAGTTAGTACTCGGCTTTTGCTACTGCGGTGTCGGGGCGCTTTACGTTCCCTCCACCACTAACTTCACATCTGACATGTAGACACAATGAGGTTAACAAGATTTAGGAAAAACTCAACATTACAATTTAAAAATAATTATTTATTCATAAAAAGAAAAATAATTTCACTCAAATGCATATAAAAATTAAAATCACTTGGTATTATCTCTTCAAGTGTCACTCACAAAATAATCAACTCAAAACACATAAGAATCAAACCACTTGGTATTTTCTCTTCAAGTGTCACTCAATCACCTTTAAAAATCATCAAAATTCGCTCTAATGTCATTTCATTGTTCCGCGAAGTTTCGTGAATACTTTGTCATGCTTAAATTAAACTATTAGCATTTTTATTTATTTCACTCAGGCGTCGAGCGCGCCTATCAATTAAATCATATAATTTCTCCAAGGCTTTGGACACTTACATTCATTTCATTTACCCTTCAGGGTTTCCTTTATCCTTTATGTTTTCTTAAATATTTATTTATTTATCATTTATTAAGTCCTGTGGATCTTAATAATATTTCTTCACAAAGCCTTAGATTTTAAACATATTACAATACTGTACAAAAACATGCCATGTATGTTGATCGAACCCGTAACTCTCCAGTTACCCACCATGCATCTAGGTGATTTGCTTTGTGCTGTACTATTTATTACTGTGGGATATTTATTTATAACAAATTCCATTATTTCTTAACCCGTTATTTATTTATTCATGAAAGAAGGAATTTTCTTTATTAACAATCTATTATTTGACAAATCTGTCAAATTTTTATATAGCATTTCAAACTTTGACATGGGATGAAATTTTCATTCCAATAAAATAATTCTACAATTAGGTTTTTTTGCTTGCACCTTTTGTTTTAAATTTTACGATTTCCATGTAACAGTTTCTCTTTCCATTCGCCTCGACTCGACCCTACTTAGCTACCGAACTCATTAAGATGTCTCATTTTTCTCCCTCACAAGAGGCAAGGTCGTGCACACAAGGCCGCCTCACCCTCTTCCTGTGGCACTTGACAACGAGATTTACGATGACTAGCCGACATTTCTTGTTTTCACGCTAGGGTAGCTTTTAAACATATGATTTCCGAGATTTACAATTCATTTCACTACGGATATTTGTTCCGTTCTTATTTAATTATTATTATTTATCTTTCGCTCCCAGGATATTAGTATTTGATTCAGAGAGGCGATACGATAGTTTATTATTTCAACTTTTTACGATGCTTACAGTGCCTCTGACAACAATACCTATATTTCAACATAGCCTTTTACACAACAATATCTTCCTATAACAATACCTAGCTGGGATACCCATCCTGCAGCGGGATTACATAACTTTCGACGCTTCATTCATACGACGCCCCGTTTCATAACACTTAATTTGCACTGCTGGGAATTACAACGAAGAATTTGGCACGTTCGGAGACACTATGCTCGTCGTCCATATATACATATATCCAGTCTTATAATGCATTTTAACAACAATGGCTTGAGTGACTCGGGGAGGTCCTTGTCCTAGCCCGGCCTCAGCAACAATACAACATAGCATACCTCGCCTACTTTGGCTATTATACTTACTTCCATTACGACGACGGCGTCCACTTATTTATTTCATTTCCATAATATAACAATACACAACGTTTCATTAGGCAAAATATACGAGGCTTCTACATTTCAACAATATATTCGGTGGGAATTTACCTCCACGCATTTTGACGATTTTTTACTACCTTTCCATCTCACGAATAAATCTATCCTGGCTTAACGCATATTTATATTCAACTTGAAACTATACTTTATTATTTTTATTGGCCCTTACGGCATTGCAACATGCTTGGTTACTTTACGACATTCGATGAATTCGGCATTCCTACAATTTATTTCACAACCTTGGCACAGTAGCCTAATAGGTAATTCATTCGTTCTTGGATGTTTTAATTCACTATTTTCTTGGATATTTATCATTTATTTAATTTATTAAAATATTATTTCTCGCTCTAATTTTCACTTTGAGTTCCTAGACACGCATCTTTAAATATAACTATATTCTTTAATCCGATTATTATTATTTGCGTTCTTATTATTCCATATTTAAACTCATCCCATTATGACGCTCTATTCTTTCGGTATCTGTTATTTGGTATACAATTTAACCATTATTACTTAACTTATCCCTTTGATTTTATACTTATATTATGGTGCGTATTTACTTTATAACTAGGCAATCATTTAAGCCATTTAACTTATCATTTTTATTCCTTCTTTCAAATTTATTCATCACATATTTCTTTATCGGGCTTTCATTCCTTTATATTTACTGATCCCTACAATGCTTTATTTTCACAGAGGCGATCCTCGTGATTAACCATCATCCTTATCAATATTTCAATTATTACCATATGTATTTCATCAATGAATCATTCGTCTAACTCCCGAGTCGACGTATGGCTCTATTGATATTCGCGCACAGTACAACAACAAAGACATATTAACAACGTTTCATCAACTCACCCAGGCGATGACTCCATTCCTAGATAGGCTCACCCATCAAGCTGAATATCTAGTCTTCCATCGCAACACTTTTCCCTGTCATTTCTATATTACACTTATTTATTGTTTCACTGACACATAAAACATATTGCAACACTTTAACATTATAGCACTTTTAACACTAAAATACTTTCTCTTCTAAGCACACGCCCTTATCTCAGAGCTTTGGCAATGATTTTTCGCATTGGATGATCCCTGACGATACCCCGCGTTTCTGCTTTGGACGTGCTAATTTGCTCCTTCCTCGCTCGTCGAAGTTCCTGATTTCCTGTTCTCCGTGAAAGTCTCTAAATCCGCTTTCCTGCTCACTCGCTCCTATTTATTCCTGAATATAAATGTTCGTCGTGTTTACCCTCACTCGTTCCGTGATCTTTCTTCGCTTTAATGATATAGTTCCTAGCTTGATCTCCTGTTCGAGAACCTTAGCCTGTCTAGTTCGTATATTTGATGCTTTATATCTTGAGTATCGAGCCCGCAGTCTTCTAGGGCCCTACTCATATACTTCGTGATTAATACTGGTTGATATCCTTCCTTTCTAGGATTCGCTGCTTTATACTATCTTTCCTTGACGCAGTGTATTTTTATTTCGTGTTCCTGAGACACCGATTTTTAATTTGTAAGTACTGTCTCTTCAAAACTTCAAGTTCCGTAACTATCACTCTTATTCCCCGTCTTTCTGTATACTTTCGACTTTGCGTATTTTATTTATACTAGCCCGCACTTTTTACGGTATTAGTGTTCCTTTACTTGACGCTGCGTTACTGATTCTCGCCGCGAATTCTACTTGATCTAACGCCAGGCGCTATAGTGATCAACTTTAAATAACGACACGATGACCCGTAGGTTCTGTTACGGTGAATATGATGTACTTAATGATCTCATGCTGCGATCCAGCATCTTTCCTAAATCGTGGGCTGAAATGTGACGACCAACACCCGACCTCTCAAATGGTGCGTTTTAGAACTGAGTTACTGATTCTCGTTCGGCCTCATATTTATACTAGTTTATCAAAACGTAGTTCCCTCACGCGAGTGCGGAGTCTATTCTCCACGTTTGAGCCCCTATTTCCTTGAAACTTTATTTGCATATGTAAAACCTGTTTACTTTGACGTTCATGTCGTGCGGAATTCCATTTAATCATCTACTTATTTTTAATTAATTAAAAAGTTTACTATGCTCCCTCCGTGGCCAGCGGAAAGGTACATCCAACCTCCGTATCCCTGCGTTTTAATTGACGATGACACCACTGCTGATGTCGCGATATAAATCTGTGTCAGCAACTAGGATTACCAACCTCTAAACAGACCTAGTCCCTGTGAGTGTTTTAACGCATGATATCAATTTATAGTATTTTATCTTAGTCAATGTTGTCCCCTATGATTGATTCGCTACTGTCTGGGACTTTTGTAACTTCGGTGTGATAATTTTATCGCGGCCTCAGCTCTAATTGGGGCCAGCCTGAATCATGCAATAGTCGTTAATCACTAGGGTCAATCCCATTAAATCTGTCAGTGATACACTCATACATTTGATAAACAGTGCTTGCCCAAAGGTTTTTTTAATGATTCCTTGCTGATACCTTAATAGCTCATGATTTTGCAGAACTTTCCTTATCTGTTGATATTTTCTTGACACTTATCATCGATTACAATGTTTATGGCTTCCTTAATTGCTCCTAATCTCGCAGCTGGGCGGCTTGAGTCACGTACGGCTTGCATAACATTTTACATTATTTCTTCCCTGGTGGGCTTAAATCGTCCTTTCATCTTACATATGCAGCGTTCGATTCTTGGGCCAAACTCTCGTTGGGCTCAGTATATCCATCAGATATGCTCTATTGTATATAGGTTCAAAAGTTCCAGGTATATCGCCGCGAGAGAAATAAAGAAGACGACAACTTAACTATAACTATAACTGAATATGATATACAACTTGCTAAATACTTAAATTACTCCATCCCCCACTCTTTACCTAACAATACAATTCTAGTTATGTTATATGTGGTAGAATACTCTTACTATGCAATTCAAAGAAATAAACAGCCATGTAAGATTGATCTAACAAATATTGATCAGTTAAAACATCAAGCAGTGTTTTACCCTAACTTCCATCCCCTCTTAATGAAAATTGTGTACATCCAGAACACATATCCACCAGCCGCTACTGGGCCTAAGTGTTACATTGTTGGGTGTACCTAGATCCCTAGCACCTCATGATGCATGGCGGATGTCGCATGATGCTGATTACGATCAACGGTTTGATTGAATCAAGATGATTAGTCTACATTATTATAGTGAGCAATAAATGAAGGTATATACTAATTTAATTAGGATATTTCAGAGTTAAATTAATTATCCAAATTGTCGTATGTTTTGCAACATGCAAATCATTAAAAGTTGTCTGTAAACATCCGTTTCCAAAGAAGAGACTGCTTAATACAGTTGTTATGCACACGAGTAGATGGCGCCCCTGCAGCTTTCGGATGAATGGTGGTATCAATAATTCGTGTGAACTGCCTCGCGCCTGTGAGAGATGAGTGCTCGTTGCGCGACATACAAGCTCTCGAGCCGAGCGCTGACACTCAACACGACTTATCTGATTAATCGTGGAGGCGCAAATCTGCATCATCTTGTGCATACAAGCGGGTGGCGCGTATCGCTGCCGGGGATCTCCCAAGAAGAAGTGTCACCTAGGTAACACTTTGTCTTCACCCTCGTGGCAGGCTAACAACCAAGGAATTAGCGACAGTTTGCTCCATGTCACCAAAGTTCAGTGTCCTCTAATGTCATGAATATCGTTTTAAATGAGTACTGTCCAATCCCGACAACCCAGCCCCATTTTCAGCTTAGTCAAGAAGTATTTTAGATCTGGTTGGTTGGTTCTTAAGTTTAGGGGCTGCGATAACGCGGTCATGTAGCCCCGTGTACTTTGAGTGTGTGTAGAATCTGTCTGATAACCGGTGTTAATTGTGATCACTGTATTAGTGTGTGTTATCTGTTTTTTTAATTCAAGTAAGGACTGGAGATTTTTTGAATTTTTCAAATAGTTCCAGCTTTTGTCGCCAAACGCCACCGTCAACGACTACTAGTTCAGAACTTAGCTACCAGACGCCACCGCAGTCGGCTCTTGGCAACGAACGTAGGAACCCAAGAGCGTTGTTTACATTCTTAACCAATACAATTTAGCTTCACACAGGCGTAATTAGTGGAAGGTTCTTTAACATGCCATAAATCCATGACATGGGACCGCCAGCTTTACTTCCCCTCCGAAGGAAGGCATTATTTTAGACCTGTATAATACTGTTTTTGTAAATTATTGTATACTGTATAATATTTGCAAATGGGGATAATTCGCCGGTGGCAAATAGTACAAATACAGAAAATTACCAACAATAACATGAAACACAATAGGCTATACACAATTCGCAATTTAGGAACTACAGTATAGTAATTACATCGTAGTATTTCCACAAAGTTTCAATCTTAAAGACATCAATATGTTTGGGGAAAGGCTCTAAGACTGAGGCAGGTAATGAGTTCCAATTTTCAATACCACGGTTAATGAAAGAATATTTCGCATAATTTGTACGCTGTGGTCGGACCTAAAAATAGGAATCTCTGTTTCGCGGGCTTATAAGCCGTGTTCTAAGGACATTTTGTCGGACCTTAATGTTAAGTGGATGATCTGCCCTGCTCAGGTAGGTGGGATTTCCCAGTGTAAGTGTAGTGTAAGTGTTAAACATAGCGTATAGTCTGGATCTCGTCCTGTTATCTTCCAGAGTTTCCCACCCTAGTTTTTCTATCATTCAAGTTACACTACAACTGTTCGCTTTTCGCTATCGTTTTACCCTCCAGGATTGGCTTTTCCCACGGACTAAGCGAGGGATCCCACCTCTACCGCCACTGAGGGCAGTGTCCTGGAGCTTGAGACTCTGAGTCAGGGATACAACTGGGGCGTGTGACCAGCACTACGCCCAGGCGGCCTCACCTGCAAAGCGAACAGGGGGCCTGATGAAGGGGACGGGAAGAGTGGGACGGTTAGGCAAGGAAGTGGGCAGGAGGCGGCCGTGACCTTACAGTAGGTACCATCCCGGCATTTGCCTAAAGACGAAGTGCGAAACCATGGAAAACCATTTCGAGGGTGGCTGAGGTGGGTATCGAACCCCCCCCCCCCCTCTACGCATTTGGGCCACCCAAGGATGAGTAGACCCCGTTCCAGTCCTCATACCACTTTTTAAATTTCGTGGCAGAGCCGGGAATCGAACCCAGGACCTCCGAGGCGGCAGCTAACCATGCTGACCGCTACACTACGGAGGTTACACTATTTCTAGGATTAAAATTGTTGAGAACAAATTACATTTTTATTATTAATTCATTACAGAGGCTTGGGACGTTCAGTCTCCAGCCTCATGCATTTTGGAGTCTGTTAACCTGTGTCTCTTCGGTGACTGTAGTATTACTGTATGTATAACTGTAATTAACAGCGTCTAGGATTCAAGTAGGCGCCCCGAAACTTGAAATATAGTAGACCGTCCAGGCATTTGGCAGGAGAGCGTCTGGAACAAACCGGGATGAAATCACACTCAAGATGGTTGTTGTCAGTGCTGTGATTTGAACCCCTTTTCACTGGACATCTAGCTCTCCCTTGTGTTGTGTGTAATACCGTATTGGCTATGGCGTTGGGAGTAGGAAAATATTGGCTTTCCCATTCATAAAAGTCGCAATGTCACTTTCAACAAACTGGCTCAGCGCTGCCTATTGTGTCCAAGGTAGTATAATTGAAACCCGGCGCTGTCAATGGGCACTTGAGAGTGTTAAAACGAGATACCTGCATCAGTAGATTTTCTGTTACGTAAATGCTTCCCCTCAGGGCTAATTTCGGCCATCTCAAAGTCTCTAAAGCTGCGGTAGTTAACTTTGATATAAAATTACCATTATCCCTCCCTATATTATTCTGCTAAGGTCCCATTCCAGTTTTGTACCGAAAATAAGGTCCCATTAACACCAACCTACACATATGGGGTACCTACAGGTTCAGCATAACCCAATGCGTAAGCGAAACAAACTCACTTACTCTTTAAATGCCTCACAATTAAATAAATACCATAAAACATGTATATTTACAATGAAATAATGAAAGAATGCAACACGGTAACCATGGTAACAGAATCTCACAGGTCCATCTATTTCTGTAAGATGCAATGCAATTCCAATTATTACATTACTGTGAAAGTTTCCAGACGGATATAAGGTTATCACTGAACCAAATTAAGCTGTAAAATTCATCAATAAATACAATATAATGCGCTTAAGGGGGTCAAGGGGCACTCTAGAATTTTTTCACGCAATTTTCACGTGTGAGTGTGGTACGAAAGGTCTTTTTTCACCCGACTATAAAGGGTCTCCGAAAACCACATTTAAAGACCCTTAAATTAACAGTGTCTGTGATATTCTCAGAAAACTAACTTCACTCTGATATACCTATGAATGAATGACAAACCCCTAACCACTGCACCAGGAGCTGAATTGATAAAGTCTGATCATTCATACCAAGGATAACTCAGTCATAGCATCCATGATTGAGATTTTGCTAAGTGTACTCTTTAAAACTAGAATATTCACGGGCGAAGCCGCGACGGGTAATGCTAGTTATCATTATTTTCGTTTCGGTAGTCTAGGGACCACGAGCCAATTTCATTGCTTTGTCCTTTGCTATTCCTTCTTCTTCCTCCAATATTCCTTCATCATCTCACTGTTTCCTCTTCCTTTCCTCAGACCATTTCGAGCCGGTTTTCTTTCCCTTCCTCCCTTGGAATCCTTCCATATTTAGCACTCTTTGCCTAAAAGTATCTCTCTGTGGTGTACCTTTTTCACTGATATTATTAGTATTATTATTATTATAAGTAATATGCATTATTGTTTCGTTTCGGCCAACTAACGACCACGTGACTTCCTTTTAGCTTTAAAATGAGCTCAGTATCCATTCATGCGTAGACGGTGTTGTTCCTTTCTCTCTTTTGTATTTAGATTGTTTTTTGTTCAGTAAGTCGGAAGATTAAGCGCTCCTGAACAGCTTCAATAATACCAAAGTCTATTGTTGCCCTGCAATGCGGGGTGCATCACGTCGCCCCTACCAGTGTTCTGGTGTGGAATTGCGAGCTGCTTATAAATTTCAGTCACGGGGAGTAATTAGTGCAAAAAGATTTCTTAGGCCCCTTAAAACAGTTATCATCATGACAATACTATGCCTCTGTATAAGGGCGATGGTGTTGGTGCAGTATACTGAGGCTATCAGCTGGAATAAGCGTTGATGCTTTCCGATCCTTATCCTTGAGCGCTCCAGTTCTGTAGTAGTATTCATTATCATCCATAAAATAAATAAATCCACCGAGCGAACCCGGACATTATTGCTAGTATTATTAATAACCTACAATTAGTACACTCCTGGGAAGGTTTCAGGCTTAGTATATCTATTTTACAATAGGTAGCGCATGAGTAGATTCAACAAATGAGTGACGCTACGCGAATCCTTTAAACAAAATCCCGTATGCGTTCATATGCCATTCATACGATTGGGATGAAACCTTGATGAGTTGCTGTGTACACGTCAGAGAAGGTCTTCAACTTAGTAAATCCATTTTACAGTAGTGGTAGCGCACGAGTAGATGTAACAAATGAGTGGCGACGCACGGGGCATTTCAACAAAATCCCGTATACGTTCATATACTATTCATCGATTGCGATGAAACTTTGATGAGTTGTTGTGTACACTTACGTGAAGCTTTCTAACTTAGTAAATCCATTTCACAGTTGGTAGTGCACGAGTAGGTTCAAAAATGTGTGACAGCGCACGGATCATTTAAACAAAATCCCGTATGCGTCATATGCTATTCATCCGATTGCAATGAAACTTTGATGAGTTGTTGTGCATGCTCCCACGAATGTTTCAAGATTAGTAAATCCATTTCACGATAGTTTAGAGGCAGTTAACGGAAATTGAAAAAAATATTGTGTATCCAAAAGCACTTCAATAAACAAGATTACAACGCCAACACTTTCTTTGATTGGCATTGCGACGCATGCCGGGTACAGCTTGTATATATATATATATACATACATATTAGCAATAGTATTATTAATAAACTGCATTTAGTAGAATCATTTACTGTTTAGAACAGGGTTTCCCAAACATTTTCTGACCATCAACCACTTTCGAGATTTATAATTTACTAGCTGAAGTACCCGTGCTTCGCTACGCGTCATAAATAAATTAAAATGTGAAGGAGACAGTTAAAACAGGGGATAGGCGAGGTGCTGCGCAGAGGGAGATTAAGGATGGAACATTTTGTCCAACTACACCGCTCGGCGTTGACCGTGTTTTATAGCACAAATTTAGGTTTTACTCACTAACAGTTGCAGATACCTTTCGGATAGGAAATGTAGTTTTAAACCTCGCATATGCCATCAAAAGTTTGCTATTTCTTAGCGTTCTCTTTTTATTTGAAATGGAAATATGAAAGTTTGAAACCAAAGGGTGTAGTGACGTCACTAAAATGGTCGCCATTTTAAATAGTGCAAAGTATTGAAATCAAAAGTAACCTATATGTTAACCAGGAAAATCAGCTACTGAACCCATGGGCCATAGGGTCCATGACGGTCGAATCCATGTCCTTAAGGAAGAAATGAAAGAAACGTATAGTTTCTTAAAGGAACGGAGAGAGATTTTAAGCCAGGAATATAGCTTAACATTGTGCAAGCGACTAGGGACAGATGTTCCTTAGATGAGATCACCCCACTCGACATTTCAGAGAGGGCTGGTCACGAGTATTAATAACTGAGTGGAACTTTCCACCGTGATAGAAAGAGAAGCCTGAATCGGAATTCGAGCTGACGTTGCTGGAATTTGACAACGTCGCATATGCACCAGAAGAGGAATAATTAAAATTAACACGTTTACGAGCATAATAATGAGTAAACAAGCATAGCACAGTGAATCATTTTGAATGAGAGATTTTTCAGTATAGAGAAACCATGTAATAATTGTGCAGAAATAAACTGCCGACGTAAGACGACGTCATAGGGGAATTACCTAAGCCTCTGTGGAGGGGAGAGAGCAAAAGGAATGTAACACCCACACATTTGAGGACGAGAAATTAATTAATATCTCCGAATTGCACGATCGATTCTTAGGTGCAATAAGATCATTTGACATTGAGAAGATGAGCTTTCGGAAGGTATAATTTTTATAATTGTGGCACCATTATTTTAGAAGTTGACCACAGGAAAGGCTAGAGTCTTATTTTTTTGTAGTAAAACAGTATAAAGCTTCGGGCGTTTCCAAGCCAATCATGCAGTATTCAGACAGCCAGAGGGCACGTCATTGTGTCACATCGCATGCAGTCCTACGAGCATTCCGTGAGGGGAAGTGCTGCTCCACGACGTAGAAGAAGTCATTCCGACAGTCCGTGAAGGGACGTAACTCTGCGTTACATCGATAACAGCTACCAGTACTCCTTGAGGGGAGAAACGCTGTTTTACACCGCCGAAGCAAGATCCGATAGCCACAGGCGTCACAGTAGTAACGACTTGCTTGCCTCCATAAGGAGCATTCAAGGCGAAATTTTAAAGTATCGCCGCAGTGAAGTATTAGGAAAATCCTAATTATAGGATTTAGGCCCGACTGTATACAAGTTAAAGTGAAAATTCATAAGATATAGTCAGAGCAGGCTGCGAACGTCGGACTTAAAGGCGATAGGTCGTTAAATGTACGAACGAATAGTTCATAACGTACGGAAGTATCGTACCAGACAGATAAACTGCTATTTAAATTGAAGCAATCTAAAAGGGAAGAACAGAATAAGGTTCGAACGTAGGAGTGTTGAAACAGTTCAAACAAAGAGGATAGGAGACTATAAACATTAGCTCCAGAAAGCAGGCGAACAATTCTAATAGTACTAGAATCAAGAAATGCTAGCTGCTAGAAACTAATTCTATAGGTCTTAGAGGAGACCTCGATTCATATAGACTTTCGTTAGGATCGATAGACAGATCTACAGACAAGCCGTTCAAGCTAGATCAATAGCCGGTTATCCAGGATAGGAATAGCAGAATTGAACTCCAGGGAACAGTAGATGTTTCGGGACTTTCGCATTCTTCAGAATAGGAAGCCGACATCGGATAAATTTCACCCTTGGAAACGGGAATTTAAGAAGATCACGTGTGAAAGGCTCAGAAATACGGCCTAGTGATCGTTGTGAAGTGTAAAATAATCAAGATTGTGTGTTAAATAATATTTTTAGTGTTTATTATGTGTTCAAAAGGGACACATCAGTATATAAAAATGTCGTCAATATTAAGTGTGTTAGATATATGTTTATTTGTGTTTTTACGTAAGATGAATACCTTTAATATGGTGTAAAAAGTTCAAAGTGGGCCCAAAAATGAAACACCGCACCAGATTTAAGATCAGGGATGATCTGGAAAATATGTGAGTACTAAATTCATTTTTATTTTGGTGTCAGAAATTGATTGTGTACAGACTCACCGGAGTTTTTGAGTGAAAGGGATGTGTTTTAACGAATAAATACTGAATAATCAAGAACACGGTCTGAACAATAATAAAATAAATTGAGAAATTATAAATCATTATGTAAAGAATAAATCCCGTAGAGGTAATATGTGAATAAAGGGTTAATGTATTTAACAAATGTCATAAGAGCAAGCGAAATATCATTTAATTATCATGAAAGACATTGAAATAAAGTTAAGTTGAGATATGAAAGAAATAGCTTTTGAGCTTGTATAAAGAATAAAAATAATAATAATAATTAAATATGGAAATGTTAAATAAAAATCAAACAAATTGATATGAACATAAGAACGTTAAGCCTTAACGTATGTGTAAGAGATGAGGTTCAATGGAATATTTTAAAACAGGGAGCGATTTATCGACCACGGAAAGATTAATATGTGAATAAAAATAATATGAATGGTTACTAAAGAGATTTTATCAGTTCTTGGGAAGACATTTTCGGCTTAAAATAATGCATAGCGCATAATGAGCGCAAATATAATATTAAAGTGTCACGCTAGGAAAGCGTAGTGGTTAAATACTTGGTACATTACTTATGGAGGGTAGTTGATTGCAGTGAATTGATAATTGTGTAAGTCCTCTATTTGTGACATTAGTATCACGAGGCATTGTGTATGTATTTAAAAAGGGAGCTAATATATGGTATTATTGAGCGTATGTCATATGGGCCACGGCCGACTCTAAATCGCATTTTGTATAAGCCCTCTGTATGGGATTGGTTCCCGAGGCACCTGAAGAGATTCGAATGCAGGATCTTCTTATGATAAAAGCCCCTGAAATTCTCCGTCGTCGTATGTGTATTTAATCTTCCCAATCAATGAGGACCCTCTCATAATTAATAAATGCCAAGGATATAAAAAGGTTCTTTGAACCAAAGAATAGTTGTTTGAATGTTATGATACAGTAAAGCCCGGTCTCCCCAGAACTGGATAGAATGAGAAGGTTTGTTTTGAAAGCCTTGAAAATAAGCTACTAATGTTGGGTCAGACGGGATGTCTCCGCCACCCTAACAGGTCATAAATCGCACCCCATGTAGTAGAGACTAGCTCTTTTAAAGCGAGGGGGAACAGAGACCGTCTCGTAAGCTGTTGTAAAGAGAAATAAATACACCAGGAGTGTTTAAAGTTGTTAACGACCCGGGCGTTGAACCGAGGTCCTTAAAGATGGATATTTTCGTTTGCCGGTTCAGATCGTAGTTTCTTATATGAGAATGGTCTATTAAGACATAAGAGATAAATAACAATCCCTATTGTAATAATGTATGGACGTGGGATTCCACGAGTTGATTGAAGGCAACTGAGTTCGGGAGTAGGGGAAGGTCGGCTGGTAGCGGACGTCGGCTGGTATCGGACAATCACAGTTGTCTTTGTTAGAAGCATGTGGCAGAACCTGTTTTGTTACTCACTTACCCTGCTTATTTGAAGGGTGGACACACCCTATTCAGTCGAGAGGCAAGGTCATTTATGAGCGGTGGTGTATTTCTGTTCTTTGTGTGATTCTCGGCCGGCACAGATTTATTTTTACCAAGACGTAGCAGCTACAAGGGTATGTTGTATTTAATTTTAAGTACATTAGTAGAAACAGTATTCCTTTCTCTGTAATATCGTGGGTTTAGGATCAATTTCTTTTCGAACGTTATCGTTCAGTTCTTGTTTTTCTTTAAGGGGGTCATTCGGGCGGTATCGGACACGAAACTGGCGTGCGGTATCGGACATCGCCTGTACTGGAATCTACCCCTTCAACCGTAATATTTTCACAGACCTGGACTTTCAATCGTCCTTCCCTGAACCTCCACTGGCTTCTATTGAAGAACCTTCTTCTCTTCTGCCTCAAACTTCACATGTACCCTCAAATCAAGATTACCCATCAACCTCAAGAAGAGTAGCATCACCAGTTGCACAGCCATCCCAACCACATGAAGTTGAAGAAATCAACAGCAGGCCTTCTACATCCCAGGTACTACTGGAGTAAATCTCACCCTTTCCCAGCACTGCAAAGGAGAAATTAGATGCAAGAGCAGAGCGAAGTCTTGACTTCCACCCCATATCCCATATTAACACCAACTGGAGGAGAAACGAGCTCATTCGTCTGAACAAGAGTAGGGAAAGGGTAAAGTCACCAAGAAATCCTTGAAAACTTCGAAAAGAACCCTTGCATTCACTGAAGACAATGCAGGAAATTATAGGAAAACTGACTGCATCATTTGTGGAGAGAGCTTCAAAGAAGATTGGATTCAGTGTATTATTTGTAGATTTTGGCTCATAAAAACTGTGCAAATCTTGAAGGAGAAGCGTTATTTTACAAGTGTGATATTTGCAGAATGGCTAAACGTTAAATTGTTTGTATTATGAACGTGAAAAATCTCTTTTTGTTAAAAAGATTCACTGTCCGAAACCACCCTCCAGTTTCTCAAACATGCGAGAGTGTAGTGACCTCATAATTTGTTAATATTGTCCGTGTTTTTCATTATGATTTAATATATTCAAGTGAGTACGTTAATATAAGATTTTATATAACTATAAAGTGCATTACATGATTTATTTCTTATTCAATAAAAAAATTATGGCAAAAAAGTTAAACTGTCCGATACCTCCCGACATTCCCCTAACTATAGTTTTTGACTGTGTCAAGTACCTTCACGCTCTGGAGTACACAATTGATTTTCTGATTACCTTAATATATTTGTGAAATAAAGAGAGATGATAACAACTGAATGTGTGGACATGCCCAAAATATTGAATTAGATAATTAACATAGATTTTAAATATAATTATATATTTGTTTTTGAGAAATAAGAAAATATAAAAGCTAGTGTTTGAGGTGTACAAGAATGACACCGTAATAATGTAAATGCATGGAGCCAAAGAGCTCGGAGTTATGTAAACTTAATGTTAGTGCTTTATGGAAGTGAGATTAAGTAAGAATTATTGGTTTATGTGGAAACCACAGGTTTTGAATACAATATTTGTTTATTTTATTTGTGATCCCTTGTTCATTTGGAACAAGCAGTTGATATTTGGGTCAGTAATTAAATTGTTATAATGTTTGTAGCGCCATTATTTTATTAATTAAATGTGTTTAAAATAGGAGTTGATTTTGTTGTTATTTTTGCAAGTGTATCCTCTAATTAATCCAAAATATGTGAGTCACAGAGTGGGGGAACTTACCGCTGCCCCGAAATCCCGAATTGAGCTACGCTGGTATACTGTGATTGGCATATTTCTTGCTAAATGGGCACACTACTTCCATGTAAAATTCACGTAAATCGGACCAGTGGTACTTGCGAGATTGAGTAATACACAGACACACACCATCTCAATTTTAGCCTCGCTTCGCTCACGTCATAGTCGTATCATATTGTTTTTCAATGAAATGCAGGTTTAACCCCGTTAACACCCCTTTAGAACCTGAATACCCAAACATCCCTCCTTAGTAGACGTTTTCGACACACGACAAACATATCCCCAAAATATCATTCTTCTAACTTTAATAGTTTTGGTTGGTCGATGAGAGCAAACATCCAAAAATCCTTCCTTAGTGGACGTTTGTCTTCCCAAAGTTCACCCCTCCCCATATGCCGTTTAAGAGATACACGCTCAGTTAGGAATCTTTCAACCCCCACTTTTCATCCCTTTCACCTCATAATATTTTTAATAATTAGTATATGTGCCAAGTATCACATACCCAAATGAAACCACTCGAGAGATATTGTTATTCAATGGAAAGCACGTTTACCCCCTTAACACCTCTTTAGAACCTGAATATCCAAAACTCTTTCCTTAGTGGACGTTTTCGACATACAACGAACATATCCCCAAAATTTCATGTTTCTAACTTCAATAATTTTGGATGGGCGATGATGAGTGAGTGAGCCAGTCAGGACATTTTCTTTCATTTATTTTTGATAATTTCACCCGTCCCCATGAACCCCTTAAATTGGATTTATGAAACAAACGGTCAAACACCTATTTACTTATTTAAAGCTGTTTTCCCCCAGAGTTTGATGAGTGAGTAAGTGAGTCAATCAGTTAGGACACTTTCTTTCCTGTTTTTTTCCCATAATTTCACCCCTCTCAAAGGGCCCCTTAAATTGGATTTATGAAAAAACGTTCGAACACCTATTTACTTGTATTTTAAGCTGTTTTTACCACCGAATTTCAAACTTCACGCCTATGTCGTTTCAGAGATACACGCTCCGTCAAGAATCCCTCAACCCCCAATTTTCACCCCTTTCACCTCATAATATACACCACATCGATAAACCCTTAGACATATGTCTGTTTATTTTTAATGATTAGTTTATATACCGAATATCACATCCCCAAACAAACAACTCATGAGATATCGTTATTCAATGAAATGCACGTTTACCCCTTTGACACGTCTCTAAAACCCGAATAAACAAAAATCATTCCTTAGTTAACGTTTTCGCCATACAGCGAACATATTCCCAAAATTTCATGTTTCCAACTTTAATAGTTTTCGCTGGGCGTGATGAGTGAGTGAGTCAGACAGGACATTTTCTTTCATTTATTTTACCAGAATTTCACCCCTCCCCATGGGCCCCTTAAATTGGATTGATTAAAAATCGCTTGAACACCTATTAACTTATTTCTTAAGCTGTCTTTTTCCCCTGCGTCAGACGGTTAGGACACTTTCTCTCCTTTTTATCCCCAGAATTTCACCCCACCCCATTGGCCCCTTAAATTAATTTATGAAAAAACAGTCGAAAACCGATTTACTTACTTTTAAAGCTGATTTTTTTTCGCTGAGTTTCAAATTTCTCGCCTATGTCGTTTAAGAGATAGGCCTACACGCTCCATTAGGAATCCTTCAACCCCCACTTTTCAGCCCTTTCACCTCATAATAATACACCACATCGAAAAACGCTTAGACACATGTCTGCGTATTTTTAATGATTAGTGTATATGCCGAGTATCACATCCACAAATGAAACCACTCGTGAGATATTGATATTCAATGAAATGCAGGTTTAGCCCACTTAAGACCCCTTTAGAACCCGAATATCCAAAAAACCTCCCTTAGTGTACGGTTTTGACATACAACGAACATATCCCCGAAATGTCAAGTTTCCAACTTCAATATTTTTGGTTGGGCGATGATGAGTGAGTGAATGAGTCAGGACATTTCCTTTCATTTTTTTTTCTTCAGAATTTCACCCCTCCCGATGAACCCCTTCAATTTGATTGAAAAACAAACTGTCGAAAAGCTATTTACTTACTTTAAAGCAGTTTTTCCCCCTGAGTTTGATGAGTGAGTCAGTCAGTCAATCAGTTAGGACACTTTCTTTCCTGTCCCTCCCCCCCCCCCGAATTTCACCCCTCCCCATGGGCCCCTTAAATTGGATTTATGGAAAAGCGGTCAAACACATATTTACTTATTTTTATGCTGATTTTTTTTCCGCTGAGTTTCAAACTCCTCGCTTATGTCGTTTAAGAGATACACGCTCCGTTAGGAATTTTTCAATCCCCACTTTTCACCCCTTTAACCTCATAAACACATCGAAAAACCCTCAGACACGTGTCTCCTTACTTTTTAATGATAAGCATATATGCCGTGTATCACATCCCCCAATGAAACCAATCGGGAGATATTGTTATTCAATGAAATGCAGGTTTAACCCCCTTAAGACTCCTTTAGAACCTGAATATCCGAAAATCCTCCCTTAGTAGACGGTTTTGACATACAATGAACATATCCCCAAACTGTCATGTTTCTAACTTCAATAATTTTGGCTAGGCGATGATGAGTGAGTGAGTAAGTGAGTTAGTCTGGACTTTTTCTTTCAATTTTCTTTTTTCAGTATTTCACCCCTCCCCATGAACTCCTTAAATTTGATTTATGAAAAAAAAAACTGTCGAACAGCTATTTACTTAATTTAAACCAGTTTTTTCCCCCTGAGTTTGATGAGTGAGCCAGTCAGTCAATCAGTTAGGACACTTTCTTTCCTGTTCCCCCCCCCCTCAGAATTTCATCTCTCCCCATGGGCCCCTTAAATTGGATTTATGAAAAAACTGTCAAACACATATTTACTTCTTTTTATGTTGATTTTTTTTCGCTGTGTTTCAAACTCCTCGCCTATGTCGTTTAAGAGACACACGCTCCGTTAAGAATCTTTTAATCCCTACTTTTCACCCCTTTCACCTCATAATATACACCACATCGAAAAGCCCTCAGACACATGTCTTCTTATTTTTAATGATGAGTTTATATGCCGAGTATCACATCCCCCCATGAAACCAATCGGGAGATATTGCTATTCAATTAAATGCAGGTCTACCCCCTTAACACCCCTTTAGAACCTGAATAGCCAAAATTTCTCTCTTAGGGGGCATTTGCGGCCCTCGAGTAAGCTGCATACAGATTTCATTCCAATCCGTTCGGTGGTTTCTGAGATTTCGTGATGAATAAATTAATGAGTGAGTGAGTGAGTGAGTGGTATTTGACAAATATATAGTAGAAAGAAGATAGTGTCAAGTCTTTGTTATGCTAAACTCGGTTGACAGTGCTGTGTGAGCAATTGAGTAACTAACGGGATTTCAAGTAAAGATCCTCATTTTCTATACCGGTAGTGCTGAGCGCAATTGGCATCAAGTCGGCCGTGTCTCGACTTAAGCTATGTTGCCATGGAAACTATCTGCCTTGCCATTCCTTCATGAGTATATTTTATGATTTGATTAGCCTGTTTTGAGTGAAAAAGGGCCGAAATCAGAAGAATGAGAAAGACTATCGAAAATTCATGTAGCCAGCGGTTCCTTCTGGGTCCTAAACTATGTGTATGCAAAATATGGTTGAGATTGGTGGAACGGTGTAGATTTGTATACGGAACCAACATATATACATACATACATACATACATACAGACTTTCACTTTTATATATTAGATTTTCGCCCACCTGATATAAAAAAACGCACAAATCTTAAAATTACTAACACATACATTCAAATACCTACATATAAGTTGAGAAATGAGGATTTTACGGACATTTTTCGTAATAGGTGCATCATGTTTATTTTGGTATAATTATGCAAATTAAACATTTACAAATAACAGGTCTCAAAAAGGAATAACAATTAATGAATTTAATTAAAGAAAAAATGAATTGTTATATCTAATTAATTAAATAACGTGAATACCTACGTCTAATTAATGTGAGGGACGGATTTGATGAGTTTCAATAATTTTTTTAATGTCTGGAGCCATTTTTGTTAGAAAAATTCTAAGATCTCCTCGCTTTTCATTCTCTAGTCTATTACTAGATTTCGTGGCAAGATTATTTGACATAATTAAATTACTTGTTTGCAATTTTACTGTATATTATTCCTTGTTTTTATACGCAAAACATTCTCCATCATATTGTATAGACTATACACAAAACTAAATGATTTGCCCACCACTTTCTTTCAAATCGCCCATCGAATTCACATTTGTCAGTTTCGCCTACTGGCGTGCTAAAATCGCCCACTACTGGGTGAATTCGCCCAGTTTGGGAATCAAGGTTTAGAAGAATCACTGTTGTTGAGGAGTCTCAAGGAAAGTGAGGTTAGGTGACACAACAGGTCACCCGCACCAACGTGGGAAGACAGCCATTAATTACGTGTGTGGCACTGAGTATCAGGAGCTTATGATTAGCACACAATAGGAAGATGCATGGATACGAGCAGCTGCCGTGCCCCCGGATTAGGCTAGGAATGTGACCAGCCTCACACACATTGAGTACGAGTGCAAGTCTGTTAATCAGATCAGCCATGGACCATCTCCTCACCCACAAGACATTCCGTTCATGTTCACTTGTAGAGTAATTCGGGTACAGACAGATATAGAGGAAAATTTACAGAATGTGCTTGGTAATGTGATGTAGAGTGAGATTTCAAAAACATAACCAGACTTTGAAGTTAGTGACCGCGCAGAACTGAATTACGGGTAGTGCTGCAAGGTATCGTTAGTAAACACAAAGTGAGTCGTCCAGTTGCACAACTCGTTTAATCCACTTGTGAATAAGGATCATGTCGTAAAATTATTTATTTAATTATTTTATCATTTCAAATGATCTTGACGACTTCATCGTTATGCTTGAGTCTAACGTTATGCGTTATGGAGACGGCGACCGCATGACGTCATGCCGCCGCGCGGGAAGCCTAAGTTAATGGGTAATGGACGGCGAGCGCGTGACGTTATGCAGCCACGCGGGAAGCCTAAGTTAATGGGTAATGGAGTCTGTTGAAAGAGTCCTAGGGCGTCGAGCAACTTGGGGCATCGAGCGAAGCGAGAAGGCAGTTTGTAGCATGCGTCATTTGAAATGATATAAAGTCTGGTCTTTCAGACTGATTGTAACTTTTTTATTTTATTTTTCTTTATTTTATTTTGTATTATTTTGTTTTGTTTAATTTAATTTAATTTTGTTTTGTTCTACTTCATTTCGTTTTATGTTGTTTTAAATTGTTTTATTTTTGTTTTGTTTTTTGTTTTGTTGTGTTTTATTTTGTTTTTGTTTTTATTTTGTATTGTTTTTTGTTTTTTTGTTTTATTTTGATTTTGTTTTGTTTATTTTGTTTTATTTTGTTTTGTTTTATTATGCTTTTTCAGAAATCAAACACAAAACCAAAAACCAAAAACACCAAGCAAAAAGAAAATTCAAACACAAAAGCAAAAGCAGAAAACAAAAAACAAAAGGCAAAAAGTAAAATTCAAAAAAACAGAAGCAGAAACAAACACAACACCAAGATAGCAAAGCAAAATGTAAAATTCAAAACCAAAAACACAAAGCAAAAAGTAGAAAACAACAAACACAAAAGATACGTGAGGCAAAATCCAGAGAAACGTTTCTCAAGAAAATTATTCTTATTCACAAGTTTTACAGCTAAGCTGTCAATCAATGGACTCAGTACACAAGTGACATTAGCAGTGACGAATTGCATTCTAATTTCATAAATATAATTTTTTGTAAGAAGTGTGCGATTTGCAAATACTGTTGCCGTAGGAAAAGACGCGGCATCATTGCTGTTCAGTTCGCATTTTGGCTGTAGGGACGCCTGAATCGTAAATAGTGTTCTATAATCATTTGGTTGAAACAAAAACTTAACAACCTTTCTCTTTAAGTCTCTCATTATAAACCTATTGGGGAGAGTGTGGCTTATGAACACGCGAGATTTCTCGCACGGGTCCGCTAGTAAGTTTATAATGAGAGACTTAAGGAGAAAGGATGTCATGTTTTTATTTCAACCAAATGATCATAGAACACTAACTTATTTACATTTTAGTTAGAATTCCAAGTTCTACGTTTCCTAACTTACGAAGGCAATCAATGAAAATTGGATCATCATAACACTCACTGGTTATTCGATATTTATGAAATTATACGATTTGAGTACTCATTCCTTTGTTTTACTCTTTTTGAAATCCATGCAAAATGATAATGAAAAGACCTCAGAATGCTAAAATGACATGAAACAGGCATTTCAGCGGCCAAAATGAAAAGTGGACAACAATTATGGAGCAGAGATTCCTTCAGCAACAGTATCTGCAAATCGCACACTTCGTACATTTTTTGAAAGTCATTTTTTTTTAAAGAAATTATAGTTATTTATGAAATTAGAGTGCAATTCATCACTGCTAATGTCTATTCTCTTTCATTTAAATGCTCATTTGTCACGATCGGTCGCTTGTGCAAGCCGCAAGAGGCATCTATACTACTGAAATAATATATATGATGATAATTACTTACATGAATTTCAGAGTTGTTGCTGGAAATGCTTTCCTTCATTTTCTAAACACACATTGCACCAAAGTAGGAAGTTTTAGTACACTCGCTGTAATTCAACCTCTGATATTTCGTATCAGTGTGGTTATTTCGTTCTCTAGAGCCTCCAGAGTACGCGGATTGTTTATGTGTACATTTTGTTTGAAATTACTCCTCAAGGAACAAGTACGAAGAATTAAATAGAATCGTTTTTAGAATAGAATGGAAAAGAAAACAGAACTGATATCATTAACAAGTAGCCATGTTCGTTTTGTAGATGAACTTACAATAGTGCCCTGTATCTCCGTACAAAATTTCATGGTGGTATCGGTAATAGTTTCAGAGATATAGAATGCCGGCAAAATATTTCGCACAGTCGCCATCTTGAGGTTATGTAAACAATTGAACGAAGTTAGCTTTCAGTACATTACAATGTGTATAAACATATACTGTACCAGGTTTCATTGCGTTTGGTTGGTTAAATCGCGAGAAACGTCTATTTAAACGTCGCAACTTCGCTTGGTCGCCATGTTGGTTTTTTAGTTACCAGGTTTTCAAAAGTCACATAGGTGCACTTCTAGTAGTTCCCTTTATCAGCGCACAAAATTCCAGGGTGATATGGGTAATAGTTTCGGAAATATTGAATGCTGGTGAAATATTTCGCCCAGCCGCCATGTTGGAAAGGTGAGACGTAACAAAATTTGAAGGGCATGGTCGGGGTCGCCCGGAATAGTGCTATGAACTTACCGAGTTTTATTGAAATCACTCCAGCCATTTAGAAATTATTAGGTGGGACACACAAAAATTCCTCACTCTCACACACGCACACACAGACAGACACACGGACAAAAGGTGATCTCATAAGCCTAAATTTTTCATAAATGAAAATAGGCTAATAATATTACTGAAAATCCACAGCCTGCTTCCAGTTGACCGACCGGGCCAGGGAATGGATTGAATGATGCCCCCATCTAGCGGCGAGGATATGAACTGTACCGGCTGCCGAAGCCTGTCGCACTCCCCTGGGACAATGATTAAATGAATGACAAATGAAATGAAATGATAGTGGAGAGTGCTGCTGGAATGATATTTGTGACAGGGAAAACCGGAGTACCCGGAGAAAAAAACTGCCTGCCTCCGCTTTGTCCAGCACAAATCTCACATGGAGTGACCGGGATTTGAACCATGGATCCAGCGGTGAGAGGCTGGCGTGCTGCCGCCTAAGGCACGGAGGCTCTATTAATAATATTACTATTTGAGTATAAGTCAAAAACCGTTATTAATTAACTATCATGGTTAATATTATCGCTTTTTACTGAAGTGAATTTGCATTCCACAAGATAAAAGTTCCTGTAGGTAAAGGGAAAGAGGAGAAGGGCCGCCCAAAAGTCACTGGGAAAAGGCGAAAAACGAATCCAGCTCAGGAATTACTTTTGGTTGACAACTGCCGAACTCACCTGCCGTGAACACTTGAGGGTATCACACTTCCCAGGTAGTAGGAAGTTAGTTATTGTTTTAAGGGGCGGAACTACGAGGTCATCTGCCCCTCTTAACACAGATTAGAGTATACACATTTGGAATGGAATTTAAAATTTATAGGTGGCCTCCTAAATTTCAAAAGACCGAAAATTAATAAAGCAAAAAATTAAATAAAACCAATAATTATAAAAATAAACAAAAATTGCGGAAAAGCAAAAAATTCAGAATTCACAAAAGAACAAGTCTTTGAGTCAATGTACACTGGAAAATTTAGATTGCTGGCCAGGTAGTAGGGATACACACACCCGGCCTACTTTAGGGCCTTTTAAAGAAAGCAGGAGTTGCCACGAAAAAGAGGAGGTCTAGAATTGAGGGATCAGGAAAGTTAAGGGCAAGAGCCAAATAAATTTGGATAATGAAGGACACCCTAGGCCTCGGATACACTTATACTGTCAGAGTCGGAAGAGAATAAGATTTGACCAAGGGATGTCGATGACAGAGAGGACCTAATGGTCACCAAACCACGCCACACAAGTCTTGAGTTCCTTGGGTACATTGCTCTTTTCTCGAGAGTATTGCTGTGAATGCCAGGTGATCTGTTTCTTAGTAGTCATTTGTTGAAAAGAGGGATTGTTGCTACTTTCTTAAATTACTGTGGCTGTACAATGTTATATATTTTCCAGCATACTAATAAAGATTTCTCCTTGTTATATAATGCTTAATTAATTTCTCACATCGTCGTTAAAGCAGGGGAAGGCTAGCACACCACGTACCTAATTGCTGCTACCTTACTTTAGTATCGATTGTTTCACTCTTGCTAACAAGGACAGGTATTTAAAATGTTATATCTTAATTAAGCCTACATCTTCCCAAGCTGCTGCAAAGTGCCAATTGTCCAGCGAGCCAGTGAACTAGGCTTGTAACTCAGAGCCAGGGCATTAACATGCCGCATGACCTGACGTAGCAACTGTCTTGTTCTCAAAATGGACATCTCGGGACGCGCAGACAACTCATTCTTTTCACATGTTATTACCTAGAATAGAATGCTAATGCACATCATATTTATTACCAGTTGATCTCTGTCATTATTTTTATCAAAGTAGCTTTCTTTACGACACACAGCAGTATTCCAACATTCTTCGAGATGTTGAGGATAATGCTGGAACGGCCTTCTACACCAAGCACGTCCAACACACACTGTATACCTATCGTCACATCAATCGGGTTATCACTTTATTGTTCAAACTCAATCGTTTGTTGTATGCGTATTAATACCCTACTGTCCAGCTCGGTGGCTAAATGGTTAGCGCGCTAGGCTTTGGGCCGAAGTGCCCCGGGTTCGATTTCCAGCCGAGCCATCAGGGGTTTTAATCTCCTGGGGTTAATTCCTGTGGCTCGAGAACTGAATGTATGTGCCGTCTTCATCATCATTTCAGCCTCATTACGACGTGAAGGTCGCCCACGGGCGTCAACTAGAAAAACCTGCACTCGGCCTCTCCGGAGGCCACACGATCAATATTATAATACCCAACTAACCTAAATTCAGCCTAGTGCGGGGTCATGGATGATACCTACTGTTTGTGAATTACTTTTTATGGATTTATTTATTTAATTATTTATGTACCGGTAGTTATTTGTTATTTGTTGATAGATTTATTTTTCATTTATATATAATATATATATTCACATATTTATTTGCTTATTTTTGTATTTATGGATTTATTTATGATTTCATTTATTCATGGATTTATTTGATTACTTATTTCTTTATTTGTTGATTTCTTAATTTATTTATGGATTTACTGATGGTTTTATTTATTTATTTATTTATTTATATAACTCTTTATTTACTTTTTATTTATTTATTTATTTATTTATTTATTTATTTAGTGACGTTTTGATTTATTTATTAATTTACTTTATATTAATTTATTTCCTTTTAAGTTATTTATTTACTTCTTATTTGTTTATGTATTTATTTAATTTTATTTATCTATTTATTTATTTACTTTTTAGTTATTTATTTATTTATTTACTAATTTTGTAATAATTATTCCTAGGCTGGGTGCTCCACAATGTTGCAATAAAATATACTTGGGTGGGCGCCAGTTCATAAGCAGAAAGCTTGTTAACGATAAAACAAATGCTATTCAGTAAAGCACAGCAGAACTATCACTTCTCAAGTCGTAGGTTGTTACAATCACCAACCAGAATCATTTGACGGGAGGCAAAATATTACAGTATATAGCCTACTGCAATGTAATTTAATAACAACTAACACATGTGGCGAATACAATAAGTGGTGGTAGTGCGATCCGTAATAAAAGAACTCACTGTAGCTCTGACATAAATGAATTAACATTTTCAATTGATAGCAGCAAAATGGCTCTGGTTTGGGCAAAACCCTCTTCATGGTTGATACATCATAACTAAAGCCCTGCGCGGATGCGGATCTCCGCAACATTTTTCGCCATGCGGATATAGTTTGCATGGCTTTGCGGATAGCGGATAAGCAGCGGATAATATTTGGAGTAAATTTGCGGATAGTTTTTAGAATACAATCCGAACTTGTAGAATATCATGGGGAAAATTGGGTTTTTGTGCGCACCTATGTTTTTCGAGTTGGTAGTACAACTAGCAACTCAATTCCCTGCTACCCTTAAGCTGTCATCGTACCTATCAGATAGGGACAGTCAGCATGATGCCAGTTGCTATGTGATTGTCGTGAGGCTTGGATGTAGAAACTTTACACGTTGCATGTTATTTTCTGTAGCCAGCAAATAAATATACAGTTGTGATTCAATTATTTAAAATTAAATGCTGTTTTAAATGCCAGTTTTTACAGTGTTTATGCATGTATTTATTTTTCAATATAATAGATTAGTTTACCGGGATTCATTGAGTTACGTTTTACAAGCAGAGTGGGGTAATGGTGCGCAGAACATAATGATACAAGTAAATACAACGCGAAATTAATGGCAAAATATTTTGTGTTCGTTCTCCAGATGTCAAGAAATTATACGAGGAAAACGGAGAAAAACTCCTACCCAGCAGAAAATATGCAGAAAACTCTACGTGCAATTGGGGATGATGGAAGGAAAATAAGGGAAGTAGAGAGACGTTTCAACATTTCCGAGTCAACCGTACGAAAGCAGTTGCTGCAAAATAGGCTTGTTCTACCTCGTCTAGGCCGTAAACTTGTTTTTACTAACGAAATGGAGTCACAACTATCCGAATACGTTTTAACATTGGCAAAATTATTTTACGGCTTAAAGCCCACCAAGCTTGTCAGCCGGTTTGCGATCAAGTTTGCAGAGGAGATTAAGATTCCCCATAATTTCAATAAAGTTAAAGATCTAGCAGGCAAAGATTGGTTGTATGGGTTCTTGAAGAGAAATCCTACATTAACGTTGAGAAAACCTGAAAAAACAAGCCTAAATTGGATTGCTCCCTTTAATGCTTACGAAACGAAGACATTTTATTCTAATATCCAAAACTGCACAATTTTGGTATCATTGCATTGTTATTCTATTGTACACAGCATTGGAATATTCTAATGTTAATGCACATTGCAAGTTTCAGCCAATTCACATTGTATTATTATGGCTTTCCAGCATTCATCCCATGCTCACAATTCCCCAACCCATGTGCATGATTACCCTGCAGCAGGGGCGGATCTAGGGGAGGGCGACCGCCCAGGGCCCCGCAGTCCGGGGGGCCCCGTGCCATGGATTCTTTTAAATTTAATTGATTAATTAATTATACTTTTAAACTTTTCAAACTAATTTATAATTCGTATTCCTTATTCAGTGCTGCTATGACCTCCCTTGTCCGTTTAGCAAGTTTAGATTTCAGTGAAATGATAGAAGACTTCAGCCGGGGAAAAAAGTCACAAAGTAATATTTTAATATTTTATAGTTTACTACATAATCTTCTTCAAGGGGACTTGAAGGATTCTTTCATATTATTAAAAAAAAGTACTGTAGTGTATTCAAAATATTGTAACTATTCTTTATTTTATTATTATTTTCCATTTGATTTGATTTTTTTAAATTTCCTATTGTTGTGGGCTCCACCTTATCATATTGCCCAGGGCCCCGCAAAGCCTGGATCCACCACTGCCCTGCAGGGTGGGTAATGGTGCGCAAGTGCATATTTGAGAGATTTTGAATTATAGTCCACCAAATGTATTTTTGAATTAAATTAGTTTCTGCACATCGAATATAGGATTCCTAAGGCTCCCTTATTCATAACTATGAAACCATCACAAGACTGATTCTTGCTTAAGTGCGCACAATTCCCCCACTATCCCTTACTAGGGCCCGGATGTTGATGACTTTTTTTATTCGTTATGTTTTTTCATGACAAATGTAAGATGATGATTTATGCTAATTCCATTCAAATTATGTCATTAAGGATAATCAACACTCCGAACTGGAAAGGGTTGCAATTCTGGCTGTGTAACATTCATTTTAAACATAGCTCATGACATACATAGCCTAGGGGAACCACTTTCTGCTCAAATGTCTAAAAGATAAAGTATACAGTAAAGCAACACAGTGGAAATATTATTGTAATGCCAGTCGATTCGGAAAACAAACGTGTGGATAACAGTCGCGCGGATGCGGGGCGGATGCGGATAACAGTCGTGCGGATGCGGGGCGGATGCGGATAACAGCCGTGCGGATGCGGGGCGGATGCGGATAACGTTTTGTTTATCCGCGCAGGGCTTTAATCATAACGCACATGATTTTCTTGATTCTATTCGCTTCTTATATAATTTCTGACAACTCAATTCCGATCTCTCCATACACATTAGCTGGTAATTCTGCACGCCGTGAGAATTTGCCTTTTCGTAACTTTACAAACTTTTACGAGGTATATTATTGAAAATATAGGTTTTATGATTTACATACCTTTTACGGAGTTCTTGGGAGTCGTTTCACAATCTCAACTACAAGTGCCGCACCTCAATAATAATTATTTCACGAAAATAAAGAATTCTTATCATGTTCGTTTCACTACGGACGCCATCTTGGACACGTCATGTGACACCATGTGACTACGTTACCAACATGTCGCACACAAAATTCACTATTTCACACGTAAAGTTAGAAATTGTTTTTGACACACATATTATTGAGACGTAAATAATGACTCAGACGTAAAGTTTGAAATTGAAATTGTTGGAATTTTAAAGTTTGAAAATGAAAATGTTCCGACACACATAGTTTTAGTAACTTTCACACGTAAAGTTAGAAATTGTTAGAAATTGGTTTTGTATGTAAAACATTAATAAGATACAATTTATGTCCGCTACTAGGTTAGGTACTGCCTGGCCGAAAATTACTGCTAGTACCACAAGCAAGGGGGTCTGGGGTCTGGGGCCTAAGCCCCAGGTTAGGTTTGGTTTTGTATGTAAAACATTAATAAGATACAATTTATGTCTGCTACTAGGTTAGGTACTGCCTGGCCGAAAATTACTGCTAGTACCACAAGCAAGGGGGTCTGGGGCCTAAGCCCCAGGTTAGGTTTGGTTTTGTATGTAAAACATTAATAAGATACAATTTATGAAGTAATTTCACATGCCACACAATCCATGGTTAAAGTACGACTGACGATTTGGATTTGGCGCAATTATAAATTACATTATCGACGCTCTTTTGTTTCTTTCTATACACGGTGCGAGATAGTACCAAACGCGCGGTGTTGGCATTCCTGCCATAGTGACAAGATGTCTACCAGATACTTCATTTTCAACTATATAAGTAGTGTCTCTATTTGGGATGGCTGGGTGGGTCTATGACAGCGGACGAGTCAACATCTATTAATTTATCATCTCCAGATACCATTACTACAGGTACTTTGGCTAATTTCATTACTAATTTGTTTTAAACACAAATTCTCACGGTGTGCAGCGCTACCCATTAGCTTTCTTTGACTGTCACAACAGTCCAAATCTCAATTCCTTCACGGATAATATTCTTCTTAATTCATCTATGCGAATAAACAATTAGAGTAGCTCTCTATGCTACACGCTCTTATGCCATTAGTTCACGATATTACCACTACAAAAGTTCCAAAGCCGCAGCAACCATCTTCCACGTCTTAGTAAAGCTTTTTTAGCCTATTTTCAATTTTGAAAAAATAGGCTTATGAGATCACCTTTTGTCCGTGTGTCTGTGTGTGTGTGTGTGTGTGTGCGTGTGTGTGTGTGTGTGTGTGTGAGGTGTGTGTGTGTCCCCCTAATAACTTCTAAACGGCTGGAGCTATTTCAATGAAACTCGGTAGGTTCATAGCACTTTTCCGGGTGACCTCGACCGTGCCCTTCAAATTTTGTTATGTCTTACCAATCCAACATGGCGGCTATGCGAAATATTTCACCAGCATTCAATAGCTCCGAACCTATTCCCCATATCACCCTGGAATTTATTACGGTGATAAAGGGAACTACGAGAAGTTCACCTATGTGACTTTTGAAAAACTGGTAACTACAAAACCAACATGGCGACCACGCGAATTTACGACTTTTAAATATACGTTTCTCGCGATGTAACCAACCAAACGCAATACAACTTGGTACAGTATATGTCTACAAAGCCTCCGTGGCTTAGGCGGCAGCACGCCGGCCTCTCACCGCTGGGTCTGTGGTTCAAATCCCGGTCACTCCATGTGAGATCTGTGCTGGACAAAACGGAGGCAGACAGGTTTTTCTCCGGGCACTCCGGTTTTCCCTGTCAAAATATCATTCCAGCAACACTCTCCACTATCATTTCATTTCATCTGACATTCATTTAATCATTGCCCTAGAGGAGTGCGTCAGGCCTCGGCAGCCGGCACAGTTCATATCCTCGCCGCTAGATGGGGGCTTCATTCATACCATTCCTGACCCGGTCGGAGACTGGAAGCAGGCTGTGGATTTTCATTTTCTCAGTATATGTCTATACACATTGTAATGCACCGACATCAAATTTCGTTCAATTGGTTACATAACCACAAGATGGCGGCTGTGCGAAATATTTCACCGGCATTCTATATCTCTGAAACTATTAGTGGTAACACCCTGAAATTTTGTACGGAGATACTACTGGAAGTTTATCTATAAGACATTAGAAAACGGTTAACTACAAAACGAACATGGCGGCCAAGCGAATTTGAAAATTTTAAATAAACCTTTCTTGCGATTTAATGTTCCAAACGCAATGAAATCTGGTACAGGAAATGTTTATACACATTGTAATGCACTGGTATCTAATTTAGTTCAATTGTTTATATAACCTCAAGATGGCGGCTGTGCGAATTTTAAAATTAAGTTTTTATTTCTTGTGTCGTAATCATTCAATCGAAGTGAAAGTTTGAATAATGAACCTACGCAATCATTTTCCTTTATTGGTACATGACTCTATGGCCTATACATTTAACAATCCAACATGGCGACCATCCGAAATAATTAGACGGCTCTGAATATCTACGAATCTATTATAGCAATCAAACTGAATTTTTTATGTTTATAGGGGCTATGAACTTAAGTTCACCTATAGGACTTTAAATAACCTGGTGATCAAAAATCCAACATGGCGGCGACGCGAATTATAAATATTCACATTGACATTTCTCGCAATTTAACCATCCGAGTGCAGTGAAACTTGGTACAGTAAATCCTTATAAGAATGTTAAACCACTGGCATCTAATTTATTTCAATTGTTTCCATAACCACAAGATGGCAGCTGTGCGAAATTTTAAAATCTCCTTGCTACTTTTTGCGTCCTAATCATGCGATTGAAGTTTGAACGCTACACTTCCACAATAATCTTCATGTAACGGTACGTAACTCTAGGACCTACATATTTAGAATCCAACATGGCGACCATCCGAAATATTTAGTCGAATCTATTACAGAAATCAAACTGAAATTTTGTATGTTGATAGTGGCAATTAACATAAGTAGGATATATGAAAATAGGCTGTATATTTCTTCACGGAACTACTTGTTAGTTCTGCGTTTTATCACAATAACAGCTTCAGCTGCCATCTTGCACGTTACGTATATAAAATTTGTTTAGTTCTACGTTTCTCCACATTAGATCCCTCAGTCATAGCAGCATCTTGCACGTTATTTATATCAAGTCCGTTTCGCATCCATTATAATACCTTCTCCATAGTTTCTTTACTAATCAGGGTGCAAATAATAAAATACCTTTGTGAGTTTTGAAACGATTTTTCAGTGTTGCCTTAGCAAACAAAAGGTTAGTGCTTTTCAGTCGGTCAACAAGAATGTACCCAAAAGAGTTGGGTTATATCCTAATCCTGAAAAAATACATGAGATTAGAAAATACTCTAGGATGACCAGGTTCGATCGTCAAGCGATCATTATCAGATCCGTTACACTAAGGCTGTAAAATCTATGTTTGAAAATACAGATGAAAATAGTTACAATATGTACAATTATTTAGTTGCAGTATTGGTAATGCAACTTGTCAGTGTATGCTAGTTGTAGTATATATTATGTTACGTGAAATGCTAAAATGGTGATAGAAATCCAGAATTTGCCTGTTCAGAGTGACTACATGGTTGTACTAATCAACTACGGTTATACTGTATAGTGCAGGCTATTACTTATCTGGTTGGATGTCTGCCGCGCTGTAGCTGCGAGTAGTATCAACTTCCCTCTTGGAGCAGTGACGGTCGACTGAATTGGAATGTTATCTGAGAAGTTATGTGAGATTTTTCGTCAGGTGATAGGCTCACCTCATTGCTTATTTTATCCATTTTCGTCTTTTGAAGGCTAGAACGGAGGAACTTCATTTCTGTTGCCAGGAGACGACTGTTAGTTGTTCCAGGAAGGGTTGATGCTTCCAGTACATACGTTAGTAGAGGTATTAGGTATATTTTGAACAAACTAATGTTGGAAGCTTGTGGAAATGTTTCATCCCAAAGTAGCTAATGCACTGCTTGATAGAAATTGGAAGCTTTCTGCATTCTGTCGGTTATCTCTTGATATACAGTATGGTATTGTCGGAGGAAATAATACTGCCTACATACTGGTAAATATAGTAAATCTTCTGTGGAGACTACTACTGTCGTCTAAACAGCGCTGTGTCAGTATGGCGCGGTGTGTTTCTCATTGGAATTTATATTTTCTCACGTCCCATTAAATAACAAATTCGGTTTTTCAGCCTTTAGGTAGTGTTGTGTATGTATTACAATCTCTTAAAAAGTTTTTTACTCGGTCAACGTGAGTGTACCCTATTAGATTGGGCGTGGAGTGACAATTAATTCCCAACTCCTTCTTCTTCTTCTTCTTCTCTTTCAAGTGCCTCGTCCTCCAAGAACATTGGCGATCAGTAGCATGATCTGCTGTTTGTCCATAGCTGTTCTAAACAGTGTCACTGTATTAAGTCCGAACCACTGGCTTATGTTCTTTTGCCAGGATATTCGTCTGTGTCCTGGACCCCTAATGCCATCAATCTTCCCTTGTATAATTAATTGCAAGAGGTGGTATTTGTTGTTGCGTATGAAATGACCAAAGTATTCTAGTTTTCTTTTCAAGATGATACTGAGAATTTCCAAGTCTTTGTTCATACGCCGCAGTACTTCCACACTTGTGACTTTAGCTGTCCATGATATCCTTAAAATCCTGCGATACGTCCACATTTCAAATGCTGTCAGTTTCTTGCTTAAAACCTCAGTAAGTGTCCATGATTCAACTCCATAGAGCAGGAAACTAAAAACGTAGCATCGAAGCAGCCGGCGCGTAATGACAGACTTAAATCACGGCTGGTCAAAACTTTTCTCATTTTCATGAAAGAACTTCCGGCCTGCTCAATTCTACAGCGAATTTCTTGACTTAAGTCCCAGTTATCATTGATTTGACATCCTAATTATTTATATGAATTCCCAACTACTGAACTAAATACAGCCATTATTTTTAGCCTACTTTTCACATTTTGCAAAAATGAGGAAAAATTAGACTTATGAGATCGGGCAAATGTGTGTCTGTCTGTCTGTCTGTCTGTCTGTCTGTCTGTCCTTCTGTCTGTCTGGCTGTGTGTGTGTCCCCCCCCCCTATCAACTCCTAAACGGCTGCAGCAATCGAAACAAAATTTGGTAGGAGTAAAGATCTATACCTGAATATCTCACGGCCATATTTGAAAATGATGTCAGTGCTACCAACTGCTAAAAAATCGCAATTAAAATTTGAGCTCCATGTTGGATATCATGGAAAGTATGAATGGGAGATATTTCAAAATTGGCACACGTACAGATCATAATATTTCAGTTTAATTTCCAGGAGGCCAAACATGGCAGCGTTGCCAAAATGATTATAAGCCTCCTGATAGGTCCAATTTTTAAATGCATAACTTCTACACTATCAAGTGGAATTCAACCAAATTTCGTATGTTGTATGTGTACATAACCAGATATGACTGAGCGTATTCTTAAGACCTACCAAGGCTGGCAACTGTTAATAAATGCTCCTAATTTATTTTATCCAAATACCAATATATCAGAAAGTATGCAAGCCGACAGCTTTAAACTATGCACACGTATAGTACCTGACATTCTATATTAATTTGGAGTAACTTATATACATCAGTGCTACCAACATGATTCTAAGCCTGCTGACAGGTCCAACTTTAAATACATGTAACTTCCATACTATCATTTGGATTTCAACCAAATTTCGTATGTGCTATGTGTACCATAACAGATATGACTATGCGTATTCTAAGGAGCAACCAGGGCTGCCAACTGTTAATATGTGCTGTCCCTATTTTTGTTACCCTAATATCAATATATCAGAAAGTATGCAAGCCAATAGCTCTAAACTTTGCACACGTATAGTACCTGGCATTCTAGACGAATTTGGAGTAACTAATATACGTCAGTGCTGCCAACATGATTCTAAGCCTGCTGATAGGTCCAATTTTAAAATGCATGTAACTTCTATACTAACTCATGGATTTCATTCAAAATTGGCACAACAATAGATCATATTATTTCAGATTATTTCTGACCAAAACATGCATGACATTGTTGCCAACATGATTTTACGCGCGCTGTTAGATCCAATGTTTAACTGCATGTAACGTCCATGCTATCCAGTGGACTTCAACCAAATTTTGTATTTAGTACCGTAAGAGACGGAACTAAGAATATATTCAGTCATCAGGGCTGCCAACTGTAGTGCTCTATTAGGATACATTATGCAAGGTATACAGTATTTCGAACTAATTGGAAATTTCGATATTAGCAACTTAATTTCGTCATTATTCTAGATAGGTTCATATTCTGTAGAATAATCATTGGCATGAAAAGTAGGCTGTATAGTTATTCACGGAACGTCTTGTTGCAATTAATAACACACTTCTCGCACAAATGAGGGGAGGGTTAATTAATTGCATGACAAGCCAAACGAACGTGAAGAAGTTTTCCTCACATAAGTTTAATTTATGTTATTGTTGATTGATTTTGGGGTTTTGCGAATTCGTGGTCATTTAGTCCCGTGTCCTTGGGTGTGTGTTTGGAATTCGTATGATTATCTGTGTTATTGTGATGGCTGTTTTAGCGTATATAGTTGTAATACAGATGAGGATTGGGAAGGAGGCGGCCATGGCCTTAATTTAGGAACCATCCCAGCATTTGCCTCGAGGATAAGTGGGAGACCATAGGAAACCAATTACAGGATGGCTGAGGTGGGAGTCGAACCGCCCCTTCTCAGTTTTACCTCATACACAGACAGACAAACATGATGATAATGATGATAATTGTTGTTTTAAAGGGCTTAACATCTAGGTCATCGGCCCCTAATGGTGTGGGTGATCGTGAAGATGATAATGAAATGTAAACTATAACTAAAATTAACTACTAACTTACATACTAGACGAAGAAATGGTGAACAAAAGGAGAATAAGGCAAATAAAGGACAGGAGGAAAAGAAATGCCCTCAACCCTCGAAGAATGTGGATTGAGGGACTTGGAAGGAAGGAGAGCCATGAAAGGCAGATAGAAAAGTGAAAGAGGAGAAGGTCCGCCCTACAGGTAATGGATAAAATGGGGAAACCTGCACCCAGCTCAGGAATCCCTCGGGGTCGCCAACTCCCGAACTCACCAGCCGAGAGCCCCTGAGGGTGTAGCAATATCTAGGGTGCACCAGACGTGGTGTGGCTACATACACCCTACCTCCTTGAGGGCCCTGAGCAGAAGGCAGGAGATAACGTGAAAAGAAAAAGAAGGATGACCCCTCGCAGAAGGAGGGTATCAGAAAAGATGAGACAAGGGCCAATTAAGGCGGAAAAGGAAGATACTCCCTAGGCCTCGGATACCCTAATCCCGTCGGGGTCGGAAGAGAACAAGAGTTGACCAAGTGATGTCGACAGGAAAGAAGACGGAGAGGAGCCCGGCACATGTAAGTGGAAGCAATGCCGGACTCAGCTGGGGCCCCGTGGTCGCCAACCCACGTCCCACTAGATGTGAGCTGCTGGGGGGCCACAGACAAACAGAGACAAGTTCAGGGGCTGATGCTGAAAATGCTTTAAACCGCTAAATGAAGCTTTTAATTTGCAAGATATTTTAACTCTCTTTTAGACATGTTGACTGTCCGCCTCGTTGCGTAGTGGCTAGCATTCTTGGCTGTCACCGCGGAGGCCTGGTTTCAATTCCCGGCCCTGCCAAGAAATTTAATTCTGGTCAGAGGGGTGGAACGGAGTACATTCGGCCTTGTGATGCTAAACTGAGGAGAAGTGGGTTCGATTCCTACCTCAGCGAATCCGGAAGTGGTTGGTTGGTGGTTGGTTCCTCAGTTTAGGGGCTGCGACAACGCGGTCATGTAGCCCCGTGTACTTTGGGTGTGTGTAGAATCTGTCTGATAACCGGTGTTAATTGTGATGGCTGTATTTGTGTGTGTTATCTGTTTTCAATTCAAGTGAGGACTGCAGACATTGAATTTTTTCAAGTAGTTCCTACGTTTGACGCCAAACGCCACCATCAACGACTACTAGTTCAGAACTCGATTACCAGATGCCACCGCAGTCGGCCCCTGACGACGAATGTCGGAATCTAAGAGTGTTTGTCGAATGTTAAACCTATATATAATTTAGCTTCTCACAGGTGTAATTAGTGGAAGGTTCTTTAACATGCCATAAATCTATGACATGGGACCGCCGGCCTTACTTCCCCTCCGAAGGAAGGCATACTGAGGGCTTTTTCCCCGTTGTTTAACACTTCTACACCAGGTAAATGCCGGGATGGTACCTAAGGCCACGGCCGCTTCTTATCCAAATCCTGCCTCAATTACAAAATGCATACACTAGTACAGACATAACAGTGACACAGGTTATCAGAAGAATTCTACACACACCCAAGTACACGAAGCTTCATAACCACGATGCCACAAGACCCTTAAAAGAATCCACACCGTTATTTCTGTTTCCCACAGTATTATCTCTCCAGAACCAGCTAATACATCAAATAGTAATCAAATGCACAACGTTTCTATATTCCTTTAGATAAATTACCTTGAGATTTATCACCTGAGTGGTTCCAGGTATTTTCTGTCCTATATTTTATATGGCTACTATTCAAATCAGGTGCAAGCAAAATGTTAAGTAGAACTTCTTCTAATCCAGCATGTGTCTTGTGGAAAGGCTTAGTGTTGGCTTCAAGTCTCAGGCGATAAGTGTTCCCATCAGCTTTAAATCATTCTTAATGGTACAAAAATACCAGGCACATATTTCTACTTGAACACTCTTACTGAACCAGAGTTGAGATTCCTTTTCTATTCATGAGAAAATGTTTTGACATTATAGTCCTCTCGCTGACACCTACACCTTGTTCGCGGTGAAATGTGGCACTTCTTGTGTTGTTTGTCACCATAGAATATGGCGTCTCAATTGCAGAAACCTTGTATAATATTTCTACATTAATAAATGGCTCATGTACTTCCATATTCGTGTAATTGTTAAGCCATGTTCAAGCAGGTAAGATATTATTTGCGGAATGAATCGTGGAACAAACTCACTATAGCAGCACTATATAATATGTTACAATCGAATGTAAATGTATAGTATGTATTTGATTAAAACGAGTTTAAATATTTAGGTGAATGGATTGCAGCAAACTGTAACGAAAGGAAATCAATTGAATCAAGGCTTCAGAAAATGGAAACTGCTTTTTAATCAACAAAAAATCCTGGAGCTGCAAAGTTCGCCACTATACAACTGTAATCAAAGCTGAAGCTCTCTATGGTTCAAAGACACTCAATCTCCAACACAAAACACTAAAACACCAAATAGAAGTGAAAGAACGTAAAATAATGAGAAAAATCCTTGGACCAAGAACAAAAGATGATGAACATTATCCAGAGCCTAACATAGAAATATACCACACAAACAAATCCAAAATCACAGACAAAATGCGAATGCGAAGAATCCAATTTATGGGACACATAGAAAGAATGGACCGGAACAGACTGACACACAAAATACATACTTTCTTAAAAAACAAGGCTACTAGACCGAATTGGTATAAATTAACAGAAAAAGACTTAAAGGAATTAGGATCACCAAAGTTACATGACCGGAAGGAAATCAGGAAAATCACTCAGACGCGGGGTTTCGAGGAAGAAGAGAAGAAGACTACACATCATCGATGGTCAGAGCAACGGAAACAGACCCACTCGTTGGGAATGAAAGAATACTGGGCCAACAGGAAGGCTAAAAAGTGTTGATTTCACGTGGTCCTAAGCGATCCATTCGCGACGAGGAAGATGAAGAAGAAGAAAACGCTCAGCCAATCAATACAAAACATGCTTCGGTCCAGCAATGCGATTTTCTTCAGCAAATTACAATTAAACCTCTAGAAATTAAACTTACTTTCTCCGGGTTTTCCTAATTACTTGGTATCGCCAGAGCCAACCAGGCTAATTTTGGTTTTGAACGGGGATTTAAGGCCGGATGCCCTTCTTAACGCGTCTTCGGAGGCGTAGTTGGTAGCATACTGATTTTCTATACCCTAGATTGCGGGTTCAAACCTGGCCGAAGTCGTCGGATATTTTAAGGACGTTAAACATCCCTCAGTATGCCTTCCTTCGGAGGGGAAGTAACGCCGGAGGTCCCATGTCATAGATTTGTGGTATGACCTTCCACTAATTACACTGGTGTGAAGCTAAATTATAGGTTAGATTTGACTAACGCTCTTAGGTTCCAACGCTCGTCGCCAGGAGCCGACTGCGGTGGCATCTGTAAGCAAGTTTGGAACTAGTTCGTCATTGACGGTGGCGTTTGGCAAGAGTTGGAACTACTTGAAAATCGAATATCTGCAGTCCTTACTTCAAATAAGCGGCTTCGGTGGCGTAGTCGGTAGCTTGCTGAACTGCTGTGCCCAAGATAGCGGGTTCAAACCCGTCCGAAGTCGTCGAATTTTTTAAGAGCGTTAAAAATCCTTCAGTATGCCTTCCTTCGGAGGGGAAGTAAAGCCGGCGGTCCCATGTCATATATTTATGGCATGTAAAAGATCCTTTCACAGACTAAACTTGTGTAAAGCAAAAATTGTTAGGTTAGATTTCGTCAGAACGCTCTATCAAAGTTCCAACGTTCACCACTAGGTATCAGTGATATTTGGTGGCGAAATTTGGAACTACTTGAAATTGAACGGAACTTCTAGCTCACCCTTTAGGGTGTCCGCTGGAATCAGCTACATACTCAGGCGAGACGAACATGTCCTCGGACACTTCCAGAACTAAAAGCCATACGATAAATAAATAAATAAATAAATAAATACTTCAATTAAAAACATATAACACACACTAATACAGTCATCACAATTAACACCGGTTATCAGACAGATTCTACACACACCCAAAGTACACGGGGCTACATAACCGCGTTGTCGCAGCCCCTAAACTGAGGAACCAACCAACCAACCAACCAACCAACCAACCAACATCTCTCATTAAGTCCTCTCGTGCGGTTGGCGTCAGGAAGGGCATCCGGCCGTAAAGACCATCGGCCACGTGGAATTTGATCACATCTCGTCCCCTACCCCGTTGGAAACGGGATTAATTAGGAGTAGAGATGGAATAGAACGTAACCATGTATGTTATCTGTAACCCTTTATCTTGCATTGATGATCAATATACAAACGCATCCGACACCACACTGATTTCTTGCGATCTGAAGGAATGAGTTGTTGTTGATTGCGACATTTGATCATGAGATCAATGTACACAAGTACCTCGTTTATCCGGATTAAGTGGGATCGGAACTGATCCGGATTATTGAAAAACCGGATAATACGGAAAAAATAAAAGACATAACTTACATGTTATATAATCTACTATCATTAGTTGTAATACCTTTTTACAATTCTACAAAAAATATAAGAACTCATTTCTTTCATTTACGACTCTGTTCTATGGACTAAAATGATGCGTGAGTTGTTTTTTTCTGTTTTACATTTGTATAGCGTTTGCGCGCAGCATGATCACGAAGACGTTTTACTAACATCAGTTCTCAATTCCAGGAGAATGCCGGGGCGGTACCTTTGATAGACCGTGGACGAATTACTTCCAATTCCTATCTTTAACTATCCTTGGCGGAAAAGAAATTAAAGAAGAGTCGACCCCATAAAAGAAATGAAAAATCCACAGCCTGCTTCCAGTCTCCGACCGGGTCAGGAATGGAATGAATGAAGCCCCCATCTAGCGGCGAGGATATGAACTGTGCCGGCTGCCGAGGCCTGACGCACTCCTCTGGGGCAATGACTAAATGAATGACAGATGAAATGAAATGATAGTGGAGAGTGTTGCTGGAATGAAATTTTGACAGGGAAAACCGGAGTACCCGGAGAAAAACCTGTCTGCCTCCGTTCTGTCCAGCACAGATCGCACATGGAGTGACCGGGATTTGAACCACGGACCCAGCGGTGAGAGGCCGGCGTGCTGCCGCCTAAGCCACGGAGGCTTCCCATAAAAGAAATAAATTATATAATAATATATTAAATATACAGTAAACATATTTTTTTTATTTTCGATCCGGATAAACTGGAGATCCAGTTTAATGAGTGACGGATAAACGAGGTTCTTGTGTACCACGAGATTTCCTTAACCATTAACAGTGACGTGTATTGTGCGACACTCCGTAGCCTACGCAAGTCCTTCAAGAACAAATGGCCTGGACTCCTCACGAAGGGAGTGATTCTGCTCCATGATAACGCTCGCCCACACGTCTCTAACGTCACACAAGGTGTATTGGTCACGTTCCAGTGGGAGCAACTTGAGCATCCGCCCTACATCCCAGACTTGTCACCCTGTGACTACCATCTGTTTGTGCCGTTAAAGAAACATCTCAAGGGAAACGTTTCCAATCGGACGACGAACTAAAGAACATCGTACAGGATTGGCTCCTGTCACAACCATAAGACTTCTGGGAACAAGGAATCCTGCGGCTAGTGAAGCAATGGGACACATGATCCAAGGCCTGTGGTGATTACTTTTGAATAACGAATAAATTGTACACACAGAATCGTTTCGTACCTTTTCATTTGAACACCCTCGTACAATGTGAAGATCCTCAATTTGTATCGTGGAATATATGATTGTGCTTGAATGTTAGAACCCCCGGTTACCTCCTGAAATGAAAACTGACAAGGGGACAGCGCATAACCGTCATCACAGATTTCGCCAAAATGTTTGATAAATGTAGGGCTTGGCCAGAAATGAGAGCTCTAGATGGCCAAGCGTTTAGAAACAATAGCATTTTTGGCGCAAGTTGGGTGAGGCATGAGCCACGTAATTTAGCGTATTTTTCAGGCAGCTATTGGCGCAGCGGAATGAATAAATAACGGTAATCTGAGGGTCATGGGGTCGAGTCCCTATGCGGAAACAATGTTGTCTTCCAAAAAGATGGTATATTGGCTTTCACGGCTGGTGAATTAAAACTCAGCAATTCTTCTAGGTTTGTGCCGTGTCTTGTGTGGGGTTTCGCCTAGGACACCAAGCTGGCTCATCGGCGGGCTCTTGGTGTCCCCGCCCGGGCCCCCCCACAGGAGTAACGAACTGCGCGCTACCTCCCTTTGTATAGAGTGCAACTGCACTACTTTACTGCAAGAACTAAAAGTTCAAGCTGCCTTAACCTCCCTATGAAGGCTTCCAAAAAGATCGTATATTGACTTTCACGGCCGGTGAATTAAAAGTCAGCAATTCTTCTAGGTTTGTGCCGTGTCTTGTGTGGGGTTTCGCCTAGGACACCAAGCTGGCTCATCGGCGGGCTCTTGGTGTCCCCGCCCGGGCCCCCCCACAGGAGTAACGAACTGCGCGCTACCTCCCTTTGTATAGAGTGCAACTGCACTACTTTACTGCAAGAACTAAAAGTTCAAGCTGCCTTAACCTCCCTATGAAGGCTTCCAAAAAGATGGTATATTGACTTTCACGGCCGGTGAATTAAAACTCAGCAATTCTTCTAGGTTTGTGCCGTGTCTTGTGTGGGGTTTCGCCTAGGACACCAAGCTGGCTCATCGGCGGGCTCTTCGTGGCCCCGCCCGGGCCCCCCCACAGGAGTAACGAACTGCGCGCTACCTCCCTTTGTATAGAGTGCAACTGCACTACTTTACTGCAAGAACTAAAAGTTCAAGCTGCCTTAACCTCCCTATGAAGGCTTCCAAAAAGATGGTATATTGACTTTCACGGCCAGTGAATTAAAACTCAGCAATTCTTCTAGGTTTGTGCCGTGTCTTGTGTGGGGTTTCGCCTAGGACACCAAGCTGGCTCATCGGCGGGCTCTTGGTGTCCCCGCCCGGACCCCCGCGCGCTACCTCCCTTTGTATAGAGTGCAACTGCACTACTTTACTGCGAGAACTAAAAGTTCAAGGAGCCTTAACCTCCCTATGAAGGCTTCCAAAAATATGGTAGCCTATATTGGCTTTCACGGCCGGTGAATTAAAACTCAGCAATTCTTCTAGGTTTGTGCCGTGTCTTGTGTGGGGTTTCACCTAGGACACCAAGCTAGCTCATCAGCGGGCTCTTGGTGTCCACGCCCGGACCCCCACAGGAGTAACGAACTGCGCGCTACCTCCCTTTATATAGAGTGCAACTGCACCACTTTACTGCAAGAACTAAAAGTTCAAGCAGCCTTAACCTCCCTATGAAGGCTTCCAAAAAGATCGTATATTGACTTTCACGGCCGGTGAATTAAAACTCAGCAATTCTTGTGCAAGACACGGCAGAAACCTAGAAGAATTGCTGAGTTATAATGTTGTCTTGTTTATCTTTTATTTTCTTACTTTTTACGTTTTATGAATGTAAACCAAGTCTGGTTTTCCATAGCAACTTTAAAACAACCATGTAATTGCAAAAGTGCGTTGTTTATAGCGTGTGCAAGATGCCGAAAAAATACTGTTTCCCCTGTTTTTACACTGAATACCACCCCAGGACGTGTAAATCATCAACTGTAAAATAATAAATGCACCTAATGTTATATACAACGTTTTCGTGAACGCCTCAATTGCAATCCCTTCCTGGAAATTTATATTCAATCCGAAATTTTCCTATGTCTCTCCGTTTCATA
Organism: Meconema thalassinum; assembly: GCA_946902985.2. Lineage (NCBI taxonomy): Eukaryota > Metazoa > Arthropoda > Insecta > Orthoptera > Tettigoniidae > Meconema > Meconema thalassinum. Next base: position 68,581,208 of record OX336392.1, on the reverse strand, counting down.
ACTGTTATGCAAATATTAATAAATGCAATATGTTGAGCAAAACTTTGATCTATTGTCAGTATAAGTAACACGAAAAAAGTGACAGTCAGTCTGAAAGACCAGAATTTGTATAATTTTAAATGCTACAAATGCTGAAAAATGCTAGAAAGGCTGGAGGCTTCTCGCTTCGCTCGAAACCAAAGACTCTTGACATGTTAGAAAATTATTTGCATAATACTTATCTTGCTTTATAATACTTTACCTTGTTTCAAATTACTCGCGAACGGCAAGTGCAAACCAAGGACAAAGCAATGTCAAGCGTGCGGGATGCCGTCACGCTCACCAGTGCTTGCGGGGACGTGCCCCTTCCATCCAGTCTAAAAACACGTATAGTGGGCGATGTATTGAAGATAGAGATTCGCTCGCGGACTTTTTTGTAGAACTTTTCATGCTGACCAATTCTTACGCCCATAGTATATTGATATTTTTAACGGTTTGCCCAGCGTAAGCTTAAGAAGCGCACGGACGCCAAGTTTGTTTTCGACTTTTTCACTGAAATCGTTACTGCTTGGCTTCCTTTGATCACACATAAATTATTTTCTACAGAATCTTTCCTCGAGATATCCTTTACAGAATGGTGAAAACCGCATCAAAATCCATCCAGTGGTTATCGAGATTACGCGTGGCATCCAAGAATCGGGGATTTTCGTCTTATACTAACTAAGCAGAGATTGTCGGGGAACAGACGCACCAAGCGGTACTATGACGTCACACACCTCAGTGCATCTGGGTACATTTCGTCCCGTCACCATAACGTAACGCCAGACCCCAGCGTAACGACGAAGTCGACAAGATCATTTAAAATGATAAAATGAAAATGAAGAAATGTTCTGCATAGGGACAAGACCACATGGCCCTCAGATTACCGTTATGAACTCTTCCCACTGCACCAACCACTGCCTGGAAACTACACTAACATACGTGGCTTATGCCTCATCCGACCCGCGCCAAAAAAAGTATTTTCTTGTCTAAACCCTTGGTGATCTGAAGCTCCCAATTATGTCAGTTTAATTTCCTAAACAAAACCGTATCCATGTTCTTTCGGAAAGGAGGTAGAATCAGGCGAGGATTCAGGGGGGGGGGGGGGGGGTCACGGGCTTCATGACCCTCTCCCCCCCAAACGGAGACAAACATTTTTTGCAAACTCAAAAAACGAAAACACAATAACCAGACAAATAAAACTTAACGAATTTTAACTGAAAAACAGTTTTTTCATTTTATTCAATACTGAAAATATCTTTATTGCAATTATTATGTTCTGTTACAACTGTACATAATTACAACTTCATACCTGTTATATAAAAACGATTATTTATATAACAAAATCAACTCGTCTATTTTGTTTAGCAAACCTTGTGATTACCGAATCGATGTCTATAGCGATGTCACGATGAATGTGCAGCAATGCACGGATAGGAATTTCGGGCTTTTTTCGCACCAAAAAATTTTGCCGACGTCCAAACTGCAAGCTTGGATGGCAATTTATGCTGTGACTTTCTCCCTTTGTCGGTACCAACTCGACTTGCCGAAACTGTAACGTACCTTGATATTTTCCTCGAAGCTCGATGTAAAAGTCGCAACACACTCCTTTCAAGGTGTACGAATATTTTTGGTGCGCTAAACGCATCTAATTTCTATCCATGTAGCTTGCAAAAAAACTGGTCTGGTTTTGTACGTTGGTTATTTTGTGATTGCGTTGTTAGTGATATCATTTTTCTTAACAATTTCGATTCTGTGACCCCCCTCAAGCCAAACTCTAGATCCGCGCCTGGGTAGAATAGCAGCAGGAGACTCCCTATATCTAGAGCACAAGGCGTCTCGTATTTTAAATCAATTTAAGTACTTAGGACTAATTTTTCAGACACCGAACATATAAAGGACAGAACAATACAGGCCATAAAATCAATGCACGAAATACAACATCTTAATAAACCATCATTAGATACAGCTATGATATTATTCAGAGTAAAAATCAGCCCAATATTAAGCTACGGTCTGAACATTATATGGGAGAATCTCATGAAAAACAACATGGAGTGCATAGAAAGAGCCAAGGCAACTTTCATGAAAAAAGTCCTGTGTATCTCAAAGTATACTCCATCGCGACTGTGCTATGAAATGTCACGAGAGACCTTTTACATCGGAGATTTAAGGCGTCAACTATTGCTTCCATCTACCGCCCAGTACGAGGACCTTCTATAAGGCTCAAAACGAAGAGGATGCAAATAAGGAGTGACTTTTATTTAACAGCCTCAGTGACGTCCGATGAGGGGAAGGGTCCATGTTACGACCTGAGACATACAAGCACTCGTTTCGAAATACATGGCTTCCATTTCAAGCTCTGCAAAATGGAAGGGTATCATGAGCCCAGTATAGAGCATTTGCAAATTGTGTGGAAGTGCCTATGAAAGGTATCATACCATGACATGCAGACAAAGAGTGGAGTCACTGACTAACTTTCGTTGTCAATGAAAATTGAATGTAATCTTGGATAATTTGGGTTTTTCTTCAAATATTTTATATTGCCTCGTGGCCATTGGCTGCAATAAATACCTCATTTCTGGCCAAACCGTGCATATGCCACAAATTTGGTTGAAATGGTGCAGACGAGTAGGCATGGTCCCCTTGTGATGATATCGTTCAAAGATAAAAGATGAAAACTTTCGTACTATCCCTGGCTTGTTCAAGTATGGACAGTGTTCTAAAACCATTCTTTATTTCCTTGTCTGCGCCTAAGGAGATTCTTCAGGTTAAATCTAGAGGTCATGGTCCTTCGTATAAAACAATTGCCATCAGGTCAATCCACCTGTAGTTAATAGATTTTTCTAAAACAAAAACACTAGCCGGATTCAATTGACAGAGCAAGGTTTCTTGTCATCCAGGGCTTAACGAAGTTGCAATCAACATGTTGATAAATCTGAATGCTACTTATTTTGAGTATGCATTAATCATTACATTTTGATATCTGCCATCGCATATGAAGTGTGTTCTTGATTGGCTGTTATTGCAATAGCTGCGATATCAGTGACAATAGAAGATTAATGGCGAGATAGGGACCACACGGCAGCTGACAGACAGTGAGGGGCTAGGGTTTGCGTCCAGCAGCAGTGCCTGATTGTGATTGACGGCTGGATAATAGATCCTACTTCTGCAGCTCCCAGACTGCGTCCATCCAATCACCACCATCCAGAAGCAGCTGTAACCTATACTCTTGCTGGCATGGGCGATGGATTGTTGGCAGCCTGTGTATCAGTTTTCCAAAATTACTTTTCTAATGCGAGCTACCTGTATTGGGTTGCAAATTGACTTGATTCCAGTTTGCCCCACTGTAAGGCTCCACAACCCGTTGCCAGAACATGGCGGTAACCAATAGGATCAAGCCGATAGAACTACTTTTTGATGTGTAACATCTTTCCACTCGGTTGCTGGATATTTTTGTGGGAGTGATTTTGAAAAATGGGACGGAAGTGGATCGGACGGAAGTGTGTAAGACGCAGAGCCAGCTGGATCGTATCCCTCCTGGGCATTCATCAACACACAAAAATCTTTTTTATTTACATACTAATAATACATAACAATTCCAAGACTCTCTTTTTTTTCTTCACTGCCTACTTGATATTTCTAATCTCGCACTACGTTCTTGATTGTTCTCGCACTGCCTACTTGATACTCTGCTGCTAATCATATCAATATCACTCATTTTAACAGAATCCATATGAAATTACGTGTTGGTCTGAGAATCAAGAGGTCCGGGAACTGGGCAAGCCTTTAATGATCTACTGCTGTACACATTGCATTTACTCGCAAGTTGGCCTATTTATAATGAATTTAAGGTCATGAGTGGTGTCGCGTCTATTAATCTAGTTGATCCATATCGTATTCTTTATTTAGGCTAGTGCTGGTGGAAGCTACAAATCATCTAATAAAATAAGTTCCGTATTATAAACTACAATATCTGTAAAACACTCCCTTTTACAAAAGATTAATATTTGTGCCAATAATGCTATAAAATACCGGTGTATCAACAATTTCACGTGAGGTTTCTTCTATGTCAGATGTTACACATCATATGCGACTACTCTAATGCTCATAATTTTTTTACTCTCATAATATATAACAATTCCAAGACTCTCTTTTTTTTCTTCACTGCCTACTTGATATTTATGCTCTCGCACGGCATTTTTGATACTCTGCTGTTACATCACTCTCCTGCCAGTAACTAAGTTACGTTAACAGAGACTGACTTTTTTTCTTCACTGCCTACTTGATATTTCTACTCTCGCACTGCCTTCTTGATACTCTGCTGTTACAAAGTAATCCGTATGTGATAAACATTCCACATGGTACCACTGCCAACTGGATCACATCCCTTCTGGCTGCTCCATTTTTCAAAATCACTCCCACAAAAATATCCAGCAACCGAGTGGAAAGATGTTACACATCAAAAAGTAGCTCCTTCGATGATATAGGCCTACTCGCGCATGGTCCTTGTGATAGTGGTTGCTATTCTATGAGGGGTTAAGCCTCCAGGTACAAGTTGAATCTCTGTCAATTACTTATCAATTAATTTCTTATCATTTTAAATGACCTTGGCGACTTCGTCGTTATGCTGAGGTCTGGCGTTACGTTACGGAGACGGGACGAAATGTACCGAGAATGCACTGAGGTGTGTGACGTCATAGTACCGCTTGAGCTGCCTCCTTTCCCCGTGCGCTTCGGTGAGCGTGACGTCATCCAGCCAGCTACCTCCTTTGACCTTGGTTTGCACTTGCTAATGGAGTTTGAGTTCACGCAGTTCGCTGCATGATCATGAGGCTTTCACCCAGCATTATTCAGCATTTTTAGCATTCGTAGCATTTAAAATGGTATAAAGTCTAGTCATTCAGACTGACTATCACTCTTTTTTTTAACAATGGAGATTACACGTACCTTTAGAATGTATATAAAAGGTTGCCAAAAGCACCTATAACAGCAAATCACTTAACTTGCCCCAGGAGATGGTTCCAGCACTTTAAAAGTGAACATCCGTTCTACAGACATTCATACGAGGACAGATCGAAAAGTCTATGCCCTATAGTTTTTAGCCAAAAAATACATACAGATAATTACAAATATACGTAGGCTTACTGTTCTACGAACCTTTCACTATTTTTCCACATAGTCTCCACATTTGTTCAGACATTTGTCCCATCTCAGCACTACATTTTAGATGCCTCTGTGGTAGAATTCAGTCGGCTGACTGTGGAAAAATCGTCGGACTGTTGTCTTGGCGTCATCGTTGCGCGTGAATCGCTGTGCTGTCAGGAACTTCTTCAGCGGACCAAAAACGTGGAAATCACTAGGGGCGAGGTCCGGACTGTACAGTGTGTGGTTCAGACTCTCCCAGTGAAATGACTGGAGCTTGTTGGCAGTTCTGGTTGCCACATGTGGTCTCGCATTGTTATGGTCCGCTGAATAAGTTCCTCGCAGGACAGCGATTGATGTGGAACGATGACGCCAAGACTGCATACTGACAATGGTTCCACAGTCAGCCGGCTGAATTCTACCACAGGGGCTTCTTAAATTTAGTGCTGATATGGGACAAATGCCTGAACAAATGTGGAGACTATGTGGAAAAATACAGTGCGTCCGGGAATGTTCTCCGCAGTGCCTACAAGCTGCTGCGAGAGATTATGTCACCAGTTACGTTGGCAGCACGTCTGTCGCTTGTATCATAACAAACAGTAAACTGTATACTCACCACAGCCTTTCATAATTGATGCTAGAAGTGCTGATGACACACATGCTGCCTTATTGCAATACACACTGACGAATTCGACAGCCCACACATGTGGCCTTCACCCTATCAAGGACACTGTGCTGCCAACTAAACTGGTGACGCAACCACTAGCAGATGAACATAGCCACTGCGGAGAACATCCCCGGGTGGCCTGCAGTATATGGTACGTAGAAGAGTACAAGTATTTGTAATTACCTGTAGGCTATGTATATTATTGGGAGGGCTAAAAGAATAGGGGCAATGACGTTTCGATCATCCCTCGTACAATTTCATTTCAGACTGTTTTGCCTTTCAGCGTCCAGTTCAGTCTGCAAGCCTCTGTTTGCAAACAAGTCGCTTCAATGAACCCCTATTAGCAGTTAGCACTGCAACCTCCTCTGCTTCAACACCTCTCACTTTAAAATCGTTCAATACTGAATGTAACCATCGCCTCCTAGCTCTACCATTGCTCTTCTACAGCCGACCTCATTAACATCTTAGATAATCTCTCCTCCCAATTCTCTTCACATGACCCCACCATCTGAGTCTGCTCATACGAACAGTTTCATCTAGCATGTTCATTTCTAACTTAGCCTTTATCTCTTCATTACGAGTACCTTCCTACCATTGTTCCCATTTACTTGTCCTAAAAATCATTCGTGCTACCCTCATATCAGTTACCTTTCACTTATGTATAAGATATCCTGAATCTGCCCAGGTCTCATTTCCATACAGCAAGATCGTATTACAAGCCAGAACAGAATATGTTGCTCCATACCGGACCAACCGGAGACTGTTTGGATTCTCAAAATGCAACACACAAGCTTGAATGGTTTCAAGCTTCAAAGATTCAAGTTAGCGACACATTGAGCCACAATACGAAATACTGTATGTAGAAAGATTGGCATTGACTTCCTCAATGATCCAGAAAGTGCTATTACAGTGCTGTATAGCTGTGGAATATGCAGCTTAAGGATCCAAAACGCACTGATTTTAATTTATGATTGTGTCTGTTGCAATTCTTGCACATCAATAATATACCCATTATTTTGTGAAATAGTATTTTTAATACTACAGTAAAAATTATTGAACGTCCCTGTTTTATGAGTAACACGAAAGATGCTGGTTTGACTCGATTGCCCACAAATAAAACAAAAAGTTCTGTGACGAACTAAAGAGCCTACCTTTCTTAAAATTCATGCCAATGATTAATCTATATGGATCTATCTAGAATAATGACGAAATTAAGTTGGTAATATCGAAATTTCTAATTAGTTCGAAATACTGTATACCTGGCATAATGTAGCCTAATAGAGAACTACAGTTGGCAGCCCTGGTGACTGAATATATTCTTAGTTCCATCTCTTAAGTTACAGAATACAAAATTTGGTTGAAGTCCAATGGATAGCATAGACGTTACATGCAGTTAAACATTGGATTTAACAGCGCGCGTAAAATCATGTTGGCCACATACATGTATTGGTCAGAAATAATCTGAAATAATATGATCTAGTGTTGTGTCAATTTTGAATGAAATCCATTAGTTAGTATAGAAGTTACATGCATTTTAAAATTGGACCTATCAGCAGGCTTAGAATCATGTTGGCAGCACTGACATTTATTAGTTACTCCAAATTAATCTAGAATGCCAGGTACTTTACGTGTGCAAAGTTTAGAGCTATTGGCTTGCTTACTTTCTGATATATCGATATTAGGGTAACAAAAATAGTGACAGTAGTTATTAACAGTTGGCAGCCCTAGTTACTCATAAGAATCGGCGTAGTCATATCCGTTATGGTACACATAGCACACACGAAATTTGGTTGAAATCCAAATGATAGTATAGAAGTTACATGTATTTAAAGTTGGACCTCTCAGCAGGCTTAGAATCATGTCGGTAGCACTGACGTATATAAGTTACTCCAAATTAATATAGAATGTCAGGTACTATACGTGTGCATAGTTTAAAGCTGTCGGCTTGTATACTTTCTGATATATGGGTATATGGATTAAAATAATTGAGAGCATTTATTAACAGTTAGCAGCCCTGATGGCTCTTAAGAATACGCACAGTCATATCTATTTATATACACATAACACATACGGAATATGGCAGAAATCCAATTAATAGTGTAGAAGTTATATGCATTTAAATTTGGACCTATCAGCAGGCTTATAATCATTTTGGCAACACTGCCATGTATAGCCTCCAGGAAATTAAATTGCAATATTATTATCTATACGTGTGCCAATTTTGAAATAGCTCCCATTTATACCTTCCATGATATCCAACATGGAGCTCAAATTTCAATTGCGATTTTTCAGCAGTTGGTAGCACTGACATCATTTCAAATATGGCCGTGAGATATTGAGGTATAGATCTTTACTCCTACCCAATTTTGTTTCGATTGCTGCAGCCGTTCAGGAGTTGATAGGGGGGCGGGGGGGGGGGGTGCACACACGCACAGCCAGCCAGCCATTCAGCCAGACACACATTTGCCCGATCTCATAAGTCTACTTTTTCCTCATATTTGCGAAATGAGAAAAGTAGGCTAAAAATATATTTTATCTGCAAGAGTCATGTAAGCAGTTGAAGCATGCCTGGTTAGCAGTGCATCGGGAGCTATTTCAGCACTTCAGAACGAGAGATAAATGGGAAAATGAAAGCGAGGCACATGCGTGGTGCATCAATACCTATTCTTCTTCTTCTTTCTTCTTTCTTCGATTCGGCCAACTAGGGACCACGCCAGTTCAACTGTCTCTTCTTCCGAGCTCTATCTACCACTCTGTGTTCCCGCATTCGTATCCGGTGTTGTTCTTTTCTCTCTTGGGACCACGCCTTCCCTGTCTTCAGCTTCGGCTTTTCCTGGAAACTTTTGTGCCTACGTAGTTTTTCCTGAAGTTTAACACGCTCCTGGATATCTTAGGGGAAATTTCCATTTCACGTAGATCTTTCTCAACTTCCGTGAACCATGCCCCTTAGGTTTTCTTATCTTGAAAGTACATCAATATCCGTTTTGATATCCTGCCTAGGCTCATTCGTGTCACGTGGCTATCAAAGGCAATCCTTCTTTTACGAATCGTGTCACTGATCTTCTCCGCGTGCTTGTATAATTCGTGGTTGTGACGCCTTCTGTAGTCGCTGTTTTCTTTGATAGGACCCAAGATTTTCCTCAAAATCTTCCTTTCATTAGCCTCTAGTATTTCCATTTGACCTTTCTTGTTCATTATTGGAGTCTCTGCCGCATACAGAGCCTCTGGTCGAATAGCAGTGCAGTATTGTCTAATTTTGGCGTTTAAGGATATCCATCTCTTATTTTAGATGTCCTTTAAACAGGTTGTATGCCATTTACATTTTATTAATGCTTGACACGAAGGCTTCTTTTTCTGATAGGTTAGGCTCTATCCATTCACCGAGGTATTTAAACTTTCCTGACAGCGGTAACTACGCTCACTAAAGTGCAGCGCTAGGCCATGGAGCCAAGCTGCCTGCGGACTTGGTAGACGTGGATTCGAGCCCCACCGTCGGCCGTCCTTGAAATGGTTTTCCGTGGTTTCCCATTTTCAACTCCCGGCAAATGCTAAGATGGTACCTTCTGACAGGCCACGGCCGCTCCCTTCCACATCCTTACCCTGTTTCATTCATATTCATTCATTTAATCTCTCATTTACTCCGCTCATTGGATTGGCGTCAGGAAGGACATCTGGCCGTAAAATCCACCGGTCACATAGAATTTCATCGCATCTCATCCCCGACCCCGTTAGAAACGGGAATAATGAGGGGTAGACATGCATACACATTATTATTATTATTATAAATATTATGATATAGGAAATTTACATAATACATGTAATACAAAACCATCGCCGTCGGACTCCAAAGACCCTGATGACAGCACTGGATCTCAAGATGTTCAGAGCAAGTCAATGAAGGGACAAAACCGTACGCACTATACGTGCGGTACCTAGGAGGGCAGCCTTTTGCATTAACTATATATGGTATCTCTTGAAGCCAAGGTTCTCCTTTGCCTTTTCTCAGGCTTTTGTTACTGAGCCATTTGCAGAGACAACTGGGATGACGAATACTTCCTTTAAGATTATTATTATTCATTTTGTGCATGCGCTTACACATTCTCAGCATATTTGCTGGAAAGAAAACATTGACAATCCCAGATATATATCATAAGGTGCAAATTCTCGGTGACTGCATTCCGCAATAGATTTACACGTTTCCCCCATTCCTTCAGGCTTGATTAGACAAGAACAGCCTTACTATGCGACACGTCGATAGTATGAATCTTATCTGCATAATCTTAAAATGGTCTTGGTCTATAAGGTGCGGTCAAAAAGTAAGGAGCCGGAGGCATAATTACAGAAACCAGGACCTGTATGTTAGAAGTATTAGCCCTGCTGTTGAGGAACTTGTCCCACTGTGAAACGAGGTGGTGAATGGTTGTCTCATAAAATTCCCTTGGACTGCGATGTGAACCAGTTTCGCACGTACAGCTGGACGTCGGCGTCCGAGGTGAATCGTTGGCCCCGCAGAGCCCTTTTCAGGGGACCAAACATGGCGTAATCACAGAGAGAGAGGTTTGGACTGTATGGAGGGTGGCCGAGGACCTCCCATTTGAATTTCTGCAAGAGTGCCGCGATTGTGTTGGCCGTATGAGGTCGTGCATTGTCGTGGAGCGACCACTGCGGCTATGGCGTTCACTGTCACTCGGCGGTCCTGAGTGCATCAACCAGCTGGACGTTGTCATCGGTAATGCACGGTGGTGCCCCAGACCGGGCATCATCGGCTAACGACACCCATCCTTCCCTGAAGCGCTTGTGCCACGCCTTGACCCTTGCAAGGGACATGCAGTGTTTGCCGTACACTTGTGACATTCGGCGATGAATGTCCGTTCCCCCTACTCCTTCCGCTGTCAGAAACCAAACAACACCTCTTTGCTCTTCGGTTGGCGCCTCCATGTCACTGTTTGCAATGCGACTGGCAGCGTTGGACGATTGATGCATGCAGCCGCTCGCTTTGTATCGTCACGTGACGTGCACGCGTGCCCTCTAGCGACGGGCTGTGACCTTCCACGCTCTGGTCGGAACCACACCTCGTTACACACGTCACGATTAGCCGATATAGTCACCGGTTTGCGCATTCCAGCCTCCGGCTCGTTACTTTTTGATCACACCTTATAATTTCAACTCTGTGGGGGATTCCATTAAGTTGTCCGGAATCACGCCAGTGCTGGAGATGATTATAAGAACTGTCCTGACTTGTGCCATTGCTTCCTGATCAGTTCTGAAAGCTTTGTGTGCTTTGACAGCTTTTCAACATGCTTTGTTAGCATGTTGCCACTGTTTGGGATTGCCACATCTATGAAGAAGATGTGCTTCATGCAATTTGTCAACAAGAACCAGTTCAGGTCTGTTGTGCACGACTGACTGGTCTGTCAGTACGATCCGAATACATGGTAAAGTTGTCATTTTCCAGTACACATTCACAGGCATAATTATAGTACGGCAATTTCTCATGGCTCAGCAGTTGAAGGTGTATAGCCAATTCTTGATGTACTATCCTGGCAACAAAATCATGTCTCTTCCTATATTCTGTCCCTGCGAAATGGCGACAACCTGAAATAACATGATGTACAGTCTCCAATGTTGGACAACCGTAACTACAATCGACATCTAATTATTGTTTTAATAATCGTTTCGGTCTTCTATAGAGCACGTTATTTCAACTGCCGTTTCCCTCGTTCTTTCACATTGGTACAGTATTCGTGCATTCTTCTTCGGTGAGCTTCCTTTCGATCTTCGGTCCACTTCTTGCCGGTTTTCAATATAGGGTTTGGCTGAAAACTCTGTATTTCCCCAAGTTTCATCTTCAAAGAGTCACGTCCAAGATGTCCTCATGTGATATCCCCAGTTCTTGTAGGTCTTTTTCCACCTCTGAAAACCAGATCCCTATGGTTTTCTTTCCCACAACGTAGGCACAGATTCTATTGGACAACCGGAGTCCATTCGTGATAAATGGCCATAAAAGCAGAGACTTCTTCTGCGAATGTTGTCCGTTATTTGGTCATCTAATTATTATTATTATTTATTTATTTTGCGCATGCGCTTACACATTCCCAGCATTTGCTGGAAAGAAAACATTTACAATCCCAGATACCGTACATATCACAAGGAGCAAGTTCTTGGTGACTGCATTGAGTAGTAGCTTCATATTTCCCTCACTGCTTCAGACCTGATTGCCCAAGTACAGCCTTACTACGCGACACGTAGAAAGTATGACTGTTTTCTGCATCAGTTGAAAAGGCCTGGATCTAATTTCAACGCCGTGAGCGATTCCTTTGAGTTGTTGGGAATCACGCCAGTGCTGGATATAATAATAGGAACTGTCCTGACTTGTGCCATGTGCCATTGCTTCCTTATCAGTTCTGAAAGTTCTATTTTAACAGCTTTTCAACATTCTTTGTTAGCATGTTGCCACTGTTTGGGATCGCCACATCTATGAAGGAATTTCATGTATTTATCAACGAGAACCAAATCAAGTCTGTTGTGCACAGCTGATTGGTCTGTCAATACAGTACGATCCCAGTACAACGTAACGCTGTCATTTTCCAGTACACTTTCAGGGGCATATTTATACAGTAGATCGGCTGCGCCGATCAAGGTCTGGGTAATAATAATAATAATGCGCGTCAGAGTAGCAGTGGAAGATAAAATCAACAAGGTCGCAAATGGATGGGGAAAAGACGTCTTGCTCGACCCGGTGCTGGGCCCAAGGTTTTCGGAGCGAGCAAAAGATGATTTCCAAAAAACCAAATGCAAACAAATAATTGCTTAATGCAACAATCAAAAGTGCAAAAATGAGATTCCCATAAAATTAATTAAACAAATCCCAGAGGCGTGTTAATCGTGCCTTTGTTACGTCACAAAGACAAGATTGACGAAATCGAGATAAGGATAAGGATAAGGAAGGGGAACTTAAATATAAGAAATGAAAAGACAAGGGAGCTATATTACTTAAAATATAAAAATGTATTGAGGATAAAAGAAAGAGCGTGTACACGAAATAAACAAATTATTTAAAACAAAGAAAAAAGGCAAGCTAATACAAGCTCAATAATACAAAAGAAACCCAAAACCAAGAATAAAGATTTAAAAACTAAAAAGCACGACAGAACCTGAGTAACAGCTCAACAATATGAATCTAACGAAACTATACGAACATGAAAGAAAATAAAATGAAACTTACGAAAGCCAGAGAGAAACGCCAAACTTGCAAAAAGTCAAAATTCGAACTGCTAAGACGCGAAGCTTTTCATGATGTTATTGTAAACATACCTGAGGGATGGGGGAGGAGTGAGGGGAGTAAAACAAAGGGAAGAGAGATTTCACGGAGGTAGGAAGAAGGGGAAGAAAAGGGGGAATATCATTAAGTTATGTAATACGGCGAAAATCGAAAGATAAAAACAAAACAAAAGGAAAATGAGATATACGGAGATACATTACATTACAATTGACTTGGGACGAAAGAGACCGGTAAAAATCGAAAGCACGCTATAATAAAATAGGCTTATATTCCAACATAATGCCGCACCAACGCGACATATAAAAAAAAGAATAATATGACATCGGAGCTGGAGAAAATCCCAGTTAACCACCGTCACATATATTCTATAAACAAAAGGGACACGTATTAGTGGGACGTCGGACATCAGTCCCGTTACCTCACACATACTGTCCACAAACAAAGGTCCAATTGCTACCAATCAAATGAAACATTTGTGGTACAAAGAGACACCGACGCAAAAGACGAGCACTAAGGCCCGACAGGAAATATATATAAGCCAAGACGCAGAAACGCAATACTTTCGAATCTTACAGGTATTAACCAAAATAATAAAACTGTGAGAAGGGCACATAACAAAAGCAACAAAAAGAACTCCGCCGTATGACATTACGCAAGGTCCCGGAGATCTGGTTCAAGGATTAAAATACTAACAATAACATCTTGAAAAGGAAAGAGAATTAAGCAAAAGAAGGAACGTTTAACAAAAACAATTACATTGCGTTAGATAGAAATACATTGAGCCGTACTCACATTCCGCTGCGCCATGAGGGTGGGCCTCTGCCCGAATACACACGTTCGCCTTACATCTCGGCGCGTCTAAGACTGACCAAGCTTCTGTCCCCCAGAGGGGAGAGAAGCCTCTCAGAAAAATCAAATGCGTAGTTTGGGAGTGCCCCCAAACTCGCGTCAAATATTGTCAGAGCCAATGGCAGAACGAATTGCACAACAAAATGCAAGGTAGCAACAACACTAGCCAATACGAGAGAACAAGGCAGTATGTAGCCAGGGGTTGCACAACGTTAGACAGAGAGATACATACACACAAACTGCGCACTTTTAAACTCTCGAGGCGTAATATAGAGATGTCACAACACATGACAATAATAATAATAATCATGATGATAATAATAATAATTACAATAAATTCTGAAAAGTGGTTCAAATTCCACCGCTTTCTCCAAAAAAAATTCTTTTACATAACAAAGGCATAAAAGAATTTTTTCTTTTTCATAACAAAATTATATAAAATAACATTCTTCGATTAGATACATTTGAACAGGGTGAAGGAAAGAAAATTACATCATGTACACTAGATACATACATGAAAATAAAGACATAATAAAATGTTCTCACATTTCTCTTATTCATATGACGCAGCTTAATTAAAAGTTCTTTGAACGTCATAACTTCCATAAAAGGCTTGACGAAACGCAAGTCTCTTTTCTCAAACACACATATATTTTCATACACACGTATTCACGAAGATGTTCACTGGTGAGGAAAATTTTTTCTTTTTTGGTACGAAAGAAAAAAAAACTATAAGATGAAATTAAAACAACAAAAATTCAAATCATATAAAGGATCAGTACAGGCGTGAAATAAAGGCGGATCCTACCTCTACTGCACGTCAATACGTCACACATATAAAAAATGGATGTACCAAAAAGAAAATAATGATAATAAAACGGTCAATCTTGAGCTAGACTCTGCCAGATGACGTGGAGAAAGCGAAGTCTTCTTAATGGCGACCTTCTGGAAATCAGCCAATTTTCTAATAATAAAAGAAAGAGAAAGGTTAAATCATGATCACAAAAAAATATAAAGGGGAGCACCCTGTATACAAAATAAGGCTTGCGTCGGGGAAATATTTGGGGTTACATAAGCTCCGTAAGAGGGAAAGTGGATTCATTCTGCCAGCTGGAAAGTAAAAGTATGAATAGGCAGGGTCGTCAGACCAAATGAAAGAAGAGAAAACGAGCCGTGAACGGGGTCTAAAGGATACACCGGCCACTTCTCAGGTACTTGGAGACTAGCTATCGCTACCGGAAACACTCTCCAAATATATGACAGATACAGGAAAATAATACACATTATCTTAGAGAAAACATTAGATTGAAATGATTTATAAAAACATGATATCACAAAAACGTGAAACAGAAGTTACGATAAATAGTAAACAACTATATCAATAAACAAATCACTGTCACTACAAGAAAAGAATGTAAGTCAACAGACCATCTCAGGCGTTGTCGAACAATAGCAAGTCGTGTCTGCAGCTCGGACAATGGGCCGGCCGGCTCCCTACAACAAAAGCAGGCAGGTACCGGAAATTGCCTTAGGCAGAAGTATAGTTCAACACATCTTTCGAAATCCTCCGTGTAACTCAGGCGGCCACGGGTGTCTCCTGCCTAACTAGATACATAGTAGGAGTAAAGGGGAAAAATGTACTAATAACATTCATCAAAAGACATTAGATACTAACAAATGAAAAGGAATAATAACTCAAAGTAGCTGTCGAAACAAAAAATACCATTCCGGACAGAGAACGAAAATCCAAATAATTACGTTACAAAATACCTTCCAAATAAAAGGAACAGACTGGAACCTCGCATAAAACCAATCAAGACCAGACATACAATCAATCAAACTCGAAACCCAATAATAAATATTACCAACCCACAAAAATAAAATGGTTACAGCGTCAATATACGGGCCGTAGACCTCAGAGGTACCGCATAAAAAAAATTAAAGACAGAGAGGGTATGGCCTATCCCATACAAATATAAGAAAATTGGGTAATGCGCGCCAGAGTAGTTCACACGAACATCAATGTCCCATACCAAGGATGCCGTAGACCTAAAATGGTTGGTATCTCTGAGTAATACTTATCGTATATTTGGTTTGCCAATAAAAACGAATAAATAGTTCGTACGTAATATATATATAGTTTAAATTGAATAGGGTATAAAATCAAAATTGAACTAAATTTGAAACCACCCACAAATAACTGTTGATAAAAATTCATTAAACTCATTGACTCACACATTCATCTCAAAATACAACCAACAACAACAACACTACATACATACTCCTTCCCATAAACAAATCGAAATTTCCCCATTACATCAGAATGCGAATGTGGGTCGTTGGAACACCATGGAAACGCAAACAATGGACTACAGGTCATCGTGACAAACTTCATCCCATACTAAAGATTGACGACTCGTGTAGAATCTATGTACACCCTAAGTGGGCGTCGAAGCCGTGGGACAGGTCCCATACCCTAATCCCGACGGAGACCTCACCTAGCAGGTTTCCCAACGAAATACACACTACCATACTGAACATAAGTAACATCAAGCTTATATAAACAATTTTAAATGAAAACCAAAATTGAAAATCCCCTGACAAAAATAAAACAATCACCCTCCCTAATTATGAAACAAACTTAACTCCCAATCATAACACACATAATAGCTCAACAGACCATTCATAACTGAGACAACAAACACTTTACTAACATCAAACGTTAGTATAATTACGCGAGGCTCAAGGTGGGTCGGGGTGACCGTAGGATTTAAAGAGACGGTTCCCATAAGTGGGCCTACCTTCATTGGGGAAAATTTCGGAGAAAGAGGGGCGGGGGTTTTAGGCTGTACGGCAATGACAAGAAACCTGTCAGCAGCTGTTCCAGACTGAGACGTGTGAAGGGGTGAGGTGAGTTCTGAGAAATATCACAGTTAACAAAGCGACTATTAACAACAAAGGTAAGGACTCAAACCCTTGAGAGAAATGCGTTTTCTACTTCACAGAAAGTAAAATAAAAACGTCCACAACACTGACGAAATGAAAAGGAAGAGAAAGCAAACAAAATTTCCTGTCGCCTTAAAATCACCGTTAACTAAACAAATGTCTACTAGAGGAAGCAAATACATAAAAGTAGGTTACAATACCGTGACGTGTCGTGTTCCAGCGATGCGATGTACTCACTGATATGTTGCCACTGTTCACCTCGAAGCTGGGTCTTTTGGATGTCTTGTTTACTTGAGGGACAAAACCACCTTTCCTTGGAGATGGGTTTCCTGGATGCCCGTAGTTCACACAGAAAGTAACTTCACCCTTTCTTCAGGGGTGGGGAAAAACAATTCACTGAATTCCTTAAACTCAAAGAAAAACAAATTTTAATACAATGTAAATGAAGAGAGAAATAATAAAAGGTTAATAACTTGAGAGAGGAGAGGAGGGAACGATTTCGCACGCAACCACGCGATGTGCTACCATTGCGCCGATAAAGGTCTAGTAATAATAATAATAATAATACGCGTCAGAGTAGCAGTGGAAGATAAAATCAACAAGGTCGCAAATGGATGGGGAAAAGACGTCTTGCTCGACCCGGTGCTGGGCCCAAGGTTTTCGGAGCGAGCAAAAGATGATTTCCAAAAAACCAAATGCAAACAAATAATTGCTTAATGCAACAATCAAAAGTGCAAAAATGAGATTCCCATAAAATTAATTAAACAAATCCCAGAGGCGTGTTAATCGTGCCTTTGTTACGTCACAAAGACAAGATTGACGAAATCGAGATAAGGATAAGGATAAGGAAGGGGAACTTAAATATAAGAAATGAAAAGACAAGGGAGCTATATTACTTAAAATATAAAAATGTATTGAGGATAAAAGAAAGAGCGTGTACACGAAATAAACAAATTATTTAAAACAAAGAAAAAAGGCAAGCTAATACAAGCTCAATAATACAAAAGAAACCCAAAACCAAGAATAAAGATTTAAAAACTAAAAAGCACGACAGAACCTGAGTAACAGCTCAACAATATGAATCTAACGAAACTATACGAACATGAAAGAAAATAAAATGAAACTTACGAAAGCCAGAGAGAAACGCCAAACTTGCAAAAAGTCAAAATTCGAACTGCTAAGACGCGAAGCTTTTCATGATGTTATTGTAAACATACCTGAGGGATGGGGGAGGAGTGAGGGGAGTAAAACAAAGGGAAGAGAGATTTCACGGAGGTAGGAAGAAGGGGAAGAAAAGGGGGAATATCATTAAGTTATGTAATACGGCGAAAATCGAAAGATAAAAACAAAACAAAAGGAAAATGAGATATACGGAGATACATTACATTACAATTGACTTGGGACGAAAGAGACCGGTAAAAATCGAAAGCACGCTATAATAAAATAGGCTTATATTCCAACATAATGCCGCACCAACGCGACATATAAAAAAAAGAATAATATGACATCGGAGCTGGAGAAAATCCCAGTTAACCACCGTCACATATATTCTATAAACAAAAGGGACACGTATTAGTGGGACGTTGGACATCAGTCCCGTTACCTCACACATACTGTCCACAAACAAAGGTCCAATTGCTACCAATCAAATGAAACATTTGTGGTACAAAGAGACACCGACGCAAAAGACGAGCACTAAGGCCCGACAGGAAATATATATAAGCCAAGACGCAGAAACGCAATACTTTCGAATCTTACAGGTATTAACCAAAATAATAAAACTGTGAGAAGGGCACATAACAAAAGCAACAAAAAGAACTCCGCCGTATGACATTACGCAAGGTCCCGGAGATCTGGTTCAAGGATTAAAATACTAACAATAACATCTTGAAAAGGAAAGAGAATTAAGCAAAAGAAGGAACGTTTAACAAAAACAATTACATTGCGTTAGATAGAAATACATTGAGCCGTACTCACATTCCGCTGCGCCATGAGGGTGGGCCTCTGCCCGAATACACACGTTCGCCTTACATCTCGGCGCGTCTAAGACTGACCAAGCTTCTGTCCCCCAGAGGGGAGAGAAGCCTCTCAGAAAAATCAAATGCGTAGTTTGGGAGTGCCCCCAAACTCGCGTCAAATATTGTCAGAGCCAATGGCAGAACGAATTGCACAACAAAATGCAAGGTAGCAACAACACTAGCCAATACGAGAGAACAAGGCAGTATGTAGCCAGGGGTTGCACAACGTTAGACAGAGAGATACATACACACAAACTGCGCACTTTTAAACTCTCGAGGCGTAATATAGAGATGTCACAACACATGACAATAATAATAATAATCATGATGATAATAATAATAATTACAATAAATTCTGAAAAGTGGTTCACGGCACTTTCTCTTGGCTCAGCAGTTGAAGGTGTTTTTGGTCAACAATCACGCAGCGCTTCTACCAACAAGCCATTTCATCATTTCCGCTTCAATTCGCCAATTCTTGATGTACTATCTTGGCAACAAAATCATGTCTCTTTCTATATTCTGTCCCTGCAAAATGGCGACAACCTGATATAATATGCTGAACAGTCTCAGATGTTGGGCAACCGTATCTGCAATGGTCATCCTGCACAGATGCATCCTTGATAATGAACATTAGGTAGTTCCTCATGGGGACAACCTGGTCCTAAATAACCGCCATGAAGCCTTCTGTTTCAGGAAACATCTGCCCAGAAATCAACCAAAACTTCGACGCTAGCTTGTCGACGTGAGTTTGGATGACTTCATTGGGATGTCTTGGACAACCAGGCATTGAATCTATCCAAATTATTATTATTATTATTATTATTATTATTATTATTATTATTATTATTATTATTATTATTATTATTATTATTATTATATAATTTTGCCCTTATGGGCAGTGTTGGAACTTAAATATCTCATGATGACACAATTTTTACTTCTATCCCTTATTCCCCTTCTCTTCACAAAATCTCTTCAACCTTTGACTGTGTTCCTGTTTCCTTTGTTCTGTCCACAATGCTCCCGTCTTCGTCTTTTCATTTGCTTTAAATTTTGTATTCTTAATTTTCTTTCTGAATTCTCCTTTGTCTCCAATCATTTGCCTGTCGATCTCCTCCTGTCTTAAGTCTTCCTCTATTTCATGATACCAATTAGTTTTCCTGCTTGAGCTGTTTACTACATCAAAGATTTTCTTTGTATGTCTGTTGTAGTTCATTCTCTGTATTTGCCCGTAAAAAGTTAGTCTGCGTTATCAGATCGTATCGGTGAGGCTGTCTGTGTACTCGTATATTCTTCTCCTTCTTTCTTCAATTCGGCCAACTAGGGGCCACGTTAATTCAACTGTCTCTTCTTCCGAGTTCTAACTACCGCCCAGTGTTCCCACATTCGTCTCCGGTGTTGTTCTTTTCTCTCTTGGGACCACGCTTTCCCTGTCTTCGGCTTCGGCTTTTCCTGGAAACCTTTGTGCGTACGTAGTTTTTCCTGAAGTGGAACACGCTCCTGGATATCTTTAGGGGAAATTTCCATTTCACGTAGATCTTTCTCAACTTCAGTAAACCATGCCCCTTTGGTTTTCTTATCTTGAAAGTACGTCAATATCGGGTTTGATATCCTGCCTGGGTTCATTCGTGTCACGTGGCTATAAAAGGCAATCCTTCTTTTTCGAATCGTGTCACTGATCTTCTCCACGTGCTTGTACAATTCGTGGTTGTGACGCCTTCTGTACTCGCAGTTTTCTTTGATGGGACCCAGGATTTTCCTCAAAATCTTCCTTTCTTTAGCCTCTAGTTTTTCCATTAGACCTTTCTTGTTCATTATTAGAGTCTCAGCCGCATACAGAGCCTCTGGTCGAATAACAGTGTAGTAATGTCTAATTTTGGCGTTTAAGGATATCGATCTCTTATTGTAGATGTCTTTAGTCAGGTTGTATGCCATTTCCATTTTAATAATGCGTGACATGAAGGCTTCCTTCTCTGATAGGTTAGGCTCTATACATTCACCGAGGTATTTAAACTTTTCTGCCTTCTGAACTTTTCCTAGTCCGACCTCCAGTTCCCTGGGCGTATATTAATATTACTTTATTTCATTTAATGTTGCTTGGGTACTTGGTATAGCATGAAAGTGGTGCTCACAGCCTTGAGAACGCCTGTTGTAAAGAATCACATCGTTTCTCTCAAGGTCGTATTAGTTACACGAGGCAATAGATGAGAACCATAAGCCGGATATAAACTTTGCCCAGTGGATCCAGGCCAAGCAAGAGACGGGTGAAAAGTGGAGATGTGCAGAAGATGAGTGATGGTGGCGCTAAGTCTACGGAATGAAGAACTCAGAGTAATGAGTGATAACACGTGGTGTGTGACGTCACTGCTACCTGGGCCGCTGGAAGACATGAGTAATGGACTGTCAGCAGCAGACACGGTGATGGATGTGTGGAGCGAGATAGGATTAGCAGAGCGCAGCATGGAACAACAGTCACACGAGGTGTAGCGTCGGCGTTTCTTCTCGCGCTGTGCGGCGTTCAAACGTCTGGCACCATGACCGAAGATACGGAGCAGAGCTGTCCCACGCCCTACACACCAACTAGAGGAACTTGCAAGACGCAGAGGTGGTAGTGCTGCCGCTTTTAACCCTTGAGATCTGACATGCAAAAATATAACACGAGGACTGGCGCCGGGTCATTTTGACCCATAGTGTGTCACTCCCTTTTAGTCGTAGTTTTACATATTTTATGTTTGACCCTGACTATTATATGTCAGAAAACTGTATCATAATGATGGTCATTATAACATTATTTTTCATTATGAAACAGTTTCTCCCACCAATCACAGCTCAAGAAACAGTTGTTTCGCCAATTTGATAAGGATACCTTCGCGCATGTGCTCAAAATCCAACATGTCTATATAAATTACCGACATGGAAACCGTCCATATGTTCGCGTAAATAATCTGGCGAATATGAGACAAGAAATAGCTCTTTACCTTAATATCCCCAAAACCATTTTCTACACAGCGCATTGCTTTCAAACGACTTCGGTGACAATATTAGTGAATGCTATAGAGCTGGATGGCAGGCTGTAAACAATACTGTAGGTGTTCTGTGTTGGTAAGCAAAGTGAATGGTCTCTGCTTTCGGAGTGCCTTGACCCACGAATGCGCTCTGTTCAGTCAGCAAAGTCAGCGCGCCCTGTTCACTAACTGAATTAACTAAATCCCACAGATATTTATGAATATTTATGTTAAAACATATAATAAAGTTATAATTATCGTCGAAATTAAACAGTCGTGTGCAACTCGCCTATAATGGTAATTAAGACTCTCGTATGGAAATTATAAAACTCGCTTACGCTCGTTTTATAAACATACTCGTGTCTTAATTATTGCCATTATAGGCTCGTTGCATAATGTATTATTAATGAAGTAATTTTACACCTGGTGTCTTCCTATGAACTATTACTAATATAAAATGAGGTTTAATTATATTTTTCAAATTCAACATGAAGAAAAATGACAATAATTTGTGTAACATATTCATTGGCCTTGATAGTGCCAGCAAAGCAGCCATCTTAATTTTTTGATCAAAAGAGCTGATGACCAAGGTATCCCTAGATCCAAAACATGAATGACGAAGAACGTGAGCTATGTTATTGTGCTGCACCAAAATTGGTAGGTTTTCCCCCTTATTTCTTACGGATTGTCCCGACTAACGTAAGCCGATAATTTTCACACAAGGACTGGCGCCATGGGTAATTTTGACCCGACCGTAAATAATATAGAAATAACTTGAGTGTTCAAAAAGCTATGGAAATGTTTCTTTTGCAGGGAGAAGGACGGTACAGTAAGCGACAGGAAATAAGGGCTGACCAAAACGAAAATATAGAGCATTATATAAGCCTCGGGTGAGAAATACCCATGCGCCAGTCCACGCGGGTTAAGGGGTGGAGTATCCAGCATATCAGCTCCCGAATGATTAAGAAAATGATAACTATACTACATTATTGACAACTAAAACTTTGCGTCCTGGAGTGGGAGTGAAGTGGACTCAGGAAAATAATGCAACCCATAGTGTAAAGGTGAAGGAATACTGGGCTAAGAAGAAAGCTCGCCAGAGTTAGGAAACACGTCGTCCAGAGGTCCTGGACACCACGTACTCTTGCATGATGAAACAAGTAGTTCCGTGAAGAACTATACAGCCTATTTTCATATATCCTACTTATGTTAATTGCCACTATCAACATACACAATTTCAGTTTGATTGCTGTAATAGATTCGTAGATATTGAGAACCGACTAAATATTTCGGATGGTCGCCATGTTGGATTTTATATATGTAGGTCCTAGAGTTATGTACTGTTACATGCAGATTACTGTGAACGTGTAGTATTCAAACTTCAATCGCATAATTAGGACACAAGAAAAAACAAGGAGATTTAAAAAAAATTCACAGCTGCCATCTTGAGGTTATGGAAACAATTGAAATAAATTAGATGCCAGTGGATTAACATTCGGATAAAGATTTACTGTACCAAGTTTCACTGCACGCGGATGGTTAAATTGCGAGAAACGTCCATGTGAATATTTATAATTCGCGTCACCGCCATGTTGGATTTGTGTACACCAGGTTATTTAAAGTCCTATAGGTGAACTTAAGTTCATAGCCCCTATGAACATTAAAAAATTTAGTTTGATTGCTAAAATAGATTCGTAGATATTCAGTATCGTCTAAATATTTCGGATGGTCGCCATGTTGGATTGTTAAATGTATAGGCCATAGAGTCATATACCATTAAAGGAAAATTATTGCGTAGGTTCATTATTCAAACTTTCACTTCGATCGCATGACCACATCACAAGAAATAAAAACTTAATTTTAAAATTCGCACTGCCGCCATCTTGAGGTTATGTAAACAATTGAACTAAATTAGATACCAGTGGATTACAATGTGTATAAATATTTCCTGTACCAGGTTTCAGTGCGCTTGGAACATTAAATCGCGAGAAAGGTCTATTTAAAATGTTCACATTCGCTTGGCCGCCATGTTCGTTTTGTAGTTAACCGGTTTTTGAAAGTCTTATAGATGGACTTCCAGTAGTGCCCTTTATCTCCGTACAAAATTTTAGGGAGATACCGCTAATAGTTTCAGAGATATAGAATGCCGGTGAAATATTTCGCACATCCGCCATCTTGTGATTATGTAAACAATTGAACGAAGTTAGGTCTCGGTGCATTACAATGTATATAAACATATACTGTACCAAGTTTCATTGCGTTTGGTGGGTCAAATCGCGAGAAACGTCTATTTAAAAGTCGCAAATTCGCTTGGCCGCCATGTTGGTTTTGTAGTTACCAGGTTTTCAAAAGTCACATAAGTGAACTTATAGTAGTTCCCTCTATCACCACAGAAAATGTCAGGGTAATATCGGTAATATTTTCGGAGATATTGAATGCTGGTGAAATATTTCGCACAGCCGCCATGTTGGATTGGTGAGTCGTAACGAAATTTGAAGGGCACGGTCGAGGTCGCCGAGAATAGTGCTATGAACTTTCCGAGTTTCATTGAAATCGCTCCTGCCGTTTAGATTTTATTAGGGGGGGGGGGACACACACACGAATCACACACACACACACACGGACAAAAGGTGATCTCATAAGCCTATTTTTTCAAAATTGAAAATAGGCTAACAATACAGGCGCCGACTTCGCCCCCTAAAATTATAAAGCACCCTCTGTATTACAGAATCACTAATATGTTCAGGATAGTTTTCTTATTTCTAAACATCGTAAATCAAAAACAAGTAGTTCCGCGAAGAACTATACAGCCTATTTTCATATATCCTACTTATGTTAATTGCCACTATCAACATACACAATTTCAGTTGGATTGCTGTAATAGATTCGTAGATATTGAGAACCGATTAAATATTTTGGATGGTCGCCATGTTGAATTTTATATATGTAGGTCCTAGAGTTATGTACTGTTACATGCAGATTATTGTGAACGTGTAGTATTCAAACTTCAATCGCATATTTAGGACACAAGAAGTAACAAGGAGATTTTAAAATTTTTCACAGCTGCCATCTTGAGGTTATGGAAACAATTGAAAGAAATTAGATGCCAGTGGATTAACATTCGTATAAGGATTTACTGTACCAAGTTTCACTGCACGCGGATGGTTAAATTGCGAGAAACGTCCATGTCAATATTTATAATTCGCGTCGCCGCCATGTTGGATTTGTGATCACCAGGTTATTTAAAGTCCTATAGGTGAACTTAAGTTCATAGCCCCTATGGACATTAAAAAATGCAGTTTGATTGCTAAAATAGATTCGTAGATATTCAGTATCGTCTTAATATTTCGGATGGTCGCCATGTTGGATTGTTAAATGTATAGGCCATAGAGTCATGTACCATTAAAGGAAAATTATTGCGTAGATTCATTATTCAAACTTTCACTTCGATCGCATGACTACATCACAAGAAATAAAAACTTAATTTTAAAATTCGCACTGCTGCCATCTTGAGGTTATGTAAACAATTGAACTAAATTAGATACCAGTAGATTACAATGTGTATAAATATTTCCTGTACCAGGTTTCAGTGCGCTTGGAACATTAAATCGCGAGAAAGGTATATTTAAAATTTTCAAATTCGCATGGCCGCCATGTTCGTTTTGTAGTTAACCGGTTTTTGTAAGTCTTATAGATGGACTTCCAGTAGTACCCTTTATCTCCGCACAAAATTTTAGGGAGATACCGCTAATAGTTTCAGAGATATAGAATGCCGGTGAAATATTTCGCACATCCGCCATCTTGTGATTATGCAAACAATTGAACGAAGTTAGATGTCTGTGCATTAAAATGTATATAAACATATACTGTACCAAGTTTCATTGCGTTTGGTTGGCCAAATTGCGAGAAACGTCTATTTAAAAGTCGCAAATTCGCTTGGCCGCCATGTTGGTTCGGTAGTTACCAGGTTTTCAAAGGTCACATAAGTGAACTTATAGTAGTTCCCTCTATCACCATAGAAAATGTCAGGGTAATATCGGTAATAGTTCCGGAGATATTGAATGCTGGTGAAATATTTCGCACAGCCACCATGTTGGATTGGTGAGTCGTAACAAAATTTGAAGGGCACGGTCGAGGTCGCCCGGAATTGTGCTATGAACTTTCCGAGTTTCATTGAAATCGCTCTTGCCGTTTAGATTTTATTAGGGGGGGACACACACACGAATCACACACACACACACACACACGCACACACACACACGCACACACACACGGACAAAAGGTGATCTCATAAGCCTATTTTTTCAAAATTGAAAATAGGCTAAAAAACAATGGTAATGCAATACATGTGAATATCTCATTTTCGACAAATTGCATTCTACTCCTGGACTTAATAACATGGTACATCTACACATATAGCTGTAAAAACAGTTTCAGGATACCAAGTATCACTGAGATACCGGTAGGATATTTCAGTGATAAAATAGGGGATTTCATTTCTGGGGAATTGAAAAAAAACAAGTAGTTCCGTGAAGAACTATACAGCCTATTTTCATATATCCTACATATGTTAATTGCCACTATCAACATACACAATTTCAGTTTGATTGCTGTAATAGATTCGTAGATATTGAGAACCGACTAAATATTTCGGATGGTCGCCGTGTTGGATTTTATATATGTAGGTCCTAGAGTTAGTACTGTTACATGCAGATTATTGTAAACGTGTAGTATTCAAACTTCAATCGCATAGTTAGGACACAAGAAAAAACAAGTAGTTCCGTGAAGAACTATACAGCCTATTTTCATATATCCTACTTATGTTAATTGCCACTATTTAACATAAACAATTTCAGTTTGATTGCTGTAATAGATTCGTAGATATTGAGAACCGACTAAATATTTCGGATGGTCGCCATGTTGGATTTTATATATGTAGGTCCTAGAGTTATGTACTGTTACATGCAGATTATTGTGAACGTGTAGTATTCAAACTTCAATCGCATAATTAGGACACAAGAGAAAACAAGGAGATTTAAAAATTTTTCACAGCTGCCATCTTGAGGTTATGGAAACAATTGAAATAAATTAGATGCCAGTGGATTAACATTCGGATAAAGATTTACTGTACCAAGTTTCACTGCACGCGGATGGTTAAATTGCGAGAAACGTCCATGTGAATATTTATAATTCGTGTCACCGCCATGTTGGATTTGTGATCACCAGGTTATTTAAAGTCCTATAGGTGAACTTAAGTTCATAGCCCCTATGAACATTAAAAAATGCAGTTTGATTGCTAAAATAGATTCGTAGATATTCAGTATCGTCTAAATATTTCGGATGGTCGCCATGTTGGATTGTTAAATGTATAGGCCATAGAGTCATGTACCATTAAAGGAAAATTATTGCGTAGGTTCATTATTCAAACTTTCACTTCGATCGCATGACTACGTCACAAGAAATAAAAACTTAATTTTAAAATTCGCACTGCCGCCATCTTGAGGTTATGTAAACAATTGAACTAAATTAGATACCAGTGGATTACAATGTGTATAAATATTTCCTGTACCAGGTTTCAGTGCGCTTGGAACATTAAATCGCGAGAAAGGTCTATTTAAAATGTTCAAATTCGCTTGGCCGCCATGTTCGTTTTGTAGTTAACCGGTTTTTGAAAATCTAATAGATGGACTTCCAGTAGTGCCCTTTATCTCAGTACAAAATTTTAGGGAGATACCGCTAATAGTTACAGAGATATAGAATGCCGGTGAAATATTTCGCACATCCGCCATCTTGTGATTATGTAAACAATTGAACGAAGTTAGATGTCGGTGCATTACAATGTATATAAACATATACTGTACCAAGTTTCATTGCGTTTGGTGGGTCAAATCGCGAGAAACGTCTATTTAAAAGTCCCAAATTCGCTTGGCCGCCATGTTCGTTTTGTAGTTACCAGGTTTTCAAAAGTCACATAAGTGAACTTATAGTAGTTCCCTCTATCACCATAGAAAATGTCAGGGTAATATCGGTAATAGTTTCGGAGATATTGAATGCTGGTGAAATATTTCGCACAGCCGCCATGTTGGATTGGTGAGTCGTAACAAAATTTGAAGGGCACGGTCGAGGTCGCCGGGAATAGTGCTATGAACTTTCCGAGTTTCATTGAAATCGCTCCTGCCGTTTAGATTTTATTAGGGGGACACACACACACACACACACACACACACACGGACAAAAGGTGATCTCATAAGCCTATTTTTTCAAAATTGAAAATAGGCTAACAAGGAGATCTTAAGATTTTTCACAGCTGCCATCTTGAGGTTATGGAAACAATTGAAATAAATTAGATGCCAGTGGATTAACATTCGTATAAGGATTTACTGTACCAAGTTTCACTGCACGCGGATGGTTAAATTGCGAGAAACGTCCATGTGAATATTTATAATTCGCGTCACCGCCATGTTGGATTTGTGATCTCCAGGTTATTTAAAGTCCTATAGGTGAACTTAAGTACATAGCCACTATGAACATTAAAAAATGCAGTTTGATTGCTAAAATAGATTCGTAGATATTCAGTATCGTCTAAATATTTCGGATGGTCGCCATGTTGGATAGTTAAATGTATAGGCCATAGAGTCATGTACCATTAAAGGAAAAGTATTGCGTAGGTTCATTGTTCAAACTTTCACATCGATCGCATGACTACAACACAATAAATAATATCTTAATTTTAAAATTCGCACTGCCACCATCTTGAGGTTATGTAAGCAATTGAACTAAATTAGATACCAGTGGATTACAATGTGTATAAATATTTCCTGTGCCAGGTTTCAGTGCGCTTGGAACATTAAATCGCGAGAAAGGTCTATTTAAAATGTTCAATTTCACTTGGCCGCCATGTTCGTTTTGTAGTTAACCGGTTTTTGAAAGCCTTATAGATGGACTTCCAGTAGTGCCCTTTATCTCCGTACAAAATTTCAGGGTTTTACCGCTAATAGTTTCAGAGATATAGAATGCCGGTGAAATATTTCGCACATCCGCCATCTTGTGATTATGTAAACAATTGAACGAAGTTAGATGTCGGTGCATTACAATGTATATAATCATATACTGTACCAAGTTTCATTGCGTTTGGTAGGTCAAATCGCGAGAAACGTCTATTTAAAAGTCGCAAATTCGCTTGGCCGCCATGTTGGTTTTGTAGTTACCAGGTTTTCAAAAGTCACATAAGTGAACTTATAGTAGTTCCCTCTATCACCATAGAAAATGTCAGGGTAATATCGGTAATATTTTCGGAGATATTGAATGCTGGTGAAATATTTCGCACAGCCGCCATGTTGGATTGGTGAGTCGTAACAAAATTTGAAGGGCACGGTCGAGGTCGCCGGGAATAGTGCTATGAACTTTCCGAGTTTCATTGAAATCGCTCCAGCCGTTTAGATTTAATTAGGGGGGGACACACACACGAATCACACACACACACACACACACACACGCGCGCGCACACACACACGGACAAAAGGTGATCTCATAAGCCTATTTTTTCAAAATTGAAAATAGGCTAAAAAACGATTTTTTGATTTTGGAGCCATCCAATTCTTCATTCTTTTCTGAATCCAAATATATATAGTTTGTTGGGGTTTTGATGTCTACAACTACCTTAAATTCGTTTAAAACAAGTAGTTCCGTGAAGAAGTATACTGCCTATTTTCATATATCCTACTTATGTTAATTGCCACTATCAACATACACAATTTCAGTTTGATTGCTGTAATAGATTCGTAGATATTGAGAACAGAATAAATATTTCGGATGGTCGCCATGTTGGAATGTATATATGTAGGTCCTAGAGTTTACTGTTACATGCAGATTATTGTGAACGTGTAGTATTCAAACTTCAATCGCATAATTACGACACAAGAAAAAACAAGGAGATTTAAAAATTTTTCACAGCTACCATCTTGAGGTTATGGAAACAATTGAAATAAATTAGATGCCAGTGGATTAACATTCGGATAAAGATTTACTGTACCAAGTTTCACTGCACGCGGATGGTTAAATTGCGAGAAACGTCCATGTGAATATTTATAATTCTCGCCACCGCCATGTTGGATTTGTGATCACCAGGTTATTTAATGTCCTATAGGTGAACTTAAGTCCATAGCGCCTATGAACATTAAACAAGTAGTTCCGTGAAGAACTATACAGCCTATTTTCATATATCCTACTTATGTTAATTGCCTCTATCAACATACACAATTTCAGTTTGATTGCTATAATAGATTCGTAGATATTGAGAACCGACTAAATATTTCGGATGGTCGCCATGTTGGATTTTATATATGTAGGTCCTAGACTTATGTACTGTTACATGCAGATTATTGTGTACGTGTAGCATTCAGACTTCAATCGCATAATTAGGACAAAAGAAAAAACAAGGAGATTAAAAAATTTTCACAGCTGCCATCTTGAGATTATGGAAACAATTGAAATAAATTAGATGCCAGTGGATTAACATTCGGATAAAGATTTACTGTACCAAGTTTCACTGCACGCGGATGGTTAAATTGCGAGAAACGTCCGTGTGAATATTTATAATTCGCGTCACCGCCATGTTGGATTTGTGATCACCAGGTTATTTAAAGTCCTATAGGTGAACTTAAGTTCATAGCCCCTATGAACATTAAAAATGCAGTTTGATTGTTAAATAGATTCGAAGATATTCAGTATCGTCTAAATATTTCGGATGGTCGCCATGTTGGATTGTTAAATGTATAGGCCATAGAGTCATGTACCATTAAAGGAAAATTATTGCGTAGGTTCATTATTCAAACTTTCACTTCGATCGCATGACTACATCAGAAGAAATAAAAACTTAATTTTAAAATTCGCACTGCCGCCATCTTGAGGTTATGTAAACAATTGAACTAAATTAGATACCAGTGGATTACAATGTGTATAAATATTTCCTGTACCAGGTTTCAGTGCGCTTGGAAGATTAAATCGCGAGAAAGGTCTATTTAAAATGTTCAAATTCGCTTGGCCGCCATGTTCGTTTTGTAGTTAACCGGTTTTTGAAAATCTTATAGATGGAATTCCAGTAGTGCCCTTTTTCTCCATACAAAATTTTAGGGAGACACCGCTAATAGTTTCAGAGATATAGAATGCCGGTGAAATATTTCGCACATCCGCCATCTTGTGATTATGTAAACAATTGAACGATGTTAGATGTCGGTGCATTACAATGTATATAAACATATACTGTACCAAGTTTCATTGTGTTTGGTTGGTCAAATCGCGAGAAACGTCTATTTAAAAGTCGCAAATTCGCTTGGCCGCCATGTTGGTTTTGTAGTTACCAGGTTTTCAAAAGTCACATAAGTGAACTTATAGTAGTTCCCTCTATCACCATAGAAAATGTCAGGGTAATATCGGTAATAGTTTCGGAGATATTGAATGCTGGTGAAATATTTCGCACAGCCGCCATGTTGGATTGGTGAGTCGTAACAAAATTTGAAGGGCACGGTCGAGGTCGCCGGGAATAGTGCTATGAACTTTCCGAGTTTCATTGAAATCGCTCCTTCCGTTTAGATTTTATTAGGGGGACACACACACACACACACACGCACACACACACACACGGACAAAAGGTGATCTCATAAGCCTATTTTTTCAAAATTGAAAATAGGCTAAAAATTAGAGTCCCATGCTCTGAATAATACATTTTTTAGCCTATTTTCAATTTTGAAAAAATAGGCTTATGAGATCACCTTTTGTCCGTGTGTGTGTGCGCGTGTGTGTGTGTGTGTGTGTGTGTGTGTGTGTGAGGTGTGTGTGTGTCCCCCCTAATAAAATCTAAACGGCTCGAGCGATTTCAATGAAACTCGGTAAGTTCATAGCGTTATTCCCGGCGACCTCGACCGTGCCCTTCAAATTTTGTTACGTCTCACCAATCCAACATGGCGGCTGTGCGAAATATATCACTAGCATTCAATATCTCCGAAACTATTACCGATATCGCCCAGAAATTGTCTACTGTGATAAAGGGCACTACTAGAAGTTCACCTAAGAAACTTTCAAAAATCTGGTGACTATAAAACCAACATGGCGGCCAAGCGAAGTTGAGACATTTAAATAGACTTTTCTCGCGATTTAACTATCCAAACGTAATGAAACTTGGTACAGCAATTGTTTATACACATTGTAATGCACTGGAGTCTAATTTAGTTCAATTGTTTACATAACCTCAAAATGGCAGCTGTGCGAAATATTTCACTGACATTCTATATCTCCGAAACCATTACAGATATCAGCCTGCAATTTTGTACGGTGATAAAGGGTACTGATACAAGTTTACCTATGCATATTTCATAAACCTGTGAAGTACAAAGCGAACATGGCGACCAAGCGAATTTGAAATATTTTAATAGACTTTTCTCGTGATTTAACTCTTTGAGCGCAGTGAAATGTGGTACAGTAAATGATTTTGCAGATTGTAATGCACTGCCATCTAATTTAATTCAATTGTTTACATAACCTCAAGATGGCGGCTGTGCGAAATTTTAAAATTAAGTTTTTATTTCTTGTGTCGTAATCATGCGATCGAAGTGAAAGTTTGAATAATGAACCTAGGCGATAATTGTCCTTGAATGGCACATAACTCTATGGCCTATACATATAACAATCCTAAATGGCGAGCTTCCGAAATATTTAGACTGTTCTCAATATCTATGAATCTTTTACAGCAACCAAACTGTTTATTTTATTTTCATAGAGACTATGAACATATGTTCACCTATAGGACTTTCAGTAACCTGGTGAGCACAAATCCAACATGGCGGCGACGCGAAGTATAAATATTTAAATGGACGTTTCTCGCGAATTAACTATCCGAGTGCCGTGAAACGTTGCACGTTAAATGCTTATACAAATGTTGATCCACTGGCATTTAATTTATTTCAATTGTTTGCATAATCACAAGATGGCTGCTGTGCGTAATTTTAAAATCCCGTTTTTACTTCTTGTGTTCTAATCATGCGATTGAAGTTTGAATACCACACGTACACAATAATCTTAATGTAATAGTACAAAAATAAAAATCCAACCTGGCGACCATCTGAAATATTTAGACGGTTCTCAATATCTACGAATCCGTTACAGCAATTGAACTGTAATGTTGTATGTTGATAGAGGCAATTAACATGAGCAGGATATATGAAAATAGGCTGTATAGTTCTTCACGGAACTACTTGTTAACTTTGCCATCTGTTTTCCTTTAATACTCATTTTTCTTGTTTAGGTACCAATATCTAGGAAACCATTTAAGATAGAGGGCTATTTTTTTACATTAACTTGCCTAATGGAGTACTTGAATGTTAACCTATTTTCACTTCCGAAACATAGTAGGCATGGATTGGGAAGAGAAAAATTGATACTTATTTTTGAATAAATTAAAAAAATAGAGTTCGGATTTTTCTCTTGAATTCTGTCCCAATAATAATAAAACAAAGTAGTTTTACATCTGCCATGATCCATTCCAAGTATGTGAACAAAATTTGAGAGTATTTGATTGAAAAACAACTGAGAAATGTGTACCTGAAGCAACGTATAAAACATTTTTTTGAAAATGCTTCTGTCCAAATTTGTATTCATTTCACACATCCTATAAAAGCAAAGTAGCACTACATGGTCAAAAACAGCTCAGAATATACCGCTTCTTATATGTGACAAGAATCATACCTGTACCTTTAGTATAAACCCAGAAAATACTTAGTAAAGTGATGCCACAGAAATAGACTTTTTCATCGTGTAAGAGTACATGGTGTCCTCAAGGATCCAAGAATACAGTTTACAGCTTACAGTTTTGGCCGGCCAGTCCCGGGTTCAAAATCGGCCAGCCTCGCGAATGTGCAATTGACACGTGAGTGTTCAGTTGCGCGGAAAGCAACTCGCGTATCAATTGCACATGCCTGAGATTCACCTCCTGTCCTCTGTACGATTGCGCAATTGGGGCTCACCTGGTAAAAAGCGTGGCCTGAATTGTACTATTAAAATACTGCCCTTTATTATTAGCGGCTAGTATTCTTGGCTGTGGCATCAAAGCTCCGGGTTCAATTCCCGGCTCTGCCAAGAAATGCAATTCTGGTCTGAGGGCTGGAACGGAGTCCACTCAGCCTCGTGAGCCAAAACTGAGAAGAGGTGGTTTTGATTCCCATATCCTGGAAGTAGTGGCCTGTGGTTTCACACTTCTACTCCTGGCGTAGCACTTATAACACAGTACACAAAACCACAGTTAGAGAGTAGCACTATAGCCAGGTGGTAACCAACGGACCTCACAGCTTTTAGACCCGAGTGAGTAGTGAACTGGACTGGACGCATAAGACTCAAATTACGAGGAACAGATAAGTATAAATAACATTTCTCCATTTTAGTGCTGTATATAATTTGTGCACAATAGGCCTCCAATTTAAATATGAACGGTTGATTTAGTACTTAATTAACAAAATAGTGTAGACATCATTTCTGAATCTGTTCACAATAATAATTCAATAGAACACAACTTAAAGTATTTAAAATATATCAACATTAACGCAACAACCATGCAAGTGAACAATAGCAACAGTAAATATGATTGACACGTTACACAAGTTGTTTTGAACTAAAGTAATTTGAACACTGCATATAGATTCGTGCATAAGTGTTGGATGGTTCTTAAGTTTAGGGGCTGCGACAACGCGGTCATGTAGCCCCGTGTACTTTGTGTGTGTGTAGAATCTGTCTGATAACCGGTGTTAAATGTGATGACTGTAATAGTGTGTGTATGAAAATGAAAATCCACAGCCTGCTTCCAGTCTCCGACCGGGTCAGGAATGGAATGAATGAAGCCCCTATCTAGCGGCGAGGATATGAAATGTGCCGGCTGCCGAAGCCTGTCGCACTCCTCTGGGCCAATGATTAAATG
Source organism: Meconema thalassinum (assembly GCA_946902985.2). Lineage (NCBI taxonomy): Eukaryota > Metazoa > Arthropoda > Insecta > Orthoptera > Tettigoniidae > Meconema > Meconema thalassinum. The sequence continues at coordinate 68,546,317 of OX336392.1, read as the reverse complement.
AATGACAGATGGAATGAAATGATAGTGGAGAGTGTTGCTGGAATGAAATTTTGACAGGGAAAACCGGAGTACCCGGAGAAAAACCTGTCTTCATCCGTTTTGTCCAGCACAGATCTCACATGGAGTGACCGGGATTTGAACCACGGACCCAGCGGTGAGAGGCCGGCGTGCTGCCGCCTAAGCCACGGAGGCTCTAGTGTGTGTATCTGTTTTTTTAATTTAAGTAATGCTACTTATAATTTTTCAAATAGTTCCTCATTTTGCCACCAAGCGCCGCCGTCAACGACTACTAGGTTAAGTTCAGAACTTAGCTACTAGACGCCACCGCAGTCGGCTCTTGGCAACGAACGTAGAAACCTAAGAGCGTTGTTTACATTCTTAACCTATCCAATTTAGCTTCATACAGGTACAATTAGTGGAAGGTTCTTTAACATGCCATAAATCTATGACATGGGACCGCCGGCTTTATTTCCCCTCCGAAGGAATGCATACTGAGGGATTTTTAACGCTCTTAAAAAATCCGACGGCTTCGGCCAGGTTTGAACCCGCTATCTTGGGCATAGAAACTCAGCATGCTACCGACTACGCCACCGAAGCCGCATGCATAGGTGTAATTCATAAACATCGTACATTAATTAAACCTCAGTGAGCAGGTGGCATGTTTGCCATCTCTTGATGAATGCAGTACTTTTGTATTTGTCTATTGGCACAGGCTGGAGTAAAATGTGGCCTTTCACCGCTGTCTCAGTCTCACTCATGGCTGTGATTATATGGAAGCTACTGAGGTATGGGTGGTGCTGAGTAATGGTCTCAGGGTGCAGTCAGTGCCTGTGGATGCTGTGAAAGGATCTACTCATAGGGTTAGTACCGCTGTTCTGACTCAGGGAGGAAAGCAATGGCAAACTACCTCACTCCTCTTCTTGCCTAGTACGCCTCAATTTAGCGCTGCCTTGGGTTTTTGTGGGTATCTACCCACATAACCTAACGGCGGTACTTTTTGAGGATTCAACCACCCTTTGGGCTGACTACCTAACAGACAAGTGAGCAGGATCTGAAGATGAGCGCTTCACGTTCGAAACATGTCATTCTTTTTTGATGTGTAACATCTTTCCGCTCGGTTGCTGGATAATTTAGTGGGAGTGATTTCGAAAATTGGGGACGGAAGTGGATCGGAACGATCGAGCTGGCAGTGGTGGATGGAACGGAAGTATAAGATGCACTGCCAACTCTATCGATCGATCCAGCGGGCAGTGGTAAGACCCAGCTGGCAGTAGAAAGAGAAACAATGAGCGCGCGGTGTCGGAAATTGATACATTCTCTTTACTCACAAGAGGGCCTATTCATAAGGCATTTTAAACTCAATTTCACACAGGAACATTATCGAAAGAAGCAAAATATACAGTAGATGAAACTTAATTCCGTAATGCAGTATTATTGGAACGTGGAAATGAATCACCATCTTGTGCACAATATTTGCGTAGTCTAAATAGACGTGGTGTTAGCGCCTATGACTGTGAAAATTTTATGTTTCTCTTTCCCATTTCCTTCATTAATCTTCTCTCTTCTGTGACTCCCCTTAAGACTTCCAGGTTGGTTTTTCTTTCCTTCCAGCTCGTTCTTGTCATTTTCCACCATATCCACATTTCAGCAGCTTCAAGTCAATTCTTCTCCAATTTACGCAGAGTCCAACTTTCACTTCCATAGAGCAGTGTACTCCATACAAATGATTTTGCAAAGTATGTTCTTACATATACCGTATATTCATGTGTTTGCTGGATATTTGATTTTTTTTTAGCGTATGGCTTTTAGTGCCGGGAGTGTCCGAGGACATGTTCGGCTCGCCAGTTTTGTAGCTGCTTCGAGACGGACACCCAATGGGTGAGCTACAAGTACCGTTGGGGAGGGAAGGAGGGAAGTTGGAATGTAAGGACGAGGAGTTGGAAGGTAGCGGCTGTGGCCTATAGTTAGGGGCCAACCCCGGCATTTGCCTGGAAGGAAGATGGGAAACCACAGAAGACCATCTTCAAGGTTGCCGGCGGGGGGATTCGAACCTCCTCGCCTCCCAGATGTGAGCGACTGCCATCAGTCATGCCGTAACCACCACGGCTAACTCACCCGGTGCTGGATAAAATATTTTTCTTAGTCATAAATGCCTGTTTTGCCAATGCAATCCTTCTCTTCACTTCCATTAAGCATCTATTATAGTCTGTGATTATACTACAAAGATTTAAAAAAAAACTGCTTCACTTGTTCAATTCAATTCAGTCCCAAGCTTGCAGGTTCTCTCCTGGCTGTGGTAAGTGATTTTTGAAAGGCAGCAATAATTACGACACCATGTCATACGATGTTGGCATGTCAAAGAACCCATTTGAATTCAGTAGGCCGTGTTCATAATGGCAAAATTAATCTTGGGATTTTCCGCCAACACAAAGTTCCTCATTTCTCTACTAGAAAGTGTTTAAGGAGCTTAGATATCTAACCTCCTTGACTTCCATAGTGATTCAAGGAACAACGAAATTTGACATGCAAGCTATCCTTTGGGTGTCAAGTAACAATGCTTGCACCCGGCATCCGAGGCCATATGATATTATTATTAATTCAATTCAGTGTAAAGCACTGTTGAATACCTATGGAATGAAATGAAATACGAGTATGATGCAGGTTTCGGCTCAGGGATCGGTGGTCGCCATCCAAATACAAATGCTGTGAGTCCATGAAATGGGGAGAAGTTCATCTGTTGTCAAGGTCGTAAAACACTGGCTGTATGTAACCTTGTGTTCTGAAAACAAGATTACAAAACGAAAGTGAAGAGCATTCCCATGTTTGTCAGAACGCTAGAGAAAGTAAGCACCGTGTGGACAAAAACGATAATGTGTCAGCAGCGCTACAAGCCTGTTTCAACCTTAAAAAGAATATCAAGATTTATATAACAATCGTATCTGAAACTGCAAAAATTAACAGCTGTCTGCAATAGTGACGTATGAACGTCTGCAGCATTTAGTGACATCAATTTATCACGGGGGGCAGGCTCTGCTATAACAGAGCACAATGAAGAAACTCATCGAACTCTAAACACGAACTGAAGAGTAATTGAAGGCCCAATTATCAAATGTAATGGATCAAACATTTATCAATTAAAAAGTGATTTTCTACGAAACACAATCGGGATTGTTTAATGTTCAATGAATCAGCTAAAGATTTGTAGCAGCTGAAAGTAATAGAGCGGACACTGGGGAAGGAATGTGGCGGCAGATGAAACGTTGATGTATGGTGTGGAAGATGGAACAAAGGCAAGTCCATTGATTAGATTGATACAAGTACAAGATCTAGAACAAAAACAGGAACACTTCTTGAGAACTTTTCCGCCAGAGCTTAAAGTCTGGTTGTTTCTCCATGAAGAGAATCTTGTGATTTTTCTCTCCATGAAACATTACTAAGCTGCGCTTCTTTTCCTATCAACATGTCTGCTAAATTTATGTCAATTTATGCTTTAGCGATTCTATCTTGTCTTTCTGTCCGTACATTTAAAATTTTTGACTAATACTTCATATTTTTCCCGAGCGATAAATATAAACATCGATTTGACTTTTGTAAGCCTCCGTGGCTTAGGCGGCAGCACGCCGGCCTCTCACCGCTGGGTCCGTGGTTCAAATCCCGGTCACTCCATGTGAGATCTGTGCTGGACAAAACGGAGGCAGACAGGTTTTTCTCCGGGTACTCCGGTTTTCCCTGTCAAAAATTTCATTCCAGCAACACTCTCCACTATCATTTCATTTCATCTGTCATTCATTTAATCATTGCCCCAGAGGAGTGCGTCAGGCTTCGGCAGCCGGCACAGTTCATATCCTCGCCGCTAGATGGGGGCTACATTCATTTCATTCCTGACCCGGTCGGTGACTGGAAGCAGGCTGTGGATTTTCATTTTTTCATTTGACTTTTGTCTGACTATGCCTCTGTTTGGAATGGCTTGACACCGATACTGGTTGGTTGGTTCCTCAGTTTAGGAGCTACGATAACGTGGTCATGTAGCCCCGTGTACTATGGGAGTGTAGAATCTGTCTGATAACCGATGTTAATCGTGATGACTGTATTAGTGTGTGTTATCTGTTTTTAATTCAAGTAAGGACTGCAGACATTTTATTTTCAAATAGTTACTACTTTTTCTTCCAAACGCCACCGTCAACGACCAACTAGTACTGAACTAGGTTACTAGATGCCACCGCAGTCGGCTCCTGGCGACGAACGTTGGAACCTAAGAGCGTTCGCAAATTTAACTTATAATTTAGCTTCACACAAGTGTAATTAGTGGAGGGTTATTTATCATGCCATAAATCTATGACATGGGACCACCGGCTTTACTTCCCCTCCGAAGGAAGGCATACTGAGGGATTTTTAACGCTCTTAAAAAGTCCGACGACTTTGGCTGGGTTTGAACCTGCGACCTTGGGCATAGAAGTTCAGCATGCTACCAACTACGCCACCGAAGCCGCCCGACGCCGATACTGCTACAGTGAATGGCTTTGTTATTTAAGTGGCACTGGGATGTAATTTCGTCAAAGCATGTTCCAGTTTTCTTTACTTCCCATAGCAACTTATTCAAGACCACCTGCTGGTATTTATTTATTCGTGTCAGAAAAACAAATAAAATACATAAACATGATAACATGAAAGAAACTACAGTGGAACTTGGATAATTCGAACCTCAAGGGACCAATAAAAATATTCGAATTTGCCAAGAATTCGAATTAAGGAAGTTCTTTGAAATGGGTAGAGAAAATATATTGTATTACGTTTACATTATGATTTACGTTCAACAAAGCAGATTAACAGACTACGGTACTTTATAAAGACTGTATCGTGAATAACCTCAAAAGTTTCAAATGAAAAATAAAACCAAAATGTACTATTGACCTATTTAACGACAGTAGTAATCCAGCAATCTAGTTAAGTCTTAGAGAATTCTACTGTTTTTCAAAAAAGTTTGAGATTTTTACCTGTTTCCTACAATTAAGTCTCTCGGCCATCACAAAAGATTTAAGGAACGGAAAACAGAACCACTTACGTCACTTCTACTGTAAAAAAGCGCCTAAGTTCTGTGATGTGGTTTGTTGCTTGGGCTGCACTAGGAACGGTTTTTTCGGGAACTGACCCAACTGTTTGGCTTCCGATCAGTTTTTTGACACTAAAAACGTCGAATTATCCAAAATATAATTCGAATTTACTACGACTTTTTAGCCTTGATTGTACTGTATATAAAATGCTAGGGACCAAGAGAAAAATTCGAATTAAAGAAGATTTCGAATTATTGAAGTTCGAATTAGCCACGTTCCACTGTATAAATAAACACAAGATCATACAACTTCAAACAGTTCCTGCCTAATACTTAGCTACTTCTTGAGAATTTGAATTTGCTTGATTCAAATCACTCATTGTACATCTACAGTAGTTGGGCACAACGGATAGCATAAGGCAAGTTGTTTTGTTCGAAATTTGCCACAATCACATAGAACCATGGTGTAGCGGCTAGCATGCTTCGCTGCCATCCCGGAGGTCTGAGTTTAATTCCCGACTCTGCCAAGAAATTGAATTCTAGTCTGAGGGCTGAAGCGGAGTACACTCAGCCTCGAGAGGCAAAACTGTGAAGGGACGGGTTCGATTCCCACCTCATTCAACTCGGAAGTGGTTTTCCGTGGTTTACCACTTCTACTCCAGAAAAATGCCGCGATGTTTCCTAAGTTAAGGCCACGGCCGGCTCTTTCCTTATCCTCATTTGACATACACACTAATACAGCCATCACAATAAGAGTTGGGCAAAATACTCGCAAAATGTATTTTTGATACAAAATTCAAATTGCAATAACTGAACTCCTTGAAAATACAAAATCCAAATTTGCTTTTTGTAATGAAACTAGCAACCCGCCCCGGCTTCGCCCGGGAACAGTTATCAACGCATTATTTGATAAGCACTTTTTTTTCTATGTCAATTAACTACGACCAATATTCGTTCTACGTCTCGGCATGATGGGTTAAAATCGCTGACTGGACTATCATATTATCATGAAGATGCATGTGCAACGAATTCTTGTCAGACGTAATTTAGGAATGGTGAGGTGCATGAATCACACATTCCCCTTCCGCCCAATCTAAAAACACTTATAGTGGGCAATGTACTGTATTGAAGATAGAGATATGCTCTCTCGGACTTTTTTGTAGAACTTTTCATGCAGAACAATTCTTACATTCATAGTATATTGATATTTTTAACGGCTTGCCCAGAGTAAACTTAAAAAGCGCAAGGACGCCAGGTTTTCTTCTTCGACTTCTTCACTGACATCGTTACTGCTTGGCTTTCTTTGATCATAAATAAATTATCTTCTACGGAAACCTTCTTCGAGATATCCTTTACAGAATGGTAAAAACTGCATCAATATCCATCCAGTGGTTCTCGAGATTACCCGTGACATCCAAGAATCGGGCACTTTGTTTTATACTAAGTAGAGATTTAAACTACTGATCACATTCAGTAAATTGTAGCCTACTTACAAACCATTGATTTGAAAATATTAATGCAATGGAAGTCTTCCTTGCTGGTAGTATTAGGAATTTTCAGTTTTATTTTAAAGTACAATTTTGTATTTTGAACAATTCAGTTATTTCAGGTTATTTTATTTTGTATCGAAAATGCATTTTTGAGTATATTTATCAACTCTGATCACAATAGCACATGTTATTAGATAGATTCCATACACACCCAAGTACACAGTGTTACAAAACAACAATGTTGAAAACCCCTAAATATATCAACTACAACTTATTCAATGTTGATTTGTTGAACTCGAACACCCAGAAATTTACGGGAACATTTTCTTATGCACTATGTACAGTACTTGTATTTTTTTCAAAATTTCAAAGGGTAAATTCATTCTTGCAAAGTCACTTTCAGTCTACTCGAATAATTAGGGGCCAGATTTTTAGGCTTTTAAAATTGTCATGTCAGGTTTTCAAAAACATAAAAAAGTTATTTTTAGGTTATTTAAATAGGTGTTTATGTTTACAAAGTAGTAAAAGTTGCCATCAACTGAGCAAAGCTCAAAATTGATGTCTATTTATTAGCAGGAATTCTTATTGCAACGAGAGTGCAAATGAAATGAAAATCCACAGCCTGCTTCCAGTCTCCGACCGGGTCAGGAATGGAATGAATGAAGCCCCCATCTAGCGGCGAGGATATGGACTGTGCCGGCTGCCGAGGCCTGACGCACTCCTCTGGGGAAATGATTAAATGAATGACAGATGAAATGAAATGATAGTGGAGAGTGTTACTGGAATGAAATTTTGACAGGGAAAACCGGAGTACCCGGAGAAAAACCTGTCTGCCTCCGTTTTGTCCAGCACAGATCTCACATGGAGTGATCGGGATTTGAACCACGGACCCAGCGGTGAGAGACCGGCGTGCTGCCGCCTAAGCCACGGAGGCTTTCTTACGAGAGTGCAAATATTATACATAATTATAAGTCATCAATTTATCTCCGAGAGCATCACACTTTTAGGCAATTTTTGCTCTGCTTAAATATGTTACTTATTAGAAATCAATAATACCAAGTATGCCAGAGATGATTTTCACAATGTAGGCCGTTCAACTAACTTTGTTTATTTAAAATATAGGGTTCTTGGAATTAATATGAGATTTAACCCCACTTTCCTGATAGTAAATGACCAAACAATAATATCACTAGAGTTTATGATAGATACTGTTCCATGTGCCATTGCTCCTGATCAATTTCCCAAGGTGTGAACAATCTGTGAGTTTTTGAACTGGTTTTGTTTGTATGGTACAATTGCATGGTATCGCCACTTCAATAAAGGTGTTGTGTTTTAGATGTTTCTAGACACGAACCAGATCAGTTATAATGTGCGTACCGTACCTGTATGATCTCTGAGCACTGTACGATCACAATACAATGAATCGTTAATCTTCAATTATTATTCTTCAATCTTTAATCGTCTTTAATCTTTTCCTTTTCTTTAATCTTATCCTTCAATTTTAATGTTAATCTTAATTTTAATTTTAATTTCAATTTCAATGTCAATTTCAAATTTATTTTCAATTTAAATTTAAATTTGAATTTGAATTTGAATTCTAATTTCAATTACAATTTTATTTTCCATTTTCATTTCCATTTTGATTTTCATTTTTATCTTGTTCTTGTTTTGGTTCTTGCTCATGTTCATGTTCTTGCTCATATTCTTCTTCATGTTCATGTTCTTGCTCATATTCTTCTTCATGTTCATGTTCTTGCTCATGTTGTTCTTCGTGTTCATGTTCATGCTCATGTTGTTCTTCATGTTCATGTTCATGCTCATGTTGTTCTTCATGTTCATGTTCATGTTCTTGCTCATGTTCTTCTTCGTGTTCATGTTCATGCTCATGTTGTTCTTCATGTTCATGTTCATGTTGTTCTTCATGTTCATGTTCTTGCTCATATTCTTCTTCATGTTCATGTTCATGCTCATGTTGTTCTTCATGTTCATGTTCTTGCTCATGTTCTTCTTCGTGTTCATGTTCATGCTCATGTTGTTCTTCATGTTCATGTTTTTGCTCATGTTCATGCTCATGTTGTTCTTCATGTTCATGTTCTTGCTCATGTTCTTCTTTATGTTCATGTTCTTGCTCATGTTCTTCTTCATGTTCACGTTCTTGCTCATATTCTCGCTCATGTTTATGTTCTTGTTCATGTTCTTCTATATGTTCATGTTCTTGCTCAGGTTCTTCTTCATGTTCATGCTCTTACTGTACTCATGTTCTTGCTCATGTTCATGTTGTTGCTCATGTTCTTCTTCATGTTCACGTTCTTGCTCATGTTCTTGCTCAGGTTCTTCTTCATGTTCATGTTCTTGCTCATGTTCTTGCTCAGGTTCTTCTTCATGTTCATGTTCTTACTGTACTCATGTTCTTGCTCATGTTCATGTTCTTCTTCATGTTCATGTTCTCGCTCATGTTTATGTTCTTGTTCATGTTCTTCTTTATGTTCATGTTCTTGCTCAGGTTCTTCTTCATGTTCATGTTCTTTCTCATGTTCTTCTTCATGTTCATGTTCTTGCTCATGTTCTTCTTCATGTTCATGTTCTTGCTCAGGTTCTTCTTCATGTTCATGTTCTTGCTCAGGTTCTTCTTCATGTTCATGTTCTTGCTCATGTTCATCTTCATGTTCATGTTCTTGCTCATGTTCTTCTTCATGTTCATGTTCTTGCTCATGTTCTTCTTCATGTTCATGTTCTTGCTCATGTTGTTCTTCATGTTCATGTTCTTGCTCATGTTGTTCTTCATGTTCATGTTCTTGCTCATGTTCTTCTTTATGTTCATGTTCTTGCTCATGTTCTTCTTCATGTTCATGTTGTTACTCATGTTATTCCTTATGTTCATGTTATTGCTCATGTTCTTCATGTTCATGTTCTTACTCATGTTCTTCCTTATGTTCATGTTCTTGTTCATGTTCTTGCTCATGTTATTCTTCATGTTCATGTTCATGTTGTTACTCATGTTATTCCTTATGTTCATGTTATTGCTCATGTTCTTGCTCATGTTCTTCTTCATGTTCATGTTCATGTTGTTACTCATGTTATTCCTTATGTTCATGTTATTGCTCATGTTCTTGCTCATGTTCTTCATGTTCATGTTCTTGCTCATGTTCTTCTTCATGTTCATGTTCTTGCTCATGTTCTTCTTCATGTTCATGTTCTTGCTCATGTTCTTCTTCATGTTCATGTTCTTGCTCATGTTCCTCTTCATGTTCATGTTCATGTTGTTACTCATGTTCTTCCTTATGTTCATGTTCTTGTTCATGTTCTTGCTCATGTTCTTCTTCATGTTCATGTTCATGTTGTTACTCATGTTATTCCTTATGTTCATGTTATTGCTCATGTTCTTGCTCATGTTCTTCATGTTCATGTTCTTACTCATGTTCTTCCTTATGTTCATGTTCTTGTTCATGTTCTTGCTCATGTTCTTCTTTATGTTCACGTTCTTGCTCATGTTCTTCTTTATGTTCACGTTCTTGCTCATGTTCATGTTCTTGTTGTTATCGCTCTCGTTGTCGTTCTCTTCCTCTTTCTCTTTCTCATTCTATTTCTTGTTCTTATTCTTGATCTTCTTCTTCTCTTTCTTTTCTTGTTTTTTCTTGTTCTTTTTCTTGATTTTTTCTTGTTATTTTTCTTGGTCTTGTTCTTGTTTTTTTTCTTCTTGATGTTCATGTCCATGTTCTTGTTCTTGTTCTTGTTCTTGTTCATTCTCTTGGTCTTGTACTTGTTCTTTTTCTTCCTGATGTTCATGTTCCTGTTCTTGTTCTTTTCTTATTCTCTTCCTTATGTAAATATGCGCTCCTCACTTCGATTTGCTTGATTTTCAGTGACGGGAAGCCAGACATCGATTCAGTGAGCAGACAACACTAACACTGCAGTTACTGCCTACCTGCCAGCTTCCTAACCCTTGTAATAAACCATCCACTTGTGTGAGAGACGTGTCAACCAATATGCAGCTTAAGTATCGTCAGACACCCACTGTGTCAGAATACGATAGCCTGTTTATCACAACAGCCTAAGACAATCCTCTGAGTGCTATCAAATACTTGAGGCTAAAGTTTACAACGGACTGCTCAGTAAAACACTGAAAGAATTTTAATCTCGTCTCGTAAATAAAGCGGTGGAGAGAAGAATGTGTAGCCATCCGAATTTGCTCTCGAACATGATCCTCCAAAGAGTGGTAAGGGAGTGCAGGGGACCGGCACAAGAGTGAAACAAATCTGGAGGTGTCACTAGGAGGACATTGCCATAAGTATCCGTACCGCCGTCTACTGACGGTCAGCAGCAATCCATCGTCTGCGTGCGGCTGTACTGCACTTGTTGGTAGTCACCTTTCTACCTGGATAAGACGTACACATATCAGCACAATTCTCACTATGCTGTGTGTTCAAACTGTAAACAAATCATAAATCGATTTGTTTTCTGCGTAAAATGTAAAGAAATGAACAGTCGACATACATTCTGCACAAAATGTATACAAATCAAAAGTCGACTTGCGTTCTGCGGAAAATTTAAACAAATCAACAGTCGACATACATTCAGCACAATATTTAAACAAGTCAACAGTCGACATACATTCTTCACAAAATAAAATAAAAATCAACAGTCGACATACATTCTGCACACAATGTAATCAAGTCAACAGTCAACATACATTCTGCACAAAATGTAAACAAGTCAACAGTCGACATACATTCTGCACAAAATGAAAACAAGTCAACAGTCGACATACATTCTGCACAAAATGTAAAAAATCAACACTTGTCATACAGTCTGCACAACATGTAAACAAGTCAACAGTCGACATACATTATGCACTCAATGTAAACAAGTCAAGCGTCGACATACATTCTGCACACAATGTAAACAAGTCAACATTCGACATACATTCTGCACATAATGTAAACAAATCAACAGCCGACATGCATTTTGCACAAAATGTAAACAAGTCAACAGTCGACATACATTCTTCACAAAATAAAATAAAAATCAACAGTCGACATACATTCTGCACACAATGTAATCAAGTCAACAGTCGACATACATTGTGCACACAATGTAAACAAGTCAACAGTCGACATACATACTGCACACAATGTAAACAAGTCAACAGTCGACATACATTCTGCACATAATGTAAACAAATCAACAGCCGACATGCATTCTGCTCAAAATGTAAACAAGTCAGCAGTCGACATACATTCTGCACAAAATGTAAACAAGTCAACAGTCGACATACATTCTACACAAAATGTAAACAAGTCAACAGTCGACATACATTCTACACAAAATGTAAACAAGTCAACAGTCGACATACATTCTACACAAAATGTAAACAAGTCAACAGTCGACATACATTCTGCACACAATGTAAACAAATCAACAGTCGACATACATTCTGCACACAATGTAAACAAATCAACAGGCGACATACATTCTGCAAACAATGTAAACTAATCAAAAGTCGACATACATTGCAAATGTGCATACATTCTGCACAAAATGTAAGAAAATCAAAAGTCGACATGTATTCTGCACAAAATACAACCAAATCATAGTCGACACTAAAGAATACCATTTGGTTTACGTGTCGGAAAATATGTTGGCTGTAGTAGACTCTACGGCTGTTCAAGGACAATGAACGGAAATCGCAGTGGTAGTGAAATATGTGGTGCTCTAATTATTATTTACAGTATTTACAATTGCAAAATGCACACTTCTTAAGCTTAATATATGCTCAATAAATAATTATAAAACAATAAATTTTAAAAAATCGACACTACATGGTTTTGAACCCCAGTCTTACGGGTGACAGTATGGAACACTATTCTTAGGCTAAATTTGACCGTAGCCTAAGTATAAGACTGTCTAACACACGGATAATGTCTTGGAATGAACAGGGCTGTATCACAATGTGTAGATTGAACAAATCAATCACATACACCGTTAATTAGCAAAACTATTCCTCAAGAAAGAACAAACTTTGAACGACCACGGTGACTTCCATGCCGTATATTGCCACGTGAACAGCACACTTATTTCACTACGAGGACACCGCTACCATTTCTTCAAGAAATGACGTGTAATGACAAGGTCAATCGGCACATCTGGGCAAAATACCAACAGACACCGCATCGTACTTAACTAAAGCTGTACTAATTTACCCTGGCTATGGAAGGACAGCTAACGATTGGGTTCCAACCCATTCGTACCGAGTATGGTATTAGTTTAGCACCGTTGTATGGCGTCTTAGCATAGATGGCTACCGCAGTTGATAACAAACGACTTCAATGCATTATTTATTTTCCAGATGAGGTAAATTTTAGCTTACTTTACAGATATATATCTGCCGTCGAATACCCATGGAAGAATAGTTGACCTCCTTGACCTGAACTTAGGAACTGACAATTATTCACAGGTCGTATGACAAGTTCATAAACTGTACACGTACCCTCAAGGCCCATGTGTGATAAAAGCGTGTATCTTAATCTGGATGAAGAACTAATTTTCTCACAAGAGCACACAAAGACAAGGAATGATACCGTAAGTCACAACTAGTGACCAGCAGGGATAGATGGCGTCCCAGTTCTCTCGCTCCCCACAGCGGCCAGACATCAGATAACTTTCAAAATATTATGAAACTTCCAAGACATTAAATTATATCATTGTGACAACTAAAGTGGAGTGAGAGAGTGCCTGGGAGCAGCACCGCGTGACAAATATTGAGCAGGGTTATCGCTAACAGCATCCTTTATTGAGATTAATCATTTCATTCTCAGCTTGTGCATGTATCGGTTAATGTCCTCATAATTATAAGTCAGTACAATTTAATCATCGTCATCATGACCATCATCATCATCAACATCATTTTTGTCCTAACCTGTGACGTAGCGGTGAGCATTAAATGGTTAACCAAGCCACGATTTGAGGTTATATTCCGGCGCTTCGTAGTATTTGGGTTGAATTACCGAAGAGTTGACTATATCACATATAAAGTGGTCTAGGGCATCAAGATCATAAATTATAACTTCTCGGAATTAGTTGAGCCAAAGGCTCTCAGTCTTATAACATTTATTCAATTAAATTCCAATAGCATTAAGAGTAATGCACCAGAAGTCAATACAATAAATTACTACGTGGGCGGATGGAAAATATTTTGCCCGTATGTTTTAGGAAATATAGGGTGTCATTTATATACTTGAGTACCCTTAAGGGGCGTGTAGGGGATGGGTAAAGGATCAATTTGAGATAGAGAACCTGGGGTCGGAATGGCCTTCTAACCCCAGAAAATAGGTTTGTTTCAGGCCCTCCGCCCCTGTGAAGTAGGGAAGCGCGCCATGTGTTTACTCTGAGGTCAGGCACTCTTCCGCTGTCAACGGTCTTGGTGCGACCACCGTTCAACGCTGCGTTAGCCGAGAGCTGCATTCCTCTTGCCGATTGATAGTTCCGTCGTCTTTAGCTAGTACAGAAACACACGTAACTCGTTGATACTAATAATCAAAAGGCAATTCATTTACAGAATCAACGATACTTTAAAAAATCAACACATAATAAACACGCACTGTGACTGCACCTCGTCCTGCCCCTCTAAAAAACAAATAAAAAGAAAAATGAAAGCAAGGCACCCCAGGAGAAACGAACCCAGGACCACCGTGGCACCGCGCCTCTCCGCCATCCCCTCGGCTAACGCAGCGTTGAACGGTGGTCGCGCCAAGACCGTTGACAGCGAAAGAGTACCTAACCTCGGAGTAACACATGGCGCGCTTGCCTACTTTACAGGGGTGAATGGCCTGAAACAAACCTATTTTCTGGGGTTAGGAGGCCATTCCGACCCCAGGTTCTCTATCTCAAATTGATCCTATACCAATCCCCTACACGCCCCTTAAGGGTACTAAAGTACATTAATGACACCCTGTATATACTTAGAGACAGTTTCAAATATACAGGTACGTACTGTCTTGCCAGGAGTTTCTTCAGTGGACCATGACAATGCAAGATCACGTGTGGCAACCAGAACCGCCAACAAGCTTCGGTCACTTCACTGGGAGAGTCTGGACCACCCACCAACAGTCCGGACCTCGACTTTAGTGATTTCCAAGTTTTTGGTCCGCTGAAGAAGTCCCTGACAGGACAGCGATTCACGTGCAACGATGACGCCAAGACAGCAGTCCCACGATGGTTCCACAGTCAGCCGGCTGAATTCTACCACAGGGCCATCTCAAATTTAGTGCTGCGATGGAACAAATGTCTGAACAAATGTGGAGACTGTGGGGAAAATAGTGTAAGGTTCGTAGAACACTACGTATATTTGTAATTATCTGCATATATTTTCTTTGCTAAAAAGGATAATATGGGATTAGTTTACACCACACCGTGGTCTACATCAGCATAAACTACATTTAATCTTAAGAAACAATTGGTGATACAATTGCATGCATTAAGTGGCGTCGTCGTTCAGCGTGAATTTTTTAAAGCTTATTACAAGTCTACAAAGCTAAATAATCTTGTATATTTTTTTTTATTTAGTCAATTTACCCTCTAGGTTGGTGGTTCCCACGGACTCAGCGAGAGAACTCACCACTACCGCCTCTATGGGCAGTGTCCTGGAGCTTGGAACATCTGGTCGGGATGGATACAACTGGGGAGGTGTGATCAGCACCTCGCCCAGGCGGCCTCACCTGCAAAGCGAACAGGGGCCTCATGAGGGATGTGAAGGGATGGAAGATTGGGATGGATAGGCTAGGAAGATGGAAGGAGGCGGCCGTGGCCTTACAGTAGGTACCACCCCGGCATTTGCCCGAAGACGAAGTGGGAAACCACGGAAAACCACTTCGAGGATGGCTGAGGTGGGAATCGAACCCCCTCCACTCATTTGGACCACCCGAGGCTGAGTAGACCCCGTTCCAGTCCTCATACCACTTTTCAAATTTCGTGGCAGAGCCGGGAATCGAACCCAGGACCTCCGGGGCGGCAGTTAACCATGCTGACCGCTACGCTACGGAGGCGACAATCTTGTATAAACTAATTATTATTAAGATTGTTAATGGAAATACCATAATATTATATACTGTGGTATAAACAGTAAACTATGAAATCATCGTAATAATCATCACCATTTTCGTCCTAAACTGTAGCGTATTTCACCGCTTATTTTATATATATGTATTAAGGACTTTCCATTAACAATCTATGTTGAATTAATAATTTTAATAATATGATGATGATGATGATAATTGTTGTTTTAAGGGGCCTAACATCTAGGCTATCGGCCCCTGAATTTTAATAATAATTAGTATACATAAGTTTATTTAGCTTTATGTTTTTTTTTTTTTTTTTTTTTTAGCGTATGGCTTTTAGTGCCGGGAGTGTCGCAGGACATGTTCGGCTCGCCAGTTTTTTTGTAGCTGCTTCGAGACGGACACCCAATGGGTGAGCTACAAGTACCGTTGGGGAGGGAAGGAGGGAAGTTGGAATGTAAGGACGAGGAGTTGGAAGGTAGCGGCTGTGGCCTATAGTTAGGGAACAACCCCGGCATTTGCCTGGAAGGAAGATGGGAAACCACAGAAGACCATCTTCAAGGTTGCCGGCGGGGGGATTCGAACCTCCTCGCCTCCCGGATGTGAGCGACTGCCATCAGTCATGCCGTAACCACCACGGTTAACTCACCCGGTTAGCTTTATGTTAATGAGCTTTCTTTAAAAACCAAATACAGTAGTGTCCCGCTCAACCGACCTTGGCTTGTCCGACATTCCGTGTTATCCGACACTGGTAGACTTAATTTGAACATTTGGTGTACACTAAATTCTGGTATACCCAGTGTGGAGGTTGCAGCCGTGGGACAAGCACTGACGAAAATGAGCATGGTGAAGAGGAAGAAGAAGAAGAAGAAGAAAAGGAGAAGAAAAACAAAAACAGCGAGATATTTCAGCACAAAAGGATAAAACTATGTCTCACAGTGAAGGACTAAGTACGGTACATTGAATATGGCATTACCAACTGAGCAACGCTTCCGGTCACGAATAAATAGCGAAAGGATATCCACTACGGAATTGATAGGTCTTAACCATTGAAACGAAAGAAACGAAGCTGTTCATTTTGCGTGACCATTAACCTCACGAACTTATGCAATGGGACCTAAATTTTACTTGGGATCAAAGTCACTAGATGTGAAATTTCACCTAGAAAATCACACATGCATTAATGGGGAATGGAACCCGGTTTGCCTCGGTGAAAAGCAAGCGTCTTGGCAGTTGCGGTATAGTGCCCTATTACAATTGATAAAATAATATATTAATAGAAAAAAAAATGATTTGGGATATTTCTTTATTAATACCTCTCGTATTTATTTATATTAATTCTTCAGTAGCTGAGATGTCTACTTTCGTGCATATTCCCAGGAAGCTGGGGGCTATTGCGTATATCAAGTGCAACCAGCTGTCCACGTCAGACATTGCATTACGGATCAGCAGGAGTTACGATATCTCCAGGCCATCGCTACCACATAACTGCTACAGATCATGGCATGCGGATATTCCAGCGTAATGGGTTATTCAATTCATAAATATTGTCTGGCATGGAGATTCTTCAGCTCATGAATCATAGCATCTCTTCTATTACGCTTCTCGAATAAATGAGTGGTAGTGGTGCGTGTCGCCTCAGAGGCCCGGGTTTGATTCCCAGCTCTGCAAGGAAATTAAATTCTGGTCTGAGGGCTGGAACAGGATACACTAAGTCTCGTGAAGCAAAATAGAGGAGAAGTGGGTTCTCATCTCAGTCATTCTGGAAGTGGATTATCTGGGATGGTTTCTAACCCAAGGCCACAGCCACTTGATTACCAATCCTCGTCAAATTACAAATACTCACACTACTACGAAACCATACAGCAGTCATTCGAGCTGAAGGACATGAGAGAGAAACTTATCAACCAAACTTTTTTAGCTTATTTTCAATTTTGAAAAAAAAAAAATAGGCTTATGAGATCACCGTCCGTGCGTCTGTGTGCGTGTGTGTGCGTGTGTGTGTGTGTGTGTGTGTGTGTGTGTGTGTGTGAGGTGTGTGTGTGTGTCCCCTAATAAATTCTAAACGGCTGTTTACATAACCACAAGATGGCGGATGTGCGAATTATTTCACTGGCATTCTATATCCCTGAAACTATTAGCGGTATCACCCTGAAATTTTGTACGGAGATAAAGGGCACCACTGGAAATTTATCTATACGACTTTCAAAAACCAGTTAACTACATAACGAACATGGCGGCCAAGCGAATTCGAAAATTTTAAATAGACCTTTCTCGCGATTTAATGTTCCAAACGCAATGAAATCTAGTACAGAAAACGTTTCTACACATTGTAATGCACTGGTGTGTAATTTAGTTGAATTATTTACATAACCTCAAGATGGCGGCTGTGCGAATTTTAAAATTAAGTTTTTATTTCTTGTGTCGTAATCATGCGATCGAAGTGAAAGTTTGAATAATGAACCTACGCAATAATTTTCCTTTAATGGTACATGACTCTATGTCCTATACATATTACAATCCAACATGGCGACCATCCGAAATATTTAGACGGCTCTGAATATCTACGAATCTATCATAGCAATCAAACTGAATTTTTTAAGTTCATATGGGCTATGAACTTAAGTTCACCTATAGGACTTTAAGCAACCTGGTGATCACAAATCCAACATGGCGGCGACGCGAAATATAAATATACACATGGACGTTTCTCGCAATTTAACCATCCGAGTGCAGTGAAACTTGGTACAGTAAATCCTTATACGAATGTTAATACACTGGCATCTAATTTATTTCAATTGTTTCCATAACCACAAGATGGCAGCTGTGCGAAATTTTAAAATCTCATGCGATTGAAATTTGAATGCTACACATACACAATAATCTTCATGTAACAGTACATAACTCTAGGACCTACATATATAAAATCCTACATGGTGACCTTCCGAAATATTTAGTCGGTTCTCAATATCTACGAATCTATTACAGCAATCAAACTGAAATTGTGTATGTTGATAGTGGCAGTTAACATAAGTAGGATATATGAAAATAGGATGTATAGTTCTTCACGGAACTGCTTGTAATCTTTACTTTGAACAAGCAATGAAGAATATTGGAGAACATTTTTTAGTGGGAGTGAATATTCAAGGAGAAATAATTTCAACTCTGAGTTTTGCTGATGACATCGTCATTTTGGGTGACACCCCTGAGTATTTGAATGAGTTTTTGAATGGTATGGCCTCCGTCTTGAGGAAAGAATTCATGATGAAAATTAATAAATGTAAAACAAAAATATTGGAATATAGCCGAAATAAATCAGAAACCTCTAAGGACATTAAATTGGCAGGGAAAAGGCTAAAGGAAGTAGGATACTTCTGTTAGTTAGGAAGCAAAATAACCAGTGATGGACGAAGCAAAGACGATAAAAATAGTATGTTGGCTCAGGAAAGGAAAGCATTTCAACAAGAAAGGAATCTGTTGACAACGAATATAGATTTAGGTATTAGGAAGTCATTTTGAAAGCCTTTGTCTGGAGCGTGGTGCGCTATGGAAGTGAAACTTGGAGTATTGATGCAGCAGTGGAAGATAAGCACAGAGTAGGCTACAAACAAATTATCATGTATATACAAAGAAATTTACGAAGCTTGAGAGAAACAAGATGTTCAGTAAAGAATATATAGCCTACTTTCTCCTAAATGCATGGGTATTGTTATAACTCTTTGTCCTTTTCAAGGAGTATAATTGAATGTTGGTTGTAGTAGCTTGTTGAAATACAACGTGCTATAGGGATATTAAACATGAATATGAGGTGCCCTTTGCTAGTGCTACCTCTGTAAAAAAATTCATTCAATTCGGTTTCACCATGTTTGAATTGATTCGGGGAATGGATTTTCACACACACATGGCCGCTATTTGCAAACTATTGGGCTGATGACCTTGTAGTCAGTCATAAGATGCTTTCTACAAAAAGGCATGTTGTTGCAAAATCCGGTAGAGATCAAATTATTAGGATGGTCGAAATTTGATTTAAGCTTTTAACATTTGGGTGGCCGTCATTCCGTTTCCGTCAAGATGGCGGCGATATAAAACATGACACTGAGGTGCCTTTTGCTAGTGCTACCTCTGTACCAAATTTCGTTCAATTCGGTTTCACCGTGTTTGAATTGATAGGGGGAATCGATTTTCACACATACTTGGCCACCATCTGCAAACTATTGGGCTGAAGATCTAGCAGTTTCGTCAGAATATGCCTCCCACATAAAGATTTGTTGTTGCAAAATTTGGTAGAGACTAGATTATTAGGTTGGTCGTAATTAAATTTTAGCCTTTAACATTTGGGTGGCCGCGATTACGTTTCCGTCAAGATGGCGGTGATATAAAACATGACACTGAGGTGGCCTTTTCTAGTGCTACCTCTGTACCAAATTTCGTTCCATTCGGTTTCACCGTGTTCGAATTAATAGGGGGAATCGGTTTTCACACAAAGATGGCTGCCATCCGCAAAATATTAGGCTAATGACCTATTGGTTTGGTCAAAGGATGCTCCCTCCATAATGGTATGTTGATGCAAAATTTGGTAGAGATCGGATGATTAGGTTAATCGTAATTTGATTTAAGCTTTGAATATTTGTGTGGCCGCCATTACGTTTCCGTCAAGATGGCGGCGATATAAAACATGACACTGAGGTGCCCTTTGCTAGTGCTACCTCTGTACCAAATTTCATTCCATTCGGTTTCACCGTGTTCAAATTAATAGGGGTAATCGATTTTGACACAAAGATGGCCGCCATCCGTAAACTATTAGGCTAATGACCTATTAGATTTGTCTAAGGATGCTTCCTCCATAAAGGTATGTTGTCTCAAAATTTGGTAGAGATCGGATGATTAGGTTAGTCGTAATTTGATTTAAGTTTTGAAATTTTGTGTGGCCGCCATTACGTTTCCGTCAAGAGGGCGGCGATATAAAACATGACACTGGGGTGCCCTTTGCTAGTGCTACCCCTGTACCAAGTTTTATTCCATTCGGTTTCACCGTGTTCGAATTAATAGGGGGAATCGATTTTGACACAAAGATGGCCGACATCCGCAAACTATTAGGCTAATGACCTACTAGATTTGTCAGAGGATGCTCCCTCTATAAAGGTATGTTGTTGCAAAATTTGGTAGAGATCGGATGATTAGGTTAGTCGTAATTTGATTTAAGCTTTGAACATTTGTGTGGTCGCCATTACGTTTGCGTCAAGATGGCGGCGATATAAAATATGACACTGGGGTGCCCTTTGCTAGTACTACCTCTGTACCAAATTTCGTTCCATTCGGTTTCACCGTGTTCGAATTAATAGGGGCAATCGATTTTCACACAAAGATGGCCGCCATCCGCAAACTATTAGGCTAATGACCTATTAGATTTCTCAAAGGATGCTCCCTCCATAATGGTATGTTGATGCAAAATTTGGTAGAGATCAGATTATTAGGTTAGTCGTAATTTGATTTAAGCCTTGAATATTTGTGTGGCCGCCATTACGTTTCCGTCAACAGGACGGCGATATAAAACATGACACTGGGGTGCCCTTTGCTAGTGCTACCTCTGTACCAAATTTCGTTCCATTCGGTTTCACCGTGTTCGAATTAATAGGGGTAATCGATTTTGACACAAAGATGGCCGCCATCCACAAACTATTAGGCTAATGACCTATTAGATTTGTCAAAGGATGCTCCCTCCATAAAGGTATGTTGTTGCAAAATTTGGTAGAGATCGGATGATTAGGTTAGTCGTAATTTGATTTAATCTTTGAACATTTGTGTGGCCGCCATTACTTTTTCGTCAAGATGGAGGCGATATAAAACATGACAATGGGGTGCCCTCTGCTAGTACTACCTCTGTACCAAATTTCGTTCCATTCGGTTCCACAGTGTTCGAATTAATAGGGGTAATCGATTTTCACACAAAGATGGCCGCCATCCGCAAACTATTAGGCTGATGACCTATTAGTTTGGTCAAAGGATGCTGCCCCCATAAAGGTATGTTGTTGCGAAATTTGGTAGAGATCGGATGATTAGGTTAGTCGTAATTTGATTTAAGCTTTGAACATTTGTGTGGCCGCCATTACGTTTCCGTCAAGATGGCGGCGATATAAAACATGACACTGAGGTGTCCTTTGCTAGTGCTACCTTTGTACCAAATTTCGTTTCAATTTGCGCTCACCGTGTTCGAATTGATAGGGGGGGACAGACATTCAGAGTACACACACACTCACACACGCACACACACACACACACACACACACACACACACACACAGACTCACACACATACACACACACAGACAGACACACTTTTTTTCGCCCTGTGTTGATCTCATAAGTCTACTTTCATTTTTTGCAAAAATCTAAAGTAGGCTAAAAACAAGATGTTCGGGAAAGAACATATAGCCTACTTTCTCCGAAATGTATGAGTATAGTTATAACTCTCTGTCCTTATCATCTCCTAATTTCTTCCTATTTGAAGTGCAAATTGGCACACAGGATTTGAACAGTGGCGTTCAAACCATAGTTTATAATTTACCCCAGCATTTTGCAATTTCATCAGCAAACACTCCAAACACCGACTACTTACAATAATTGAAACTTCGTTGCTCTAATAAGGCCCATCTACAATGCGCAGTCGGCAGTCCGTAGTTGGTAGTCCTCGGTCGGCAGTCGCGATCGACTCCGTGTATACTATAGGCACCATACACAACATGAAGTTGCAGTTGGTAGCTGGCAGTTGGCAGTCGAGAATTTTATCCTTGACTGCCAACTACCCGACTGCAGCAATGTAATAGCCAATCAGAGCAGATCAGAAACTGACGTCACGTTGTTGTTCTGTGTCGTGTACGAATGATATAGAACTAAGTGAAGTAACTTCGCAACCCGTTAATTTATAGGCTAATCTTAAATACACGTTATAACAAAATAATCCATCTCCAAATCATCCATATTGCAAGTTTTGAGATTATCAACAACGCCTCTGTGCACAAGGAATAAACGAATGTTACTGTATTATTACTCCTAGCAGTCGTTAAGACTGGGTTCACTAACTGGCCGGTATAGAGCCCTGCTCGAATCTATAGTTTCTGCATAGTACAACTGAAGGCTGGAAGATGTCACTCCAGTGGAGAATGTCGTTTTTTTTAATATATAATTTCCATTGCAAAAAGCACCATATAAAGCTTTATTTTATAACGTCTCAGTACTCAAGAAACAATAAATATAAAAACTAGTCGTGATATCTAGTTGTGAAATATCGAACAATATAATCCTAACAGAGCGAGTGCATTCTAGCGGCCAGAAGAAGAAACTTTTCAATAAAATCTGTTACCTTTTTGTCAGCTAGATGTCTCGATTAAATCTGCTGGCGAATTATGTTTTAATTAAGTATATGTTTTGCACCGTAATATGCACAATATAACGCTTAATTTTAAAACGTCTGAGTCATTACAAAGCAACAAATATGTAAAATGTCAAGCAAAAAACGTATCTCTGATGGGGTTTGAACCATAGGCATATGAATGACAGACTAACGCTCTACCACTGAGCTAATTGTGTCAACGAATATCGTCCTATATAAAATGACTTACATAGAACTTGTTAGCAAATAATGATTTATACTAAACGATTTCATCACTGAAGTATATTATTTATATATAAAGCATTTCATACAAAGTTTATTTATTTTGTTTCAGTACGCTATATTGCATGCAATACTCAAATTAGTGAAATATAAGTCAGGCACAAGATATCCGCTGCCATCTTGTCTTATTAATGAATCAGCTGAGCTTTTTAAAATCACGTCTGCACTATAGTATTACAAAATAAACTTTTAATTTCGTACGTGCCTCTTCCTTTAGAACAGTTAAAACGATTCTCGGCTCGATAATCGGAACTGGTGGGTCCCATGATATGGATTATAAAGTTTGCATAATTCGCACGGCCGCCATCCTGAAATGGTATGGCGGACGACCTTGTAGTTTGGTCACAAGACGCATCCTATACGAAGGTATGTTGTTACCAAATTTGGTAGAGATTGGATGATTTGGTTAGTCGTTATTTGATTTTACGTTTTGAACGTTTGAGTGGCCGCCATTCAGTTTTAGTAAAGATGGCGGCAATATAAAACATGACACTGAGGTGTCCTTTGCTAGTGCTACCTTTGTACCAAATTTCGTTCAATTCGCATTCACCGTGTTCGAATTGATAGGGGGGGGGACAGACATTCAGAGTACACACACTCACACACACACACACAGACTCACACACACACATACACACACACAGACTCACACACACACATACACACACACAGACAGACACACTTTTTTTTCGCCCTGTGTTGATCTCATAAGTCTACTTTCATTTTTTGCAAAAATCGAAAGTAGGCTAATAACAGGAATAAAACAATATATTTATACATCACTATCTACCTGACAACTTCGACAGTTAAACATTGAGTGTGAGTGATGTACGTCTCACTAAATGTGAATGTCCAATTCCGCTACCCACTTCACTGCTTCCGGTGTTGCTGAGTTGAGGACTTCCATGGTGCCAGAGAAAGCACGGAGTGGGCATTCCTGAATTACATGTTTCATTGTTTGGCGAACCTCCCCACAGTCACAGTGGGGGGAAACTGACCTGCCCCAAGTGTGTAAAGTACTGTAGATACTGTTATACCTATTCTAGATCTCATGCGATTTAGTCTACTCCAGGTGCAGCGTGGCGGATCGAAGCCTGCCAGTTTTGTAGATGGATTATTAATGTCCACTATTGCACGAGGTGGGGATAAAGATCGCTCTGTTGACCACTTAGAAGTGGAGTTGAAGGAGCTGGATGTTAACTTCACAGCCGTCTTCCAAGCAGGCTGACGAGACTTAAGGCGTGTGCATTTCTCTCTGATATCCTCATGAACAGGTAGATGTTCATTTTTCAACATTCTTGTCCACAGCTGAAAAAGGGCCTTCTGTCTCCTGATATGTGGAGGCACTATATTGCTGAGAACACTGATGATGTTAATCAATTAATAAAAGACGGGTAAAAGAAGTGCCCTCAACACTCAAAGAACGAGGCCTGAGGGACATTTAGACCTATGAAAGGCCGATGGGAAAGGGAAAGAGGAGTTATAATGGACCCAATCCAGGAAACTCGTTGGGTCACCAATTTAAGAGCCCTGGCGGCTTTGGTGGATAGTTGGTAGCATGCTGAGCTTCTATGCCCAAGAGCGCGGGTTCAAACCCAGCTGAAGACGTCGGATTTTTTAAGTGCGTCAACAATCCCTCAGTATGCCTTCCTTTGGAGGGGAAGTAAAGCCGGCGGTCCCATGTCATAGATTTATGGCATGAAATAGGACCTTCCACTAAATTGAGCTCTTTTTTTTTTTTAGTCGTTTACCCTCCTGGTTGGTGAAACCCACGGACTCAGCGAGGGAACTCACCACTACCGCCTCTACGGGCTGTGTCCTAGAGCTGGGAACATCGAATCGGAAGGGATACAACTGGTGAGGTGGGATTGGCACCTCGCCCAGGCGGCCTCGCCTGCAAAGCGAACAGGGGCCTCATGAGGGAAGGTAAGGGATAGTGAGGATGGATAGGCTAGGAAGAGGGAAGGAGGCGGCTGTGGCCTTGAAGAAGGTACCATCCCGGCATTTGCCGGAAGACGAAGTGGGAAACCACGGAAAACCACTTCGAGGATGGCTGAGGGGGAATCGAACCCCCTCTACTCATTTGGGCCACCCGAGGCTGAGTAGACCCCGTTCCAGTCCTCATACCACTTTTAAAATTTCATGGCAGAGCCGGGAATCGAACCCAGGACCTCCAGGGTGGCAGCTAACCATGCTGACCGCTACGCTACGGAGGTGACAATTACGCTCGTGCAAGCTAAAATTTGTAGGTTAGTTTGATAACGTTCTATTAGATCGACGTTCGCCACCGGGTGCTGACTGCGATGTCATTTAGTAGACACATCCGGAGCTAAGTGTCGTGGATGGTAGCATTTGATGGCAAAAGTAGGAACTACTTGAAAAAAATTAATCGTCTGCAGTCCTTGTACCTGAATCACAGATACCAGACACTAATACAGCCATCACAATTAACACCGGTTAACAGACAGATTCTACACAGCCCAAAATACACGGGGCTACATGACCGCGTTGTCGCAGCCCCTAAACTAAGAAACCAATCAACTTTAGAGCCCGCAAGCAGTGAGCCTCTGATGGTGTAGCCCTATCCTGAATGCACCATGTATCGCATTGTAGAGAAAGCAATGGCAACTTTGACGTGAATCGTCATTGTCAAAGAACTGTTTTTCGGAATTTATAGTTGTATTTTGAAATGTGCTATTGTGTGATTTTGTTTTCTTTACAGTACTTGTTTTTATGGATATGCAAGACGTTTATATTCGGCAAAAGTATTTATTTTGCTATATGTTTGATTTGATACTCAACTGTATGATTAAAACAGCAATGGAAAAGGGGAAGTGTTTGCAATATTGCTATAATGGTACAGAGCTGATGTTATTGATGAAACAAGTATGGTCAAGTCCGAGCGACTTGTTGTAATATTTCATTTTAAGGACTTGGGACATCTTGGTCATCAGCCCTGTGTAGTTGGTTGTGTGTTGAACTTGTCTGATAACCTATTTATGTAATGACTGTGGTAGTAGTGTGTGTAACTGTATTAGGGAGACAGGGTTGATGTAGGCACCCGGAGACTTGAAGTAAGGTACTACCCTGGCAATTGCCTGGTGGGAGTGTGTTAAAACCAGGGTATAATCCACACTCAGGATGGCCGCTGTCAAAGCCGAGACACCAACCTACGATCTCCGGAATTCCTTCAGCTGCCCTCGCGGCCGTAGTGCACGATCTAACGAGCATGGCTACGCCGCAGGGTCCTAGTGACTGACTGTGTGGCTCGGCGGCAACGTTCTCACCCACTGTGCCCAAGATTGCCATATCGAATCCCGGCGCAGTCATTTGGCATTTAAGTGTGTTTACGAGGGCCCCTCAGGGGCTCACATCTAGTGGGACGTGGGTTGGCGACCACGGAGCCCCAGCTGAATCCGGCATTGCTTCAACTTACTTGGGCCCGGCTCCTCTCAGTCTTCTTTCCTGTCAACCTCACTTGGTCAACTGTGGTTCTCTTCCGACCCCGACGGTATTAGGGTATGCGAGGCCTAGGGAGTCTCTTCCTTTCCCGCCTTAATTGGCCCTTGTCTCATCTTTTCTGATACCCTCCTTCTGCGAGGGGTCAGCCTTCTTTTTCTTTTCATGTTCTCTCCTGCCTTCTGCTCAAGGCCCTCAAGGAGGCAGGATGTATGTAGCCCCACCACTTCTGGTGCACCCCTGATATTGCTACACCCTCAGGGGCTCACGGCTGGTGAGTTCGGGAGGTGGTGACCCTGAGGGATTCCTGAGCTGGGTCCGGTTTTCCCCCTTTTGTCCATTATCTCTTGGACGGACCCTCTCCTCTTTCACTTTCCTATCTACCTTTCATGGCTCTCCTTCCTTCCATGTCCTTCAATCCACATTCTTCGAGGGTTGAGGGCATTTCTTTTCCTAATGTCCTTTATTTGCCTTTTTCTCCTCGTGTTTTCCATTTCTACTTCTAGTATGTAAGTTAATTGTAGTTGTAGTTTACATTTCATTATCATCTTCATGATCACCCAAACCATTAGGGGCCGATAACCTAGATGTTAGGCCCCTTAAAACAACAATTATCATCATCATAAATACGAGGGAACCATATTATTGGATTTATATTTCAATTGCAGCCATTGACCATAGCGGGGTATCTTAATTGAACGCCTGTGGGTTCCCCATCAAGTTCAATTTCAAGTAGTTCCAACTTTGGCTATCAGAGATGCCACTGCTACTGTTACTGACACCTAGCAGCGAACGTTGGAACTCGATAAAGCGTTTCTAACCAAATAACCTACAAATTTAGCTACACACAAACGATTGTAGGGGTAGATAATTTACAAGCCAAAAATCTATGACATGTTGTAATTTATTTATCTATCGTATGGCTTTTAGTGAGCCTCCGTGGCTTAGGCGGCAGCACGCCGGCCTCTCACCGCTGGGTCCGTGGTTCAAATCCCGGTCACTCCATGTGAGATCTGTGCTGGACAAAACGGAGGCCGACAGGTTTTTCTCCGGGTACTCCGGTTTTCCCTGTCAAAATTTCATTCCAGCAACACTCTCCACTATCATTTCATTTCATCTGTCATTCATTTAATCATTGCTCGAGAGGAGTGCGTCAGGCCTCGGCAGCCGGCACAGTTCATATCCTCGCCGCTAGATGGGGGCTTCATTCATTCCATTCCTGACCCGGTCGGAGACTGGAAGCAGGCTGTGGATTTTCATTTTCATGGCTTTTAGTGCCAGGAGTGTCCGCGGACATGTTCGGCTCGCCTGAGTCTGTAGCTGCTTCCAGCGGACACCCTTAGGGTGAGCTACAAGTTCCGTTCATTTCAAGTAGTTCCAACTTTCGCTACCATATATCAATGATACCTAGTGGTGAATGTTGGAACTTTGATAGAGCGTTCCGACGAAATCTAACCTAACAATTTAGCTTCACACAAGATTTGTCTGTGGAAGAATCTTTTACAGGCCATAAATCTATGACATGAGACCGCCGGCTTTACTTCCTCTCCAAAGGAAGGCACACTGAAGGATTTTAACGCTCTTAAAAATTCGACAACTTCGGGTTTACGAGCACGTTAAAGATCCCCTCCAGGTTCCTACACCTCGGCGTCTCTTAAAACCCACAGTAGCTAATAGGGAAACAACACCCATAGGCCTAGCATTATTATTATTAATAATAATAATAATAATAATAATAATAATAATAATAATAATAATAAAGTTATTAGTTTTACGTACCTTTTAACTATTCCGGGTTTTTGAGACGCCTTGATGCCGGAATTTTGCCCCGAAGGGGACCTTTAACGTGCGAGTAAATCTACTAACACGGCTCCCTCGCATTTGCGCACTCTCAAATGCCAGCTGACTGCGCCAGGATTCGATCCTACAACCTCGGGAACAGCAGACGATAACGTTACCGCTGAGCCACGCACCCAGCCGGCATTATTATTATTACTTCATCCTAGTACCACAGACACCGAGAAACAGCAGCCAGTTCAGGTTTATATAAGGCTTCTTTGCATCGCATCTTACTTCAGAAAAGGTAGTTCTTTTTAACCCAGGTTTCAGAAATTGACCAGGAAATATAAGATACTAGCAGTAGTACCCGGCTTCGCCCGGTGGAATGATGATAATGTTTCAAAGTCTCCTTAGATATATAATGGACATAAAATCAAGGTCATTTGCCCCCCCCCCCAAAGACAATGAGGGCGTAATATCTAGGTCATTTGCCCTTTTGATAAGGATGATAATGAAAACTACTGTTGAATTGACACGTCAAACTTACAAACTACCGTAATAGAAATACATATTTCAAAATTCACAGGCGAGGAAGACTAATTGTGTGTGGTGATTAATGGTGTAAGGGGCGTAACATCTAGGTCATTTGCCCTTATGATGCGGATGATGAGGGAAACTACTACCTGTATTGAATTGACACTTCAACTTATAATGTACACAATGTACTGTAATAAAAATACATATTTTAAAAATCACAGTCGAGAAAGACTTTATGCGGCGGTGATTAGTGGTATGATGCGCGTAACATCTAGGTCATTAGCACTTATGATG
The DNA here is from genome assembly GCA_946902985.2 of Meconema thalassinum. Lineage (NCBI taxonomy): Eukaryota > Metazoa > Arthropoda > Insecta > Orthoptera > Tettigoniidae > Meconema > Meconema thalassinum. The sequence goes on along the minus strand of OX336392.1, from coordinate 68,516,984 downwards.
ATGATAATAATAAGGTAATGAAAAAAATGACTACTTAACGAACATGGTGTAAATTACAACTGATATAGGTAATTCAGATGTCTAGCTTCGATGTCTTCTAAAGTCTCAACCTTATTTTCTGGCTTAGACCTGTACTCGATGAGTCTAATGAAAGAGCTTATGGCGTACTGCTCGGCAAAGAAAATGGGTCCAAGCTGCACGAACCTGAGATGATCGTAGATGATGACGAAATATGATGACACAAGTTCGAGGTTTCCCGTCGTATTTAGATTGGCCGGGGAATCACTCACTCTTTCGCAACACCACAGTGGCTTGAGCAACGGCCCTGTGCTGGCATCAGTATAGACAGCCCTGGAAAGTCCTCTCATGTCACCTCGCGATGAATTAGCAAGCTATTCTCACAACTGCCTCCCCCAGAGTCTCACAACTTGTGGGACGTGGGTTGGCGACCACCGGACCCCAGCTGAGTGTGACATCGCTTCTACTTCCTGGTGCCATACTCCTTTCAGTTCTCTTTCTTGTCGGCCTCCCTTGGTCAACTCTTGTTCTCTTCCGACCCCGACTGTATTAGGACATCCGAGGGCTAGGGAGTCTTTCAATTTCCCGCTTAATTGGCCGTTGTCTCATCTTTCCTGATGCCCTCATTCTTCGAGGGGTCTGCATTCTATTCCGTTTCATTATATCTCCTGTCTTCTGCTCAAGGCCCTCAAAGAGGCAGGGTGTGTGTAGCCCCACCATTTCTGGTACACCCACAAGGGCTCATGGCGGGTGAGTTAGGAAGCTGGCAACCCCGAGGGATTCCTGAGCTAAATGCAGGGAATGGAGAGGTATGTCAGATATTTTAAGTGGACAGTGATACTCGTTGGGTTCCAAAGAGTAAGTATACAAATGTTGATCCAGATTGGTGAAACGATATAGATTTGTGACAAAGGGTCTAAATACAGGGAATGGAGTGCTCTGTCCGAAAGTTCAAGCAGTCAGTGTTACTCGTCGGGTTCCAAAGGGTAAGTAACTTACATAAAGATTGGTTGAGATGGGTGAAATTATGTAGATTTTTGCCAAAGAGCCTAAATGCGGTAAATGGAATGGTCTATCCGAAATTTCATGTAGAAAGTGTTACACGTCGGTTTCCAAAGGGTGAGTATGTAAAATTTGGCTCAGATCGGTGAAACAGGGTAGATTTTGCCAAAGGGCCTAAATGCAGGAAATGGAGTTGTCTGTCCAAAGTTTTAAGTGGACAGTGTTACTCGTCGGGTTCCAAAGGGTAAGTATACAAATTTAGGTTCAGATCGGTGAAACGATGTAGATATGTGCAAAAGAGCCTAAATGCAGGGAATGGAGTGGTCTGTCCGAAATTTCGAGTGGACAGTGTTACTCATCGGGTTCCAAAGGGTAAGTATACACGTTTTGTATTCGATCGGTGAACGATGTAGATTTGTGCCAAAGGGCCTAAATGCGGGGAATGGAGTGGTCTGTCCGAAATTTCGAGTGGACAGTGTTACTCGTCGAGTTGCAAAGGGTAATTATTTGAGATCGGTGAAACGGTGTAGTTTTGTGCCAAAGGGCCAAAAAAGCAGAGAATAGTGTGGTCTGTCCGAAATTTAAAGTGAACAGTGTTTGTTACTTGTCGGGTTCCAAAGGGTAAGTATGTAAAATTTGGGTCAGATCGGTGAAACGGTGTATATTTGTGCGAAACGGCCTAAATGCAGGGGTTGGAGTGGCCTCTCCGCAATTTCAAGCAGACTGTTACTCGCAGTGTTCCAAAGGGTAACTATACAAATTTTGGTTGAGATCGGTGAAACAGTGTAGATTTGGGCCAAAGGGCCTAAATGCAGGGAATTGAGTGGTCTGTCCGCAATTTAAAGCAGACAGTATTCCTCGCAGGGTACCAAAGGATAAGTATCCGAATGTTGGTTCTGATCGGTGAAACGGTGTAGATTTGTGCCAAAGGACCTAAATGCAGGGAATGGGGTGGTCTGTCCGAAATTTTAAGTGGACAGTGTTACTCGCAGGGTTCCAAAGGGTAAGTATAGCCTACAAATTTTGGTTCAGATCGGTGAAACGGTGTAGATTTGTTCCAAAGGGCCTAAATGCAGGGAATGGAGTGGTCTGTCCGCAATTTCAAGCAGACAGTGTTTCTCGCAGGGTACCAAAGGGTAAGAATACGAATTTTGGTTCTGATCGGTGAAACGGTGTAGATTTGTGCCAAAGGGACTAAATGCAGGGAATGGAGTGGTTTGTCCGCAATTTCAAGCAGACAGTATTACTCGCAGGGTACCAAAGGATAAGTATCCGAATGTTGGTTCTGATCGGTGAAACGGTGAAGATTTGGGCCAAAGGACCTAAATGCAGGGAATGGGGTGGTCTGTCCGAAATTTTAAGTGGACAGTGTTACTCGCAGGGTTCCAAAGGGTAAGTATACAAATTTTGGTTCAGATCGATGAAACGGTGTAGATTTGTGCCAAAGGGCCTAAATGCAGGGAATGGAGTGGTCTGTCCGCAATTTCAAGCAGACAGTGTTTCTCGCAGGGTACCAAAGGGTAAGAATACGAATGTTGGTTCTGATCGGTGAAACGGTGTAGATTTGGACCAAAGGGCCTGAATGCAGGAAATGGGGTGGTCTGTCCGAAATTTTACGTGGACAGTGTTACTCGCAGGGTTCCAAAGGGTAAGTATACAAATTTTGATTCAGATCGATGAAATGGTGTAGATTTGCTCCAAAGGGCCTAAATGCAGGGGATGGAGTAGCCTCTCCGCAATTTAAAGCAGACAGTGTTAGTCGCAGTGTTACAAAGGGTAAATATACAAAATTTGTTAAGATCGGTGAAGCGGTTTAGATTTGGGACAAAGGGCCTAAATGCAGTGAATGGATTGGTCTGTCCGCAATTTCAAGCAGACAGTGTTACTCGCAGGGTTCCAAAGGTTAAGTATACAAGTTTTGGTTCAAATCGGTGAAACGGTGTAGATTTGGACCAAAGGGCCTAAATGCAGGGAATGGAGTGGTCTGTCCGAAATTTTAAGTAGACTGTGTTACTCGCAGTGTTCCAAAGGGTAGGTATACAAATTTTGGTGCAGATCGGTGAAACGGTGTAGATTTGTGCAAAAGGGCCTAAATGCAGGGAATGGGGTGGTCTGTCCGAAATTTAAAGTTGACAGGGTTACCAGCAGGGTTCCAAAGGGTAAGTATACAAATTTTGGTTGAGATCGGTGAAACGGTGTAGATTTGTATACATAACAGACAGACAGACAGACAGACAGACAGACAGACACTTTGTGCTTTATATATATAGATATTAAGGAGCTTGGAGGAGAAGGGGTGAATCTGCTATAGGGTTACATACATTATTCTCCTCCCAGCTCATATATACAGGGTGTCATTTATGTACTTGAGTACCCTTAAGGGGCGTGTAGGGGATGGGTATAGGATCAATTTAGGACAGGGAACCTGGGGTCGGAATGGCCTCCTAACCCCAGAAAACACGTTTGTTTCAGGCCCTCCGCCCCTGTAAAGTAGGGAAGCGCGCCATGTGCTACTCTGAGGTCAGGCACTCTTTCGCTGTCAACGGTCGTGGCGCGAGGACCGCTCAACGCTGCATTAGCGGAGAGGATTAGTTGGTCACTAGTCGTGGCCGAGTGCGGTACGTGTGTGCGCGCTGTGTGACCGCATTGGAAGAGTTTACGGTTCCTAATACCGGTGCTTCCTTAATTCCACGTGTGTACTGACCTTCCGTGTGTCATTCGGACAATACTTTTTCAAGTAGTGTTCCAGATAGGACAACAAAACCAGAAACCCAGAAAACCCCGCTGAAAATCATGTCCGGATACCAGAGAAAAAACACCGTACGCTGCCAATTGGACAGGCAGAGTTCTCTCCCCTCATCAGGAGAAATTCACCGCTGGATTGGCGATACCCTCCGGTTGACTGTCGACCAAGTAGAAGCCATCCAGTTAAATGCGCACGAAAAAACCATGTACATCAAGGTAATCAGCATATCTATTTATCAGAAATTGTTAAATACTTTTGCAGATCCTATTAAATTTCAGTATGACTCAGGCGAAATGACAAATGTTAAGCTCTCCACAGCGGATTCCAATTTTACCACAGTGCGTATATTTAATGTCCCACTCGAAGTACCCCCTGAAATTTTCAAATCCGTCCTGTCGAAATATGGCACTGTGAGTGACGTCAGGAAAGAACAATGGTCTTCTGCTTATCAGTTCCCGGTGTATAATGGAATACGTGCCGTCACTATGGAAATCAAGCAAGATATCCCCTCCACTGAGACTTTTGGTGACCATTATGGCTATATAACGTATAATGGACAGAAACAGACCTGTTTAATTTGCAATGCTACCACACATCTACGTATTAACTGCCCAAAGAAAATGATTCCCCTCGGTATAACTCCTACACAACAACGACGTGTCCAATACTCGGAAGTTGTGACGCAGCAAACGTCATATGAAAACATGCCTATTGATCAGTCAGCTGGGACAACACCAGAAGTGACCTCGGATACATCTGACGCAGAACTGGTACCTTGCCCTGACCAGAGCTGCGAGCCACAGAGTGCCCCTGTGCTATCGGCAACCTGTATCGCAGCCTTAGAACCAACTATGCCGTCACTACAGGCTGCCACAGAAATTTTGTCTTCACTGCCCCCACCTTCGCTGGTCCCTACCGACTCACTTAAGAATGTTGATCGGGGATCCGAGAACGTCTCTAAGAAGATTAAAACAAATGCCTCGATTGCCGTACCAGCCCCGAAGTATCAAACTGGCTCTACAAACGTTCCCGCAGCTGTGAAAAAGAAACAAAATCTTCATTCTACGTCATCTAGGGACCCACGAACGCTCTCAACCGCTGACAGCCGGCCTATGAATGGCAGTCAAAAGGAACTATCTCAACCTAATTTGACATAGTGCACCAGTATATTTCTCACCTGTGTCTTTTTTTCTTTTTTCTTTTTTCTCGAGTCCAACGTCCAGTATGTCTAGCACAACTTTTATACTTCTCTTAATGGCGCAATTTCTCACTGTGGCCACTGTGAATATCAATGTAATAGAATGCCCTCTGAAATTTCAACTGTTGGAGAGATTCCTTCGAGATGCAGACATTGACATTGCCTTCATTCAAGAAGTTGCTCTACCCTGTTTGCCCATATCTGCCTTCTACAAACAATACATCAATACCGGTAATACGAATAGAGGGACCGGATTCCTCATAAGACATGATATCCCACTCGAAGGTGTGCTATGTCATCCATCAGGACGCATAATATCTGGACACATAAACAATACCACCCTGATAAATGTATATGCCCCATCCGGGTCCAATAAACGTGTGGAACGGAAAATGTTCTTTCAACAGAGTATACTGCCTCATCTGCACGACGTTAAGGAAAAACTTATTCTTGCAGGGGATTTCAATTGTATTCAACGCCCAGAAGATTCCACTAGCTCATACCAAGGTGTCAACCCGGCTCTCAGGACCCTTCTTACCTCCCTACACCTCATTGATGCTGTGGATAGTTTAAGGTTGCCCCTGCCCCATTACACCTGTATAAGTCACAACTCCTCATCACGACTTGACCGCATCTACTTTTCACAGGAACTTATCCAGCCTAGACGATATGAAGTGATACCTGCCAGTTTCACTAACCATCATGCTGTCGTATGTACAATCTCTTACCCCCATCCCATATTTCACATAGGAAGAGGTTATTGGAAGCTGAATTGCTCGCTGTTACTGGAGGAGGAATGCCAAGATATTTTCAGACAACACTGGACTCGATGGGTCAAACAAAAATGCAAATTTCGCGACTGCACAGACTGGTGGGATATTTTAGTTAAACCTGGGATCCGCCGCGTCTTTAAGAACATATCTTACCAACGAGGTCGGGAAAGACGGGATACAGTTGAATTTTACTATGGAGTTCTTCGCCAGCTCCAGCAAAGATCTGATGCTGGGGAGCGTATATATGAACAGATCCTGGAAGTTAAAACCAAGCTCCTGTCTCTACAGCAACGAACGCTCGCTCATATAAACGTGGCATTTAAAGATCGTACAGTGCTCCCGGACGAAAGTGCAAGTGTATACCATATCGCCAAAGGACAACGTGAGCGGCAACGTAAATATATCCATCGCCTCCGCACCAGTACTGGAAGTGTCGTCACCTCCCCTGACGCTATACGTCGTGAAATATCATTATTTTATCAACGGTTCTACGCTAAGGCTCCCATTGATCCACAGCAGGTGACCCTATTGCTGTCATCTTTCAGTACCCAACTATCTCCGGACAACAAAACTCTGCTCAGCGCGGATATTACGGATGAAGAGATTCACTCTGTGGTTAAACAACTCCCAAACAACCGCTCACCTGGCATTGATGGACTGCCATATGAAATGTATAAACACTTCTGGCCTCTCATTGGCAAAGAATTTTGTCATGTCCTGCGTACCATTCTCCAACGTCGTGATCTTTGTCAATCACATCACGAGGGTACCATAGTCCTCATACCAAAAACATCCTCTCCCATGGCAGTTGGTGACTTCCGACCAGTTACTCTGCTCTGCAGTGAATATAAAGTCCTTACCAAAGTACTTGCATGCCGATTGAAGACTGTTCTACCTGATATCATTGGTGATGAACAATGTTGCAGTATTCCTGGAAGAACTCTGTTAACAAACTTAGCGATACTTCGGGACCTACACCTAAAAGCCGAAATGCTCCCCACTGAGCCAATGAGTTTTCTCACCTTAGATCTTGATAAAGCTTTCGACCGCATCAGTCATGAATACTTGTACATGGTCTTGCAACACTTCGAATTTCCTGAAATCCTTATTGACTACATTCGTATGATAAATTGTAATGCTACGTCTAGAGTGCTCGTCAACGGTTTTCTTTCCCCTCTGATTCCAATACAACGATCAGTTAGGCAAGGATGTCCCCTTTCTATGCTACTTTTTGTCATTGGCCTTGAACCGTTCATTCGGACTACCCAGGTGAAGCTACAGGGTTACAAACTGTCCACACATGTTTTTGGAATGTGCGCAGTAGGGGGGTGATGGCGCTTCTGCTTAGTGTCATGGCGGCCGCGTGAGTCCAAGCCGATATCTCCCAAACCCATGGTCGGAGTTTCACGAATGAGGTGTCATAGGACTCGGGCTGACGTCTTTTTTGCTATGGACCACTCGTTATATTTTTGAATTTTTTTTTGATTTTTTTTGTTTTCGAAAATAGGCGATAGTTTGAAAACCAAACATGGTAGAACGTTGTGCCATGGCTCAAACGAATGGTCTTTATGACCTTTATTTTTTGTAATAAAACTTTTTTATTTTTAAGGTTTTTTTGAAAACACTTGAATTTTGAAAATCCTATATTTTGGAAACTAGGAAGTTTACAAAACAGTTTGTTTGACATAAATGAAATGTCCCTATGCCCTCTAGCCCCAAAATAAATTTCAAGTCTCTAGAGAAAAAATTTGTGTTTTGTAAGTAGTGGGGTAGTGAGAGAGCTGCTTATAAAAGCAAATGGTGAGCCCCTGCGACCTTGGAATGGAAGGAGTCATGCTAGGAAGGCGTGCTTGGATTCGTTTTTTCGTTTCGTTGCGCTCTTTACGGAAATGTAGATGTCGAAAAGGTGAAATGCTGGAAACACGGTTTTTTTGGGGGGGGAAAACCATGATTTTGAACTTTTTGCTATATCTCGCGAACCAATCATGCTAGAGGTGTGTTCGACAGGTCCAAGTACTCGGGGTGATGTCCTCTTTGCTATGGACCACTCATTGTAATTTTAAAAAATTTGGGAAACGCGATTTTGGGGTAAACACGTGTTTTTTTGTGATTTTTGCCGATATCTCACGAACCAATAACGCTAGAGACGTGTACGAGGTGTCCTAGGACTCGGGATAACGCCCCCCTTTCAAATGTGGTAGATATACTTTTTCCAAAAAATAATTCACAAAGGGCCTAACGCCGTACATGTTGAAAAAACGTTTTCTTTTTCTTTACTTGTTTATAATGTTTATAAAGCGTGGTGGTTGAGAGAGACGATACGGCTTGGTGTGTGTTTCAACGAACCTGTCGCTTAACACAAGGACCATGGTTAATAGAACAATCGCTATTTCGGCGGGTCGGTGTATGACAGAGCGAGCGTGCGTTTTTCTGATATTTTACCTTTGACGTGTAAACGGTAATGAGAACTTGGTTCTATGTTGGTCGAAGCGAGTACAGAAAACAAACTTACAGGAGGTGAATGTCAATTGAGCTTATTGGAAGGCATTGATCTGACTTGACAACAAGTGCAATGGAAAATGACCATGACGCTTGAAGGTGAAATAATCTGACCATTGTGGTGGCAGGGAAGTGCGAAATGCATGTGAACTTGTGTGAAACCACATGTAGGCTAAACCAGTGACATCCTGTCTTGCTTCGTACGTGACAAAATGCAAGTCCATGTGAAATTTGATCTTCCACAGGTGTTCGCTTGGGTGTTATCTGTCCACGTGCGCGATAACTGTTAACAAGTCACATCCTGTTTTGCTTCGTACGTGACAAAATGCAAGTTCATGTGAAATTTGATTCGCCACAGGTGTTCGCCTGGGACGTTAGCTGTCCACGTGCCTGATAACAGAATGTTCAAAGCGTGGGAATCGCTGAATCAGTAAAAAGTATGATGCAACTTGTGGGAATGATGTCACAACCAATAGATAGGCTAGAGCTGCGAACAGCAGTGTTGGGAGGTGAAGGGAGGGAGAGGGGGAGGGGTAATGTAGGAGAGAACACAGGTGGAAAGAGAAAGAAATATGTGGAGCTGAGGACTGTACACACAGAGCTATAGGTAGTGTACAACATGTGTGAATAAATAAAAAGTACACAGGTTCACACAACATGTAATTTATTGATCCAGGAATTAAACGTAGAGTTAAACCCTAACCATTTGACGTAGAGTTTATTTCCTTTTTGTTTCAACACTTTTTCCACAAGATAATGCTGAGGAAATGCTGTTTTCTGAAGTTCATGGAGATAAAATCTATCTTTTATGGGTTGATGGTTGAGGTCCTCGAGTAAATAGGTGACTGGAGTGTCCAAGTTGACTCGAGGAATTCGAAATAGTTCAGTCCCCCACTGTGGCGTGTAGCCCTTATTGAATATAATAATAATAATGTTATTGGTTTTACGTCCCTTTTAACTACACTGGCTTTTAGAGACGCCGGGGTGCCGGAATTTTGCCCCGAAGGGGATCTTTAACGTGCCAGTAAATCTACTGACACGGCTCCCTCGCATTTGCGCACCCTCAAATGCCAGCTGACTGCGCCAGGTTTCGAACCTGCAACCTTCGGCTCAGTAAGCGAGAACGTTACCCCTAGCCCTTATTGAAGGCAGACTTAAATTTGTTCACACGAACAAAATCCCCAATGTTCAGTCGGTGACGTTTAGGATCGGTTGTTTTTATGGGGTTAAACAGTTTATCTAATCGCTGAATATTTTTAGTCACGAGACGTGGCTTGGTCCCAATCGTTCTATGTTTGGTGTCATTGTAACGTGACACTAGTTCAGGTAACATGTCCAACCAGCGATAACTGCCATGAGCGGTAAACGCTTTCCACATATGGGTTTTCAATGTTCGGTTGAACCGCTCGACCACACTGGCTTTGAGATTGCTGTACGTGGTGTAATGGTGAATATCCTTAGATTTGAGAAAACTGGAGAAGTCCTTGTTGAAAAATTCTTTCCCCTGGTCGGTTTGTAGCAGCTGAGGTTGACGTTGGGAGTGTTGAATAATATGTTGAAAGGCCTTGGTAACTAGTGGGCCAGACTTGCGACGCACAGGTTCAACAAAGGCCATTTTGGAATAGACATCAATGACGGTCATCATATAGCGTACACCGTCGTTAACGCCAGCATAGGGTATCATTTCAACCAAGTCAGCCTGCCAAAGTTCATCCACACCTCGTGAAATCACCTTGAGTCGCGGATAGTGACGCCTAGCTGGGCGATGCAACTCGTGAGCAATACCCATTTTAATGGGTGAGGGCTTAAACGATAATTTTGGCATTTCGAAGTTCTTGTTCAATTTCTTGAATTTCCCAATCGTGACCGGTATGACCTGCTTGACGTGAGGCATGCAATAACTGTAGCCGCTGGACGAGCTTATTGGGATTGTGCCAGTAGGTAACATCCACAAGGGGTTTTAATGGTTTAAATGTCACTCCCGAAGCGGACGCTTTACGACGAGTACTTTGACTAGTGGGAAACATTTTTGCAATGATGGTTTTATATTTTTGAGATATATTGGCATTCACTTGTTGCGTGGGATCATACTGTCTCTTATGGGCATGGGTATCCAATAAAATGGATTTATATTTGTCAAGATCCTCTGACGTATAATCATGGGAAGAGGGGGTCCGAGAAAAGAGCAGCTTTAACAGTCCTGGCGTTAATTTATAGTTGATGTTTTTAATGACAGCTTCAGTACGAGCAAATTTAATGGATGAATCGCCAATTTTAAAACTATCATTCTCATAGCGAACACCATACGTGGTATCTGTGTTTCCAATAAATAGATCGGTGAAATAGGGTTCCAATGTTGATCCATAATATTTTATTAAAATGGTTTTCAGTTGAGCTTTATGTTGAGGGGTGGCCAAGAGTTGTGAAAACGGAGACGCCCTGGAAGGGCAAGGTGTTTCGACCATGGCCAAGGATTTCTTTTTTCTCAAAAACTCTGCAAGGGGTGCGGCCTTTTTTTGAGGCGTAAACACTTGTTCCTCCTCATCCTCAACTTCACTAACACTAGTCAAATCTTCCTGTTCCTCTTCCTCTTCCTCAGGGTCCTCGTGCAGCGTCTGTGTGGCTTGTGAAACGGTGGGTAGCGTTTCAGATGGCTTGAAAGAGGGTTTCAACATGGCTTTTAGTGGAGGTGCTAAATGTTGTTCAATAAACAAAGCATGATTTGCACGTGATTGTTTCAATTGACGAAACTTTTGGCGAATAGTATTTTTTGCTCTAATAATATGCTTTTTCAATTGACTCTCTGCTAACGCCATGGTGTCTTGACAAATGACTTGATGGGGAATGAGACAGGGCCTTAAATAGCAATAAAATGATCAAACCCTAAGCGATACCGTCCTTGGTTGAGTTCACTTTGTTTGTCAATCACTAAACAGGCATGACGTTGAGTGTTCCAGCACTTGGCACACAATTCTGTAAACATTTGAAAGGTCATATCCGGATTCACATGTTCATTATAAATGTGACGACTGTTCCTCTCGTCCTGGCGAAATAAAACAATGACATTGGCATTGTCACGAATCAACTGTTTGGACATTTTTGAATACGTTTGTCCAAGATAGAAGCAATCGATATGTTTGTGGCGACCCATGCTGAAATAGCTTTGAATGATGCCTTGACGTTCAGTGGATACATCATCGAAAATCATGAGTGAATCAGGCTTTACCTCATCCGGTGAAATCACATTTTCTTGCATGGAATATGTAAAATAACCCATATTCTCTTTTTGTAATCCAGACATGACTTGATCCAGAAACACGTAGATGGGTTGGTAGAGAGATTTTGCAAAAATATAAATATTTTGAAAACGCAGACCATTGGGCGCTGTGATGAGCGTTAGCAAAAGATTAGTCTTTCCACAGCCGGAAGGCCCCACAATGATGCAGCGAATGGAAGATGGAAACAGTGAACCATGACGTTGTTCACGTGATGTAGGACAGAGATGGGAAACCATGTCCCCCACGGGGAATGACTTTTGCTGCTTAATAATCTTCATTTCAACTAAGGCTTAGACAGGCTAGCAGGCTGTCTATATACAGGACACCGAGCCTTGTCATAGAAACAGTAGACTGGTATTACAGGTTGACGATGGATGTCTTTGGACGTGCGTTGATGGCCAAAGCTAGGCCTGTCCCCATACATGATCCTAAACAGGAAACAGATCCTGCTAATAAACACTATGTGGATAGGTCAGTAGTGCCACGCACAAAACAAGGAGATTATGACTTTAAGGGAAAGCGGTTAACCCACGTAAAACATCCTCAAGTGTCTACAGACGTTACTACGAAAAAGTATGTGGATAACAAAGTGTATGAGTTTTATGACAAAGTGCCCCAGCTTACGGTGAATGGCTATAGCGCTAATCACCATCGGATTATTCACGTGGAAGACCCACAAGACGAAGACGATGTTTGTACCAAGCGTTACATGACCTATGAAATGAAAAGGCTTTATAAATTTATCCCATCTGTATTTTTAGTGTATCTGACAAATGAAAAATCTGTGAATGACAGAAACCATTTACCGCTAGTCCATGATCAGCACTTGACCTATGTGCTTGCTTCGGGTTTAAGCCACTATCGATTACACTATGATGGAACCATTCACATCGAATATGCCATACCTGATGAGAACCATTTACAAATAAAGATAAATGGTCATAGGATGTTGGTCCATAAGCATGAAATGGTCAATGCTGGTGACGAATTATCCTTTCACCTCATGTTGACATGGGATGAAAAGCAAGCGGGTAAAACCATAAACGACTTCCCACTTTATGTGGAATTGGAATATACAGCCATGAAATAACCATCTGACGTTAGTTGTGATTTAAACTTTCTTGTGAAAGGTTGTTGGTCATTATCATCATGGTGAAACAAAGGTATGCGGTGAGAAAGACTAAAAAAAGGACTTTGTCCTTGGCAAAGCCTGGGCTTACAACATTCGTGGACAAGCCCTTGCGAAAGAAAAAAAAGAAAAAATAATGTATTGACCATAAGGAAAGCCCTTCGAGCAGCACAGAGACATGTTATTCCAAAACGTCGGCGACAGGTTTCAAACCAAGGGCGAGTGATTCCCGTCCCCAAACGAGCGGGATTTTTACCTGCATTATTTGCTGGTTTGGCTGCTCTGGGCTCACTTTTGGGCGGTGCCAGTGCAGTGGCTAAAACCATTAAAGCCGCGCAGCAGGGCAAGCAACAACTCAAAGAAAGTCAGCGACACAATGAAACGATGGAAGCGATTGCCATGGGGGCTAGAAATGCCAATTTAAAGCCAGCCTTTTATCAACAAGGATTTGGGATTTCACCATTTCGAAATATTAAAAAAAAAAATTAACCTCAGCCATAGCGAGACATGCCCTGACGCATCAACAAGTGGAAAGCTATGCTAAACAACTAAAGCTTTCTCATTTTCGAGGTGTGTTTATGCGAAACCAATTACCCCCACGACCCTGGAAACAGGAATGTACTGTTGTCAATTTGGATGATCACCGAGGACCAGGGACGCATTATGTAGCTTATGTCAAAGAGGGATCCATGGTATGGTACTTTGACAGTTTTGGGGATTTGCCCCCGCCCATGGAACTAGTGACCTATTTTGGAAACAGGATCAAGATATATTATAATGTGAAACGTGAGCAAACGTTTAACAGCCAACAGTGTGGACGTTTGTGTTTAATTTTTTTATATAAGACGCAGCATAAGCTAAAACGCCACCAGTATGTCGGCAGAAAGTAAAACGTTTACACTGCATGGACGTGGACCTGAAGTCAGCCTAGACTTTTACCCGCCTATCGAATTGAGTGAAAAACCCTATGGTTTAGGACTTGTTTCTCTTGAAACGTACAATCGAATATACAACATACGTGAAAATGTGAACAACAAGTTTTACTATGATGATTCTGTGCTCACCTTGAACTCTGGTGGATACACGATCGATGACATTTATGAACACATTTATGTGGTGTTGATCAATCAGTATGGTTTAAAGTCATTTCTCGACGGAACGCACAAGTTTGAACTTGTAGGCAATACCAACACTCATCGCTGCAGTATTTTCTCTACCTTCAACATTGACTTTAAAACACACCCCGATTCCATTGGCCCATTACTAGGATTTAAACCACGTGTATTGGAGCCCAACAAAAAACACGAATCGGACCATGAAGTGAAATTCATTGAGGACCATCATGTGTCGGTGACGTGTAATATTATTAGCCAAGTGTACACCAATCAAGAACCATCGCATTCGCTATATGACTTTATTGTGACATCGCCCAATGGGTATATTATTCGTGAAAACCCTCCAGTGGTGCTTTTTCATTCTGTGGCTGTCGATAGTATTAGTAATATAACATTAAGACTGATCAATAGAGATCAACAACTCATTGATCTAGATTCCACAACACCAGTGACTTACAAGTTGGTGTTAAAGCCACTATGAAATTTGTGTATAAAGCAACAACACCGTCTAGGAATAGTGTTAGTTGTTTGCCAGGTGAATACACGTTAACGTCTCAAGGCAAGCAGATTTTACAGCATTTGGGTTACCACGTCAACCCTCATAATGAATTCTATCCTAGAGATAGCGAACCGCATCGAGGAGCAACCAGGAGTGGTAAGAATTGATCTCCATTCCTATCAAGCTCAAACACCTGGACTCAATAACAATGATGAAATTCAATTTGTTATCAACAACCAAGATATTTACACCCTACCGCATGAAAGTGTCATTCAGATTGAAGGTCGGCTCACCAAAGCCGATGGCTCTACACCCACCACATCCAAGTTGGCCAACCATGGTTTGGCCTTTCTATTTTCTGAAGTGCGGTATGTCATTAACGATATCGTGGTGGATAGCACTCGAAATGTGGGCATTTCCAGTGTCATGAAACTATACCCCTCTTATAGTGAGGAAGAAGGTAAAACACTTTGCATGGCAGGTTGGTGTCCTGACTCGACCAATGATTGGATGGTACACACCGATGGGACCTTTACTGGATATTTACCTCTTAAACTGATTTTAGGCTTTGCCGAAGATCACCAACGCATTGTGGTCAACGCAAGGCAAGTGCTTTACCTAGTGAGAGACAGGAGTGATAATAATGCACTTAAGGGAGCCGACGATGCCCCCATCGATTCAAAAATTCAACTACAACGCTTGCTATGGAAAGTGCCTCATGTGACCCTTGAAGATAGCAAAAAACTGGACATACTCAAAATGGTAAAGAGAGATATGCCTCTACCCATGGAATTTAGAAGCTGGGCACTCCATGAGTATCCGCTATTGCCCACCACCAACACACACAGTTGGTCTGTAAAAACAGCTCGCTATACAGAGAGACCTCTCTACCTGATCGTGGGTTTTCAAACGAATCGCAAGTATCAACAAACCAAAGATGCCACGCAATTTGATAACCTGCAATTGAGAAATGCACGTCTTTTCCTCAACGGAGCCGTGTTTCCCTATGAAGGACTGGATTTGGATTTTTCAAAAAATAAGTTTGGCCCCCTGTACGACTTGTTTTCTAAATTTCGATGGTCGTATTATCAAAAAGAGAACGGCCCCATGCTACTACCCCAAGCGTTTAAGGCAAGAGCACCACTGATTGTTTTTGACTGTTCTTACCTGGAAGAGTCTGTCAAGCCATCCAATATCGACATTCGACTAGATTTTGAAACGCATGACAATGTACCAGCCAATACGATGGCCTACTGTTTGATTATTCATCACAAACAAGTCAACTATTATCCACTGTCCAACCAAGTGACGAGTGTATAAATAACAGGTCATCCCACGTCAAGCCGCTCAGTCATGTCTTGCTTTAAAGCCTCAAGAGACGTTACATCCATGAATTTAAACTCTGAGGAACAACGTTTCAAGACGTTTGCCACATGGCCAGTGCCTTTCATAAACCCTCAAGCCTTGACGGCTGCTGGATTCTACTATTTAAAAACAAGAGATGAAGTGAAATGTGCCTTTTGTCCCATCATCATAGACCAATGGCAGGAGGGCGATGAACCCATGCAGGAACATCAGCGCTGGTCACCCACCTGCCCCTACCTGTGCAGAATGAAAGTGGGAAATATACCCTGTCATTCAAGCTATCCCTCACTTGTGTCTCTGGGTGATGAAAAAACAAGTTACGATACGTGTGGACCGTATGGTATCCATGGTGCTTCGGTGAGCAGCTCACCATCAAAAACGCCTAGTTTAGAGACATTGGGACATCATCGGTGTTATGTACGTTACAAACACAAGAGACTATATTGTTGTATCAGTTGCTATCGTCCATATCCCAAAATGAGAAAAGCCTGTAAAACGTGTTATGATAATAAAATGATGTAATTCTTAAATTCTAATTTTTGCATGTCCCCCTGTCCTACCCTAACCTTAATTTGAAACTAGCATGGCAGGTAAGTCCATGCCATGATCACACCTGATCGTCAGTCAGTCGTCAGTTGAACTTGGTCCAGGCAAGCGTCAACATGTTGCGCACACTCATTGTGGATTGCCAAGGGTTTAAAATTGGTGACAACAAATTTATATTTAAACAAGTGGCCATGATCGATTGTACCACGTTTTGGATATCACAAGCTACGCATTTGTTATTTAAACCACCCCATGCTTTTGATTTGTTGTGTGAAAAAGACCGTAAACAAACCCAGTGGATTGAAAATCATAGGCAACTAGACTGGAATCAGGGAACCATTTCCTATAAATATTTGGATGTGGTCATGAAAGCACACTTGTCCTCGGCCAATGTGGTATTTGTGAAAGGCAATGAAAAACGTCAATGGTTGCAACCATTTTTGGCGTCTTACTGCCAATGTATCGACCTCATGGAGTTGGGCTGCCCCTCCCTGCAAACGCTCATGGATACTTGTTCCTGTGTCAACATTACCCATACAGCCCTATCGCATGCGTGGCATCTCTTTCATTGGTTAAGCACTCATGCCTGCTGGGAGTTGTTGAACAAAATTATAACTCAAGATTTACCTGCGAATGATGTCAGTGAGATTTCTACAAGCGACGTGTAAACATCTACAGCACGTGATACCATGGAGAAAGGCAATGCTACGGACAAAGCCATTGGCAAGTTCTTTGTATGCAAAAAGAAACTAGACAGTTTTACCAAAGAGGAACTCTTGGCGCTCCCAAAGTCGTTCATTTATTATGTGGCCGCCAACGCGGTCAAAGAAATCTGGCAACATGTACCAAAATCATGGACTCAAGACCCTGTGTTGAGTGAATTGCAACCCTGTACGGATTACGATCACCATAAGCAAGTGGCCATGGCAAAAATACCGTCTATGCATCAGTGTGCGACTTGCCAGCTAGTGAAACTGTATCACGGTCATAAAAGTCCGTGTAAAGACTTTGTTGAATCATTCCACGAGTGTCATGGCGAGAAAAAGCAACAACAACAACAACAAACACAAACATCGTCCACAGAGGAGGAGGAAGACCAAACCTTTTTACCATCGATGGAAAAGGATATGCCAGACCTGTACTGGCAATGGCGTCATTGACAAAGTGATTCAATACTTACCTTTCGAAATCCATCTTCCAGGTTATCGTTTTTGCGGCCCTGGAACTCGTCTCGAAAAACGTTTACAACGTGGTGATGTACCCATTAATCTTTTGGATCAAGCATGCAAGGAACATGACCTTTCTTATCGTCATCCTGGTTTAAGACATGTGGCCGATAAATTGTTATTGAAGAAAGCTAAACAACGTTTCACATCCAGTGATGCCTCAGTGGGTGAAAGGATGGCAGCCCTGATTGTCATGAGTGCTATGAAAGGAAAGTTGATGATGCATGGACATAAACATTGAGGAGTGAGGAATTGGGATTTGTTTGTATTCTATTTTTCTTTTGTCAATTCACTATGACTATGAAATAAAAACAAAGGTTTGACAGAGCACGAAGTTTTTTGTTTTTATTATTTATAAAAAACCATGATGTTGATGGCTGATTTCTCATTTTCACATTTCACACATTGCCATTTTGCTAATTTGCAATTTACAGTTTTTGAAAACGTTCGTTTTGATGATATGGATTTTTCCATTTTGCTGATGACACTTTTTAAACAATGACCGTTTGAAGTTTTTGAATTTTCATATTTCACATATGGCCATTTCCAGTTTTTTTTAAATGTCCGTTTTAAGTTTTGCGTTTTTGGTGATATGGAAACATGGATTTTCCATTTTGCTGTTTTCACATTTTTCCATTTAGTGTATGTCGAAAGTTGAGATTTGACAATGATGTTGATGCGAGTGCTTGACCTTGATAATACTGCAATGTTCTGATGTGTGTTTGGAGAAACGTCGAGGTCTACGACTACTGCAGGTAAGACTGTTTTTACAAAAATAATGTCTATTGTCTGCCACATTTCAATGAAAAAAACAAAACTATTTAAAACAAAATGAGTATATAAGTGACCATTTACCCCCTCCCCACCCACCCACCCTACCTCATCGTGTTTGCTCTGGTCAATCATACACACCAGTTTTCTCTCTCCACTCATACATTCACACCTGTCTTTGTGAACAAACACAACCACTTTATTTATTCCCAAAAGCACATTCTCGACATGCTCACTCATCCCAAAAGAACTTTTTAGTTTATCATTTACATTACGAAAAATAATTAAATACTAGTTATTAAAGTTACTAAAAAATCTTACTTATTTCATATTTACAAAAAAAAACTCAACTTTGTACAGCGTTAAAAGAATCAGACTATTTATCAATCAAAAAAGTTTTAAAAAATAAGGTTGCATAGAACTTTTTTTAAAGAGCAAAAGTCCAAGTGGGTTGTCACTATTTACAAAATCTACTATTTACAATGACAGAAACCAATATTTACAAAATTCTAAATCTACAAGTTACAAAAAGCCATGTCCCATAAACGATTAAACAGTGAAATCACACCTCCTCCTCGTTACGATCATAACCCCAGGGCAGGCTAGTGAGCAGGTCATCAGCCCACACACGCTTGTTATCCATGGAGGCGAGGGTGCGTTTTCTCAGTTCCACAAGATACAAATGATGGTTGCTGGATTGTATCCTGCACTGTGTATGAGACATAGCTTTGCCAGTGCGTAAAACCGCTAGATAGTCATCAACACGTAGCGATTTTACCACTGCCCTACCTACACCTTTTGCTCATTTGGCTTCCTTACAATCGAGTGTGCGATAAGCATACATTTTCGAAGCCAAACCTACGAATTCCGTCATAATGGAATCACCGCATTCATCTTTTAAAACGCCCATTTTTTTCTTGTTTTTTATGGGCAGCTGAAACACGTTGTCAGCACTATAGCAAGAGGTGTCGAACCAGTCACTATGTTGCCTCATGACGTCATAGGGGTTGCAGTGGCGAATGTGGTAAATGAATGAGTCCGTGTCCATATACAAAAGAGAGACGTCCTCAAAATGGCGTTTCGCAAACTCATAGTGGAATCGATACATGACCGATTTAGAAAAGTCTAAAATGACTTGACCCAAGTAAATGGGTTTATCCATGGTCACGCTGGTCTTACTCATTTCAATAGTAACCAAATCCTCATCGATAATTTTGATCGATTTGAAATTTGGTTTGGCAATGTACCGCCGGGCACCCCACTGCCCCTCCCAGACATTCACCAATTTACTGTCACGGTATTTGCGGACATTCTCCATGGACTTGCCATAGATGCAGTTGTTCATTAATTTAAAAAAAATAATTTCAAACTGCTGTGTTGCCATTTGTCGGTGCTCTGTGTTGAGTCGCATGTATGGCTCAAGCCATGCTTTTTGAGCAGAAGAAACACCCCTGTGGATTTTCTTTAACACCAAGCCTTGGGCGAGGCATTGCACCAACATTTGGATATGTAGCACATACCGATTTTTGTTGTAAAGTGTGCCCATGAGTTTTTCAATTTTCACTTTACTGTCAGGGGGAACCATTTGCTCAAGACAGAATGGGAAATCGGCATGTTCATCATACAAGGATGAGGGATATTCAATATCCACTTCTAGCACATATCCACGGCCTGTTTCTTGGCTAGCCTTGATCACATCAAATTCTGACACTTGTTTCTCTGTCAGCCAAGCAAACTTCCCATAGGGCAAAGGCTGACTCATGGCGTAACCGTACAAATTATTCACGTCATAGTACATTAAGTACGATTCTGGTTTGTCTGGTGAATAATCAGGCATGTAGACATTGTTCGCTTCAGCATGGCGTTGGTTAAGCGACACAAAGCCGCCACGAATGCCCTTTTCAAAAAATAGAACCATGTCTACGTCAGTGAGTAAATCCAATTCCACTTGAGTGTATTTCAAAGCGGCATCAAACGAGAGTCCAGGACTTGTGTAATAGTGAGCCGGGTCAAGACCGTAAATGTGTTGACACAAGTTACGGAATTTTTCAAACACATCTGTGAGCAGCAATACATCCAGTTTTAGGTAATGCATAGCATATTCACTTAGCGTGTTCATGCCAAACACTCGCCAAACTTGACATGCATGTGCATAGTCTTCATCGGAAACGGTACTGCGTGTTAGTTTCGAGTAAAATTTATCTTGTGGTGGGAGTTTTCTCTGCTTTAACACGTCCCAGCTGTTGCAGAAATCATACGGGAATATACCTTTCCGAATGCACAACTGAAATTGCTCAGGATCATTAAAATGCATTCTAGTATTTTTAATTCCTCCTCATTCAAGCCATTCACAAGGCTGTCTAGCGAGAATGCCATAAACTTAAAGGAATCCAAAAATCGAATGCTAATGTTGCTCAACCTCCATGTCAGGGCCGTAAAACGCTCATGGTTTTGGGGAATAATGGTAAATGAGCCCTTGTTGACATGACCCAATTCACGAATCAAAAACTGAATGTCATAATTCGCCAGATTGTGGAAAAAGACACAAATGAAACGAGGAGCTGGAAAGTTCAAGTTGCATTTACTATGCGCAGCTCCACGAAACTCCCCTGTAAAATGCAAGTGGTCTCTGACTTTTTCCTCTCCACTTAAAATAAGCTTTTCGCAAATATGGCATGTCGTGGCATGCTCATACTGCTGCTGCTGTTCTGGAGATAGGCTCATGGGTATTGGGTGGTCCAGTAATTCCTGTACATCATGAGCCAACTTGACAGGTTCATCCAAAAACCATTTGGCACAATCTGGCCCCTCACGGTATTTGTAAATGGATTGCGTGGGGTCATAGGCACACACCACATTAAATCCTATGGCAAAGGGTTCATGTTTTTGAATGGGTGTGGTTGAGCTCATGGAGGGATCTGGTTCACATCCCGCCATGGGTGTAGTGAGAGCTTCAAAATCTGCGTATACCACATAGGGGACAGTGTCATGCTTGTGAATGTCCTTAAACTTTAACACAGCCTTGTCCCCTTGTGGCAATATCAATCTCACCGCTTCCTGAGTAACACAATCTACCCTATGACGTTCTAAGAGCGTAGGGGTTGTAAAATATTGCAAGCAACGATCACAAATATGTTTTACACCAGTGTGCTTAGACACTTGTCTGCTTAGCAATCTACTCAGGCTTTTAATTAGGCAATAGTGATTCACCTCTCCTGCAGATAAATATAAAAGAAGAATATGGTGTCGTTTCGGTTCTTTTGTGGCATAAAGAGGACCCACAATCTCATCACCATTAAGGCCATACACCATGAATGAAAAGTCCTGGTTATCTTGTTCAAACCTATGGATCTCGGTTAAGTCCATAGGGAACCACATTCGAGTTAAATTTAAAGTTTGTTTCAATTCATCAAACTTGGCCTTGTACTTTCCCGGCCAACAACCATTACGGTCTTGTGCTGGCTGCAAATACGCTGCCACAGACCACAGAAAGCAATCATTGTCACGATTCTTAATATTCACCACAGCCTTTTTCTAAGCTATTGCTGGTGGTGTTTTAATATAGCTAGACCCAGCATTCAACGGGTTGAATTGACAAATGTTGATTTGCAAATGATGAATTTTGTCTAAGGCTAGACCACTCGGTCCTTGTTGCAGTTTATCAAATTTTGATAGCAAGGCATTCACCACGTGGGTTTCATACCACTGTTCCAAATTATGGGCTATGAATAGCTCTTGCATTTTACTGCAAATATAAAATGTCTCTTTATGCTCCACGTCCTTCTTTTTATATATGAAATCGCACACCAGTTCTGTATTCACCTTTAAAGCCGTATGCAACCTTTGTGCTGTACAAATTTCAATTTTAAAAATTTCAAAACAAGATTGTAAAAATTCTTTGGGAATCAAACTTTTTCTAACATTGACCACGCGGCCAGAGCACACACGCGATTTAAAACAACTATTTATGGGTTCCCAAGTTAACGTATCGGTAGCAGTAGCAAATGACATTATTTTAGAAAGAACACTCTCACCTGAGTTTTTAGCTGTAGACTGCTTGACAATGGTTCCACTCTAAAGCCTCTTGGTTTTCAACTGTATTTGCTATAGCAGTGAACCCTTTTTTTTCTTCCAAATATCTAAAAAGAAATAAAATAAACCACCATAAGTATATCCATTCGGGCAAAATCAAACAGGTTATATTATATAATAAAACAAATCTCACCTTAACGTGTAATGCTTTGCTATATTCCCGTCTCGTGGGCTAGTGTGGAAATGGTTTCCTTTTCTAGCTGTCTGTCTTTCTCCCTTTCTTTAATATCGTTCTCACACACACTCACACAACAGGCAGGCTATACCGGTTATCTGCAAACAAATAAATAAACATTTATTTATAACTTTAACAATCAATAAATAATTGCATGTAAATAAATATATATAAATCAATAAATATATAAATGAATGAATAAACACCTACCTCACAACAAGGTTAAGTATTTTCCACCAACACCAAAACTGTTAAACAAGACCAGGGGTTTCATGCAACGCAGTGTGTTCAAAGGTAGTCACCTAAGTGAGCGTGGAAATGATAACGACATGTCTTTATATATGCTACGTTGCATGTATAATCTTTTTTTCCCCATGCTTTGAACATTCTCTTATCAGGCACGTGGACAGCTAACGTCCCAGGCGAACACCTGTGGCGAATCAAATTTCACATGAACTTGCATTTTGTCACGTACGAAGCAAAACAGGATGTGACTTGTTAACAGTTATCGCGCACGTGGACAGATAACACCCAAGCGAACACCTGTGGAAGATCAAATTTCACATGGACTTGCATTTTGTCACGTACGAAGCAAGACAGGATGTCACTGGTTTAGCCTACATGTGGTTTCACACAAGTTCACATGCATTTCGCACTTCCCTGCCACCACAAAGGTCAGATTATTTCACCTTCAAGCGTCATGGTCATTTTCCATTGCACTTGTTGTCAAGTCAGATCAATGCCTTCCAATAAGCTCAATTGACATTCACCTCCTGTAAGTTTGTTTTCTGTACTCGCTTCGACCAACATAGAACCAAGTTCTCATTACCGTTTACACGTCAAAGGTAAAATATCAGAAAAACGCACGCTCGCTCTGTCATACACCGACCCGCCGAAATAGCGATTGTTCTATTAACCATGGTCCTTGTGTTAAGCGACAGGTTCGTTGAAACACACACCAAGCCGTATCGTCTCTCTCAACCACCACGCTTTATAAACATTATAAACAAGTAAAGAAAAAGAAAACGTTTTTTCAACATGTACGGCGTTAGGCCCTTTGTGAATTATTTTTTGGAAAAAAAATATCTACCACATTTGAAAGGGGGGCGTTAGCCCGAGTCCTAGGACACCTCGTACACGTCTCTAGCGTTATTGGTTCGTGAGATATCGGCAAAAATCACAAAAAACACGTGTTTACCCCAAAATCGCGTTTCCCAAATTTTTTAAAATTACAATGAGTGGTCCATAGCAAAGAGGACATCACCCCGAGTACTTGGACCTGTCGAACACACCTCTAGCATGATTGGTTCGCGAGATATAGCAAAAAGTTCAAAATCATGGTTTCCCCCCCAAAAAAACCGTGTTTCCAGCATTTCACCTTTTCGACATCTACATTTCCGTAAATAGCGCAACGAAACGAAAAAAACTAATCCAAGCACGCCTTCCAAGCATGACTCCTTCCATTCCAAGGTCGCAGGGGCTCACCACTTGCTTTTATAAGCAGCTCTCTCACTACCCCACTACTTACAAAACACAAAGTGTTTCTCTAGAGACTTGAAATTTATTTTGGGGCTAGAGGGCATAGGGACATTTCATTTATGTCAAACAAACTGTTTTGTAAACTTCCTAGTTTCCAAAATATAGGATTTTCAAAATTCAAGTGTTTTCAAAAAAACATTAAAAATAAAAAAGTTTTATTACAAAAAATAAAGGTCATAAAGACCATTCGTTTGAGCCATGGCACAACGTTCTACCATGTTTGGTTTTCAAACTATCGCCTATTTTTCGAAAACAAAAAAAATAAAAAAAAATTCAAAAATATAACGAGTGGTCCATAGCAAAAAAGACGTCAGCCCGACTCCTATGACACCTCATTCGTGAAACTCCGACCATGGGTTTGGGAGATATCGGCTTGGACTCACGCGGCGGCCATGACACTAAGCAGAAGCGCCATCACCCCCCTACTGTGCGCCTATGCTGATGACGTATCAATATTGATCCGCAATAAAGAAGACATCTCCCACATCGATAGCGTCCTTCAGCTCTACCATATCGCCTCTGGAGCACAATCGAACCCCCAGAAAACTGCTTTGCTTCCGCTCAATACTAACTCAGTGATTACCCCACAGCCCTGGTTCCGGATAGTAAATGAGGTGAATATTCTTGGCATTACCTGGAAGCAATCGCTTCTGGACACAGTGCAAGCAAACTGGACTAAGGTCATTGCCAAAGTTAGGGGAGTTCTGATCCAATTTGGTCAAAGAAACCTCAATATAGTGCGACGGGTCATGGTCCTCAACGTGTTTGCGCTCTCTAAAATATGGTATGTCGCACAACTTTTCCCACTTCCCAAAATGTTTGAGAGCCAATTGGCAAAATATACAGGTTGGTTTATATGGCAAGGATTTTTGTTCCGAGTACAACGGGAACAGTTGTATCTCCCATCCCGGCAAGGCGGGCTAGGGCTAACAGCTCATGGCATGAAATGCCGTGCACTCCTCTGCAAGAACGATATCACCATTCTTTCCCAACATGACACTTTTACGAAAGCGCTATACAAAGATATTCTAAACACAGCCCGTGGTTGTGATAGAGCTTTGCCGAAGATATTTAGGGACCATCAACAACACCTTCTGGAAACTGTTCGCCAAATGCCTTCAGGGATTGTTCCAACGACGAAAAGTATCTATAACATGTTGCGGCAAGTGGTACACTCCAAACCGCGAATAGAGGCCACCACCCTCTACGTCCATTGGCCCACTGTTTGGAAAAATTTTGGGGCTATGACCATTTCTTCTGCTGTACACTCCCAGGTTTTTATCTTCCTCAACGATCTCATCCCAACCGCTCTACGGCGATATACCATCCATCTTGAAGCTTACCCATGGTGTACTATATGTGGTCAAACTGATACGGCGATACACCGCTTCACATCATGCACGCGAGTTGCCTCCACGTGGCTGTGGTGTAAGGGAAAAGTATGTCAACTATTAAATGTGCCCACGGATGACCTTGATGACAGGAAGTTGGTTCGTTTGTTGGTGACCGCCTTCCCCCAAATTAAACAGACTGCCATTGTGTGGATAATGGGCCACTATGTACACTTCGTGATGGACAATGATCAACATTTCTCTTTCCTGGATCTCAGGTATCACCTGCAAAAAGAGCGTTGGAAGCTTAGTGAAAGTGGACAATTTTACGATAAATATGGACACTATCTGGATTTCTTGTGATGTATTAGTATGGTATTTATCATATCTGAAAATTCTGTAAAAAAAAAAAAAAAAAAAAAAAAAAAAAGAGGATAGCGGCGAGGCCCGGTGTCACGGTGAACCCGGGTTCGTTTCTCCTGGGGTGATATGCCTTCATTTTTTTCTCTTTCTTTTTCTTTATTTTTATAAGGGAAGGCGGGGGCGTAATCACAGTGCGTGTTTATTCTGTGCTGATTTTTTAAAACTATCATTTATTCTGTAAATTAATTGTCTTTTGATTATTATTATCAACGAGTTACGTGTGTTTCTGTAGTAGCTAAAGACGACGGAACTATCGATTGGCAAGAGGAATGCAGCTCTCGTCTAACGCAGCATTGAGCGGTGGTCGCGCCAAGACCGTTGACAGCGAAAGAGTGCCTGACCTCAGAGTAAACACATGGCGCGCTTCCCTGCTTCACAGGGGCGGAGGGCCTGAAACAAACCTGTTTCCTGGGGTTAGGAGGCCATTTCGACCCCAGGTTCCCTGTCCTAAATTGATCCTATACCCGTCCCATACACGTCCTTTAAGGGTACTCAAGTACATAAATGACACCCTATATACTGGCCACGGTGCGCAAGAGTGCTAATCCGATACCTCGTTCCTCGCTGGTATCGGGAGAGCGTAGGCTCGAACCTCACCATTGCGGTCCTGAAAATGGTTTCCCATTTTCACCCACAAGCAAATGCCAGAACGGTTCCTTTCAACAGTCCCACGGCCAAATTCCTTTCCACTCTCTTCCCTAACCTTTCCTTAATTATACCCTAGTTACTGGTCGCCTGGGCGATCGGTCTGTCACCATCCCCAGTTGTATCTTTTGATAACCTGTCTCCAGTTCCCAGATACTGTCCTTGTGGTGGTAGAGGAATGATCCCTCGCAGAGTCCGTGAGTGAGGCCGAACTTGGAGGATAAGCGTTTAAAACAGCTATAACATAAATAATAATAATAACATGAAATACAGGATTACTCATCTTGTGCATGATAATAGAACTCCAATGCAACGTATGTAGCTTATAGCATATCGCACCAGCTGCATACTAGCCTATAATGGCATCTTCTTTACTGCGTGTAGTGTGACAGTAAGAATAAGAGAAATTATTTACATCTAGCATATTCTTGAACCAGAATTTGGTATTGTCTGACAAGTACCCCGTTCCCTGTTATAGCATACGGTACGTTTAATATTCCCAACCTTTATCACTGGTGAAAGCTGGGTTGCATACGCCCCAGGAGCTAGTAGCACGCTGGAACTCGTCAAAGAAATGCTCATTGATAACTGTTCCAAACGTTTGCGAAACATTAAAGGCATATTATTTTGGACATCTGATATAATTCGCCAGGTATTGTTGTACTTTCCATGTGATTGATTGTCTCACTGAATGAATGAAGGAAGCTTGTATTTTTGCGTGACCGTTAATCGTGCGATCATGAGCCACGAGACCTCCCATTTACGTAGAATCCGAACCATAGGACATGTCATTTCACTTCGAAAATCTCACATTCAATGACTGGGAATCGAACGCGCTCCACCTTGGTGGGAGACTATTAGCATGTGTGCTTAGCCACCACGCCCCCAATGAATGAATGAATGGATAAATGTATGGAGTGATTGAGGTGAAAAATATTTGAACGTGACAGAGTGAGTGAACAGGATAGAAATCACTATATTAATCTTATTATTAATACTCCAAATACGCAGAGTGTTTCAATTCCCATTACAGAGGGCTTGTACTGGCGACCAAGTCGGTCAAGTTTAGCATAGGAACTTGTGCTCGGAAACGTACCGTCTTCCCGCTCTCTCGCATTTTCGCCGCCACGTACGTCAATGAACGATCAGCTTATGTCCCATATCCCCTACAGGTTAGTTGACACTCCATACCTTCTTCCACAAAATCTCACGGGTGCAGCGTACTTGGTATTCCTTGAAAACATACTGCATGAGCTTTTAGACGATGTGCCACTGCAAGTGCGTCAAAGCATGTGGTTTCAGCACGATGGTGCACCACCTCATTTTTCACTTGCGGAACGAGATCATCAGCACCACGGATTTGGGCAGGAGTGGATAGGTCTTGGTGGCCCGATTGCTTGGCCTGCACGTTTAACCGACTTGACTATCTGTGGTGTCAAGATAAAAACCTTGATTTACGAGACCCCGGTGGAATCCGAGGAAGACCTATTGGTGCAGGATATGGCTGCGGTGGATGTCGGAGGACCAGGGATTGGGGATCATGTGTACCAGAACATGGTACGGAGGTATCGTGTCTGTGTTGACCTCGATGGTCGTCACATCGAGCCCCACCTATAATTGGACCCAGACGACAAGCAGCAGGGGTCGGACAGAGCGTCGAAAATACGGGTGCTGTGAACGAGTGCTGTAGTGGATTTTCTTTTTGCGGGTAGCAAGAATACGATACGTTTCCGGACACAAGTTCCTATGCTAAACTTAACCGTCTTTGTCCCCCCTACAAGCCCTCAAAGTCTGTAATGAGAATTTAGAAACACCCTGTAGCTTATATTTGTAAAACACGTAAATATTATAACTAGGACTCGGAATTTTAGGTAAATAAATATTTTTTTTACATAAGTACATATTTTAAGCAGTTTTTCTATACATACATAAATTCCTGCTTTTCAGTTATTAACACATTAAAAGACATAATATTTACTTTTCTTAAAATCAATATGCTAGATCTTTCGGTTTATTGCATTTTTGTTCTGTGTTACTTCAACGGGGAAGAACCTGTGAGCTATCTAATCGTCATGCAGAGCATATGTCAGCTTGCAAGTGTGTTATTCTTAACTTGTCGCCCCGTGCCACTCACTGTGAAGCTGGAAATTTCCTTGTCCATAGCCATATTGCACCACAGTGCTAGACCTCCCCTCCCCCAGCTACCTGGAACCGCTGTCACTCACATACTGTTCATTTCTAGCACTGTGTAGTGTAAGGCAGTTCTACGATGTTTAAAGTAAAAACAACTACAAGTTATCGTCTGCAGCAGGACGTTGCAGAATTTAAAGATAATTCTACTTCTGTTGGGGCGTTCTGTTCTGCCAAGCATGTGGGGAAGCAATCATGGCTGAACAGCGATCTCAAGTTACACAACACCTCAAGGGCAAGAAACATATTGCCGCAGTTTCGCGCCTTCAGAATAAGTGTTTCGCGATAATCGCCGGTCATTTGAAGATGTATCTCGTAGTGTATTGTAATGCTTCAGTAGTGAGTGAGACATAGAATAAATTGCATTCGTGAGTACTGCATATTGTTTAAATTCGCATTAATAAACTAAATTATAAATACATATTTTTACTTTTTGTCACATATTTCAGGTATTTTTAATACATAAAAAATAAATATTTTCGGGATTTTTAGCACCTAACAATCCGAGCCCTAATTATAACAATGAAATGAACATGCAAGTTGTGCCAGTGAAGAATAAAATATGTATTCGAGCCTTTGCTAGGCCTTCCACACTTCTTCTATCATCTATGATAAATGATAATAATAATAATAATAATAATAATGATAATAATAATAATAATAATAATAATAATAATAATAATAATAATAAACCCACCAACCTGGGCCCAGTATTTGGGAAGCCAGGCTCCGCCTGTCACAAGTCAGGACTAAGGGCGAGTGATAGAGGAGTAGCATCTCCTTAAAAACCTTGGTCCATCTGGCCCGGCTGGTAGTACCTCATAGGGGCCCCAACCAGGGTTACGGTGAAGATGGTCAATGATTTCTGAAAGCGGATAAGGACATTTATGTCCCAACGGTGGATAAAGCGGAGGAACCATCTTCTGAGCGCAGCGTCTGTTCTTCAGTGAAGCGTCTGCAAAAGGCGTCTGTACTCCAGAGGAGCGGCCTATTACCAAGCTCCGGGGCTTACAACCTCGGTTCTATTACTGGGAAGGAGTGATCCGACTCACTTTTAATTAACAACCAAGCATCATGGAAAGTCGTCAGAATGAAGACACTACCCCAGGTGGTAACTGTTCGCAGGAATCAACCGCTCCTAGGAGCGCAAGCAGGCCTTCGGATTCTGGGGAGCCTGCACCTATATGCTTAGGAAAGGAGCCTAACAATGGACACATAAAACTTAAAACCAAACAAAAATACTACTTTGAGACGCTGAACGTAAACTCATTGTTCAAGGTTGGTAAGCACAAAGAACTGACAATGATGATGGATGACCACAACATATCGGTCTTGGCTTTGCAAGAACTACGATTCCAGGACGAAGATACAATGGATATATATCTATAAAGGTATGAGAGCAGTGAAGATAGGCAAGAATTTGCCGATGTTTGCAACGGCTTTTTCAATAAGTAAGAAGGTTACGAACTCAGTAGTGAATTTCTCTAGTCCTTCAAAGAGATTGTCTCTTCTCACCCTTCGCTGTGGAAACAAAGGGTACACTCTGATCAATGTCCATGCACCTATCAATGAGGACAATAGGCGTAATCCTGAGAAAGTAGACCCGTTTTGGGACCTTCTTGAAGAAAAAATTGAGAAAATACCTAACATGAACATCAAAACATTACTGGGTGATTTTAACGCCCAATTGGGAACAGAAGCACAATTCAGATCAACAGTAGGAAGATATCCTGCTCACAAGATTACTAACAAAAATAGATTAAGACTTGTTGAATTGTGTCCGACATTTGATCTTCAGGTAATGTCGACGTTCTATAAACATAAACCAGGCAAACAGAAGACTTGGCGTTCGCCGGGTAACTTGAATGGTAAGAAACAGATTGACCATATTGCAATCTCTAGAAGAGCAATAAAAGAGATTATGAACGAAAAAGTTCAGAGGGGTATTAGGTTTGGCTCTGATCACTACCTTTCTTAGGTAAAGATGAATTTCATTCCTCTCAGGAAGACTCCGAATACTGGAAAAAGAACTCGGAGATTTGATGTGTCGAAACTTAAAATCAGTCAGGAAGTTAAGGAACAGTATCATCAGAACTTGACCTTTGAATCTAAGAATTGGACTGACATCGCTTTAAAGATCCAGAAGGCAGCTTCCGCCACAATTCTGACAGCTCCTAAACGAAAACATTGGTGGTGGAACGAAACCTGTGATAATGCACTGGCTCAGAGAACAGATGCATGGAGAAAATGGCATTCGACCAAGGGTCAAGAAGATTTCGATGCATTCCGTGATGCGAGGAAAGTTGCAGCTCGAGTGTTCCGATGTGCAAAGCGATCGTATGAGAACGGATGGAACAGATCGATCAGAATTTCCGTAAGAACAACGTAAGGGACGTTTAACAAACTTTTAAATCTAATCTGAAAGGTTATCAAGCCCCTAGTCTGTGCTTTAGAGATGATACAGGAGAGCTAGGTATGACCGACAGGGAAAATTGCGACATTTTGGCTCAGTATTTCAACAAGTTGCTCAATTGTTATGAGCCATCGCTAAAACTATCCAACTCCCTTCCCATTCAAGGTCTTCCCAATTCTCAGCCACCTTGTAAGACGGAAATTAAGCTGACCATAGACAGTCTGAAACATAATAAAGCTGCTGGGGAAGATTCCATAGTGGCGGAACTACTGAAGCTGGCGAATGAGGATACTCTGGACATATTAGTCTACCTCTTCCAGGAGATTTGGAGAACGAGTACTATACCAGTTGAATGGCAATCAGCACTAATCCATCCTCTTCACAAAAAGGAGACAAGAAGAACGTTGACAATTACATAGGTATATCGATAGTTCCTGTTCCATACAAGATTCTTTCTAAAGTACTCAACAAAATCGAAGCTCATCTTGATCAACAGATTGGCGAATACCAGGCTGGTTTCCGTAAGG
This sequence comes from Meconema thalassinum, assembly GCA_946902985.2. Classification (NCBI taxonomy): domain Eukaryota; kingdom Metazoa; phylum Arthropoda; class Insecta; order Orthoptera; family Tettigoniidae; genus Meconema; species Meconema thalassinum. Next base: position 68,485,484 of record OX336392.1, on the reverse strand, counting down.
GCCGATCCTGCCCAGAACAAATTTTCAATCTGAAGAACATCATCAGATACAAGAAAACTGGGGGGTCGAATATGTGGTCGTATTCGTGGATTTCCAAAAAGCAAACGCTTCGATTGATCGAGATTCATTATTGAATGTTCTAGAAGAGTTTGGGGTGGATGATTCATCCAGAAATTTGATTAAACAGACTCTCACCAACACAATATCTGAGGTAAAATTCAAGAATGAAATTTCAGAGCCCTTCGAGATAAAAACCTGGGGTCAGACAAGGAGATGGACTTTCTCCACTTCTTTTCAATTGTATCTTAGAAAAGGTAATTCGAGAATGGAGAAAATCACTCAACAAAGAAGAAGGAAATGAAGATCAGTTTCGATTAGGCTCCAAACACAAGGGAGTGTATGTTGACTGTCTGGCGTTCGCAGACGACGTAGCCATATTTGCAAACAACACCAGTTCAGCAATCAGGAAGATAAACCATCTGAAAGAAACAGCAGAGAAAGTAGGACTACAAATTTCATGTGAGAAAACGAAATATATGACTAACATCCGTGAAGGTCCAGAATGGTTGTTCACAGACCATGGAAAGATTCGAAGAGTCAAGAAGTTTAAATAACTTGGTGAAGTAATCCAAGAGAATGGGCTATAACAAGAAGCGACCAATATCCGCATCCTGAAACTAGAGCGAGCGTTCCAACTGACTGAAAACATCTACAATAAGAAAATGCTAAGTATAGGAGCCAAACTAATGCACTACAGCACTGTTGTCAAACCAGAAGGTTTATATGCTTCCGAGACCCTGTGTATGAATCGGAGGACAAGTCAATCAGCTACTTAAAAGAAAACGCAGACTACTACGGTAGATCTTGGGCAACAGATGGGTTGACGGAAGGTTCGACTGATATCAAATAAAGAAGTATACAGAATGATGGAACCGATAACAACAGCAATTAGAAAATGAAGATTGCTGTTTTATGGACACATCTTCCGTATGAATAATGACCGGCTCACAAAGAAAGTCTGGATTTTTCTTAAACCGAAGATCTCCAAGTTGAAATGGTTCCAAGAGTGTGAGAAAGATATGAGACAGGTGGGCATTACGGTGGATAAAATCAAAGACAGGAATAGTTTCAGAAGGATGGTGAAAAGCTATCAGGGTTTTATGGTGGAGGCGGAACCCAGAAGACGAAGAGGCCCTTTGACAGAGGAGCGGAAGAACAAGCTGATGGGCTCAAGAGATACTGGCAAGATATGAAAGCCGGCAAACGAACAAGACGCAGACACTGAAATGAGAGTGGTTGTTAACACGCAGTCCATAGAGGCTCAAGTCGACAGTAAAATAATAATAAAAATAATAATAATAATAATAATAATATTAATAATAATATGTAAATTGCGCCGTATGGTTCGAAAGCTTTGACTTTGTGTAGACAAGGACAAGTCGACAAATTAATTAATGGATAACGAAGGATATTACGAAATGGAGTTGGTTTCAAGAAAGTGAGGAAGACCTGATGTGAATTGTTATTCCAGAAAAGAAAATCTACGATAGATTTGAATTTCGACAAATGGTTAAAAACTATCAAATTTTTGAAGTATAAATCTGAGTCCAGGAGACGGTGAGGATCTCTTCCAGAATACGAAAGAAGTCACTGTTTTATGTACCTAATAAATACTGGAAGGATATCAAGGCCAGTAGAAGAACGAGATCTAGACACAAATGAAATTGATTGTCAAAAAGAAAATTTTAGAGGCTTAATTCAAATTAAGAAAATAATAATAATTTCAGTGTCACGGGGTTCCCTTCTAAAGCTAAATCCACAGTTGTGGCGTTGCTTGCGACGGTATAAGTGTCTCAGCATACTTACCCGACAGCAGGAACATAAGTTTTGAATCCAAAATCAGATTTTTGAAACTTATTCCAATTCATATCTAATAAATTAATAGTAATATTCAGTGATGTTAGTCCCTTGAGATGGGATAGTATTTGACATTTCATCATTGCTTAGGATGAGCAGTGTTCCAACTACTCGAGTTGGGTTACATCGTGTGTAATATATTGCTAAAGACCAGTTCATTAAAACAATAGCCTGGGGGGCTTGGTTCATTAAACACAGCATGACTTGAATAAGTCTAGAATACATCACTACTGGCAGCAGAATTGAACTGTGGCTCTCAATGTCGACAGCAATTTTCCGGTTTAATTATTACAAGCAAGCTAGCAAACAGGCAAGCAGCTGATAGGAATCTTGCTCTGAGAGTCAACATATTCCCAACTAACAGCAGTGTGGTTGTCATGCAGAATGGGGACCCTAGATTAATCTCTGACACCGGGGGAAAAGAAGGCTTAAGTATGATGTCATTATGAATTTATTCTCACGTCCTGCAAAAACCTGCCATTAGGCATGCGTGCTCGTAGGCGGAGGCGAAGCTAATGATGGATAATCTCGGTTGGTTCACAATAAGAGTTTCAAGAATTTACAGGAATAAACAGGTATGCGCGCGAGCACGCAAGCAAGTCAGAGCTGAAACAATGACTTGGTGAAGATGAGCACAGCGCTGCATGAGCCTGCGTTAGATCCGGGAGTAGGAGTCATGACTCATCTCCCAGACAAGTGTCCTGTGTGGCAGAGGATGACACAATATTATACCAGCACCCGTCATCACGAGATACAAAAAACAACTGCCTATGAGAGTTTCCAACTAAAAACTACAAGCTCTGTGAACTTGCGGGATGAAGGGCAGAAGCATGGTAGGAGCAGGCGAGAATTGAGAAGCCTGTCGACAGCCCGCCGTGTAACCTGACATTCTCGTCTATTCCAATACTGCTAACATAGGGTCTTTTCTGAAACCAGTGTGGTGTTACGAATAAGTCAGTGAGTCACCGACCAATGTAGTTGGTTCGGTACTATGCACGGACCGAGAAACCTCATCACTAGGGTTCGCAAGTTGAAGACATAAAGAAGTACAAAATATGCAAGCAAATATGCCCTAAAAACTATAAAATATGACCTAAAATCTATGAAATATGACATGAATTTTTGGGATAGGTTGAGTATCACTAACATAAAGTAAATGCTAAATGACGTCCGTAGAGGAGCGCCTTCTTGAAATCAGGTCTCCTAAACCTGCTATCTGCCTGTTCAGGGAATATATATCCACTACACTATTCGGAAATCCTGTGTTTGAAACTCGACGTAGATAACACGTACCTTGTTAGCGACGCCTCAATTTAAACAACAATGCTGAAATTATAACCAAATATGACCTTATATCACTAAAATATGACCAAATATAACCAAAACAATAAAAATGGCTGAAATATGCATTTATAGGCAACATCAAATTGTTTTAAACGTGGTCAGGGACCCGTCATTCAAACTTATTTTTCAGATTTCGGGTAAAATGAGCTCATGAAAAAAATATGACTTTACCTTAATATCCGAACCTTACTCATCACTCGTCAACACCATTTCTCATAGTCCGCGATGCACATTCCTCTCAGGTTCACGCAGCTTAGACTCGAGCAGTAGTCTACTTACTCTGCTTATGCTGGATCATCTTCAATATAACATTGGCTCGGAAATACTTGTAGAAGAAGATTCTTGCAATTATTTGAGCGTTCACGTAAGGAATGATATGAAATGGAGTAGTCATGTAGGATGTGTAGTTTTGAAAGCTTGCAAATCCCAGTACTTTGCCATGAGAGTATTAAAAGGAAGTAGTACCTCTGCTAAAGAATTAGGATATTTGTCACTTGTTAGACCTACTGTATTCTTGAATACACCTCGGCGGTTTGGGATCCATATCAAGTAGGGATCATCAATGAGTTGGAAATGGTACAAAAAAGGCTGTTGGATTTGTGCTCAGTGACTTTAATCCCAGGAGCAGTGTGAGCCGTATGTTAAAGAAACTTGGGTGGGAATCACTTGAGGCCAGGAGGATGAAATCTAGACTCTGCGCTACGTACAACAAGTATACAAATCAACCAGTATGGGGTGAGCTTAGCAAACGTATGGGAAAGCCTACTTACATGAGTAGGAGTGATCATTCTTTCAAAGTTAAGGTCCGACAACAGCGTACAAATTATGGTAAATATTTATTCGTAAACCGTGTCATTGATAACTGGAATTCTCTACCTGCCGCAGTCTTAGAGCCTTTTTCCAAACATATAGGTGTGTTTAAGAATAGACTGACGATTTGTGTAAATACTCCGGTGTAATTGTTATTGAATTGTTATGTATAATTATCTATTTGTTATGTATAAGTACTGTATATCCAATTTGCCACCGGGGGACACACTCCCAATTGCAAATAAATGAATGAATGAATTAATTAATTAATGAATGAATGAATGAACCAGTCCCTTCTTCGAAGAAAAACTGATTTTTCTATTTACATTTCATTTCATTTGATACGCACTGCTTCGTGAATGTGTTAGTTTGAGTTTGTTTCTCGACTTATTTATTACACAAAAGTTTGGTGCTTTTCAGTCGGTCAACACGAATGTATCCAAATGAGTTGAGTTATGCCCTGATCCTGAAACAAATTACACGAGATTAATAAATAGCTTACACTTGGATGACCAGTTTCCATCGTCAAGCGATCATCATCAGATCCATTACACTTAGGCTATAAAATCTATGTCTGAAAATATGGGTGGAAAATATGTACAATATGTACACTTGTTTAGTTGCAGTTTTGTTAATGCAACTCGTCAGTATTTGTTGGTTGTAGTCTATTTGATGTTTTGGTGAGAAGAGGTGATAGAACTCCGGAATTTGCCTGTTTGGAGTGACTTCTGATTGTACTGTGTTGTACAGGCTACTTATCTGGTTAGGGTCTTGTGCGGTCCGGCAGTGAGCAGTTCACTTGGACACTCGCAACACTTGTCGAGTGTACATATTGTTAATTTTTCACCCGTATTTTCAGACATAGATTTTATATCCTAAGTGTAGTGGATCTGATGATGATCGCTTGACGATCGAAACTGGTCATCTTAGTGTATTCATTAATCTCATGTAATTTTTTTCAGGATTAGGGCATAACCCAACTCATTTGGGTATATTCGTGTTGACCGACTGAAAAGCACCAAACGTTTGTTTACTAAGGCAACACTGAAAAATGGCTTCAAACACCATAATGTTATATATTACATTTGGCTTAACAAAGCCCAAGTATTTCGTGAGTTGTATTGGGGAATGCATTGCCCGTTTGGACGGGTATTTCTACGGAGCTAGCCAACAGGTGGGAATCCTCTGTCTTGTTAAAGGTTAGTTGATTTTTGCCATTTATAGAGATGTTGCAGTGTTCGACCATCTAGAAGCGACATATTGAAGACGACAAATTGGGATTCGGCAGAATTCTCTCCATTGTTGGATGACTTCATCTTTTTGAAATGTTATGCGCTGTTCAGTATCATTATACCGGTTCGAAGCAACAACACATAGCTCTCAGCAGCGATGTCCAATAGACAGTCCATTAAGGTGGATTTACATTGACTTTTAATCTTGTTTTTTTATGTATTTTCTATTTTTTTTTTTTTTTTTGTGAAATTTCATAATTAATGTTATTATTGGCTTTACGTCCCTTTTAACTACCCTGGCTTTTAGAGACGCCGGTGTGCCGGATTTTGCCCCAAAGGGGATCTTTAACGTGCCAGTAAATGTACTGACACGGCTCCCTCGCTTTGCGCACCCTCAAATTCCAGCTGACTGCGCCAGATTTCGAACCTGCAACCTTCGACTCAGCAAGCGAGAACGTTACCCCTGAGCCACGCAGCCAGACTTGTGAAATTTCATTTATTTACATTCTATTGCTATTGTAAGTATATCCATTTTATATTTGTATTTGTTAACATAGTTTCTAAGATTCTTTTTATTTAATCTCCGCTGACGAAGGTATCATTGTTATACCGAAACATGTTCGTTTTAATTTAATTATTAAACTTCTTAGTGTTTGACAAGGCGGATTTTATAATTGAAGGTTATCCATTGGTCAAATTCTGTTTATTTCCGATTCCGACAGTATTAAGGTATCCGAGCTCAGAGTGTCTTCCATTTTCCTGCCTAATAACCTGATAGAGGGGTAATCTACAATCTATACAGATACCAGGCAGCAGTTGTTCGAGCCAAAGGACATGTGGAAGAAGCTGGTATTCAGAAAGGTGTAAGGCAAGGCTGCAACTTATCACCCATATTTTTCAATCAATACATTGGACATACAATGAAGGAAATTGGAGGAAAATTCAGAGTAGGAGTGAAGATTCAAGGAGAAATAATTTCAAGTCTGAGATTTGCTGATGACATAGTCATCTTAGCTGACACACCAGAGGATTTAAATGCGTTTCAAATGGTATGGATTCTGTCTTGAGGAAGAAATTCACGATGAAAATTATTAAATATAAAACAAAAATATTGGAATGCAGCCGAATGAAATCAGAAGCCCCTATGGACGTCAGATTCACCGGTGAAAAACTAATTCAAGTAGGAGACTTCTGTTGCTTACCAAGCAAATTAACCAGTAATGGACGAAACAAAGGGGATATAAAAAGTAGGTTGGCCCGGGCAAGGAAAGCATTTATACAGAAAAGGAGACTGTTGACATCGAATACTGATTTAGGTATTAGAAAATAGTTTTAAAAAGCCTTTGTCTGGAGCGTGGCACTCTATGGAAGTGAAACGGTTACTGTTGATGCAGCAGAAAATAGGAGAAATGAAGCATTTGAAATGTGGTGTTACAGGGGAATGATGGAGATCAGATGGGTAGATAGAGAAATAAATGGTTGGTTGGTTCCTCAGTTTAGGGGCTGCGACAACGCAGTCATGTAGCCCCGTGTACTTTGGGTGTGTGTAGAATCTGTCTGATAACCTGTGTTAATTGTGAAGACTGTATTAATGTGTGTATCAGTTTTAATTCAAGTAAGCACTGCAGACGATCAATTTTCAGAAATAAATGAATAGGTATTAAGGCGATTGGGAGAGAATAGATGTTTCTGGCGACTGCTAATGAAGTGTAGAGATAGGTTGGTAGGACACTACGACAACCAGAAATAGCAAACTTAGTTAGACTATGGAAGGAAGGGTCGAGGACAACAACTGTAAGGGCAGACCAAGATTAGAATGTATTAAACAGATTGCCTCGAATGTGGGGTTTTGTAGCTATGTACAGATGAAACGATTAGCTCAGGACAGGGAGGCATGAAGGCCTGCATCAAGCCAGGCGCTTGCCACGGTGGGTGAGTGGTTATAGTGTCGTACTACCAATACCAAGATTGCAGGTTCGCCCCTGGCCATGGTAAGTGATTTTTGAAAGGCAACAAAAATCACGACACTCATGTCATACGTTGTTGGCATGTTAAAGAACCCATTTTAATTCAGTAGGCCGAGTTCATAATGGCAAATTTAATCTCGGGATTTTCCGCCAACACAATAGTTCTTCCTTTCTCTACTAGAAAGCGCTATAGTGTCAAGGAGCTTAGATATCTAACCTCCTTGAATTTCATAGCGCTATTAGGAACAACAAAATTCGAGTTGCAAGCTGCCCTCTGGGTGTCAATTAACAAAGCTTGCACCTGGCACCCGAGGCCATACGGTATTATTATTATTATCAAACCAGGCAAAAGACTGAAGACTCAAACAACAACAATAAGCTGTTAACCACATTCTCATCATGATATCCAATGCCTACTTTAATTAATTTATTTTTTTATTTATATTTTATTTAGTCAATTTACCCTCTAGGTTGGTGGTTCCCTCGGACTCAGCGAGGGAACTCACCACTACCGCCTCTATGGGCAGTGTCCTGGAGCTTGGAACACCTGGTCGGAATGGATACAACCGGGGAGATGTGATCAGCACTTCGCCCAGGCGGCCTCACCTGCAAAGCGAACAGGGGCCTCATGAGGGATGGGAAGGAATGGAAGATTGGGATGGATAGGCGAGGAGGAGGGAAGGAGGCGGCCGTGGCCTTACAGTAGGTACCATCCCGGCATTTGACCGAAGACGAAGTGGGAAACCACGGAAAACCACTTCGAGGATGGCTGAGGTGTGAATCGATCCCCCTCTATTCATTTGGACCACCTGAGGCTGAGTAGACCCCGTTCCAGTCCTCATACCACTTTCCAAATTTCGTGGCAGAGCCGGGAATCGAACCCAGGACCTCCGGGGCGGCAGCTAACCATGCTGACCGCTACGCTACGGAGGGGACTTCTGCCTACTTTAAGAGGCGCTAAATATAGCAGGGTGTGGGTAGCCACAACCTGGGTCATGTACACCTTCAAGGGATCTTGGCTGGTGATCTTGGATGTTGGCAATTCCGAGGGATTTCTGAGCTTCACCAATTTGTTTGCATTTTTACCAGTGACTTTGGTGCGGACTCTCTCCTCTTTTCTTTTCTATTTGGCTGTCATGTCTCTATCTCGTTTTAAGTGCTTCAACTGAGAGAGCTGAGGGAATATATCCCCTCCTTTATTTCCCCTATTATTTACTGTCTTCGCCATTTCTCCTTCTAGTTCGTAAGCAAATTTCAAGTAAATAGTTAGTAGCAGAATTAAAAGTTGAAATAGTAATCATTATCTATATCTGCACCATAGGGGAAGATGATCTCGCTGTTGCACACTCGGAATAACACAAGCAACGCTCACTACCATTTAATTTTCCTTTTTTTTTTTTTTTTGTCGTATGGACTCTTGAGAAACAGAGTGCAGGTATTTCTAGTCGACGCCCGTGGGAGACCTGCCCGTCGGGATGAGAGATGGAATGGATGAAGATGAATGAAACTGGGCAAGAATTGGGAAGGAAGCGGCCGTGGCCTTTCAGTACCGTCCCAGCATTTGCCTGGTGTTGAAAATGGGGAAACCACGGAAAAACATTTCAAGGACGGCTGACGGTGGGGCTCGAACCCACGCATCTACCGAGTCAGCAGAGAGCTTGGCCTCATGACCTAATGCTGCGCTTTTAGCAAGCGTAGCCACAGCTGTCGGTATTTAATTTATTGTAAATAGCTCAATGAAAATTGAGTGATAACATTACACAAATGGCCAATTTATTGGAATAAATATTCGTTTCCCTATTCATTGACAATTGACCCTTATCTCATCTTTTCTGATACCCTCATTTATCGTGGGTCAGACCTCTTCTATTCTTTTCCATGGCATCTCCTAAAAGGAACTGAACGAGGCACTAATGGAGGCAGAGAGTGTTTAGCACCTCCATGCAGAGTGAACCTTGGATAGTGCTACACCCTTAACGGTTCAAGGCTGGTGAGGTCGCTGAGGAGCTAGAATATAGCTAGTTTCTTTAAGTGCGCTGATACGGATTATGAAATGGTACGTGTACAAATCTCGGATAATAGAAATAAATTCCATAAATTCCACCTTAGTGCGTATAGAGCGCCTAAAGATAACTTTTCTCTCCTCAATCCCATGTCGTCGCATTTGATAAGAGCGTTGAAAATCCCTCTGTATGCCTTCCTTCGGAGGGGAAGTAAAGACGGCGGTCCCATGTCATAGACTTATGGCATGTAAAAGATCCTTCTACTAATTACACTTGTGTGAAGCTAAATTAAAGGTTAGATTTGACTAACGCTCATATGTTCCAACGTTTGTCGCCAGGTGTCGACTGCGGTGGCATCTAGTAAACAAGTTAAGAACCAGTTGTTGTTGACAGTGGCATTTGGTAGCAAAAGTAGGAACTACTTGAAAATTGAATGTCTGCAGTTCTTACCTGAATTAAAAACAGATAACACACACTAATACAGCCATCACAATTAACACCGGTTATCAGATAGAATCTACACACTCCCAAAGTACACGGGGCTACATGACCGCGTTGTCGCAGCTCCTAAAGTAAGTAACCAACCAACAACCTGTATGGTAAAACTTGTACGGGTAATGCTATGAAAAAGAGCATAATAATTGCGGAAGATTTAAACCACCCCAAAGTAGATTGGTCTGGTGAGTCAACTAGCCGTGGTCTACTCAGAGCGCTGCAAACAAATTCTTAAGGAAGAGGGGATATTCCCAAGTAGTTGACTACCTTAGTGAAATGAAAATCCACAGCCTGCTTCCAGTCGACCGACCGGGTCAGGGAATGGAATGAATGAAGCCCCCATCTAGCGGCGAGTATATGAACTGTGCCGGATGCCGAAACCTGTCGCACTCCCCTGGGGCAATGATTAAATGAATGACTGATGAAATGCAATACTACCTTAGATGTTTATCTCGTAAGGCCTGTTGAGGTATTCGAATGAGCTATTTGTAGGATGGTCATCGGAAGAAAATCATATTAATATCCTGTGGAGTTACTTTTAGAAAATTTTAATTAGCGCTATTGATAAATTTGTCCCATTTAAATTACTGAAACAAAACCCATATCCTGAGTATTACGCACTAGAAATCAGGAGTTTAAAACGGAAAATTTGGAAATTATACAATAATAGATTTGATAGTGACAAGTAGATGTTGAAATTTAAGTCCTTATTAAGAGAGCTCGTCTTAAAAAATATTTTATAAGATAATAATAATAATAATAATAATAATAATGTTAAAAATGTGACATGAAATGACCCTGTTCCTTATAAACGAAGATTAAGTCCTGAAGATTAAGAACTTAAGTCAATAATAATTTGTACTATTTATTGTACCGGTTTCGACCACATTGTGGTGTTCCTCAGCGCAAATACTGTGAATAGAGAAGCAAGACTTACAGTACATTAAAAATTTGAACATGAAAGAAGGTTGTTCTAAAAAAATATTTATAATAAATGAACAGTCTAAAAGCTAAAAAACTAAAAAACACGTACACTAACATTTAAAAAAATGAGATCAGTTACAAAAATATGTTAATTCGAAAGAAATAAATCTTGAAATGAAACCGGCTTGAGGAAGGAAACAGAGATCGAGAAAAGGATTAAGATGGAAACGAGAAACAAATTCTAGATTGTCAAGAAGGAGAACTTACGTGGATATTATGTAGACAACATTTTTGACAAATCCCGTCCTTGAAATGGTTTCCGTGGTCTCCCACTTTCAACTCCAGGCAAATGCTGGGACGGTACCTTCTGACAGGCCACGGCTGCTTCCTTTCTCTTCCTTGCCCAGTTTCATTCATTTCATCTCTCATTAACTTCACTCATGAGATTGGCGTCAGGAAGGGCATCCGGCCATAAAAACCATCTGCCACAAAGACTTCCATCGCATCTCATCCCCGACCCCGTTGAAGAAAACGGGAATAATAAGGGGTAGACATCTTACATGCATTGAACGTGAATCAAACCCGGTTCACCTTTATGAAAGATAAACATCTTGATCGCTGCGCCACCACGCTCCTCAGGTTGAAGAAGAATAAGAGTTGACCAAGAGAGATCGATAAGAAGGATGAAGAAGAGGAACATGCAGAGGTTCCATGGTTGCCAACCCACGTCCACCTAGTCACAAGGACGCGATGGGTCACGCTGTCGCCTGAGTTTCAATGACTCGCATTATACGGTACAGCGAGTGAAATGTAGCTGTCGATAAAGTCAAATACTTGCCGTATCACGTACCGGGTTGTTAATTAGCGAGTGCGAGATCAGCTGATAAGTCCATTGTTGCGGCTAGGCTGACAGAGAGAGGCCAAGACCTCCAGAATCCGGGTGAGAGCCTCTGGCGCCATGTAGTGGGTTCGCTTCTCGGAGGATTGGATTTTCTCACGTTCGTGATTCAACAGACATCGCACCGTAATGCTTGGTCTTCATTCTTCGTAAGCCTTCCCGCCCCAGCGCCTCACAACAAATGGGGCGTGGGTTGGAGACCACGGGACGCCAGGTGGCAACTTCGTTACTACTAGGGATGTTCAAATGAAAAGGTACGAAACGATACTGTGGGTGCAATTTATTCGTTACTAGCAACCCGGCCAGTCTTCGCCCGGGAACAGTTGTGAATGCATTACGTGATAAGCGCTTCTTTACGATGCCAATGAACTACGACCTATATCCGTTTTACGTCTCGGCATGATGGGTTAAAATCACTGACTGGACTATTAACTATATTTTCATGGAGATGAATGTGCAACACATTCTTGCCAGACGTAATTTAAGAATGGCGAGGTGCATGAAACACAAATCCCCCTTCCGTCCAATCTTAAAAAACTTATAATGGACGGTATATTGAATATAGAGATGTGCTCTCGCGTTCATTTTTGTAGAACATTTCATGCTGAACAATTCTTACACTCATTGTATATTGATATTATTAACGGTTTGCCCAGCGTAAGTTTAAAAAGCGCACGGACGCAAGGATTTTTTTTCGACTTTTCCACTGAAATCGTAACTGCACGGCTTCCTTCGATTATAAATAATTTATTTTCTACAGACATCATCCTCAAGAAATCCTTTACAGAATGGTGAAAACCGCATCAAAATCCATCCAGTGGTTCTCGCGTTTACCCGTAACATCCAAGAATCGGGGACTTGGTTTTATACTAAGTAGAGATTCAAAAGTAATCACCACAGGCCTGTGCACAGGTGTCCCATTGCATCATAAGCCGCAGGATTCCCCGTTCCCAGAAGTTTTGTGGTTGTGAAAGGAGCCAATCCTGTACGGTGTCATTTCGTTCGTCGTCCGTTTGGAAACGTTTTCCCATGAGATGATTTTTTAAATGACCAAACAGACGGAAGTCGCAGGGTGACAAATCCAGGTTGTAGGGCGGAGGCTCAAGTTGCTCCCACTTGAACGTGGCCAATACACCTTGTGTGGCGTTAGAGACGTGTGGGTGAGCGTTATCATGGAGCATAATCACTCCCTTCGTGAGCCGTCCAGGCCGTTTGTTTTTGATGGACTTGCGTAGGCTACGGAGTGTCGCACAATACACGTCACTGTTAATGGTTCGTCACAAGGAAAAGCGTTTCCAATCGGACGACGAACTAAAGGTCACCGTACAGGTTTGTCTCCAGTCACAACCACAAGACTTCTGGAGACAAAACCCTGCGGCTAGTGATGCAATGGGACACATGATCACAGGCCTGTGTTGATTACTTTTGAATAACGAATAAATTGTACCCACAGTATCGTTTCGTACCATTTCATTTGAACACCCCTCATAAATCATATAGAGGCTTGCTGGTTGTCTTTAGAATTTGTATAATACCCTTTGTTATTACTAGGGACCGGATTCTTAGGTTTTTACTGACTTTTTCCTTACTTCCAAATACAAAAATTTAAAAAAAACTTTAATACATGTCCGAATGACACTTGAAAGTGCCATATTCATAAATTATGTAGTACCTAAAAAAACTAAATGATATGAGGGAACGCAAATATACCTAATTGCAGTTTTATTCCATTTCATTATCTTCTTTTCGAATCACCCACATTGGGGTACGTCAGATCAATCACTTCTTAGATGCTTGTGCTCTCCTTTTCTCCCAATACTTCTTCATTCTTGAGTCGTCCAGTTCCAAAACTCATTTAATCCACTTGTGAATAAGAATCATTTTCATGAGAAACGTTTCTCTGGACTTTGCCTCACGTATCTTTTGTGTTTGTTGTTTTCTACTTTTTGCTTTGTGTTTTTGGTTCTTGGTTTTGTATTTGCTTTGTGCTTTTGCTTTTGAATTTTACGTTTTGCTTTTCATTCTTGGTTTTTGTTTTGTGTTTGTTTTCTGCTTTTGCTTTTCTCTTTGAATTTTGCTTTTTGCTTTTTGCTTTTTGTTTCTTCATTTTTGTTTTCTGCTTTTGCTTTTGTTTTTGAATTTTGCTTCATGTTTTTGGTTTTTGGTTTTGTGTTTGTTTTCTGGAAAATCAAAATAAAACATAACAATATAAAATAAAATAAAACAAAATAAACAAAACAAAATCAAAATAAAACAAAATTAAATTAAAAATATAAGAAATAAAAAATAAAATAAAACAAAACAAAAAATTAAACAAAACAATTTTAAAGGAAATAAAACGAAATAAAATAATACAAAACAAAATAAACGAAAAAAAATCAAAATAAAACAACAAAACAAAAATTAAAATTAAAGAAAGCAAAATAAAACAAAATTAAACAAAACAAAATAAAACAAAATAAAATAAAACAAAATAAAATAAAATAAAAAATAATATAAAATAAAATAAAATAAAACGAAATAAAGTAAAATAAAACAATGTACAATAAAATAAAATAAATTAAAATAAAATTATTAAATATATAATTTTACGACATGATCCCTATTCACAAGTGGATTAAACAAGTTTTGCAACTGGACGATTCTGATTCTGATCTCCTCTTTCTTTCCTCTTGTGATATCTGCATCGGTTTTCTGGAGACGGCTCTGGCTAGGAACTTCTTGGTGTTGTCTTTGGTCACGGTTTTGGCTGTACCATTCATCAACATGATTTCAGTAATCTGGAGCTCTAGCAGGTCCTTTTCCACTTCCGTAACCCTATTAGGTTTGACCCTATTTTTGGAAAAGAAGTCAAAGATTTTCTTGGTTATTCGGGCAGGATTCATCCGGTAGATGGGTCCATAGAAATCAATCCTTCTTTTCCTTATGGTATCTGAAAGACTCTCCGACTTCACATACAGGGTGTCGTTCCTATAGAAAACTTGTTTGGAATTTAGGACCTATGATCTTCCTCAAAATTTTTCTCTCTTTGATTTCCAAATTTTCTATTTACATTTACTGTAGTATATTTGAATTTTTAGGTCATATTTTTAGAAAGAAAAACCACAATACAGTGTTTATCCTCCTAGCTCTAGATGAGTGAGAGAAATCCCACCTGCCAGAAATTGCAAATACTTTCAGCACTTTTCAGCTTATACTGTATCTTATTGTTTGGTTTTCTCCGTCAGGAAAGTGGGGATAAATCTCTAATTGCTTCCCACGGTGGGTGAGTGGTTATCGTGTCGGACTGCCAACCCCAAGCTTGCAGGGTCGCTCCTGGCCGTGGTAAGTGATTTTTGAAAAGCAACAAAATCACGGTACGCATGTTACAGAACCCATTTGAATTCAGCAGGCCATGTTCATGATGGCAAAAATAAACTCGGGATTTTCCGCCGACGCAAAGAGTTCCTCCTTTCTCTACTAGAAAGCGCTACAATGTCAAGCAGCTTAGATATCTAACCTCGTTGACTTACATAGCCCTCCAAGGAGCGACAAAGTTCGAATTAACAAAGCTTGCACCCGGCACCTGAGGCCATACGACATTATTATTATTATTTATCTCTAATTGTTTCCAAGTTCCCTATATTCTAAATACACAAAGTTAGTTAAACGGGCAGGAGTGTAAAAAATCACCTCTGGCATCGTTGGTGTTATTGCATTTGAATTATAAACATATTTAAGGAGAGCAAATATTGCCTAAAAGTACAGTATGAATTTCTCGGTAATAAGGTGATAAAGGACTTATCAATATGTAAAATATTTACACTCTCGTTACGATCAGATTTTCTACTAACAATTAGGCATTAATGTTAAGCTCTGCCCAGATTATATCAACTTTTGCAACACTTTAAACATAAGAAGCTATTTAAAACCCTATTCTACCTATTTAAAACCTAAAACAAAACTATAAGGTGCGTTCAAAAAGTAACGAGCGGAGGCATGGAATGCCCAAACCGGTGACGACATCGGCTAATCGTGGCGTGTGTAACGAGGTGTGGTTCCGACCAGAGCGTGGAAGGTCACAGCCCATCGCTAGAGGGCACGTCACGTGACAATACAAAGCGAGCAGCAGCATGCATCAATCGTCCAACGCTGCCAGTCGCATTGCAAACAGTGACATGGATGCGTCAAACGAAGAGCAAAGATATGTTGTTCGGTTTCTGACAGCGGAAGGAGTAGGGGGAACGGACCTTCATCGCCGAATGTCACAAGTGTACGGCGAACACTGTATGTGCCTTGCAAGGGTCAAGGCGTGGCACAAGCGCTTCAGGAAAGAACGGGTGTCGTTAGTCGATGATGCCCGGTCTGGGGCACCCCCCTGCATTACCGATGACAACGTCCAGCTGGTTAATGTACTCATTACCCAGGACCGCCGAGTGACAGTGAACGCCATAGCCGCCGTGGTCGGATTGAGCGTCGGAAGTGTGCACACCATCATGAAGGAACGACTGCACTTGCGCAATGTGTGTGCCCATTGGGTGCTCCACAGTCTTCAACCACACCAGGAAGCATGTCGAAGGGCCCACTGTCTTGGTCATCTGCAGCGAGGGAAGGGAATAGGTTCCTGGCACGAGTGGTGGATGGAGATGAGTCATGGTGTCATCACTTCGAACCAGAATCCAAACGACAAAGCCTCCAGGGGAAGCATCTACGGTCACAACCACCCAAAAAGGCCAATGCCATCCACACGAGGGCAGGAAAGGTAATGTAATTATGCCTCCAGCTCGTTACTTTTTGAACGCATCTTATATTTTATGTTTTTGAAAACATAGAACGAGAATTTTGAAAACATAAAAATCTGGTCCCTAATAATAACTGTGTGTACAGTAGTGTGTGTGCTTGTCATTGAGGCTAGGATTCAAAACGTAGTTGTTGGACATGGTGGTCATTTAGCGCCGTGTACATGGGTGAGTGTAGAATTCTGTCTGATAACTAGTGTTATTGTGATTTGTAATTAAGGTGAGGATTAGGAACTATCCCGGCATTTGCCTTGAGTAGAAGTGAGAAACAACGGAAAACTACTTCCAGGATGACTGAGGTGAGAATCGAACCTACGTCTTCTCAGTTTGCCTCGCGAGGGTGAATGTACCCAGTTTCAGCTATTTAACCAGAATTAAATTTTTTGCTTGAGTCCGGAATCGAACCCGGGCCTCCGGGGTGACAGTCTAGTACTCTAGCCGCTACACCAGGAAGTGGACTGAGGTGTCCTTGGTCTAATATTTCAAACCAGCCCGGCATTTACCTGGAGTGAAATTGGGAAACCACGGAAAAACTTTGTTGTTTTTGTTGTTGATTCAATTATGGGCTCGGTGTCATCGTGTTCATTGATATTATTTTCAGTTGGTCAAAACAGTATAATCCCAATTACTGGGACTTGAAAAAATCTGAAACAAATTACATTTGAACTATGTTTGTTGACGGTGAATGTGTAAACGTGGGTGATTACAAATAAGGTGTTCTGCATTATTGGTTTGTTGTTGGTTGTTTTCACTGCTCAAAAAGAGTTTTGCATATTGCGATTTAGTGATTTTTTGTCCGGGTCCGTGACTAAATTATTAGCACGCTAGACTTTGGCCCGAAGTGCCCCGGGTTCGATTCCTGGCCGAACCATCAGGGATTTTAATCTCCTGAGGTTAATTCCCGTGGCTCGGGGACTGGGTGTATGTGACGTCTTTTTCATCACTTCATCCTCATTACAACGCGCAGGTCGCCCACGAGCGTCGATTAGAAATATCTGCACTCGGCCTCTCTGGAGACCTCACCATGATTCATTCAGTGACTTGTTTATTTTTCTCTGTGCATGTAATCACTCTCTACACAATATAGGGTATATTCAAAGAAAAACCTCACATGATCTGCTTTGCAAAAGAGACAGAAAGACGAAAGGAATAACAAAAGTGATAATGTGGGACTTTGTATACATGTAGGGGCATATCAATACCGTGTATGGCCACTATGAGCTCTAAGAGCTATTCTACACGAGCGGGTAAACTGCCGCGATTCGCCCGCCTCCTATCGGACTGAACCTACAGTAATGAATTGGCCTGTCTACACGAGCGTTTTGCCGGTCGTGGGAGGAGACGTTCGAGACGCGTCGGGCGGGAAGCACGCCTCTGGAGGCGTCCTGCCCGCTAGCGGGAGACCCGCGTACGAAACTACACGTGACGTTTTGCAAGCAATTTACACGCGTCAGTTAACTCACGGCCGACTGGATGAGAGCTGCGCTCTCTATACCGGCCTTGACATTCCCAGTTAGAACGCATGCATAACGCTTAATTGGAAAATTTCCTCTATTTGCCGATAGAGCGCTTCCCCAGCCCATGTATAGGCGCAATTAGTAAACAGCTGTGCAGTGTGTTTCTCACTGTGATACGGTTAGACCAACGAAGATTTGTCTCAGTTTCAATTATTGTAAGTAGTCGGTATTAATATACTGAATTCCTCCTACGTTGTTTGGAGTGTTTGCTGATGAAATTGTAAAATGGTGGGGTAAATTATAAACTATGGTTTGAACGCCAGTGCTCAAATCCAGTAGGTCATTTTACACTTCGATAGAATAGAAGGCGCTTCTGTTCACGCGCCACATTTTGACCGCCACGTGTAGATTGCACAATGTTGGCGCGGTCTGCTATAGGCGGGTCACACGCCACGTTTTGACCGCACGTGTAGATTGCACAATGTTGGCGCGGTCTGCTCTAGGCGGGTCACACGCCACGTTTGGACCGCACGTGTAGATTGCACAATGTTGGCGCGGCCTGCTCTAGGCGCGTCACACGCCACGTTTGGACCGCACGTGTAGATTGCACAATGTTGGCGCGGTCTGCTATAGGCGGGTCACACGCCACGTTTAGGCCGCCACGTGTAGATTGCACAATGTTGGCGCGGTCTGCTCTAGGCGAGTCACACGCCGCGTTTGGACCGCCACGTGTAGATTGCACAATGTAAGCGCGGTCTGCTCTAGGCGGGTCACACGCCACGTTTTGACCGCCACGTGGAGATTGCACAATGTAGGCGCGGTCTGCTCTAGGCGGGTCACACGCCACGTTTTGATCGCCACGTGGAGATTGCACAATGTAGGCGCGGTCTGCTCTAGGCGGGTCACACGCCACGTTTGGACCGCACGTGTAGATTGCACAATGTTGGCGCGGTCTGCTATAGGCGGGTCACACGCCACATTTTGACCGCCACGTGTAGATTGCACAATGTTGGCGCGGTCTGCTCTAGGTGGGTCACACGCCGCGTTTGGACCGCCACGTGTAGATTGCACAAATGTGGTGCGGTCTTCTCTAGGCGGGTCACACGCCACGTTTTGACCGCCACGTGTAGATTGCACAATGTTGGCGCGGTCCGCTCTAGGCGGGTCACACGCCGCGTTTTGACCGCCACGTGTAGATTGCACAATGTAGGTGCGGTCTGCTCTAGGCGGGTCACACGCCGCGTTTTGACCGCCACGTGTAGATTGCACAATGTTGGCGCGGTCTGCTCTAGGCGGGTCACACAGCGCGTTTTGACCGTCACGTGTAGATTGCACTATTGTGGCCCGGGCTGCTCTAGGCGAGTCACACGCCGCGTTTTGACCGCCACGTGTAGATTGCACAATTGTGGCGCGGTCTGCTCTAGGCAGGTCACACGCCACGTTTTGACCGCCACGTGTAGATAGCACAATGTTGGCGCGGTCTGCTCTAGGCGGGTCACACGCCGCATTTAGATTGCCACGTGGAGATTGCACAATGTTGGCGCGGTCTGCTCTAGGTGGGTCACACGCCACGTTTTGACCGCCACGTGTAGATTGCACAATGTTGGCGCGGTCTGCTCCAGGCGGGTCACACGCCACGTTTTGACCGCCACGTGTAGATTGCTCAATGTTGGCGCGGTCTGCTCCAGGCGGGTCACACGCCGCGTTTTGATCGCCACGTGGAGATTGCACAATGTTGGCGCGGTCCGCTCTAGGCGGGTCACACGCCGCGTTTTGACCGCCACGTGTAGATTGCACAATGTAAGCGCGGTCTGCTCTAGGCGGGTCACACGCCGCGTTTTGATCGCCACGTGTAGATTGCACAATGTTAGCGCGGTCTGCTCTAGGCGGGTCACACGCCGCGTTCTGACCGCCACGCGTAGATTGCACAATGTTGGCGCGGTCTGCTCTAGGCGGGTCACACGCCGCGTTTTGATCGCCACGTGTAGATTGCACAATGTAGGCGCGGTCTGCTCTAGGCGGGTCACACGCCAAGTTTTGACCGCCACGTGTAGATTGCACAACGCAGGCGCGGTCTGCTCTATGCGGGTCACACGCCGCATTTTGACCGCCACGTGGAGATTGCACAATGTAGGCGCGGTCTGCTCAAGGCGGGTCACACGCCGCGTTTTGACCGCCACGTGTAGATTGCACAATGTAGGCGCGGACTGCTCTAGGATGGTCACATGCCGAATTTTGACCGCCACGTGGAGATTGCACAATGTAGGCGCGGTCTGCTCTAGACGGGTCACACGCCGCGTTTTGACCGCCACGTGGAGATTGATCAATGTTGGCGCGGTCTGCTCTAGGTGGGTCACACGCCACGTTTTGACCACCACGTGTAGATTGCACAATGTAGGCGCGGTGTGCTCTAGGCGGGTCACACGCCGCGTTTTGACCACCACGTGTAGATTGCACAATGTTGGCGCAGTCTTCTCTAGGCGGGTCACACGCCGCGTTTTCATCGCCACGTGTAGATTGCACAATGTAGGCGCGGTCTGCTCTAGGCGGGTCACACGCCGCGTTTTGACCGCCACGTGGAGATTGCACAATGTAGGCGCGGTCTGCTCTAGGCGGGTCACACGCCACGTTTTGACCGCCACGTGGAGATTGCACAATGTAGGCGCGGTCTGCTCTAGGCGGGTCACACGCCGCGTTTTGACCGCCACATGTAGACTGCACAATGTTGGCGCGGTCTGCTCTAGGCGGGTCACACGCCGCGTTTTGATCGCCACGTGTAGATTGCACAATGTTTGCCCGGTCTGCTCCAGGCGGATCACACGCCACGTTTTGATCGCCACGTGGAGATTGCACAATGTTGGCGCGGTCTGCTCCAGGCGGGTCACAAGCCACGTTTTGATCGCCACGTGTAGATTGCACAATGTAGGCGCGGTCTGCTCTAGGCGGATCACACGCCGCGTTTTGACCGCCACGTGTAGATTGCACAATGTTGGCGCGGTCTGCTCTAGGCGGGTCACACGCCGCGTTTTGACCGCCACGTGTAGATTGCACAATGTTGGCGCGGTCTGCTCTAGGCGGGTCACACGCCACGTTTTGACCGCCACGTGGAGATTGCACAATGTTGGCGCGGTCTGCTCTAGGCGGGTCACACGCCGCGTTTTGACCGCCACGTGGAGATTGCACAATGTAGACGCGGTCTGCTCTAGGCGGGTCACACGCCGCGTTTTGACCGCCACGTGGAGATTGCACAATGTTGGCGCGGTCTGCTCTAGGCGGGTCACAAGCCACGTTTTGACCGCCACGTGGAGATTGCACAATGTAGGCGCGGTCTGCTCTAGGCGGGTCACACGCCGCGTTTTGACCGCCACGTGGAGATTGCACAATGTAGGCGCGGTCCGCTCTAGGCGGGTCACACGCCGCGTTTTGACCGCCACATGTAGATTGCACAATGTTGGCGCGGTCTGCTCTAGGTGGGTCACACGCCGCGTTTTGATCGCCACGTGTAGATTGCACAATGTTGGCGCGGTCTGCTCTAGGCGGGTCACACGCCACGTTTTGATCGCCACGTGGAGATTGCACAATGTTGGCGCGGTCTGCTCTAGGCGGGTCACACGCCACGTTTTGACAGCCACGTGGAGATTGCACAATGTTGGCGCGGTCTGCTCTAGGCGGGTCACACGCCGCGTTTTGACCGCCACGTGGAGATTGCACAATGTTGGCGCGGTCTGCTCTAGGCGGGTCACACGCCACGTTTTGACCGCCACTTGTAGATTGCACAATGTAGGCGCGGTCTGCTCCAGGCGGGTCACACGCCACGTTTTGACCGCCACGTGTAGATTGCACAATGTTGGCGCGGTCTGCTCTAGGCGGGTCACACGTCACGTTTTGACAGCCACGTGGAGATTGCACAATGTTGGCGCGGTCTGCTCTAGGCGGGTCACACGCCGCGTTTTGACCGCCACGTGGAGATTGCACAATGTAGGCGCGGTCTGCTCTAGGTGGGTCACACGCCGCGTTTTGACCGCCACGTGTAGATTGCACAATGTAGGCGCGGTCTGCTCTAGGCGGGTCACACGCCGCGTTTTGACCGCCACGTGTAGATTGCACAATGTAGGCGCGGTCTGCTCTAGGCGGGACACACGCCGCGTTTTGACCGCCACGTGGAGATTGCACAATGTAGGCGCGGTCTGCTCTAGGCGGGTCACACGCCACGTTTTGACCGCCACGTGGAGATTGCACAATGTAGGCGCGGTCTGCTCTAGGCGGGTCACACGCCGCGTTTTGACCGCCACATGTAGATTGCACAATGTTGGCGCTGTCTGCTCTAGGCGGGTCACACGCCGCGTTTAAATCGCCACGTGTAGATTGAATAATGTTGGCGCGGTCTGCTCCAGGCGGATCACACGCCACGTTTTGATCGCCACGTGGAGATTGCACAATGTTGGCGCGGTCTGCTCCAGGCGGGTCACAAGCCACGTTTTGATCGCCACGTGTAGATTGCACAATGTAGGCGCGGTCTGTTCTAGGCGGATCACACGCCGCGTTTTGACCGCCACGCGTAGATTGCACAATGTTGGCGCGGTCTGCTCTAGGCGGGTCACACGCCACGTTTTGACAGCCACGTGGAGATTGCACAATGTTGGCGCGGTCTGCTCTAGGCGGGTCACACGCCGCGTTTTGACCGCCACGTTGAGATTGCACAATGTTGGCGCGGTCTGCTCTAGGCGGGTCACACGCCACGTTTTGACCGCCACTTGTAGATTGCACAATGTAGGCGCGGTCTGCTCTAGGCGGGTCACACGCCGCGTTTTGACCGCCACGTGTAGATTGCACAATGTAGGCGCAGTCTGCTCTAGGCGGGTCACACGCCGCGTTTTGACCGCCACGTGGAGATTGCACAATGTAGGCGCGGTCTGCTCCAGGCGGGTCACACGCCACGTTTTGTTCGCTACGTGTAGATTGCACAATGTAGGCGCGGTCTGCTCTAGGCGGGTCACACGCCGCGTTTTGACCGACACGTGGAGATTGCACAATGTTGGCGCGGTCTGCTCTAGGTGGGTCACACGCCGCGTTTTGACCGCCACGTGTAGATTGCACAATGTTGGCGCGGTCTGCTCTAGGCGGGTCACACGCCGCGTTTTGACCGCCACGTGGAGATTGCACAATGTTGGCGCGGTCTGCTCTAGGCGGGTCACACGCCACGTTTTGACCGCCACTTGTAGATTGAACAATGTAAGCGCGGTCAGCTCCAGGCGGGTCACACGCCACGTTTTGACCGCCACGTGTAGATTGCACAATGTTGGCGCGGTCTGCTCTAGGCGGGTCACACGCCACGTTTTGACAGCCACGTGGAGATTGCACAATGTTGGAGCGGTCTGCTCTAGGCGGGTCACACGCCGCGTTTTGACCGCCACGTGGAGATTGCACAATGTAGGCGCGGTCTGTCTAGGCGGGTCACACGCCGCGTTTTGACCGCCACGTGTAGATTGCAAAATGTTGGCGCGGTCTGCTCCAGGCGGGTCACACGCCGCGTTTTG
Organism: Meconema thalassinum; assembly: GCA_946902985.2. Lineage (NCBI taxonomy): Eukaryota > Metazoa > Arthropoda > Insecta > Orthoptera > Tettigoniidae > Meconema > Meconema thalassinum. The sequence goes on along the minus strand of OX336392.1, from coordinate 68,462,122 downwards.
ACCGCCACGTGTAGATTGCACAATGTAGGCGCGGTCTGCTCTAGGCGGGTCACACGCCACCTTTGACCGCCACGTGGAGATTGCACAATGTTGGCGCAGTCCGCTCTAGGCGGGTCACACGCCGCGTTTTGACCGCCACGTGTAGATTGCACAATGTAGGCGCGGTCTGCTCTAGGCGGGTCACACGCCGCGTTTTGACCGCCACGTGTAGATTGCACAATGTTGCCGCGGTCTGCTCTAGGCGGATCACACAGCGCGTTTTGACCGTCACGTGTAGATTGCACTATTGTGGCGCGGGCTGCTCTAGGCGAGTCACACGCCGCGTTTTGACCGCCACGTGTAGATTGCACAATTGTGGCGCGGTCTGCACTAGGCGGGTCACACGCCACGTTTTGTCCGCCACGTGTAGATTGCACAATGTAGGCGCGGTCTGCTCTAGGCGGGTCACACGCCGCGTTTTGACCGCCACGTGTAGATTGCACAATTGTGGCGCGGTCTGCTCTAGGCGGGTCACAAGCCACGTTTTGACCGCCAAGTGTAGATTGCACAATGAAGGCGCGGTCTGCTCTAGGCGGGTCACAAGCCACGTTTTGACCGCCACGTGTAGATTGCACAATGTAGGCGCGGTCTGCTCTAGGCGGGTCACACGCCGCGTTTTGACCGCCACGTGTAGATTGCACAATGTAGGCGCAGTCTGCTCTAGGCGGGTCACACGCCGCGTTTTGACCGCCACGTGGAGATTGCACAATGTAGGCGCGGTCTGCTCCAGGCGGGTCACACGCCACGTTTTGTTCGCCACGAGTAGATTGCACAATGTAGGCGCGGTCTGCTGTAGGCGGGTCACACGCCGCGTTTTGACTGCCACGTGGAGATTGCACAATGTTGGCGCGGTCTGCTCTAGGTGGGTCACACGCCGCGTTTTGACCGCCACGTGTAGATTGCACAATGTTGGCGCGGTCTGCTCTAGGCGGGTCACACGCCGCGTTTTGACCGCCACGTGTAGATTGCACAATGTAGGCGCGGTCTGCTCTAGGCGGGTCACACGCCACGTTTTGACCGCCACGTGTAGATTGCACAATGTTGGCGCGGTCTGCTCTAGGCGGGTCACACGCCGCGTTTTGACCGCCACGTGGAGATTGCACAATGTAGGCGCGGTCTGCTCTAGGCGGGTCACACGCCACGTTTTGACCGCCACGTGTAGATTGCACAATGTTGGCGCGGTCTGCTCTAGGCCGGTCACACGCCACGTTTTGACCGCCACGTGGAGATTGCACAATGTAGGCGCGGTCTTTCTAGGCGGGTCACACGCCGCGTTTTGACCGCCACGTGTAGATTGCACAATGTTGGCACGGTCTGCTCCAGGCGGGTCACACGCCGCGTTTTGACCGCCACGTGTAGATTGCACAATGTAGGCGCGGTCTGCTCTAGGCGGGTCACACGCCACCTTTGACCGCCACGTGTAGATTGCACAATGTTGGCGCGGTCCGCTCTAGGCGGGTCACACGCCGCGTTTTGACCGCCACGTGTAGATTGCACAATGTAGGCGCGGTCTGCTCTAGGCGGGTCACACGCCGCGTTTTGACCGCCACGTGTAGATTGGACAATGTTGGCGCGGTCTGCTCTAGGCGGAACACACAGCGCGTTTTGACCGTCACGTGTAGATTGCACTATTGTGGCGTGGGCTGCTCTAGGCGAGTCACACGCCGCGTTTTGACCGCCACGTGTAGATTGCACAATTGTGGCGCGGTCTGCTTTAGGCGGGTCACAAGCCACGTTTTGACTGCCACGTGTAGATTGCACAATGTAGGTGCAGTCTGCTCTAGGCGGGTCACACGCCGCGTTTTGACCGCCACGTGTAGATTGCACAATGTTGGCGCTGTCTGCTCTAGGCGGGTCACACGCCACGTTTTGACCGCCAAGTGTAGATTGCACAATGTTGGCGCGGTCTGCTCTAGGCGGGTCACACGCCACGTTTTGACCGCCACGTGTAGATTGCACAATGTAGGCGCGGTCTGCTCTAGGCGGGTCACACGCCGCGTTTTGACCGCCACGTGTAGATTGCACAATGTAGGCGCGGTCTGCTCTAGGCGGGTCACAAGCCACGTTTTGACCGCCACGTGTAGATTGCTCAATGTAGGCGCGGTCTGCTCTATGCGGGTCACAAGCCAAGTTTTGACCGCCACGTGTAGATTGCACAATGTAGGCGCGGTCTGCTCTAGGCGGGTCACACGCCGCGTTTTGACCGCCACGTGTAGATTGCACAATTGTTGCGCAGTCTGCTCTAGGCGGGTCACACGCCGCGTTTTGACCGCCTCGTGGAGATTGCACAATGTAGGCGCGGTCTGCTCTAGGCGGGTCACACGCCACGTTTTGACCGCCACGTGGAGATTGCACAATGTAGGCGCGGTCTGCTCTAGGCGGGTCACAAGCCACGTTTTGACCGCCACGTGTAGATTGCACAATGTAGGCGCGGTCTGCCCTATGCGGGTCACAAGTCACGTTTTGACCGCCACGTGTAGATTGCACAATGTAGGCGCGGTCTGCTCTAGGCGGGTCACACGCTACGTTTTGACCGCCACGTGTAGATTGCACAATGTTGGCGCGGTCCGCTCTAGACGGGTCACACGCCACGTTTTGATCGCCACGTGTAGATTGCACAATGTAGGCGCGGTCTGCTCTAGGCGGGTCACACGCTACGTTTTGACCGCCACGTGTAGATTGCACAATGTTGGCGCGGTCCGCTCTAGACGGGTCACACGCCACGTTTTGATCGCCACGTGTAGATTGCACAATGTAGGCGCGGTCTGCTCTAGGCGGGTCACACGCCACGTATTGGTCGCCACGTGTAGATTGCACAATGTTGGCGCGGTCTGCTCTAGGCGGGTCACACACCGCGTTTTGACCGCCACGTTTAGATTGCACAATGTTGGCGCGGTCCGCTCTAGGCGGTTCACAAGCCAGGTTTTGACCGCCACGTGTAGATTGCACAATGTTGGCGCGGTCTGCTCTAGGTGGGTCACACGCCACGTTTTGATCGCCACGTGTAGATTGCACAATGTAGGCGCGGTCTGCTCTAGGCGGGTCACACGCCACGTTTTGACCGCCACGTGTAGATTGCACAATGTAGGCGCGGTCTGCTCTAGGCGGGTCACACGCCACGTTTTGACCGCCACGTGTAGATTGCACAATGTTGGCGCGGTCCGATCTAGGCGGGTCACACGCCACGTTTTGACCGCCACGTGTAGATTGCACAATGTAAGCGCGGTCTGCTCTAGGCGGGTCACACGCCACGTTTTGACCGACACGTGTAGATTGCACAATGTAGGCGCGGTCTGCTCTAGGCGGGTCACACGCCGCGTTTTGACCGCCACGTGTAGATTGCACAATGTAGGCGCGGCCTGCTCTAGGCGGGTCACACGCCGCGTTTTGACCGCCACGTGGAGATTTCACAATGTAGGCGCGGTCTGCTCTAGGAGGGTGACAAGCCACGTTTTGACCGCCACGTGTAGATTGCACAATGTTGGTGCGGTCCGCTCTAGTTGAGTCACAAGCCACATTTTGACCGCCACGTGGAGATTGCACAATTTTGGCGTGGTCTGCTCTAGGCGGGTCACACGCCGCGTTTTGACCGCCACGTGTAGATTGCACAATGTTGGTGCGGTCCGCTCTTGGAGAGTCACAAGCCACATTTTGACCGCCACGTGGAGATTGCACAATGTTTGCGCGGTCTGCTCTAGGCGGGTCACACGCCACATTTTGACCGCCACGTGTAGATTGCACAATGTTGGTGCGGTCCGCTCTAGGAGAGTCACAAGCCACATTTTGACCGCCACGTGGAGATTGCACAATGTTGGCGCGGTCTGCTCTAGGCGGGTCACACGCCACATTTTGACCGCCACGTGTAGATTGCACAATGTTGGTGCGGTCCGCTCTAGGAGAGTCACAAGCCACATTTTGACCGCCACCTGGAGATTGCACAATGTTGGCGCGGTCTGCTCTAGGAGGGTCACAAGCCACGTTTTGACCGCCACGTGGAGATTGCACAATGTTGGTGCGGTCCGCTCTAGGAGAGTCACAAGCCACATTTTGACCGCCACGTGGAGATTGCACAATGTTGGCGCGGTCTGCTCTAGGAGGGTCACACGCCACGTTTTGACCGCCACGTGTAGATTGCACAATGTTGGTGCGGTCCGCTCTAGGAGAGTCACAAGCCACATTTAGACCGCCACGTGGAGATTGCACAATGTTGGCGCGGTCTGCTCTAGGCGGGTCACAAGCCACATTTTGACCGCCACGTGTAGATTGCACAATGTTGGTGCGGTCCGCTCTAGGAGAGTCACAAGCCACATTTTGACCGCCACGTGGAGATTGCACAATGTTGGCGCGGTCTGCTCTAGGCGGGTCACACGCCACATTTTGACCGCCACGTGTAGATTGCGCAATGTTGGTGCGGTCCGCTCTAGGAGAGTCACAAGCCACATTTTGACCGCCACGTGGAGATTGCACAATGTTGGCGCGTTCTGCTCTATGCGGGTCACACGCCACATTTTGACCGCCACGTGGAGATTGCACAATGTTGGCGCGGCCTGCTCTAGGCGTGTCACACGCCACGTTTTGACGGTCACGTGGAGATTGAAAAATTTTGGCGCGGTAGGAGGCGGGCGAAACCCGGCAGTTTACCCGCTCGTGTAGAATGGCCCTAAGGCATGCTAGTAGACGACGAAGCATACTGAGGACCAACGGATCCAACCTGGTTTGGGCCGATTATTCCATTCTTTGATAGCAGCTTTAATCAGTTGCTGAATGTTTGTAGGGAGACTGGGATGGTGCGAAATTGTCCTCTTAAGTTCTTTCAATGAATGTTCAATACAGTTCATGTCCACATAACACGCAGGCCACTCAATTCTCTGTATGCTATGTATCTAAATTAACTGATGGACCACCCTAGATTGATGGGGCGAGCATTTTCATCCTCACTCACTGTGGCAGCGAAACCTGTAACAATAGGTTCACGGATGTTGTCTCTGTACACTCGACCAGTCATGTTACAGTGGATAGGAATTAGAGGCATACGTCGACGGAAAATGATTCCACCCCAAAACGTGACTGAACCTTTTTGCTGTTGGTGGAGTTCCTGGATGAAGGGCTTATGAAATTACATTTCTCACCCACATGTCTCCACATTCGATTGCTCATGTTTTATGAGTTCAAATCAATGGAGACTTCATCATTTAAGAGAGTACGCCTCAAATCTTCCTGCTTCCATGTCCGATGAGTTGTTGCACCCCCTTACAAGAGCTGTCTTTAACATCAGCCCTTCTTCATGCAGCCATTTGCGCACTGTCTGAACGGACACATTGACTTCAGTGGCCCTTCAAAGAACCTGGCGGATGGACGTGGAGGTACCAACGGGCCTACGACGTGATGAAAGCAATAGATACCAATTCTTCCTGCAAGAGGTTCTACGGGGGCGTCCAGTAGTTTGGCGATCAGCATTTGTTTAGGTATCCCAGTTGCTCCTCATTCTCGAGACATCACTTTGACTTACACCAACTTGAGCAGCAACATCCTCTTGTCGGAATCCCTCCTGGAGCAATGTTCAAATTCCAATACGGTCTGTTGTACGAATGACATGTTTACTGTAGGCTCCAGTACCTTTGTCTTCCCCGTGCTCTTGAAACCAACTGTATGTACAAGCACTGCCATCGTAATGTCCAGGCCGTCAGGCAGCGGCCATTACCACGTGATCAGCTGATCGACAGAGTCGGAGATGTAACGGCCACTTGCTTAAATGTGTGTCGTTTGTTGTGTGCTGTTTAAACATTTTAATTAGTGTCCGAGTGAAAAGCAATACGTAAGAACGCTACTACTTACGTCATCCAGAATGAGGATCATTCCGTTTGTTTCCTGAAGCAAATGTTCATTCTGTAGGTAGGTTATTAGCCAATAGGCCTATCTATAAAAAGTTCGAGTTGCAGGCATGTTGCATGTTGTGGTTCAGTTAGAACCTTTGCATCACTTATTTTCGACTAATGCAGGCTTTTTGGATGGTAATACAATATTATATTTGTTCATTGCAACAATTATTCCTGCCCAGATCCCTGGCATGCCGAAAAGTTGTTGTGTTACCTGTTGCGAAAGCAACTAGTATGATGGAGATGATCAGGTTATCTGCCTTGTTTTTTCTTCCCCGCCGACGAAAATTTAAGAAAGCAATGGAAACTTAAAATCCCTAGAAAAGATTTGCGCATTACAGGGAACACAAGAATGGTCTGTGCATTGATTACAGTTAAAGATAGGTTACGTTGTGCAGCATGAGCCACGAGTAGGTAATTTAGAATGTGATCTGTTGAATAGTCTAGAATTTATGTAGACATGTAGGCCTATAGTACATAGGTAGGCTACATTAGTTATTATTTTTTCTGTACTGTAGCTTACTCCGTAAGAGGTTAAACTCTAGTGCTGGTATCACAACAGTAGCTCAATACTGACTGAAATTATGACACTTTGATTAGGAGGTATTCCTTTGTATAAAATTTTAAGTATTTTTTTTAACTACTGAAATTAACGATTAAAATTTTTCTGGTGGTCAAGTAGTACCGCAGTGAATTGGTCATACAATTTTATGCGAAGAAGTGGTTCTTGAACCTTATTTTTCTGACAGGAGGGCAAGGGGGACATAGTGTTTTTATACTTTTCGCTATCGTTTTACCCTCCAGGATCAGCTTTTCCCACGGACTAAGCGAGGGATCCCACCTCTACCGCCACTGAGGGCAGTGTCCTGGAGCTTGAGACTCTGAGTCAGGGATACAACTGGGGTGTGTGACCAGCACTAACGTACGCCCAGTTTTTATACTTAATTATGTTTATTCGAAGAATATCCTGTTTTGTGAACGTCATTCATTTTTGTGAGAAGAAATGAAGTTGGACAACAGTGATGGCATTAGTTTTTTTGTGGAATCCTCAGTATAGTGACATTGACCTTTTGAAATTTAACAATTTTTCTGACAGGCCAAGGGGGATAGCGGTTATATTGTACAAGAGATACTCATTTGAAGAAGATCCTCATTAATGTAACAGTGGCTTTTGGCCCCAATTACTTTGGTTAGTGCATAAATATACAAAAATTCAAAAGTATATTCTTATATCTGGATTTTGCTGGTATTGTTTAGAGAGGAGGAATAATCTTCATAACTTTGTTTTACTGACTGTCAAGAATGGCAGATTTCTTACTTAGCCTTCTTTCTCATGCAAGTCCAGAAGTGAATAGCTAGTATTAGCCTACTTTCGATTTTTGCAAAAAATGAAAGTAGACTTATGAGATCAACACAGGGCGAAAAAAGTGTGTCTGTCTGTGTGTGTGTATGTGTGTGTGAGTCTGTGTGTGTATGTGTGTGTGTGAGTCTGTGTGTGTGTGTGTGTGTCTGTGTGTGTGTGAGTGTGTGTACTCTGAATGTCTGTCCCCCCCTATCAATTCGAACACGGTGAATGCAAATTGAACGAAATTTGGTATAAAGGTAGCACTAGCAAAGGACACCTCAGTGTCATGTTTTATATCGCCGCCATCTTTACTAAAACTGAATGGCGGCCACTGAAACGTTCAAAACGTAAAATCAAATAACGACTAACCAAATCATCCGATCTCTACCAAATTTGGTAACAACATACCTTCGTATAGGATGCGTCTTGTGACCAAATTACAAGGTCGTCCGATATACCATTTCAGGATGGCGGCCGTGCGAATTATGCAAACTTTATAATCCATATCATGGGACCCACCAGTTCCGATTATCGAGCCGAGAATCGTTTTAACTGTTCTAAAGGAAGAGGCACGTTCGAAATTAAAAGTTTATTTTGTAATACTATAGTGCAGACGTGATTTTAAAAAGCTGAACTGATTCAGTAATAAGACAAGATGGCAGCGGATATCTTGTGCCGGACTTATATTTCACTAATTTGAGTATTGCATGCAATATAGCGTGCTGATAAAAAATAAATAAACTTTGTATGAAATGCTTTATATATAAATAATATACTCCAGTGATGAAATCGTTTAGTATAAATCATTATTTGCTAACAAGTTCTATGTAAGTCATTTTAAATAGAACGATATTCGTTGACACAATTAGCTCAGTGGTAGAGCGTTAGCCTATCGCTCAAATGCCTATGGTTCAAACCTGATCAGAGCTAGGTTTTTGCTTGAAATGTTATATGTTTATTGTTTTGTAATGACTCAGATGTTTTAAAATTAAGCGTTATATTGTGCACATTATGGTGTAAAATATATATTTAATTAAAACATAATTCGCCAGCAGATTTACTCGGGACATCTAGCTGCCAAAAAGGTAACTTCCAGATTTTATTGAAAAGTTTCTTCTTCTGGCCGCTAGAATGCACTCGCTCTGTTAGGATTATATTGTTCGATATTTCACCAATAGATGTCACGACTAGTCTACGTGGGGATCCATTGATTACTATACCATTATCATTCTATGCGCATCGAATTTGAAGAATGACAAGATGATACTACGATACATTTTAACTTTTTATTTTAAAGGGTTTGTAACAGCCTATTTTGCGTTACTTGAAAATGTTATTAAGCGTTATATTGTGCACATTATGGTGTAAAATATATATTTAATTAAAACATAATTCGCCAGCAGATTTACTCGAGACATCTAGCTGCCAAAAAGGTAACTTCCAGATTTTATTGAAAAGTTTCTTCTTCTGGCCGCTAGAATGCACTCGCTCTGTTAGGATTATATTATCGAAAATATCCACATAGTTTGTATACACACGTCTCTGTAGGGTCATGGAAAGATTTGTTAATTCAATTAGGGTTGTGAAAGCCATGCACAACCAGACGTGTAAAGACATGCCTCAACTCTAAGTTGGATGTTGCCCACGGCAGGTCGTAATAATAATAATAATAATAATAATAATAATAATAATAATAATAATGTTATTGGTTTTACATCCCTTTTAACTACTGCTGATTTTAGAGACACCGGGGTGCCGGAATTTTGGCCCGAAGGGGATCTTTAACGTGCCAGTAAATGTACTGACACGGCTCCCTCGCATTTGTGCACCCTCAAATGCCTGCTGACTGCGCCAGGATACGAACCTGCAACCTAGGGCCCAGCAAGCGAGAACGTTACCGCTGAGCCACGCCGCCAGTCCGGTCGATTATGTCTCCAGATCCATAACATTCTTGATATACTTCTTATCTTTCTTTCTTCAATGATGGTAGCAGTTTTTATCTAGGTTGTGGCGTTTGGTAGAGGTAAATCGTTTCTAAGGTCTTCAACTAAGAATAGTTCTATTATACTCTTTGATAATAACAACGAGTTATAACTATACTCATACATTTAGGAGAAAGTAGGCTATATGTTCTTTACTGAACATCTTGTTTTTGCAATGTTATTCTGTTTTACTGGTGAGTAAGGATACTGGCAGTTTTTGTCCGTGAGATACAGAAAGGAAGTTACCTTCTCTGTTGATTTATTTCTGATAAACAAGGTCTAGAAATGAATATTTCTGTTGCTACCGTATATAATGATTTTTGGGGGCCGAGTGTTCAAGAAGGCAGTAAGGGGTGGGGGGCTGGTTATCTAAAAGAAAGGAAAATGAAATACTGAATTAGAGATGAACATAATTTGGTATCTTATCCTTGCAAGAGAGATTCTGTAGTTTTCTCGAATGTTATAACTTAAGCTCAGTTCGAGGGTTTTTCTGGCAGTAGGCACAGAAAAGTGTACCTGTCTATGTATTGTTTCTGTGGGTACATATATTTATTATATTAAAAAATTGTTCCTGCAAATTGTTTTGTGTATTGAAATATTCGAATATTTCCTTCCTTTAATCCCGAGTTTAGCCATATGCAATTTATCGACATTGTGGTACATCTTGAGTAACTGTTTCAATGCCTCTTTTTATTGATATAACTTTTACAGGACATCAAAATGCTGCAATTTTGCCCTGTCTGTGTGCGTCAACGTCCTAGTAAGTTCACAGGCGATGTACCATTTTGTTCACTCGTAAAATGCCCGCTACAACGGCAGGATTCGAACTAGCGGAGCGATAATTAGGGCTATTTAGTAGAAACTTATCTAACTGCCAGTGAACTCCAAATAGTATTAAAATTTTCCTATAAATATGAATTTATATTCGCTTTGGAGTGACTGCGTGTAAAAGGAGCCGTCTGACTTGCTGCGGCAGCTGTACCGGCCCTAAGCGTGACGTCACTACAGGAACCTTGCGGCCTGGACATTACGATGGCAGTGGTACAAGTGATGTTGTTAAACGGACGAACACGAGACATTCCTCCTAGCAGACAAATATTCAATGATTCGTACGGTGTACGGTCATTGTGTGGCTCAGAACATGACGTACATTGCGTACTGTACTGTAATCGTGTTTGCAGTATCTTCCCATAAGCCATGTGTAATCGTCATATAAAGACCCCACGGAAAGAACGGGTTAAGTCCACTTTTTTCGGAAATGGGTTTATGGCGCATTCTGGTGGCCAGCCATCGTTACTGCAGATAAGTTGAATTTAAATGCGGAATGTCACCGAGATACAGAGGTTTTTATTTTTAGTGGTAACGGAAGGAACGTCCCATATCCTCTCACTTTAACTTCAGTTGTTATTTATTTAACATGCACTTCCTTTATAAGAAATAAATTTGGCAAAAAATCTATATTGCTTACCCTTAATTGGGGTGTTTTAAGTATTTCATTTTAGTGTTGAAAGTTTAAATTCGCTCTCCTGAAATATTTAAAGAATGTGACTTACCCTGTTTTCCTTTGGGGTCTTCATATGCAAATCTTTTTTTGAGAACTATGCTATACTGAAAATGAATGCAATATTACACCGGTAGCAATTTAACTGACGACCACGTCATAAACGGACCAGAGTTATAGCATCATTGTGCGTAAACTCTGATACTTGTTCAACTTGATGTTCGTCAACCTCGATACATGCATGGCAACGACGTATGAGACCGCGCTGCCTTCTGGTTGGTTGGTTGGTTGGTTCCTCATTTTACGGGCTGCGACAACGGGGTCATGTAGCCCCGTGCACTTTGGGTGTGTGTAGAATCTGTCTGATAACCGGTGTTAATTGTGATGACTGTATTAGTGTGTGTTAACTGTTTTTTAATTCAAGTAATTGATCCTCTGCTCATACCTGATCAAGCTGGATTTCGTCCCGACAAAAACTCTACTGGGCAGTTGCTGAACCTTACGCAATTCATAGAGGATGGTTTTGAAGCAGCTAAGGTAACTGGAGTGGCATTTGTCGATTTATCGGCAGCCTACGACACTGTTAATCATCAGCTTCTATTTGCTAAGGTCTACACACTGACTAAGTACTCCAGCCTAACCAGGTTCAATGCTAATCTCCTGCAGAATCGGAGATATTTTGTGGACTTCCAGGGGCAAAGCAGCCGTTGGAGACTACAGAAGAATGGCCTACCCCAAGGAAGTGTTCTCGCTCCATTTCTGTTCAACGAGTCTACAAATGACCAGCCGATAGCTCCCAACTCCAGGAGTTTCTTGTACGCTGACGGTCTCGCTCTTGCTACACAGTGTAAGGATTTTGAATCAGTGGAGAACAACCCACGAGTGCCCTTAAGGATCTGTCCAAATATTATATCGTAAATCAACTGAAACCAAATCCATCCAAGACACAAGTATGTGCCTTTCACTTGAGAAACCGGGAAGCCTTTCGTAAACTGAAGGTAATATGGTCAGGAGTTGAACTGGAACACTGTTACACCCCAACATTTCTAGGAGTGACACTGGACAGAGCTCTTATCTACAAGAAACACTGTTTTAACACCAAGTCAAAAGTTCACACCAGGAATAAACTTCTCAGGAAACTGGCCGGAACACAATGGGGTAGCCAACCTGACACTATTCGAACATCAGCAATAGCATTGTGCTATTACGCTGCAGAGTACGCCTGCCCGGTTTGGTATAACTCAACTCATGCTAAACAGGTAGACGTAGCTCTCAATGAAACGCGTAGAACTATAACTGGATGCTTAAGATCAACACAAACAGAATGCCTCTACCAGCTTGCAGGAATAGCACCACCCTCTATTCGACGAGAAGTAGCTGCAAACAAGGAAAGGAAGAAAGTTGTCCAGGAAGCAACCCATCCCCTACATGGGCAGGAACTACATGGTCTGAGGCTGAAGTCTAGGAAGAGTTTCCTAAGAGCATCCAAAGAATTGAAGACTACGTGCGAAAAAGCCAGGCTAGAATTATGGAAAGGTAAGAAATCTCCTCTCCTGGGCTGGAAAAGGATAGCCGAAACTTTACCTCCTGGTCATGATCAAGATTGGGTAACATGGAAATCCTTGAATAGATTAAGATCAGGAGTGGGCAGATCTAAGATCAATCTTGCAAAGTGGGGCTACATTAAGGAAGATGACATACAGTGTGACTGTGGAGAAGATCAGACTGTGAAACATATGCTTCAGTGTAGACTGTGCCCGACCTCCAGCAAAGAAGATGAACTTGATGGAACATCACAGAATGAAGTGCAAGTGGCCAAGATTTGGTCAAATACAGTATTATATAATGTTTGTAGTCATAGTATTTGTATCTGTGTTTATTTGATGTTTTCTGACTCGAGAATAATAATAATAATAATAATAATAATAATAATAATAATAATAATAATAATAATAATAAGGACTGCTGTCTTTGAATGTTTCAAATAGTTCCTACTTTTGCCACCAAACGCCACCGTCAACGACTACTAGTTCAGAACTTAGATACTACACGCCACCGCAGTCGGCTCTTGGCAGCGAACTTAGGAACCTAAGAGCGCTGTTTACATTCTTAGCTTCACACAGGTGTAATTAGTGGAAGGTAAATCTATGACATGGAACCGCCGGCTTTACTTCCCCTCCGAATGAAGGCATACTGAGGGATTTTTAACGCTCTTAAAAATTCCGACGGCTTCGGCCGGGTTTGAACCTGCGATCTTGGGCATAGAAGCTCTGCATGCTACCAACTACGCCACCAGAGCCACCTCTACCATCTGGAACCACAAAGAACCATTGGTAGTGTACATTGTTATGCCCATCCGTCTACTGTCTACCTGTGTAATAATCCAGTGTATACATTTACTGTCAATAGGCGATACACATAACTGTCAACTAAGGATGCCTTATTCGTGTTATACACGTTTACAACCCATTCCCGAAATACCTATGTGTCACGCTGGACCGAACTCTGAGCTACAAAGAACACCTCACCAAGCTCTCTCAAAAAATTTCCACCTGAAATAACATCCTGCACAAGCTTTGCGGTAGTTCATGGGGAGCCACGGCGGACTGCTTAAGATTAACGGGTATCAGTCTAGTCTATTCTGCAGCGGAATACTGTGCTCCAGTATGGTTGGAAAGTGCACATGTGCATAAAGTGGATACCAAGCTGAATGACACTATGCGTTGCATAACCGGCACCATAAAATCAACCCCTCGCCACTGGCTACCAGTACTCAGCCACATTCCACCACCTCACCTGAGGAGGAAGGAAGCTCTGATCAGAGAAGCAAAGAAGATCTATGCTTCTCCCTCATTACCAATACACCAGGAATTCTGCCACCCACCACCGAAGCGACTTCATTCGAGGAGACCAACCAGTTTATTGGCCGACCAACTTCTGGCAAATCGATTCAACCTAAACCAATGCTGGCAGGACGAATGGTCAAACTCAACGTCTGGAACTAGTGCCCAGGAGATCAACCCAACGGTGAAAATACAAGGATTTGACCTTCCTAGAAAATTATGGTGTCGCCTCAATAGACTGAGAACCAGGCACGGCCGTTGCAATTACCTATGCCATAAGTGGGGTTGGATAGATTCCCCATTGTGTCAATGCAATGAGGAGGAACAGACCGTGGACCATATCATCCAGCGCTGCCCTTTACACGCCTACTCCGGGAGCCCTAGTGATCTGTTTCATCTTCGAGAATGTACTGTGGAATGGCTCCAAAACTTGAACTTGGATTTGTGATTTGTTTTTATGTAATTCACCATACGATTAAATAAATAAACGTCCATAGCACCTTTGGGTGGTCTCGGAGACTTCATGTGCCCTATGTCTATGCGCTCAGGAGAGCGGCCTGGATTGCTGGGATCTACTTGGAATTATCTTACGGAAACACCAAATATATGATGAATACTATGAATAATCGTTGGGAATCAACTTACATTGGTTTCGTAGTAATCTCTTTATAACCTCCTATTTTTTGCTTGGTCTGCAACATATTTCTTAGACTTGGAAGAGCTGTCTATGATATATTCATGTTGTTAACAGCTCTTCTCAGTTCTATTCCTGTTGATAGAAATATATCAATAACCATACGATACTTAGGTAATGTGACATTTTCAAATAAATTGCATCTAGTGTAGACTAATAAGGTGAGTTTCTTTTTATTGGTGGTACTGTAATATAAGATATACGTATAATGTACACACAAGTTATTATCCTGTTATCTTCCGTCAATCTAATTGATGATCGTACATCAGGTGAAGTAATAGCATCCAACAAATCGTCCAGGTACAGTAATAGCATCCAACAAATCGCCCATTGCTGGCTGAGTGGCTCAGTGGTAACGTTCTCGCTTGCTGTGCCCAAGGTTGCAGGTTCAAATCCTGGCGCAGTCAGCTGGCATTTGAGGGTAAATCTACTGGCACGTTAAAGATTCCCTTCTGGGCAAAATTCCGACACCCTGGTGCCTCTAAATGCCGCAGGAGTTAACAAGGACGTAAAACCACAAACATTATCCATACTAATATATAAAATTGAGATGGTGTGTCTGTGTGTTACTCAATCACGCAAGAACCACTGGTCCGATTTAAATCAAATTTTGCATGGATGTAGCTGATTTACCAAGTTAACATACAGGGTACTTTTGATCTGATATTTTGCACTATTAAAAAATGGTGACCATTTTAGTGACGTCACTACACCCTTTTGTTTCAAAATTTCATATTTCCATTTCAAATAAAAAGAGAACGCTAAGAAATAGCAAACTTTTGATGCCATATACGGTGTTTAGAATTTAATTTTCTATCCGAAATGTCCTTATCACTTTACGTGTATCTCCAACGGTTAGCGAGTAAAACCTAAATTTGTGCTATAAAACACGGTCAACGCCGATCGATGTTAGTCTATGTTAGTCCCTACATGATCTGTTTTATATATATAGTTGGTTTGTGGGGTCTGAAACGAGGCGTCATTTGGTGTCTAATTTTATACTCATTGTATTGTATGTGAGTATTTGGATTTTTACGCTGTTTTACAATGTTATAATGCTTTCTACTTTGCACGGTACGCTTTCTTGCTTTTTATAGATTTGTTTTTGTTAACTGATTATTTCTGTTGGCCAATATTTATCTGTTTTTTGTCGTTTTTTACCATGATCAAATTCACAGACGAATGTGTCGAAGTCTACCGACTGTCACATTAGTTTATTTAGTTATCATAATTAATCTTACTGCAGAACTGGGCAAACTTCTTTCAATAAAGTTGGTATTTTGCCTTTCACGGCCAATGAACCCCCCCCCCCCAAAAAAAAAACAACATGGCGTTAACCTAGAAAAGTTGCTGAGTTTTAATTGCTTGGCCCTGAAATGCAATATACGATCATTTTGGAAGCCTTTATAGGGAGGTGAAAGACTGTTTTAGCGTTTAGCTCTCGCAGTAAAGTACCAGAGGTGTTCTAGATAAGAATTGAGGTATCGCGCAGTTTGCTATTCCTTTGGTGGTCCGCAAATGGACCACAAGAGCTCGCTGATGAACCATCTCGGAGTTACTAGGCAAAATCTATCACAAGACACGGCAATAAAACTGATTTTGTTATTATTACCTGGGATGATTCAAGTTTGATTTGTTACTGTTACTCTTTATCATGACAAGGTACGTAGTTTCCGCAATAATACTTACTGCGGATATGACAATTGCTACCAAGTTTGATGTAATTTTAGCATACCGTACTGTTTATGTTTAAATATAGTATGAAGACGTTAAAAGATAGGTGTTCAATATTTAAGAAATGTTATTTAACTTTTACTACATAGAAGCTGATATTTATTTCCAATAAATAAACGCACTTTCCTACCTACAAAGCGGAGGCAGACAGGTTTTTCTCCGGGTACTTCGGTTTTCCCTGTCACAATTTCATTCCAGGAACAATCTCCACTATCATTTCATTTCGTCTGTCATTCATTTAATCATTGCCTCCAGGGAAGTGCGACAGGCTTCGGCAGCCGGCACAGTTCATATCCTCGCTGCTAGATGGGGGTTTCATTCATTCCATTCCCTGACCCGGTCGGTCGACTGAAAGCAGACTGTGGATTTTCACTTTCCTACCTCTGATTAATAATTTGGTGAGTGAAAATACATGTATTCTACACATGTAGTTGGTAACATGGAAATAACATAACTACATTACGAATGTGTGATTATATTAATGATTTAGTCCTGCAAGTATTAAAAGCCATTCGAAGAACGGGTACGTCATCTAGTTATTAATAAACAAATCGCCCAGCAAATGTAATATTCTGTTTACCTAGATTAAGTGAGCACATTTAAGGAACCTTATAGATAACGAATGTATTATTTAACCCAATGCTAAACTTTAACATATTTAGGTTCACTTTGTAGACACGATAACAACTAAAATATTTTTTTTCAAACTCATTGATGTATGTTATTAACTAATATGTTTAACAATACCATGTAAATTAAATACATTAACACTGGTGGGGTCTGAGATATGAATTAAATTACATACGATTCATTTCTATAAAATAATAGCCAATTTTTTTGTGCGTGTCTCTCAATTGAATAGTTTATTTCAGACTGGGGTCAAGTGACAAAATATGATGAAATTTGTGGGAAAATATTCTGTACGGGTAAACGCATATTTTGGTGCAGAAAAGAGTTACGTTCCGGTCTGTTATTACAGTAAATCGTTATGTTAAAAATTACGTTTAGTGCAGAAAGGGGTCAGGGGACGCTTCTTGACTCGTTTCTGTTATAATATTTCATCCCGAACTTATTGTGCTCTAGGTCTAGTTTTGGCCTAGGACCGACTAGCAGCTTCTGTTATGGTTACCATCATTTTGAAGAAGATAAATTACCTCAGTAACCTCAAACCTTACATTCAGGGTATGATGATTTCTACAACGATATATTGCAATGGCCTACTACGGATGCAGAATGTGCTGTGGAGTTAGAAGACGAATAAATCAGTGTTATACCAACCAGATATTGTATGGCTTTGAACACTGAGACTGGTCAGGTTAGAATAAATTACCAGACATTTTGAAACAGGTTTCGCTGTTACAAACATGGTTTTCTTGCACTAATAATGTGACGGGCACATACGTTTGAAGTCGAACGAAGAGTTATATAGAAAGATAGAACCAGTCACGTCAACAATAAAAAGGAAAAGATTGTTGTTCTATGGACACATTTTCAGAATGTCCAACGATCGTCTAAGAAAGAAAATTTGGAATTTCGTGAAACCAAAGAAGAAAAAATTGGAATGGTTTGAAGAATGTAACAAAGACCTTCTAGAAATTGGTATTCCGGATTGCAAAATTATGAACAGGTGTGAATTCAGACACCTAATCAAAAATTACCAGGGATTTAAGGTAGGGTCAGAACCCAAAAGACGGAGGGGGCCTCTTTCAGAAGATCGGAAGAAGGCGCTGAGTGATGGGCTCAAGAGATACTGGCAGGACATCAAAGCTGGCAGACGATCTAGAACGAAACATTGATTTTGATTGTTACTCCGTAGTCCATAGTGGCTCAATTCGAATGTAAAAAAAAGTTATCTAATACACATATAATGTATAGGGTGTAACTAAATTTGTGAGAATGCTCCCGGGATTCGATAGAGGACCTGACAACAAGAAGAACATGTCCTGTAAACATATGGCGTATTTGTTTTCGTTTCCGTGTTGCAATCATTGTTTGTGGTGTACATAACACAGACCACTTCACTATGCAGGTTGGTCATTTGTGTTGATAAAGTGTACGTTACTACTTACATTTCTCTACAGAAGGTGTTCAAAATGGCTACCACGAGCTGAAATGCAGGCGTCTATGCGCCGCATCATTGCCTGACTCACACGCTCCCATATTCCTGGCATCTGTTGTATCTGCTGACAGCCTTGCTTTATTCGCTAACGCAGCATTTCCACGTTATGAATAGGTGTGGCATACACAATGGCCTTTTAAATGACCCCATAAGTGGAAGTCTAATGGGTTGAGATCGGGGGAACGAGCAGGCCATGGCGTCGGTCCCTGACGCCTTATCCACTTTTCATTCGAATCGCTGATGTAAAATTTCTCTAGCAGCAAGAGCAAAATGAGGCGGTGCTCCATGCATGAACAACATGCGCTGAATTAAATCCAGTGGAACGTCTTGGCAACAAACCAGTTAAATCATTCGTTAAAAAGGCGCAGTATGACGCTCCTGTCAATATTCCTGGTAAAATGAAAGGACCAATTAATATGTCACCGATTATTCCACCCCACAGATTAATACTGGACTGTAGTTTATTTCTGGTTTGCACAGCTTCTCAGAGATTTGCATCAGCCCAGACATGCGTATTGTGAAAGCTCTGCGCTCTATTTCGGGTAAACTTCGCTTCAACGGTAAACAGAATAGGAGCGAGGAACTGTTACTCCTGACACCCGTCGGTCGTAATCAGGTACAAAATGCTGCTCTGGGTGGAAAGTCAGCTGCACTAAGACCTTGGACTCTTTGAAGGTAACATGGATAAAAGAGCTGACCTCGTAGAATTCTCCACACTGTCATATCACTCACATCTACAATTGCCGCTAAATACCTGCTGCTGCTCCTGTTATTTGCCTCGATATGGTTAAGAACTCGTTCCTCTGTGTCAGGTTTTCTTGTGCTCCTAGGTCGTCCATTATCAGGAACACATCTGCTAGATGAGCCTGTTTCGCAAAAGCGCACATGCATTCTTTGAAACGTCTTGGTGTTGGGTAAAACTTTATTAGGAAAATGTTCCGCATACAAACGCAGTGCTTCATTTGCGTTACACTGCGCCCGTCCATACAGAAGATGCATGTCTACCATTTCCTGATTCGAGTACCCCAATGTAATACGACGTGTACTGTCTGTCCACTCAATAAAAAATGACAACACGTATCACTCAACTCCACTCCACTCTACTCTAGCTTATGACCTGTGTGGACGTCTTTACGTGTTTGCTAAGCACCTGACATCACTTGGCTTTGAATGCAAAACAAATGCACACAGACTTGAATAGCGACGAATCGAACAAGTGGTCTGTTTGCCCTCCACAAATGACCAACTAGCATCGTTCCACCGTCTTTGTTATGCTCACCACAAACAATCCTTGTAACACGGCAACGAACGCACATACACCATATATTTACAGGACATGTTCTGCTTGTTGTCAAGTCCTCTATCGAATCCCCGGTGCATTCCCACATATTTAGTTACATCCTGTGTACATAAAAGCGTGTTAGTTTATAACAATAGCATTTTTCTTTCAGGTTACTGTATATACATATCCGTAATTGGGCACAATTTGTTTTGACTGACGCAAATATTTCTTTAATATACATCAACTGTTTTGCATACAATTCGTTTTTATTACAAAACCATAAAATATTTCTCAGTTTTTCTAGCAGTTTTTCTACTTGTTTGTTGCAGAAAGGTGCCCAAGTGCAAAGCTTTTAAGGTATTTGTTTTACACGATACAAGAACGTACAAAAATGTTATTACGTTTCATACACATAATCACAATTGTGGCAAGTTTTTAAGATCCATGAAACAATACTTTGTATGAGCTTTCAAGTTTTTTATGTTTTTCAAAAAATTGCATTTTTGTCACTTAACCCCTTTCTGAAATAAACGATTCAATTATTTCCATTTCGACGCAAATAATTGCCGTAATTCTTCATTGTGTATTAATAGCAGTCTTAGCTTTGTAAGTATCAAACGTCTAGATGTCTTACTTTTCAAGAAACATGTACCTAAATCTGACGAAAATAACTTTGACGGTAATTTCAATTTAAAAGTTATACAAAGGATAAGTTTCTATTACCTTCATAATTAGATCACAATTACAGATGACCTCCCATGAGCACACTGAGAAAATATTTTATATTTAAAAACTAACAGTCTTTTTCTTTATGAAACAAACCTAGATTTGGTATATTGGCTTTCACGGCAAAGGAACTAAAATTCATCAATTTTCTAGGTTTATGCCGTGTCTTGTGTGGGGCTTCCCCTAGGAACACCAAGATAGGCTCATCAGCGTGCTCTTGGTATCCCCAAAGGAATAGCAAACATTGCACTACCTCCCATCTATATAGTGCACTTGCGCTTCTTTACTGCGAGAGCTAAAAGCAGCCTTCCCCACACAAGACACCGCATAAACCTAGAAAAATTGATGAGTTTTATTTCCTTTGCTGTGAAAGCCAATATACCATCTTTGTGGAAGGCGGCTTCAGTGGCGTAGTTGCCAGCATGCTGAGCTTCTATGGCCAACATCGTGGGTTCAAACCCGGCCGAAGACGTGGATAGAATTATGACATGTTAAAGAACCTTCCACTAATTACACCTGAGTGAAGCTAAATTATTGTAGGTTAAACATTTGACTAACGCTCTTGGGTCCCTACGTTCGTCGTCAGGAGCCGACTGCGGTGGCATATGATAACCAAGTTCTGAACTAGTAGTCGTTGACAGTAGCGTTTGGCGGCAAAAGTAGGAACTACTTGAAAAAATGCAATGTCTGCAGTCCTTACTTGAATTAAAACAGATAACACACACTAATACAGCCGTCACAATTAACACCGATTATCAGACAGATTCTACACACACCCGAAGTACACGGGGCTACATGACCGCGTTCTCACAGCCCCTAAACTGAGGAACCAACCAACCAACTTTTTGGATGCCTTTATAGGGAGGTAATAATATAATATCGTATGGGCTCGGGTGACGGATGCAAGCTTTGTCATTTGACGCCAGGAGGGCAGCTTGCTTGTCGAATTTTGTTGTTCCTTGAAGCGCTATGATTGTCAAAGGGGTTATCTAACCTCCTTAACACTATAGCGCTTTCTAGTAGAGAAAGGAGGAACTTTTGTGTTGGCGTAAAATACCGAGTATAATTTTGCCATTATGAACACGCCCTACTGAATTCAAATGGGTTCTTAGACGGCCAGGAGCGAACCTGCAAGATTGGGGTTGGTAGACAGACACGATAAACGCTCAGCCACCTTGGCAAGTGGTAGTTGAAAGGATAGCAGCTTTGGGCTCTCGCAGTAATGAAGCGGTAATGCACTTCATTGGAAGGGAGGTAGTGCACAGTTCGCTACTCCTGTAGGGGTCCCGGCACGAAAACCATGAGTCCGCTGATGAGCTTATCTTGGTGTTCCTAGGCGGAACCCCGCTAAAGACACGGCATAAACCTAGAAAAATTGCTGAGTTTTAAACGTTTAGGAGCTGCGACAACGCGGTCATGCTGCCCCGTGTACTTTGGGTGTGTGTAGAATCTGTCTGATAACCGGTGTTAATAGTAATGACTGTATTAGTGTGTGTTATCTGTTTTCAATTGAAGTAAGGACCGTAGACATTGAATTTTTTCAAGTAGTTCCTAATTTTGCCGCCAAACGCCACCGTCAACGATTACTAGTTCAGAACTTGGTTACCAGATGTTATCGCAGTCGGCTCCTGGCGACGAACGTTGGAAGCTAAGAGCGTTTGTCAAATGTTTAACCTATAATTTAGCTTCACACATGTGTAATTAGTGGAAGGTTCTTTAACATGACATAAATCTATGACATGGGACCACCGGCTTTACTTCCCCTCCGAAGGAAGGTATACAGGGATTTGAAACGTTTTTAAAAAATCGGACGACTTCGACCGGGTTTGAACCCGGGATCTTGGGCATAAGACGCTCTGCAGGCTACGTTCAAAGTCAGGTTTAACAATTTTTAAAAATGAAAGATTTGAGCTGTTTTGGCAACAAGGACCCCTTAACTCTTACAAATGTTACCAGCCCATCAATCTGGGAAACATGGGTGTGTGTTTGTTTGTGGCATCTGTATTACAGGCCATATTATAGGCTGCACTACCACGGTATTTTTTAGACTATTTTCATTTATGAAAAATAGGCTCATGAGATCACCTTTTGTCCGTGTGTCTTTTCTTTCTATGTGTGCGTGTGTGATTCGTGTGTGTGTGTGTGTGCCCCCCCCCCCTAATAAAATGTAAACGGCTGGAGCGATTTCAATGAAATTATGTAAGTTCTTAGCACTATTTCGGACGACCCAGACCGTGCCTTTTAAATTTGATTACGTCTCACTAATCCAACATGGCAGCTGTGCGAAATATTCCACCTGCATTCAATATCTCCGAAACTATAACAGATATCGGCATAGAGTAGATGTGATTTATTTATTAATCGTATGGCTTTTAGTTCCGGGAGTGTCTGAGGACATGTTCGCCTTATCAGAGGCTGTAGCTGCTTCAAGCGTACACCCATGGGGTGAGCTACAAGTTCCGTTCAATTCCAAGTAGTTCCAACTTTCGCCACCAGATCTCACTGATACCTAATGGTGAACGTTGGAACTTTGATAGAGCATTATTTTTCGATGACTCTGTACAGTATTAATTCGTAGCAGAAATATGTAAATACATTGAATAATGTATGCACCACTTTATTTTTTTTCAGTATGTCCATTATATACATGTTAATGGTTTAATACCTCTGTTAACCGGAAACCTATGTTTCACGGAAAAAGTTGCAAGTACGGTTCGTTCGTTTTCTTCAAGGCTCGTTTTACTGTACAAGATAGCACGATTTTAAAAAAATCCTTATCTGTGCAAAAAATGACCAAATGTAGAGTTTTTCTCATAATTTCTGCGTCATTCAATTGTTCATAAATGCATACTGATTGCCAGTAGTGTGATTTGCTACACTTTGAATATTGCATCATCATGACCAGAAATTGCGTAATCCTGATGACGTTATGGGTCCTTAGAGCGAGCACGTGGTCCAGGAGCGAGCATGTGCACTGCACGTGTTATCGTGGGAAGGGGTTGACCTTTTGGCTTGTTTGTGCGATGGTGATAAAAAGTTAATGGGTGTTGACGTCATGGGGGTTGTTTATTAGGATGCTAACTGTCATCTGACACCCATGCGAGTGTGAGCATGTGTGCCACTGCCAGCAATCCACACATGTGGTGTGCAGCTGTTATGTTTTTTTTTTGTCCGCGCCGGGTGGGCTGAGCGGAGAGGCGGTTCCTATCCACACATGTGGAGTGCAGCTGTTATTGTTTTTTGCTTAGGATGCTATCCGTCATTTGACACCCGTGCAAGTTTGACCATGTGCAGCAGTGTGATTGATCTCGTCTGCAGTGTTCGCGTGAGACAGAGTTGACCTTTAACGTCATTGGCTAAGAATGTAACCTTTGACTTCTTTAAGCAATAGTGGAAAAAAAGAAATGTTTGCGTTAGAAGCTAGTTTGCAGCATATGGTTTCTGGAGTGTGGGTGGGGGTGAAGGATATATAAATGGACGAGTGCATGGAAGAGTTTAACTTTTACTTTTGCGCGAAGAGTGTGTGTGTGAAAGAAATAAAGAAAGTCAACGACGAGGAACAAATTGTGTGATGGAAGCTCTAACGAAGTTCAATAACTTATCCTCTTGTATTGAGTATTCTAATAAGAAACTAGCAGAACTAGTCATTGATTTACCGTATGTGGTCCAAATTATTCGCTCCGTACAGACGAGGTTTTGAAGAAAAATAGTGGTGGACATTAACATTGAAGATGAAGTAACAAGTGTATTTCTACCAGCAGTATTTTCAAAATTAAACGCATCAGAGATCGATGAACTAAACTCAATGGGAGGCACACTGATGCTGGTGTATTTGGGGTTGAAGAACCGCTCACATCAAGTAATTTTGAAACAGTACTCGAAGGCAAACTGATGACGGTGTATTTTAGGTTGAAGAACCGCTCACATCAACATGTTTTTAAATCAGTAATTTTTTTTGGTGAGTATTGGATTATATATATATATATATTATGTATTGATTGATATAACGATTGATATATTTAGTTGCTCATTATTTCTTAATTTGTTTAATTTTTCAGATTATCTAAAAAACTAATAAAACGAACAGCATAATGAAGTGGAAAACTGTTAATTTCCTGAGTGGAACTGAACATCGATCGCACCCGCTAATAGAGTATCATCGTGTATGCTTTCAACAACCGGAAGAAGAGGAAGAAAATGATAAGAGGTGAGTCGTAATGAGAAAGAAGCTTGTTTTAACAAATGGACATCTTCGAGTGGAATTTCGACATTTTCAGTCTACGTTACCAATGTTAGCAAATCAGATGATAGTCAGCGAGAGGTGACAGAAACAGTTCTAAGATATCTATTGAAAGAATTATGTGAAGATGAACATTTTATTTGTTTCTTCGGATACAATACATTTGATGAAGTTTTCAAAATCGAATTTTCCATGACTTGTTACGATGTAACAAAATTGAATGAGTATAGAAACAATTTGCTTGGTAAACTTCAGGATGAATTTCCTTTTGAGGCTGTTCATTGTTCATTGGAGATTACAGGCAGTAATTTATCGCAATGGCTTGAATATACTTTAAAAGATTATAGGTTTATGGTAAACCGATGTTACAGCAACTGCTGGTGGTGTATTAACAATAGTGCAAATTGGACGTATGCTTAGACATCAGTGATGGTACACCAACTGTTGGTGGTGTATTAACATTAGTGCAAATTGGACAATTGCTTAGACAACAGCAACAATGACCTCGCCTCCTAGCAAACGTAGAAAGGTTGATATTGTAATACATAATAACAGTGAAAATATAAGAAACCAATTGGACAATGCATTTGAAAGTGTTTCTAATTTTAGAAGTGAACTAAACGGTGCTATTTCAGTATCATACCAAATCGGGGAAAACACTCCAACCGAGTTGATTGAGAACAGTGATGAGTTGATAGAATGTTGGAGAGTTATTAGTGAGCACATATTGCAACAAGCTGTGAATTTCGAAGAAATTACAATTCAAATAAAGGATGAATCTTTCTTGAGCTGTGAGTTAATTGAAACGGCATTCAATTCTAGAGTGTACACACTTGCAGTATCAAATGTTAAGAATGAGTTTTTGGATCCTCGCGAATTTTTAGCGAATGTTAATATTTGGTTTACAAAGTATGTTAAGAAAGCGTTAACTGGACAAGCTTTAAAGGTGAATTCAGTTTTGTGTGCACAATATGTGCTTCGCGACATATCAGAAACAAAATATTTTGCTATCAAAAATGAGGTAGTTTTCGAGTATACTGATTTAAATGAATTTTATAATAAGAATATCATTGAAGGTACATTGACAAAAATGAGCGAATTTGAAGCAAATGGTTCCGGGTGGGCTTTAGAAAAAATTCATAGTTTGAGAATTAATGTAAATAAATATGTTGGATTTCAAGTAGGAATGTCCAATACTAGTCGATTGCCTGACGTAATAGTCAATACACATGCAGTGCTAAATTTGTAAGATACAAAGGAAGCTTCTTTTGCGTGGAGTGTGGTTGCTGGTTTGTATCCAAAAACTCGAAACGTGAATCATCTTTCTTCCTATCCTAATTACAGAGATGTTTTAAATTTAGATGGTATTCCAATTCCGATGGAAATGAAATATTTAAACAAGTTTGAAAACCAAAACAATATTTCTGTAAATGTGTATGGAGCACAATATGATGAAAACAATTGGGTATGTATGGGAACAAACTAAGTAAAAGTAAAAAAAAACTTTTACTATTGTACCTTTGTATGTATCAGATAAAGTATATGAAAGGAGTGTAGACTTATTGATGTTGGAGATTGGAAACAGTGAAAGTTATCACTTTTGTTTAATTAGAAATCTTGCTCGCCTTGTGCGTTCAAGCGTCACTAGCACTCACAGAAGGATTTATATATGTAGACGTTGTTTGTCATATTATTTTCTTGAGGATGAGTTAAATGTTCACTTTGCAGACTGTAAACAGTTTCCTGTTGCAAAAAGCATAATGCCGACTGATGAACAAAGATTTGTTAATTTTACAGAATTCCGAGTTAAAGATACAGTTCCATTTATAATATATGCAGACACTGAATGCGTCTTGTCTCCAATTTCCTCCTGTTTTCCAAATAGTGACATTCATAACTCTACTTTAACACATAAACATATTCCTTACAGCATTTCTTTATACCTTCATTGTAATTTCGATAGTGAATTGTGCAGTTTCAAACTCTTTAGGGGAAATAATTGCATTGAATTGTTTGTAAAGGAACTTTATAGTATTGTGGATAAACTTCAAACATATTACTTATCGGTTAAACCAATGTTAAAGATGACCGAAAATGAAGAAAGATTATTTTTGTCAAGTAAAATGTGCCACATTTGCGAGAAACCGATTGCAGTTAATGAACTCAAAGTACGCGATCATTGTCACTTAACTGGAAAATATAGAGGAAGCGCACACAATAGTTGTAATTTAAATTACAAAGTAACAAAGGTTTTGGCTATAGCATTTCATAATCTAACGGCCTATGATGGACATTTTATAATTAAAGAAATTTGTGAGAAACGTGATGGAGAGGTGTTACATAATCCTGGTAATATAAGTTTGTTAGCGGTGAATATGGAAGGTTATAAAGGGTTTACAAAGTATGTACGGGCTAAGAATGGATTCATTCAGTTAAGATTTTTCGATACATATAATTTCTTGTCCTCTTCACTAGATCAATGTTCATCTTCGATAAGTGAAGATTCAAAGCAAATAACACGACGTTATTTTAATGATGATGCACAGTTTCGACTAACTGCGAGAAAAGGCGTGAGTAGTGGTTTTGTACGGGTTCTACACCCACCTCCACCTCCCCACCTCACAAGATGGCCGCCGCGCGATATCTCTCGAACGCTTGGTCGGATGTTGACGAATGAGGTGTCATTGAACTCGGGCTAACACCCCCTTTCCAATGGACAATATATTTCCACCCCAAAATAAAACCTACCCCTACTAGGGGGTGAAATTGTAATTTTTTAGAAAATCTCTCTTTCCAATTGCAACATGTGAGAGTTTGAATGCCGATATGGATTTAAACGTTGTTCTACATAAAGTGCATGTGTTCGGTGGATAGCCAATATGAATTAACATGCTTGTTTTTTGTTTTTTATGCATGCCCACTCATGGCTTTTGTAAGAGGGTGGGGGAGTGGATCCCTGTGGATGGGTTATTGTTGACAGGTCATTGTTGACAAGTCATTGATGACAGGTCCTTGTGGACGAGTCCTTGTGGACGAGTCCTTGTGGACGAGTCCTTGTGGACAGGTCCTTGTGGACAAGTCCTTGTGGACGAGTCCTTGTCCCTTTGGACTGATCCCTTTGGTCCGGTCCCTTTGGCATGGTCCCTATGGACTGGCTCATGAATTTATTTAAATTATGTCAAAGGGCCTAACTACATTTGTGTGTGTTGAACTGACGTTGTTCACCAACCCCCACTACTATAATGTGATAATGATATGAAAGGAAAGAGATGAAATACATGTGAACACGTGTGAGATGTCATTATTAGCATTCTCCTTGTGAAACAAGTCACATCCTGTTTTGATTCATACGTGAGAAAATGCGAGTTCATGTGTAATATGATCTAACACACAGGTGTTCACCTGTACACGCGCACGATAAGAGCTAACAAGTCACAACCTGTTTTGACAGTGGTGGGAAGTGAAGGGGGGGGGGGGGGGAGAGGGGCGGGGGGTTGGTGTAAGAGAGAACACAGGTGAAGAGAGAAAGAAATATGTATTGCTCATAATACATGTGGAGCTGAGGACTGTACATAGGACTGTAGGTTAAGTACAACATGAGTGAATAAATAAATACAAGACACACAGGTTCACACAACATGTAATTTATTAATCCAAGAATTAAAGGCTGAGCTAAATCCCAACCATTTTACATATAGTTTATTTCCTTTTTGTTTCAACACTTTTTCCACAAGGTAATGTTTAGGAAACGCTGTCTTTTGAAGTTCTTGAAGATAAAACCTGCCTTTTATGGGTTGGTGGTTGAGGTCCTCGAGTAAATAGGTGACTGGACTGTTCAGGTTGACTTGACGAAATCGAAATAGTTCAGTCCCCCAATTTGGTGTGTAGCCCTTGTCGAAGACGGACTTGAATTTGCTCACACGAACATGGTCCCCAATGTTAAGGCGATGACGTTTAGGGTCTGCTGTTTTTATGGGGTTAAACAGTTTATCCAGTTGTGGACTATTTTTAGTTACAAGTCGTGGCTTGGTCTCAATGGTTCTGTGTTTGGTGTCGTTGTAACGTGACACTAACTCAGGTAACAAGTCCAACCAGCGATAAGTGTCCTGAGTGGTAAACGCTTTCCACATATGGGTTTTCAATGTTCGGTTGAACCGCTCGACCACGCTGGCTTTGAGATTGCTGTACGTGGTGTAATGGTGAATATCCTTAGATTTGAGAAAACTGGAGAAATCCTTGTTGAAAAATTCTTTTCCCTGGTCGGTTTGTAGCAGCTGAGGTTGACGTTTAGATTGTTGAATAATATGTTGAAAGGCTTTGGTGACTAGTGGACTAGACTTGCGACGCACAGGTTCAGCAAATGCCATTTTGGAATAAACATCAATGACCGTCAACATATAGCGTACACCATCGTTAACGTTAGCATAGGGAATCATTTCAACCAAGTCTGCTTGCCAAAGTTCATCCACACCCTGTGAAATCACCTTGAGTCGCTGATAGTGACGTCTAGCTGGACGATGCAACTCGTGAGCAATACCCATTTTAATGGGTGAGGGCTTAAACAATAATTTTGGCATTTCGAAGTTCTTCCTCAATTTCTTGAATTTCCCAATCGTGACCAGTATGGCCGGCTTGACGTGAAGCATGCAACAGCTGTAGTCGCTGGACGAGTTTATTTGGATTGTGCCAGTAGGTAACATCCACAAGGGGTTTTAATGGTTTAAATGTCACCCCTGAAGCGGACACTTTACGACGACCACTTTGACTAGTGGGGAACATTTTTGCAATGATGGTTTTATATTTTTGGGATATATTAGCATTCACTTGTTGAGTGGGATCATACTGTCTTTTGTGAGCATGGGTATCCAATAAAATGGATTTATATTTACTAAGGTCCTCTGACGTATAATCTTGAGATGAGGGAGTCCGAGAGAATAGTAGCTTTAACAGTCCTGGTGTTAATTTATAGTTGATCTTTTTAATGACAGCTTTAGTACGACTAAATTTAATCGATGAATCACCAATTTTAAAACTATCATTCTCATAGCAAACGCCATATGTGGTATCTGTGTTTCCAACAAAATAGATTGGTGAAATAGGGTTCCAATGTTGATCCATAATATTTTATTAAAATGTTTTTCAGTTGAGCTTTATGTTGAGGGGTGGCCAAGAGTTGTGAAAATGGAGACGATCTGGAAGGGCAAGGGGTTTCGATCATGGTCAAGGATTTCCTTTTTCTTAAAAACTCTGCAAGGGGTGATGCCTTTTTTTGAGGCGTAAACACTTGTTCCTCATTATCCTCAACTTCGCTAACACTAGTTAAATCTTCCTGTTCCTCTTCCTCTTCCTCTTCCTCAGAGTCCTCGTGGTGCGTTTGAGTGGCTTGTGAAACGGTAGGTAGCGTTTCAGATGGCTTGAAAGAGGGTTTCAACATAGCTTTTAGCGGAGGTGCTAAATGTTGTTGAATAAACAAAGCATGATCCGCACGCGATCGTTTCAATTGACGAAACTTTTCGCGAATAGTATTTTTTGCTCTAATAATATGCTTTTTTAATTGACTCTCTGCTAACGCCATGATGTCGTGACAAATGACTTGAGAGGGAATGATACAGTGCCTTAAATAGCAATAAAATGATCAAACCCTAAGCGATACCGCCCTTGGTTGAGTTCACTTTGTTTATCAATCACTAAACAGGCATGACGTTGTGTGTTCCAGCACTTGCCACACAATTCTGTAAACATTTGAAAGGTCATATCCGGATTCACATGTTCATTATAAATGTAACGACTGTTCCTCTCGTCCTGGCGAAATAAAACAATGACATTGGCATTGTCACGAATCAACTGTTTGGACATTTTAGAATATGTTTGTCCAAGATAGAAGCAATCGAAATGTTTGTGTCGACCCATGCTGAAATAGCTTTGAATGATACCTTGTCGTTCAGTGGATACATCATCGAAAATCATGAGTGAATCAGGCTTTACCTCATCCGGTGAAATAACATTTTCTTGCGTGGAAAATGTAAAATACCCCATATTCTCATTTTTTAATCCAGACATGACTTGATCCGGAAACACGTAGAGGGGTTGGTAGAGAGATTTTGCGAAAATATAAATATTTTGAAAACACAGACCATTAGGCGCTGTAATAAGTGTCAGCAAAAGATTGGTCTTTCCACAGCCGGAAGGTCCCACAATGATGCAGCGAATGGAAGATGGAAACAGTGAACCATGGCGTTGTTCACGTGATGTGGGGCAGAGATGGGAAACCATGTCCCTCACGGGGAATGACTCTTGCTGCTTAATTAGCTTCATTTCAACTAAGGCTTAGAGAGGCTAGCAGGCTGTCTATATACATCGCACCGAGCCTTGTCATAGAAACAGTAGACTCGTACTACAGGTTGACGATGGATGTCTTTGGACGTGCGTTGATGGTCAAAGCTAGGTCTGTTCCCATACATGATCCTAAACAAGAAACAGATCCTTCTAATAAACACTATGTGGATAGGTCAGTAGTGCCACGCACAAAACAAGGAGATTATGACTTTAAAGGAAAGCGGTTAACTCATGTAAAACATCCTCAAGTGTCTACAGACGTTACTACAAAAAAGTATGTGGATAACAAGGTGTATGAGTTTTATGATAAAGCGCCTCAGCTTACGGTGGATGGCTATAGTGCTAATCATCACCGCATTATTCACGTGGAAGACCCACAAGAAGATAATGATGTCTGTACCAAGCGATACGTGATCTATGAAATGAAAAGGCTTTATAAATTTATCCCATCTGTATTTTTAGTGCATCTGACAAATGTAAAACCTGTGAATGAGAGAAACCATATACCGCTAGTTCATGACCAGCACTTGACCTATGTGCTTGCTTCAGGTTTAAGCCACTATCGACTACACTATAATGGAACCATTCACATCAAATATGCCATACCTGATGAGAACCATTTACAAATAGAGATAAATGGTCATAGGATGTTGGTCCATAACCATGAAATGGTCAATGCAGGAGACGAATTATCCTTTCATCTCCTGTTGACATGGAATGAAAAGCAAGCTGGAAAAACCATAAATGATTTCCCACTTTATGTAGAATTGGAATATACTGCCATGAAATAACAATCTAATGTTAGTTGTGACTTAAACTTTCTTGTGAAAGGTTGTTGGTCATCATCATCATCATGGTGAAACAAAGATATGTGGTGAGAAAGACAAAAAATATGAGCCTGTCCTTGGCAAAGCCTGAGCTTATGACATTCGTGGACAAGCCCTTACGAAAGAAAAAAAAGAAAAAATAATGTGTTGACCATAAGGAAAGCTCTTCGAGTTATTCCAAAACGTCAGCGACAGGGTTCAAAACAAGGGCGAGTGATTCCCGTCCCTAAACGAGCGGGATTTTTACTTGCATTATTCGCTGGTCTGGCTGCTCTGGGTTCACTTTTAGGCGGTGCCAGTGCAGTGGCAAAAACTATTAAAGCCGCGCAACAGGGCAAGCAACAACTCAAAGAAAGTCAGCGACACAATGAAACAATAGAGGCCATTGCTATGGGGGCTAGAAATGTCAATTTGAAGCCAGCCTTTTATCAACAAGGATTTGGAATTTCACCTTTTCGAAATAAAAACAAGTAGTTCCGTGAAGAACTATACAGCCTATTTTCATATATCCTACTTATGTTAATTGCCACTATCAACATACACAATTTCTGTTTGATTGCTGTAATAGATTCGTAGATATTAAGAACCGACTAAATATTTCGGATGGTCGCCATGTTGGATTTTATATATGTACTGTTACATGCAGATTATTGTGAATGTGTAGTATTCAAACTTCAATTGTATAATTAGGACACAAGAAAAAACAAGGAGATTTAAAAAAATTCACAGCTGCCATCTTGAGGTTATGGAAACAATTGAAATAAATTAGATGTCAGTGGATTAACATTCGTATAAGGATTTACTGTACCGAGTTTCACTGCACTCGGATGGTTAAATTGCGAGAAACGTCCATGTGAATATTTATAATTCGCGTCACCGCCATGTTGGATTTGTGATCACCAGGTTATTTAAAGTCCTATAGGTGAACTTAAGTTCATAGCCCCTATGAACATTAAAAAATGCAGTTTGATTGCTAAAATAGATTCGTAGATATTCAGTATCGTCTAAATATTTCGGATGGTCACCATGTTGGATTGTTAAATGTATAGGCCATAGAGTCATGTACCATTAAAGGAAAATTATTGCGTAGGTTCATTATTCAAACTCTCACTTCGATCGCATGACTACATCACAAGAAATAAAAACTTAATTTTAAAATTCGCACTGCCGCCATCTTGAGGTTATGTAAACAATTGAAATAAATTAGATACCAGTGGATTACAATGTGTATAAATATTTCCTGTACCAGGTTTCAGTGCGCTTGGAACATTAAATCGCGAGAAAGGTCTATTTAAAATTTTCAAATTCGCTTGGCCGCCATGTTCGTTTTGTAGTTAACCGGTTTTTGAAAGTCTTATAGATGGACTTCCAGTAGTGCCCTTTATCTCCGTACAAAATTTTAGGGAGATACCGCTAATCGTTTCAGAGATATAGAATGCCGGTGAAATATTTCGCACATCCGCCATCTTGTGATTATGTAAACAATTGAACGAAGTTAGATGTCGGTGCATTAAAATGTATATAAACATATACTGTACCAAGTTTCATTGCGTTTGGTTGGTCAAATCACGAGAAACGTCTATTTAAATGTCGCAAATTCGCTTGCCCTCCATGTTGGTTTTGTAGTTACCAGGTTTTCAAAAGTCACATAAGTGAACTTATAATAGTTCCCTCTATCACCATAGAAAATGTCAGGGTAATTTCGGTAATAGTTTCGGAGATATTGAATGCTGGTGAAATATTTCGCACAGCCGCCATGTTGGATTGGTGAGTCGTAACATAATTTGAAGGGCACGGTTGAGGTCGCCGGGAATAGTGCTATGAACTTTCCGAGTTTCATTGAAATCGCTCCTGCCGTTTAGATTTTATTAGGGGGGGACACACACACGAATCACACACACACACACGCACACACACACGGACAAAAGGTGATCTCATAAACCTATTTTTTCAAAATTGAAAATAGGCTAAAAAACATCTTTAACCTCAGCCATAGCAAGACATGCCCTGACGCATCAGCAAGTGGAAAGCTATGCTAAACAACTAAAGCTTTCCCATTTTCGAGGTGTGTTTATACGAAACCATGAATGTGCTGTTGTCAATTTGGATGATCACCGAGGACCTGGAACACATTATGTAGCTTATGTCAAAGAGGGATCTACTGTATGGTACTTTGACAGTTTTGGGAATTTGCCCCCGCCCATGGAACCAGTGGCTTATTTTGGAAACAGGATCAAGATATATTATAATGTGAAACGTGAGCAAACGAACAGCCAACAGTGTGGACGTTTGTGTTTAATTTTTAGCCTACTTTCGATTTTTGCAAAAAATGAAAGTAGACTTATGAGATCAACACAGGGCGAAAAAAGTGTGTCTGTCTGTGTGTGTGTATGTGTGTGTGTGAGTCTGTGTGTGTGTGTCTGTGTGTGTGTGTGTGTGAGTGTGTGTACTCTGAATGTCTGTCCCCCCCTATCAATTCGAACACGGTGAATGCGAATTGAACGAAATTTGGTACAAAGGTAGCACTAGTAAAGGACACCTCAGTGTCATGTTTTATATCGCCGCCATCTTGACGGAAACGTAATGGCGGCCACACAAATGTTCAAAGCTTAAATCAAATTACGACTAACCTAATCATCCGATCTCTACCAAATTTTGCAACAAC
Source organism: Meconema thalassinum (assembly GCA_946902985.2). Taxonomy (NCBI): domain Eukaryota; kingdom Metazoa; phylum Arthropoda; class Insecta; order Orthoptera; family Tettigoniidae; genus Meconema; species Meconema thalassinum. The sequence continues at coordinate 68,427,913 of OX336392.1, read as the reverse complement.
ATACCTTTATGGGGGGAGCATTCTTTGACCAAACTAATAAGTCATCAGCGAAATAGTTTGCGGATGGCGACCATCTTTGTGTGAAAATCGATTCCCCCTATTAATTCGAACACGGTGCAACCGAATGGAACGAAATTTGGTACAGAGGTAGTACTAACAAAAGGCACCTCAGTGTCATGTTTTATATCGCCGCCATCTTGACGAAAACGTAATGGCGGCCACACAAATGTTCAAAGCTTAAATCAAATTACGATTAACCTAATCATCCGATCTCTACCAAATTTTGCAACAACATACCTTTATAGGGGGAGCATCCTTTGACCAAATAACTAGGTCATTAGCCTAATAGTTTGCGGATGGCGGCCATCTTTGTGTGAAAATCAATTCCCCCTATTAATTCAAACACGGTGAAACCAAATGGAACGAAATTTGGTACAGAGGTAGCACTAGCAAAGGGCACCTCAGTGACATGTTTTATATCGCCGCCATCTTGACAGAAACGTAATGGCGGCCACACGAATGTTCAAAGCTTAAATCAAATTACGATTAACCTAATCATCCGATCTCTACCAAATTTTGCAACTACATACCTTTATGGAGGGAGCATCCTTTGACCAATCTAATAGGTTATTACCCTAATAGTTTGCGGATGGCGGCCATCTTTATGTGAAAATTGATTCCCCCTATTAATTCGAACACGGTGGAACCGAATGGAACGAAATTTGGTACAGAGGTAGCACTAGCAAAGGGCACCTCAGTGTCATGTTTTATATCGCCACCATCTTGACTGAAACGTAATGGCGGCCACACGAATGTTCAAAGCTTAAATCAAATTACGATTAACCTAATCATCCGATCTCTACCAAATTTTGCAACTACATACCTTTATGGAGGGAGCATTCTTTGACCAATCTAATAGGTCATTCGCCTAATAGTTTGCGGATGGCGGCCATCTTTGTGTCAAAATCGATTCTCCCTATTAATTCAAACACGGTGAAACCGAATGGAACGAAATTTGGTACAGAGATAGCACTAGCAAAGGGCATCTCAGTGTCATGATTTATATCGCCGCCATATTGACAGAAACGTAATGGCGGCCACACAAATGTTCAAAGCTTAAATCAAATTACGATTAGCCTAATCATCCGATCTCTAGCAAATTTAGCAACAACATACCTTCATGGAGGGAGCATCCTTTGACCAAACTAATAGGTCATCAGCCTAATATTTTGCGGATGGCGTCCATCTTTATGTGAAAATCGATTCCCCTTATCAATTCGAACACGGTGAAACCGAATGGAACGAAATTTGGTACAGAGGTAGCACTAGCAAAGGGCACCTCAGCGTCATGTTTTATATCACCGCTATCTTGACGGAAACGTAATCGCGGCCACCCAAATGTTAAAAGCTAAAATGTAATCACGACCAACCTAATAATCTAGTCTCTACCAAATTTTGCAACACCATATCTTTATGTGGGAAACATATTCAGACCAAACTGCAAGAACATCAGCCCAATAGTTTGCAGATGGTGGCCAAGTATGTGTGCAAATCGATTCCCCCTATCAATTCAAACACGGTGAAACCGAATTGAACGAAATTTGGTACAGAGGTAGCACTAGCAAAGGGCACCTCATATTCATGTTTAATATCCCTATAACACGTTGTATTTCAACAAGCTACTACAACCAACATTCAATCATACTCCTTGAAAAGGACAAAGAGTTATAACAATACCCATGCATTTAGGAGAAAGAAGGCTATATGTTCTTTACTGAACATCTTGTTTTATATAAGACGCAACATAAGCAAAAACGTCAACAGTATGTCGGTGGAAAGTAAGACGTTTACACTGCATGGACGTGGACCTGAAGTGAGTCTAGACTTTTACCCACCTATCGAATTGAGTGAAAAACCTTATTGTTTAGGACTTGTTTCTCTTGAAACATACAATCGAATATACAACATACGTGAAAATGTGAACAACAAGTTTTACTATGATGATTCTGTGCTCACACTGAACTCTGGTGGATACACGATAGATGCCATTTATGAACACATTTATGTGGTGTTGATCAATGAATATGGTTTAAAGTCATTCCTCGATGGAACGCGCAAGTTTGAACTTGTAGGAAATACCAACACTCATCGCTGCAGTATTTTTTCTACATTCAAAATTGACTTTAAAACTCACTCCGATTCCATTGGTCCATTACTAGGATTTAAACCACGTGTGTTAGAGCCCAACAAAAAACATGAATCAGACCATGAAGTGAAATTCATTGAGGACCATCATGTGTCGGTGACGTGTAATATTATTAGTCAAGTGTACACCAATCAAGAACCGTCGCATTCGCTTTATGACTTTATTGTAACATCGCCCAATGGCTATATTATTCGTGAAAACCCTCCAGTGGTGCTTTTTCATTCTGTGGCTGTCGATGGTATGAGTAATATAACATTAAGACTGATCAATAGAGAGCAACAACTCATTGATCTAGATTCTACCACACCAGTGACTTACAAGTTGGTGCTAAAACCGCTATGAAGTTTGTATATAAAGCAACAGCACCGTCTAGGAATGGTGTTAGTTGTTTACCACGTGAATACACGTTAACATCTCAGAACAAGCAGATTTTACAGCATTTGGGTTACCACATTAACCCCCGCGATGAATTCTATTCTAGAGGTAGCGAACCACATCGAGGAGCAACCAGGAGTGGTAAGAATTGATCTACATTCTTATCAAGCACAAACACCTGGACTCAATAACAATGATGAAATTCAATTTGTTATCAACAACCAAGATATTTACACTCTACCGCATGAAAGTGTTATTCAGATTGAAGGTCGGCTCACCAAAGCTGATGGTTCTACTCCCACTACATCCAAGTTAGCCAACCATGCTTTCGCCTTCTTGTTTTCTGAAGTACGTTATGTCATTAACGATATCGTGGTGGATAGCACTCGAAATGTGGGTATTTCCAGTGTCATGAAACTATATCCCTCTTATAGTGAGGAAGAAGCTAAAACACTTTGCATGGCGGGTTGGTGCCCTGACTCGACCAATGACTGGATGGTACACACCGATGGCACCTTCACTGGATATTTACCTCTTGAACTGATTTTAGGCTTTGCTGAAGATCACCAGCGCATTGTGGTCAATGCAAGGCAAGTGCTTTATCTGGTGAGAGACAGGAGTGATAATAATGCACTCAAGAGAGTCGACAATGCCCCCATTGATTCAAAAATTCAACTACAACGCTTGCTATGGAAAGTGCCTCATGTGACCCTTAACGATAGCAAAAAAACTGGACATACTCAAAATGGTAAAGAGAGATATACCTCTACCCATGGAATTTAGAAGCTGGGCACTCCATGAGTACCCGTTATTGCCCACCACCAACACACATAGTTGGTCTATAAAAACAGCCCGCTATACAGAGAGACCTCTCTACATGATTGTGGGTTTTCAAACAAATCGCAAGTATCAACAAACCAAAGATGCCACGCAATTTGATCACCTGCAATTGAGAAATGCACGTCTTTTCCTCAACGGTGCTGTGTTTCCCTATGAAGGGTCGGATTTAGATTTTTCAAAAAATAAGTTTGCCCCCCTGTACGACTTGTTTTCTAAATTTAGATGGTCGTATTATCAAAAAGAGAATTGTCCAATGTTATCACCCCAAGCTTTTAAGACAAGGGCGCCACTGATTGTCTTTGACTGTTCCTACTTGGAAGAGTCTGTCAAACCATCCAATATTGACATTCGACTAGATTTTGAAACGCATGACAATGTTCCAGCCAATACCACGGCCTACTGTTTGATTATTCATCACAAACAAGTCAACTATTATCCACTGTCCAACCAAGTGACAAGTGTATAAATAGCAGGTCAACACACATCAAACCACTCAGTCATGTCTTGCTTTCAAGCCTCAAGAGAAGTTACATCCATGAATTTAAAATCTGAGGAACACCGTTTCAAGACCTTTGCGACGTGGCCGGTGCCTTTTATAAACCCTCAAGCCTTAGCAGCCGCTGGATTCTACTATTTAAAAACAAGAGATGAAGTGAAATGTGTGTTTTGTCCCATCATTTTAGACCAATGGCAAGAGAGCGATGAACCCATGCAGGAAAATCAGCGCTGGTCACCTACCTGCCCCTACCTGTGCAGAATGGAGGTGGGTAATATACCCTGTCATTCAAGTTACCCCTCACTCATGCCTCTGAGTGCTAAAAAAAGTTATGATACGTGTGGACTTTATGGTGCCGGCAGTGCTTCAGTGAGCAGCTCACAGTTAAAAACATCCAGTTTAGAGACATTGGGATATCATCGGTGTTATGGACACTATAAACACAAAAGACTTTTTTGTTGTATGAGATGGTACCGCCTCTATCCTAGAATGGAAAAAGAATGTAAAACTTGTTATGCTAATAAAATAATGAAATAAAAAAAATGGTTGTTGTTGTTATATTATTATTTCTTATGCCCCCCCTGTCATATCCTAACCTCTATAGTGACTACTCGATGTTTTTCTTTTCATTTACTAGAATGGAATGTAAGTAAATGACATGGGTACACCTTACTGAACAATTGTCAGTCTGTGGTCAGTTGGACTTGATCCAGACAAGAGTGAACATGTTGCGTACACTGATTGTCGACTGTCAAGGGTTTAAAATTGGAGATAACAAATTTATATTTAAAGAAGTGGCCATCATCGATTGTTCCACTTTTTGGATATCACAAGCTACTCATTTGGTGTTTAAACCACCTTATGCGTTTGATTTGTTGTGTGATAAAGACCGTAAACAAACCCAGTGGATTGAAACTCATATGCAACTAGACTGGAAGCAGGGAACCATTTCATATAAGCACCTGGACATGGTCATGAAAGCCCACTTGTCTTCTGCCCATGTAATATTTGTGAAAGGTAGTGAAAAACGTCAATGGCTACAATCATTTTTAGCGTCTTACTGTCAATGTATCGATTTAATGGACATGGGCTGTCCATCGCTGCAAACACTCATGGATCGCTGCCCCTGTGACAATATTACAATATTACCCATAAAGCCTTGGCACAGGTGTGGCAATTGTTTCATTGGCTATCCACCAACGCCTGCTGGGAGTTGTTAAATAAAATTAAAACTAAAGGTTTACCTGTGGATGACACCAGTGAGATTTCTACAAGCGACGTGTAAACATCAACGTAATACCATGGAGAAAGGGGATTCTACCGATAAAGCGATTGGAAAGTTCTTTGTGTGTAAAAAGAAACTAGACAGTTTTACTAAAGAAGAATTATTGGCTCTTCCAAAATCATTCATTTATTATGTCGCAGCAAATGCAGTGAAAGAAATCTGGCAACATGTACCAAAATCATGGACTCAAGACCCTGTGTTAAGTGAATTGCAACCATGTACGGATTATGATCACCATAAGCAAGTGGCTATGGCAAAAATACCCTCTATGCGACAGTGTGCTACTTGTCAGCTAGTCAAACTGTATCAAGGTCATAAAAGTCAGTGTAAAGACTTTGTTTCCTCATACCACGGGAGTAATGAAGAAAAAAAACAACAACAACAAACATCATCCACAGAGGAGGAGGAAGATCAAACCTTTTTACCATCGATGGAAAAGGATATGCCAGACCTGTACTGGCAATGGCGTCATTAACAAAGTAATTCAATACTTGACTTTCGAAATCTACCTACCTGGTTATTATTTGTGTAGTCCTGGAACTTGTCTTGAAGAACCTTTGCAGCATAGTGATATACCTATTAATCCTTTGGATCAAGCATGCACCTTTCTTATCACCACAGTCATTCTGCATTAAGACGTGTAGCGGATAAAGTATCGTTGAAAAGCTAAACAACGTTTGACATCCTGTGATGTCTCAGTGGGAGAGAGGTTGGCAGTCGTCATTGTGATTAGTGTTATAAAAGGAAAGTTAATAATGAGTGGACATGGACATTGAAAAGGATTGAGAAATTGGTATTTCTTTTGTATTCTATTTTTGTAAAGCTCTATTTGATGTGAAATAAAACAAGGTTTACAAGATCGCAATGTCTTTTATTTTAAAAATGGTGATAGCCATTTCATTTTTTTCACACATGAATATTTACAATTTCCACTTTACATTATTTTTAACATTCCCCTTGTTTAGTTTAAACATTCAGTACATTTTTGTTGTTGTGAAATAAAAACAAGGTTTACCAGATCACAATGTCCTTTAATTCAAAAAATGGTGATAGTCATTTCTTCATTTTCATTTTTTCACACATGAATATTTACAATTTCCACTTTACATTTTTTACATTCCCCTTGTTTAGTTCACACATTCTGTACATTTTTTTGTGAAATATAAATAAGTTTCACTAAATCACTATATCTTTTATTTAAAAAAATGGTGATAGCCATTTCATTTTTTCACACATGAATATTTACAATTTCCACTTTTCATTTTTTACATTCCCTTGTTTAGTTTACACATTCTGTAAATTTTTGTTGTTGTGAAATAAAAAACGAGGTTTACCAGATTACAATGTCTTTTTAATTTTAAAATGGTGATAGCCATTTCACTTTTTCACACATGGATATTTACAATTTCCACTTTACATTTTTTACATTCCCCTTGTTTAGTTCACACATTCAGTAAATTTTTTAAAATCTTTTTCGTAATACACAAAAGCAAACATTTTACACTAAAATGTATTACTTATCTTATTTTTACTAAACTACTGTAGCCTAACATTATACATTCTACTTACAGTTTTTACAAAAAATATTACAATATAAAACACACTACAAATATTACAATATAGTGATCATTAGACTTAAGTAAAGTAATAGTCGTCAATACGACTGTTTTCCCAAGCAAGAGTATTAAATGTGTTGGGTATAATGAATCGTTTGTTGTCTTCATTACTTAAAGCAACTTTGTTCAACAAATTGGTATGTAGCTGATGATTTTTACTTCTAAATACACACATTTTCTTAAATAATACAGATGGGTTACTAACTATATATTTTTATAATCACTTATATCTAACTCTTTACTAACAACATTCTTTTTCACTCCTTTTAATTTTTTACTACTACATCATCAATTGTCATATAGCTGTATGATTTAGATTTTGTGCCTACAAAGGTGTCTATAATAACACCAGCACATTCAACCTTAAATTTCCCAAGAACCTTTTTGTTTACTAGAGGTAAATGGTAAATATTATTCTATGGGTAGTCACTTGTATAAAACCTATTTAGCTCAGTTTTGATATCCTCGTAAAAATCATCAGTTTTAAACCCATAAATGAAAGAATCTGTGTCTGTGTAGAGTAATTTAGCATTATCAAAATAGTTTTTCTTTACATAATCATAGTGAAATTCATACATAAGTGTTTTTGATAATTCCAGAATGGTGTAACCCACATATATGGGTTTGTTGTAAGTTACTTTAAGACGATTCATTTGTATTACAACTAAATCCTCATGAATAATTGAACAGCTATGAAAGTTAGGCTTGCTTATTAAGTTGCTCGCACCATACCTTTTACCATCATTCTCCCACTTTGTTATCAGCTTTACATCAACTCGTTTATCAACATTCTCCATAGTCTTTCCAAAAACACTATTATTCATGAGTTTATAAAAATCTTTTTCAAACGCGTTTGTTGACTGCGTTCTTAAATTATTGTTTAGATCAATATACGGTTTGAGCCATGCTGACTGATGAAATTGCAATACGCGATGAATTTTAGTTAATTTCAATCCATGCTGTAGACACTGTATCAAGTTTTGATAATGTATTACATATTTACATTTATCATTTACATTAGCAATTAACATTTTTGTTCGTGATGTGATGTATGGAGATTTCATATTCTCAGGACAAAATGGTAAATCATTATGATCATCATGTAACTCTTTAGGGTACTCAAGATTTACCTCTAAAATATATCCTTTATCATCGTTATCATTAAGAGTGTCAACATGTAAGACATCAATTTCAGGTTGTGTCAGCCAGCCAGCGAAAACCATATTGGTTATTTGCATCGAGGTAGACAATATACTTTGACTCTTCACAAGGGTTGTAGCTAGGCATGTATTTATTATTCGCTTTAGAGTACCGTCCACTACATTGAATTAATCCACCTCGAATTGATAATTTTATAAAATTGATCATGTCTATATCAGTCATTAATTCTAAATTTACTTTCGTTTTTTTCAACATTGAACTGAAACTTAACCCAGGAGCTGTGAAATACTGACAAGGATCAAGGTCATAAGTTTGCATACAAACATACCGAAAATTTTCAAAAACATCTGCTAATAACGACACATCTGTCTTCAAATATATGTCTGAAAATTCTCCTAAATTTGAATGTCGAACTGTGTCCATACACGTTGTGCGTGTAATTATTCCTGATCACTGATATGACTTGTGTTTAAGGAACTGTAAAATGCATCTTTCGGTGGTAAAGAACACTCCTCAAGACGTTCCACACAGTTAATATATTCATAAGGGAATATACCCTTTTGACGAATCAAATTGAAATCATCTTCTTTAGGAAAGACACGTTGAATTTCATGAATCTGATCTGATTTTAAATTACTAGCCAGCTTATCAAGACTACTCGACATAAAGCGGAATGAATCTAAAAATCGCAGTTTAATGGTTTTTTATTGCCAATTTTGATGTATTTTGTAAACGATATGTATTGTTCCTTATTATTTGCAATAACATCAATTTTCACATCTGAAGCTCCAAATTCTTTAACGATAAAGTGGTTATCGTATTTGCTACCATTGTGTAGAATGACCGGAATGAACTTACTTACTCTATAATTTAAATTACATTCTTGGTGAGCCGCACCACGATATTTTCCTGTTAAATGGTCATGATCGCGAACCCTGTCTGTATATAAACATTCACCACATATAAAACAATTAGTTTCAGTTTCAAAATTCATTTGCTCTAATGAAGTTAGTGGCTCCATTGGAATGATCGTATTTAAAATAGAGGATATACGGACGGCATCTTTCTCAAGCCTTTCCATAAAATCTTTAGGTGCATCAGGTCCTCTATAGAGCTCAAACTTATTTAAAGAGTCATCATAACTACATTTAATATAATATGCAAAGCTAAAAGGTTCATGAATGTGAGTAGTGTTGGTGAAAGGTTGGGCTGGATTTGATGAACATGTATTAAATGGTTTTAGCAAAGCCTCGAAGTCAGCATATATAACAAATGGTACTCGAAGCTGTTTCTCATAATCCTTAAATTTTAGAATGTTATTTTTTAGGAGTCGATAATACCGTACACACATGATTACACCCCCATTTTTGATGTTGAGTTAGTTGGTCCTCTTTCTGGAAATGTAGCAAACAACCATCGCACAACCACTTCTTAGATTTATCTTTTGATATCTGACTACCGACAAGTCTACTTAAATGTTTTATCCAACAATAGTGGGCGTTTTCACCTTTAGTTATGTACAGTAAATTTACATGAGCATCCTTTTTTCCTGCGTATAATATAGAGGACCTACTATTCTCTTATTTTCAATTCCATAAACATTAATACTTACATTGTTCAGCTCTTTAAAACGTTGAATGTCTTTTATCGCCATAGGAAATTCAATTTCTTCTAAATCTAACACTGAAGAATAGTGAGGATATGATGACGTTCTATTCTCATGCATCGCTGCCGGATGGAGAGCTGAGGTTACAGCCCATGCAAAACATGCATGGTCACTATTCATAACGTTTACACAAGCTTTCTTCCGTTTAATCCATGCAGGTAAATCAATGTATGATGATGCTCGAAGGGGGTTGTATTTATTCATGTTGGTTTCTAAATAAAGTACTTCAACTAACGCCCAGCCTGACTCCCTTTCCTGGAACTCTTCACTCTTCACGATGATAGCACTTGAAATATTTTGGTATATATCACTAATATTAGTTGATTCGCTAACAATTATGTTTTTTGTATTAAAGGATTTGATATCCGTAATTTTACCTTCGCTCCCAGTTTTTACATAGAGGCCAAAAAGTTCAAAATTCATTTTAATTGTTTTATGCTCTAATAAAACATTTTCTACTAAGCCAAACACAGTAGGTTGAACATTTTTTAAAAATGATTCAATACTTTGAGTTTTTTCTTCACTATAAAGTCTATAACTAGCAATTCGACTTTTAAATGCACTACCAATTTGTTGAACATTTCCAGAATTTCTTTCATGGCAAGTGTTATTTTTATGTTGAATACTGCGTAAATGTCCATGAATGATTGAAGAAGGTATATCAATATTACATACATCACAATGTGTTATTGAAGGTTCACCATTCTTCTTTCTTTTTAATGCACAACTATTTTCACAATCTTGAGAACGTTTACGCTTTTGAGCATTACATTCATTTAAAGGTTCCGTGCTAGTTGTTGGTTTTACAGTTTTTAATTCTTGTTGTTCACCATGCACTTCATCCATGTGGGATTGATATCGCTTTACAGCAGAAAAACCAAGTTCACAAACTGAACATGAAAATGGTGCTGAACTAACATGCATTAAATTTACATGACGTGCAAGATTATCTTGTCTGTTAAATGTGGTAGCACAATGACTGCACACAAATATTTTAATGTCATGTTTAACATTTGCGTGTCGTTGAAGGCTGTCAGGTCTTGAGAACTGTTTCTTACAGTCACCACACTTGAACATGATGGTCCCTTTCGAAATTAACTATAAAAGAAAGAAATCATAAATGTTAATAAATGATAAACAAAAGTACAATATAAATAGTTTAATTACATTCCAGTCAATGGTTATAGCAGGGTATTTAAATCGATCATCTGTGAACTTCTAGCAAGTCTAACTTCATGTAGTTCTAACTGGGGGTTACTATATACCACTGTCACTGACACCTAGCGGTGAACATTGGAACATGATAGAGTGATAGAAACCAGTGATCGCCAGTTAAGAGAGCTAAGTGTGACGTCATAACCAATCTTAAAACAAGTCTAAACTTGTAGAACATGTCACGTGATAGAAACCAGCGATCACTAGTTAAGTGAGCTAAGTGTGACGTCATAGCCAGTCTTAAAACAAGTCTAAACTTGTAGAACATGTCACATATTGGAAACCAGCGATCGCCAGTTAAGTGACCTAAGTGTGACGTCATAGTCAGTCGTAAAACAAGTTTAAACTTTTAAAACATGTCACATGACAAGGTTAAGTTAGGTAAAGTTAAGTGAACTGAGGTTAAGACTTTAAATATTCCCTCTGTCACTGACACCTAGCAATGAACATTCGAACTTAATAGAGTGGTAATCAAAATCTAACCTACAAATTTAGCTTTACACATCATGGTCAAGTAGTTCCAACTTTTTACTGCTAAATATACCATTTTCACTGACATGGTAGTGGTGAACATTGGAAAATAATACTCTAGCTGTTTAAAAGTTATTAGAGGGGCGCTTACCTTTTTATAATTGATCAACTGCTGTCACTGAATGAACAGATTGTAGGAATCTGGTATCCTACAGGTACCCAATTATCTGTAAACAAATCAATCAATCAATTAATCAATCAATAAATACATTCCAATCAATAACTTCAACATCAATTAGTAATAAAAGACTACAATCCATTAATAATAAGTACTTACCTTGCAAAATAATTTAATGATTTTCTACCAAAACGGCTTTACAACTCTTGAGCAGTAATAGAGCACTGTTCACTCAAAGCGAGTAATAAAGACTGACAGTAGGGAGATATATGACACCTCTCTTATATAAACTCTCATCGCTCGTGTCAGCAGTTTTTTGCAGATCATTGCAATTCCTTTCCCAATACAGCTGAGAGTCCAAAGTACACTAGGAACACCTGTGTGGTATTCAATGACTGCTGACTTTGCATGATCATCACCCATTGTCTTAATCAACACATGGGGTTTCAAATTACTGCAGAGTCATTCATAGCAACAGCAGTGTGCGCTCCCTGCCATGTCAGCAACATGACACAGGAAGGAACACCTGCGTAATATCCAATAACTGCTAACTTTGCATGATCATCATCCATTGTCTTAATGAACACTTGCGGTTTCAAATTACTGCAGTGTTAGTCATAGCAACAGATCTGCACGCTCTCTGTCATGTCTGTAATATGACACAGGAAGTAACAAGTCGGTTTACTGCACGTACCATCTCCTCAATTTTAACATCTTAAGAACATGTATTATTCTCTTTCAACTACAAATGACTCGTTAGAACACACCCATCCACCAAGTTAGATCCCTTGTATGTTCACATGTATTTCATCTCTTTCCTTTCATATCATTATCACATTATAGTAGTGGGGGTTGGTGAACAACGTCAGTTCAACACACACAAATGTAGTTAGGCCCTTTGACATAATTTAAATAAATTCATGAGCCAGTCCATAGGGACCAGGCCAAAGGGACCGGTCCAAAGGGATCAGTCCAAAGGGACAAGGACTCGTCCACAAGGACTTGTCCACAAGGACCTGTCCACAAGGACTCGTCCACAAGGACCTGTCATCAATGACCTGCCAACAATGACCTGTCAACAATAACCCATCCACAGGGATCCACACCCCCACCCTCTTACAAAAGCCATGAGTGGGCATGCATAAAAAACAAAAAACAAGCATGTTAATTCATAGTGGCTATCCACCGAACACATGCACTTTATGTAGAACAACGTTTAAATCCATATCGGCATTCAAACTCTCACATGTTGCAATTGGAAAGAGAGATTTTCTAAAAAATTACAATTACACCCCCTAGGCCTAGTAGGGGTAGGTTTTATTTTGGGGTGGAAATATATTGTCCATTGGAAAGGGGGTGTTAGCCCGAGTTCAATGACACCTCATTCGTCAACATCCGACCAAGCGTTCGAGAGATATAGCGCGGCGGCCATCTTGTGAGGTGGGGAGGTGGAGGTGTGTATAGAACCCGTACAAAACCACTACTGGCGTGTTTCCCTATGAATACGTCACGAGTATGGATGTACTTAACGAAACTAAATTACCTGAAATATCCAAGTTTTATAGCAGTCTTAATGACAAACAATATCGAATGAAGAGTATGAGTTTGCTCAATCGGTGTGGGAAACGTTTTCCTGTCAAACATTAGAAGAATACGCCGATTTGTATTTAAAAGTTGACACACTTCCTTTGGCAGATGTCTTTGAAAATTTTAGATCGAATGGCATGGAAACTTATGGCATTGATGCAGCTCATTTTTACACTGCTCCATCTATGTCTTGGTGTGCGATGAAAACGATAACCAACGTTCAACTTGAATTGCTTCAAGATATTGATATGTTACACTTTTTTGAACGATCTATTCGAGGAGGAAATGTTCAGTGTATAACACGACATGCGATTGCTAATAATAAGCATATGAAAACTTATGATGAGAAAAATCAAGAGTCCTACATAATGTACTTTGACGTTAATAATTTATATGGATATGCGATGATGGAATATCTTCCAACGGGTGGCTTTAAATGGGTTGCAAATGTTGAAGGCTTTGATGTTTTAACTATTGATGATACTTCAGAAATTGGATATATTTTGGAAGTAGATTTGACTTATCCTCAAGAGTTACATGACAAACATTCAGATTACCCTCTTTGTCCCGAAAAGTTGACAAAGCTAATGGCTACCCTAGATAATAAAGAACGTTATGTTTTGCATTATAGATTGTTAAAGCAATGTATTCAACTAGGAATGAAATTAGATCGTATTCACAGAATAATTGAATTCAATCAGAGCCAATGGCTAAAACCATATATTGATGTGAACACAGAGAAACGAAAACATGCCAAAAATGATTTTTTTTATTTTTATAAATTGATGAATAATGCAATTTTTGGTCGTTCACTGATGAATGTGAGGAAGTTAAGGGACATCAAATGGGTCACCAAATGGCATGGAGCTCGTGGTGCTAGGTCTTTAATAGCTAAGGCTAATTTTAAACATAGAATTATATTCGATGAACAATGTATGGTCATCGAGATGAGCAGACTAAAGATTTTTCACAATCAACCAGTATATGTTGGTGCATCTATATTAGATTTGTCTAAATGTAAAATGAATGACTTTCATTACAATGTTAATTTAGCAAATCCTGAATCAAATGTGAGGTTGTTATACACAGACACCGATAGTTTTATGTATATATTCTATTATGATATTTATGAGTTCATGAAACAACATTCAAATTTGTTTGATACTGGAAACTATGAAACAAACAATCCTTTTGGCATTGTGAGACAAAATAAAGGTGAAATTGGTTTAATGAAAGATGAAAATGCTGGAAGGATTGTTGAAGAATTTGTGGGGTTAAGACCCAAAATGTATGCAATAAAATTGTGTGATGAAATGAATAGCTTGTGTAAGGCTAAAGGCATTAAGAAGAGTGTGAGTAAAAGTATGAATATTGACGAGTATCGAAAGTGTCTTTATAACAGAGATAAAGTCAACAAAGTTCAAGTTTGTATAATTTCAAAATCTCATTCTGTATTGACTGTTCGGCAAAAGAAGTCGGCAATTTCATCAAACGAATATAAAAGACACATAACTGAAAACGGAATTGATACTTTACCGTTTGGTCATTTTTCTCTGAAAAAATGTTTAGAAACAAATTTGAGATTAAAGCACTTCATCTCACTTACTTTATTTCTTTCACACACATACTTTTATGCTGTTAATAATACTAATTTTTGTGTGTTCCTTTGCTTATGAAAAAAAAAGAATAAATAATAACCAAAATTTTGTGTGTATTATTAAAAAAAACAAAAAAAAACCTCCCCCCACCATTCCCATTTTCCAGGAATATATATATATATATATATATATAATTACTTTATATTACATATCATTTAGTAATGGTGCGTTTTAAGAGGAACAACTCTGCCACTCAATAGAAACGAACAGGAAGTGGATCATTAATTAGTCGTGTACTTAATAAAACTATTGATAATTTACCCGTGGAATTACACATCCCGGGATATGAATATTTTGGACCACGAACAAAATTAGAAAAGCGATTGAGCCGTGGTGATCCAGGAATAAATATATTAGATAAAGCGTGCAAAGAGAGCGACATTGCATACGCAAAGCATAAAGATTCAAACAAAAGAAGAGAGGCTGATGAAATTTTAGCTTCAAAAGCTTGGTCTCGTGTAAAATCCCGTGACGCATCATTTGGAGAGAGAGCGGCTGAACTAACAGTGGGTGGCATAATGAAAGCTAAGTCTAAGATTGGAGGAGGTAAGCGAAACTTAAATAATAATAATAAAAAAGAAAAGATTAAAAAAAAGAAGAACATCGAAAAAGCAAGGCGGTATTTTACCCGTACTTCCGATATTTGCAGCCTTGTCGGGCTTGGGGGGTCTAGCAGGCGGAGCAGCCGGGGTGGCGTCTGCTATAAACAAGGCGAAAGCTGCTCAAGAAGAACTAAAAGAAATGAAAAGACACAATCGAATGATAGAAGCAATGCGAGGAAAAGGAGGTCAAGGCATTTATTTCAATCCTCCTGCATACAAAAGATAATTAACCAAATACCAAATAAAGCATTAAGTATTGTCATTTAGACTTTCACGGCCCGTGTTACTATTCATAATGTTGAATTTTGGGCTTATGCCGTGTTTATTATATTAAAAATTCGACGCGTTTCGAAAGAAACCATGCCTTTCTTCGTCAGGAAAAATCTGGAATACGACAATGATTGCTAAGAGAAAGCAACAAAGAACATATAGAAGGTGCCCAAAGATGGACGCCATTATATCCCCATGTTAGGGACAATGGAAAGCAGCAGTGAATTACTTTCTCAGGGTTCTGATAATAGGTAGCCAGGATTCACTAAGATTGTAGCCGGTGTCGCGGTTAAAATTATCTGGGTGTTTACGTATTTCAACCGCCTCCCTGATGATTCTGGGACGATATTGCTTTATACGGGCAAGAACATCCACTCCTTGGAACATGACATCATGGCCAGGTGTTAATGCATGATCGGCAACAGCTGATTTATCAAGTTGAATGAGCCTGATACATCTATTATGTTCCTTAATGCGAGTGCATATTGTTCTCGAAGTCTGCCCGATGTAAACCTTGCCACAAGTACAGGGAACTCTGTAGATACCCGGTTGTTGCAATTTAGGCAAACTGTCCTTAGTTGGTCGCAGGAGTTGCCTAATCTTAACAGAAGTTCAAAATACAGTCCGTATGTTGTACCGACGTAGGATTTTAGCAATACGATCCGTCGTGTTATGTATGTAAGGTAGGTAAGCAGTTCCTCTTACATCTCTTTTCTCAACTGACGTCCTATTATTATTTGTTGGTTTCAGAACCGTAGAGATCAAAGCCTTGCTATAACCGTTGCTCTCAAAGGTGGTTCGCAAGGTATTAATTTCTTCTTGTAAAGAAGACACTTCACAAATCCTCCTAGCCCGGGTAGTTAGAGTTGTAAGGATACCATGTTTCTGGGCAGGGTGATGGTGAGAACTTGCGTGGAGATATCTATTGGTGTGTGTTGGCTTACGAAAAACGCTGTGTCCTAAAGATCCATCCTCTTTGTTGGTGACGAGAACATCTAAAAACGGTATTTTGCCGTCAGATTCCTTTTCCATGGTGAAACAAATAGAAGGGTGCTGGAGATTAAGGTGATCCAGGAAATGGCTAAGATTTTCCTCACCTTCCGTCCAAACAACGAACGTGTCATCCACATAACGCCACCAGATCTTCGGTTTGAAAGGAGCCGACGACAAAGTTTTCTCTTCAAAGTTCTCCATGAAGAAATTAGCCACAACAGGAGAGAGAGGACTACCCATGGCCACACCATCAGTCTGCTCATAAAAATTTCCATTCCATAGAAAGTAGGAGGAGGTCATGCAGTGATAAAAAAGCCTTGTGATGTCTTCAGGAAAAAAGCCATTAATGAGAGACATAACACCATCAATAGGTACTCTCGTAAACAGAGACACCACGTCGAGACTCACTAGGATATCACCCGGCTGAATTGTTATAATTTTCAACTTTTCCACGAAGTGTGTGGAATCCTTAATGTACGAAGGCGTGTTACCCAGAAGCGGCTGAAGTAGTCTACCTAAGTAATTGGAAATGGCATATGTAGGAGAACCAATCGTACTAACAATAGGTCTAAGAGGAACATCTTCTTTATGTATCTTAGGAAGACCATAGAGTCTCGGAGGAATAGCATCCCCTGGAAGGGGAGTCTTCGCTGCATCCGCTGGAATAGATGATTGCTTGATCAATTTGACGGTGACATTTGAGTAGCGAGTAGTAGGATCACGACTATTAATCCTATACACAGGATCTGATAACAAAGACGAGATCTTGGAATCATAATCAACTTTATCCAACACCACTGTCGCGTTACCCTTGTCAGCGGGGAGAACGATAATATCAGAATTGTCCCTTAGATCTTTAAGTGCCCGGCTTTCGCCTTGTTTTAAGTTTGTGTTAGGTGGCTTAGCGTTCCTGAGAACTCTGGAACATTCTTGTCTGACTTCGTCGGCCTCTTCAGATGTGAGGTGATGTACCGAGGATTCTACAGATGTAATAAGTTCTTCAATAGGAATTCTTCTAGGCGCTACAGCGAAATTGAGACCTTTAGCGAGAACTGCCTGTTGGGTATCATTTAGGGGCATGCTGGACAAAATTTACGACAACCTTGTTAGCATCAAGTCTAATGGCTTGAGATTTCTGCATCTGACATAACCTATCATATTTGGAAATATGTCTTGCCCTCACCTGATCTAGAACGCTCTTAGCTTGCACTGAAGAAATACGATCAAAGATCTTCCATAATTCCTCACTTACGAAGTTCGAGAGGCGTAGATGTAGCTGTAGTAACTCCCTCGAAATAAAATCTAACTGCTTACGTGTGTGCTGTAACCTCTCTATCAATAACGCCTTGCTTGCATGACGATAGATTCTCGTTGCCTTAGGTGTTCTGAAGGTATGCTTCAACATAACAAAATTCGGTAGAATATCATGATCCCGGCATCTTAGGAGAAAAGTGAGAGAAGAGATAAGACACACCTTCTTGCGTCGTAACCTACTAAATCTAGACATCAGTCGGAAAATATCCTCCCCATAGAGGTTTCTAATATTGTCATTTAGACTTTCACGGCCCGTGTTACTATTCATAATGTTGAATTTTGGGCTTATGCCGTGTTTATTATATTAAAAATTCGACGCGTTTCGAAAGAAAACATGCCTTTCTTCGTCAGGAAAAATCTGGAATACGACAATGATTGCTAAGAGAAAGCAACAAAGAACATATAGAAGGTGCCCAAAGATGGACGCCATTATATCCCCATGTTAGGGACAATGGAAAGCAGCAGTGAATTACTTTCTCAGGGTTCTGATAATAGGTAGCCAGGATTCACTAAGATTGTAGCCGGTGTCGCGGTTGAAATTATCTGGGTGTTTACGTATTTCAACCGCCTCCCTGATGATTCTGGGACGATATTGCTTTATACGGGCAAGAACATCCACTCCTTGGAACATGACATCATGGCCAGGTGTTAATGCATGATCGGCAAGAGCTGATTTATCAGGTTGAATGAGCCTGATACATCTATTATGTTCCTTAATGCGAGTGCATATTGTTCTCGAAGTCTGCCCGATGTAAACCTTGCCACAAGTACAGGGAACTCTGTAGATACCCGGTTGTTGCAATTTAGGCAAACTGTCCTTAGTTGGTCGCAGGAGTTGCCTAATCTTAACAGAAGTTCCAAATACAGTCCGTATGTTGTACCGACGTAGGATTTTAGCAATACGATCCGTCGTGTTATGTATGCAAGGTAGGTAAGCAGTTCCTCTTACATCTCTTTTCTCAACTGACGTCCTATTATTATTTGTTGGTTTCAGAACCGTAGAGATCAAAGCCTTGCTATAACCGTTGCTCTCAAAGGTGGTTCGCAAGGTATTAATTTCTTCTTGTAAAGAAGACACTTCACAAATCCTCCTAGCCCGGGTAGTTAGAGTTGTAAGGATACCATGTTTCTGGGCAGGGTGATGGTGAGAACTTGCGTGGAGATATCTATTGGTGTGTGTTGGCTTACGAAAAACGCTGTGTCCTAAAGATCCATCCTCTTTCTTGGTGACGAGAACATCTAAAAACGGTATTTTGCCGTCAGATTCCTTTTCCATGGTGAAACAAATAGAAGGGTGCTGGAGATTAAGGTGATCCAGGAAATGGCTAAGATTTTCCTCACCTTCCGTCCAAACAACGAACGTGTCATCCACATAACGCCACCAGATCTTCGGTTTGAAAGGAGCCGACGACAAAGCTTTCTCTTCAAAGTTCTCCATGAAGAAATTAGCCACAACAGGAGAGAGAGGACTACCCATGGCCACACCATCAGTCTGCTCATAAAAATTCCCATTCCATAGAAAGTAGGAGGAGGTCATGCAGTGATAAAAAAGCCTTGTGATGTCTTCAGGAAAAAAGCCATTAATGAGAGACATAACACCATCAATAGGTACTCTCGTAAACAGAGACACCACGTCGAGACTCACTGGGATATCACCCGGCTGAAGTGTTATAGTTTTCAACTTTTCCACGAAGTGTGTGGAATCCTTAATGTACGAAGGCGTGTTACCCAGAAGCGGCTGAAGTAGTCTACCTAAGTATTTGGAAAGGGCATATGTAGGAGAACCAATCGTACTAACAATAGGTCTAAGAGGAACATCTTCTTTATGTATCTTAGGTAGACCATAGAGTCTCGGAGGTATAGCATCCCCTGGAAGGAGAGTCTTCGCTGCATCCGCTGGAATAGATGATTGCTTGATCAATTTGACGGTGACATTTGAGTAGCGAGTAGTAGGATCACGACTATTAATCCTATATACAGGATCTGATAACAAAGACGAGATCTTGGAATCATAATCAACTTTATCCAACACCACTGTCGCGATACCCTTGTCAGCGGGGAGAACGATAATAACAGAATTGTCCCTTAGATCTTTAAGTGCCCGGCTTTCGCCTTGTTTTAAGTTTGTGTTAGGTGGCTTAGCGTTCCTGAGAACTCTGGAACATTCTTGTCTGACTTCGTCGGCCTCTTCAGATGTGAGGTGATGTACCGAGGATTCTACAGATGTAATAATTTCTTCAATAGGAATTCTTCTAGGCGCTACAGCGAAATTGAGACCTTTAGCGAGAACTGCCTGTTGGGTATCATTTAGGGGCATGCTGGACAAATTTACGACAACCTTGTTAGCATCAAGTCTAATGGCTTGAGATTTCTGCATCTGACATAACCTATCTTATTTGGAAATATGTCTTGCCGTCACCTGATCTAGAACGCTGTTAGCTTGCACTGAAGAAATACGATCAAAGATCTTCCATAATTCCTCACTTACGAAGTTCGAGAGGCGTAGATGTAGCTGTAGTAACTCCCTCGAAATGTGTGCTGTAACCTCTCTATCAATAACGCCTTGCTTGCACGACGAGAGATTCTCGTTGCCTTAGGTGTTCTGAAGGTATGCTTCAACATAACAAAATTCGGTAGAATATCATGATCCCGGCATCTTAGGAGAAAAGTGAGAGAAGAGATAAGACACACCTTCTTGCGTCGTAACCTACTAAATCTAGACATCAGTCGGAAAATATCCTCCCCATAGAGGTTTCTAATATTGTCATTTAGACTTTCACGGCCCGTGTTACTATTCATAATGTTGAATTTTGGGCTTATGCCGTGTTTATTATATTAAACGCGTCGAATTTTAATATAATAAACACGGCATAAGCCCAAAATTCAACATTATGAATAGTAACACGGGCCGTGAAAGTCTAAATGACAATATTAGAAACCTCTATGGGGAGGATATTTTCCGACTGATGTCTAGATTTAGTAGGTTACGACGCAAGAAGGTGTGTCTTATCTCTTCTCTCACTTTTCTCCTAAGATGCCGGGATCATGATATTCTACCAAATTTTGTTATGTTGAAGCATACCTTCAGAACACCTAAGGCAACGAGAATCTATCGTCGTGCAAGCAAGGCGTTATTGATAGAGAGGTTACAGCACACACGTAAGCAGTTAGATTTTATTTCGAGGGAGTTACTACAGCTACATCTACGCCTCTCGAACTTCGTAAGTGAGGAATTATGGAAGATCTTTGATCGTATTTCTTCAGTGCAAGCTAAGAGCGTTCTAGATCAGGTGAGGGCAAGACATATTTCCAAATATGATAGGTTATGTCAGATGCAGAAATCTCAAGCCATTAGACTTGATGCTAACAAGGTTGTCGTAAATTTGTCCAGCATGCCCCTAAATGATACCCAACAGGCAGTTCTCGCTAAAGGTCTCAATTTTGCTGTAGCGCCTAGAAGAATTCCTATTGAAGAACTTATTACATCTGTAGAATCCTCGGTACATCACCTCACACCTGAAGAGGCCGACGAAGCCAGACAAGAATGTTCCAGATTTCTCAAGAACGCTAAGCCACCTAACACAAACTTAAAACAAGGCGAAAGCCGGGCACTTAAAGATCTAAGGGACAATTCTGATATTATCGTTCTCCCCGCTGACAAGGGTAACGCGACAGTGGTGTTGGATAAAGTTGATTATGATTCCAAGATCTCGTCTTTGTTATCAGATCCTGTATATAGGATTAATAGTCGTGATCCTACTACTCGCTACTCAAATGTCACCGTCAAATTGATCAAGCAATCATCTATTCCAGCGGATGCAGCGAAGACTCTCCTTCCAGGGGATGCTATTCCTCCGAGACTCTATGGTCTTCCTAAGATACATAAAGAAGATGTTCCTCTTAGACCTATTGTTAGTACGATTGGTTCTCCTACATATGCCCTTTCCAAATACTTAGGTAGACTACTTCAGCCGCTTCTGGGTAACACGCCTTCGTACATTAAGGATTCCACACACTTCGTGGAAAAGTTGAAAACTATAACACTTCAGCCGGGTGATATCCTAGTGAGTCTCGACGTGGTGTCTCTGTTTACGAGAGTACCTATTGATGGTATTATGTCTCTCATTAATGGCTTTTTTCCTGAAGACATCACAAGGCTTTTTTTATCACTGCATGGCCTCCTCCTACTTTCTATGGAATGGGAATTTTTATGAGCAGACTGATGGTGTGGCCATGGGTAGTCCTCTCTCTCCTGTTGTGGCTAATTTCTTCATGGAGAACATTGAAGAGAAAGCTTTGTCGTCGGCTCCTTTCAAACCGAAGATCTGGTGGCGTTATGTGGATGACACGTTCATTGTTTGGACGGATGGTGAGGAAAATCTTAGCCATTTCCTGGATCACCTTAATCTCCAGCACCCTTCTATTTGTTTCACCATGGAAAAGGAATCTGACGGCAAAATACCGTTTTTAGATGTTCTCGTCACCAAGAAAGAGGATGGATCTTTAGGACACAGCGTTTTTCGTAAGCCAACACACACCAATAGATATCTCCACGCAAGTTCTCACCATCACCCTGCCCAGAAACATGGTATCCTTACAACTCTAACTACCCGGGCTAGGAGGATTTGTGAAGTGTCTTCTTTACAAGAAGAAATTAATACCTTGCGAACCACCTTTGAGAGCAACGGTTATAGCAAGGCTTTGATCTCTACGGTTCTGAAACCAACAAATAATAATAGGACGTTAGTTGAGAAAAGAGATGTAAGAGGAACTGCTTACCTACCTTACATACATAACACGGCGGATCGTATTGCTAAAATCCTACGTCGGTACAACATACGGACTGTATTTGGAACTTCTGTTAAGATTAGGCAACTCCTGCGACCAACTAAGGACAGTTTGCCTAAATTGCAACAACCGGGTATCTACAGAGATCCCTGTAATTGTGGCAAGGTTTACATCGGGCAGACTTCGAGAACAATATGCACTCGCATTAAGGAACATAATAGATGTATCAGGCTCATTCAACCTGATAAATCACCTGTTGCCGATCATGCATTAACACCTGGCCATGATGTCATGTTCCAAGGAGTGGATGTTCTTGCCCGTATAAAGCAATATCGTCCCAGAATCATCAGGGAGGCGGTTGAAATACGTAAACACCCAGATAATTTCAACCGCGACACCGGCTACAATCTTAGTGAATCCTGGCTACCTATTATCAGAACCCTGAGAAAGTAATTCACTGCTGCTTTCCATTGTCCCTAACATGGGGATATAATGGCGTCCATCTTTGGGCAACTTCTATATGTTCTTTGTTGCTTTCTCTTAGCAATCATTGTCGTATTCCAGATTTTTCCTGATGAAGAAAGGCATGGTTTCTTTCGAAACGCGTCGAATTTTTAATATAATAAACACGGCATAAGCCCAAAATTCAACATTTTGAATAGTAACACGGGCCGTGAAAGTCTAAATGACAATATTAGAAACTTCTATGGGGAGGATATTTTCCGACTGATGTCTAGATTTAGTAGGTTACGACGCAAGAAGGTGTGTCTTATCTCTTCTCTCACTTTTCTCCTAAGATGCCGGGATCATGATATTCTACCGAATTTTGTTATGTTGAAGCATACCTTCAGAACACCTAAGGCAACGAGAATCTATCGTCGTGCAAGCAGGGCGTTATTGATAGAGAGGTTACAGCATACACGTAAGCAGTTAGATTTTATTTCGAGGGAGTTACTACAGCTACATCTACGCCTCTCGAACTTCGTAAGTGTGGAATTATGGAAGATCTTTGATCGTATTTCTTCAGTGCAAGCTAACAGCGTTCTAGATCAGGTGAGGGCAAGACATATTTCCAAATATAATAGGTTATGTCAGATGCAGAAATCTCAAGCCATTAGACTTGATGCTAACAAGGTTGTCGTAGATTTGTCCAGCATGCCCCTAAATGATACCCAACAGGCAGTTCTCGCTAAAGGTCTCAATTTTGCTGTAGCGCCTAGAAGAATTCCTATTGAAGAACTTATTACATCTGTAGAATCCTCGGTACATCACCTCACACCTGAAGAGGCCAACGAAGCCAGACAAGAATGTTCCAGAGTTCTCAAGAACGCTAAGCCACCTAACACAAACTTAAAACAAGGCGAAAGCCGGGCACTTAAAGATCTAAGGGACAATTCTGATATTATTGTTCTCCCCTCTGACAAGGGTAACGCGACAGTGGTGTTGGATAAAGTTGATTATGATTCCAAAATCTCGTCTTTGTTATCAAATCCTGTATATATGATTAATAGTCGTGATCCTACTACTCGCTACTTAAATGTCACCGTCAAATTGATCAAGCAATCATCTATTCCAGCGGATGCAGCGAAGACTCTCCTTCCAGGGGATGCTATTCCTCCGAGACTCTATGGTCTTCCTAAGATACATAAAGAAGATGTTCCTCTTAGACCTATTGTTAGTACGATTGGTTCTCCTACATATGCCCTTTCCAAATACTTAGGTAGACTACTTCAGCCGCTTTTGGGTAACACGCCTTCGTACATTAAGGATTCCACACACTTCGTGGAAAAGTTGAAAACTATAACACTTCAGCCGGGTGATATCCTAGTGAGTCTCGACGTGGTGTCTCTGTTTACGAGAGTACCTATTGATGGTATTATGTCTCTCATTAATGGCTTTTTTCCTGAAGACATCACAAGGCTTTTTTTTATCACTGCATGACCTCCTCCTACTTTCTATGGAATGGGAATTTTTATGAGCAGACTGATGGTGTGGCCATGGGTAGTCCTCTCTCTCCTGTTGTGGCTAATTTCTTCATGGAGAACTTTGAAGAGAAAGCTTTGTCGTCGGCTCCTTTCAAACCGAAGATCTGGTGGCGTTATGTGGATGACACGTTCGTTGTTTGGACGGAAGGTGAGGAAAATCTTAGCCATTTCCTGGATCACCTTAATCTCCAGCACCCTTCTATTTGTTTCACCATGGAAAAGGAATCTGACGGCAAAATACCGTTTTTAGATGTTCTCGTCACCAACAAAGAGGATGGATCTTTAGGACACAGCGTTTTTCGTAAGCCAACACACACCAATAGATATCTCCACGCAAGTTCTCACCATCACCCTGCCCAGAAACATGGTATCCTTACAACTCTAACTACCCGGGCTAGGAGGATTTGTGAAGTGTCTTCTTTACAAGAAGAAATTAATACCTTGCGAACCACCTTTGAGAGCAACGGTTATAGCAAGGCTTTGATCTCTACGGTTCTGAAACCAACAAATAATAATAGGACGTCAGTTGAGAAAAGAGATGTAAGAGGAACTGCTTACCTACCTTGCATACATAACACGACGGATCGTATTGCTAAAATCCTACGTCGGTACAACATACGGACTGTGTTTGGAACTTCTGTTAAGATTAGGCAACTCCTGCGACCAACTAAGGACAGTTTGCCTAAATTGCAACAACCGGGTATCTACAGAGTTCCCTGTACTTGTGGCAAGGTTTACATCGGGCAGACTTCGAGGACAATATGCACTCGCATTAAGGAACATAATAGATGTATCAGGCTCATTCAACCTGATAAATCAGCTGTTGCCGATCATGCATTAACACCTGGCCATGATGTCATGTTCCAAGGAGTGGATGTTCTTGCCCGTATATAGCAATATCGTCCCAGAATCATCAGGGAGGCGGTTGAAATACGTAAACACCCAGATAATTTCAACCGCGACACCGGCTACAATCTTAGTGAATCCTGGCTACCTATTATCAGAACCCTGAGAAAGTAATTCACTGCTGCTTTCCATTGTCCCTAACATGGGGATATAATGGCGTCCATCTTTGTGCACCTTCTATATGTTCTTTGTTGCTTTCTCTTAGCAATCATTGTCGTATTCCAGATTTTTCCTGACGAAGAAAGGCATGGTTTCTTTCGAAACGCGTCGAATTTTTAATATAATAAACACGGCATAAGCCCAAAATTCAACATTATGAAAAGCATTAAGTAATTTCGATTTAGCTAAAAACGCACATCAATTAAAGATTCCAAATTTTAGAGGAGTCTTTATGCGAGATACGTTACGAAGATATCCTCGAAAAAATGAAAACTGTATTCTTAACCTTGAACCGATGGATAAATCCGGTTCACATTGGGTGGCTTTCAGTAAACGAGGTAAATATGTGTATTATTTTGATAGTATTGGTAATTTAAGACCACCATTAGAAATCTTAACATATCTTAAAAATTGCTATCTACAATATAATTTTCATTCATATCAATCGATTACTTCTTCGATTTGTGGACATTTATGTTTAGTCTTCTTGTATTGTATAAATAAGGGAAACCCAGACCGTCTTTAAACATTTCAAAGATGGCTTTCGAAAGACGGATAACTCTTGAAGGTAAAGGCTCGAAGATTGGTGTTACATTGGAGAACCCGATTCATCTTGTAGGAGCAGAGTTTTTTGAAATAGGACTTGCAAGATTGTATACATCTAATTCTATTCGATATGTTACCAACAGAAATAATAAATTTCGCATTCATTTTACTAATTTTTTATCAATTGATTTAGTGGTACCACCGGGTATTTATGAATTTCAAGATCTAGCCTCAACTTTTGATGATTTACTTAGTTATCACTCATTGTCGAAACTTATACCAGAACATTTAGAAAAAACAAAAATGTATGTGGAAGAGGATATAGATGGAAAAAGAGACAACGGTCTCGTTTTGTCTTCTCCGTTTAATATTGATTTCACTGTAGCCAACAGTGTAGCAGGACCTTTAGGTATTGAAAAGAAAGTTTACCCTAAAGAGAATAAAAGAGAAATTGAAATTGATCGAAATAGAATCGATAATGAAGTAACAATTAGCGAGAATAATAACGTTTTGGCTATAAAGTTGAACGAAGCGGATAGAGCGAATTTAATAATACCCAATGCTAGCTATACGTTAAAACAATTAAGTGAAAAGATTAATGAATTATTAGTTGAACATTTATTAGGTGACAAAGACAAATTCCCATCATTTTATATTAATTATGATAAAGTCTTTTATCATTGTAAACTACATTCGAAAGTGTTTGCTATAAATTTTGGTGTTGCAGATTCTATTGCAGATTTGTTAGGATTTTCTCATAGAATGTTCAAGGCAAACACAACTCGTCATTCTGAATATATGATTAAAATTAACACTGTTAATAGTATTCGAGTATGTTGCAACCTTGTGCTTGGTACGAGTTCTTATTTGAACCATAAACCAACACACTCTTTATATAATTTTAAAGCTCATGTTCCTGCTGGTTACCCGATTGTTGTACAACCAACAACAATTAATTTTTTGCCTATGAACACCAAGGTTATTCAACATGTATCTGTGCAACTTGAAGATCATCTTCAACAGCTCATTGATTTGCAAGATGAAGATTTAACTGTAGAATTAATTATTCGTCCAGCACGATATCTTGCTATATAAAGTAATGAAATACTGTTATGTTTTCATTCTACTTGAGTAAGCTTACTAGAAAACAATCACAAATATGGTTATACTATATAATACTCAATGTTTGAAAAAAAAAGAAGTCGACTCTGATTCGAAAAAATAATATAAATCAATCAGCTAAAATTTCTAAAAAACAAACAACGACATCGCACCTTGAAATCTAAGAAACAGTTATCGAGTAACAACAAACATTTCTTACAGTCTTTAGGCTATCGCGTACTTTAATTTCAATATAAATATATATGCAATTGTTAATCTTATTTAGTTTCTATCTATAGTTGAAGCTGTTAACATGTTTAGCATGTTTAACATAACAGATAAAAGAGAGGTTGACAACAGAGTTGTGCGACAAGAAGAAAGAGTTTATCAACCTTATTCAGCTAATAAATTCGAAAATAATGATGAAATTCGAATACCGATTCAAAATGAAGAAAACATAGTTTTATTATCAGAAGGTGTTCTTCACTTAGAAGGTCAAATTATTACTTCTAACATAAATCCGGCTGCTTCTACTACAGCACATCCTGACCAAAATTTTGGGGCTAATCTTTTTAGCGAAATTCGCATCACGTTAAATGGTAAAGAAATTGATCGTACACGCCATCTAGGTATAACAAGTTCTATAAAAACCTTTGCATCATATTCAAAAAACGAATATACAGCTTTACAAAATGCTGGTTATTTTCCCCCTTTAACAACACCAGCAAGTGAAGCAAATATTGTTGATAGTAACACAAAACGTTTTCATATAATACTTCCTTTAAGCAACCTGTTAGCTTTAGCAGAGGATTACAGAAAGCCGATTTTAAACTGCAAGCATGAGGTAATACTTCTCCGATCGTCAAGTGACGCACGTGCGTTGCAATCGACAACCGAAAACGATCTTTCTAAGGTCAAGTTATTTAAAGTTTATCTAAAAATTCCCGTTTTATTATTATCGGACGAAGAACAAATTAAAAGGTTAAAACTAATGCAGAAAAATATTCCCATTCAGGTTGGTTTTCGATCATGGGATGTTCATGTCTTGCCTTCTCTTCCTAGAACAACTAAATATAGTTGGACTGTAATGACAACTTCTGAAACTCAAAAACCACGTCAATTTTTATTAGGTTTTCAAACTAGAAGAAATTTACTAAACACATGCTCTTCCTATTTTGACCATTGTAACATTAAATCTATAAGAGTTTTTTTAAATTCAATTTTTTATCCCTATGAAATGCCAACTTCTGAAATTGCTATAAATGACTACAGCGGATTGTATGACATGTTTCTTAAATTTCGTTATGTATATTATCAGATCGATGATGTTCGTTCAGAGACTCTGGTTTCACGAGATGAATTTAAGTCTCTTTGTCCGATTATTGTAATTAATTGTCTCGAACAAGTGGAAGCAGTGAAGACATCTTCAGTCGATGTGCGAATTGAAATCGAGACAAGTGGGAATATACCTGAAGGTACAACTCTTTATTGTGTTCTTATTCATGATCGTCAAATATCTTACAGACCATTAACGAATGAAGTAATTATCTAAACCAATATTTGCTAAGTTATAAGCAAGCAAGTAAACAAGTATTCTCACTTTAGTTGCAATCATGGAATTGACAACAACAAACTCTCCTTCTACTGATGCTGGCACGTGGAATAAGAAGCAACCAATAGTTGCAGACATTTGCAAGCTACCAAACGGCAGTTTGGAACTTGCTTACTGTATGTTAAATAACGGCAATATACCTTCATTCAGCCCCGTGATCACATGGGTAGCAGCATATTGTGAAAAAACTCTTTCTTCTTTTAAGAATAAATATGAATATTTAGTTGTATATAATTTGCCACAGGAATTTTCTTTGTTTGCACTAAAAGCACTTTCCCACGACTCATTAATCGATCTTAATACGATTAGTTGTATACCTAAACATCTAATTAGAGATAACGCCAATTTTTTAATTCTTTTTAAACAAGACGGAACAAACTTGCGTCACGTATATTACGATCATGTAAATACAGATATGAGCTATGAACAGTTCTTTGATATTTGTTCGTATTGTTGGAAAAACTGTAAGTTCGGCTTTTTGGTTATCGATAAAGATAACGATTTACAAAATGGTCGATATCGCAATGGATTTGATGTTTATTTTCAGTTATAAATATGACTTCAAAAAGAGCTAAATGCCCATTCGTGTTATAGCTTTTGCGTGGTTAACAACTTAACTATGACATCGTTTAACAAAACCAATAATGTGTCTATCGGACGACCGACTTCACGACATGATATTGCAACTAAATCATATGTTGATGATAAGCTAGTGCAATATGGAAATCAACTAACAACAACAACAAGCGACGGACATCTAAGTATTAACGGCAAACGGTTAAAAAATGTTGGAACGCCAATACATGTTGAAGATGCGTGCAACAAAGGTTATGTACTGAAGTTATAGAATGAGCTAAATAAAATCGAGTCTAAAGAAGACATACAACGAAACTTTAACGACCTTAAAGGTTTAATTTTTTCAATTTGTAAAATAGAGAAAAAATAACTTGACTTTCAAAACAAACGTCTCGCGGGCTTAGCTTTACCATCATCTGCAAATGATGCAGTAAACCTTATTGCAATGCAGCAACATACATCGAATATAAAAAAATATCTTGAGACCCGAATAACCGAAGTGTTACAACGAGTAGAATTCATTCATGGTTTAGTGCGAGAATTATCAGAAGATCACTTTCCGTATGATCAAGATACTCTCGACTTGGGTAACAAAAGAATAAGAAATGTTAAAGATCCAATTCAAAATCAAGATGCTGTAACGTATTCTTTTCTTAAAACTCATGTAACAAATGAACTCGATGAAATTAAAAAATCTCTTTTGAATATAAACAGAGATGATGAAACTGTAGATATGTTAAATAGAAGAATAACATACATATCTCAACCAATCGATTCGTTAGATGCAATAAACAAACGTTACTTAGAAAACTTTGCTGCCTCTCGAAAAGATCTAGAAGACTTAATCACTAAATTTAATAAACACAACTTTTTAAACGTAGACGATGGTGGAACTTTAGATATGATGAGTAAACGAATTACTCACGTAAACAATCCCATATACGATAACGATGTTGCAAATAAGACATTTGTTGAACAATATGCCGCTTCCCGACGTGAATTTGATCAATTGAAACAAACTGTAAACAATCTACAACATCAAAAACAAACAAATGTTGAGTTTCCTGTTAACGACCAAGATGTGACAAATAAACGGTTTGTAGAACACTATGCTGCTTCACGAACTGAAGTTAATCAACTAAAATAAATTTTAAGCAATTTACAAACTCGTATTGAGGGTGTTGCTAACAATCTCAATATTGTTAAAAAAGAAGATCTTGAAAGTTATGCTGCTGAATCCAAAGAAGAATATAACAAGTTAAAAACTGAACTAGAAAAAATTGAGCAATTGGTTAACAAAGAACCACTCGAAAGTTTTACTGCATCCAAAGAAGAATATGGTATATTAAAAGATGAAGTAAAGAAAAAGAACTTATCGAAATTTATTCTGAAATTCTCCAACACACCATCAATCCATTCACCAGTATACACGCTTCATAATCATAACATACAGTACCAACTTCCCTACAAAGGCATATTAAAACCAATTTTTGTTTCACCAAGATCTCCAATTGTGTATGCAATTTTAAATATACGTCAAGAGATTGAACTGGATGGCAGTGATATTGTTGTTGAAGAGCAAGATGAAACTCAGTTTCGACTTAGAGACCCTAAAAAACATAAAACTGATGATCTTCCTCTTCAAATCGATTTTGAATATACTATAAATAAGTAAAACAACCACAATTTCAGTTTAGTCATGGAGAAGAGCTCGAAGATTAAAGCCGAAAGTCGAGTAAAGGATAAACTTTCTCGCTTAAAAAACGGTGTTAAAGACAAGTATCTTTCACTTCAAAATGATGTTAGACGTAAAGAATTAGATATAGAGACTAACTTTAAACCAGTAACAAGTCCATTAAATCAAGTTGTAGCTATTGCAAATACATCAACTCAAAATAAAGAAAATCGAAAAAGAAAAGGAAAATATGACGATTCTGAATCAACTGCTACTTCAGACGAAGAAGATGGAGATAGCATCAAAATAATTTCACTACTTAACCGCTACTTTGATCCGTTCATTAAACAAAACGTGGATAGAACATATGGTATATCGATAAGAAATGATAAACAATACTTGGGACGTGAACGAGTTTTCTTTGATAAAAAGTGGATAAAAGTTGGTGGTGAAAAATTTCCTATTACAGAAGGTCTACTTGAATTGATTCAAAGGAAAGTACCAGACCCCACTCTAATAGATAGGAGTGATTTAAGTTCATATTTGAAATTATTAAATGTTTCAAACGTGCACAAAAGAAATTATACAAGCAATGCAGCTCCAAGAGGAACGCAATCTTATAAGTATAGACATATAATTGAACCCCTTCTCACTGAAGACATAGATAGAATTATAAAAACAGCAGATGAAAATGAAGAAGAAGCAAATACTATGATGCATACTGGATATGGTCAAAAAAAACACATCACGCCACAAGCCATTTGGAAATTTGAAGGCGGAAACAATATTGAATTCGTTCACTGGAATGAACCAAACAAATTGGTATCAAGACTTAAAAAATTTATTGCATCGAAAGCTGCAGGTCACACAGGACTCGACAGCGAAATCTTTGCAATTGAAGAAGAACTAAGAAATGCAGGATATATTGAATAAAAATTCAAACGTTTGTAAAACAATGCACAGTATGTTATAAAACATTGTTTGAAAAATAACTATGAACGAAATCAGACGAGAAATTGCAAAAGAACTTCACGCACCGCTTAGAAAAATGTTTAAAAGACGACATGTTATTAGCAAAGGAATCGATGACCTCCATGAAGCTGACCTTGTGGACATGTCCAAACTTGCAAAATGGAATAATGGATTTAAATATTTATTAACCATTGTTGACGTTTACTCGAAATATGCATGGGCAATTCCTCTTAAAACCAAAAAAGGAAGTGAGATTGTAAAAAGCTTAAAATTTGTTTATTCTCAAAGTAAAAGATTGCCCAATTATTTTCACACCGATCGAGGAACGGAATTTTATAACAGTGAATTCAAAACATGGTCTCAGAAACAAAATCTAAAGCATTATTCCACTGGCAGCTCCATTAAAGCGAGTGTGGTAGAAAGATTTAATCGAACTCTTAAGGAATCGATGTGGAAGGAATTCACAACACGAGGTTCTTACCGATGGGTACATATTTTGCCTGAGTTATTAGTAAAGTATAATCACAAAATACATCGCAGCATCGGCATGAAACCTATTGATGTAAAAAGAAACAATCCACCCAGCTTGCCAACACAATATAATGAAACTTTAAGAAAACCAAAATATAAAATCGGTGACATTGTAAGAATATCAAAAATCAAGAAACACTTCACTAAAGCCTACGAAGCTAATTGGACAACGGAATTATTTACAATTTATAAAGTCCAAAATACTAATCCACGAACATATCTTTTAAAAGATAATAAAAATTTGCAGATATTTGGAGCGTTTTATGAAGCAGAGTTACAACGAACAAAACATCCTAATATTTACTTAGTCGACAAAGTACTACGTAGAAAAGGAACCCGAGCCTTCGTATCTTGGCTTGGATTCGATTCAACTCACAACTCATGGATCCCCAACAAAAATATCTTCTAATTACAACAGTGTAAGTTTTTTTTATACCTCGCAAAAATATTATTATTATTATTATTATTATTATTAATGTGTCTCTATATATACTTTTCAGCTCACTAAAACCAACACACGCAAGAAAGAAAAGAATGATTGTACTTACCCGTGCACAAGACCAGCATATTTCCACTCTGCAAACAACACAGCATCTTCAATTCTCCGCAACTTGTTGGATAAAGAACTACTTACCACTTTAAGAACGAAGATCATATCATTTTTCACTATTTCATATTATATAATTAATGTAAACCACAAATGTTCAAATAAATATATTTTTAAAAAAAATTACACTTCACAATTTTAAAAAACAACCACTGTCCACCGTCCATTTTAGTTCACAATTTGGACTTCTTCTTCTTCTACTTCGGCATCCATGTCCGCACGATCTCCACCCCCCCCCCCCCCCCCCCCCACACCCTCTTCCTCCAACGGAGGAAAATCGAGCAGCTCAATAGTGTCCGAGTCGAACTCTTGCAGCCGCTGAATGATAACTCCCAATCTGTGGGGAGTTACACCATCCGAAACCAACTCCCGGCAATGCTGGCGGTCTCGAATGATCTCCAATAGTTCACAGTTGAACATATCTTGGTGTAAATTGCTCAACCTGTTAAACCATACGTCCTCCTCCACTTTGAGAGCGCTCACGGCAAAGTTTAATCCATGCCTCTCTGCTCGCTCTCTCAGAGATTTTATCTCGCCTAGCTGCTGGAGCTTTACAAGCAGGCTTCCATATAAAGTCATAATGAAAGAGTAAGACGTCAACTGTGTTACTTTGAAACTGAGTGTTACTTCATAGCCAAGTGCTCTTATATATTGTGAATATCAAACTGCAAAAAGCTATTTTAAACATTTCACATGGAGCTCTGGGAACTGGCTTCAGATCTTGTTCTCTCATTAAAAATGACAGACTTGACTAATGACGGCTATGAAACAAGAAACAAACACACCAAGATTCATTTCACACTTGACTTATAAAACAGCGTAACCAGATTGAGATCATGAAGCAAGCCGGAACACAAAAAATGTTAACATCATTTAAATTAAACAGACATAACATAGCGACAACGAGTAACACAAGTTCACTCCCACGCTCTGGTGATATATGCTGTACTTAAACAGAGTCTAGCTTTAGAACGTTACTTTACTTATTTAGCGAGCGCGAGCAAAAAACTTTATCAACCATGCACCACATGTGTGGAGAGCGCAGGCTGGTCTCACGCCTCGCCCGCATGGCGAGAGCAAAAAAAAAAAAAAAAAAAAAAAAAAAAAAAAAAAGGGAACAGATGCACGCCACATGTCTGGTAGCGAGCCAGCTATGTCGACCGCCTCGCCGTACACTCTCATTCAAACGTTATGACACCCAAGACTCTCTCCACTTCCTTGAACAATTACCTAAATATAATTCAATAATCAAACAATAATTAATAACCATGATACACAACTGACCTCTGCTGTCCTCTCCATGCGAACACAAGGCGTGGTGGTCATCCTAGCCATTAACCAATCACTTGATCCCACCTGGACCACGTGCTCGCTCTAAGGACCCATGACGTCATCAGGATTACGCAATTTCTGGTCATGATGATGCAATATTCAAAGTGTAGCAAATCACACTACTATTGCCTGACAATTATCAATGAATTCCGCTTTTTCGATCATTTTTCAAGGCTATTATATCAATTCTTCTAATGCTGCTATTACCTGCAAAGCTGTGCACCTATTCATCATCATCTTCTTCTTCTTCCTAGCGTTGTCCCGCTGGTGCAGGGTCCGCTTTCTTGGTCATTGACCTCCATCATGTCCAGTTTCGTGCGTCAGCTGGAGTTAGGCCGGTAATTTTTAAATCACCATTTATAGTGTCTTGCCAACGCTGCTCTATCGTCTTCTGGGGCATAGGCCTTCAACCTCAAAATGAAGGACAGGGTTAGTAACAGTATTAGGCGCTGCACGCAGGGCATGGCCATACCATTGGAGCCGTTTCTCTCTCATTTTGTCTACAATTGGAGCAACACGCATTTGCTCCAATATTGTGTCGTTTCTGACATGGCCAATAAGGGATATGCCCCTTGTCCAACGGAGCATTCTCATTTCCATGGCGTGTAGGTGACGTTCTGAAATTTTGTCGGATGGTCGACATTCAACTCCATACCGCGAAACTGGCCATACTACTGTCCGATGTATCAGGATTTGAGACGAAGTGGCATTTTCTTGTCGCAATGCACGACAGTGACCTCCTTCCACCGCAACCAGGTTGCGTTTACCCTGACTCTTACTTAACCACTGAAGTTGCCATCACTCTGCAGACGAGTTCCAAGGTACCTGAAGCATTCATCATCATCACCATCATCTGCCAGTCAAGTATTAGGCCAGGTGGCCTGCTACGGTCTCATTCCATCTTTTAGCTGGACGTCCAATAGATCAAACCCCTTTGGTTGATATCGAACAAGCGGCTTTGGGGCTCGTTACGTAGGCATTCTGTTGACGTGGTGTCTCCAGTTCTTCTATAGGTTCCTATGTAGTTTAATACATGTTCTGCCTTTAGTTCTTTCATCACGTCCTCATTCCTTTTGTGGTCCCAACATATGTATCCTGATGTGCGTCTCATGAACTTCATCTCAGTAGCAGTGATCCTAGTTTCATCTCGTTTCCACTGAAGTTGCCATCACTCTGCAGACGAGATCAGATGGGTAGATAGGGTTACAAACGAAGAGGTATTAAGACGAGTGGGAGAGGAGAGAGGTTTCTGGCGACTGCTAATGAAGAAAAGAGATAGGTTGGTAAGACACATACTAAGACACCCAGGAATAGCAAGCTTAGATATGGAAGGAAGGCTCGAAGACAAGAACTTTAGGGGTAGACCAAGTTTGAATATGTTAAAGAGTTTGCCTCGGATGTAGTGTGTGGTACCTATGTAGAGATGAAACGATTAGCTTTGGACAGGCAAGCATCGAAGGCTGCATCAAACTAGTCAAAAGACTGAAGACTCAAACAACAACGACAACAACAACAAAACAACATAGTTTCCAACTAAAGTTTAACTTAAAACATCAATACAAAAAACACAATATTATTCACTTTTCAAAAAGGCACTCACACTCGGATACTAACAGAATGGCAACTAACAAGCGGTGTATTAGCCTACTTTCGATTTTTGCAAAAAATGAAAGTAGACTTACGAGATCAACACAGGCCGAAAAATTGTGTGTCTGTCTGTGTGACTGTGAGTCTGTGAGTGTGTATACTCTGAATGTCTGTCCCCCCCCTCCCCCTATCAATTCGAACACGGTGAAACCGAATTGAACGAAATTTGGTACAGAGGTTGCACTTGCAAAGGGCATCTCAGTGTCATATTTTATATTCCCGCCATCGTGAGGGAAACGTAATGGCGGCCACCCAAATGTTCAAAGTTTAAATCAAACTACGACTAACCTAATCAACCGATCTCTACCACATTTTGCAATTATATGGCAAGCGTCTTTCGACTAAACTACAACGTCATCAGCCCAATAGTTTGCAGATGGCGGCCATGTATGTGCGCAAATCGATTCCCCCCTATCAATTCAAACACGGTGAAACCAAATTGAACAACATTTGGTACAGAGATAGCAATAGCAAAGGGCACCTCAGTAGCATGTTTTATATCGCCGCCATATTGACGAAAGCGTAATGGCGGCCACCCAAATGTTAAAATCTTAAATCAAATTACGACCAACCTAATCATCCGATCTCTACCAAAGTTTGCAACATTACTTATACCTTTGTGTATGAAGAATCATGAGACTGAATTACAAGGTCACCAGCCCTATAATTTGCGGAGGGCGGCCATGTATTTGTGCAAATCGATTCCCCCTATGTATTCAAACACGGTGAAACCGAATTGAACGAAATTTGGTACAGAGGTAGCACTCGCAAAAGGCAAGTCCGTGTCATGTTTTATATCGCCGCCATCTTGACAGATACGTAATGGTGGCCACCCAAATGTTAAAAGCTTAAATCAAATTACGAGCAACCTAATCATCTTGGTAAGGATCCGTTGATGCTAGACCTCCCCTTTCAGACAGAACTAGAGGTGAAGCCTCTAGCTTAATATACAAGTGAACTTTACTAGGGAGAAACAAAAGGGACATCAAAAAAGAAAACAGCTAATAGAAACAGTTTGCCAAATATTATTGATCTTTATTTATAATTTGTATAAAGATCAACAATAACAACCTTAGAAACAGGTAATAGAAACTCTATAGGCACCAGCCAACAACACTTGAAAAACAATGAATAGACTTTAAATTCTAATGAAGTATAAATTAACAAATTAACAAGAGATAAGAATAAGTTTTATGGTTGAAGGTCGCTAGGTAGAATAATCCTAGTATAATTTACAAAATTAAGGCTGCTTGCAAAATTTACAAAATTAAGGCTGCTTGCAAATGCAGGGTCAATGTCATAGGAGAATAACTTCATTGCTCAATACGAGCTTCAAAGAGTGTCTAGAAATAGAAATATGCCTGGTTAGCATGCTTTGGTTTAAATGAAACAATCTCGTCAACCATCAGTAAGATCGACAAGCACCAGGGGAGTAACTTACATCCCGCAAGTCGTTTCAAAGAAGATAATTTGTTTAAATAAGTTATAACAAAAAGTAATTGTTTTAACATACCGTAGTGTTCACTTTAAAAGGGAAAAGTACTTTCGGCCACGCTAAACAAATAAGTTAGGTTAAGTTGAACATGGCAGATACACTTTGCAATTTGGAGGTTAGAGTTTGCACTTAACTTGCTTCGGCAGTTCTTTGAGAGATTTCCATAACGGGAACACTTGTTGCTCACTTTTGTTTCTTTCGAAATGTTGGAGATTGTTTAGCACTGAAGAAAAATGCCACCTTGAGTAGATGCTGTCAAAATCGATGATTGCAGTAGGCCAAATATCGACACGTTGTCGATGTAGAAGAACTCGCTAGCGATGACAAATTGAGTTGGACTAGCGAATTAAGGCAATGTGCCAGCACTTCAGCAGAGATGCAATTTTGTAGAGTTGGTGCAGAGACGATCTTCATGACCCTTATTTTTAGAAGTTCTTGGAGTATATAAAATTTTCAAAAGAAAATGGTGAGGTGTGCTTTAACCAACTGAAGAGCCCAATAGCACACCGGGGCGAAACACTGACATCTTGTTGAGTTATGCCGGAACATTTAGCACTATTTGTGTTTAAATATATTATGGCTCAACGGACAATGCATATTTTCTTTTGAAAATTGTATTCAATGCCAAGGTAAGGTTATAATTGCTTTGGAATGGAGTTTCGACTCCCATAGTGCACTGGCTTTGCTCGTGACGTGTATACACATGTGTCAAATACGTCTTGCAATGGCCTTCCCAGTGTGTACTAGACAATGTCTTGGTGAGGTGTGCTTTAACCAACTGAAGAGCCCAATAGCACATCGGGGCGAAACACTGTCATCTTGTTGAGTTATGCCGGAACATTTAGCACTATTTGTGTTAAAAAAAAAAAGTTCTTGGAGTATGTTGTCATGTTTGAAGATAGCGACGGTTGCCGAGTCGTTCTTTCACTGGCATGGTTCAATTTCTGCACGTAGTTTCTCGTAGTTTCACGCAGATGGTGAAGACAGCCGAGACAATTGAAGAGTGAATGGCGAAGAAATGGCGAAGAAATGGCAATAATTGATGTAGGCAGCGTTCAGGCTTTATACCGGCGATCACGCGGCTTGCGTGATGCAGACAGGTGACGTCGGCCAATCCGAGAGCGTGGAGAATTCTCGAACGATGCTGAAGGCCAATCACAGTAAGGGGCCAACTGAAATGAACCTCGTGACCAACATTACTTCCGGAAATCATTTACAGTATCATGGAACACGTGCGAGCAAGTACAAATTGAAAAACAAGTAGTTCCGTGAAGAACTATACAGCCTATTTTCATATATCCTACTTATGTTAATTGCCACTATCAACATACACAATTTCAGTTTGATTGCTGTAATAGATTCGTAGATATTGAGAACTGACTAAATATTTCTGTTACATGCATATTATTGAGTAAGTGTAGTATTAAAATTATAATCGCATAATTAGGACACAAGAAGTAACAAGGAGATTTTAAAATTTCGCACAGCTGCCATCTTGTGGTTAGGGAAACAATTGAAATAAATTAGACACCAGTGGCTTACCATTCGTATAAGGATTTACTGTACCAAGTTTCACTGCACTCGGATGGTTAAATTGCGAGAAACGTCCATCTGAATATTTATAATTCGCGTCGCCGCCATGTTGGATTTGTGATCACCAGGTTATTTAAAGTCCTATAGGTGAACGTAAGTTCATAGCCGCTATGAACATTAAAAAATTCAGTTTGATTGCTATAATAGATTCGTAGATATTCAGAGCCGTCTAAATATATCGGATGGTCGTCATGTTGGATTGTTAAATGTATAGGCCATAGAGGCATGTACCATTAAAGGAAAATTATTGCGTAGGTTCATTATTCAAACTTTCACTTCGATCGCACGACTACATCACAAGAAATAAAAACTTAATTTTAAAATTCGCATAGCCGCCATCTTGAGGTTATGTAAACAATTGAACTAAATTAGATACCAGTGCATTACAATGTGTATAAATATTTCCTGTACCAGATTTCAGTGCGTTTGGAACTTAAAATCGCGAGAAAGGTCTATTTAAAATTTTCAAATTCGCTTGGCCGCCATGTTCGTTTTGTAGTTGACCGGTTTTTGAAAGTCTTATAGATGGACTTCCAGTAGTGCCCTTTATCTCCGTACAAAATTTCAGGGAGATACCGCTAATAGTTACAGAGATATAGCATGCCAGTGAAATATTTCGCACATCCGCCATATTGTAGTTATGTAAACAATTGAACGAAGTTAGATGTCGGTGCATTACAATGTATATAAATATATAATGTACCAAGTTTCATTGCGTTTGGTTGGTTAAATCGCGAGAAACGTCTATTTAAAAGTCGCAACTTCGCTTGGCCGCCATGATGGTTTTGTAGTTACCAGGTTTTCAAAGGTCACATAAGTGAACTTATAGTAGTTTTCTTTATCACCATGCAAAATGTCAGGGTAATATCGGTAATAGTTTCGGAGATATTGAATGCTGGTGAAATATTTCGCACAGCCGCCATGTTGGATTGGTGAGTCGTAACTTAATTTGAAGGGCACGGTCGGGGTCGCCGGGAATAGTGCAATGAACTTACCGAGTTTCATTGAAATCGCTCCAGCCGTTTAGATTTTATTAGCGGGGGACACACACACGAATCACACACACACACACGCACACACGCACGGACAAAAGGTGATCTCATAAGCCTATTTTTTCAAAATTGAAAATAGGCTAAAAATGGAATGACATATGACAGGTAAGAGGTTAAGTTATAAATCCAAATAACTAAACTTTGTAATATTCACTGAAAAGTGAACACATCTGATCTCTACTATATTTTGCAACAACATACCTTTATGTGGTAAGCATCTTTTGAGCAAACTGCAAGATTATCAGCCCAATAGTTTGCAGATAGTGCTCATGTATGTGTGCAAATCGATTCACCATATCAATTCAAACACGGTGAAACCGAATTGAATGAAATTTTGTACAGAGCTAGCACTAGCAAAGGGCATCTCATATTCATTTTCAATATCCGTATAACATGTTTTATTTCAACAAGCTACTACAACCAACATTCAATAATTATACTCCTTGAAAAGGAAAAAGAGTTAAAACAATACCCACGCTTTAGGAGAAAGTAGGCTGTATGTTCTTTACTGAACAACTCACAGTCACCCCACTGGCTAAATGAACAGCTGACCATTTTGCTCATTCAATGAGTGTTAGGTTAGGGCAACGTTAAAAAATGTTCACTAATGAAAATAAATGCTTTCAAATTAGTACGTATAAACTTACACAATCCCATCATTTGTCATCAGTCAAAAGATTTGTTTTATTAAAAATTAAAATCAAAATTGATTGGTTGGTTCCTCAGTTTAGGGACTGTGACAACGCGGTCATGTAACCCCGAGTACTTTGGGTGTAACTTATGTATAATCTGTCTGATAACCAGTGTTAATTGTGATGGCTGTATTAGTGTGTGTTATCTGTTTTTAATTCAAGTAAGGACTGCAGACATTTAACTTTCCAGTAGTTCCTACTTTGACTCCCAAACGTCACCGTCAACGATAAAATAGTTCTGAACTTGGTTACTAGATGCCACCACACAAGTGTAATTAATGGAAGGTTATTTATCATGTCATAAATCTATGACATGGGACCGTCGGCTTTACTTCCCCTCCGAAGGAAGACATACTGAGGGATTTTTATCGCTCTTATAAATTCCGACGACTTTGGCCGGGTTTGAACCCGGGACCTTGGGCATGGTAGCTCAGCATGCTACCAACTACGCCACCGAAGCTATCAAAATCAATTATTTTTTTTTAGTCGTTTACCCTCCAGGTTGGTGGAACCCACGGACTCAGCGAGGGAACTCACCACTACTGCCTCTACGGGCAGTGTCCTAGAGCTGGGAACATCGAATCGGAAGGGATACAACTGGTGAGGTGGGATTAGCACCTCGCCCAGGCGGCCTCACCTGCATAGCGAACAGGGGCCTCATGAGGGAAGGTAAGGGATGGTTAGGATGGATAGACAAGGAAGTGGGAAGGAGGCGGCCGTGGCCTTGAAGAAGGGACCATCCCGGCATTTGCCCGAAGACGAAGTGGGAAACCACGGAAAACCACTTCGAGGATGGTTGAGGGGGAATCGAACACCCTCTACTCATTTGGGCCACCCGAGGCTGAGTAGACCCCATTCCAGTCCTCATACCACTTTTTCAAATTTCGTGGCAGAGCCGGGAATCGAACCCAGGATCTCCGGGGCGGCAACTAACCATGCTGACCGCTACGCTACGGAGGCGACTAAATCAAAATTAAGAAATTAAAATTTCAGACTTCGATTATTTTGCTCTGGAGGGATGATCTACCTGATCAACCCCCGTAGTAACGCCACAGACTCAAGCTAGTCAAGATAGATCTGACAGGAGAGGGGCATATCAACAGAGTATTAATTACACTTTATATCTTGTTGAGATGATAAAGTGTGCTATAAAACCCACTGTTAAATATAACATTAATTAACGTATGCAAATGAATATCTTAACCAGGTGTAATAAATGTTGGGCATGCTGGGTGATCTTGTGATCTTGTTCACCGTCAGTTGTTAACATGAGAAAATCGAAAGCTATTACGGCAGTCATATACCTGAACTCATGAATAGCAAAGCGATAACAGATATTCTTAAAGAGTAACTTACTTGTTTTATCTGACCCGCTCTTCTTTACCCCAACTCCAAATATAATATGTCTAAGCGAAGTGAACAGGGAAGAAATATAATACCTTTGGTAAATTAAAACTGTTTTTCTGTTAAAGCAACCGCCGAAAGGAGAATAAGAAATGGTTTACCGTAAATTAAGCAACACCGACATCCCACTGCCCACTTAGAAGCTACTCGTACTACTTTTTACGGTAACAGCAGTGACATATAACCTGTGGCAAATGTATTCACGAAATACAAATATGTAAATGTTGTGAATTATATTTTATACATTATTATATTCAAAATAATAAGATTAAACAGTTGGAAATGCTTCTCCTCACATATTTCTAGGCTATAATGATTTTAAGAGCAACATCAGAATTATGACTAACATTCGTTGACGCTGTTTGGAGAAGAATCCGGTTTCTGCTTGTTTTAAACTGGTCACGTGCCATTTTAATTATTCTATTTACCATGGAGCAGGGTACGATCGTTCATTTCAGCGTCTAACAAGGTATCTGATGTCACAGTGGGGATCCACCATAACTGACATACTTTGCGAGAGAAGTAAAACTGCTCTTCTTATGGTTTCTGGCATCAGCAGAAATACTTTTAACCTGTCACTGCCACTCAAATTGAACACTTTAACTTTATTTAAGACAGTTGAATGACCGAGATGGACCCCAGCTGAGAGTTAATGAGCATACAGATTCGTGTGAAATCTTAAAAGTTGATTTCCATATTCTGCACAGTTCCCACAACAAAATGCAACGCCCAAATCATGTGAAGAAGATCATGTTGGATTTATATATATACAGTATATATTATTTATTAATTTATTTATTGGTGCCTTTATAGTGGCGAAGTAAGTGCTCTAGGACCTCTCTTACACTTAACCACACAGAGTGCAACATACATGAATGCTCGCATATGATACTCTTAACCTACCAAACTTAAATACTAGGAAAACTTAAATACTAGAATTAAATTAAATTAAATTGGCGATTGCGTGATATTAACTAAGCTATACAATTTAAATATATAGGCCTTAGAGTTACTGTATGTACTATTACATGAAGGTTATTGTGTAGCTGTTTAATTCAAACTTAAATCGCATGATTAGGACACAAGAAATAAAAACGAGAGTAGTGGAGTGATGGCGATTCTAACGAGTGCCATGGCCGCCGCGTGAGTCCAAGCCGATATCTCTCAAACCCATGGTCGGAGTTTCACGAATGAGGTGTCATAGGACTCGGGCTGACGTCTTTTTTGCTATAGACCACTCGTTATATTTTTGAATTTTTTTTGATTTTTTTTGTTTTCGAAAATAGGCGATAGTTTGAAAACCAAACATGGTAGAACGTTGTGCCATGGCCCAAACGAATGGTCTTTATGACATTTATTTTCCATAATGAAACTTTTTTACTTTTTATGTTTTTTTGAAAAAACTCGAATTTTGAAAATCCTATATTTTGGAAACTAGGAACTCTACAAAAAAAATTGTTTAACGTAAATCAATGGTCCCTACCCCCTCTACCCCCAAAATAAATTTCAAGTCTCTAGGATGAAAACCTGTAGTAGTGGAATGAGGGGGAGCTGCTCCACTTAGGAAGTTGTGAGCCCCTGCGACCTTGGAATGGAAGTAGTCATGCTAGGAGGGCGTGCTTGGATTCGTTTTTTTCGTCTCGTCGTGCTCTTTACGGGAATGTACGTGTCGAAAAGGTGAAATGCTGGAAACACGGTCTTTTTGGGGTAAAACCGTGATTTTGAACTTTTTGCTATATCTCGCGAACTAATCATGCTAGAGGCGTGTACGACGGGTCCAAGGACTCGGGGTGACGTCCTCTTTGCTATATATCACTCGTTGCAATTTTAAAAAAATTTGGAAACTCGATTTTGGGGTAAACACATGCTTTTTGTGATTTTGCCGATATCTCACGAACCAATAACGTTAGAGGCATGTACGATGGGTCCAAGGATTCGGGAAGACGTCCTCTTTGCTATGGACTACTCGTTGTAATTTAAAAAAAATTGGGAAACGCGATTTTGGGGGTAAACATGTGTTTTTTGTGATTTTTGCCGATATGTCACGAACCAATAACGCTAGAGACGTGTACGAGGTGTCCTAGCACTCGGGCTAACGCCCCCTTTCAAATGTGGTAGATTTTTTTTCCAAAAAAAATTCACAAAGGGCCTAACGC
This sequence comes from Meconema thalassinum, assembly GCA_946902985.2. Classification (NCBI taxonomy): domain Eukaryota; kingdom Metazoa; phylum Arthropoda; class Insecta; order Orthoptera; family Tettigoniidae; genus Meconema; species Meconema thalassinum. The sequence continues at coordinate 68,383,151 of OX336392.1, read as the reverse complement.
CATACAAGTTGAAAAAAACTGTTTTTTTTTCTTTACCTGTTTATAATGTCCATGAAGCGTGGTGGTTGAGAGAGACGATACGGCTGGGTATGTGTGTGTTTCAACGAACCTGTCGCTAACCACAAGGACCATGCTTAATAGAACAATCGCTATTTCGGCGGATCGGTGTATGACAGAGCGAGCATGCGTTTTTCCTGATATTTTAGCTTTAACGTGTAAACGGTGATGAGAACTTGGTTCTATGTTGGTCGAAGCGAGTACCGAAAACAAACGAGCAGGAGGTGAAGGTCATTTGAGCTTATTGGAAAGCGTTGATCTGACTTGACAACAGGTGCAATGGAAAAAATGACCAAGACGCTTGAAGGTGAAATAATCTGACCATCGTGGTGGCAGGGGAGTGTGAAATGCATGCACACACGTGTGAGATGGCATGTACGCTAAACCAGTGACATCCTGTCTTGCTTCGTACGTGACAAAATGCAAGTTCAGGTGAAATTTGATCTGGCACAGGTGTTCACCTGGGACGTTATCTGTCCACGTGCGCGATAACTGTTAACAAGTGACATCCTGTTTTGCTTCGTACGTGACAAAATGCAAGTTCATGTGAAATTTGATCTGGCACAGGTGTTCGCCTGGGACGTTAGCTGTCCACGTGCCTGATAAGAGAATGTTCAAAGCGTGGGAATCGCTGAATCAGTAAAAAGTATGATGCAACTTGTCGGAATGATGTCACAACCAATAGATAGGCAAGAGCTGCAAACACCAGTGGTGGGAGGTGAAGGGAGGGAGAGGGGAGGGGTAATGTATGAGAGAACACAGGAGGAAAGGGAAAGACAAACATGTATGAACATGCACGAAGCGCGGAGCGCTGTACACATAGAGCTATAGGTGGTGTACAACATGTGTGAATAAATAAAAAGTACACAGGTTCACACAACATGTAGTTTATTGATCCAAGAATTAAACGTAGAGTTAAACCCTAACCATTTGACGTAGAGTTTATTTCCTTTTTGTTTCAACACTTTTTCCACAAGATAATGCTAAGGAAATGCTGTTTTCTGAAGTTCATGGAGATAAAATCTACCTTTTATGGGTTGATGGTTGAGGTCCTCGAGTAAATAGGTGACTGGAGTGTCCAAGTTGACTCGACGAATTCGAAATAGTTCAGTCCCCCACTGAGGCGTGTAGCCCTTATTGAAGGCAGACTTAAATTTGCTCACACGAACAAAATCCCCAATGTTCAGTCGGTGACGTTTAGGATCGGCTGTTTTTATGGGGTTAAACAGTTTATCCAATCGCTGAATATTTTTAGTCACGAGGCGTGGCTTGGTCCCAATCGTTCTATGTTTGGTGTCATTGTAACGTGACACTAGCTCAGGTAACATGTCCAACCAGCGATAACTGCCCTGAGCGGTAAACGCTTTCCACATATGGGTTTTCAATGTTCGGTTGAACCGCTCGACCACACTGGCTTTGAGATTGCTGTACGTGGTGTAATGGTGAATATCCTTAGATTTGAGAAAACTGGAGAAGTCCTTGTTGAAAAATTCTTTCCCCTGGTCGGTTTGTAGCAACTGAGGTTGACGTTTGGAGTGTTGAATAATATGTTGAAAGGCCTTGGTAACTAGTGGGCCAGACTTGCGACGCACAGGTTCAACAAAGGCCATTTTGGAATAGACATCAATGACGGTCAACATATAGCGTACACCGTCGTTAACGCTAGCATAGGGTATCATTTCAACCAAGTCAGCCTGCCAAAGTTCATCCACACCTCGTGAAATCACCTTGAGTCGCGGATAGTGACGCCTAGCTGGGCGATGCAACTCGTGAGCAATACCCATTTTAATGGGTGAGGGCTTAAACAATAATTTTGGCATTTCGAAGTTCTTGTTCAATTTCTTGAATTTCCCAATCGTGACCGGTATGGCCAGCTTGACGTGAAGCATGCAACAACTGTAGCCGCTGGACGAGCTTATTGGGATTGTGCCAGTAGGTAACATCCACAAGGGGTTTTAATGGTTTAAATGTCACTCCCGAAGCGGACGCTTTACGACGAGTACTATGACTAGTGGGAAACATTTTTGCAATGATGGTTTTATATTTTTGAGATATATTGGCATTCACTTGTTGCGTGGGATCATACTGTCTTTTGTGAGCATGGGTATCCAATAAAATGGATTTATATTTGTCAAGGTCCTCTGACGTATAATCATGGGAAGAGGGGGTCCGAGAAAAGAGCAGCTTTAACAGTCCTGGCGTTAATTTATAGTTGATATTTTTAATGACAGCTTTAGTACGAGCAAATTTAATGGATGAATCGCCAATTTTAAAACTATCATCCTCATAGCGAACACCATACGTGGTATCTGTGTTTCCAATAAATAGATCGGTGAAATAGGGTTCCAATGTTGATCCATAATATTTTATTAAAATGGTTTTCAGTTGTGCTTTATGTTGAGGGGTGGCCAAGAGTTGTGAAAACGGAGACGCTCTGGAAGGGCAAGGTGTATCGACCATGGCCAAGGATTTCTTTTTTCTCAAAAACTCTGCAAGGGGTGCGGCTTTTTTTTGAGGCGTAAACACTTGTTCCTCTTCATCCTCAACTTCACTAACACTAGTCAAATCTTCCTGTTCCTCTTCCTCTTCCTCAGGGTCCTCGTGCAGTGTCTGCGTGGCTTGTGAAACGGTGGGTAGCGTTTCAGATGGCTTGAAAGAGGGTTTCAACATGGCTTTTAGTGGAGGTGCTAAATGTTGCTGAATAAACAAAGCATGATTGGCACGTGATTGTTTCAATTGACGAAACTTTTGGCGAATAGTATTTTTTGCTCTAATAATATGCTTTTTCAATTGACTCTCTGCTAACGCCATGGTGTCTTGACAAATGACTTGACGGGGAATGAGACAGGGTCTTAAATAGCAATAAAATGATCAAACCCTAAGCGATACCGTCCTTGGTTGAGTTCACTTTGTTTGTCAATCACTAAACAGGCATGACGTTGAGTGTTCCAGCACATGGCACACAATTCTGTAAACATTTGAAAGGTCATATCAGGATTCACATGTTCATTATAAATGTGACGACTGTTCCTCTCGTCCTGACGAAATAAAACAATGACATTGGCATTGTCACGAATCAACTGTTTGGACATTTTAGAATACGTTTGCCCAAGATAGAAGCAATCGATATGTTTGTGTCGACCCATGCTGAAATAGCTTTGAATGATGCCTTGACGTTCAGTGGATACATCATCGAAAATCATGAGTGAATCAGGCTTTACCTCATCCGGTGAAATCACATTTTCTTGCATGGAAAATGTAAAATAACCCATATTCTCTTTTTGTAATCCAGACATGACTTGATCCAGAAACACGTAGAGGGGTTGGTAGAGAGATTTTGCAAAAATATAAATATTTTGAAAACGCAGACCATTGGGCGCTGTGATGAGCGTTAGCAAAAGATTAGTCTTTCCACAGCCGGAAGGCCCCACAATGATGCAGCGAATGGAAGATGGAAACAGTGAACCATGGCGTTGTTCACGTGATGTGGGACAGAGATGGGAAACCATGTCCCCCACGGGGAATGACTCTTGCTGCTTAATAATCTTCATGTCAACTAAGGCTTAGACAGGCTAGCCGGCTGTCTATATACAGGACACCGAAACAGTAGACTGCTACTACAGGTTGACGATGGATGTCTTTGGACGTGCGTTGATGGCCAAAGCTAGGCCTGTCCCCATACATGATCCTAAACAGGAAACAGATCCTGCTAATAAACACTATGTGGATAGGTCAGTAGTGCCACGCACAAAACAGGGAGATTATGACTTTAAGGGGAAGCGGTTAACCCATGTAAAACATCCTCAAGTGTCTACAGACGTTACTACGAAAAAGTATGTGGATAACAAAGTGTATGAGTTTTATGACAAAGTGCCACAGCTTATGGTGAATGGCTATAGCGCTAATCACCATCGGATTATTCACGTGGAAGACCCACAAGACGAAGACGATGTCTGTACCAAGCGTTACGTGACCCATGAAATGAAAAGGCTTTATAAATTTATCCCATCTGTATTTTTAGTGTATCTGACAAATGAAAAACCTGTGAATGACAGAAACCATTTACCGCTAGTCCATGATCAGCACTTGACCTATGCGCTTGCTTCGGGTTTAAGCCACTATCGATTACACTATGATGGAACCATTCACATCAAATATGCCATACCTGATGAGAACCATTTACTAATAAAGATAAATGGTCATAGGATGTTGATCCATAACCATGAAATGGTCAATGCAGGTGACGAATTATCCTTTTATCTCATGTTGACATGGGATGAAAAGCAAGCGGGAAAAACCATAAACGATTTCCCACTTTATGTGGAATTGGAATATACAGCCATGAAATAACCATCTGACGTTAGTTGTGATTTAAACTTTCTTGTGAAAGGTTGTTGGTCATTATCATCATGGTGAAACAAAGGTATGCGGTGAGAAAGACTAAAAAAAGGACTTTGTCCTTGGCAAAGCCTGGGCTTACAACATTCGAGGACAAGCCCTTGCGAAAGAAAAAAAGAAAAAATAATGTATTGACCATAAGGAAAGCCCTTCGAGCAGCACAGAGACATGTTATTCCAAAACGTCGGCGACAGGTTTCAAACCAAGGGCGAGTGATTCTCGTCCCCAAACGAGCGGGATTTTTACCTGCATTATTTGCTGGTTTGGCTGCTCTGGGCTCACTTTTGGGCGGTGCCAGTGCAGTGGCGAAAACCATTAAACCCGCGCAGCAGGGCAAGCAACAACTCAAAGAAAGTCAGCGACACAATGAAACGATGGAAGCGATTGCCATGGGGGCTAGAAATGCCAATTTAAAGCCAGCCTTTTATCAACAAGGATTTGGGATTTCACCATTTCGAAATATTAAAAAAAAAAAAAATAACCTCAGCCATAGCGAGACATGCCCTGACGCATCAACAAGTGGAAAGCTATGCTAAACAACTAAAGATTTCTCATTTTCGAGGTGTGTTTATGCGAAACCAATTACCCCCACGACCCTGGAAACAGGAATGTGCTGTTGTCAATTTGGATGATCACCGAGGACCAGGGACGCATTATGTAGCTTATGTCAAAGAGGGATCCATGGTATGGTACTTTGACAGTTTTGGGAATTTGCCCCCGCCCATGGAACTAGTGACCTATTTTGGAAACAGGATCAAGATATATTATAATGTGAAACGTGAGCAAACGTTTAACAGCCAACAGTGTGGACGTTTGTGTTTATTTTTTTATATAAGACGCAGCATAAGCTAAAACGCCACCAGTATGTCGGCAGAAAGTAAAACGTTTACACTGCATGGACGTGGACCTGAAGTCAGCCTAGACTTCTACCCGCCTATCGAATTGAGTGAAAAACCCTATGGTTTAGGACTTGTTTCTCTTGAAACGTACAATCGAATATACAACATACGTGAAAATGTGAACAACAAGTTTTACTATGATGATTCTGTGCTCACCTTGAACTCTGGTGGATACACGATCGATGACATTTATGAACACATTTATGTGGTGTTGATCAATCAGTATGGTTTAAAGTCATTTCTCGACGGAACGCACAAGTTTGAACTTGTAGGCAATACCAACACTCATCGCTGCAGTATTTTCTCTACCTTCAACATTGACTTTAAAACACACCCCGATTCCATTGGTCCATTACTAGGATTTAAACCACGTGTGTTGGAGCCCAACAAAAAACATGATTCGGACCATGAAGTGAAATTCATTGAGGACCATCATGTGTCGGTGACGTGTAATATTATTAGCCAAGTGTACACCAATCAAGAACCATCGCATTCACTTTATGACTTTATTGTGACATCGCCCAATGGGTATATTATTCGTGAAAACCCTCCAGTGGTGCTTTTTCATTCTGTGGCTGTCGATAGTATTAGTAATATAACATTAAGACTGATCAATAGAGATCAACAACTCATTGATCTAGATTCTACCACACCAGTGACTTACAAGTTGGTGCTAAAGCCACTATGAAGTTTGTGTATAAAGCAACAACACCGTCTAGGAATGGTGTTAGTTGTTTGCCACGTGAATACACGTTAACATCTCAAGGCAAGCAGATTTTACAGCATTTGGGTTACCACGTCAATCCTCATAATGAATTCTATCCTAGAGATAGCGAACCGCATCGAGGAGCAACCAGGAGTGGTAAGAATTGATCTCCATTCCTATCAAGCTCAAACACCTGGACTCAATAACAATGATGAAATTCAATTTGTTATCAACAACCAAGATATTTACACCCTACCGCATGAAAGTGTCATTCAGATTGAAGGTCGGCTCACCAAAGCCGATGGCTCTACACCCACCACATCCAAGTTGGCCAACCATGGTTTGGCCTTTCTGTTTTCTGAAGTGCGATATGTCATTAACGATATCGTGGTGGATAGCACTCGAAATGTGGGCATTTCCAGTGTCATGAAACTATACCCCTCTTATAGTGAGGAAGAAGGTAAAACACTTTGCATGGCAGGTTGGTGTCCTGACTCGACCAATGACTGGATGGTACACACCGATGGGACCTTTACTGGATATTTACCTCTTAAACTGATTCTAGGCTTTGCCGAAGATCACCAACGCATTGTGGTCAACGCAAGGCAAGTGCTTTACCTAGTGAGAGACAGGAGTGATAATAATGCACTCAAGGGAGCCGACAATGCCCCCATCGATTCAAAAATTCAACTACAACGCTTGCTATGGAAAGTGCCTCATGTGACCCTTGAAGATAGCAAAAAACTGGACATACTCAAAATGGTAAAGAGAGATATGCCTCTACCCATGGAATTTAGAAGCTGGGCACTCCATGAGTATCCGCTATTGCCCACCACCAACACACACAGTTGGTCTGTAAAAACAGCTCGCTATACAGAGAGACCTCTCTACCTGATCGTGGGTTTTCAAACGAATCGCAAGTATCAACAAACCAAAGATGCCACGCAATTTGATCATCTGCAATTGAGAAATGCACGTCTTTTCCTCAACGGAGCTGTGTTTCCCTATGAAGGACTGGATTTGGATTTTTCAAAAAATAAGTTTGGGCCCCTGTACGACTTGTTTTCTAAATTTCGATGGTCGTATTATCAAAAAGAGAACGGCCCCATGCTACTACCCCAAGCGTTTAAGGCAAGAGCACCACTGATTGTTTTTGACTGTTCTTACCTGGAAGAGTCTGTCAAGCCATCCAATATCGACATTCGACTAGATTTTGAAACGCATGACAATGTACCAGCCAATACCACGGCCTACTGTTTGATTATTCATCACAAACAAGTCAACTATTATCCACTGTCCAACCAAGTGACGAGTGTATAAATAACAGGTCATCCCACGTCAAGCCGCTCAGTCATGTCTTGCTTTAAAGCCTCAAGAGACGTTACATCCATGAATTTAAACTCTGAGGAACAACGTTTCAAGACGTTTGCCACATGGCCAGTGCCTTTCATAAACCCTCAAGCGTTGGCGGCTGCTGGATTCTACTATTTAAAAACAAGAGTTGAAGTGAAATGTGCCTTTTGTCCCATCATCATAGACCAATGGCAGGAGGGCGATGAACCCATGCAGGAACATCAGCGCTGGTCACCCACCTGCCCCTACCTGTGCAGAATGAAAGTGGGAAATATACCCTGTCATTCAAGCTATCCCTCACTTGTGTCTCTGGGTGATGAAAATAAAACAAGTTACGATACATGTGGGCCGTATGGTATCCATGGTGCTTCGGTGAGCAGCTCACCATCAAAAACGCCTAGTTTAGAGACATTGGGACATCATCGGTGTTATGGACGTTACAAACACAAGAGACTATATTGTTGTATCAGTTGCTATCGTCCTTATCCCAAAATGACAAAGGCCTGTAAGACGTGTAATGTTAATAAAATGATGTAATTCTTAAATTCTTATTTTTGCATGTCCCCCCTGTCCTACCCTAACCTTAATTTGAAACTAGCATGGCAGGTAAGTCCATGCCATGATCACACCTGATCGTCAGTCAGTCGTCAGTTGAACTTGGTCCAGGCAAGCGTCAACATGTTGCGCACACTCATTGTGGATTGCCAAGGGTTTAAAATTGGTGACAACAAATTTATATTTAAACAAGTGGCCATGATCGATTGTACCACGTTTTGGATATCAAAAGCTACGCATTTGCTATTTAAACCACCCCATGCTTTTGATTTATTGTGTGAAAAAGACCGTAAACAAACCCAGTGGATTGAAAATCATAGGCAACTAGACTGGAATCAGGGAACCATTTCCTATAAATATTTGGACGTGGTCATGAAAGCACACTTGTCCTCGGCCAATGTGGTATTTGTGAAAGGTAATGAAAAACGTCAATGGTTGCAACCATTTTTGGCGTCTTACTGTCAATGTATCGACCTCATGGAGTTGGGCTGCCCCTCCCTGCAAACGCTCATGGATACTTGTTCCTGTGGCAACATTACCCATACAGCCCTATCACATGCGTGGCATCTCTTTCATTGGTTAACCACCCATGCCTGCTGGGAGTTGTTGAACAAAATTATAACTCAAGATTTACCTGTGAATGACGTCAGTGAGATTTCTACAAGCGACGTGTAAACATCTACAGCACGTGATACCATGGAGAAAGGCAATGCTACGGACAAAGCCATCGGCAAGTTCTTTGTGTGCAAAAAGAAACTAGACAGTTTTACCAAAGAGGAACTCTTGGCGCTGCCCAAGTCGTTCATTTATTATGTGGCCGCCAACGCGGTCAAAGAAATCTGGCAACATGTACCAAAATCATGGACTCAAGACCCTGTGTTGAGTGAATTGCAACCCTGTACGGATTACGATCACCATAAACAAGTGGCCATGGCAAAAATACCTTCTATGCGTCAGTGTGCGACTTGCCAGCTAGTGAAACTGTATCACGGTCATAAAAGTCCATGTAAAGACTTTGTTGAATCATTCCACGGGTGTCATGGCGAGAAAAAGCAACAACAACAACAAACACAAACATCGTCCACAGAGGAGGAGGAAGACCAAACCTTTTTACCATCGATGGAAAAGGATATGCCAGACCTGTACTGGCAATGGCGTCATTGACAAAGTGATTCAATACTTACCTTTCGAAATCCATCTTCCAGGTTATCGTTTTTGCGGCCCTGGAACTCGTCTCGAAAAACGTTTACAACGTGGTGATGTACCCATTAATCTTTTGGATCAAGCATGCAAGGAACATGACCTATCTTATCGCCATAGTCATCCTGGTTTAAAACATGTGGCAGATAAATTGTTATTGAAGAAAGCTAAACAACGTTTCACTTCCAATGATGCCTGAGTGGGTGAAAGAATGGCAGCCCTGTTTGCCATGAGTGCTATGAAAGGAAAGTTGATGATGCATGGACATAAACATTGAGGAGTGAGGAATTGGGATTTGTTTGTATTCTATTTTTCTTTTGTCAATTCACTATGACTATGAAATAAAAACAAAAGTTTTCCAGAGCACGATGTTTTGTTATTTTTAATTTTAAGAAATCGTGATGTTGATGGCTGATTTTTTCATTTTACATATTTCACACATAATGAATTCCACACACTGTCATTTATCATTTTGCAATTTACAGTTTTTGAAAACGTTCGTTTCAAGTTTAACGTTTTTGATGATATGGATTTTTCCATTTTGCTGATGACACTTTTTAAACAATGTCCGTTTGAAGTTTTTGAATTTTCAAATTTCACATATGGCCATTTCCAGTTTTTAAAAATGTCCGTTTTAAGTTTTGCTGTTTTGGTGATATGGAAACATGGAATTTCCATTTTGCTGTTTTCATATTTTTTCCATTTGGTGTATGTCGAAAGTTGAGATTTGACAATGATGTTGATGCAAGTGCTTGACCTTGATAATACTGCAATGTGTTGATGTGTGTTTGGAGAAACGTCGAGGTCTACGACTACTGCAGGTAAGACTGTTTTTACAAAAATAATGTCTTTTGACTGCCACATTTCAATCAAAAAACGAAACTATTGAAAACAAAATGAGTATATAAGTGACCATTTACCCCCTCCCCACCCACCCACCCTACCTCACCGTGTTTGCTCTGGTCAATCATACACATCAGTTTTCTCTCTCCACTCATACATTCACACCTGTCTTTGGGAACAAACACAACCACTTTATTTATTCCCAAAAGCACATTCTCGACATGCACACTCATCCCAAAAGAACTTTTTTATTTAATCATTTACATTACGAAAAATAATTAAATACTAGTTATTAAAGTTACTAAATATCTTACTTATTTCATATTTACAAAAAAACTCAACTTTGTACAGCGTTAAAAGAATCATACTATTTACCAATCAAAAAAAATTAAAAAAATAAGTTTGCATAGAACTTTTTTTTAAGATCAAAAGGTCCAAGTGGATTGTCACTATTTACAAAATCTACTATTTACAATGACAGAAACCAATATTTACAAAATACTAAATCTACAAGTTACATAAAGCCATGTCCGATAAACGATTAAACAGTGAAATCACACCTCCTCCTCGTTGCGATCATAACCCCAGGGCAGGCTGGTGAGCAGGTCATCAGCCCACACACGTTTGTTATCCATGGAGGCGAGGGTGCGTTTTCTCTGTTCCACAAGATACAAATGATGGTTGCTGGATTGTATCCTGCACTGTGTATGAGACATAGCTTTGCCAGTACGTAAAACCGCTAGATAGTCATCAACACGTAGCGATTTTACCACTGCTCTACCTACACCTTTTGCTCTTTTGGCTTCCTTACAATCGAGTGTGCGGTAAGCATACATTTTCGAAGCCAAACCTACGAATTCCGTCATAATGGAATCACCGCATTCATCTTTTAAAACGCCCATTTTCTTCTTGTTTTTTATGGGCAGCTGAAACACGTTGTCAGCACTATAGCAAGAAGTGTCGAACCAGCCACTATGTTGCCTCATGACGTCATAGGGGTTGCAGTGGCGAATGTGGTAAATGAATGAGTCCGTGTCCATATACAAAAGAGAGACGTCCTCAAAATGGCGTTTGGCAAACTCATAGTGGAATCGATACATGACCGATTTAGAAAAGTCTAAAATGACTTGACCCAAGTAAATGGGTTTATCCATGGTCACGCTGGTCTTACTCATTTCAATAGTAGCCAAATCCTCATCGATAATTTTGATCGATTTGAAATTTGGTTTGGCAATGTACCGCCGGGCACCCCACTGCCCCTCCCAGACATTCACCAATTTAATGTCACGGTATTTGCGGACATTCTCCATGGACTTGCCATAGATGCAGTTGTTCATTAATTTAAAAAAATTAATTTCAAACTGCTGTGTTGCCATTTGTCGGTGCTCTGTGTTGAGTCGCATGTATGGCTCAAGCCATGCTTTTTGAGCAAAAGAAATACCCCTGTGGATTTTCTTCAACACCAAGCCTTGGGCGAGGCATTGCACCAACATTTGGATATGTAGCACATACCGATTTTTGTTGTAAAGTGTGCCCATGAGTTTTTCAATTTTCACTTTACTGTCAGGGGGAACCATTTGCTCAAGACAGAATGGGAAATCGGCATGTTCATCATACAAGGATGAGGGATATTCAATATCCACTTCTAGCACATATCCACGGCCTGTTTCTTGGCTAGCCTTGATCACATCAAATTCTGACACTTGTTTGTCTGTCAGCCAAGCAAACTTCCCATAGGGCAAAGGCTGACTCATGGCGTAACCGTACAAATTATTCACGTCATAGTACATTAAGTACGATTCTGGTTTGTCTGGTGAATAATCAGGCATGTAGACATTGTTCGCTTTGGCATGGCGCTGGTTAAGTGACACAAATCCGCCACGAATGCCCTTTTCAAAAAATAGAACCATGTCTACATCAGTGAGTAAATCCAATTCCACTTGAGTGTATTTCAAAGCGGCATCAAACGAGAGTCCAGGACTCGTATAATAGTGAGCCGGGTCAAGACCGTAAATGTGTTGACACAACTCACGGAATTTTTCAAACACATCAGTGAGCAGCAATACATCCAGTTTTAGGTAATGTAAAGCATATTCACTTAGCGTGTTCATGCCAAACACTCGCCAAACTTGACATGCATGTGCATAGTCTTCATCGGAAACGGTACTGCGTGTTAGTTTCGAGTAAAATTTCTCTTGTGGTGGGAGTTTTTTTTTGCTTTAACACGTCCCAGCTATTGCAGAAATCATACGGGAATATACCTTTCCGAATGCACAATTGAAATTGCTCAGGATCATTAAAATGCATTCTAGTATTTTTTAATTCCTCCTCATTCAAGCCATTCACAAGGCTGTCTAGCGAGGATGCCATAAACTTAAAGGAATCCAAAAATCGAATGCTAATGTCGCTCAACCACCATGTCAGGGCCGTAAAACGCTCATGGTTTTGGGGAATAATGGTAAACGAGCCCTTGTTGACATGGCGCAATTCACGAATCAAAAACTGAATGTCATAATTTGCCAGATTGTGGAAAAAGACACTGATGAAACGAGGAGCTGGAAAGTTCAAGTTGCATTTACTATGCGCAGCTCCACGAAACTCCCCCGTAAAGTGCGAGTGATCACGAACGGTGTCTTCAGCATTGATCAGTGGCTTTTCGCAAATATGGCATGTCATGGCATGCTCATACTGCTGCTGCTGTTCTGGAGATAGGCTCATGGGTGCTGGGCGGTCCAGTAATTCCTGTACATGGTCGGCCAACTTGACAAGTTCATCCAAGAACCATTTGGCACAATCTGGCCCCTGACGGTATTTGTAAACGGATTGCGTGGGGTCATAGGCACACACCACATTAAATCCTATGGCAAAGGGTTCATGTTTTTGAATGGGTGTGGTTGAGCTCATGGAGGGATCTGGTTCACATCCCGCCATGGGTGTAGTGAGAGCTTCAAAATCTGCGTATACCACATAGGGAACAGTGTCACGCTTGTGAATGTCCTTAAACTTTAACTCAGCCTTGTCCCCTTGTGGCAATATCAATCTCACCGCTTCCTGAGTAACACAATCTACCCTATGACGTTCTAAGAGCGTAGGGGTTGTAAAATATTGCAAGCAACGATCACAAATATGTTTTACACCAGTGTGCTTAGACACTTGTCTGCTTAGCAATCTACTCAGGCTTTTAATTAGGCAATAGTGATTCACCTCTCCTACAGATAAATATAAAAGATGAATGTGGTGTCGTTTCGGTTCTTTTGTGGCATAAAGAGGACCCACAATCTCATCACCATTAAGGCCATACACCATGAACGAAAAGTCCTGGTTATCTTGTTCAAACCTATGGATCTCGGTTAAGTCCATAGGGAACGACACTCGAGTTAAATTTAAAGTTTGTTTCAATTCATTAAACTTGGCCTTGTACTTTCCCGGCAAACAACCATCATGTTGCACCGGCTGCAAAAAGGCAGCCACAGACCACAGAAAGCAATCATTGTCACGATTCTTAATATTCACCACAGCCTTTTTCGAAGCTATTGCTGGTGGTGTTTTAATATAGCTAGACCCAGCATTCAACGGGTTGAATTGACACATGTTGATTTGCAAATGATGAATTTTGTCTAAGGCTAGACCACTCGGTCCTTGTTGCAGTTTATCAAATTTTGATAGCAAGGCATTCACCACGTGGGTTTCATACCACTGTTCCAAATTATGGGCTATGAATAGCTCTTGCATTTTACTGCAAATATAAAATGTCTCTTTATGCTCTACGTCCTTCTTTTTATATATGAAATCGCACACCAGTTCTGTATTCACCTTTAAAGCCGTATGCAACCTTTGCGCTGTGCAAATTTCAATTTTGAAAATTTCAAAACAAGATTGTAAAAATTCTTTGGGAATCAAACTTTTTCTAACATTGACCACACGACCAGAGCACACACGTGATTTGAAACAACTGTTTAGGGGTTCCCAAGTTAACGTATCCGCAGCAGTAAAAGACATTATTTTGAAAGAACACACTCACCTGAGTTTAGAAATGTAGACTGTCTGACAATGATCCCAAACACACACGTTCCTGGTTATTCACAGAGGTCAAGCGTTTTCCAACACTCTAAAAAGAAATAAAATAAACCACCATAAGTATATCCATTCCATAATTTATGCCTTTCATAAACAAAACAAAATCAAACAGGTTATATATATATAAACAAATCTCACCTTGACGTATAATGCTTTGCTATATTCCCGTCTCACGGACTAGTGTGGAAATGGTTTCCTTCTCTAGCTGTCTGTCTTTCTCTCTTTCTTTAATATCGTTCACACACACGACAAGTAGGCTATACCGGTTATCTGCAAACAAATAAATAAATAAAATCATTAATTACCTAATCAATACATAATTGCATGTATTTATATATAAATCAATAAATATATAAATGAATAAATATATACCTACCCCACAACAAGGTTAAGTATTTTCCACCAACACCAAAACTAATAAACAAGACCAAGTGTTTCATGCAACGCAGTGTGTTCAAAGGTAGTCACCTAAGTGAGTGTAGAAATGATAACGACATGTCTTTATAAATGCTACGTTGCATGTATAATCTTTTTTTTTCCCACGCTTTGAACATTCTCTTATCGTGCACGTGGACAGCTAACGTCCCAGGCGAACACCTGTGCCGGATCAAATTTCACATGAACTTGCATTTTGTCCCGTACGAAGCAAAACAGGATGTGACTTGTTAACAGTTATCATGCACGTGGACAGATAACGTCCAAGGTGAACACCTGCGGTAGATCAAATTTCACATGGACTTGCATTTTGTCACGTACGACGCAAGACAGGATGTCACTGGTTTAGCGTGCCTGTGGTTTCACACATGTGTGCACGCCTTTCGCACTTCCCTGCCACCACAATGGTCAGATTATTTCACCTTGAAGCGTCATGGTCATTTTTCCATTGCACCTGTTGTCAAGTCAGATCAACGCCTTCCAATAAGCTCAAATGACCTTCACCTCCTGCTCGTTTGTTTTCGGTACTCGCTTCGACCAACATAGAACCAAGTTCTCATCACCGTTTACACGTTAAAGGTAAAATATCAGGAAAAACGCATGCTCGCTCTGTCATACACCGATCCGCCGAAATAGCGATTGTTCTATTAAGCATGGTCCTTGTGGTTAGCAACAGGTTCGTTGAAACACACACATACCCAGCCGTATCGTCTCTCTCAGCCACCACGCTTCATGGACATTATAAACAGGTAAAGAAAAAAAACAGTTTTTTTCAACTTGTATGGCGTTAGGCCCTTTGTGAATTTTTTTTTTTGGAAAAAAAATCTACCACATTTGAAAGGGGGCGTTAGCCCGAGTGCTAGGACACCTCGTACACGTCTCTAGCGTTATTGGTTCGTGACATATCGGCAAAAATCACAAAAAACACATGTTTACCCCCAAAATCGCGTTTCCCAATTTTTTTTTAAATTACAACGAGTGGTCCATAGCAAATAGGACGTCTTCCTGAATCCTTGGACCCATCGTACATGCCTCTAACGTTATTGGTTCGTGAGATATCGGCAAAATCACAAAAAGCATGTGTTTACCCCAAAATCGAGTTTCCAATTTTTTTTTTAAATTGCAACGAGTGATATATAGCAAAGAGGACGTCACCCCGAGTCCTTGGACCCGTCGTACACGCCTCTAGCATGATTAGTTCGCGAGATATAGCAAAAAGTTCAAAATCACGGTTTTACCCCAAAAAGACCGTGTTTCCAGCATTTCACCTTTTCGACACGTACATTCCCGTAAAGAGCACGACGAGACGAAAAAAACGAATCCAAGCACGCCCTCCTAGCATGACTACTTCCATTCCAAGGTCGCAGGGGCTCACAACTTCCTAAGTGGAGCAGCTCCCCCCTCATTCCACTACTACAGGTTTTCATCCTAGAGACTTGAAATTTATTTTGGGGGTAGAGGGGGTAGGGACCATTGATTTACGTTAAACAATTTTTTTTGTAGAGTTCCTAGTTTCCAAAATATAGGATTTTCAAAATTCGAGTTTTTTCAAAAAAACATAAAAAGTAAAAAAGTTTCATTATGGAAAATAAATGTCATAAAGACCATTCGTTTGGGCCATGGCACAACGTTCTACCATGTTTGGTTTTCAAACTATCGCCTATTTTCGAAAACAAAAAAAAAACAAAAATTTCAAAAATATAACGAGTGGTCCATAGCAAAAAAGACGTCAGCCCGAGTCCTATGACACCTCATTCGTGAAACTCCGACCATGGGTTTGAGAGATATCGGCTTGGACTCACGCGGCGGCCATGACACTCGTTAGAAGCGCCATCACTCCACTACTAACGAGATTTTAAAATTACGCTCAGCTGCCATCTTGTGGTTATCAAAATAATTGAATTTATATGTGAAGCATTGTGCACGGACCAATGGGACTCACCTAGATACTGTTCATATGTTCACCATGTCATTGGGTATAATACACCATTTCTTCGGCAATTGTTGCAAGATGGTTGGAGTTCATTAAATTAGTGGGTTGAGGAACAAACGATTCATGGAGCAGGTCACGAAAATGACTGCATTCTGCATACTGATATACAGGTTATGGTGGAGCCCCATTTTATCCACCTTGGCCATCAGCGATTTCGGTATGATCCCAGTGAAAGAGATTGTGATGGGCAATATAGTAACACATTCCTGTCGCCGCATCTGTCGAATCTCTTCAGGCAGAGGCATGTATTCGGTCGCTTTCTCAGCATAAATTTGTTAGCCTACTTTCGATTTTTGCAAAAAATGAAAGTAGACTTATGAGATCACTACAGGGCGAAAAAAAGTGTGTCTGTCTGTGTGTGTGTATGTGTGTGTGTGAGTCTGTGTGTGTGTGAGTCTGTGTGTACTCTGAATGTCTGTCCCCCACTATCAATTCGAACAC
The DNA here is from genome assembly GCA_946902985.2 of Meconema thalassinum. Taxonomy (NCBI): domain Eukaryota; kingdom Metazoa; phylum Arthropoda; class Insecta; order Orthoptera; family Tettigoniidae; genus Meconema; species Meconema thalassinum. The sequence continues at coordinate 68,366,194 of OX336392.1, read as the reverse complement.
GGTGAGCGCAAATTGAACGAAATTTGGTACAAAGGTAGCACTAGCAAAGGACACCTCAGTGTCTTGTTTTATATCGCCGCCATCTTGACGGAAACGTAATGGCGACCACACAAATGTTCAAAGCATAAATCAAATTACGACTAACCTAATCTTTCAATCTCTACCAAATTTTGCAACAACATACCTTTATGGGGGCAGCATCGTTTGACCAAACTAATAGGTCATCAGCCTAATAGTTTGCGGATGGCGGCCATCGTAGTGTGAAAATCGATTGCCCCTATTAATTCGAACACGGTGAAACCGAATGGAACGAAATTTGGTACAGAGGTAGTACTAGCTAAGGGCACCCCAGTGTCATGTTTTATATCGCCGCCATCTTGACGGAAACGTAATGGCGGCCACACAAATGTTCAAAGCTTAAATAAAATTACGACTAACCTATTCATCCGATCTCTACCAAATTTTGCAACAACATACCTTTATGGAGGGAGCATCCTTTGACAAATCTAATTGGTCATTAGCCTAATAGTTTGCGGATGGCGGCCATCTTTGTGTCAAAATCGATTACCCCTATTAATTCGAACACGGTGAAACCGAATGGAATGAAATTTGTTACAGAGGTAGCACTAGCAAAGGGCACCCCAGTGTCTTTTTTTATATCGCCGCCATCTTGACGGAAACGTAATGGCGGCCACCCAAATGTTCAAAGCTTAAATCAAATTACGACTAACCTAATCATCCGATCTCTACCAAATTTTGCAACAAGATACCTTCATGAAGGGAGCATCGTTTGACAAATCTAATAGGTCATTAGCCTAATAGTTTGTGGATGGCGGCCATCTTTGTGTCAAAATCGATTACCCCTATTAATTCGAACACGGTGAAACCGAATGGAATGAAATTTGGTACAGAGGTAGCACTAACAAAGGGCACCTCAATGTCATGTTTTATATGACCGCCATCTTGACGGAAACGTAATGGCGGCCACACAAATGTTCAAAGCTTAAATCAAATTACGACTAACCTAATCATCCGATCTCTACCAAATTTTGCAACAAGATACCTTCATGAAGGGAGCATCCTTTGATAAATCTAATAGGTCATTAGCCTAATAGTTTGCGGATGGCGGCCATCTTTGTGTCAAAATCGATTACCCCTATTAATTCGAACACGGTGAAACCGAATGGAATGAAATTTGGTACAGAGGTAGCACTAGCAAAGGGCACCTCAGTGTCATGTTTTATATGACCGCCATCTTGACGGAAACGTAATGGCGGCCACACAAATGTTCAAAGCTTAAATCAAATTACGACTAACCTAATGATCCGATCTCTACCAAATTCTGCAACAACATACCTTTATGGAGGGAGCATCCTTTGACAAATCTAATAGGTCATTAGCCTAATAATTTGCGGATTGCGGCCATCTTTGTATCAAAATCGATTACCCCTATTAATTCGAACACGGTGAAACCGAATGGAATGAAATTTGGTACAGAGGTAGCACTAGCAAAGGGCACCTCAGTGTCATGTTTTATATCGCCGCCATCTTGACGGAAACGTAATGGCGGCCACACTAATATTCAAAGCTTAAATCAAATTACGATTAACCTAATCATCCGATCTCTACCAAATTTTGCATCAACATACCATTATGGAGGGAGCATGCTTTGACCAAACTAATAGGTCATTAGCCTAATAGTTTTGCGGATGGTGGCCATCTTTGTGTGAAAATCGATTCCCACTATTAATTCGAACACGGTGAAACCGAATGGAACGAAATTTGGTACAGAGGTAGCACTAGAAGAGGCCACCTCAGTGTCACGTTTTATATCACCGCCATCTTGACGGAAACGTAATCGCGGCCACCCAAATGTTAAAGGATAAAAAGTAATTACGACCAACCTAATAATCTAGTCTCTACCAAATTTCGCAACAACAAATCTTTATGTGGGAAGCATATTCTGACCAAACTGCTAGATCATCAGTCCATTAGTTTGCAGATGGTGGCCAAGTATGTGTGTAAATCAATTCCCCCTATCCATTCAAACACGGTGAAACCGAATTGAACGAAATTTGGTACAGAGGTAGCACTAGCAAAAGGCACCTCAGTGTCGTGTTTTACATCGCCGCCATCTTGACGGAAACGGAATGACGGCCACCCAAATGTTAAAAGCTTAAATCAAATTTCGACCATCCTAATAATTTGATCTCTACCCGATTTTGCAACAACATGCCTTTTTGTGGAAAGCATCTTATGACTGACTACAAGGTCATTAGCCCAATAGTTTGCAAATAGCGGCCATGTATGTGTGCAAATCCATTCCCCAGATCAATTCAAACACGGTGAAACCGAATTGAATGATTTTTTTAACAGAGGTAGCACTAGCAAAGGGCACCTCATATTCATGTTTAATATCCCTATAGCACGTTGTATTTCAACAAGCTACTACAACCAACATTCAATTATACTCCTTGAAAAGGACAAAGAGTTATAACAATACCCATGTATTTAGGAGAAAGTAGACTATATGTTCTTTACTGAACATCTTGTTGGATATACATTATGCGAATTAAGGATTGCGATGCCAATTAGAAGGGATCTCGTCTACTGTTTATCAATAAGAATAATGTCTAACCCGTTTGCTGATAGGCATATATCATCGATATACAGGAAGTTTTTTGGTATTGTCAACGGATCTCACGCTGTCAACTGGGAATTGTGGGCTCACCTCCTGAGCCACGTATTGCATATTTCCGCCTGAAGATGCTTCACTTTTCAATCAAGGCTACTATCTGACTTCGACTGAGACATCCAGAACACCGGGACCAACTCCATAACCTGTGCATGACAAGGGGAAACAGAAGACAAGAGGATATTTGGAGTCTGATAATAGTACATTATGCAACGAGCCTATAATGGCTATAATTAAGACACGCGTATTTTCATAAAACGAGCGTATGCGAGTTTTATAATTTCCGTACGAGTGTCTTAATTATAGCCATTATAGGCGAGTTGCATACGACTGTTTATGTTCGACGATAATTATAACTTTATTATATGTTTTAACATAAATATTCATAAATATCTGTTCAGTCACTACAGTAGAATGTTGTGATCGGGTGCTGCGGTGGGTAGTATATCTATCTTGTCCAAGCTCTCTGGACAACCGACGCATGCGCTCTGTGTGCTTCAATACCATATGTTCAGATTGCGCACCAGTATTCAGTAAAACTGTCACTGAAGTCGTGTCAAAACCACGCGCTGTGTAGAAATTGGTTTTGGGGATATTAAGGTACCGGTACAGTGCTATTTCTTGTCTCATATTCGCCAGTTTATTTGCGCGAACATATGGACGGTGCGTATTCCATGTCGGTAATTTATTATAGTTCGATGTTGTGTTTATGTTCGACATGTTGGATTTTGAGTGCATGCGCGAAGGTATCGTTACCTAATAGGTCAATGAACGAGCTCTGATTGGCTGGAGAAACTGTATCATAGTCTATTTTCATATATCCTACTTACGTTTATTGCCTCTATCAATATAAAACAATCCGTTTGATTGCTGTAATTGATTCGTGGATATTAAGAACCTTCTAAATATTTCGGATGATCGCCATGTTGGTTTTTATATAATTATGCAGGCTATAGAGTTATGCACTATTACAAGAAGATTACAGTATTGTGTAGGTGTATTATTCAAACTTCAATCGCATGATTATGACACAAGAACTAAAAACGAGATTTTAGAATTTCGCACAGCGTCATCTTGTGGTTATGAAAACAGTTCAAATATATTATATGTGAGTGGATTAAAAGTTGTATACGCATTTACCGTACCAAGTTTCACTGCTCTCGGATGGTTAAATCGCGAGAGACGTCCGTTTATATATTTGAATTTCGCGTCGCAGCCATGATAGATTTGTTCTCACCAGGTAATTGAAAGTCCCATAGGTGAACTTACGTTCATAGCCTTTATCAACACAAGTACACTGGTTATCAGACATATTCCACGCACACTCAAGTACACGGGACTATATGACCAGAATGTCGCAAAGCCTCTACAGTATATGAATCGACAAAACCAGCATCTTGGAACTGAGATTACAGAAAAAAATGGTATCTAAATTTTGAATCTCTTTATCGTCCACTTCCTGGTGTAGCGGCTAGCATTCATGGCTGTCACCCCAGAGGTACGGGTTTGATTCTCCGCTCCGCCAAAAACGTTAACTCTGGTCAGACTCGTGAGTGTAAGCTGAGATGTGGCGGATTAAAGTCGTACTTCAGCAATACTGAAAGTGTTTCTCAGTGGTTTCCCACTTCCACTCCAGGCAAATACTGGGATGATTCATCCCTTAAGGCCACGGCTATGTCCTTCCCAATTATCACAAGAATTACAAATATACATACTACTTCAGACACTACAATAGTAAAAACAAGAAGTCCCGTGACGAACTAAAGAGCCTACTTTTCTTAAAATTTAAGATTCATGACAATGATTGATCTTTATGGACCTATCTAGAATAATGACGAAATGAATTTGGTAATAACGAAATTTCCAATTAGTTCGAAATATACCTGGCATGATGTAGCCTGATAGAGCACTACAGTTGGCAGCCCTGGTGACTGAATATATTCTTAGTTCAATCTCTTAAGGTACAGAATACAAAATTTGGTTGAAGTCCAATGGATAGCTTGGACGTTACATGCAGTTAGACATTGGATCTAACAGCGCGCGTAAAATCATGTTGGCAACAATGTCATGCATGTATTGGTCACAAATAATCGGAAATAATATGATCTATTGCTGTGCCAATTTTGAATGAAATCCATTAATTAGTATAGAAGTTACATGCATTTTATAATTGGACCTATCAGGAGGCTTAGAATCATGTTGGAAGCACTGACGTATAATAGTTACTCCAAATTAATCTAGAATGCCAGATATTATACGTATGCAAAGTTTAGAGCTATTGGCTTGCATACTTTCTGAGATATTGATATTAGTGTAACAAAAATAGAGACAGCATTTATTAACAGTTGGCAGCCCTGGTCGCTCTTAAGAATACGCATAGTCATATCTTTTATGGTACAAATAGCACATACGAAATGTGGTTGAAATCCAAATGATAGTATAGAAGCTACATGTATTTAAAGTTGGATCCCTTACCAGGCTTGGAATCATGTTGGTAGCAGTGACCAATATAAGTTACTCCAAATTATTATAGGATGTCAAGTACTATACGTGTGCATAGTTTTAAGCTGTCGGCTTGCATACTTTCTGATATATTGGTATTTGGATAAAATAAATTGAGAGCATTTATTAACAGTTGGTAGTCTTGGTGACTCTTAAGAATACGCTCAGTCATATCTGTTTATGTACACATAGCACATACGAAATTTGGTTGAATTCCAATTGATAGTGTAGATGTTATATGCATTTAAAAATTGGACTTATCAGCAGGCTTATCATCATTTTGGCAACACTGCTATGTATGGTCTCCTGGAAATTAAACTGAAATATTATTATCTATACGTGTGCCAATTTTGAAATAGCTCCTATTCATACCTTCCAAGATATCCAACATAGAGTTCAAATTTCAATTGCGATTTTTCAGCAGTTGATAGCACCGATATCATTTTCAAACACGGCATTGAGATATTCAGGTATAGATCTTTACTTCTACCAAATTTTGTTTCAATTGCCGCAGCCGTTTAGTATTTGTTATGGGGACACACACACACAGATAGACAGACAGAAGGACATACAGACAGACAGAAGGACACACATTTTCCAGGATCGATCTCATAAGTCTACTTTTTCCTCATTTTTGCAAAATGTGAAGAGTAGGCTAAAAATACGAGCCTTACAGTAGTCGCATATGAAGTGTAACATGTGACATGGCCGACAATACCTCGAATGCTTACAATAAATAAGAATACAGCAAAAGTATGAAGATTTAATCAATCATAACTGTTTTCAGCAAATATGATATAATGAATATTTTCACACCAAAGAACGACAATTTGAAGATGTTTTATTGTAGAAATATTTTTAATGGGCCTCCGAACTTTGAAATATACCTTATGCGATACACATTCCACGTAGTCACATTGCCGACAGAACGTCGTTGTACCAATCTCCGCCACCGCGCGCGCTCATTGTTTCCATCCCATCCATTTCCGTTTCATTGTCTCCATCCCATCCATTTAGGTTTCAATTTTCAAAATAACCCCCCACAAATAATATACAGATACCGAGTGGAAAGATGTTACACATGAATAAAGGTTATTAGACACATTCCACACACTCCAAATGACCACGATGTCCAAGTCCCTGAAATGAAACAACAACAACAGAAATAATTTTATATTCTGTCCAGTGCTGAATTCATCCAGCATACATGCGAATGTTTGGCAGAAATTTCTAAACTTTGACATAAAGCATACTTTATTTTTGAGATATTTATATTTACAATGTCAACTATCGCAGCGTTTCCCAAACTGTGGTACGTGTACCACTGGTGGTACGCTCGTACTGCTGCAGTGCTACGCGGTGATGTTACGAAAAATATAAAAAATATTAGATACGTTAAGAAAAATATAAAAATATAAAAACAATGATATGTTCCCGGCGGATTTTAAGGCCAAAGACAATGAGCAGTTTTATGAATTGAATTGTGATTCAGAACTAAGGCACACGTTTTCTAAAATGACTCTTTTGAACTTTTGTGTTGAGAGGCGTGCAAACTATGCAGACATAGCTGACAAAGCAGTTAGATTTTTACTGCCTTTCACTACTTCGTACTTGCGTGAGACTGCATTTTCTTCACTTGTTTATCTAAAAAATAAATTCCGGAATAGGCTCCTTACTGTGGAAAAGGATCTTCGTTTGAGACACAGCAATCTTAAACCAGACATTCCTAAGTTGCCTTCAAATCTTCCAACTCAACCTTGACATTGAAGTTGTTAGTTGAACTTTGGATTTGTGTTTAATTATTAAGAGTTTTGTATTAATATTATTTTATAGTGTCATTTCTGAATGTTTGAATTGAATACTTATTATAATAAATAAGAAAACAACTGGACACACTTTTTAATATTTGAACTTAAACTCAAACAGTTTAACTCTAACAAACACAATTTACAATCCGTCCTTTAGTCTAATACGTAGTGGTGGTGGTAGTGGTTGTGGGTGAGTTACTATATCTCCCAACCATTAGGTGGTACGCGAGAGATTCTCATCCCATAATGTTTGGGAAACACTGAACTCTCCTATGCCTTGGAGGCTTGTCTTAGATTTACAGTGACTTTGACTTGTAGACCAGTATTTTAAGGGAGCTCATACACCGCCAGTGGGAGTTTTCGCACACAGTTAACAATTAAATCATAGCTTCACTAATATGTAATATAGCATTATGAAAACTTACAAAGTTATAGTCAATAATGAACCCATGTGGATTGGTTCAAGTGTCGAATCCATACCTTTATATGTAAGAAAGAGAAGAAATAATGCAGTCTTTAGAATGGATTTGTAAAGAATTTGAAAGAGTTAATAAGAAGTTGGGCTGTTACAAGGTGACACAAGCGCGAGTGACCACTAGTCACGCGAGCATGAGATCACGGCTGACGTGGCGATAAGAGGCTAGCGCATGATTATTAATAGAACTGGTATTTTTCCGTTGTGAGTGACAGAGAAGAAGTTTCGGAAAAAGACCTTACTCAGCGATAAAACGCCAACGTCGCAATGACGCAAGAAGAGAAATAATTAAAATTAAGCCATTTGCAAGCACTTAATTAATAAAATGAATCCGTCACTGTTGATCACCCTGGGAAAGAGATTTTTGTGTGTGGAAAAAGTTTATAATAATTGCCCAGGAAAGAACTGCACACGCAGCATGACGTCGATAGTTATTCCCCGAGCCCAAAGCTAGCAGAGAGGGAAAATAAAACCACAATACCCACGCATCTGAGGAGCCCATTTATTTAATATCTTGGAATTGTGTGATCGATTTTCGTGATTAAATGAACCCTTTTTACATTTAAAATGAGAGCTTCTTGGAGACATATTTTTCAAAATTATACGCCAATTATTTTAGAAGTTAGTGTTGGAGAAGAAACAAATCTGATCCTTTTGTGGCAGATTTGAATATAAACCCTGGACGCGCCAGGAAGAGTATGCAGTATTCACCAGACCGTGATAGGTCGTCTTACTCTGTATCGCAGACGAGCACCCCGTATGGGAGTCGCCGTTCAAGTATCGTCAACAGTATCGCCGTGAGAAGAAGCATCAGAATCCTTGTTATAGGAAACACAGCATCAAGCTTCGGACTTTATAAATTTCACCAGTACAGTCAAAGTCTTAGACTGTGGACTTAAGCAATTACCGGCGATAGGTACTCGATTCTAAATAGTTTCAGTTAAAGAACCGCAGCATCATAGGATTTCAAAGTACCCAAGAACAGTGAACTATACAATTCTATCTCTACGTTAAATAGCTAGAACAGGGAAAAGCGTGATAGTAACGCCTAGTGTTCCTGAACTGAGGAGACTAGAGCAGAGTGCGATAAAATTTAGGTATCGAGATTCCAGGCTTTGTCTATGTGTAGACAAATGAACAGTCAGACATTGGAATTAGTCCAATAGTTAAAGAACCGCAGCATCAGAAAGTAAAATCCACGTGTGGATTACCAGAGAAGGAAATTACTAGGTCGCCGTTACAATAGTTCGAGCGATTCTAGAAGTAAAACGTCAGTGACAGACTTATATTAAACGAACAACTTAGCGTCAAGCAAGATACGACATCGTGCAATAAAATCATTAAGCCGATAGTCAAATCCGGAATAAGAGAATCAACCGTTCCAGTGAGGGTAGTTCGATCGAGACTTTCAGTCATCCCATCGGATTAGGAAGCCGACGTAAATAAAATGCAACCCTTGGAAACGGGAAAGAATAAGGAAATCACGTGTGTTAAGGCAAATAATAATGCCAAAGTGATACAATTTTATGTAATTCAAGTTTAGTGAAAATCTTGAGTGTAATTTTTAGCCTATTTTCAATTTTGAAAATATAGGCCTATGAGATCACCTTTTGTCCGTGTGTGTGTGCGTGTGTGTGTGATTCGTGTGTGTGTCCCCCCCTAATACAATCTAAACGGCAGGAGCGATTTCAATGAAACTCGGATAGTTCATAGCACTATTCCCGGCGACCTCGACCGTGCCCTTCAAATTTTGTTACGACTCACCAATCCAACATGGCGGCTGTGCGAAATATTTCACCAGCATTCAATATCTCCAAAACTATTACCGATATTACCCTGACATTTTCTAATGTGATAGAGGGAACTACTATAAGTTCACTTATGTGACTTTTGAAAACCTGGTAAGTACAAAACCAACATGGAGGCCAAGCGAATTTGCGACATTTAAATATACGTTTCTCGCGATTTGACCAACCAAACGCAATGAAACTTGGTACAGTATATGTTTATATACATTGTTATGCACCGACATCTAACTTCGTTCAATTGTTCACATAATCACAAGATGGCGGATGTGCGACATATTTCGCCGGCATTCTATATCTCTGAAACTATTAGCGGTATCTCCCTGAAATTTTGTACGGAGATAAAGGGCGCTACTGGAAGTCCATCTATAAGACTTTCAAAAACCGGTTAACTACAAAACGAACATGGCGGCCAAGCGAATTTGAAAATTTTAAATAGACCTTTCTCACGATTTAATGTTCCAAGAGAACTGAAACCTGGTACAGGAAATATTTATACACATTGTAATCCACTGGTATCTAATTTATTTCAATTGTTTACATAACCTCAAGATGGCGGATGTGCGAATTTTAAAATTAAGATTTTATTTCTTGTGATGTAGTCATGCGATCGAAGTGAAAGTTTGAATAATGAACCTACGCAATAATTTTCCTTTAATGGTACATGACTCTATGGCCTATACACTTAACAATCCAACATGGCGACCATCCGAATTATTTAGACGATACTGAATATCTACGAATCTATTTTAGCAATCAAACTGCATTTTTTAATGTTCATAGGGGCTATGAACTTAAGTTCACCTATAGGACTTTAAATAACCTGGTGATCACAAATCCAACATGGCGGTGACGCGAATTATAAATATTCACATGGACGTTTCTCGCAATTTAACCATCCGCGTGCAGTGAAACTTGGTACAGTAAATCCTTATACGAATGTTAATCCACTGGCATCTAATTTATTTCAATTGTTTCCATAACCTCAAGATGGCAGCAGTGAAAAATTTTAAAATCTCCTTGTTTTTTCTTGTGTCCTAATTATGCGATTGAAGTTTGAATACTACACGTTCACAATAATCTGCATGTAACAGTACATAACTCTAGGACCTACATACATAAAATCCAACATGGCGACCATCCGAAATATTTAGTCGGTTCTCAATATCTACGAATCTATTACAGCAATCAAACAGAAATTGTGTATGTTGATACTGGCAATTAACATAAGTAGGATATATGAAAATAGGCTGTATAGTTCTTCACGGAACTACTTGTTTTTTTTTTGTGAAATTGTATTTGTTTTTAAGTGAAAATGAGTCCCAAAATGGTATTCTTTAGATTAAATGTGATTAGTGTATATGTTTTATGTGATGTTAAAAAGTGTTACCAAGTGTAAATATGATCATGAATATGGCTTAAGAAGCAGTAAGTGGGTAAAATGTTTCATCGATGGAGAACTCGGTCTCTGACCGGAAAATCATGTGAGTACTAATTTCAGTATTATGTGTTTTGGGAAGATTTGCATAAAATCCTCAGAACTGGAAGTAGGGATGTTTGAAAACATGTGAAATATAGGTTGCGCGTTCTGAACGATTAATTGAATTGAAATATAAGTAATTTGAAATATTAATGAATCCCTTGTGGAAAATATTCAGTGGAATATCAGTATAATGGTAAATAATATTATTATGGTAAAGCAAGCGCGATAATAATAATAATAATAATAATAATTAAATAAGTTAATTATGTGATGAATTTTATATTGAGTAAGTGGTAGCTGCAAGAGCTCCTTAAATGAATTGTTAATATGTTGTGGAACCAATATTGTTCTTAAAGTTATACATAATTATTGTTGATGAAGGCTAAGGCTGAATATATTATTTTATAGACGAAGGTCAAATTTTGATTTGAATTCATTTATTTCTTTCTTTGAAAGGCAACTTGGCTATTTTATGTAATGAGCCCCATGTCGCGCAATTGAAATAATTTGTCACGCTAGGAACGCGTTGAAAAGCTCGGTAATAATAATTATGGGGGACAGTTAGTAGCGGTAATGAGTTATGTTGAATTGTGGTACTATGCAATTCTGGTAAAGGGTGCAATTTATGTTGAATAATGAGCGCTGGTTGCGCACTATACCTTCCCTAAGTCGCTAATGTTGTATGCCCTCAAAGTTGGGATACGGTTCCCGAGGCAGTTTTAAGGGATTGAACTCAGAGTCTCCCACGTCGACGCCCCTTATATATTTGTTGTTTTATGGATTCTCTTACCCGCTAATGAGGACACTTCATAATTATACTTTACCGAAGCTGAAATAATAGGTTTGTAGAACCTAATAGTGTCTTGTTGTTAATTTGTACTATAAGCCTTGTCTTTCAAAAGAAATGCATTAAAGCAACTGGTAGTAAACACTGTATAGCCCGTCTATCGAGGGAGCGAGACGTTGGGTCCCCCTCCTTCCAAAGCCATAAATCAGCCAAGTATTGAGACAGACCCTTACAAACTTTCTTATAGAGAAAGGTCAAGAACGAGCTGTCTGGTTCACGTTACACGGATGTGTAAGATTGTTATAACGACCCAGTATTTGAACTGAGGTCCTTTTACGTTCATTATTATCGCTTGCAGAGTTCAGATCGTTGCTTCCTTAAGATATAATTGTCTTTGAAGACAATATAATAAAATCCCTAACTTTATTATTAAATGATTCAGTTGATTCACGAGTTATGATGAAAATGTTGAGATTTTGGGAGTAATCTTAAGTTGACTTGGTCAGTAGTTTTCTATAACTCGGGGGTGCGCAGATTTTTCCAATCACGGTATTGTGTTGGTAGCTTGAGAAGAGAGATGGTAACAAATGAACATTGTAGGAGCCCAAAATAATTAATAAGTAGCCATACTATAATATTGTAATTAAAGCTAGATATACTCATGTAAAAACTAAATGGTGTGTGCTCAATTGTTAACACAATGCATGTAATCTTTACCGAGCCATTTGGAGCTCGTTTTAAGGAATTAGGATTGGTGTTATATGGGAGAGAAACTCAGATTAAGTTTTTGTTTGGTTTTTGGATAACCATTAATTATTATTTTGTGAATATTTAATTTGAATTCCTTGTTCATCTTTGGACAAGTGTGAAGTGTAATGTCAGTGTTTTATGTTTATTTTGTAGCGCCATATTTTGAATAATTAAATGTTTTGATAGTAGGATTTGATATTTTTTTGAAGTGTATCCTATGCTTAATCCAGAGTGTGTAAGTCACAGAGTGGGAGAATATACCATGAACCCCGATACTTCTGATTGAGCATTGCTGGCGAACTGTGATTTGCATATTTCATTGTTGAAATGGGCACATGGGGGAATAGAAGTAATGTGCTTGGATTAATGCTTTTATTAACACTAAAGACGGTCATATCACGTAAAGGTAAAATAGTGATAGGATTAGCTACAAAAGTATAAATTTAACTGACCGCATTGGGACCCTGGAAACTCACACCGAGCAGCCCTAGATAACCCCCTATCAACATTGAACATGGCGCCCAGTACGTAGGGATGAGTTTTCCGAGGAAAACCTGAGTTTTACTTGAAAAATCAAAATTTTCATTTTTTGAAAAATATGATTTTTAAAAATGTTTGAATTTTAAGAGAATTACTTCCATAATGCTTGCCACGGTGGGTAAGTGGTTATAGTGTCGGACTACCAACCCCAAGATTGCAGGTTCGCCCCTGGCCGTGGTAAGTGATTTTTGAAGGCGACAAAAATCACGATACTCATATCATACGTTTTTGGGATGTTAAAGAACCCATTTGAATTCAGTAGGCCGTGTTCAATGGCAAAATTAATCTCGGGATTTTCCGCCAACACAAACTTCCTCCAATCTCTACTTGAATGCGCTGTAGTGTCAAGGAGTTTAGATAATTATCTAACCTCCTTGACTTTCATAGCGTTCAAAGGAACTAAGAAATTCGACATACAAGCTACCCTCTGGGTATCAATTAACAAAGCTTGCACCAGGCATCCGAGGCCATACGATATTAGTATTATTATTATTATTATTATTACTTCCATAATAGAGTTGATATTGTAATTAGTTATTATACCATACGGGTACGTTTTCGTAAACACCCGTACTAAGGTTGAATTTTGGAAATTGGGACACAGGAGTTCAGAGTACCATCTCTCATGCATGACCCAATGTTGGGACAGAGTAGCCCACTGTATTCTCATATATTGTTGATAAGATGTGTAGAATGATGGAGCTAAAGGAGTGCTTGGAGGAACACTTCAATAAGAATAGAGAGGAGATGATAAAGATAAATACGGAAAGTATTAAAGCCCTTAAGGCGGACAATAACGAAAAATTGGAGGCCATTAAGGCGGATAATAATGACATTTTGGAGGCCATTAAGGCGGACAGTAAAGATAGATTCAAATCTATTGACATTAAATTGGACCTCCAACAGGATGAAAATAAGAAAGATTTTGAATCCATAAATGAGAATTTAGAATCTCTTAGAACTGACAGTGTTAATATGGGGAGTAAATTAGATACTATCAAAGCCGACAGTATAAACATGAACAGTAAACTGAAGGCTGAGATAGAACAGAAATTAGAAACGATAAAAACAGAGAATTCGAATAATTTTGCAGCACAATCAAAGGATTTGGAAGATAAACTAGGAAGCATGGAAGGTAAATTTGAACATAGATTACATTCGTTTCAGGAGAAAATGATAACTGATAATTCACTGAAAAGACAAGCCATGGAAACTGAATTAAAGGCCATGGAGACTAAAATGCAGAGTAATATAAATAAGAAAATAGAAGAGACAATGGATTCACGGTTTCAGAATTTTGACACTGAGTTTGGGAACACGTTAAATGATCTTAAAGGAGATATCACAGAGAAAATCAAAGAGGAAAATGGGGTACTTAATGCAGGATTGCATGTCCAAATAAATACCTTCAAAAAAGTACTGAAAAATCCCAAACTGAATGTCGGGAAAATTTTGAAATTCTGAATAATAATTTTAGTTCTATGGAAACTAAATTAGGTAAAATGGAAGAAAATTGTAAAAAGAATATAGAGGAATGTGAAGGTAGACTTGTAACCCAGATCCAAGGGGTGCAGAAGGAGTTAAAAGATCAGATAGAATCTAACAAGAATCTTTGCCAAGCATCCCGGGATGAGATAAAAACTAGTCTCGATGAGTTAGGAAACAGATTTGTAAGGGTTGAGGGAAAAGTAGGAGATCTCGAGAGGGAATTCGAGACAGTTAAAGATGAAATTGAAGGAATGAAACAGCAAAATCAAGCTGATACCGACAGCATGAATAAGAAATTCGATCATTTTACCGGGCAGGTAGATGATAGCTTGAGGGAGCACGAGAAAAAAATCACCCAGACGTTAGTCCAATATGAAACGAGTTTTAAGGTAGAGAGTGAGCAGCGAAAACAGATAAGGATGAACAAACTCTGAAAATAGAGAAAATTAATAAAGGAATTACCGGGGTTCAAGAAACCGTAGGTGCGTTAAAAAACCAGATGGGAAGAACAAATGGCGATATAGATAAGGTTATGACTGACTTAACAATCATATATGATGAACAAGGAAAAGCCCGAGTAGATATAAACGAGATCAAGGAAAGAATCCACAAAGGTGAGGTAGACATGAGTAAAAAGATAAATGAGATCCGAGAAGACCTAGATTCCAAAGGTGAGGTCAAGCCAGAAATCATTGAAAGTCAGGTCCTGGTCATCAAGAAAGAGGTTGAAGAAATATTAGATGAGAAACTAGCTCAGATCCAGGAAAGCTTCAAAGGAGAAAATATAATGATCAAAAAGGAGGCGGAAAGAAGTAGGGAAAAACAGGAGATGTTCGAACACAAATTTCGTTCACGGCTGGAAAGGACTGAACACAAGATCAGTCAAATGGAGGTTCAGCTCATGTCACAAGAATAAAGTGCCCGAAGAGAAAGGAAATTAGAGTTTGAAGGTCAAAATTATTTCCAGAAAACCATATGGGTGGATTCTGATATCCAAGGCAAAAATCAAGATAGGAACTTAGGAGGGGAGAGCCCTTATAAGAACCCAAGATATCCTATGGCCATGTCAACTCCATATGGTAACCAAACAAATGTACAGATCACAAATATTATATATTATACACACATCAAAAAAAGTTTTGCATCACCTCGGTTCCAAGAGTTCCGGAACCGTTAAATACAAAGGGAATAGAGATCAACACAAACAACATTTCAGCTCGTTTTATTGCTCATGAGACCCACACATTGCATGTTGTATCATCATACAGCTAGACTTTCAGCATTTGTGGTCCAGATTGCAGTACACACCACTACCTCTAATACCCAGTAGCACGTCCTCTTGCATTGATGCATGCCTGTATTCGCCGTGGCATACTATCCACAAGTTCATCAAGACACTGTTGGTCCAAATTGTCCCACTCCTCAACGACAATTCGGCGTAAATCTCTCAGAGTGGTTGGTGGGTCAAGACGTCCATAAACAGCCCTTTTCAACATATCCCAGGCATGTTCGATAGGGTTCATGTCTGGCGAACATGCTGGCCACTGTAGTCGAGCGATGTCGTTATCTTGAAGGAACGCATTCACAAGATGTGCACGATGAGGTCGAGAATTGTCGTCCATGAAGACAAATGCCTCTCCAATATTCTGCCGATATGGTTGCACTATGGGTCGGAGGATGTCATTCAGGTATCGTAAAGCCGTTTCGGAGCCTTCCATGACCACCAGTGGCGTACGTCGGCCCCACATAATGCCACCCCAAAACATCAGGGAACCACCACCTTGCTGCACTCGCTGGACAGTGTGTCTAAGACGTTCAGCCTGACCAGGGTGCCTCCAAACACGTCTCCGACGATTGTCTGGTTGAAGGCATATGCGACACTCATCGGTGAAGAGAACGTGATGCCAATTCCGAGGGGTCCATTCAGCATGTTGTTGGGCCCATCTGTACCGCGCTGCATGGTGTCGGGGTTGCAAAGCTGGACCTCGCCATGGACGTCGGGAGTGAAGTTGCGCATCATGCAGCCTATTGCGCACAGTTTGAGTTGAAACACGACGTCCTGTGGCTGAACGAAACGCATTATTCAACATGGTGGCATTGCTGTCAGGGTTCCTCCGAGCGGCAATCCGTAAGTAGCGGTCATCCACTACAGTAGTAGCCCTTGGGCGGCCTGAGGGAGGCCTGTCATCGACAGTTCCTGTATCTCTGTACCTCTTCCATGTCCGAACAACATCGCTTTGGTTCACTCTGAGACGCCTGGAAACTTCCCTTGTTGAGAGCCCTTCTCGACACAAAGTAACAATGCGGACGCGATCGAACTGCGGTATTGACCTTCTAGGCATGGTAGAACTACAGACAACATGAGCAGCGTACCTTCGTCCTGGTGGAATGACTGGAACTGATCGGCTGTCGTACCCCCTCCGTCTAATAGGCCCTGCTCATGCATGGTTGTTTACATCTTTGAGCAGTTTTAGTGACATCTATGAACAGTCAAAGGGACTGTATCTTGGATACAATATACACAGTCAACGTCTATATGCCGGAGATCTGGGAACCGAGGTGATGCAAAACTTTTTTGATGTGTGTATATTATTAGACCGGTTAAATTTACGGGTAATAATATGTCAATCACTCCTAAATACAGGCTAGAAGAAGTAGCAGAGTACCTCAATGAAATGAAAGTTCCTCAGGATCGGAGACTGAGAGCAATTGAAAAACTGCTGGCAGTTGATTGTCTCACTTGGTTCAGAAGTTTTAGATACACTTTTGACACAGTAGAAGGTTTTAAGGAAGCATTCCTGAAGCGATACTGGGCGCAGACGTGCAAGAAAATCTAAGACTAGATCTGTACTCCAGAAAATACAGTACAAATGCACCTGCTAAGTACTCGGAATTTTTCACTGCTCAGCTGTGTAAATTCAGGGAGCTGGATATCGCTCCAGCTGAAAATGATCTATGTGCTGCCATTGCAAGACAACTTCCATATGAGATACAAAGGCTATTGATCTCATCTAATGCGAAATCGGCTGTGGAAGTGGAGAGTGTGTTGCGTCAATTGGATATTACCACCGAACATGTGACTCCGAGGCAGCAGAGGCAAGCGGAGCAAGTACATATGGCTATCAGCCATGATTACAGGGAGAAGCCCTCTACAAAGAACAAGTCAACCAGTACAGACACTCATGGACTTGGTCGCGAGTATGGACACAATGAACCTAGGGGAATCCAATCTCATACTAGGGGAGGTTATAGAGGAAGGAATAATAGAAAAACGGTTTATAGAAGGCAAGAAAACAAACTGTATTACAATAACTACAGACAGGATAATAGAAGAAATTGGGAAAATTATCCTAGAAGGAATGTAAGGCCGGAAGATAGAAGTGAGGAATACCGAGCCGAAATCGAAGAAAGATACCAGGAAAGTCGACGCAATATGGATGAGCGGATGGACGAACCTGAAGGACAAAAGTGAAGGTGAAGTGAAGCAATGAAAAATCATAAATTGCTCGACCAACTTGAGGGAGCTCAGAGTTTAGAGTTACAGTCACAATTAAGGAATGAGGGGAAAAAAGACCCCAAGGATTAAAAAAACTCCAAATTTAGATTGGCAAAAGTGGAAACATACCAGGAGCTGGGAGGAAATTGAAATTGTTAATTGGATAGCTAGACCAGTTGAATTGATAAATGAAGAAATTGAAGGGATAACACCCATAAGAAGGGAACTGCCTATTATAATGTTACGGGTAGAAGGGTTACTGGTCAGAGCGTTATTTGATACAGGATCAACTCTAAGTCTTATCACACAGAGCCTACTTAACGAATTGGAATCTAGAGGTCGTGTGTTGAAAATTCCCACATCAAGTGTAAAGATTAAAGGAATTATCCCTGAGAAATCGTTGACATGCAAATATCAAGTGTACATTGATATGATCATCGGAGGTACTGAAATTTCACAATTCTTTTTGCTGGTGAGTCAGTTACCATACAATATTATATTGGGTATTGACTTTATCCGTGAGAACAGGGTCATAATACACCTAGCGCAAAATTGCATAAGAATTCAAAAATAGGACGTGGATGAGCAAAACATAAATTCACAGGAACAAAATACAAGATTTGATGAACAGGTATGGCATGTGGGAGAAGTAACCGAAGAAGGTTACAGGGCCTCAGAAGAGGCACTGGAAGTCTTTAATATAGAACTAGAAGATGGTGTAGAAACCGAGTTTGAAGCCACCCTGTTAGGAAAAATCGAAGAAGCCAAAATCAAGTTGGAAGATAAAGAGATATTAAAGGAATTATTATTGGAATATAGGGATGTATTTGATTCCAAACCAGGAAAGATCCAAAATTTTAAATACGCTTTCCAAGTGAAGGATTGGGCACCGTTTAGACAAAAACCATACCCGGTTGCAGAAAAACATACACACAAACTAAGAAAACACTGCAGGAAATGAAATATGCAGGTGTTATAGAAAAAATGGCAACGCCTTACGTTAGTCCATTAGTGATTGTGAGTAAACCGGATGGCTCAGTGAGGGTGTGTTTAGATGCCAGGAACTTGAATGCCAAAATCATATCCGAAAATGATTCGGCACCACCCATAAAAAAAAATACTGAGAAAATTTATGGCCATGAAAATTTTTACAAATATAGATATGACTTCTTCATACCATCATCTCGAACTTGAAGAGAAAACCAGCCTGTTGACTGGATTTCAGTTCGATCAGCAGACATATTGCTTTAAGAGATGTCCATTTGGATTAAAGACAGCGGGGTCAGCACTCATAAGAGCACTTGATCGCAACTTGTCAGAAGAGGTAAAGGATTGTACTATTCGTTATGTTGATGACATACTGCTCACCTCGGAGAATGTGGAGGAACATATGCAAAATTTATTGAAATTACTTGAAGATTTAAGGAAAGCTAACTTCAAGATTAACTTTAAAAAATCGAACTTTTGTCTACGGCAAGTTACATTTTTGGGACACGTAATTGACAAAGATGGTGTCATACCAAACCCATGTAAACTTGAATCTATAAGAAACTTTCCAAGGCCGATGAAAGTCAAGAATGATCGCCAATTTTTGGGATTAATAGGTTTCTTCTCAGGACATTGCCCGTCATACACTAGAACAGTTGCACCGTTGCAAGATCTTTTAAAGAAGAACGGTAAATGGAAATGGACGGAGGAAGCTGAGAAAGCGTTTGTTGAGGCCAAGGCAATGTTCTTAAATTACGTGAAGTTGGGATATCCTGATTTTAATCAGAGATTTATCATCCAGACAGATGAATCCCAAGGTGGCATTTGAACGATGCTATATCAGGAAGACCTGGAAAATCCTGAAAGAAAGAATTATTTAGCTTTCTCTAGTAGAAGACTGAAACAACCCGAGAAAAACTACACAATCAGCGAGATCGGGCTGTTAGCAATATTGCATGCTTTATAATATTGGCGTAAAATTGTATATGGGTTTCCAGTCTTGCTCCGAACGGATCATAAAGCCTTAACCTTTTTAATGAAGACGGACTTGTCCAGTCAAAGGCTGATGCGTTGGGCTTTATATATTCAGCAGTTCGATGTCATTATAGAATATTGCCCAGGGAAGGAAAACGTCGTTCCAGACTACCTAATTAGACAGCCCGAGTCCACAGAGGAGGAAGTAATGGCTATAGATTTGGAAAATAGATATCAACGCACTTTGAATGAATTAGGAATCATTAGTCAACGACAACGCGAAGATCCATGGATAAACATGCGCATATCTTTCTTTGAAGGAAAGTTAACCAGAAGGACATCAGTATATATTGAAGCCAGTAAGATAGCAAAAGATTATAATTTTTATAATGGGATGTTACATAAGTTTGAGGACTCTGACCATACTCGGTTGGGAATCGTTATGCCTGCCTGTTTGCAGAGGAAAACGGAATGGTTAGCCCATAGATCCTTTGGACACATGGAAGTCGATAAAACAGTCTCGATGTTGAAAGAAACATTTATATGGCCGATATTGAGGGAGACTGTACGGGATACGTTGAAGACATGTGATACTTGTCAAAGAATTAAACCAAATGCGTTTTTGATGAGACAAAAGCCGATACCATTGATTCCTGAGAGGCCATGTCAGATAATCTCGATTGACAACGTTGGACCATTGCCTAAGGCTAGGAGAGGAAATCGACTTATTATGGTGGCTATGGATGTCTTTACAAAGATGGTTGTTCTTTCTCCCATACAGAAGACTAGTACCAAACAAGTACTAAAGCGGCTAAAAGAAAAAGTGATACCTATTCAGGGTAAACCAGAGAATCTGTTATCAGATCACGGTAGTTGCTTTACAAGCATGGAATTGAGACAGGAATTAGAGAGACTTGGAATACGCCAAATACTGTCAAGTATTCGCCATCCTGAGGCAAATTCTGTTGAAAGAGTGATGAGAGAAACGGCAAAGTATTGCAGGATATACTGTGCCGAGGAAAATTGGAAGTGGATAGATATTTTTGATATAATTGAGTTTTGCATCAACAACACGATACACGAGGCTAGTGGAGAGATACCTATAACGTTACATCGGAATGAGCAACCAGAGAGACCTTGGAGTCAGGTCATACCCATACCGACAGACGCTCAGCCTGGAAGAGAAGTCCGTATCAGAAGAGCTTTTGAGCATTTGCAAGCCCAAGCTGATAGAAGGCAACGAAGAAATAGGCATAAAAGATATCATCGACCATTATTGGTAGGGGAAATGGTGTTAGTGAAAAGACCAGCCATTTCTGATCCTGGGAACCGCGTGTACAAGAAGTTTCAGAAAATGTACCACGGCCCATATAGAGTAATAAGGGATCTAAGAAACAATGCATATAGAATTCAGCATTGTGAAACGAATCAACAAGTAACCATGAATTCGGCAAATTTGAAAGTATATTATCCTCCCGAAGACTTCGATGAAGCAAATGAACAAGGCCTGGTTATGGAACAAATTAAAGATGATGAATACTTTTAAGAGGAAATAGGAGTATGTAGAGACACGATCCAGAGAGGGAACGTGAAAAGCAAG
Organism: Meconema thalassinum; assembly: GCA_946902985.2. NCBI lineage: Eukaryota > Metazoa > Arthropoda > Insecta > Orthoptera > Tettigoniidae > Meconema > Meconema thalassinum. The sequence continues at coordinate 68,344,803 of OX336392.1, read as the reverse complement.
CAGCAAATTGTGAATGTGAACTGGAACAAACATATTTTGAGCTAAAAGAGATAATTGAATTAATTGAAGAAGAAAATTTCAATTTAAGGAAAGAAAATGAGGAAAGAAAGAAACGGGTAGGGATAACCCACACCCATAAAAAAGGTGAAGTTCTGTAGACTTTTTGTCCAGAAAATAAAGGAAGGAAGAACGGGTAGGGACAGAGCGTGCCCGGCCTACACCATTACCGGATATGACTTTTAAATTAGAAAACCCGAATCATCGTGGGATTCTATGAGAAAATACAATTAGGGGTGCTGCGAGATGTTATGATGGCTTCGACACTGAAAGGATGCAATTTTCTATGAAAAACACTTAAATAAATTTCCTCCGATTTCAAAAATTTACTTATCTAAGGAGGGGAGATTTGAACCCATGTGTATTGGTCCAAGTGTCGAATCCATACCTTTATATGTAAGAAAGAGAAGAAATAATGCAGTCTTTAGAATGGATTTGTAAAGAATTTTAAAGGGTTAATAAGAAGTTGGGCTGTCACAAGGTGACGCAAGCGCGAGTGACCACTAATCACGTGAGCATGAGATCACAGCTGACGCGGCGATAAGAGGCTAGCGCATGGTTATTAATAGAGCTGGTATTTTTCCGTTGTGAGTGACAGAGAAGAAGTTTCGGAAAAAGATCTTACTCAGCGATAAAACGCCAACGTTGCAATGACGCAAGAAGAGAAATAATTAAAATTAAGCCATTTGCAAGCATTTAATTAATAAAATGAATCCGTCACTGTTGATCATCCTGGGAAAGAGATTTTTGTGTGTGGAAAAAGTTTATAATAATTGCCCAGGAAAGAACTGCACACGCAGCATGACGTCGATAGTTATTCCCCGAGCCCAAAGCTAGCAGAGAGGGAAAATAAAACCACAATACCCACGCATCTAAGGAGTCCATTTATTTAATATCTTGGAATTGTGTGATCGATTTTCGTGATTAAATGAACCCTTTTTACATTTAAAATGAGAGCTTCTTGGAGACATATTTTTCAAATTTATACGACAATTATTTTAGAAGTTAGTGTTGGAGAAGAAACAAATCTGATCCTTTTGTGGCAGATTTGAATATAAACGCTGGACGCGCCAGAAAGAGTATGCAGTATTCACCAGACCGTGATAGGTCGTGTTACTCTGTATCGCAGACGAGCACACCGTATGGGAGTCGCCGTTTAAGTATCGTCAACTGTATCGCCGTGAGAAGAAGCATCAGATTCCTTGTTATAGGAAATACAGCATCAAGCTTCGGACTTTATAAATTTCACCAGTACAGTCAAAGTCTTAGACTGTGGACTTAAGCAATTACCGGCGATAGGTACTCGAATCAAAATAGTTTCAGTTAAAGAACCGCAGCATCATAGGATTTCGAAATACCCAAGAAGAGTGAACTATACAATTCTATCTCTACGTTAAATAGCCAGATCAGGGTAAAGCGTGATAGTAACGCCTAGTGTTCCTGAACTGAGGAGACTAGAGCAGAGTGCGATAGAATTTAGGAATCGAGATTCCAGGCTTTGTCTATGTGTAGACAATTGAACAGTCAGACATTGGAATTAGTCCAATAGTTAAAGAACCGCAGCATCAGAAACCAAAATCCACGTGTGGATTACCAGAGAAGGAAATTACTAGGCCGCCGTTACACTAGTTCGAGCGATTCTAGAAGTAAAACGTCAGTGACAGACTTTTATTAAACGAACAACTTAGCGTCAAGCAAGATACGACATCGTGCATTAAAATTATTAAGCCGATAGTCAAACCCGGAATAAGAGGATCAACCGTTCCAGTGAGGGTAGTTCGATCGAGACTTTCAGTCATCCCATCGGATTAGGAAGCCGACGTAAATAAAGTGTAACCCTTGGAAACGGGAAAGAATAAGGAAGTCACGTGTGTTAAGGCAAATAATAATGCCAAAGTGATAACATTTTATGTAATTCAAGTTTAGTGAAAATCTTGAGTGTAATATATTTTTTTAGTGAAATTGTATTTGTTTTTAAGTGAAGATGAATCCCAAAATGGTATTCTTTAGATTAAATGTGATCAGTGTGTATGTTTTATGTGATGTTAAAAAAGTGTTATCAAGTGTAAATATGATCATGAATATTGCTTAAGAAACAGTAAGTGGGTGAAATGTTTCATCGATGGAGAAGTCGGTCTCTGACCGGAAAATCATGTGAGTACTAATTTCAGTATTATGTTTTTTGGGAAGATTTGCGTAAAATCCTCAGAAGCGGAAGTAGGGATGTTTGATAACATGTGAAATATAGGTTGAGTAAGTGGTAGCTGCAAGAAATCCTTAAATAAATTGTTAATATGTTGTGAAACCAATAATGTTCTTAAAGTTATAAATAATTATTGCTGATGGAGGCTAAGGCTGAATATATTATTTTAGAGACGAAGATCAAATTTTGATTTGAATTCATTTCTTTCTTTCTTTCTTTCTTTCTTTCTTTCTTTCTTTCTTTGAAAGGCAACTTGACTATTTTATGTAATGAGCGCCATGTCTCGCAATTGAAATAATTTGTCACGCTAGGAACGCGTTGAAATGCTCGGTAATAATAATTATGGGGGACAGTTATTAGCGGTAATGAGTTATGTTGAATTGTGGTACTAAACAATACTGGAAAAGGGTGCAATTTATGTTGAATTATGAGCTCTGGTTGCTTATTGTACCTTCCCTAAGTCGCTAAAGTTGTAAGTCCTCAAAGTTGGGATGCGGTTCCCGAGGCAATTTTAAGGGATTGAACTCAGAGTCTCCCACGTCGACGCCCCTTATATATTTGTTGTTTTATGGATTCTCTTATCCGCTAATGAGGACACTTCATAATTATACTTTACCGAAGCTAAAATAATAGGTTTGTAGAACCTAATAGTGTCTTGTTGTTAATTTGTACTATAAGCCATGTCTTTCAAAAGAAATGCATTAAAGCAGCTGGAAGTAAACACTGTATAGCCCGTCTCTCGAGGGAGTGAGACGTTGGGTCCCCCTCCTTCCAAAGCCATGAATCAGCCAAGTATTGAGACAGACCCTTACAAACTTTCTTATAGAGAAAGGTCAAGAACGAGCTGTCTGGTTCACGTTACACGGATGTGTAAGATTGTTTTAACGACCCAGTATTTGAACTGAGGTCCTTTTACGTTCATTATTATCGCTTGCAGAGTTCAGATCGTTGCTTCCTTAAGATATAATTGTCTTTGAAGACAATATAATAAAATCCCTATCTTTATTATTAAATGATTCAGTTGATTCACGAGTTATGATGAAAATGTTGAGATTTTGGGAGTAATCTTAAGTTGACTTGGTCAGTAGTTTTCTATAACACGGGGATGCGCAGATTTTTCCAATCACGGTAGTGAGTTGGTAGCTTGAGAAGAGAGATGGTAACAAATGAACATTGTGAGAGCCCAAAATAATTAATAAGTAGCCATACTATAATATTGTTATTAAAGCTAGATAACTCATGTAAAAACTAAATGGTGTGTGTTTAATTGTTAACACGATGCATGTAAGCTTTACTGAGCTATTTGGAGCTCGTTTTTAAGGAATTAGGGTTGGTGTTATATGGGATTGAAACTCAGATGAAGTTTTTGTTTGGTTTTTGGATAACCATTAATTATTATTTTGTGAATATTTAATTTGAATTCCTTGTTCATCTTTGGACAAGTGTGAAGTGTAGTGTCAGTGTTTTATGTTTATTTTGTGGCACCATATTTTGAATAATTAAATGTTTTGATAGTAGGATTTGATATTTTTTTGAAGTGTATCCTATGCTTAATCCAGAGTGTGTAAGTCACAGAGTGGGAGAATATACCTTTAACCCCGATACTCCCGATTGAGCATTGCTGGCGAACTGTGATTTGCATATTTCATTGTGGAAATGGGCACAATACATAGGGCTTTTATTGTTGTTGTTGTTGTTGTTGTTTGACTGGTTTGATGCAGCGCTCCATGCCTCCCTGTCCTGAGCTAATCGTTTCATCTCTACATAGCTGACACACCCTACTTCCGAGGCAATCTGTTTAACATATTCTAACCTTGGTCTACCCCGACAGTTCTTGTCCTCGACACTTCCTTCCATACCTAAGCTTGCTATTCCTGGGTGTCTTAGTAGGTGTCCTACCAACCTATCTCTTCTCTCCATTAGTAATCGCCAGAAACATCTCTCCTCCCCCACTCGTCTTAATACCTCTTCATTTGTTACCCTATCTATCCGTCTGATCTTCATCATTCTCCTGTAACACCATGTTTCACACGCTTCAATTCTCCACTTTTCTGCTGCACCAAAAGTCCAAGTTCATTTCCATAGAGTGCCACGCTCCAGACAAAGGCTTTCCAAAATAACTTCCTAACACCTAAATCTATATTCGATGTCAACAGATTCCTTTTCTGTAGAAATGCTTTCCTTGTCTGAGCTAACCTACATTTTATATCCTCTTTGCTTCGTCCATCACTGGTTATTTTGCATCCTAAGTAACAGAAGTCTCCTACTTAGTTTAGTTTTTCACCTGCCAATTTGATGTCCATAGAGGTTTCTGATTTATTTCGGCTGCATTCCAATATTTTTGATTTACATTTATTAATTTTCATCACGAATTCTCTCCTCAAGACGGATTCCATACCATTCAAAAACTCATTCAAATCATCAGGCGTGTCAGCCAAGATGACGATATCATGAGCAAATGTCAGAGTTGAAATTATTATTTCATGTATATAAAGGCGAACAGTATATAAAGTATTGCGTGATTCATTGGTAGGGTGATTTGTGAATTTTTAAACGTCATGAATCACAAAAAGGACAATTTAACAAGAAATACTAGTCGTAATGGAATTATTTTTAGCCTACCTTTCACATTTTGAAAAAATGAGGAAAAAGTAGACTTATGAGATCGGGCAAATGTGTGTCTGCCTGTCTGTCCTTCTGTCTGTCTGTCTGTCTGTCCTTCTGTCTGTCTGTCTGTCTGTCTGTCTGGCTGTGTATGTGTGTCCCCCTATCAACTCCTAAACGGCTGCAGCAATCGAAAAAAAAGTTGTTAGGAGTAAAGATCTATACCTAAATATCTCACGGTCGTATTTGAAAATGATGTCAGTGCTACCAACTGCTGAAAAACCACAAATGAAATTTGAGATAATGTTGGATATCATGGAAGGTATGAATGGGAGCTATTTCAAAATTGGCACACGTATAGATAATAACATTGCAGATTAATTTCCTGGACGCCATATACGGCAGTGTTGCCAAAATGATTATAAGCCTGCTGATGGGTCCAAATTTTAAATGCATATAACGTCTACACTATCAATTGGATTTCAACCAAATGTCGTATGTGCTATGTGTACATAAACACATATGACTGAGCGTATTCTTAAGAACCACCAAGGCTGCCAACTGTTAATAAATGCTCTCAGTTTGTTTTATCCAAAATACCCCTATATCAGAAAGTATGTAAGCCGACAGCTTTAAACTATGAACACGAAGAGTACCTGACATTCTATATTAATTTGGAGTAACGTATATACATCAGTACTACCAACATGATTCTAAGCCAGCTGAGAGGTCCTAATTTAAATACATGTAACTTCTATACTATCAATTGGATGTCAACCAAATTTCGTGTGTGCTATGTGTACCTTAACAGATATGATCTATGCCGATTCTTAAGAGTAACCAGGGTTGCAAACTGTTAATAAATACTGTCTCTATTTTTGCTACACTAATATCAATATATCAGACACAATGCAAGCCAATAACTCTAAACTTTCCACACGTATAGTACCTGGCATTCTAGATTAATTTGGAGTAACTAATATAGGCCTACGCCAGTACTGCCAACATGATTCTAAGCCTGCTGATAGGTCCAAATTTAAAATTCATGTAACTTCTATACTAACTAATGGATTTCATTCAAAATTGACACAGGAATAGATCATATTATTTCAGGTTATTTCTGACCAATACATGTATGTCATTGTTGCCAACATGATTTTACGCCCGCTGTTAGATCCAATGTTTAACTGCATGTAACGTCCATGCTATCCATTGGACTTCGACCAAATTTTGTATTCTGTACCTTAAGAGATGGAACTAAGAATATATTCAGTCACCAGGGCTGCCAATTGTAGTTCTCTATTAGGCTACATTATGCCAGGTATATAGTATTTCGAACTAATTGGAAATTTCGATATTACCATCTTAATTTCGTCATTATTCTAGATAGATCCTTATAGATTAACCCTTCGCATGAATCTTAATTTTTAAGAAAAATAGGCTCTTTAGCTCGTCACGAAACTTCTTGCTTTCCTGTAAATTTATTTTTTTATCGTATGGCTTTTACTACCGGGAGTGTCCGAGGACATGTTCGGATCGCCAGAGGCTGTAGCTGCCCCAAGCGGTCAGCCATAGGGTGAGCTACAAATTCCGTTCAATTTCAAGAAGTTCCAACTTTCGCTACCAGATGTCAATGATACCTAGTGGTGAACGTTGGAAGTTAAATAGAGCTTTCCGACGAATTCTAACCCTACAATTTAGCTTCACACTAGTTTAGTCTGTGGAAGGATCTTTTACTCGTCATAAATCTATGACATAGACCGCCAGCTATACTTTCCCTCCGAAGGAAGGCATACTGAAGCATTTTAACACTCTTAACAAATCCAATGACTTCGGCTTGGTTTGAACCCACTATTTTGGGCACAGTAGTTCAGCATGCTACCAACTACGTCACCGAAGCCGCTTTCGTGTAAAGAAAACACATGAATACGGAGGCTGAACCTCATTTATGAAATGATATCTATACTAATATAATAAAGCTGAAGAGTTTGTGTGTTTGTGTGTTTGTGTGTTTATGTGTTTAAACGCGCTAATCTCTGGAACTACCAGTCGGATTCGAAAAATTCTTCTTGTAGGTATATGATAGCCTGATTCAAGAGGAATAGTTTAGGCTATGTAGCATTAGGCTACACCTCTCAGGTAACCTTCGAGATTGATTTTTGTTCAGTAAGTCGGTAGAACAAGGGCTCCCGAACAACTCTATCAGCATGCGCTGGCGTTATAGTTAGTGATGCACACCGTTTTACCTATCTGAACCAAAATTTGTATACTTACCCTTTGGAACCCTGCGAGTAAAACTGTTTACATGAAATTTCGGACAGACCACTCCATTCCTTGCATTTAGGCCCTTTTACACAAATCTACACCGTTTCACCGATCAGAACCTAATTTGTATACTTACCCTTTGGAACCCTGCGAGTAACACAGTCTGCATGAAATTTCGGACAGACCAGTCAATTCCCTGCATTTAAGCCCTTTGGCACAAATTTACACCCTTTCACCAATCTGAACCAAAAGTTTTATACTTACCCTTTGGAACCCTGCGAGTAACACTGTCTGCATGAAATATTGAAGAGATCCCTCCATTCTCTGTATTTAGGCCCTTTGGCACAAATATACACCGTTTCACATATCTGAACCAAATTTTAAATACTTACCCTTTGGAACCCGACGAGTAACACTGTCTGCTTGAAATTTTGGTCAGGCCACTCCATTCCCTGCATTTAGGACCTTTGGCACAAATCTACACCGTTTCACCGATCTGAACCACATTTTGTATATTACCGTTTGGAACCTTGCGGGTGCCACTGTCCACTTTAAATTCTGGGCAGACCACTCCATTTCCTGCATTTAGGTCCTTCATCACACCGTTTCTCCTAATTGCACCAAATTTTACATACACTTTGAAACCCTGCTGGTAACACTGTCCACTTGATATTTTGGACAACGCTCCCCATTCCCTACATTTTGAATAACAGACAAAATGAACTTGAAACCCAAGTATTAAGGCCCTAGAACCATTCATGTCCTTAGTAGTGTAACTCTAAGAGTATTTTAATAAGTCTATTGTTGACGGGCAATTCGGGCTGCATCACGTCACCCCTACCAGTGTTCTGGTGTATAATTGCGAAAATAGTTGCATCTTGCGCTGTTTATAAATTGCAGTCACGGGGTGGGGTAATTAGTGCAAAGAGATTTCTTAGGCTCCTTTTAACTGTTATCATCATGAAAATGGTATGCCTCTGTATAAGTGCAATGGTGTTGGTGCAGGTACATTGACGTTATCAGCTGCAATAAGCGTTGGTGCTTTAAATTTACCTTCATTTATTCTGAAACTTATCGTTAAGCGCTTTGTGGCGATAAATGATACTATTGCTACCTCAGTAACTCGCGAGAGCCGAAGTTTTCCAAAGAGTTCTGATTATTTTCCTACGGCGCTATGCGACCAAAGACGACACTATTGGTCTCTACATTTCTAACAGCCAATGAGATATAGGCCCTAGGCAGTGTCTTTTATTTCACTTACTCCTCTTTCTTTTTTGTTTTTTGTAAATTAGGCCTACATGTGTCAGTGCTGTAGTTATTAAATATCTTTTTCCCTATTCATAATTATCATTACGGGAAATTGACCTGAATGTAACGTCTATTATACTGTACTGCTTATCACCCTCACTACAACCACCACCACCACCAACACCACCACCACAAAAAGATATTTTTTTTTTCTGTTAGTTTAAGTGTCATGTGCCAGTTCTGTAGTGGTATTCATTATCATCCATAAAATATATAAATCCACCGGGCGAAGCCGGGCACTACTGCTAGTTAAAAATAATTAACTTGGAAAATTTAACAAAAAACTATTTTTGAAAGACAAATTATATCTTTTTCAAAAATCTTACTATTGACAATATAACATTAATGGAGGTTCATCCTCGATATTCATGTGTTTTCTTTATATGAAAAAATCATTCCATTCAGACTGGTATTTCTTGTAAAATCGTATTTTTTTGATTCATGACGTTTAAATATCACAAATATTTTCCCATCAATAAATCACGCAATACTTTATATACTCTTCGCCTTCATATATTAAATAAAAGCCCTATTTATTTACTATAAGTCTGTAAGCTGTCATAATTCTATGTTACATATTAGTGAAGCTACACAGTTCAAACAAGAAGTTCCGTGACGAACTAAAGAGCCTACTTTTCTTAAAATGTAAGATTCATTCCAATGATTAACCTATATGTATCTATCTACAATAATGACGAAATTAAGTTGGTAATATCGAAATTTCTAATTAGTTCGAAATACTGTAGTCTATACCTGGCATAATGTAGCCTAATAGAGAACTACAGTTGGCAGCCCTGGTGACTGAATATATTCTTAGTTCCATCTCTGAAGGTACAGAACACAAAATTTGGTTGAAGTCCAATGGACAGCATGACCGTTACACAGTGAAACATTGCATCTAACAGCGCGCGTAAAATCATGTTGGCAACAATGACATACATGTATTGGTCAGAAATAATCTGAAATAATATGATCTATTGTTGTGTCAATTTTGAATGAAATCCATTGGTTAGTATAGAAGTTACATGCATTTTCAAATTGGACCTATCAGCAGGCTTAGAATCATGTTGGCAGCACTGGCGTAGGCCTATATTATTTACTCCAAATTTATCTAGAATGTCAGGTACTATACGTGTGCAAAGTTTGGAGCTATTGGCTTGCATACTTTCTGATATATTGATATTAGGGTAACAAAAAGAGAGACAGTATTTATTAACAGTTGACAGCCCTGGTTACTCTTAAGAATCGGCATAGTAATATCTGTTATGGTACACATAGCACACACGAAATTTGGTTGAAATCCAAGTGATAGTATAGAAGTTACATGTATTTAAATTTGGACCTCTCAGCAGGCTTAGAATCATGTTGGTAGCAGTGACGTACATAAGTTACTCCAAATTAATATAGAATGTCAGGTACTAAACGTGTGTATAGTTTAAAGCTGTCGGCTTGCATACTTTCTGATATATGGATACTTGGATAAAAAACATTGAGAGCATTTATTAACAGTTGACAGCCCTGGTGGCTCTTAAGAATTCGCTCAGTCATATCTGTTTATGTACACATAGCACAAACGAAATTTGGTTGAAATCCAATTGATAGTGTAGATGTTATATGGATTTAAAATTTGGACCTATCAGCAGGCTTATAATCATTTTGGCAACACTGCCATGTATGGCCTCCTGGAAATTAAACTGAAATATTATTATCTATACGTGTGCCAATTTTGAAATAGCTCCCATACATACCTTCCAAGATATCCAACGTGGAGCTCAAATTTCAATTGCGATTTTTCAGCAGTTGGTAGCACTGACATCATTTACAAATATGGCCGTGAGATATTCAGGTATAGATGTTTACTCCTGCCAAATTTTGTTTCGATTGCTGCAGCCGTTTAGGAGTTGGACACACACACACACACACACACAGGCAGAAGGACAGACAGACAGACAGACACACACACACACATTTGCCCGATCTCATAAGTCTACTTTTTCCTCATTTTTGAAAAATGTGAAAAGTAGGCAAAACAAGATGTTCAGTAAAGAACATATAGCCTACTTTCTCCTAAATGTATGAGTATAGTTATAACTCGTTGTTATTATCAAAGAGTATAATAGAACTATTCTTTGTTGAAGACCTTAGAAACGATTTACATCTACCAAACGCCACAACCTAGATAAAAACTGCTACCATCATTGAAGAAAGAAAGATAAGAAGTATCTAAAGAATGTTATGGATCTGGAGACATAATCGACCGGACTGGCGGCGTGGCTCAGCGGTAACGTTCTCGCTTGCTGGACCGTATGTTTCAGGTTCGTATCCTGGCGCAGTCAGCTGGCATTTGAGGGTGCATAAATGCGAGGGAGCCGTGTTAGTAGATTTACTGGCACGTTAAAGATCCCCTTCGGGACAAAATTCTGGCACCCCGGCGTCTCTAAAAGCAACAGTAGTTAAAAGGGACGTAAAACCAATAACATTATTATTATTATTATATAATCGGCCTGACGCGGGCAACATCCAACTTTGAGTTGAGGCATGTCTTTACACGTCTGGCTGCGTATGACTTTCACAACCCTAATTGAATTAACAAATCTTTCCATGACCCTACAGAGACGTGTGTATACCAACTATGTGGATATTTTCGATTGCTATTTGGCTGAAATAGAAGTATTAATTAATATCCTGAACTAGCACCAACGGTAGAGTTCAGATACTATGTGAAATCGTTTTGTTCTTTACTTCAATTAACATTTTCAAATAACGCACAATAGGCTGTTACAAACCCTTTAAAATAGAAAGTAAAAATGTATCGTAGTATCATCTTGTCATTCTTCAAATTCGATGCGCATAGAATGCAAATGGTATAGTAATCAATGGAGCCCCACGTAGACTAGTCGTGATATCTAGTGGTGAAATATCTAACAATATAATCCTAACAGAGCGAGTGCATTCTAGCGGCCAGAAGAAGAAACTTTTCAATAAAATCTGGTCGGCGTGCAGTTACCTTTTTGGCAGCTAGATGTCTCGAGTAAATCTGCTGGCGAATTATGTTTTAATTAAATATATATTTTACACCATAATATGCACAATATAACGCTTAATTTTAAAACATCTGAGTCATTACAAAACAATAAACATATAAAATTTCAAGCAAAAAAAAGCTAGCTCTGATCGGGTTTGAACCATAGGCATTTGAGCGATAGGCTAACGCTCTACCACTGAGCTAATTGTGTCAACGAATATCGTTCTATATAAAATGACTTACATAGAACTTGTTAGCAAATAGTGATTTATACTAAACGATTTCATCACTGGAGTATATTATTTATATATAAAGAATTTCATACAAAGTTTATTTATTTTATATCAGTACGCTATATTGCATGCAATACTCAAATTAGTGAAATATAAGTCAGGCACAAGATATCCGCTGCCATCTTGCCTTATTACTAAATCAGCTCAGCTTTTTAAAATCACGTCTGCACTATAGTATTACAAAATAAACTTTTAATTTCGAACGTGCCTCTTCCTTTAGAACAGTTAAAACGATTCTCGGCTCGATAATCGGAACTGGTGGGTCCCATGATATGGATTATAAAGTTTGCATAATTCGCACGGCCGCCATCCTGAAATGGTATGGCGGACGACCTTGTAGTTTGGTCACAAGACGCATCCTATACGAAGGTATGTTGTTACCAAATTTGGTAGAGATCGGATGTTTTGGTTAGTCGTTATTTGATTTTACGTTTTGAACGTTTGAGTGGCCGCCATTCAGTTTTAGTAAAGATGGCGGCGATATAAAACATGACACTGAGGTGTCCTTTGCTAGTGCTACCTTTGTACCAAATTTCGTTCAATTCGCATTCACCGTGTTCGAATTGATAGGGGGGGACAGACATTCAGAGTACACACACTCACACACACACACACACACAGACACACAGACACACACACACACAGACTCACACACACACATACACACACACAGACAGACACACTTTTTTTCGCCCTGTGTTGATCTCATAAGTCTACTTTCATTTTTTGCAAAAATCGAAAGTAGGCTAAAAATTAGGGGAACATGTTTTGTAGTGTCTGGTATGTGAACATTAATTTTGTAGATGTTGTTCCAATGGCCGTACAGCATGCATTGAGACCTTAGCTACTCAGGGTATGTCACTTCGAAGTTATACTCCATTTGTAGGAATAGCCATGCATTAAACTGTTAGGTGACCCCTCAAAACAAAGTGAATGGCGGTGCGTCCGTGTGTTGTTGTGAGGTACACTGACTACTGCGGGCATTTGAGCACTTTGTACATAAACCAAAACATGGCATGAGACACCTTAACGAGGTTCAAGTCGTAAAGACCGTCACTTTGATCCAGGATGGACTATTCGTCGTGTTGCTGTGGATTTCAATGTCTCTCCATCAGTTATTCAACGCTTGTGGAATCGCTACATTGAGACAGGAGAGTTCACAAAGAGGGTTGGACAAGGCCGTGGATGCATGACAACCCCACATGATGACCGATATCTGACCATCTGTGCGTTGCGGCGTCGTTCAGCAACTGCCGGAGAACTGCAACAAGACCTCAGGAGGGTCACTGGAGTCACGACGTCCAACCAGACAGTAAGGAACAGGTTAAGAGAAGTGTCCTTACGACCCAGACGTCCTGTTCGAGTTTCCCGTTTAACGCAGGATCACGCAGCTCACCTTTTGTTTGCCCGTACCCACGTCAACTGACAACTTCGCCAATGGAGACCTGTGTTGTTCACAGAGGAGTCCAAATTTCCCCTGACAGCGTGATGGACGTCAACGTTTATAGAGACGCCGTGGTGGGCAGTACATGCCACATGTTACCCAGGAAGTCGACTGATTCGGACAAGGTTCTGTGATGGTGTGGGCATCAGTATTGATGGCCGTACGGATCTTGTGGTCGTCCATGATAATTTTACTGCTGCGGGGTACATCGAGCAGATACTGCTACAGCATGTGTTGGCCGCTGCATACGGTGTTGGCACTGAATTCGTACTCATGCACGACAATGCCAGAGTTCATGTAGCGCGCATCACCAGAGTTGTCTTACGAGAACTGGACATTCAAGACATGGAATGGCCAGCAGTGAGTCCCGACCTTAATCCCATCGAGTATGTGTGGGATTGGCTTGGCAGAAGTGTACGTGGGCGTCCTGTTCCAACACAGGCACTCCAAAACCTCGAACAGGCCCTCGTTGAAGAATGGGACCTGATACCGAAATGTGACCACCGCCGACTTATATGGAACATGCAAGTTAGGTGCCAAGCTGTGTTAAATGCTCGTGGAGGACATACACCATAATGAAGCTCTCCAACTGTGATAAAATCCACCATGGAGTACGGTTTTCACTTTGTTTTCGCCACTATTTGGACATTTCCGTTTGTGTTCTGAAAATGAATGAGAATCCATCGATATTCTTTTGTTTACGTCAACTGTAAAGAATAAAGGGTGTGAGGTATTGGTTTGTGGAGCACGGCATCCGTTCGAAAACATGTTCCCCTAATATTTTTGAGCTGTGTGTTATTTAATTCTTAACTGTGTGCAAAAACTCCCACTCGCGGTGTATGAGCAGTAGAGGATCCAGGCCTTGCGGGGCCCTGGGCGATATGATAAGGTGGGGTCCACAACAATAGGAAATAAAAAAATATCAAATCAAATGAAAAATAGTTTTGTAATAATAATAAAATAAAGAATAGTTACAATATTTCGAATACACTACAGTACATTTTTAAATAATGTTAAAGAAACCTTTATAATCAAAGGAAGCCAAGCAGTAACAATGTATGTGAAAAATTCGAAAAAGAACCTGGCGTCAGTGCGCTTTTTAAGCTTACACTGGGCAAATTGTTAAAAATATCAGTATACTATGAGTGTAAGAATTGTTCAGCATGAAAAGTTCTACAAAAAAGTCCGCAAGAGCATATCTCCATCTTCAATACATCGCCCACTATAATGTTTTTAGATTTAACGGAAGGGGGATTTCAGTTTCATGCACCTCGCCATTCTTAAATTACATCTGACAAGAATTCGTTGCACATGCATCTCCATGATAATATAATTAATAGTCCATTCAGTGATTTTAACCCATCATGCCGAGACATAAAACGGATGTAGGTTCATTGAACTTCGAAAAATAAGCGATTATCACGTAATGCATTCATAACTATCCCCGGGCGAAGCCGGGGTGGGTTGCTAGTATTAAAATATTACTTTGCGACTTTTTTTCCTGGCTGAAGTCTTCTATCATTTCACTGAAATCTAAACTTGCTAAACGGTCACGGGAGGTCATCGCTGCACTGAAAAAAGAATATGAATTATAAATTTGTTTGAAAAGTTTGAAAAGTATAATTAATTAATCAATTAAATTGAAAACAATCCATGGCGCGGGGCCCCCCATACCGCGGGGCCCTGGACGGTTTCCCTCTGCGCCCTCCCCTAGATCCGCCCCTGTGTATGGTTTCCAGTAAATAGAGATTATACCATGTACTTGGCATCTTAACCCGAGTTAAAATACCGCGTCTTCCTAAATTTAATGGTCCACGAAAACATTCTTTCATATTATTACAAAATCCAGAGAGCAGTAGTATCTGATGACATCTCGGAAAGTTATGAAAGAGCCCTCCACATTTTGTGTAGCCGCAGGCATGCGCATTAGAACCACATCACACGTCATACAGCCGAGGCACTTAGCTCAACGAAGGAGAGAAAAAGTCAAGTGTGTCCTCCCCTTCCCAGGCTATTTCTAAACTTTATGTTTATGTGAAGCTTCGACCGTAGGTGGTCCAGAAATCATCTTGTGTTACCTGGACAAGAAGCAGGAGAGAAAGATATGATTATTGCTCTCATTTTGAAAGCCCAGAAATATGATAATATCTGGAAGGGAAGGGTTTATTGACCCCCAAGGCCAGCTGCACAGTAAAGAACAGTGTTTGTAACTTGGCGATGGGCACTAATGTAGGTTACAACATACACTGTTGCATGAGCCTTGCTGTTGATTGATTGGGTCTCCTCAGTATGACTTCCCATTCAAGGTATGGCCACTGGCAATTAATATCAAACCATCTTCTTATATACTTAGGTAATACACTAAGGTGTATGTTTCACACAACTCAAGCTCCAAACCCAGAGGGAGTTAGAAGGTGTGGTTTGCACCAAAGTCTTCCAAATCGTCTCAATAGTACAGGAAAAATCTTGCATTTATTGAAAAGTCAACGGAAATATATTTATCCCTATAGGCCTATATATAAAAATGAAAGTTTGTTTGTTTTTTTGAATTTCTACGGAAATTTGCGTTATTAACGCGTTTCAGACTGTTTTATGCCGGATTCGCGCAAAAATATTTCTTTTGTCTGTCTGTGGACAATCTTTTGTTCCCTTATAACTCGAGAACGGCTGGGTGGATCAACGTAATATTTGGTACAGATATCCATCAGAGGCACGACACTGTTTATTGATGTAACTCTTCTCCGTACCTCTCATAAAATGGGGCCTACCCCCTTAAAATACATGCTGAAATAGGCGTAGAAGGACGAGACTGAGCTCATTTTCAGCCCCTCAATGTGAGAAACAAAACTCTGGGTCCCCGAAAACCACATTTTAAGGCCCTAAAACCAACAGTTTTTGAGATATTCCCAGAAAACTAATTTCATTTAATAAACTAATGAAAGAATGAACGCCGGTAACCAGGGCAACAGAATCCCAGAGGTCAATTTATTTCTGTAAGATGCAATGCAGTTCCATTTATTACATTATTGTGAAAGTTTTCAGACTGTTTTATGACGGATGCGCGTGAAAATGAAATTTTTCTCTGTCTATCTATCTGTGGACAATTCCTTGTTCCCTTATAACTCGAGAACGGCTGGGTGGATCAACGTAATATTTGGTACAGATATCCATCAGAGGAACGACACAGTTTATTGATGTAACTCTTCTCCGTACCTCTCATAAAATGGGGCCTACCCCCTTAAAATACATGCTGAAATAGGCGTAGAAGGGTGAGACAAAGCTCATCTGCAGCCCCTCAATGTGAGAAATGAAACGCGGGGGCCCTGTGCTTTTAAACAAATAAACAAGTCGATAGCCCCTGCCAGGACTGTGTCGCATCTAGCCCGCATAGCACTAGGGCCAGGAGGGTAGTCTGTAAACATGGGGCGCACACAACCCATAAGAATATGCGAGAGTTCTCGCGCGGGTCAGCTTGTTAAAATATTATAATGTACTTAGCAATGACTTCGTAATATAATTGTAAGTACCGTACTTACCTTTGTACTACTAATATTATATTTAAATTGTAGCCAATGGCTACAGCAGGGCATTTCAATAATTGAATGCCCATAGGCTCCCCAACAAGTTCAATTTCAAGTAGTTCCAACATTGGCTACTTGATGCCACTGTCACTAACACCCAGCGGCGAACGTTGGAATTTGATCGAGCGTTTCTAACCAAGTAACCAAAAATTTTGACTACACACTACCAATTCTAGTGGTAGGTTCTTTTACATGACATAAATCTATGACATGGGCCCAACCACTTTACTTCCCCTCCGAAGGAAGGCATACTGAAGGATTTTAACGCTCTTAAAAGTCCCATGACTTCGAACGGGTTTTAACCCGTGGTCTCTGGCATAGCAGTTCAGCATGCTACTGACTACGCCACCGAAGCTTCTTGTACTACCAATAATGAACGTTTACCAGTCGGTCGACACGAATTGTGCCCAATTACATTAGGCGGGAAAACAAGTACTTAGATATCCTAATATGAAGAACATTACAAAAGATATTTTTCACAAAGTAGCACGCTTTTATATAGAACAAGTAGTTCCGTGAAGAACTATACAGCCTATTTTCATATATCCTACTTATGTTAATTGCCACTATCAACATACACAATTTCAGTTTGATTGCTATAATAGATTCGTAGATATTGAGAACAGACTAAATATTTCGGATGGTCGCCATGTTGGATTGTTAAATGTATAGGCCACAGAGTCATGTACCATTAAAGAAAAATTATTGCGTAGGTTAATTATTCAAACTTTCACTTCGATCGCGTGACTACATCACTAGAAATAAAAACTTAATTTTAAAATTCGCACAGCCGCCATCTTGAGGTTATGTAAACAATTGAACTAAATTAGATACCATTGCATTACAATGTGTATAAACATTTCCTGTACCAATTTTCATTGCGTTTGGAACATTAAATCGCGAGAAAGTTCTATTTAAATTTTCAAATTCGCTTGTCCACCTTGTTCGTTTTGTATTTAACCGGTTTTTTGAAAATCTTATAGATGAATTTCCGGTAGTGCCCTTTATCTCCGTGCAAAATTTCAGGGTGATACCGCTAATAGCTTCAGAGATATAGAATGCCGGTGAAATATTTCGCACAGCCGCCATCTTGTGGTTATGTAAACAATTAAACGAAGTTAGATGTCGGTGCATTACAATGTGTATAAACATATACTGTACCAAGTTTCGTTGCATTTGGTTGGTTAAGTCGCGAGAAACGTCTATTTAAATGTCGCAAATTCGCTTGGCCGCCATGTTGATTTTGTAGTTATCAGTTTTTCATAAGTCACATAGGTGAACATCTAGTAGTTCACTTTATCCCTGTACAACATTTCAGGGAGATATCGGCAATAGTTTCGGAGATATTGAATGCTGGTGTAATATTTCGCACAGCCGCCATGTTGGATTGGTGAGACGTAACAAAATTTAAAGGACACGATCTGGGTCACCCGGAATAGTGCTATGAACTAACCGAGTTTCATTGAAATTGCTCCAGCCGTTTAGAATTTATTAGGGGGGGGGGGACGCACACACACCTCACACACACACACACACGCACACGCACACACACACGGACAAAAGGTGAACTCATAAGCCTATTTTTTTCAAAATTGAAAATAGGCTAAAAATGGGGCTACTTGATCCATTTTATGTATCCTCATTTTTCTACGTAAAAGCGTGTTATTTTGTGATAAATATCGTATGTACCCCAATGGTTTTCATGTTAGGCACAAAATTTATGTTGACTGACTGGAAACCTTTGTTTTTTAGCCTACTTTCGATTTTTGCAAAAAATGAAAGTAGACTTATGAGATCAACACAGGGCGAAAAAAAAAGTGTGTCTGTCTGTGTGTGTGTATGTGTGTGTGTGAGTCTGTGTGTGTGTATGTGTGTGTGTGAGTCTGTGTGTGTGTGTGTGAGTGTGTGTACTCTGAATGTCTGTCCCCCCCTATCAATTCGAACACGGTGAATGCGAATTGAACGAAATTTGGTACAAAGGTAGCACTAGCAAAGGACACCTCAGTGTCATGTTTTATATCGCCGCCATCTTTACTAAAACTGAATGGCGGCCACTCAAACGTTCAAAACGTAAAATCAAATAACGACTAACCAAATCATCCAATCTCTACCAAATTTGGTAACAACATACCTTCGTATAGGATGCGTCTTGTGACCAAACTACAAGGTCGTCCGCCATACCATTTCAGGATGGCGGCCGTGCGAATTATGCAAACTTTATAATCCATATCATGGGACCCACCAGTTCCGATTATCGAGCCGAGAATCGTCTTAACTGTTCTAAAGGAAGAGGCACGTACGAAATTAAAAGTTTATTTTGTAATACTATAGTGCAGACGTGATTTTAAAAAGCTCAGCTGATTCATTAATAAGACAAGATGGCAGCGGATATCTTGTGCCTGACTTATATTTCACTAATTTGAGTATTGAATGCAATATAGCGAACTGATAAAAAATAAATAAACTTTGTATGAAATGCTTTATATATAAATAATATACTCCAGTGATGAAATCGTTTAGTATAAATCATTATTTGCTAACAAGTTCTATGTAAGTCATTTTAAATAGAACGATATTCGTTGACACAATTAGCTCAGTGGTAGAGCGATAGCCTGTCGCTCAGATTCCTATGGTTCAAACCCGATCAGAGCTAGTTTTTAGCCTACTTTCGATTTTTGCAAAAAATGAAAGTAGACTTATGAGATCAACACAGGGCGAAAAAAGTGTGTCTGTCTGTGTGTGTGTGTGTGTGTGAGTGTGTGTACTCTGAATGTCTGTCCCCCCCTATCAATTCGAACACGGTGAATGCGAATTGAACGAAATTTGGTACAAAGGTAGCACTAGCAAAGGACACCTCAGTGTCATGTTTTATATCGCCGCCATCTTTACTAAAACTGAATGGCGGCCACTCAAACGTTCAAAACGTAAAATCAAATAACGACTAACCAAATCATCCAATCTCTACCAAATTTGGTAACAACATACCTTCGTATAGGATGCGTCTTGTGACCAAACTACAAGGTCGTCCGCCATACCATTTCAGGATGGCGGCCGTGCGAATTATGCAAACTTTATAATCCATATCATGGGACCCACCAGTTCCGATTATCGAGCCGAGAATCGTTTTAACTGTTCTAAAGGAAGAGGCACGTACGAAATTAAAAGTTTATTTTGTAATACTATAGTGCAGACGTGATTTTAAAAAGCTCAGCTGATTCATTAATAAGACAAGATGGCAGCGGATATCTTGTGCCTGACTTATATTTCACTAATTTGAGTATTGAATGCAATATAGCGTACTGATAAAAAATAAATAAACTTTGTATGAAATGCTTTATATATAAATAATATACTCCAGTGATGAAATCGTTTAGTATAAATCATTATTTGCTAACAAGTCATTTTAAATAGAACGATATTCGTTGACACAATTAGCTCAGTGGTAGAGCGATAGCCTGTCGCTCAGATTCCTATGGTTCAAGCCCGATCAGAGCTAGTTTTTTTGCTTGAAATGTTATATGTTTATTGTTTTGTAATGACTCAGATGTTTTAAAATTAAGCGTTATATTGTGCAAATTATGGTGTAAAATATATATTTAATTAAAACATAATTCGCCAGCAGATTTACTCGAGACATCTAGCTGCCAAAAAGGTAACTTCCAGATTTTATTGAAAAGTTTCTTCTTCTGGCCGCTAGAATGCACTCGCTCTGTTAGGATTATATTGTTCGATATTTCACCACTAGATGTCCCGACTAGTCTACGTGGGGATCCATTGATTACTATACCATTATCATTCTATGCGCATCGAATTTGAAGAATGACAAGTTGATACTACGATACATTTTAACTTTTTATTTTAAAGGGTTTGTAACAGCCTATTTTGCGTTACTTGAAAATGTTATTAAGCGTTATATTGTCCACATTATGGTGTAAAATATATATTTAATTAAAACATAATTCGCCAGCAGATTTACTCGAGACATCTAGCTGCCAAAAAGGTAACTTCCAGATTTTATTGAAAAGTTTCTTATTCTGGCCGCTAGAATGCACTCGCTCTGTTAGGATTATATTATCGAAAATATCCACATAGTTTGTATACACACGTCTCTGTAGGGTCATGGAAAGATTTGTTAATTCAATTAGGGTTGTGAAAGCCATGCACAACCAGACGTGTAAAGACATGCCTCAACTCAAAGTTGGATGTTGCCCACGGCAGGTCGTAATAATAATAATAATAATGTTATTGGTTTTACATCCCTTTTAACTACTGCTGCTTTTAGAGACACCGGGGTGCCGGAATTTTGGCCCGAAGGGGATCTTTAACGTGCCAGTAAATGTACTGACACGGCTCCCTCGCATTTGTGCACCCTCAAATGCCAGCTGACTGCGCCAGGATACGAACCTGCAACCTAGGGCCCAGCAAGCGAGAACGTTACCGCTGAGCCACGCCGCCAGTCCGGTCGATTATGTCTCCAGATCCATAACATTCTTGATATACTTCTTATCTTTCTTTCTTTCTTCAATGATGGTAGCAGTTTTTATCTAGGTCGTGGCGTTTGGTAGAGGTAAATCGTTTCTAAGGTCTTCAACAAAGAATAGTTCTATTATACTCTTTGATAATAACAACGATTTATAACTATACTCATACATTTAGGAGAAAGTAGGCTATATGTTCTTTACTGAACATCTTGTTTTGCTTGAAATGTTATATGTTTATTGTTTTGTAATGACTCAGATGTTTTAAAATTAAGCGTTATATTGTGCAAATTATGGTGTAAAATATATATTTTATTAAAACATAATTCGCCAGCAGATTTACTCGAGACATCTAGCTGCCAAAAAGGCCTCTTCCAGATTTTATTGAAAAGTTTCTTCTTCTGGCCGCTAGAATGCACTCGCTCTGTTAGGATTATATTGTTCGATATTTCACCACTAGATGTCCCGACTAGTCTACGTGGGGATCCATTGATTACTATACCATTATCATTCTATGCGCATCGAATTTGAAGAATGACAAGTTGATACTACGATACATTTTAACTTTTTATTTTAAAGGGTTTGTAACAGCCTATTTTGCGTTACTTGAAAATGTTATTAAGCGTTATATTGTCCACATTATGGTGTAAAATATATATTTAATTAAAACATAATTCGCCAGCAGATTTACTCGAGACATCTAGCTGCCAAAAAGGTAACTTCCAGATTTTATTGAAAAGTTTCTTATTCTGGCCGCTAGAATGCACTCGCTCTGTTAGGATTATATTATCGAAAATATCCACATAGTTTGTATACACACGTCTCTGTAGGGTCATGGAAAGATTTGTTAATTCAATTAGGGTTGTGAAAGCCATGCACAACCAGACGTGTAAAGACATGCCTCAACTCAAAGTTGGATGTTGCCCACGGCAGGTCGTAATAATAATAATAATAATGTTATTGGTTTTACATCCCTTTTAACTACTGCTGCTTTTAGAGACACCGGGGTGCCGGAATTTTGGCCCGAAGGGGATCTTTAACGTGCCAGTAAATGTACTGACACGGCTCCCTCGCATTTGTGCACCCTCAAATGCCAGCTGACTGCGCCAGGATACGAACCTGCAACCTAGGGCCCAGCAAGCGAGAACGTTACCGCTGAGCCACGCCGCCAGTCCGGTCGATTATGTCTCCAGATCCATAACATTCTTGATATACTTCTTATCTTTCTTTCTTTCTTCAATGATGGTAGCAGTTTTTATCTAGGTCGTGGCGTTTGGTAGAGGTAAATCGTTTCTAAGGTCTTCAACAAAGAATAGTTCTATTATACTCTTTGATAATAAAAACAAGTTATAACTATACTCATACATTTAGGAGAAAGTAGGCTATATGTTCTTTACTGAACATCTTGTTTAGCCTACTTTCGATTTTTGCAAAAAATGAAAGTAGACTTATGAGATCAACACAGGGCGAAAAAAGTGTGTCTGTCTGTGTGTGTGTGTATGTGTGTGTGTGAGTCTGTGTGTGTGTGTGTGTGTGTGTGTATGTGTGTGTGTGTGAATCTCTCTGTGTGTGTGTGTGTGAGTGTGTGTACTCTGAATGTCTGTCCCACCTATCAATTCGAACACGGTGAATGCGAATTGAACGAAATTTGGTACAAAGGTAGCACTAGCAAAGGACACCTCAGTGTCATGTTTTATATCGCCGCCATCTTGACGGAAACGTAATGGCGGCCACACAAATGTTCAAAGCTTAAATCAAATTACGACTAACCTAATCATCCGATCTCTACCAAATTTTGCAACAATATACCTTTATGGGGGAGCATCCTTTGACCAAACCAATAGGCCATCAGCGTAATAGGTTGCGGATGGCGGCCATCTTTGTGTGAAAATCGATTTCCCCTATTAATTCGAACACGGTGCAACCGAATGGAACGAAATTTGGTACAGAGGTAGTACTAACAAAAGGCACTCCAGTGTCATGTTTTATATCGCCGACATCTTGACGGAAACGTAATGGCGGCCACACAAATGTTCAAAGCTTAAATCAAATTACGATTAACCTAATCATCCGATCTCTACCAAATTTTGCAACAACATACCATTATAGAGGAAGCATCCTTTGACCAAATGACTAGATCATTAGCCTAATAGTTTGCGGATGGCGGCCATCTTCGTGTGAAAATCAATTCCCCCTATTAATTCAAACACGGTGAAACCGAATGGAACGAAATTTGGTACAGAGGTAGCACTAGCAAAGGGCACCTCAGTGTCATGTTTTATATCGCCGCCATCTTGACGAAAACGGAAACGTAATGGCGGCCAAACTTTGCAACAACATTCCTTTATGGAGGGAGCATCCTTTGACCAATCTAATAGGTTATTAGCCTAATAGTTTGCGGATGGCGGCCATCTTTGTGTCAAAATCGATTCCCCCTATTAATTCAAACACGCTGAAACCGAATGGAACGAAATTTGGTAC
This sequence comes from Meconema thalassinum, assembly GCA_946902985.2. Taxonomy (NCBI): domain Eukaryota; kingdom Metazoa; phylum Arthropoda; class Insecta; order Orthoptera; family Tettigoniidae; genus Meconema; species Meconema thalassinum. The sequence continues at coordinate 68,321,064 of OX336392.1, read as the reverse complement.
AGAGATAGCACTAGCAAAGGGAATCTCAGTGTCATGATTTATATCGCCGCCATATTGACAGAAACGTAATGGCGGTCACACAAATATTTAAAGCTTAAATCAAATTACGACTAACATAACCATCCGATCTCTACCAAACTTTGCAACAACATACCTTTATGGAGGGAACATCATTTGACCAATCTAATAGGCCATTAGCCTAATAGTTTGCGGATGGCGGCCATCTTTATGTCAAAATTGATTCCCCCTATTAATTCGAACACGGTGGAACCGAATGAACGAAGTTTGGTACAGAGGTAGCACTAGCAAAGGGCACCTCATATTCACGTTTAATATCCATATAGCACGTTGTATTTTCAACAAGCTACTACAACCAACATTCAATCATACTCCTTGAAAAGGACAAAGAGTTGTAACAATACCCATGCATTTAGGAGAAAGTAGGCTATATGTTCTTTCCTGAACATCTTGTTTTTTTTTTCATAAAATGAAAATAGGCTAAAAAAATGATAGTAAAATGAAGCTATTAAAATAAGAGATCTACCTTATAAATTGCCTACGTCAATACTCCATTAATTTTCATCGAAAACTGTAGTGACAGATGATGTCGCTGTCTGAAGAATGAAGAAGCGCAAATGATGTAGGTCAAATTGTTGCCTCAAACGGAACAACAATTTTGTAATACAGTCCTCCAACCTAAAACTTCAGTCGATTCCCAACTGAATGGCCAACTCTGTTGTTTTAGTTATTTAATGGGTAACGCAATGTGCAGGCCATTTACCAAACACATCAATCAAGCTTATTACACAGTGTCGTCTTCAGGTGGAATACTGTTACGAGAAACGTAATAGTTTACGGTATTACCTTCTCCTAAACTTCGATGACTCAGTTGGTTCTTATTTGTTGGCTGTCTCTGCTATATCATATGTGTATTGGGCAACACAATGTGCAGATGAAAATGAAAATCCACAGCCTGCTTCCAATCTCAGACCGGGTCAGGAATGGAATGAATGATGCCCCCCATCTAGCGGCGAGGATATGAACTGTGCCGGCTGCCGAGGCCTGACGCACTCCTCTGGGGCATTGATGAAATGATTGACAGATGAAATGAAATGATAGTGGAGAGTGTCGCTGGAATGAAATGCTGACAGGGAAAACCGGAGTACCCGGAGAAAAACCTGTCAGCCTCCGTTTTGTCCAGCACAGATCTGACATGGAGTGACCGGGATTTGAACCAGTGACCCAGCGGTGAGAGGCCGGCGTGCTGCCGCATAAGCCACGGAGGCTCAACACAATGTGCAGATCATTTATTTAAAACTATAAAATAACATGTTGGTATATTGTGACAACAACTTTGATTTGCTTGTTTGTTACAATTTATTGACAGAGCCGGGAATCGATTCTGGCTAAGAACGCTAGCCACTACACCACGAGGTGGTCCACAATATAGGAGATAAATCACTTACTTACCAGCAGTACTTAACATCCTTCGGCTATTAATATTGATTACTGCCTCGTATTTCTCCGTGCTTTCTTTCCTGCAGTGCTTGGAAACCATAACACTTGACGTAATGTTCTTATATCTTAAATGCCTCTTCTAATAATTGTCATGCAAAAAAGAAAGCTATTAAACTGTAGCCTTACCCCATAAAAGGCCACCTGTAATAGTTAGAAATGTCAAGGCCAAGTTGAGGACGTTCTTGCTCAGGCGTCATCGCGCTGCTCATATAGCACAGACCGGACGTAAATTGGGCCGTTAAATGGTCTGGACTCGAACCCCCACCGCGACCGCTTTATGGCGACCTGTTGACAAGAGTGTCGGTGAGCTCAAGTAGATGGACAGACAGATATACGTTCGAGATTTAAGACGCATGTTCTTCGAAGAAAAGATCTACTCCATTAACAATGTGATATATATTTGAATCTATCCAGCTGTGATTTTCTCCACTTTAGTTTCCTCCTCCCCCCTCACATACTTTCGTTTATTTTAATGTAGATAATATTTCCTTGTCTTGACTTCTGATTGTTCACAATGATGTCATTCGTTCTCAGGCACGTCAGCTATTACGGAGAATATATATTTAAATATAAATGTGCGACAGCTTTCGTGTTATAGGTCTAGCCTGAAATGAGCAACCAGGGATGGAAATAGTTTACTATGGCTCTTTATTACCACTTGTGGTAATATTTATATTTTCATGCAACAGTGAGGAATGGAGACCTTGAATTGCTTGCATTCCAGAACAACACCATATAACGTCATTGTTGTTGTTTCATTAGGGACTTTGCGACATTATAGCTAACTAGCAGTAGTGTCCAACTTCGCCCGGTGGATTTATTTGTTTCATGGATGAAAATGAATATTATCTTATTAACCCGGGAGGGGTTACGTCAAAATAGTTTCGTGATGGGTCGCACACGGTCATTATGATCGGGGTGTATAAAATACAATTTTTGTTTCAAAACACATGTTATTATTATGTAAAAATATATCCGTGATACTAAATACCAGGTTTTGTACCGAAACACATTGTACTGTATTATCGAAAAAAAAATATATCAATGAAACCCACTTAATTTATTGATTTATTCATCCTCGGAATTATCCTGGGCAGCATCAGGATTAGTGCATTCCACCCAGGTAACACATGTATGTGCCTTATGAAACATCTTCCAGATTCATCAATCGGTTGAACTAGCCTTGAAAATACAGCGAGTCCAGAATTATCAACGGAAAACGGTCCCTGAGGCTGCTTACCAGCGTACACTTCCATGTACCGGTACATCGTGTGAAGAAAAGCTCTCCACTAACTGATTGGGAATGAAAGTGGGAACAGCAAACGCAGACAAGTGCAGTGGATGAGTCCATTGAAAGATATAGGAGGGGAGGAAGCTTTACGCAGTGAAATTATTTCGGAGGAGTAAACAAATGTATGCGCCCGGTCTAAAAGACCGTGACGCGACCCCTCACGGGTTAAAACCGCCTAGTCAAATACTAAAGAAACGTTTAATTACATTATTAATCGTACATCATTCGGTATTTCATTGATACCTTCCTCAGCGTGATTGATATTAAATCTTAAAAACTAGTTAACACAGCCAAAAAGAAATGGAGATCCTTATAAAAATTGTTTTAAATCAAAAATGGAAAAGCTTGCCATTAAGTTGGGAATCGACTGAAGTTTTAGGTTGGAGGACTGTATTACAAAAATTTTGTTCCGTTTGAGGCGACAATTTGACCTACATCCTTTGCGCTTCTTCATTCTTCTGACAGCGACATCTTCTGTCACTACAGTTTTCGATCAAAATTATTGGAGTATTGATGTAGGCAGTTTATAAGGTTTATAATATTTTAATAGCATCATTTTACTATAATTTTTAGACTACTTTTCACATTTTGCACAAATGAGGGAAAAGTAGACTTATGAGATCGGGCAAATGTGTGTCTGTCTGTCTGTCCTTCTGTATGTCTGTCCTACTGTCTGTCTGTCTGTCTGTCTAGCTGTGTGTGTGTGTGTCCCCACCCCCATATCAACTCCTAAACGGCTGCAGCAATCGAAACAAAAATTGGTAGGAGTAAAGATCTATATCTGAATATCTCACGCCCATATTAGAAAATGATGTCAGTGCTACCAACTGCTGAAAAATCGTAATTCAAATTTGAGCTCCTTGTTGGATATCTTGGAAGGTATGAATGGGAGCTATTTCAAAATTGGCACGCGTATAGATAATAATATTGCAGTTTAATTTCCAGGAGGCCATACATGGCAGTGTTGCCAAAATAATTATAAGCCTGCTGATAAGTCCAAAATTTAAATGCATATAACTTCTATACTATCAATTGGATTTCAACAAAATTTCGTATGTGCTATGTGCACATAAACAGATATGACTGAGCGTATTCTCAAGAGCCACCAGGGCTGCCAACTGTTAATAAATGCTCTCAATATTTTTTATCCTAATACCCATATATCAGAAAGTATGCAAGCCGACTGCTTTAAACTTTGCACACGTATAGTACCTGACATTCTATATTAATTTGGAGTAGCCTGCTGAGAAGTCCAACTTAAAATACATGTAACTTCTATACTAACATTTGGATTTCAACCAAATTTCGTGTGTGCTATGTGTACCATAACAGATATGACTATGCCGAGTCTTAAGAGTAACCAGGGCTGACAAGTGTTAATAAATACTCTCTCTATTTTTGTTACCCTAATATCAATATATCAGAAAGTATGCAAGCCAATAGCTCTAAACTTTGCACACGTATAGTACCTGGCATTCTAGATTAATTTGGAGCCTACGCCAGTGCTGCCAACATGATTCTAAGCCTGCTGATCGGTCCAATTTTAAAATGCATGTAACTTCTATACTAACTAATGGATTTCATTCAAAATTGACACAACAACAGATCATATTATTTCAGATTATTTATGACCAATACAGGCATGTCATTGTTGCCAACATGATTTAACGCGCGCTGTTAGATCCAATGTTTAACTGCATGTAACGTCCATGCTATCCATTGGACTTCAACCAAATTTTATAGTCTGTACCTTAAGAGATGGAACTAAGAATATATTTAGTCACCAGGGCTGCCAACTGTAGTTCTCTATTAGGCTACTTTACGCCAGATATACAGTATTTCGAACTAATTAGAAATTTCGATATTACCAATTTAATTTGGTCATTATTCTAGATAGATCCCTATAGATTAATCCTTGGCACTAATCTTAATTTTGAAGAAAAGTAGGCTCTTTAGTTCGTCACGGAACTTCTTGTTTTTTATTGATTTACGTCGGTTTTTAAGAGCGTTAAAATCCCTCAGTATGCCTTCCTTCGGAGGGGAAGTAAAGCCGGCGGTAGCATGTCATAAATGTATGCCATGTTAAAGAACCTTCCACTAATTACACCTGTGTGAAGCTAAATTGTGTAGGTTAAGAATGTAAGCAACGATCTTAGGTTCCTACGTTCGATGCCAAGAGCTGACTGCGGTGGCGTCTTGTAGCTAAGTTCTGAGATAGTAGTCGTTGACGGTGGCGTTTGGCAGAAAAAGTAGGAACTATTAGAAAAATTCAAAAATCTGCTGTCCTTACATGAATTAAATAACGGATAACACACACTAATACAGTCATCACAATTAACTCCGGTTATCAGGCAGATTCTACAAACTCCCCAAGTACACGGGGCTACAAGACCGCGTTGTCACAGCCCCTAAATTTAAGAACCAACCAACCATATGTATTTATTAGCCTACTTTCGATTTATGCAAAAAAATGAAAGTAGACTTATGAGATCTACACAGGGCCAAAAATTGTGGGTCTGTCTGTGTGTCTGTGTGTGAGTGAGTGTGTGAGTGTGTGAACTCTGAATGTATGTCCCCCTCTATCAATTCAAACACGGTGAAACTGAATTGAACGAAATTTGGTACAGAGGTAGAACTAACAAAGGGCACCTCAGTGTCATGTTTTTTATCGCCGCCATCTTGACGGAAACGTAATGGCGGCCACCCATATGTTCAAAGCTTAAATCAAATTTTGACTAACCTAATCATAATTATGATCTCTACCAAATTTTGCAACAACATACCATTTTGTGGGAAGCATATTTTGACTAGACTACAAGGTCATCATCCCAATAGTTTGCATTTGGCGGCCATGTATGTGTGCAAATCTATTCCCGCTATCAATTCAAACACGGTGAAACCGAATCGAACAAAATTTGGTACAGAGGTAGCACTAGCAAAGGACACTTCAGTGTCATGTTTTATATCGCCGCCATCTTGACGAAAACGGAATGGCGGCCACCCAAATGTTAAAAGCTTAAATAAAATTTTGACCAACCTAATCATTTGATCCCTTCCAAATTTTGCAACAACATACTCTTTTGTGGGCAGTATTTTTTGACTGAACCACAAGGTCATGAGCCCAATAGTTTGCAGATAGCGGCCATGTATGTGTGCAAATCGATTCCCCATATCAATTCAAACACGGTGAAACCGAATGAATGATTTTTTTACAGAGGTAGCACTAGCAAAGGGCACCCCATATTCATGTTTAATATCCGTATAGCAAGTTGTATTTCAACAAGCTACTACAACCAACATTCAATTATCCTCCTTGAAAGGGACAAAGATTTATAACAATACCCATGCATTTGGGTGAAAGTAAGCTAAATGTTCTTTACTGAACATCTTGTTAATACATGGCATTGAATTATTTGCAAGCTTTTCTATTTTTGATTTAAGGCCCGTCTGCATTTTGTATTGTTAAATTTAATTTAACTTACTTAGATTAAGTATTAAGCCTCCGTGGCTTAGGCGGCAGCATGCCTGCCTCTCACCGCTGGGTCCATGGTTCAAATCCCGGCCACTCCATGTTAGATCTGTGCTGGACAAAACGGAGGCAGACAGGTTTTTCTCCGGGTACTCCGGTTTTCCTTGTCAAAATTGTCATTCCAGCAACACTCTCCACTATCATTTCGTTTCATCTGTCATTCATCTAATCATTGCCTCAGAGGAGTGCGACAGGCATAGGCAACCGGCACATTTCATATCCTCGCGCTAGTTGGGGTCTTCATTCATGAAAACCCTGACCCAGTCGGTTGACAGGAAGCAGGCTGTGGATTTTCATTCACACAAAGTATTAACCCGTAACTTAGACGACTGGTAAATATTTTTTCTTATGTTGGCTGCACTGCACTTGGCTTTTCTGTACTCTCCATTTCACTGGTCCTATACACGACGTTTACAGGTGGGGACACGACATGGTATACTTTTGTGTATGGAATCCACGGAAAACCACATCCAAGATGGCTGAGGTAAGAATCGAATACACCTCTTCTCAGTTTTGTCTCACGAGGCTGAGTGTACCCCGTTCCAGCTCTCAGACCAGAATGTAATTTCTTGGCAGAGCCAAGAATTGTACCGGGACCTCTGGAGCGACAGCCAAGAACTCTAGCCGCTACACCATGAAATGGTCCATAATGAATTAAATTTTATGGAAGGGTCTATTCAATATTAGACCACCCCAGGGTTACTGTGGCTGGGGTTGTCCGGGTTTGATTCCGGGTTCTGCCAACAAATTTAATTCTGGTCTGAGGGCTGGACTTGGGTACAATCAGCCTCATGAGGCAACAATGGGAAGAGTGGGTTCGATTCTCACCTCAGCCATCTTGGAAGTAGCTTTCCGTAATAACCCTACATCTATTCAAGGCAAATGCAAGGATGGTCTCTAACTTAAGACCACGCCCGCCTCATTACGAAGAAAGGAATATTGTAGTTTTTCGTGACCGTGAGTCTTGTGATTATGAGCCACGGAACCTCCTTTTTACAAGGAATGAGAACCACAGGACATGGCATTTCACTTCGAAAATCTAACATGCATTGATCGGGAATTGAACCCAGTCCACCTTGGTGAGAGCCCAACAGCCTGACCGTCATTGCTCATTATTAATATACACATACGAATACTAACAACGGATGATATCAAACAAATTTCGACATACACCCAAGTACACGGGATAAAATGGTCTCGATGCGCATGTCCTTCAAAGGAAACAACTACTGAAAATTATTGTAACAGACTCTTGAAAAAACTATTTTGATCATTTGTAATATTTTTAGCCTATTTACATATATGAAAAAAATAGGCTTATGACATCATCTTTTGTCCGTGTGTCTGTCTGTGTGTGCGTGTGTGTTAGATTCGTGTGTGTGCCCCTCACCCCTAATAACTTCTAAACGGCTGGAGCGATTTCAATGAAACTCTGTAAATTCATAGCACTATTCCGTACGACCCCGACCGTGCCCTTAACATTTTGTTACGTCTCATCAATCCAACATGGCGGCTGTGCAAAATACATGTATTTCACCAACATTCAATATCTCCGAAACTATTATCGATATCACTCTGGAATTCTGTACGATGATAAAGGAGACTACTAAACGTTCACCTATGCGAACTTTAAAAAACTGGTAACTACAAAACCAACATGGAGGCCAAGCGAATTTGCGACATTTAAATGGAAGTTTCTCGCGATTTAAACAACCAAACGCAATGAAACCTGGTACAGTATGTGCTTATACACATTTTAATGAACCGACATCCAACTTCGTTCAATGGTTTACATAACCTCAAGATGGCGGCTGTGCGAAATATTTCACCGGCATTCTATATCTCTGAAACTATTACCGGTGTAACACTGATATTTTGTACGCAGATAAAGGGTACAGCTGGAAGTTCATCTATGAGACTTTCAAAAACCGGTTAACTACAAAACGAACATGGCGGCCAAGCGAAGTTGAAAGTTTTAAATAGACTTTTCTGCGATTTAATAATCCAAACGCAATGAAACTTGGCACAGCACATGTTTATACACATTGTAATGCACTGGTGTTTAATTTAGGTCAATTGTTTTCATAACCTCAAGAGGGCGGCTGTGCAAATTTTAAAATTAAGTTTTTATTTCTTGTGTCGTTATCATGCGATCGAAGTCAAAGTTTGAATGAAGAACCTACGCAATAATTTTCCTTTAATGGTACAAGACTCTTTGGCTTATAGCCTACATATAACAATCCGAAATATTTAGATGGATCTCAATATCTACGATTCTATTAGAGCAATCAAAATTATTTTTTTAATGTTCATAGGGGCTGTGAACATAAGTTCACCTATAGGACTTTCAATAACCTGGTGATCCAACATGGCGGCGACGCGAAGCATAAATATTCACGTGAATGTTTCTCTCAATTTAACCATCCGAGTGCAGTGACACTTGGTACAGTAAATCCTAACTAAAAGGTTAATCCACTAGCATCTAATTTATTTCAATTGTTTCCATAACCACAAGATGGCAGTTGTGCGAAATTTTAACATCTCATTTTTACTTCTTGTACCCTAATCATGCGATTGAAATTTGAATACTACACGTACACAATAATCCGCATGTAACAGTGCATAACTCTAAGGGACGTTTTCACCAACCATTCACTAACGATTATTTAGTTAACTCCCATTTAACTTAAATAAGGGATTTAATGCGTGATTATCTTCGATGCATTTCACGCGGCAATTCGTGTTTGCAATTAAATAAGATATACGGTTCTCGCGCATGCGTAGGATCGGTTTCATCTTGGGCAAGCATGGCGGACAGAACAAGAAGTGTCTAACACTGATCGTTATTTGCGATGCTTCCTTGAGAATTTCGGGAACATAATTGTAAAGGAAAGGAAATATAGAAGACCTTATTCGTGGTAAAAACTTAAAATGATATGAACAAAGTATTTAGAACTGGCAGTTGTGTGAATAGATAGCTTAAAAGGACGACCTTACCCAGTTGTCATCGTAGCGTAAGCGGTGCAGACTCTCACTTTGTTATGCAGCGTTGAAATGAGTTCGAATCCCCCTTCAGACATATTTTTTTTAAAATTTCCATATTCGTCTTTCTTGGTATTAAAACTTAGTAATGTGTGTTATCAGTAGTCTCCGTAGCGTAGCGGTCAGCATGGTTAGCTGCCGCCCCGGAGGTCCTGGTTCGATTCCCGGCTCTGCCACGAAATTTGAAAAGGCTGAGTAGACCCCGTTCCAGTCCTCATACCACTTTTCAAATTGCTTGGCAGAGCCGGGAATCGAACCCAGGACCTCCGGGGCGGCAGCTAACCATGCTGACCACTACGCTACGGAGGCGACTCTCAATATTTACGATTCTATTACAGCAATCAAACTGAAATTTTGTATGTTGAGAGTGGCAAATAACATAAGTAGGTTATATGAAATAGGCTGTATAGTTCTTCATTGGACTACTTGTTTAGCATGACCTAACGGGTCTCCTCACTAGGTCTTTCGGACAATTCACTAGACTTGAAAGTAGCACTAGAGAGAGTTCGCACTAAGCTATTTATAGTGGCCGTACGTCTGAGTAATGAGGGCTATGTTCTCCAGAAGAATTTGTCTCATATTTCGGTAGAGACGCGAGGTTAATAGTTTTCTCACCTAGTGACGTGAGTTATGAGCACACGTCACAGTTCGATTGAGACGCTGGCCGGTGCTCCCTGGCCCCCATTGTCTCTCACTCTGAACCTGACCTCAACATATTTCAGTGTCAAAGCGTCACCTCGCACGAGTTCATCATGGACTCAGAGAGCTCTATTAACTCATAACCTGAGTACCCCGGTATCAATGAGAATCAACCCTCCTGATTGGATGTCTGGCTATTCTAGTTTCAGGTACGCGATGGAATCAATCACTTGATACAGAAACAATATTAGATGTGATTTTATCAGTCTTCATCCTTCTTTTATAACAATACTGTTCTCAAAGCAGTTCCTTTTGTTGCTGTTTCATGTAGAGGCTTTGACACCACGGTCATCATTCCCGTGGATTTGGGTGCGTATGGAATTTCATAACCTGTGTTACTGTGATAGTGCATTCCCTCAGGATGGCCGTGTGTATATTGTAGACAATTGAAATTACAACTTTCAGTCGGTCGTCACAAAATACTTCAAATCATTGGAATATGAAAAAACAAGATGTTCAGTAAAAAACATATAGCCTACTTTCTCCAAAATGAATGGGTATTGTTATAACTCTTTGTCCTTTTCAAGGAGTAGCCTATAATTGAATGTTGGTTGTAGTAGCTTGTTGAAATACAACGTTCTATACGGATATTAAACATGAATATGAGGTGCCCATTGCTAGTGCTACCTCTGTAAAAATGTCATTCAATTCGGTTTCACCGTGTTTGAATAGATAGGGGGAATCGATTTGCACCGATACATGGCCGACATACGCAAATTATTGGGCTGATGACCTTGTAGTTTGGTCAGAAGATTCTGCATACATAAACGTAAAATGTTGTAAAATTTAGTAGAGATCAGATGATTAGGATGGTCGTAATTTGATTTAAGCTTTTAACATTTGGGTGGCCGCCATTACGTGTCCGTCAAGATGGCGACGATGTGTCCTGAGGTGTCCTTTGCTAGTGCTACCTCTGTACCAAATTTCGTTCACTACGATTTCACCATGTTCGAATTGATAGAGGGGGACAGAAATTCAGAGTACACACACTCACACACACACTCACACTCACATACACACAGACAGACACACAATTTTTGGCCCTGTGTAGATCTCATAAGTCTACTTTCATTTTTTTGCGAAAATCGAAAGTAGGCTAAAAAGGCAATCCGAAATAAATTAGGCTTCATATGAATCTGATACACATCTGTCTATGTATACATATTCTACACAAATATATTTTGATCGATTCCTTGGTGTCTAAAGCCATGCCCTTTAACTCGTCCAAAAATCGTATATCTCTCCCGAAGTTCACCAGCCGCTGAGTGTCTACAATGTTTTGTTGCATATCTGTGTTCCTTGCAACATGTGGCGTCCCCTTCCACTCTTTCAATTGACTGAAGTTGTAACTACTTCTAATTTAACTTTAAGAATATATCTGAGGCTGGAATGACTTTACAAAGTGGTGTATACTATTGTTTCTGGAACGTTTTCATTACTACTGTAGGCCATTTGATTTACCCACCCGCGTAGATATACTTGTAATTGGTCATAAGGGTGAGTTTTCTCCTTCTTCAATAGTCCATACCAATTGCTGCAACCTGTTACAATGACCCTGTACCTAGGTATATACCAGGTGAATCAGTTGCCCCTAATAATATTGTTTTATGCAGCCCAACAAACGAATATTGTCAGGAAGGTTGATATTTCACTGCCTGCATCCCGTATCAGGCGCGGATTCAAGGGGTAGGGGGTCACGGGGGTCATGCGCCCCCCCCCCCCCCCCCCAACGGAGACAATTTTTTTTTGCAATCTCACAAAACGAAAACACAATAACCAGACAAATAAAACTTAACGAATTTTGACTGTAAAACAGTTATCTTTTCATTTATTCAATACTGAAAATATCTTTATTGCAATTATTACGTTCTGTTACAACTGTACATATTTTAACTTCATACCTGTTATATAAAAACTATTATTATATAACAAAATCAACTCGTCTATTTTGTTGGTCTGTTTTTGTACGTTTGGTTATTTTGTGATTGGGTTGTTAATGATACCATTTTTCTTAACAATTTCGATTCTGTGACCCCCTCCCCCTCCCCCCCCCCAAAGCCAAACTCTAGATCCGCGACTGTCCCGTATGGTACTAATACACTGCAAGCATATCCCTCAAACGATACTGAACACTGGTATTTCTCCCTGGTATTAGTCTGTAGTCACATCGAGGGGAAAATAATAGTGTTCAGTATCGTTTGCAGGATATGCTCGCAGTGTATTAGTACCTTACAGGCTGCAAGCAGAGGAATATCGACCTTTCTGACAACACTCGTTAGTTGGGCTGCATAAAACAATATTATTAGGGGCAACTGATTCACCTGGTATATACCTAGGTACAGGGTCATTGTAACAGGTTGCAGAAATTTTAAAATATCATATATCCCGTTTTAAGTGAGATAAATTAATAATTTGACATGAAAACTAATCAGGAACTCATCGAGTTTTAGTTTTAGATGCGACTGTACTCCGTCCGTGACCTTCAGCCGATGCGCAGAATGAGTGCGCGGCAGAAGCTGCCACGCCACTGTTTCAGTAGTGAGTGTGATTGCAATGGCGACTGTTCAGCAGAAAGTACAGTGTGTGTTGTGTGTTAGCGGAGTTGAAATGTGTTACAACTGTTCAGCGCGCTTTTCGACTTCCCCTTATGCTAATAGCATTAGACGGTGGTATGAACAGTTTCAGGAATCTGGCATTGTTGACGTGAAGAAGTCCCCCGTACGCCCCAGAACGAGTGACGAACCAAAGGATCTCACATAGAAACATTATTGCGTACGAAAACAACTTTTTTAATTGGTGAATTTAACAAAAGAATACTCGTTTTAATATCTCAAATAGTTCCTGAGCTATGAATTTTTGAAATTGCTGAGTGTTCAATTCTAATTTAACCTTTATATTTTGAGCTGAAATGATCTGAGCATGCCTCGAATAATAATAATAATAATAATAATAATAACACTCTGGAAAATTCGTTTAAAATGTTATGGGCTTATTCTCAGAATTCAACACAGGCTCACTAAAATAATTCTAAATGTTACTATCTTAAAAAGAAAGCTAAGAACAACTGGCTGCTTGAAGTTGAAAAAGACCTTCAGAATATATAGTATACGTCTCAAGTGATATGGTACTGGACATATCTAAGTTCAGAGAACTAGGCGACGATCAAAAATCTTCAGGCACTCAAACATGCAAATGAACCTGAACGGAGGAGTGCAGAAAGTGCCATAGCGAGTAGATGAATACATTTTGGGAGGACAAGAAAGCAAAGCTAGATAAGTTCAATCGCGGCCTTTAGATGGGCACAACGACGAAAAAGTAATAATAATAGTAATAATAATAATAATAGAATGCATGAAAACAAACCAAGGGAAGATTAAACGTGTAAGGAAATTTTAATACTTGGGTTAGGTAATCCAACAAAATGGCCTATATCACCAAGGCGGACCGGGTTCGATTCCCGGTCACTGCATGTGAGATTTTCGATGTGAAATGCCATGTCCTGTGGTTCGGATTCCACGTAAAACGGAGGTCCCGTGGCTTATGATCGCGAGATTAACGGTCACGTTAAACTACAAGCTTCCTTCCTTTTAAAATGGCCTATAACAGGAAGCAATTAATCTTAGAATCTGGAAATTAGACCGATCCTATCACCTGACGAAAAGTCTCTATAATAGGAAGTCGCTGAGCATTGGAGCCAATTTAGGACACTACACTACGGTTGTCAACCTGATGCATTATATGCTTCGGAGACTTTGACTATGAACAGACGGGCACTAGTTGACCAGTTAGTCAAACGAGTATTGAGAAAAATATTAGGCAACAGATGGGTTGACGGACACTTACGTTTGAAGTCAAACGAAGAGTTATATAGAAAGATAGAACCAGTCACGTCAACAATAAAAGGGAAAAGGTTGTTGTTCTATGGACACATTTTCAGAATGTCCAACGATCGTCTAACAACGAAAATTTGGAATTACGTGAAACCAAAGAGGAAACAATTGGCATGGTTCAAAGAATGTAACAAAGAACTTATAGAAATTGGTAGCCTATTCCGGACTGCAAAATTAAGAACAGGTGTGAATTCAGACACCTAATCAAAAATTACCAGGGATTTAAGGTAGGGGCAGAACCCAAAAGACGGAGGGGACCTCTTTCAGAAGATCGGAAGAAGGCACTGAATGATGGGCTCAAGAGATATTGGCAGGACATCAAAGCTGGCAGACGATCTAGAACGAAATATTGATTTTGATTGTTACTCCGTAGTCCATAGTGCCTCAATTCGAATGTAAATAAATAAATAAAAATAGTACCGGTAATAACAATAGTAATAGTACCGCACACTGGGTCAAGAACCGTGCCCAAAGTAATTGCTCCAGTACAAATACTTGACCCCAGGTAGAGGTCGACTCGCCGGTCCACATCCGGGATGCTCGGTCGGGACCGCGGCATATACAAAAGGGGCTTAATTAAATGTCACCCTTGAAGACACATGTCTCATTAACGATGCATTAGGTACCCCCTGCGGCGGGCCACCCTCACTCGTGACGTCACAGCTCGCCACTCCTCCAGCGCGGCTCAGTAATTACCGGGTCTGCATGGACCATTATGTCCATTCATTCACACGTTCGTTCATTCAAGTATTTTGTAAGTTGTGTGTAGCGTAACAGTGGCGTGTCTGTTATTGTTGCTGTTGCTTCAGATAGAAGCTTAGGACATCTGTGAACATTAGCCCCGTGTACATGGCTGTGGCGTGACTACAGAGTATGATCAGTGGGGTCAATCTGCCCCTCCCCCTGCCCCCCGCCCCCTCCCCCCAACCCCCCTAAGCCAAATATGAAAATATGAAATTTAATGGCATTTTTAATTTTGAATAAAACCAATCTTTGGATGGATGATAAATGAATTGATTGTATAAGTTTAGACTTACTCATTTGAAAGCATTCTTTCATTCGTGTGACATTTTTAGTGTAACCCTGGTTGGTTGGTTGGTTCCTCAGTTTAGGGGCTGCGACAACGTGGCCATGTAGCCCCGCGTACTTTGGGTGATTGTAGAATCTGTCTGATGAAAAAATGAAAATCCACAGCCTGCTTCCAGTCTCCGACCGGGTCAGGAATGGAATGAATGAAGCCCCCATCTAGCGGCGAGGATATGAACTGTGCCGGCTGCCGAGGCCTGACGCACTCCTCTGGGGCAATGATTAAATGAATGACAGATGAAATGAAATGATAGTGGAGAGTGTTGCTGGAATGAAATGTTGACAGGGAAAACCGGAGTACCCGGAGAAAAACCTGTCTGCCTCCGTTTTGTCCAGCACAGATCTCACATGGGGTGACCGGGATTTGAACCACGGACCCAGCGGTGAGAGGCCGGCGTGCTGCCGCCTAAGCCACGGAGGCTTTCAATCTGTCTGATAACCGGTGTTAATTGTGATGACTGTATTAGTGTGTGTTATCTGTTTTTAATTCAAGTAAGGACTGCAAACATTCGATTTTCAAGTAGTTCCAACTTTTGCTACCAAACGCCACCGTTAACGACCAACTAGTTCTGAACTTTGTTACTAGATGCCACCGCAGTACGCGACGAACGTTGGAACCTAAGCGTTAGTCAAATATGACCTATAATTTAGCTTCACACAGGTGTAATAAGTGGAAGGTTCTTTATCATGCCATAAATTTATGACATAGGACCGCCGGCTTTACTTCTCCTCCGAAGAAAAGCATACTGAGCGATTTATAACGCTCTTAAAAATCCGACGACTTCGGCCGGGTTTGAATCCACGATCTTGGACATAGAAGCTCAGCATGCTACCACCTACGCCACCGGAGCTGCTTAGTGTAACCCTAACTTAACATATACTGAATGACCAAAACGGTCAGCTGTTCAGTTAGCCTGAGGGGTGGCAATCTGGGACTATCTTTCCTCAACCCTTCCCAAAAATATACTACTTGTTAGTTGCCATTCTGCTAGTATATGAGCATAGTCCTAAGTGTCGTTTTGGAAAGTGAATATTATCGTGTTTACTTGCATTGTTGTTCTAATCTAAACTTTAATAAATGATGTTGTAAATAGGGTAAATGGAAAAATTGGAAATCAAAGAGAGAACAAGTAGTTCCGTGAAGAACTATACAGCCTATTTTCATATATCCTACTCATATTAATTGCCTCTATCAACATACAAAATTTCAAGTTTCATTGTTGTGATAGATTCGTAGATATTGAGAACCGTCAAAATATTTCGGATGCTCGCCATTTTGGATTGTTATATATATAGGCCATAGAGTTATGTACCATTCAAGGACAATTATTGCCTAGCTTCATTATTCAAAGTTTCACCTCGATCGCATGATTACGACACAAGAAATAAAAACTTAATTTTAAAATTTCGCACAGCCGCCATCTTGAGGTTATGAAAACAATTGAACTAAATTAGATGCCAGTGAATTACAATATGTAAAATCATTTACTGTACCACATATCACTGCGCTCAGATGGTTAAATCACGAGAAAAGTCTATTAAAATGTTTCAACTTCGCTTGGCCGCTTTGTTCGGTTTGTACTTGACAGATTTTTGAAAGTTGCATAGATAAACTTGAGTCAGTGCCCTTTATCACCGTACAAAATGTCAGGGTGATATCTGTAATAGTTTCGGAGATATAGAATGCCAGTGAAATATTTCGCACAGCCGCCATTATGAGGTTATGTAAACAATTGAACTAAATTAGACGGCAGTGCATTACTATGTGTATAAACATTTGATGTGCCAAGTTTCATTGCGTTTTGATGGTTAAATCGCGAGAAAAGTCTATTTAAATGTCTCAAATTCGCCTGGCCGGCATGTTGGTTTTGTAGTTACCAGGTTTTTGAAATCCTCATAGGTGAACATCTAGTAGTGTCCTTTATCACCGTACAAAATTTAAGGGTGATATCGGTAATAATTTCGGAGATACTGAATGCTGGTGAAATATTTCGCTCAGCCACCATGTTGGATTGGTGATACACAATAAAATTTGAAGGGCACGGTCGGGGTCGGCCAGAATGCACCAGAATGACCTTACCGAGTTTCATTGAAATTGCTCCATCCTTTTAGAAGTTATTGGGGGGGACACCCACACGCACGAATCACACACGCACACGCAGACACACGGGCAAAAGGTGGTCTCATAAGCCTATTTTTTTCATAAAATGAAAATAGGCTCAAAATTTTGAGGAAGATCGTAGGTCCTAAATTCCAAAGTAACAAACACGTTCTCTATAGGAACGACACCCTGAATGTGAAGTCGGAGAATCTTTCAGATACCATAAGGAAAACCGGATGAATCCCGCCCGAATAACCAAGAAAATCTTTGACTTCTTTTTTCCAAAAAGAAGCTCAAACCTAATTGGTTTAAGGAAGTGGAAAAGGACCTGCGAGAGCTCCAGATTACTGAAATCAGGTTGATGAATGATACAGCCAAAATTGTCTCCAGAAAACCGATGCAGATATCACAAGAGGAAAGAAAGAGGAGATCAGATAGAATGAAGAAGTATTGGGAGAAAAGGAGAGCACGAGCATCTAAGAAGTGATTGATCTGACGTACCCCAAAGTGGGTGATTCGAAAAGTAGAAGAAGTAGATTATTATTAATAATATTTATACAATGTCAGGGAATGGAAGGAGTCAGATAATTACGTGAATTTTTATGTTGGACGGCACATCCACAAAACGTACAGCTGGGAGGCGTGACCAATCATAAGAGAAATATTGGAAAAATGAGCATTGTAGGTTAGATATGCGGTTTTGTAAGTTTAGCGATGTCTTGTAACTATATTTAACAGGACCTGGCATTGAAATAGTTGCCCCGGGACTTTAAGGGGGCGTTAACCACCACAGCGCATGTTTGATAAAAACATGAATATCACTAGAACCATACACTTGATGTTCATGAAACATTAACTGCCTATATCATATGTGCGAGGTGAATTAATTCACAGAGTTCTGGGTTCATAACTTCTTATCTGAATTATTATTATCGTTGCGAGTGTGAAGAAATTAAGTATCGGTGCATTATTTCTAAAACCATTCATGCTATTAAGCCAAAATTCAGTTTCCAGCTTCCGTAGTGTCTGTATTGTTTTCTTAACCTACAAAATGATAACATTTTCAGCATATGCAATTTTAGGAAAGGAATCAATTTAAAAAATATATAATGAGCCATTCATTTCAAACAATATTTTTTTTTTGCAATGTTTAGACCTTATCCTATATTTTTTAAAGGTTTAAAGTACTGTACATACATCGTAGAACCCAAGTTGCAAATTTCATGTCAATGATGCTGATACTTCCAGAGATAATGCACCTTTCGTACGAAAATACATTATTAGTGGTAAAATGAGTTAAAAGTGAAGTGTGTACCTGCACGACTTGCTTCCTTATAAAACATCTCAGATGTGTAGTCTCCTGCTCCTGCCTCTTTCTCCTTGTCTTGGTATGCCATCTTCCTTCTTGTTTTCTTTATTCCTAGTCCATTTCAATGATTGTTTACCCATATTCGCAATTACTACACTTCCACTAGAAATATCAATAAGACTATACAGCAAAAGCGATCACATGAAAAGCACATGTCATATGAACACTCATACAGTAAACAAATATTTAGTAGCAAAGCCACATATCCAAGAGTACACTGGTTCAATCTACTGGCCAAAATACCAACTACAGTCAAGCATAGAGAAGCGGTCAATTTGAATCCTGATAATTATTGAAAAATCCCGCAAAACCTGAGAGAACTGGGACTTTTAAAAGCCTCGCCTACCTTACAGCATGAACTAAGAGCCATAGCGATTAAACTAATTGAGATAGTATCTTGAAATAAGTTGATTTTGATAAAGCAATATAGTGGCCTATAAATGAGCCAATAAAATAGATTTGGATATTTTTTTGGTTAACGCCCCCTTAAATAACGTACCATTTGCATGGAATTTTAAATAATGTACCATTTGAACGGAACGATTGTGGAAGAACCACATTCAAGACAACTGTTGTCAATGCCGGGATTTGATCTTCACATCTCCGGTCTTGCCGTGGTTTTTGAGCAGGTCTCAAGGCACTCTGCTAGGCTATCGTATAATTGAGGATAGTGTGTCCCCAATATCATTAAGCAAGCCTTTTACTAATTTTAATCTTTGACCCTAAACAAAGTAGGAAAAGAATTTTGCAACTCGAATTTTAATTTACAAAAGAAGTTCATATGTGATTTATCAAAATTTAGCTCCCTTGGATTGGTCAAACTATTAATTAATACTTGAAAGTACTGAATACACTGACTCTCTCCCAAAAATCACGTTATAACTGCTTTAATTCCGTCCTCATAAAAGATACAACGCATGTTCGCTCCCATTGTTCCTTTATTTACGTTTAGTGAGGTCTGATTTCCTAGTAGCATATATTCCGTACCCAGTGCACATTTGTTCCGTCACGCATTACACAGAATTCTGAATACCAAGGATTTACTGTAATGTCGCTCCAGGATGGCCGAGTGCAAGTCATTCTAGTTGACGCCCGAGGGCGACTTGCGCGACCTAATGGGAATGAAGTCCCCTGGACAAAAGAATTTACTTCAGGGTATTAAAATACCCGATGGTCAGGACGGGATTCGAACCCGGGACCCTATGGTCCAATGCCTAGGACGCTAGCCATTTCACCATCGGTCCGTGAGCCATAGACCTCTATTTCGACATGGAATCCGAACTTCGGAAATCTCACATCCATTGACGGGGAGGAGCTCATGCTATTAGCCGTAGTGTCTCAAGTTTCTTTGTAGCCAACATATTGTCATCGTTCCAATAGGATTTTCATTACAGAATAACTGGCAGGTCATATTTATTCTATATAAATAAACCACTCTGAGAACCTCTCTCTGCCTATGGTTGGTTGGAGCTCTTTCTATGTTCCTCGATGAACGATTTAATGCCAATTTCCGGACATTTAACAATGGGTAATTTTGCTCAGAGATGGGCCGTAAATGATTCCTTTTCATTAACAGTCTCCTCGAAAAGCCGCAGTGGAACTCAAAAAGGATGGTTTTGTCCCAGCTCACTCCTGACTTTGATTATGGTCCATGCATTTGTTACTTTATTCAGCAGCCAAGCAAAATACTTCCTCGTAGCCAGTGAATTACTTTTCTAGCAACTCCTGCGTCATTCTTTTGCAAATTTGAAAGGAAAATAAATCCGCAGAATTTGCAACAAATAATAAGTGATTTTGACCTTCACTGCACATAATTAGTCTTGCGCAGAATTGTACAAATAGTCACTTACATGTAGGAACGTAGTGAAGATGTGGACTAAGAGGAGACTTTAATGAGTGGGTGTCATAGGAACTTTATCCACAAAAGCGTTTTCCAGTGTGTACCATATATAGTATGTGCCCGACCACTAGTGCGTGCATATCTAATAGACACATTAAAGATTAAGGGAAGAACCATTTGTACCTCCATTAGTAAAATTTTCACTGTAGGCTTGACGCGTTAGAAGGTTACTGGAACAGAAAGTCCCGTCCCATTCTCTGTATTTCCATAGTCAGTGTAAGTTCAGTGAACTGTGTAGTACGCGCAGGATTGCGTATGATACAGGCGTTTTCGGTGATCTCGGGATACGTTTTTACGGCCGTTTCCACCAACGTCAACTATCTCCTAATTCATCATTAATGGTTATTTAAATTTGCACGAGCATTTCATCAAACATAAACGCTTGTTAACTTACCACTAATAAGGAATTACGGAAACTGCCAAATCTGACCACTTAATTCTCTTAAGCATCGTTAAAGTGGAAGGAAACAGTTGAACTGTACCTTGCAAATCTTGTAATGGCAGGCATTTTCTTTGGAATATACACTTAATGTTAGCTTTAACAATAGTTAACTCTTTGCTTTTTCTTCCTTTATTTTCGTGTTTTCTTTAGCTTCCATTTTTCGTAAACGCCATCAGAGACGTTCTCGTTTCCTGTTATCTCTGTTGAGATTTTCGAAGTGAAATGCCATGTCCTGTGGTTCGGATTCCACGTAAAAAGGAGGTCCCGTGGCTCATGATCTCAAGATTAACGGTCACGTTAAACTACAAGCTTCCTTCCTTTTTTGTTATCTCTGTGCATATTCTTATTCCTTTTGGAAGTCTGTTTCAGATGTGCAATTTCTTTGTAAGATTCCTCCACAGCACTCCATGCGGCAACTCGTTGAAGCCTTTGATTCCAGTCATTTCAAGAACTACAACTGCAAGTTCAACAACTTTGAAGTAGATGGCATCGTTGTCGATATCTACAATCTTCATGAAGATGTCAACTCCATTGTATCGAAACTGTATTATGTATAAGTATAATTTGTTTTTTGTAAATTGCCTACTCTGTATCTCTTCTTTTGTTTCACCCTCCCTTCCCCTCTCCGCTTTGGCTCTCTGAGCGTTTGAATTCCCTCGATCATTCTTCATCGTGTGCTTAGGAGTAACAGTTCGGCCCTCTTCCTAGAAGGCGCTCATCTTCTTCAACCATGTGATGAATTTTTAAACAGGCGCCATGTTTTAATCGTGTTATAACGGCTGGCCGGAAACATCATCTGTTCTACAATGCAAAGGTAAGTAACCATCTTAAGTGTTTTTAAACCAAATTTTATGGGTTTTAAATCATTCTGAAGGCTTAAAATGAACACTTTCGGCAGAATTTATATTTTCGCATACTTGTGCAATCTTCTAACTGCCCAATGAGGGACATTTCCTTGCTTTGCTTAAGCTAACTAAGCTTGCCATCGAAAGTTATGCAAAAGACCTAGTACTTCTTGTATGGAAATAGGGGGATACTTCTCTCCAGCGTGGAAATTTTGCTAAACTTATTGCTTTGAAAATCATGCTTTCTTCTTCGTGGGATTGTTCTACTGAATCATGAAACTGTACAAAGTTATTCTTCAATTGCATCGTGGGATTTCGCTTCTTGCCCCATTCTTTTTTTGTTGCCTTCAACTTGTGAAACTTCAACTCTGCCCAGTGACAAACTATACCGGCTACCACCTCAAAACTCTATAACGTCAAGTTACTGCTAACTTTCAACTCAGTACAAACTACATAAACTGCAATAGTGACAATTTACAAATGTCTAACAAAACTTTCAGTGTTACGAAAAGTGTTCGTGTGACTATCTTCCGCACCGCGTTCCGTTCAAAACGACAACATTGGCCAGACTTTAAATCTCCATTTCCTCCATTTCCATTATCCTTTACCAACAATGAAATTAGTAATTAATCTATGTATATTTTGTTTGTAACTTTGAGGCTTCACTAATGTGACCTCCCCAAATTGCGTGTATCACATCCTGTAATTACTGTATCAACTCAAATTGGTTATAAATCTACTTTTAATCTTCGCTCCTATTTGTCCTGCTTTGCTACGAAATTCTCATTTATATTTAATATTGTGCCTAAATAATCGCTATATTTTTTCAAGTAACTTTGAGGCGTCACTGAAGTGACCTATCTCTATTGTATATAACATATACGTATCTCTGTTTCAATATCTTATGGTTATAACCCATATTATAATCTTTATTCTTATTTCCTGCTACACCCAGGAATTTGAGTTTGTAACTTTACATTTGCTTAAAGCTCTTGTTCATTCGACATGAAAGCACTCTAGTCAAGAATTTGTAAAATAATTAATCTATTTAACCAAAAAATCTAAGCCCTTGTAAGGGATCTTGTTATTGGTGTTACAGGTCTCAGACCTCTTAATTGTACAACTTGTTCGAAATTCTATTATTGATGAGGCTTTTAAAGTTGCTATAAATCCCTGAGTTCAATTATATTTGCTCGAAGAGCTGTTAGGTATGGCCATCCTTTCCCCATCTTTTCTTGCATTACTTTCTGTATTTAAAGAAATAATCACGAGTACTGAATACTAAGTTTAATGCAGATTTATTCAATTGTTGTGTTTATGGCAAAATGTCTTCTAATACAGCTCATAAAGTTTACCTTAATTATCTCTTGTAAATTATTAAAGGTGAGTATAGCTTGCTGAGCCAGCTTCCTACTCTAGGCGAATTTTGCCTTGTCCTATAATTTACCTATGAATTGTAGTTTTGCCTAATATTAGGTTTGGTGTTCTTAACCCTTCTGAACTTTTTTAATCGGCATTCAGCCGGTTAAAAGTTTAGTCAAACTTAAACACAACAATTGTTTCTTTCGAGTAACTTCTACTAGTTACAATATTCTTACCAAAACCTTAGAGGGTTTTCTGGCTCTGTCTACATTAAGCGCAATCGGCCCCCCTCTGAGGGATCTATCCTCAGCGGGGAATGAAACTATCCCAGTTAAGTTAAACCTCTCCAGCATTTCAGAATGCTTCCTAAAACATTCCATTTTAGCAAGGAAAAGGAATAATTCATTTTCCTCTTGGTTGCATTTTTTCGCCAGTGAACTGTGTTCCCATATAATACCCGAATTCCTGCTCGGGAGGGAAAGTGCACTTAACGCCTGCTTGCCGGCAACCTCAGCTAGCTTTGCTCGCATCACTATACATGTTTATAAGTACTTAGTTGTACAAACTCTTGGTTGCTCTATGCATAAGCAAGACTGTGTTCGCTTTATTCGTTTCATTTGTCAAGTTTTTAGTAGTTTTCTCAAGTCCACCAATCCCGAAATCAAAAATTAAAAATCAAGGTTGGCATTTTCTTTCCCGACTTGTATTCACTAGTTTTTTATCACCTGAAAATAAAGGTTTTTTTGGGGGGAGGGGGGGGGGGTCGCTTTTCTTTTCCAAAAATCTGTTTCTATTCCCAAGCCCTTTCCTTTTTCATATCATCTTCCCTCCGGTAATGTTTAACCCTAGGCTTGACCTACCAATGGCGGAAAAATTGCTTTGTTTCTGAGTTTAACACGAACTTTCATCCATATGAGTATAACATATGCTTATGGGAATTAAATAATAAAAGAACATACCTGTTACTATTGCCATGAAAGAAGAATACGGAAATAAGAAAATAACATATCCGTAGTGGGAGTCGAACTCCTTTCAACTCTGCATGATGAACTCAGGAGTCTGCAACGCAACCACTTACGCTACGAAGACAACGGGGAAATTGTGTCCTATTTATCTAAACAAACAATGTATACACACAACTGCCCGTTCTCCTAAATACTTTGTTCACATCATTTTAAGCTTTTGCCAGGAATAAGATCATCTGTATTTCCCTTCCTTTATCATTATGTTCCAGAAAAGCTCAAGGAAGCATCGCTACACGCTTTTTGATCTGTCCGCCATTGCTCTCAATGGTGATACCTCGTCTACGCATGGACGAGAGCCGTAAAGAGTACTCGTATATAAGTAATTCGGGACCTATATGACCTCGTGAAATGCATCAACGATAATCATGCATTAATTATTGTTGTTTTAAGGGGCGGAAACACGAGGTCATCTGCCAATCATGAATTAACTCTCCTTTTTAAGTTAAATATGAATTAACCAACTAATCGTTAATCAAGAGTTGGTGAAAACGGCCCTTAGACTGTAGGCCAAAATGGCAGGACAGCGGTAGGCCACGGCCTTTCACGTCCTGTAATGCCACGGGGTTGGGTTTTTGTAGTTGTGAGTGTAGCTGTAATTATTAGAGTTGGAATTTGGGCAGGTACCAACAGATTTGAAGTAGGGTAATGTGCCCAAAATTATCATGAAGATGCACTTGTCGAATCCGAAAAACAGCTGGATCGTAGAATATTCAAGGTCCCCGGCTAGAAAAACCAGTAAATCCTACCGACAAGTACTACATGATCGGTGCATCCTTTTTTCGACTGTGTTATGGACTACTCTACTGGGAAAAACAATCAAACTACTAGGGAGAGTGAGAAACGTTCCCGGGGCGCAACGGGATAGGAAAAGGCGCAGCCTTAAACCAGACATCGATTTCCATAACAAAATGTTACTGTAACTACAGAAGTTTAAATTCCTTTCTATATAAATGAACGGAAATAAATGTATTAATCTAAGACGAAATACAAATAAAATAAAATAAAATAAAATAAAATGAAATAAAACACTCTTGCAATATAGTTAAAACATAGTCATAAATAACTCGGCTATCGTAGAAAATTAAAAATATATCAAGACTTGACTCTCGTCAAACTGCAAAATTAAATACCACCACTACCTGCTGTTCGGAATTTCCGAATAAAACATATAATAATAATGAAGAATGATGAAGATCAGGTGGGTAGATAGGGTAAAAACGAAGAGGTATTAAGACGAGTGGGAGAGGAGAGATGTTTCTGGCGACTGCTAATGAAGAGAATAGAAAGGTTAGTAGGACACATACTAAGACACCCAGAAATAGCAAGCTTAGTTATGGAAGAAAGGGTTGAAGACAAGATCTGTAGGGGTAGACAAAGGTTAGAATATGTTAAACAGATTGCCTCGGATGTAGGGTGTGGTAGCCATGTAGAGATGAAACGATTAGCTCAGGATAGGGAGGCATGGAGGGCTGCATCAAACCAGTCAAAAGACTGAAGACTCAAACAACAACAATAATATAGAAATTTAAACTATCCGAAATACGGTTTATCATTAGCTTTACAATGATATAGTTACTCTATACACATAAACTCCATTAAAATTAACATAGAGCATAAAATATTGAAATCTTTCAATACCAATCTCAAAATTCGGGGTCTGTACTTTCAAAAAATCAAACCAAACCTGTCTCTTGAAGCATTGATAAAAATTACAGCTGCCATATTTTGGACACATTATGAGACGCTCTGGTTCATTGGGAAAGACAATTATGCTTGGAAAGGTGGAAGGGTCTCGGAGACGAGGCCGGCCAGCATTGAGATGGATCGACTCCATCAAATCCAACATGAATATGTCAGTGAAGTATCTGAAGTATATGGCTGAAGACCGAATCATATGGAGACAGTACATTCATGCAGTCGCTAAGAGTCGACGCCGACTTGATGGCACTTGATCATCTTCATCATCCTCGCCACGGTGGGTGTGTGGTTATAGTGTGGGACTTCCAACTGCAAGCTTTCAGGTTCGCTCCTGGCCATGATAAGTGATTATTGAAAGGCGACAAAAATCACGATACTCATGACATACGTTTTTGGCATGTTAAAGAACCCATTTGAATTCAGTGGGCCGTTTTCATAATGGCAAAAATAATCTCGGGATTTTCCGCCAACACAAAGTTCCTCATTTCTCTACTAGCGTCAAGGAGCTCCTTGACATTCATAGCGCTCCAAGGAGCATTAAATTCGACACGCAAGCTGCCCTCTGGGTGTCAATTAACAAAGCTCGCACCCGGCTCTAGAGGCCATACGATATTATTATTATTATTATCATTATCATCATCTCTTTCCGGCATTCATCTGTAGGGACTGTGGAAAAAACAGCGAAAAATCAAACTCAAGATAATCACTGTCCACGCCGAGATTTGAACCTCCGATATCCTGGCTTGGTGCAACCACCCATTGTGGTTGCGACGCTCGTTAATCCTCCTCCCTGTGCCTAACGAGGATGAGTGTGCCCCATTCCAGCCCTCAGATGTGAATTAAATTTCTTGGCAAGGACATGAATCGAATCCTTGCCTCTGGGAAGACAGCCAAGGATGCTCGATATCATGTAAGCCATTAAGGTTGATGATGATAATTGTTGCTTTTAAGGGGCCTAACATCTAGATTATCGGCCCCTAATGGTGTGGGTGATAACGAAAGATGAGACGACAATGAAAAACAAGAAGTTCCGTGACGAACTAAAGAGCCTACTTTTTCATGCCAATGATTATTCTACAGTATATGGACCAATCTAGAATAGTGACGAAATTAAGTCGGTAATATCGCAATGTCCAATTAGTTCGAAATATTCCTGGTATAATGTAGCCTAATAGAGCACTACATTTGGCAGCCCTGGTGACTGAATATATTCTTAGTTCCATCTCTTAAGGTACAGAATACAAAATTTGGTTGAAGTCCAATGGACGATACATGCAGTTAGACATTGGATCTATCAGCACGCGTAAAAGCATGTTGGCAACAATGTCACGCGTGTGCTGGTTAGAAATAATCGGAAATATTATGATATCTTGTTTTGCCAATTTTGGATGAAATCCATTTGTTAGTATAGAAGTTACATGTATTTTAAAATTGGACCTATCAGCAAGCATAGAATCATGTTGGCAGCACTGACTTATATTAATTACTCCAAATTAATCTAGAGTGTCAGGTACTATACGTGTGCATAGTTTAAAGCTGTCGGCTTACATACTTTCAGATATATTGGTATTTGGATGAAAAAAATAGATAGAGCAATTATTAACAGTTGGCAGCCCTGGTGGCTCTTAAGAATACACTCAGTTATATCTGTTTATGTACACGTATTACATACAAAATTTGGTTGAAATCCAATTGATAGTGTAGAAGTTATATGCATTTAAAAATCGGACTTATCAGAAGGCTTAAAATTATTTTGGCAACACTGTCATGCATGGCCTCCTGGAAATTAAACTGAAATAGTATTATCTACATGTGTGCCAATTTTGGAATAGCTCCCATGCATACCTTCCATGATATCCAACATGGAGTTCAAATTTCTATTGCGTTTTTTTCAGCAGTTGGTAGCACTGACAACATTTTCAAATATGGGCTTGAGATATTCCCGTATACATCTTTACTCATACTAAATTTGGTTTCGATTGCTGCAGCTGTTTAGGAGTTGATATGGGGGGACACACACAGCCAGCCAGACAGACAGAATGACTGACAGACAGACACACATATCCCCGGATCGATCTCATAAGTCTACTTTTTCTCATATTTGCAAAATGTGAAAAGTAGGCTAATAAAACCAATACTAACTACAGACTTGCAGACTAGAAGAAGAAATAGTAAACAAAGAAAGGATAAGGCAAATAAAGGACAGGAAGAAAAGAAATGCTCTCAACCCTCGAAGAATGAGGATTGAGGGACTTTGTAGGAATGAGGACAGATAAGAAAGGGAATGAGGAGGGGGCCCACCCCAAGGGCAGAGGGAAAAGGGGACAAAACGGAACCAGCTCAGGAATCCCTCGGAATCGCTAATTCCCGAACTCACCAGCCGTGAGCCCCTGAGGGTGTAGCATTATGGGTACACCAGACGTGGTGGGGCCTCCTTGAGGGCCTTGAACAGAAGGCAGGAGATAACATGAAAAGAAAAAGAAGGCTGACCCCACGCAGAAGGAGGGTATCAGGAAAGATGAGACAAGGGCCAATTAAGGTAGGAAATTGAGACTCCCTAAGCCTCGGATACCCTAATACCGTCGGGGTCGGAAAACAACAAGAGTTGACCAAGTGAGGTCGACAGGAAAGGAGACTGAGAGGAGCTTGGCACAAGTAAGTTGAAGCAATGCCGAACTCGGCTGAGGTCCCGTGGTCGCCAAACCACGTCCCACTAGATGTGAGCCCCTGGGGGAAAGCCATTAAGGAAGAGCGTGAAATGGGGCCGAGCTGGGTGTGGTTGTCTGGCAGTACGCGGAATGTTTGCGGAGCAGGTTGGAAATTGACCCGTGGCGGTTCAATTGCTCCAAATGGCTAGGTTAATGAGACGCACGCCGCCCCTAGTGCGCCTGTCAATCTTCCAGAGCACGCTTATCTGCATACAATAAGCACTCGGCGAGACGACCCGAGCCAATCAAGCCGAACGAAGATGTTCTCAGTAACGAAATGTATGTTATAGTCGCCAGGGCACGTTCTTATGTTCATATTGCTGGTACTTATGTCAGTCATATTACAAGTTCCGTATAGGGACCTGAAAACATCGCATTTGCGATAAATGCGAATTTTTAAATTTCGTACAGAATCCAAGCCTACGTTAATTTTAATGTAAAAAAAATCCATTTTTACGCATAAATCAAAGTGCGAAAAGATGCGAATTGTGGCCCAAAATGCGAAAATACCAAATAAGTGCGATTTTATAGCGAAATTACTTTAAATCTGCTAATTTATTTGCGAATTTGTTTATTAAACAAAAGAAAATGTTCAGTAGTTGGCCTAATCGCTCGCTAGCGATACCTCATCTCGGACTCGCAGTGTGCAACGCATATTGGTCGATATAGCAATCGATTTCTGTATCGATACGAACTTTCGACTATCTATAACTTATTCAGACAGCTGACGAACGAAACTCGTTTGTGTACTTGGCGCATCGTGGCGACTGGTGGTTTGTCGAACACGTGGACTTCGCTAAACGGAAAATTTTGTGGCTTGCAGCTTGAATAGTAACCTCATTCTTTTTGTAACCTTCAAGCACTTCAAGGTTCAAAGTATTTTTCTAGAACAGGGAAGTACTGCTGTAACTGCTCAAGACAGAGCACAGCAGTACGCTAATCATGGCTTTTATTGTTCCGACTCTGCAACAGTATTTTGCAAATATTGTAACTGCCGTGTTGGGTGGGAGAAGAAGGACAATATTCAGAAACATATTACATCTGTAAAACATGTTGCGAAGCGACGAGAATGCGCAACAGTTTCTGAACCCAAACAAACCTCAGTTATTGAAAGATTACAGGGTGCCAAACGACGGAAGCATGACAAGGATTACTTCGCAAAATGAACTGTTGAAGTATTTGCTAAAGCAAATATTTCCTTGTAAAAGCTTAAAAATGAAACTGTAAGAGCGTGGATTGCTGAATTTTCAAGTCAAGGGGAGCTGCCTAACGAGAGAACTCTCCGCGAAAAATATTTGCCTGTTAAGTACGGTTTTAATAAATACATTTGCATTTTGGTCCTCTCTTGCTCATATAACCTATACAAATCAAAGCTAATCCAACTTCTGTAGAGGCTAAGCTTACAGCCAGTGCTTCCATTACCTTTCCAAGACATACCTTAACCTATAAAATTGTGAAGGTAATCCAACTTCATACTATAATACCTAACAGAACCCGTTCATCTATTTTACTATAGGAGAAGCTAATGTGATAATTCTGTTATTTGGTTTGAGCCATGTCCATCATAGCCTCTAAAAAATGAAATAAAATAAATTTCACTGGATTCCTATGGCTAACACAAATCGTCTTTTATTTTCAGAAGTTGCAGCTGATCACAAGAAATCAACAACTGAAGCTGTAGTTGGGAATAAAATTAACATTTTATGTGATGAAACCACATACAGAATGGGTCGCTGTGTTTTTGTTGTACTGTTCCAAGTGCCAACAGCAATTGAGGAGAAATTATTTGTTGCTGGAGTGAAATACCTCGAATCCGGAAATGCTACAAACTGTTCCCGTGCTGTGTTAGATTAATTGCGTGATCACAGTGTGCAATATGATGACGTGAAAGTATTTGTAAGTGACAGTGCTCCATATATGACTCGTTGTTATGAAGCACTGAAGATCATCATTGGGGATCATTTGGTCCATGTGCAGTGTTGGGCACACAAACTTTGCCTTGTTGGTAATTGTTGGACAGCAGCTATGTCCGATTTAAATCAGGTTGTAACAATGGTCAAGTCGGCCTTTCTAAACGCAAGGAAGCGCAAATATAACTACTTGCACTTTCTGAAGTCAAACAAGTAGTTCCGTGAAGAACTATACAGCCTATTTTCATATATCCTGCTCATGTTAATTGTCTCTATCAACATACAAAATTTCAGTTTAATTGCTGTAACAGATTCTTAGATATTGAGAACCGTCTAAATATTTCATATGGTCGCCAGGATGGATTTTTATTTTTGTACTATTACATTAAGATTATTGTGTACGCGTGGTATTCAAACTTCAATCGCATGATTAGAACACAAGAAGTAAAAACGAGATTTTAAAAGTACGCACACCAGCCATCTTGTGATTATGCAAACAATTGAAATAAATTACATGCCAGTGGATCAACATTTGTATAAGCATTTAACGTGCAACGTTTCACGGCACTCGGATAGTTAATTCGCGAGAAACGTCCATTTAAATATTTATACTTCGCGTCGCCACCATGTTGGATTTGTGCTCACCAGGTTACTGAAAGTCCAATAGGTGAACATATGTTAATAGTCTCTATGAATATGAAAAAATTCAGTTTGGTTGCTGTAAAAGATTCATAGATATTGAGAACCGTCTAAATATTTCGGAACCTCGCCATTTAGCATTGTTATATGTATAGGCCATAGAGTTATGTACCATTCAAGGACAATTATTGCCTAGCTTCATTATTCAAACTTTCACTTCGATCGCATGATTACGACACAAGAATATAAACTTAATTTTAAAATTTCGCACAGCCGCCATCTTGAGGTTATGTAAACAATTGAATTAAATTAGATGGCAGTGCATTACAATCTGCAAAATTATTTACTGTACCAAATTTCACTGCGCTCAGAGAGTTAAATCACGAGAAAAGTCTATTAAAATATTTCAAATTCGCTAGGTCGCCATGTTCGTTTTGTACTTGTCAGGTTTATGAAATATACACAGGTAAACTTGTATCAGTACCCTTTATCACCGTACAAAATTGCATGATGATATCTGTAATAGTTTCGGAGTTATAGATTGTCAGTGAAATATTTCGCACAGCCGCCATTTTGAGGTTACGTATACAATTGAACTAAATTAGACTCCAGTATATTACAATGTGTATAAACATTTGCTGTACCAAGTTTCATTACGTTTGGATAGTTAAATCGCGAGAAATGTCTATTTAAAAGTCTCAATTTCGCTTGACCGCCATGTTGGTTTTGTAGTCACCAGGTTTTTGAAAGTCTCATAGGTGAACTTCCAGTAGTGCCCTTTATCACCGTACACAATTTCAGGGCGATATCGGTAATAGTCTCGGAGATATTGAATGCTAGTGAAATATTTCGCACAGCCGCCATGTTGGATTGGTGAGACGTAACAAAATTTGAAGGGCAAGGTCGAGGTCGCCGGGAATAGTGCTATGAACTTACCGAGTTTCATTGAAATCGCTCCAGCCGTTTAGATTTTATTAGGGGCACACACACACACACCTCTCTCACACACACACACACGCGCGCGCACACACACACGGACAAAAGGTGATCTCATAAGCCTATTTTTTCAAAATTGAAAATAGGCTAAAAAATGGGGACTTAAAGGCAGCAAAACGTTTTCCATCGCCGGTACTTACTCGATGGAACAGCTGGTTTGAAGCTGTTTTTTTACTTAGCGAGTTATTTTCATGATGATGTGAGTTTTTTTTAAGCTACCTGACATGAAAGATGTTAGTAACAGTGGTGTTACATTTCTGCGAGGCTTGACAGATAGAGATGTAGATAGGATTTATTCTGAAATAATTTTTGTGAAAGAGCATGCTAGTGAACTTGTTGAACTTCTCACTCTGCTTGAGGGGTCCCAGTATCCAACCTCACATTTGCTTTATCCCAAACTTGAAAACTTAGATGCTAATTTTGGTGCAATAATTCAAGGCCATTATTCTGAAGCGACAGATAATGCCTTAGCTAAACTCACAGCCTTAGAATGTGCTACAAGGAAAGATTTGTTTGTAAAAGTAGCTCAGTCTGCTAGAAGCAAGCTTGCTAGATTAACAGCAAGTGATTCCAATCGCAAAAACTTTGAAGCCATAGCACAGATATTTTATCCTAGGCACGTGGTATTGAACAATGACAAGGAAACCGATATTCAAAAACTTCTGGGCTTTACAAACATCCCATGTCATGAAATAAGGGAGGGCTATGATTCTTTCAAGAATATTATTGAATCGCAGTTAAAACAAAATGAGGAGTGTGAAGTAGTTCGTGCCTTGACTGCTGTTCAATATGAACATGAGCATTTTGCCTAGAGTTCTTTAGATCTATTGTGGACACCAACAAACAATGTGGACAGTGAGCGTGTTTTGTCGCACTACAATACAATTGTTACAGACAGAAGGTGTAACTTGAAAGAGTGCAACGCAGAGTTATTTACAATGCTTTCATTTGAACACTAAATTGTATCTCAAGTGTCGCCAATAAAGTCATATAGTCCGCAAAAATCCGGAAAAAATAGGTGATAATTTTCCAAAAATAGATGCTAAATAGGGAAAAAATAAATGCTAATTTAAAGGAAAATAGATGCTAAAATTTCAGGTCCCTACGTATTACCTAATCCGTTCCTGAATTTTTATGGTTCCCCCAGGGGCTCACGACTAGTGGGACGTGGGTTGGGAACCACGGGGCCCCAGCTGAGTCCGGCATTGCTTCCACTTTCTTGTGCCGGGCTCCTCTCTGTCACCTTTTCTTTCAGCCTCCCTTGGTCAACTCTTGTTTCCTTCTGACCCCGGCGGTATTAGGGGATCCGAGGCCTAGGGAGTCTTTCACTTTCCCGCCTTAGTTGGCCCTTCTCTAATCTTTCCTGATATCCTCGTTCTTAGGGGGGTTCAGCCTTATTTTTCATTTCATGATATCTCCTGCCTCCTGCACGTAGCCTCCGTGGCTTAGACGGCAGCACGCCGACCTCTCACCGCTGGGTCCGTGGTTCAAATCCCGGTCACTCCATGTGAGATCAGTGCTGGACAGAATGGAGGCAGACAGGTTTTTCTACGGGTACTCCGGTTTTCCCTGTCACAATTTCATTCCAGCAACACTCTCCACTATCATTTCATTTAATCTGTCATTCATTTAATCATTGCCCCAGAGGAGTGCGTCAGGCCTCGGCAGCCAGCACAGTTTCTATCCTCGCCGCTAGATGGGGGCTTCATTCATTCCCTTCCTGACCCGGTCGGAGACTGGAAGCAGGCTGTGGATTTTCATTTTCCTGCCTTCTGCACAAGGCCCTAAAGGAGGCAGGGTGTGTGTAGCCCCACCACTTCTGGTGCACCCTGGATAATGCTACACCCTCAAGGGCTCACGACTGGTGAGTTCTGGATTTGGCAACCCAGAGGGATTCCTGAGCTGGGTCAAGTTTTTTCCCCTTTTTCCATTGCATTTGGGGTGGTCCCTCTCCTCTTCCCCTTTCCTCTCTGCCTTTCTCGGTTCTCCTGCCTTCCTAGTCCCTCAATTCTCATTCTTCGAGGATTGAGGGCATTTCCTTTCCTGCTGTCTTGTATTTACATTCTTCTCCTTTTTGTTTACCATTTCCTCTTCTAGTTTGTAAGAGAGTAGTTAGTTTTAGTTGTTGGTTTCAGTTGATCATCTTTCATTTCCACCATCACCCAAACCATTAGGGACAGATAATCTTGATGTTAGGTTCCTTTAAACAATCATTATAATCATCATCAAAGTATCACAAAATGATAGGAGCAGTACAACGGAGAGGAGCACTGAGGATGTCATGTGCATATCGCACTGTTTCAGAGCCTGCTGTTCTAGTGGTAGCCGGAGTAGCACTAATTGATTTACTTGCCTTAGAGCGTCAGGAAGTTTGGCGCACCAAAGGAGAACTGGGCTTACACTAGGCAAAGACGTCTGCACACAACCATTGTATGGAACGATGACAACAGAAATGGGATGATGAGACACGAGGTCGATGGACAAAGAAAGTTAATCCGCGTCTGGCTGACTGGGTTGATCGTCACCACGGAGAGGTCAATTATTATCTGACACAGTTCCTAACAGGCCATGGGTATTTTCGGAGATTCCGGCATCACATAGGCGTGGCTAATAGTCCTTTGTGTCATTATTGTAATGAAGAGGATGATGCGCTCCAAACATTCTTTGTGTGTGAAAGTTGGTCAACACATAGAAGAGAACTGCAAGCTTCTCTAGGGGTAATCACGCCGGACAACATCCTACAGATGATGCTCCGAAATGATCAAACATGGAATCAGACAGCTATTTACATAGAATGTGTCCTGCGCCAGAAGAAAAGGGAAATGGACGCGTACGAAAATCCATAAGAAAAGTGAAGGAAGAAGAAGTCTGAAAGGCTAAGTAGCACGACATCACCCTGAAGTAATGCGAGAGCGGTTCCGGGGTGATGAACGCATCGTGGGAAAAGGGATGTGATTTTTAGTGGGTAAGAATCCCACACTACTGTGGAGTGCGGACCCTTCACAAGTGTCTTTTAAAGATTTTCCACAGTCCCTCGTAAAAAATCATCATCATCATGTTTGTTTGTTTTAATTTTATTAATACAGCCAATGGCCAGGATGGTCAGGGAAGGGATTATGGAAAGAAATCGGCCGTGGACCTGTTGAAAGGAACCATCCAGATGGTGAAAATGGGAATCCCCTAAAATCATTTTCATTGGAATTCGAACCGATGCTCTTCTGATGACAGCGAGGCATAAGGTAGCGCCGGCACTATACTGGCTCATTCCAATGACATAAATTGTTGTTTCAGCGCCTTCGCTGGCGTTAAAATCCCTCAGTATGTCTTCCTTCGGAGGAAAAGCCGGTGGTCTCATGCCATAGATTTATGGCATGAAAAAGAACCTTTCACGAACTACACTTGTGGAAGCAAAAATGTGTACGTTAGTTTGATAATGCTATATTAATTCCAACGTTCGCCACCAGGTTCTGAATCCAATGGCATTTAGTAGCCACGTCCGCAGCTAGGTGTCGTGGACGGTAGCATTTGGCAGCAGAAGTAGGAACTACCTGAAAAAATTGATCGTCTGCAGTCCTTTTACCTGAATCACAGATAACACACACACTAATACAGCAATCACAATTAACACTGGTTAACAGACAAATTCTACACACACCCAAATTACACGGGGCTACATGACCGCGTAGTCGCCGCCCCTAAACTAAGGAACGAACCAACCAGAATCCTGTCGCCAAATGATATTTTTTCTAAAACTCCTGACGCTTCATAGCTAAGACACACCATGAGTCTTAGAAAAAGCTTAATGAAATACCACTATGACAATGAATCTTAAGTCGTTAAGAAGTCTGACGCAGAGATGGGTGACGCCACTTATCCACAATAACTCTTGACTACTCTCGATCTCAGCGGTAGTGTTTTCGACACCACTCACCACAATTACTGTCCAAATAAGGCGCACTGTTTGCCCAGGACATGAATGAAATTCCTCTAGCAGAAGAAGGTTCAAGTGTGGAGAGCTTTCAGCCCGAACACGCAACCAAGTGCCTGGCCGGTACTTGTCGTGAGGAAGAGCTTGTCTTAGGCCCTTCATTATTTTCCACGCACAACCCACGGTCCATTAGCAGCACGACTTCCAACGATTTGTACATTCCTCCACATACGCTTAAGAGATGAGTGATTTCAGAGAAAACATTGAACAATCCGTTATGATTTAATGTAATGACTAGGGACTGGACATATTTGCAATAAAAACTAGAAATATATGCTCTAGAAATGTAGAAAATCTGCATTAAAATTGAAGAATATGCACTTGACAATAAGCCAAGTCGCCTCCGTAGCGTTGCGGTCAGCATGGTTAGCTGCCGCCCTGGAGTTCCTGGGTTCGAATTCCGGCTCTGCCACGAAATTTGAAAAGTGGTATGAGGACTGGAACGGGGTCTACTCAGCCTCGGGTGGTCCAAACGAGTAGAGGGGGTTATATTCCCACCTCAGCCATCCTCGAAGTGGTTTTTACGTGGTTTCCCACTACGTCTTCGGGCAAATGTCAGGATGGTATGTACTGTAAGGCAACGGCCGCCTCCTTCCCTCTTCCTTGCCAATCCATCCCAATCTTCCCTTCCCTCCCCATCCCTCTTGAGGCCCCTGTTCGCTTTGCAGGTGAGGCCGCCTGGTTGAAGTGCTGATCACACCTCCCCTGTGGTATCCATTCCGACCATGTTCTCAGCTCTAGGACACTGCCTGGAAAGGCGGTAGTGGTGAGTTCCCTCGCTGAGTCCGTGGGAACCACCAAACTGGAGGGTAAAATTGACTAAAAAAAAAAACCAATACGCCAATCTTATTCACTCTTCTTTCTGTTTCTTCTTTTGTTATAAGTAGTAGTTGTTGTTAATGATTCATTTACGGGCATTGCAACATCTTGGTCATGTAGCCCCGTGTACTTGGGTATGTGTGTGCGATTTGTCTGATCCTGCCTTATTGTGATGGTGTATTAGTGTGTGTATTTGTAATTCCGATGAGCATTGGGAAGGAAACGGCCGTGGCCTTAATTTTGAACCCATCCCGGCATTTGTATGGAGAAGAAGTGAGAAACCACGAAAAAACACTTCCAGGATGGCTGAGGTGGGAATCTAACCCGTCTCTTCTCAGTATTGCCTCACGACGCTGAGTGTACACCATTCCAACCCTCACTTACTTCACTTAATTCCAGCCGCTCCTTCCGGAGCATAGGGCCTTGGCGAAATATCTCCACGCAGTACGGTTCCTGGCCATTCTCTTCACTTGACTCCAGTTCTTGTCCACCTCTGCAATTTCATTTTCGATCGTCCTCTTCCACGTCTTCTTAGGTCAACCTCGCTTCCTGGCGCCTTGCGGATTCCAGTCTAGCGCCGCCCTCTCAATAGCTCCGTCCGGCTTCCTTAGTGTGTGACCAATCCAGCGCCATTTCCTCTCCTTGATCTGGATGCTAATCGGTTGTTGATTGGTGATGGTCCAAAGATCTTCATTTGAGATTATGTCCGGCCACCTCACATTCATGATGCGACGCAGACATCTGTTAATGAACACCTGTAGCTGGTTGTTGATCGGTTTTGTGACTTTCCATGTTTCACAGCCGTAGAGAAGAATCGACTTTACGTTGCTATTGAAAAGGCGGAGCTTGGTCTTCCTGGAAATGTTTCTATTTCTCCAGATAGGGTAGAGCTGGACAAAGGCACCATTTGCCTTCCTGATACGGCTTCGAACATCTTCCTCTGCTCCCCCATCATTTGTGACTATACTTCCAAGGTAGAGGAAGGACTCAACTCGCTCAATGTCCTTTCCGTTGACTGTCAAACTAGTCGTGATGTCAGAATTTATCCTCATCTCTTTGGTCTTGTTGGTGTTGATCATCAGTCCTGCACGTTCTGCTTCTCTCTGCAACCTCCCCAGCTTATCTTGTGCCATAAGACAAATGTCGTCTGCGAAATCCAGATCTTCAAGCCTGTCATTTATACCCCATTGAATACCCCTCTTCCGTCCTCCCATTACATTCTTCATCACACTATCCAGGACCAACAGGAACAGAGTGGGGGAAAGGACACACCCCTGTCTCACTCCGGAACTGACCTTTATCTTTTCTGTTAATTTGCCTTCGTGAAGAACCTGGCACTCATACCCTTCGTACATCTCTTCCATGATTCTGATGATCATTGTTGGAATTTTATATTCCTCGAGGGTCTTCCACATGATTCTTTGATTTACGGAGTCGAAGGCTTTCTCGAAGTCAACAAATGTGAGGTAAAGGGTATTCCGCCACTCCACACTCTGCTCCAGGATGATTCGGAGGGTGTTGATGAGATCCACACAGCTGCGATGTTGTCGAAATCCAGCCTGTTCCTTCCGAAGGCTTTTTTCTACGCAGTCTTTTATACGATTCAGGATGACTCTCGCCAGCACTTTGCTTGGAATGGACAGCAAGGTGATACCCCTCCAGTTGTTACAGTTTGTGGTGTCCCCTTTCTTCGGCAACTTGACTATCAACCCCTTCTTCCAGTCGGTTGGTATTTTCTCCTCCTTCCAGATCTTCTCCAACAGCGGGTGCAGCAGATCGATCGTAATATCCAGGTCTGCTTTCAGTACTTCCACTGGGATATTAGCCAGACCTGGTGCCTTCCCGCATTTCATCTGCTTCAACGCTGTCCGTATTTCTCCCCGAGTTGGGGAGTCGAGGCTGATGCTTGGGTCACTTTCTGCTTCCTCTTCATCTTCTCCTCGCTGCTTATTTTCAGGTCCTCTATCTCTATTATGAACCTCCGCAAAGTGTTCTCTCCATCTTGTCAGCTGCTGTTCACACGTCGTGAGGATCTCGCCCGTCTTGCTCTTCACAGGCCTAGTTTTACTAAAACCTTTCTTCGAAAGCATCTTTGTATTGCCATAGAGCTCCTTAACGTCCCCCCTTCTTGCCGCTTCTTCTGCTTTCTCCGCCTGCTCATCAATCCACCTCCTATGATCCTTCCGTACACTCCTCTTTACCTCCCTGTTTGCTGTTGAATACTTTGCTTGTGTAAGAGCCTTCTGCTGCCTAGTCTTGCAGGTGTTGAGCTTGGCCTTAATCTCCTTCCTATAATTTATCTTGTCCCAGGTCTGAGCGGATATCCATTCTTTTCGCAGTTAGTTCTTGTACCCGAGCTGCATCTCACTGGTTTCCACGAAGATATTCTTTACCTCGCTCCACACAGTCTCCACGTCCTTCTCTGTCTCGGAGTCCAACACCTGGAATTTATTTCTGAGCTCCAGTTTAAATTGGTCCAATCTCTGCTGGTTCTTAAGCTTGCCCACATCAAACTTGTTGTGCCGAGTGTTAAACTTTCGGCGGACTGCGACGATCTTCATGTGGAAGTTGGCAACCACAAGATGATGGTCACTACCAACGTCCGCTCCTCTCTTGTTCCTAACATCTTCCAAGCTTCTTCTGAACCTCCTACTCACCGCGATGTGATCAATTTGATTTTCTGTGACTTTATCAGGAGACACCCAGGTGATCTTGTGGCACCGCCTATGAGGAAATACCGTGCCACCCATCACCAAATCCTGACTGGCGCAATATTCCGTAAATTTCTCCCCATTGTCATTCATCTCACCAAGGCCATGTTTACCCATGATCTGCTCCAACCCCTTATTGTTTCAGCCCACCTTCGCGTTGAAGTCTCCCATAACAATGAGAATGTCCTTCCTACTTGTTTGTCTTGTGACAACTCGCAGAATTTGGTAGAATTCTTCCTTCTTCTCTGGCTCCGATTATTCTGTAGGCGCATAGCATTGGATGATGATCACATTCCTGATCTTTGTCTTGAACCTAGCAAATATGAGCCTACTAGAAATTGGCTTCCACTCCATAAGGCTTCTCTTTGCATTTCTGTTGAGCAGCAACCCCACTCCATCCCCGTGTTCTTCATCATCGCCCCCAGAATAGAGAAATGTAATTCCATCTGTTGTCTGTATTTCACCAAATCCTGGCCACCTCACTTCACTCAATCCTAGGATATCCAGCCCATCGTTCTTCATCTCCCGTGTCACTTGTTTAAGTCTGGTTTTCTCCATCAAGGTCCTCACATTCCAGAAACCGATTTTCGTAGTCCTCTTCATGCCAAAAGTCGTCATCAGGTTATCCGTCCGGTTTTGTAATTTCGCTTCAGTTTCCGTAATAAGTTTATTTAAGAGGAGCGAGTGATTAACCCACTGCCTCCGAGTGCCTTGGAGGGGCTGCCACCTTAAGCCTGAGGCACCAGGCTGATTTTCTGTCAGGGTTTCTTCCCTTAGCCTTTGAAGAACCAACTCCAAACTACAAGGCAGCAGTTGTTTCACCAGAGCCACGTTAGCCGTAATTTCTTCAGGGTTCCTGTAGGGCCTTCACAGCTACCGTAGCGGTCTTGAGGCACACAAAGTCCCCACTGTACTTCACCCCTACAGGCAATCCCCTACTTAATTACGTTGCCCATCTCCCACGACGAGGACGAGGGGTTGGATTTGTGGGAGACATTCCAACCCTCAGACCACAATTAAATTTTTATCAGAGCCGGAAATCGAAACCGGGCCTCCTCGGTGACAGCTAAGAATGCTAGCCACTACGCAGCGAGGCGGGCTGTTACGAGTAGTGTCTGGCAGACGAATATCTTAAATGGAGGGAATTATTTCACAGCAAATCGTATATTGGAAATCATTAGCTCTATAAATTGGCGATCTAGTATTTATTTTATTTATCCTTATTAGGGTGAGCTACAAGTTCCGTTCAATTTCAAGTAGTTCCAACTTTCGCTACCAGATATCAATGATACCTAGTGGTGAACGTTAGAACTTTGATAGAGCGTTCTGACGAAAACTAACCTACAATTTAGCTTTACACAAGTTTTGTCTGTGAAAGGATCTTTTACATTCCATAAGTCTATGACATGGAACCACCGGCTTTATTTCCCCTCCGAAGGAAGGCATACTGAAGGATTTTAACGCTCTTAAAATATCCGACGACCTCGGCCGAGTTTGAACCCGCTATGTTGGACACAGCAGTTCAGCATGCTACCGACTACACCACCGAAGCTGCTTGGCGATCTAGTAAGGATGCCATGAAAAGCACATTCTCCTCATCGGGATACGGGATATCTATAAATTGTTCAAGGTTCTGTGAACCTATTAACAATAATGTATTTGGTTCTACAGTGCGTCAGGGAACGTTCTCCGCAGTGCCTAGGCACTGCTACGTTAGGTGTCAGACCTTTCGCTCACTCACCCTGGCTGTCTTCTCCAAGGTCGACAGGATATCAGAACACACGTGTGAGCAGTGCTGTGCTGTGCTGTGTCAACTTAACCCAGGCGTTCACCTAACGTAGCAGTGCCTAGGCACTGCGGAGAACATTCCCTGACACCCTATATTTAGTTTTACCATAATCATTTGACCACCAGTGTATTTTCAAAAAAAAAAAAAACCTGCCACTATACAGCCCATGTCGGGCTAAGGCCGACCAAGCGACCGCTGCCCAGCCATTTGGCCTGCAGATATTGGGGTGACCCGTGATCATCGCGTCGAGTCCCCTCAGCCGTTAATCTTGGTATTCGTGATCGGGGCGCTGTCTCACTGTCAGACAGCTACACAATTATCCTCACGAGGCTGAGGGCACTTCGTTCCAACCCTCACGTCAGTTTTTTTTAATCCCTGACGGAGCCGGGGATCGAACCCGGGGCCT
Source organism: Meconema thalassinum (assembly GCA_946902985.2). Lineage (NCBI taxonomy): Eukaryota > Metazoa > Arthropoda > Insecta > Orthoptera > Tettigoniidae > Meconema > Meconema thalassinum. The sequence continues at coordinate 68,279,301 of OX336392.1, read as the reverse complement.
CCAGGTGAGAGGCAGGCGCGCTACCCCAACACCACGGGGCCGGCGTTATTTTCAAAAAGCTTTTGTTAAAGTAAGAAGGGAAGAACGTCCCTGAAAAAAAATATTAGCACATGTTAAAAGTTTCGAAATGAAAGGTCATGACGTCACTGATTATACTCACAGGGTGATGATGATAGTCGTGCTGATGGAGATGAAGATGATGGTGATTTATTAATCTCATGTAATTTGTTTCAGGATTAGGGTATAACCCAACTCTTTTGGGTACATTCGTGTTGACCGACTGAAAAGCACCAATCTTTTGTTTTTTTAAGTCAACACTGAAAAATGGCTTCAAACCCCATAACGTTTGTAGGTTATTATTAAAGTTGCTAATAGTTGAAACTTTCACCCTAATTACAACAATTACAACAAAGTTTCTTGTAGTGTAATATTTATGAAAACATTACATCTGTCTCCTTGAACTATGGTGCTGGATAGAATTTCAACTAGTAAATATAATCAAGTCGCCTCCGTAGCGTAGCGAACAGCATGGTTAGCTGCCACCCCGGAGGTCCTGGTTTCGATTCCCGGCTCTGCCACGAAATTTGAAAAGTGGTACAAGGACTGGAACGGGGTCTACACAGCCTCGGGTGGCCCAAATGAGTAGAGGGGGTTCGATTCCCCCTCAGCCTTCCTCGAAGTGGTTTCCTGTGATTTCCCACTTCGTCTTCGGGAAAATGCCGGGATGGTACATTCTTCAAGGCCACGGCCGCCTCCTTCCCTCTTCCTTGCCTATCCATCCTCCCCATCCCTTCCCTCATGAGGCCCCTGTTCGCCTTGCAGGTGAGGCCGCCTGGGCGAGGTGCCAATCACACCTCACCAGTTGTATCCACTCCGATTCGATGTTCTCCGCTCTAGGACACTGCCCGCAGAGGCGGTAGTGGTGAGATCCCTCGCTGAGTCCGTGGGTTCCACCAACCTGGAGGGTAAACGACTAAAAAAAATAATACAAAATAAATAAATATATATAATCAAGAAATTAAAATTAAACAGTAAAATTAAACATAATTATAGAAATTAAAATAAAACAAAAAACAAATTAAAATAGAATTAAGATTATAAAATTATTATGTTAAAATTATAAAATTAAAAATAATAATAAAAAAGACAATTTCAACATTTATTTAAATAAAATTAATATTATTGAATAATAACTAAAATCAAAATTAAAAATAAAATAAATAGAATAATAAAAATTAGAGCTGAAAAGAAAATTTAAATAAAAACAATTGACATTAAAATTTAAAAAAAAACAAGATGTTCAGTAAAGAACATATAGTCTACTTTCTCCTGAAGCGTGGATATTGTTATAACTCTTTGTCCTTTTCAAGGAGTATAATTGAATGTTGGTTGTTGTAGTAGCTTGTAGAAATACAACGTCTTATGCGGATATTAAACATGAATATGAGATGCCCTTTGCTAGTGCTAACTCTGTGCTAAATTGCATTCAATTCGGTTTCACCATGTTTGAATTGATATGGTGAATCGATTTGCACACATACATGGGCACTATCTGCAAACTATTGGGAAGAAGGCCTTGTAGTTCAGTCAAGTGATGCTTCCCACAAAAAGGTATGTTGTTGCAAAATTTGGTAGAGATAAAATGATTAGCTGGTCGTAATTTGATTTAAGCTTTTAACATTTGGTTGGCCGCCATTCCCTTTCCGTCAAGATGGCGGTGATATAAAGCATGACACTGAGTTGCCATTAGCGAGTGCTACCTCTATACCAAATTTCGTTCAATTCGGTTTCACAGTGTTTGAATACATAGGAGGAATCAATTTGAACACATACATGGCCGCCATCCGCAAATTATTGGACTGATGACCTTATAGTTAAGTCACATGATGCTTCATACATAAAGGTATAACGTTGCAAAATTTGGTAGAGATCAAATGATTAGGTTGGTCGTAATTTGATTTAAGCTTTCAGCATTTGGGTGGCCGCCATTACGTTTTCGTCAAGATGGCGGCGATATGAAACATGACACTGAGGTGCCCTTTGCCAGTGCTACCTCTGTACCATATTTCGTTCAATTCGGTTTCGCCGTGTTTGAATAGATAGGGGGAATCCATTTGCACACATACATGGTCACCATCCGTAAATAATTGGGCTGATAACCTTGTAGTTTGGTCAAAAGATTTTTTCATAGATAAAGATATAAAGTTGCAAAAATTGGTAGAGATCAGATGAATAGGTTGGTCGTAATTTGATTTAAGATTTTAACATTTGGCTGGCCGCCATTACGTTTCCGTCAAGATGGCGGCGATATAAGACATGTTACTGAGGTGCCCTTTGCTGGTGCAACCTCTGTACCAAATTTCGTTCAATTTGGTTTCACCGTGTTCGAATTGATAGGTGGGGACAGACATTCAGAGTACACACACTCACAGACACACAGACTCACAGTCACACAGACAGACACACAATTTTTCGCCCCGTGTTGATCTCCTAAGTCTACTTTCATTTTTTGTGAAAATCGAAAGTAGGCCAATAGTCAGCTCTATATAGGGTTAATACGTTGAAAATTGACATGGACAGTATGGGACAGTCCGGAGCCCCTTAAAATCTTCTTGACAGTTGCAAGTATCTGGTTTTTGAACGAGGTGACTCATTGTGTCTCAGACACAATTGCAATTAAGCGTGGGAGAACTTTGTATGTAGGTGTGTTGGCGCTTGGCTGTGCGGTGCACTCCAAGGAGTCAAACGTTCCCTTGACCTGTACATGTAATTATGTCTACCATCTCCACTTGGTTATTATATGATGCCGTACCTAGTGATTAGCACATGAAGCTAATTAATGCCCACCCATTGTTCCCCTCCCCCTTGCCCGAAAGAATTGAAAGGGGTTCCTTCTCCACTCCAACTTGTTATTAGTTTATTGTTTCACTGATTCACCTGTCTTAAATTCCTCAGATAAATAATTGCGAACAATTACCAAGAAACTTCAATGTGATTTCTTGGTAGGATATCTGTTGTTGATTTATATAGGGGCTTTGCGACATCGTGATCATGTAGCCCCATGTACTTGGATGTGTGTGAAATTTGTCTGATAGCCTTTCTTAATGTGATGGCTGTAATAATGTGTGTCAGTGTAATAAAGGTGATGATTGGGAAGCAGAAGAGTCTCCGTGGCTTAGGCGGCAGCACGTTGGCCTCTCACCGCTGGGTCCGTGGTTCAAATCCCGGTCATCCATGAGAGAATTGTGCTGGACAAAGCGGAGGCAGACAGGTTTATCTCCGCGTACTCCAGTTTTCCCTGTCACAAATTGCATTCCCGCAACAATCTCCACTATCATTTCATGTCATCTGTCATTCAATTAATCATTGCCCCAGGGAAGTGCGACAGGCTTCGGCAGTCGGCACAGTTCATATCCTCGCCACTAGATGGGGGCTTCATTGATTCCCTGACCCGGTCGGTCGACTGGAAGCACGCTGTGGATTTTCATTGGGAAGCAGACAGCCGTAGCTTCAGGTTAGGAGCCAACCCAACATTCGCTTGGAGGAAGAGTGGTAAACCACGGAAAACCACTTCCAAGGTGACTGAGGTAGGAATAGAAAGCACCTCTTCTACGTTTTGCCTCACCAGGCTGTACCCCGTTTCAGCCCTCAGACCAGAATTGAATTTCTTGGCAGAGTTGCGAATCGAACCTTGACCTCTGGGGCGACAGTCAATCATTTAGCCGCTACACCACGAGGAGTCTTATATAGCACCTGCGTCTGGTCATTCTACTATGTCTTATTGCCCCAGAAATAGGGAGAAAAATCACAACCCCTGTGCTGACGAGTTAATTTTTCAACCAAATCTACTTACTGTAGTTATTGTTCGTATGACAGAGAATACCGTAATACTAGGCCTATATACGGTGCAACATATACGAGTAATATACCGGCCGCGCTGCTTCGTGCCTCGTTGGCATCGGGAGAGCGTGGGTTCGATTCTCACCTCGGCCGTCCTGAAAATGGTTTTCGTGGTTTCCCATTTTCACCACCAGGCAAATGCCGGGACGGTTCCTTTCAATAGGTCCACGGCCGATTTCCTTCCAATATCCTTTCCCTGACCCGTCCTGAAAAGGAAAGTACATGGCCATTGGCTGCATTAATACAAATTATATACGAGTAATATATATATCTAGTAACATTTAGCCATACGCTAAATAATTAATAATAAAATCAGGGGCTTGGACATCGTGGTCATTTAGCCCCGTGTATTTGGGTGTGTGTGGAGGTATGCCTGATTACCTGTGTTGTGATGGCTGTATGTGTGCATGTATGTGTAATTCAGGTAAGTAAGACGGGCACCGTGTATTTAAGTTAGAATCATTCCGGCATTTGCCTGGGGTAGAAGTGGGACACCATGGAAAACCCCTCCCAGAGTGGCTGACGTGGTGGTTGAACCCACCTCTTCTTAGTTATTCCTCACGTGGCTAAGTGTACTCCGTTTCAGCCCTCAGACCACAATTATTTGATTTATCTATGGCTTTTAGTGCCGGGAGTGTCCGAGGACTTGTTCGGCTCGCCTGAGTCTGTAGCTTCTTCCAGCGGACACCCTTATTAGAGTTAGCTACAAGTTCCGTTCAATTTCAAGTAGTTCCAACTTTCGCTACCAGATGTCATTGATACCTACTGGTGAACGTTGGAACTTTCATAGAGCGTTCCAACGAAATCTAACCTAGAAATTTAGCTTCACACAAGTTTAGTCTGTGGAAGGATCGTTTACATGCCATTAATCGATGACATGGGACCGCCGGCTTTACTTCCCCTCCGAAGGAAGGCATACTGAAGGATTTTAACGCTCTTAAAAAATTCGACGACTTCGGCCTGGTTTGAACCCGCTATCTTGGGCACAGCAGTTCAGACCACAATTAAGTTAATTGACAGGGCCGGGCAACAGCTTGGAGCACTAGCCACTATATTGTTAAAGGGTTCTGGCAAGTGGAAAGTTCTGTAAAAGAAGAACGTCTTCCTCTTATTGTTTAATGGATCCAGGATAATCCGCAAATTAAAATGAGGAACATCAGTGACATTGAAAGCTCCATCTTGAAAACGTAACGTGCATCCTCGTTACTTCGTTGCTGATTTAAAATAGTGGCGATACAATAGCCCCTTGATGATGATGATGATCGTTATTCACGTTACCACTTCCTCTCCCTAAAAAAACGGTTATGACAAGCGGCGATACAGTTACTCCATGATGATGGTGGTGGTCTGGTTGATGATGATGATGATGACGGTGATGATTATGGTGATGATGGTGATGGTGATGATGATGATTTTTTTACGAGGGACTGTGGAAAATCTTCATAAAGACACTTGTGAAGGGTCTGCACTCCACAACAGTGTGGTATTCTTACCCACTAAAATCCACATCCCTTTTCCCACGATGCGTTCATCACCCCGGAACCGCTCTCGCATTACTTCAGGGTGATGTCGTGCTTACTTAGCCTTTCAGACTTCTTCTTTCATCATTTCTCCTTAAGGGCGTTCATACGCTTCCAGATCCCGCTTTTCTGGCGAAGGACATCCTCCACATACACTGCTACTTGATCCCATGTTTGCTGGTTTCTTAACATCGCAGAAATAATATTATCTGGTGTCAGTTCTCCCAATTCAGTTTCCACATATTCTCTCTTTATCATCCAATGGCCGCACACGAAGAAGGAGTGAAGTACATCATCGATGTCGTCACAATACATGCTAGTTGCACAACTCGCACCGCCTACTCTATGCAGGAATTTACAAAAATATCCGTGTCCTGTTAGAAGTTGTGTGAGGTAATAATCGACTTCACCATGGACTCTTTCGACCCAGGTATCCAGGCGTGGTATCAGTCGCTTGGTCCATTTACCACGAGGGTCACTTTCCCATCTGAGTTGCCATCGCCTCATCCGTTGATTAACGGCACGCTTCTTTGCACATTTTTTCCCCAACTCTCCATGGGCACGCCAGATTTCTTGTCGCTCCATGCAAGTAGATCTATTGGGGCTATTGCTGCAACCGTGAGGATTGCAGGTTCAGAAACCGTGCGGTATGCACATGCAATACGTAAAGCTGCTCTCCGTTGTACGGCAGCTATCCTTCTCCGATACCATGCAAATCTCAAGGATTCGGCCCAAATTTCAGAGCCATACAGGAGCACTGACTGAACCGTCGTCATGAGGAGGCGTCTTTTACTTGATTTTGGGCCGTTAATGTTGCCCATCAGCCTACTAAGTGCTGTCATGTATTTTACTGCCTTATCTGATGATGATGGTGATGATGATAGTAATGATGATGATGATGATGATTGTAGTTCTCGTTTCCCACAATTACCATAAAAGGAACGATGATGAGTGACGACGTTTCAAGTAACTTGGTACTCGGGCCGGAGGTAGCCTACCATAGGAATACTCGAACACCCACGCCCTGGTAAGTCAAAAGATTCCTTTGATTCTCACTTCTCTTAATTAGAGTGCTACATGTCAGAGCTAGTATTAAAGAACTCAACATCATTTACCGCGTGAAAAAAGGCTGTTCTATAACACGTTTTGACGCTCAGTGATCTACAACACGAGACTTACTGAATGGGATATTTGAAAATGCATAGGCAACCCTTTAAGCGTGGGTGACGTAGCATTTCATAAGAATAAGGGGCTCTGGGCTGGAAACAAGAGATGCTTAGTGTGGGCGCATTCTTCTCCAGAGTGAAACAATACAGTCCATTTCTGTCTCCCCGAGTGAGTGACATGCGGTTTACATTAGCGATGCGTTTTATGAGTTACGAGAACAATAAAAACTTCTCCTCTGTTGTACACATCAAGCTTTGTATAGCTTACAGGATAATAGGAGGCTCATCGGCAAGGCTTTGAGCCCCGCCAAGATGCTGACTAGCCACAGCATGGGGGAATTCTCTCCTTCTCAAGGACATCACACGCAATCAGCGCCACAGTATGTCTCACAAACTATTTATGATATTAATGACAAATATATAAGATAAGGTAAACTGAGACCATATTTTCTGAGTTAATGTTGTAAAACTCAGCAATTCTTGTAGGTTTGTGCCGTGTCTTGTGCGGGGTTTCACCTAGGACACCAAGCTGGATCATCAGCGGGCTCTTGGTGCCCCACCCGACGATCCTGTGGGGGTCCGGACGGGGACACCAAGAGACAGCTTGGTGTCCTGGGCGAAACCCCACACAAGACACGGCACAAACCTACAACAATTGCTGAGTTTGAATTTACTGGTCGTGAAAGACAACCTTTTTGAAAGCCTTCAAAGGAGGTTATGGCTACTTGAGCTTTTAGTTCTCGCAGTAAAGAGGCGCAGGTGCGCTTCATAAAAAGGGAGTTAGCGCGCAGTTTGCTACTCTTGTGGGGTCCGGGCGGGGACACCGAGAGCCTGCTGATGAGGCAGCTTGGTGTCCTAGGTGAAACCCCACACAAGACAAGGCTTTTTAATATTGTAACTTTCAGTCATTCATTACAAAATAATTCCAATTACTGGAATATTTGAAAAACAACCTGAAATAAATTACTTGAGATTAATATATTTTCACGGACTATTGAAGAATAGGAAAACTAAGGTATGACATGTTTCGCTCTGCAAGCGAGCATTATCAGATCCAAATTTGCAAAACAAATATCTGTAAAATACACTACCAAACCAACAGTGATACTCACAGACAGTCTCTGCCCTCAAAACAAAGATTACAAGAAAACACGTCAGAAAACTTACTGAAAAATGAGAATCCACACAGAAAACTTAGTAAGTGTGGTATTTATTGAAAATCCACAGCCTGTTTCCATTCGACCTCATCTAGCGGCGAAGAGATGAACTGTGCCGGTTGCCGAAGCCTGTCGCACTCCCCTAGGGCAATTATTAAATGAATGACAGATGAAATGAAATGATAGGGGAGAGTGTTGCTGGAATGAAATTGTGACTGGTAATACCGGAGTACCCGGAGAAAAATCCTGTCTGCCTCCGTTTGTCCAGCACAAATCTCACATGGAGTGACTGGGATTTGAACCCTGGAGCCAGCGCACTGTGGGTAAAAATCAAAATTTAGGAGAACAAAATTATTTATTTTAATAATTAAAAAATCAAAATGTATTACTTCTACAGCATTCTCATATAATTGCCGCTCAATATTCTCGGCTATAAACGCATCTTAGTGTAAATCTGTCACCACTGTTCGATCAGCCTGAATTGGAGGGTGAATATAAGTGGCTGTGGTTTGGTTGTCTTTGTGGTTAGTGTGATGCTTTAAGATGGAACATGCAGCTGAAGGTATGATCTTTGTAACGTGTTCCAGTTATTGATGGGCATAATTGTTACGTAATTTTAGCTATATTCGCATTATTTAATATTTAACTATTATTTTTTAAATTATATTTTCACTTAAGTAGGGGGGTGATGCCGATTCTGCTTAGTGTCATGGCCGCCGCGTGAGTCCAAGCCAATATCTCGTGAACCCATGGTCGGATTTTAACAAATGACGTGTCATTGGACTCGGGCTGACGTTCTCTTTGCTGTGAACTACTCGTTATATTTTTGAAAATTTTTTTGAAAATTTTTGTTTTCAAAAGTTGGTGATAGTTTGAAAACCAAACAGGATAGAACGTTGTGCCATGGCTCAAACGAATGGTCTTTATGACCTTTATTTTTTGTAATAAAACTTTTTTATTTTTTATATTTTTTTGAAAACACTCGAATTTTGAAAATCCTATATTTTGGAAACTAGGAACTCTACAAAAAAAATTGTATAACGTAAATCAATGGTCCCTACCCCCTCTACCCCCAAAATAAATTTCAAGTCTCTAGAATGAAAACCTGCAGTAGTGGGGTAGTGAGAGAGCTGGACCACTTAGCAAGTGGTGAGCCCCTGCGACCTTGGAATGGAACGAGTCATGCTAGGAAGGCGTGCTTGGATTCGTTTTTTTTTGTCTCGTCGTGCTCTTTACGGGAATGTCGGTGTCGAAAAGATGAAAATTTGGAAACATGTTTTTTTGGGGGAAAAACGTGATTTTGAACTTTTTGCTATATCTCACGAACCAATAACGCTAGAGGCGTGTTCGACAGGTCCAAGGACTCGGGGTAACGTCCTCTTTGCTATGTACTACTCGTTATAATTTTTAATAAAATTGGAAACTCGGTTTTGGGGTAAACACGTGTTTTTTGTGATTTTGCCGATATCTCACGAAGCAATAACGCTAGAGGCATGTACGATGGGTCCAAGGATTCGGGCAGACGTCCTCTTTGCTATGAACTACTCGTTGTAATTTTAAAAAATTTTGGAAACGCGATTTTGGGGTAAACACGTGTTTTTTGTGATTTTTGCCGATATTTCACGAACCCATAACCGTAGAGACGTGTACGAGGTGTCCTAGGACTCGGGCTAACGCCCCCTTTCAAATGTGGTAGATATTTTTTTTCCAAAAAGATAATTCACAAAGGGCCTAACGCCATACATGTTGAAAAAACGTTTTCTTTTTCTTTACCTGTTTATAATTTTCATGGAGCGTGGTGGTTGAGAGAGACGATACTGCTGGATGTGTGTGTTTCAACAAACCTGTCGCTGACCAAGGTGGCTGTGTTCAATAGATCAATTGATATTTCGGCGGGTCGGTGTATGACAGAGCGAGGGTGCGTTTTCTGATATTTTACCTTTAACGTGTAAACGGTGATGAGAACTAGGTTCTATGTTGGTCGAAGCGAGTACCGAAAACAAACGAGCAGGAGGTGAATGTCATTTGAGATTATTGGAAGGCGTTGATCTGATTTGACAACAGGTGACGCTTGAAGGTGAAATAATCTGACCATTGTGCTGGCAGGGAAGTGCGAAAGGCGTGCACACATGTGTGAAACCACAGGCACGCTAAACCAGTGACATCCTGTCTTGCTTCGTACGTGACAAAATGCAAGTTCAGGTGAAATTTGATCTACCGCAGGTGTTCGCCTGGGATGTTATCTGTCCACATGCGCGATAACTGTTAACAAGTCACATCCTGTTTTGCTTCGTACGTGACAAAATGCAAGTTGACGTGAAATTTGATCTACCGCAGGTGTTCAGGTTGGACGTTAGCTGTCCACGTGCCTGATAACAGAATGTTCAAAGCGTGGGAATCGCTGAATCAGTAAAAAGTATGATGCAACTTGTCGGAATGATGTCACAACCAATAGACAGGCAAGAACTGCAAACAGCAGTGGTGGGAGGTGAAGGGAGGGAGAGGGGAGGGGGTGATGTATGAGAGAACACAGGAGGAAAGGGAAAGACAAACATGTATGAACATGCATGAAGCGCGGAGCGCTGTATACATAGAGCTATAGGTGGTGTACAACATGGGTGAATAAATAAAAAGTACACAGGTTCACACAACATGTAGTTTATTGATCCAAGAATTAAACGTAGAGTTAAACCCTAACCATTTGACGTAGAGTTTATTTCCTTTTTGTTTCAACACTTTTTCCACAAGATAATGCTGAGGAAATGCTGTTTTCTGAAGTTCATGGAGATAAAATCTACCTTTTATGGGTTGATGATTGAGGTCCTCGAGTAAATAGGTGACTGGAGTGTCCAAGTAGACTCGACGAATTCGAAATAGTTCAGTCCCCCACTGAGGCGTGTAACCCTTATTGAAGGCAGACTTAAATTTGCTCACACGAACAAAATCCCCAATGTTCAGTCGGTGACGTTTAGGATCGGCTGTTTTTATGGGGTTAAACAGTTTATCCAATCGCTGAATATTTTTAGTCACGAGGCGTGGCTTGGTCCCAATCGTTCTATGTTTGGTGTCATTGTAACGTGACACTAGCTCGGGTAACATGTCCAACCAGTGATAACTGCCCTGAGCGGTAAACGCTTTCCACATATGGGTTTTCAATGTTCGGTTGAACCGCTCGACCACACTGGCTTTCAGATTGCTGTACGTGGTGTAATGGTGAATATCCTTAGATTTGAGAAAACGGGAGAAGTCCTTGTTGAAAAATTCTTTCCCCTGGTCGGTTTGTAGCACCTGAGGTTGACGTTTGGAGTGTTGAATATTATGTTGAAAGGCCTTGGTAACTAGTGGGCCAGACTTGCGACGCACAGGTTCAACAAAGGCCATTTTGGAATAGACATCAATGACGGTCAACATATAGCGTACACCGTCGTTAACGCCAGCATAGGGTATCATTTCAACCAAGTCAGCCTGCCAAAGTTCATCCACACCTCGTGAAATCACCTTGAGTCGCGGATAGTGACGCCTAGCTGGGCGATGCAACTCGTGAGCAATACCCATTTGCATGAGTGAGGGCTTAAACAATAATTTTGGCATTTCGAAGTTCTTGTTCAATTTCTTGAATTTCCCAATCGTGACCGGTATGGCCAGCTTGACGTGAGGCATGCAACAACTGTAGCCGCTGGACGAGCTTATTGGGATTGTGCCAGTAGGTAACATCCACAAGGGGTTTTAATGGTTTAAAAGTCACTCCCGAAGCGGACACTTTACGACGAATACTTTGACTAGTGGGAAACATTTTTGCAATGATGGTTTTATATTTTTGAGATATATTGGCATTCACTTGTTGCGTGGGATCATACTGTCTTTTGTGAGCATGGGTATCCAATAAAATGGATTTATATTTGTCAAGGTCCTCTGACGTATAATCATGGGAAGAGGGGGTCCGAGAAAAGAGCAGCTTTAACAGTCCTGGCGTTAATTTATAGTTGATGTTTTTAATGACAGCTTTAGTACGAGCAAATTTAATGGATGAATCGCCAATTTTAAAACTATCATCCTCATAGCGAACACCATACGTGGTATCTGTGTTTCCAATAAATAGATCGGTGAAATAGGGTTCCAATGTTGATCCATAATATTTTATTAAAATGGTTTTCAGTTGAGCTTTATGTTGAGGGGTGGCCACGAGTTGTGAAAACGGAGACGCTCTGGAAGGGCAAGGTGTTTCGACCATGGCCAAGGATTTCTTTTTTCTCAAAAACTCTGCAAGGGGTGCGGCCTTTTTTTGAGGCGTAAACACTTGTTCCTCCTCATCCTCAACTTCACTAACACTAGTCAAATCTTCCTCTTCCTCTTCCTCAGGGTCCTCGTGCAGCGTCTGCGTGGCTTGTGAAACGGTGGGTAGAGTTTCAGATGGCTTGAAAGAGGGTTTCAACATGGCTTTTAGCGGAGGTGCTAAATGTTGTTGAATAAACAAAGCATGATTGGCACGTGATTGTTTCAATTGACGAAACTTTTGGCGAATAGTATTTTTTGCTCTAATAATATGCTTTTTTAATTGACTCTCTGCTAACGCCATGGTGTCTTGGCAAATGACTTGCCGGGGAATGAGACAAGGCCTTAAATAGCAATAAAATGATCAAACCCTAAGCGATACCGTCCTTGGTTGAGTTCACTTTGTTTGTCAATCACTAAACAGGCATGACGTTGAGTGTTCCAGCACTTGGCACACAATTCTGTAAACATTTGAAAGGTCATATCCGGATTCACATGTTCATTATAAATGTGACGACTGTTCCTCTCGTCCTGACGAAATAAAACAATGACATTGGCATTGTCACGAATCAACTGTTTGGACATTTTAGAATACGTTTGCCCAAGATAGAAGCAATCGATATGTTTGTGTCGACCCATGCTGAAATAGCTTTGAATGATGCCTTGACGTTCAGTGGATACATCATCGAAAATCATGAGTGAATCAGGCTTTACCTCATTCGGTGAAATCACATTTTCTTGCATGGAAAATGTAAAATAACCCATATTCTCTTTTTGTAATCCAGACATGACTTGATCCAGAAACACGTAGAGGGGTTGGTAGAGAGATTTTGCAAAAATATAAATATTTTGAAAACGCAGACCATTGGGCGCTGTAATGAGCGTTAGCAAAAGATTAGTCTTTCCACAGCCGGAAGGCCCCACAATGATGCAGCGAATGGAAGATGGAAACAGTGAACCATGGCGTTGTTCACGTGATGTGGGACAGAGATGGGAAACCATGTCCCCCACGGGGAATGACTCTTGCTGCTTAATAATCTTCATTTCAACTAAGGCTTAGACAGGCTAGCCGGCTGTCTATATACAGGACACCGAACCTTGTCATAGAAACAGTAGACTGCTACTACAGGTTGACGATGGATGTCTTTGGACGTGCGTTGATGGCCAAAGATAGGCCTGTCCTCATACATGATCCTAAACAGGAAACAGATCCTGCTAATAAACACTATGTGGATAGGTCAGTAGTGCCACGCACAAAACAGGGAGATTATGACTTTAAGGGAAAGCGGTTAACCCATGTAAAACATCCTCAAGTGTCTACAGACGTTACTACGAAAAAGTATGTGGATAACAAAGTGTATGAGTTTTATGACAAAGTGCCCCAGCTTATGGTGAATGGCTATAGCGCTAATCACCATCGGATTATTCACGTGGAAGACCCACAAGACGAAGACGATGTTTGTACCAAGCGTTACGTGACCCATGAAATGAAAAGGCTTTATAAATTTATCCCATCTGTGTTTTTAGTGTATCTGACAAATGAAAAACCTGTGAATGACAGAAACCATTTACCGCTAGTCCATGATCAGCACTTGACCTATGTGCTTGCTTCGGGTTTAAGCCACTATCGATTACACTATGATGGAACCATTCACATCAAATATGCCATACCTGATGAGAACCATTTACAAATAAAGATAAATGGTCATAGGATGTTGGTCCATGACCATGAAATGGTCAATGCTGGTGACGAATTATCCTTTCACCTCATGTTGACATGGGATGAAAAGCAAGCGGGGAAAACCATAAACGATTTCCCACTTTATGTGGAATTGGAATATACAGCCATGAAATAACCATCTGACGTTAGTTGTGATTTAAACTTTCTTGTGAAAGGTTGTTGGTCATTATCATCATGGTGAAACAAAGGTATGCAGTGAGAAAGACTAAAAAAAAGGACTTTGTCCTTGGCAAAGCCTGGGCTTACAACATTCGTGGACAAGCCCTTGCGAAAGAAAAAAAGAAAAAATAATGTATTGACCATAAGGAAAGCCCTTCGAGCAGCACAGAGACAGATTATTCCAAAACATCGGCGACAGGTTTCAAACCAAGGGCGAGTGATTCCCGTCCCCAAACGAGCGGGATTTTTACCTGCATTATTTGCTGGTTTGGCTGCTCTGGGCTCACTTTTGGGCGGTGCCAGTGCAGTGGCGAAAACCATTAAAGCCGCGCAGCAGGGCAAGCAACAACTCAAAGAAAGTCAGCGACACAATGAAACGATGGAAGCGATTACCATGGGGGCTAGAAATGCCAATTTAAAGCCAGCCTTTTATCAACAAGGATTTGGGATTTCACCATTTCGAAATATTAAAAAAAAAAAAAATTAACCTCTGCCATAGCGAGACATGCCCTGACGCATCAACAAGTGGAAAGCTATGCTAAACAACTAAAGCTTTCTCATTTTCGAGGTGTGTTTATGCGAAACCAATTACCCCCACGACCTTGGAAACAGGAATGTGCTGTTGTCAATTTGGATGATCACCGAGGACCAAGAACGCATTATGTAGCTTATGTCAAAGAGGGATCCACGGTATGGTACTTTGACAGTTTTGGGAATTTGCCCCCGCCCATGGAACTAGTGACCTATTTTGGAAACAGGATCAAGATATATTATAATGTGAAACGAGAGCAAACGTTTAACAGCCAACAGTGTGGACGTTTGTGTTTAATTTTTTTATATAAGACGCAGCATAAGCAAAAACGCCACCAGTATGTCGGCAGAAAGTAAAACGTTTACACTGCATGGACGTGGACCTGAAGTCAGCCTAGACTTCTACCCGCCTATCGAATTGAGTGAAAAACCCTATGGTTTAGGACTTGTTTCTCTTGAAACGTACAATCGAATATACAACATACGTGAAAATGTGAACAACAAGTTTTACTATGATGATTCTGTGCTCACCTTGAACTCTGGTGGATACACGATCGATGATATTTATGAACACATTTATGTGGTGTTGATCAATCAATATGGTTTAAAGTCATTTCTCGACGGAACGCACAAGTTTGAACTTGTAGGAAATACCAACACTCATCGCTGCAGTATTTTCTCCTCATTCAACATTGACTTTAAAACACACCCCGATTCCATTGGTCCATTACTAGGATTTAAACCACGTGTGTTGGAGCCCAACAAAAAACATGAATCAGACCATGAAGTGAAATTCATTGAGGACCATCATGTGTCGGTGACGTGTAATATTATTAGCCAAGTGTACACCAATCAAGAACCATCGCATTCACTTTATGACTTTATTGTGACATCGCCCAATGGCTATATTATTCGTGAAAACCCTCCAGCGGTGCTTTTTCATGCTGTGGCTGTTGATAGTATTAGTAATATAACATTAAGACTGATCAATAGAGATCAACAACTCATTGATCTAGATTCTACCACACCAGTGACTTACAAGTTGGTGCTAAAGCCACTATGAAGTTTGTGTATAAAACAACAACACCGTCTAGGAATGGTGTTAGTTGTTTGCCACGTGAATACACGTTAACATCTCAGAACAAGCAGATTTTACAGCATTTGGGTTACCACGTCAACCCTCATAATGAATTCTATCCTAGAGATAGCGAACCACATCGAAGAGCAACCAGGAGTGGTAAGAATTGATCTCCATTCCTATCAAGCTCAAACACCTGGACTCAATAACAATGATGAAATTCAATTTGTTATCAACAACCAAGATATTTACACCCTACCGCATGAAAGTGTCATTCAGATTGAAGGTCGGCTCACCAAAGCCGATGGCTCTACACCTACCACATCCAAGTTGGCCAACCATGGTTTAGCCTTTCTGTTTTCTGAAGTGCGGTATGTCATTAACGATATCGTGGTGGATAGCACTCGAAATGTGGGCATTTCCAGTGTCATGAAACTATACCCCTCTTATAGTGAGGAAGAAGGTAAAACACTTTGCATGGCAGGTTGGTGTCCTGACTCGACCAATGACTGGATGGTACAAACCGATGGAACCTTTACTGGATATTTACCTCTTAAACTGATTTTAGGCTTTGCCGAAGATCACAAACGCATTGTGGTCAACGCAAGGCAAGTGCTTTATCTCGTGAGAGACAGGAGTGATAATAATGCACTCAAGGGAGCTGACAATGCCCCCATCGATTCAAAAGTTCAACTACAACGCTTGCTATGGAAAGTGCCTCATGTGACCCTTAACGATAGCAAAAAACTGGACATACTCAAGATGGTAAAGAGAGATATGCCTCTACCCATGGAATTTAGAAGCTGGGCACTCCATGAGTATCCGCTATTGCCCACCACCAACACACACAGTTGGTCTGTAAAAACAGCTCGCTATACAGAGAGACCTCTCTACCTGATCGTGGGTTTTCAAACGAATCGCAAGTATCAACAAACCAAAGATGCCACGCAATTTGATCACCTGCAATTGAGAAATGCACGTCTTTTCCTCAACGGAGCTGTGTTTCCCTATGAAGGACTGGATTTGGATTTTTCAAAAAATAAGTTTGGCCCCCTGTACGACTTGTTTTCTAAATTTCGATGGTCGTATTATCAAAAAGAGAACGGCCCCATGTTACTACCCCAAGCGTTTAAGGCAAGAGCACCACTGATTGTTTTTGACTGTTCTTACCTGGAAGAGTCTGTCAAGCCATCCAATATCGACATTCGACTAGATTTTGAAACGCATGACAATGTACCAGCCAATACGACGGCCTACTGTCTGATTATTCATCACAAACAAGTCAACTATTATCCACTGTCCAACCAAGTGACGAGTGTATAAATAACAGGTCATCCCACGTCAAGTCGCTCAGTCATGTCTTGCTTTAAAGCCTCAAGAGACGTTACATCCATGAATTTAAACTCTGAGGAACAACGTTTCAAGACTTTTGCCACATGGCCAGTGCCTTTCATAAACCCTCAAGCCTTGGCGGCTGCTGGATTCTACTATTTAAAAACAAGAGATGAAGTGAAATGTGCCTTTTGTCCCATCATCATAGACCAATGGCAGGAGGGCGATGAACCCATGCAGGAACATCAGCGCTGGTCACCCACCTGCCCCTACCTGTGCAGAATGAAAGTGGGAAATATACCCTGTCATTCAAGCTATCCCTCGCTTGTGTCTCTGGGTGATGAAAAAAATACAAGTTACGATACATGTGGGCCGTATGGTATCCATGGTGCTTCGGTGAGTAGCTCACCATCAAAAACACCTAGTTTAGAGACATTGGGACATCATCGGTGTTATGGACGTTACAAACACAAGAGACTATATTGTTGTATTAGTTGCTATCGTCCTTATCCCAAAATGACAAAGGCCTGTAAGACGTGTTATGATAATAAAATGATGTAATTCTTAAATTCTAATTTTTGCAGGTCCCCCTGTCCTACCCTAACCTTCTTTTTTGAAACTAGCATGGCAGGTAAGTCCATGGCATGATCACACCTGATCGTCAGTCAGTCGTCAGTTGACCTTGGTCCAGGCAAGCGTCAACATGTTGCGCACACTCATTGTGGATTGCCAAGGGTTTAAAATTGGTGACAACAAATTTATATTTAAACAAGTGGCCATGATCGATTGTACCACGTTTTGGATATCGCAAGCTACGCATTTGCTATTTAAACCACCCCATGCTTTTGATTTATTGTGTGAAAAAGACCGTAAACAAACCCAGTGGATTGAAAATCATAGGCAACTAGACTGGAATCAGGGAACCATTTCCTATAAATATTTGGACGTGGTCATGAAAGCACACTTGTCCTCGGCCAATGTGGTATTTGTGAAAGGTAATGAAAAACGTCAATGGTTGCAACCATTTTTGGCGTCTTACTGTCAATGTATCGACCTCATGGAGTTGGGCTGCCCCTCCCTGCAAACGCTCATGGATACTTGTTCCTGTGGCAACATTACCCATACAGCCCTATCGCATGCGTGGCATCTCTTTCATTGGTTAACCACTCATGCCTGCTGGGAGTTGTTGAACAAAATTATGACTCAAGATTTACCTGTGAATGACGTCAGTGAGATTTCTACAAGCGACGTGTTAACATCTACAGCACGTGATACCATGGAGAAAGGCAATGCTACGGACAAAGCCATCGGCAAGTTCTTTGTGTGCAAAAAGAAACTAGACAGTTTTACCAAAGAGGAACTCTTGGCGCTGCCCAAGTCGTTCATTTATTATGTGGCCGCCAACGCGGTCAAAGAAATCTGGCAACATGTACCAAAATCATGGACTCAAGACCCTGTGTTGAGTGAATTGCAACCCTGTACGGATTACGATCACCATAAGCAAGTGGCCATGGCAAAAATACCGTCTATGCGTCAGTGTGCGACTTGCCAGCTAGTGAAACTGTATCACGGTCATAAAAGTCCGTGTAAAGACTTTGTTGAATCATTCCACGAGTGTCATGGCGAGAAAAAGCAACAACAACAACAACAAACACAAACATCGTCCACAGAAGAGGAGGAAGACCAAACCTTTCTACCATCAATGGAAAAGGATATGCCAGACCTGTACTGGCAATGGCGTCATTGACAAAGTGATTCAATACCTACCTTTCGAAATCCATCTTCCAGGTTATCGTTTTTGTGGCCCTGGAACTCGTCTCGAAAAACGTTTACAACGTGGTGATGTACCCATTAATCTTTTGGATCAAGCATGCAAGGAACATGACCTTTCTTATCGCCATAGTCATTCTGGTTTAAGACATGTGGCAGATAAATTGTTATTAAAGAAAGCTAAACAACGTTTCACATCCAGTGATGCCTCAGTAGGTGAAAGGATGGCAGCCCTAATTGTCATGAGTGCTATGAAAGGAAAGTTGATGATGCATGGACATAAACATTGAGGAGTGAGGAATTGGGATTTGTTTGTATTCTATTTTTCTTTTGTCAATTCACTATGACTATGAAATAAAAACAAAAGTTTTCCAGAGCACGATGTTTTGTTATTTTTAATTTTAAGAAATCGTGATGTTGATGGCTGATTTTTTCATTTTACACATTTCACACATGATGAATTACACACACTGTCATTTGCCAATTTGCAATTTACAGTTTTTGAAAACGTTCGTTTCAAGTTTAACGTTTTTGATGATATGGAGTTTTCCATTTTGCTGATGACACTTTTTAAACAATGACCGTTTGAAGTTTTTGAATTTTCATATTTCACATATGGCCATTTCCAGTTTTTTTTAAATGTCCGTTTTAAGTTTTGCGTTTTTGGTGATATGGAAACATGGATTTTCCATTTTGCTGTTTTCACATTTTTCCATTTAGTGTATGTCGAATGTTGAGATTTGACAATGATGTTGATGCGAGTGCTTGACCTTGATAATACTGCAATGTGCTGATGCGTGTTTGGAGAAACGTCAAGGTCTACGACTACTGCAGGTAAGACTGTTTTTACAAAAATAATGTCTATTGTCTGCCACATTTCAATGAAAAAACGAAACTATTTAAAACAAAATGAGTATATAAGTGACCATTTACCCCCTCCCCACCCACCCACCCTACCTCATCGTGTTTGCTCTGGTCAATCATACACACCAGTTTTCTCTCTCCACTCATACATTCACACCTGTCTTTGGGAACAAACACAACCACTTTATTTATTCCCAAAAGCACATTCTTGACATGTACACTCATCCCAAAAGAACTTTTTTTAGTTTACCATTTTACTATTTCAAAAAATAATTAAATACTAGTTATTAAAGTTACTAAAAATCTTACTTATTTCATATTTACAAAAAAAAATCAATTTTGTACAGCGTTAAAAGAATCACACTATTTACCAATCAAAAAATTTTTAAAAAATAAGGTTGCACACAACTTTTTTAAAGAGCAAAAGGTCCAAGTGAATTGTCACTATTTACAAAATCTACTATTTACAATGACAGAAACCAATATTTACAAAATTCTAAATCTACAAGTTACAAAAAGCCATGTCCCATAAACGATTAAACAGTGAAATCACACCTCCTCCTCGTTGCGATCATAACCCCAGGGCAGGCTAGTGAGCAGGTCATCAGCCCACACACGCTTGTTATCCATGGAGGCGAGGGTGCGTTTTCTCTGTTCCACAAGATACAAATGATGGTTGCTGGATTGTATCCTGCACTGTGTATGAGACATAGCTTTGCCAGTGCGTAAAACCGCTAAGTAATCGTCTACACGTAGCGATTTTACCACTGCCCTACCTACACCTTTTGCTCTCTTGGCTTCCTTACAGTCGAGTGTGCGATAAGCATACATTTTCGAAGCCAAACCTACGAATTCCGTCATAATGGAATCACCGCATTCATCTTTTAAAACGCCCATTTTCTTTTTGTTTTTTATGGGCAGCTGAAACACGTTGTCAGCACTATAGCAAGAGGTGTCGAACCAGTCACTATGTTGCCTCATGACGTCATAGGGGTTGCAGTGGCGAATGTGGTAAATGAATGAGTCCGTGTCCATATACAAAAGAGAGACGTCCTCAAAATGGCGTTTGGCAAACTCATAGTGGAATCGATACATGACCGATTTAGAAAAGTCTAAAATGACTTGACCCAAGTAAATGGGTTTATCCATGGTCACGCTGGTCTTACTCATTTCAATAGTAGCCAAATCCTCATCGATAATTTTGATCGATTTGAAATTTGGCTTGGCAATGTACCGCCGGGCACCCCACTGCCCCTCCCAGACATTCACCAATTTAATGTCACGGTATTTGCGAACATTCTCCATAGACTTGCCATAGATGCAGTTGTTCATTAATTTAAAAAAATTAATTTCAAACTGCTGTGTTGCCATTTGTCTGTGCTCTGTGTTGAGTCGCATGTATGGCTCAAGCCATGCTTTTTGAGCAAAAGAAATACCCCTGTGGATTTTCTTCAACACCAAGCCTTGGGCGAGGCATTGCACCAACATTTGGATATGTAGCACATACCAATTTTTGTTGTAAAGTGTGCCCATGAGTTTTTCAGTTTTCACTTTACTGTCAGGGGGAACCATTTGCTCAAGGCAGAATGGGAAATCGGCATGTTCATCATACAAGGATGAGGGATATTCAATATCCACTTCTAGCACATATCCACGGCCTGTTTCTTGGCTAGCCATGTTCACATCAAATTCTGACACTTGTTTGTCTGTCAGCCAAGCAAACTTCCCATAGGGCAAAGGCTGACTCATGGCGTAACCGTACAAATTATTCACTTCATAGTACATTAAGTACGATTCTGGTTTGTCTAGTGAATAATCAGGCATGTAGACATTGTTCGCTTCGGCATGGCGCTGGTTAAGTGACACAAAGCCGCCACGAATGCCCTTTTCAAAAAATAGAACCATGTCTACGTCAGTGAGTAAATCCAATTCCACTTGAGTGTATTTCAAAGCGGCATCAAATGAGAGTCCAGGACTCGTATAATAGTGAGCCGGGTCAAGACCGTAAATGTGTTGACACAACTCACGGAATTTTTCAAACACATCAGTGAGCAGCAATACATCCAGTTTTAGGTAATGCAAGGCATATTCACTTAGCGTGTTCATGCCAAACACTCGCCAAACTTGACATGCATGTGCATAGTCTTCATCGGAAACGGTACTGCGTGTTAGTTTGGAGTAAAATTTCTCTTGTGGTGGGAGTTTTCTTTGCTTTAACACGTCCCAGCTGTTGCAGAAATCATACGGGAATATACCTTTCCGAATGCACAATTGAAATTGCTCAGGATCATTAAAATGCATTCTAGTATTTTTTAATTCCTCCTCATTCAAGCCATTCACAAGGCTGTCTAGCGAGGATGCCATAAACTTAAAGGAATCCAAAAATCGAATGCTAAAGTTGCTCAACCTCCATGTCAGGGCTGTAAAACGCTCATGGTTTTGGGGGATAATGGTAAACGAGCCCTTGTTGACATGACCCAATTCACGAATCAAAAACTGAATGTCATAATTTGCCAGATTGTGGAAAAAGACACTGATGAAACGAGGAGCCGGAAAGTTCAAGTTACATTTACTATGCGCAGCTCCACGAAACTCCCCTGTAAAATGCGAGTGGTCTCTGACTTTTTCCTCTCCACTTAAAATAGGCCTTTCACAAATATGGCATGTCATGGCATGCTCTTACTGCTGCTGCTGTTCTGAAGATAGGCTCATGGGTACTGGGTGGTCCAGTAATTCCTGTACATGGTCAGCCAACTTGACAAGTTCATCCAAGAACCATTTGGCACAATCTGGTCCCTCGCGGTATTTGTAAATGGATTGCGTGGGGTCATAGGCACACACCACATTAAATCCCATGGCAAAGGGTTCATGTTTTTGAATGGGTGTGGTTGAGCTCATGGAGGGATCTGGTTCACATCCCGCCATGGGTGTGGTGAGAGCTTCAAAATCTGCATACACCACATAGGGGACAGTGTCACGCTTATGAATGTCCTTAAACTTTAACACAGCCTTGTCCCCTTGTGGCAATATCAGTCTCACCGCTTCCTGAGAAACACAATCTACCCTATGACGTTCCAAAAGCGTGGGGGTTGTAAAATATTGCAAGCAACGATCACAAATATGTGTTTTATGTCCATGCTTAGACGTTTGACTGCTTAGCAATCTACTTAAGCTTTTAATCAGGCAATAGTGATTCACCTCCCCCTCAGATAGATATAAAAGATGAATATGGTGTCGTTTCGGTTCTTTTGTGGCATAAAGAGGACCCACAATCTCATTATCATTCAGGCCATACACCATGAACGAAAAGTCTTGGTTATCTTGTTCAAACCTATGGATCTCGGTTAAGTCCATAGGGAACGATACTCGAGTTAAATTTAAAGTTTGTTTTAATTCATCAAACTTGGCCTTGTACTTTCCCGGCCAACAACCATTACGATCTTGAGCTGGCTGCAAGTACGCAGCCACAGCCCACAGAAAGCAATCATTGTCACGATTCTTAATATTCACCACAGCCTTTTTCAAAGCTATGGCTAGTGGTGTTTTAATATAGCTAGACCCAGCATTCAACGGGTTGAAATGACAAATGTTGATTTGTAGATGATGAATTTTGTCTAAGGCTAGACCACTCGGTCCTTGTTGCAGTTAATCAAATTTTGATAGCAAGGCATTCACCACGTGGGTTTCATACCACTGTTCCAAATTATGGGCTATGAATAGCTCTTGCATTTTACTGCAAATATAAAATGTCTCTTTATGCTCTACGTTCTTCTTTTTATATATGAAATCGCACACTAGTTCTGTATTCACCTTTAAAGCCGTATGCAACCTTTGCGCTGTACAAATTTCAATTTTAAAAATTTCAAAACAAGATTCTAAAAATTCTTTGGGAATCAAACTTTTTCTAACATTGACTATGCGGCCAGAGCACACACGCGATTTAAAACAACTATTTAGGGGTTCCCAAATTAACGTATCGGTAGCAGTGGCAAAAGACATTATTTTGAAAGAACACTCTCACCTGAGTTTTCAGCTGTAGACTGCTTGACAATGGTTCCACTCTAAAGCCACTTGGTTTTCAACTCTATTTGCTGTAGCAGTGAAGCCTTTTTTTTTCCAAATATCTAAAAAGAAATAAAATAAACCACCATAAGTATAACCATTCCATATAGTTTGTGCTTTTCATAAACAAAACAAAATCAAACAGGTTATATATATATATAAAACAAATCTCACCTTGACGAGTAATGCTTTGCTATATTCCCGTCTCGTGGGCTAGTGTGGAAATGGTTTTCTTTTCAATCTGTCTGCCTTTCTCTTTCTTTAATATATTTCCCACAGACACACGACAGGTAGGCTATACACGTTATCTGCAAACAAATAAATAAATAAAATCATTAATTACCTAATCAATAAATAATTGCATGTATTTATATATAAATCAATAAATGTATAAATGAATAAATATATACCTACCTCACAACAAGAATAAGTATTTTCCACCAACACCAAAACTGTTAAACAAGGCCAAGTGTTTCACACAACGCTGTAGCGTGTTCAAAGGTAGTCACTTAAGTGAGCGTGGAAATGATAACGACATGTCCTTATATATGCTACGTTGCATGTATAATCTTTTTTTCCCACGCTTTGACCATTCTGTTATCAGGCACGTGGACAGATAACACCCAAGCGAACACCTGTGCCGGATCAAATTTCACGTCAACTTGCATTTTGTCACGTACGAAGCAAAACAGGATGTGACTTGTTAACAGTTATCGCGCATGTGGACAGATAACATCCCAGGCGAACACCTGCGGTAGATCAAATTTCACCTGAACTTGCATTTTGTCACGTACGAAGCAAGACAGGATGTCACTGGTTTAGCGTGCCTGTGGTTTCACACATGTGTGCACGCCATTCGCACTTCCCTGCCACCACGATGATCATTTTTCCATTGCACCTGTTGTCAAATCAGATCAACGCCTTCCAATAATCTCAAATGACATTCACCTCCTGCTCGTTTGTTTTCTCTACTCGCTTCGACCAACATAGAATCAAGTTCTCATCACCGTTTACACGTTAAAGGTAAAATATCAGAAAACGCACCCTCGCTCTGTCATACACCGACCCGCCGAAATATCAATTGATCTATTGAACACAGCCACCTTGGTCAGCGACAGGTTTGTTGAAACACACACATCCAGCAGTATCGTCTCTCTCAACCACCACGCTCCATGAAAATTATAAACAGGTAAAGAAAAAGAAAACGTTTTTTCAACATGTATGGCGTTAGGCCCTTTGTGAATTATCTTTTTGGAAAAAAAATATCTACCACATTTGAAAGGGGGCGTTAGCCCGAGTCCTAGGACACCTCGTACACGTCTCTACGGTTATGGGTTCGTGAAATATCGGCAAAAATCACAAAAAACACGTGTTTACCCCAAAATCGCGTTTCCAAAATTTTTTAAAATTACAACGAGTAGTTCATAGCAAAGAGGACGTCTGCCCGAATCCTTGGACCCATCGTACATGCCTCTAGCGTTATTGCTTCGTGAGATATCGGCAAAATCACAAAAAACACGTGTTTACCCCAAAACCGAGTTTCCAATTTTATTAAAAATTATAACGAGTAGTCCATAGCAAAGAGGACGTTACCCCGAGTCCTTGGACCTGTCGAACACGCCTCTAGCGTTATTGGTTCGTGAGATATAGCTAAAAGTTCAAAATCACGTTTTCCCCCAAAAAAACATGTTTCCAAATTTTCATCTTTTCGACACCGACATTCCCGTAAAGAACACGACGAGACAAAAAAAACGAATCCAAGCACGCCTTCCTAGCATGACTCGTTCCATTCCAAGGTCGCAGGGGCTCACCACTTGCTAAGTGGTCCAGCTCTCTCACTACCCCACTACTGCAGGTTTTCATTCTAGAGACTTGAAATTTATTTTGGGAGTAGAGGGGGTAGGGACCATTGATTTACGTTAAACAATTTTTTTTGTAGAGTTCCTAGTTTCCAAAATATAGGATTTTCAAAATTCGAGTGTTTTCAAAAAAATATAAAAAATAAAAAAGTTTTATTACAAAAAATAAAGGTCATAAAGACCATTCGTTTGAGCCATGGCACAACGTTCTATCCTGTTTGGTTTTCAAACTATCACCAACTTTTGAAAACAAAAATTTTCAAAAAAATTTTCAAAAATATAACGAGTAGTTCACAGCAAAGAGAACGTCAGCCCGAGTCCAATGACACGTCATTTGTTAAAATCCGACCATGGGTTCACGAGATATTGGCTTGGACTCACGCGGCGGCCATGACACTAAGCAGAATCGGCATCACCCCCCTACTCACTTAGAATTTTAGTAAGTAGGGGGATGGTGGGTGTTCTGCTTAGTGTCATGGCCGCCGCGTGAGTCCAAGCCAATATCTCGTGAACCCATGATCCGATTTTGACAAATGAGGTGTCGTTGGACTCGGGTTGATGCCCTCTTTCCTATGGACCATGTATTATATTTTTCAAAAATTCTTTGAATTTTTTTGTTTTCGAAAGTTGGTGATAGCTTGAAAACTAAACATGATAGAACGTTGTGCCATGGCTCAAACGAATGGTCTTTATGCCCTTTATTTTCTATAATGAAACTTTTTTACTTTTATGTTTTTTTTGAAAACACTCGAATTTTGAAAATCCTATATTTTGGAAACTAGGAACTCTACAAAAACGTTTATTTGACATAAATGAAAGGTCCCTATGCCCTCTACCCCCAAAATAAATTTCAAGTCTCTAGAGAAAAAAATTGTGTGTAGTAGTGGGATGATGACAGAGCTGCTTCCAAAAGCAAGTGGTGAGCCCCTGCGACCTTGGAATGGAAGGAGTCATGCTAGGAAGGCGTGCTTGGATTCGTTTTTTTTCGTCTCGTCGTGCTCTTTACGGGAATGTCGGTGTCGAAAAGATGAAAATTTGGAAACAAGGTTCTTTTGGGGGAAAAACGTGATTTTGAACTTTTTGCTATATCTCGCGAACCAATAACGCTAAGGGCGTGTACGACAGGTCCAAGGACTCGGGGTGACGTCCTCTTTGCTATGGACCACTCGTTGTAATTTAAAAAAAATTGGGAAACGCGATTTTGGGGGTAAACACGTGTTTTTTGTGATTTTTGCCGATATCTCACGAACCAATAACGCTAGAGACGTTTACGAGGTGTCCTAGGACTCGGGCTAACGCCCCCTTTCAAATGTGGTAGATATTTTTCCAAACAGATAATTCACAAAGGGCCTAACGCCATACATGTTGAAATAACGTTTTCTTTTTTTTGCCTGTTTATAATGTCCATGAAGCGTGGCGGTTGAGAGAGACGATACTGCTGGATGTGTGTGTTTCAACAAACCTGTCGCTGACCAAGGTGGCTGTGTTCAATAGATCAATCGCTATTTCGGCGGGTCGGTGTATGACAGAGCGAGGGTGCGTTTTCTGATATTTTACCTTTAACGTGTAAACGGTGATGAGAACTTGGTTCTATGTTGGTCGAAGCGAGTAGAGAAAACAAACTTGCAAACGAGCAGGAGGTGAATGTCATTTGAGCTTATTGAAAGGCTTCGATCTGACTTGACAACAAGTGCAATGGAAAAAATGACCAAGACGCTTGAAGGTGAAATAATCTGACCATTGTGCTGGCAGGGAAGTGCGAAATGCATGTGAACTTGAGTGAAACCACATGTAGGCTAAACCAGTGACATCCTGTCTTGCTTCGTACGTGACAAAATGCAAGTCCAGGTGAAATTTGATCTACCTCAGGTGTTCACCTGGGACGTTATCTGTCCACGTGCGCGATAACTGTTAACAAGTCACATCCTGTTTTGCTTCGTACGTGACAAAATGCAAGTTGACGTGAAATTTGATCTGGCACAGGTGTTCACCTGAGACGTTATCTGTCCACGTGCCTGATAACAGAATGGTCAAAGCGTGGGAAAAAAAAGATTATACATGCAACGTAGCATATATAAAGACATGTCGTTATCATTTCCACGCTCACTTAGGTGACTACCTTTGAACACACTGCGTTTATCAGTTTTGGTGTTGGTGGAAAATACTTAACCTTGTTGTGGGGTAGGTATTTATTTATTTATTTATATATTTATTGATTTTTATATAAATACATGCAATTATTTATTGATTAGGTAATTAATGATTTTATTTATTTATTTGTTTGCAGATAACGTGTATAGCCTGTCGTGTGTCTGTGGGAAATATATATTATAAGAAAGAGAAAGACAGACCGATAGAAGAGGAAACCATTTCCACACTAGCCCACGAGACGGGAATATAGCAAAGCATTACACGTGAAGGTGAGATTTGTTTTATTATATAATATAACCTGTTTGATTTTGTTTTTGTTTATGAAATGCATAAACTATATGGAATGGATATACTTATGGTGGTTTATTTTATTTCTTTTTAGATATTTGGAAAAAAAGGGTTCACTGCTATAATAAATACAGTTGAAAACCAAGAGGCTTTAGAGTGGAACCCTTGTCAAGCAGTCTACAGGTGAAAACTCAGGTGAGAGTGTTCTTTCAAAATAATGTCTTTTACTGCTGAGAATACGTTAACTTGGGAACCCATAAACAGTTGTTTCAAATCGCGTGTGTGCTCTGGCCGCGTGGTCAATGTTAGAAAAAGTTTGATTCCCAAAGAATTTTTAGAATCTTGTTTTGAAATTTTTAAAATTGAAATTTGTACAGCGCAAAGGTTGCATACGGCTTTAAAGGTGAATACAGAACGGGTGTGCGATTTCATATATAAAAAGAAGGACGTAGAGCATAAAGAGACATTCTATATTTGCAGTAAAATGCAAGAGCTGTTCATAGCCCATAATTTGGAACAGTGGTATGAAACCCACGTGGTGAATGCCTTGCTATCAAAATTTGATAAACTGCAACAAGGACCGAGTGGCCTTGCCTTAGACAAAATTCATCATCTACAAATCAACATTTGCCAATTCAACCCGTTGAATGCTGGGTCTAGCTATATTGAAACACCACCAGCCATAGCTTTGAAAAAGGCTGTGGTGAATATTGAAAATTTTGATGATGATTGCTTTCTGTGGGCTGTAGCTGCGTATTTGCAGCCAGCACAACGTAACAGTTGTCGACCAGGAATGTACAAGGCCAAGTTTGTCGAATTGAAACATACTTTAAATTTAACTCGAGTGTCGTTCCCTATGGACTTAACCGAGATCCATAGGTTTGAACGAGACAACCAGGACATTTCGTTCATGGTGTATGGCCTTGACGGTGATGAGATTGTGGGTCCTCTTTATGCCACAAAAGAACCGAAACGACACCACATTCATCTTTTATATTTATCTGTAGGAGAAGTGAATCACTATTGCCTCATTAAAAGCCTGAGTAGATTGCTAAGCAGTCAAATGTCAAAGGACAAGCGTCCAAAACATATTTGTGACCGTTGCTTGCAATATTTTAAAACCCCTACGCTTTTGGAACGTCATAGGGTAGATTGTGTTACTCAGGAAGCGGTGAGATTGATATTGCCACAAGGGAACAAGGCTGTGTTAAAGTTTAAGGACATTCATAAGCGTGACACTGTTCCCTATGTGGTATATGCAGATTTCGAAGCTCTCACTACACCCATGGCGGGATGTGAACCAGATCCCTCCATGAGCTCAACCACACCCTTTCAAAAACATGAACCCTTTGCCATAGGATTTAATGTGGTGTGTGCCCATGACCCCACACAATCCGTTTACAAATACCGTGAGGGGCCAGATTGTGCCAAATGGTTCTTGGATGAACTTGTCAAGTTGGCTCATGATGTACAGGAATTACTAAACCACCCAGTACCCATGAGTCTATCTCCAGAACAGCAGCAGCAGTATGAGCATGCCATGACATGCCATATTTGGGAAAAGCCACTGATCAGTGCTGAAGACACCGTTCGTGATCACTCGCACTTTACGGGGGAGTTTCGTGGAGCTGCGCATAGTAAATGCAACTTGAACTTTCCAGCTCCTCGGTTCATCAGTGTCTTTTTCCACAATCTGGCAAATTATGACATTCAGTTTTTGATTCGTGAATTGGGCCATGTTAACAAGGGCTCGTTTACCATTATTCCCCAAAACCATGAGCGTTTTACAGCCCTGACATGGTGGTTGGGCGACTTTAGCATTCGATTTTTGGATTCCTTTAAGTTTATGGCATCTTCGCTAGACAGCCTTGTGAATGGCTTGAATGAGGAGGAATTAAAAAATACTAGAATGCATTTTAATGATCCTGAGCAATTTCAGTTGTGCATTCGGAAAGGTATATTCCCGTATGATTTCTGCAACAGCTGGGACGTGTTAAAGCAAAGAAAACTCCCTCCACAAGAGAAATTTTACTCGAAACTAACACACAGTACCGTTTCCGATGAAGACTATGCACATGCATGTCAAGTTTGGCGAGTGTTTGGCATGAACACGCTAAGTGAATATGCTTTGCATTACCTAAAACTGGATGTATTGCTGCTCACTGATGTGTTTGAAAAATTCCGTGAGTTGTGTCAACACATTTACGGTCTTGACCCGGCTCACTATTACACGAGTCCTGGACTCTCGTTCGATGCCGCTTTGAAATACACTCAAGTGGAATTGGATTTACTCACTGACGTAGACATGGTTCTATTTTTTGAAAAGGGCATTCGTGGCGGCTTTGTGTCGCTTAACCAACGCCATGCTGAAGCGAACAATGTCTACATGCCTGATTATTCACCAGACAAACCAGAATCGTACTTAATGTACTATGACGTGAATAATTTGTACGGTTACGCCATGAGTCAGCCTTTGCCCTATGGGAAGTTTGCTTGGCTGACAGAGAAACAAGTGTCAGAATTTCATGTGAACATGGCTAGCCAAGAAACAGGCCGTGGATATGTGCTAGAAGTGGATATTGAATACCCCTCATCCTTGTATGATGAACATGCCGATTTCCCATTCTGTCTTGAGCAAATGGTTCCCCCTGACAGTAAAGTGAAAACTGAAAAACTCATGGGCACACTTTACAACAAAAATCGGTATGTGGTACATATCCAAATGTTGGTGCAATGCCTCGCCCAAGGCTTGGTGTTGAAGAAAATCCACAGGGGTATTTCTTTTGCTCAAAAAGCATGGCTTGAGCCATACATGCGACTCAACACAGAGCACCGACAAATGGCAACACAGCAGTTTGAAATTAATTTTTTTAAATTAATGAACAACTGCATCTATGGCAAGTCTATGGAGAATGTCCGCAAATACCGTGACATTAAATTGGTGAATGTCTGGGAGGGGCGGTGGGGTGCCCGGCGGTACATTGCCAAGCAAAATTTCAAATCGATCAAAATTATCGATGAGGATTTGGCTACTATTGAAATGAGTAAGACCAGCGTGACCATGGATAAGCCCATTTACTTGGGTCAAGTCATTTTAGACTTTTCTAAATCGGTCATGTATCGATTCCACTATGAGTTTGCGAAACGCCATTTTGAGGACGTCTCTCTTTTGTATATGGACACGGACTCATTCATTTACCACATTCGCCACTGCAACCCCTATGACGTCATGAGGCAACATAGTGACTGGTTCGACACCTCTTGCTATAGTGCTGACAACGTGTTTCAGCTGCCCATAAAGAACAAGAAGGAAATGGGCGTTTTAAAAGATGAATGCGGTGATTCCATTATGACGGAATTCGTAGGTTTGGCTTCAAAAATGTATGCTTACCGCACACTCGACTGTAAGGAAGCCAAGAGAGCAAAAGGTGTAGGTAGGGCAGTGGTAAAATCGCTACGTGTTGATGACTATCTAGCGGTTTTACGCACTGGCAAAGCTATGTCTCATACACAGTGCAGGATACAATCCAGCAACCATCATTTGTATCTTGTGGAACAGAGAAAACGCACCCTCGCCTCCATGGATAACAAGCGTGTGTGGGCTGATGACCTGCTCACTAGCCTGCCCTGGGGTTATGATCGCAACGAGGAGGAGGTGTGATTTCACTGTTTAATCGTTTATGGGACATGGCTTTATGTAACTTGTAGATTTAGTATTTTGTAAATATTGGTTTCTGCAATTGTAAATAGTAGATTTTGTAAATAGTGACAATTCACTTGGACCTTTTGCTCTTTAAAAAAGTTGTGTGCAACCTTATTTTTTAAAAATTTTTTGATTGGTAAATAGTGTGATTCTTTTAACGCTGTACAAAATTGATTTTTTTTGTAAATATGAAATAAGTAAGATTTTTAGTAACTTTAATAACTAGTATTTAATTATTTTTTGAAATAGTAAAATGGTAAACTAAAAAAAGTTCTTTTGGGATGAGTGTGCATGTCGAGAATGTGCTTTTGGGAATAAATAAAGTGGTTGTGTTTGTTCCCAAAGACAGGTGTGAATGTATGACTGGAGAGAGAAAACTGGTGTGTATGATTGACCAGAGCAAACACGGTGAGGTAGGGTGGGTGGGTGGGTGGGGAGGGGGTAAATGATCACTTATATACTCATTTGTTTTAAATAGTTTCGTTTTTTCATTGAAATGTGGCAGTCAATAGACATTATTTTTGCAAAAACAGTCTTACCTGCAGTAGTCGTAGACCTCGACGTTTCTCCAAACACACATCAACACATTGCAGTATTATCAAGGTCAAGCACTCGCATCAACATCATTGTCAAATCTCAACTTTCGACATACACCAAATGGAAAAAATATGAAACAGCAAAATGGAAATTCCATGTTTCCATATCACCAAAAACGCAAAACTTAAAACGGACATTTTTAAAAACTGGAAATGGCCATGTGTGAAATTTGAAAATTTAAAAACTTCAAACAGACATTGTTTAAAAAGTGTCATCAGCAAAATGGAAAAATCCATATCATCAAAAACGTTAAACTTGAAACGAACGTTTTCAAAAACTGTAAATTGCAAAATGATAAATGACAGTGTGTGGAATTCATCATGTGTGAAATGTGTAAAATGAAAAAATCAGCCATCAACATCACGATTTCTTAAAATTAAAAATAACAAAACATCGTGCTCTGGAAAACTTTTGTTTTTATTTCATAGTCATAGTGAATTGACAAAAGAAAAATAGAATACAAACAAATCCCAATTCCTCACTCCTCAATGTTTATGTCCATGCATCATCAACTTTCCTTTCATAGCACTCATGACAATTAGGGCTGCCATCCTTTCACCCACTGAGGCATCACTGGTTGTGAAACGTTGTTTAGCTTTCTTTAATAACAATTTATCTGCCACATGTCTTAAACCAGAATGACTATGGCGATAAGAAAGGTCATGTTCCTTGCATGCTTGATCCAAAAGATTAATGGGTACATCACCACGTTGTAAACGTTTTTCGAGACGAGTTCCAGGGCCACAAAAACGATAACCTGGAAGATGGATTTCGAAAGGTAGGTATTGAATCACTTTGTCAATGACGCCATTGCCAGTACAGGTCTGGCATATCCTTTTCCATTGATGGTAGAAAGGTTTGGTCTTCCTCCTCCTCTGTGGACGATGTTTGTGTTTGTTGTTGTTGTTGTTGCTTTTTCTCGCCATGACACTCGTGGAATGATTCAACAAAGTCTTTACACGGACTTTTATGACCGTGATACAGTTTCACTAGCTGGCAAGTCGCACACTGACGCATAGACGGTATTTTTGCCATGGCCACTTGCTTATGGTGATCGTAATCCGTACAGGGTTGCAATTCACTCAACACAGGGTCTTGAGTCCATGATTTTGGTACATGTTGCCAGATTTCTTTGACCGCGTTGGCGGCCACATAATAAATGAACGACTTGGGCAGCGCCAAGAGTTCCTCTTTGGTAAAACTGTCTAGTTTCTTTTTGCACACAAAGAACTTGCCGATGGCTTTGTCCGTAGCATTGCCTTTCTCCATGGTATCACGTGCTGTAGATGTTTACACGTCGCTTGTAGAAATCTCACTGACGTCATTCACAGGTAAATCTTGAGTTATAATTTTGTTCAACAACTCCCAGCAGGCATGAGTGGTTAACCAATGAAAGAGATGCCACGCATGTGATAGGGCTGTATGGGTAATGTTGCCACAGGAACAAGTATCCATGAGCGTTTGCAGGGAGGGGCAGCCCAACTCCATGAGGTCGATACATTGACAGTAAGACGCCAAAAATGGTTGCAACCATTGACGTTTTTCATTACCTTTCACAAATACCACATTGGCCGAGGACAAGTGTGCTTTCATGACCACGTCCAAATATTTATAGGAAATGGTTCCCTGATTCCAGTCTAGTTGTCTATGATTTTCAATCCACTGGGTTTGTTTACGGTCTTTTTCACACAACAAATCAAAAGCATGGGGTGGTTTAAATAGCAAATGCGTAGCTTGCGATATCCAAAACGTGGTACAATCGATCATGGCCACTTGTTTAAATATAAATTTGTTGTCACCAATTTTAAACCCTTGGCAATCCACAATGAGTGTGCGCAACATGTTGACGCTTGCCTGGACCAAGGTCAACTGACGACTGACTGACGATCAGGTGTGATCATGCCATGGACTTACCTGCCATGCTAGTTTCAAAAAAGAAGGTTAGGGTAGGACAGGGGGACCTGCAAAAATTAGAATTTAAGAATTACATCATTTTATTATCATAACACGTCTTACAGGCTTTTCTCATTTTAGGATAAGGACGATAGCAACTGATACAACAATATAGTCTCTTGTGTTTGTAACGTCCATAACACCGATGATGTGCCAATGTCTCTAAACTAGGTGTTTTTGATGGTGAGCTGCTCACCGAAGCACCATGGATACCATACGGCCCACATGTATCGTAACTTGTATTTTTTTCATCACCCAGAGACACA
Source organism: Meconema thalassinum (assembly GCA_946902985.2). Classification (NCBI taxonomy): domain Eukaryota; kingdom Metazoa; phylum Arthropoda; class Insecta; order Orthoptera; family Tettigoniidae; genus Meconema; species Meconema thalassinum. The sequence continues at coordinate 68,244,932 of OX336392.1, read as the reverse complement.
AGTGAGGGATAGCTTGAATGACAGGGTATATTTCCCACTTTCATTCTGCACAGGTAGGGGCAGGTGGGTGACCAGCGCTGATGTTCCTGCATGGGTTCATCGCCCTCCTGCCATTGGTCTATGATGATGGGACAAAAGGCACATTTCACTTCATCTCTTGTTTTTAAATAGTAGAATCCAGCAGCCGCCAAGGCTTGAGGGTTTATGAAAGGCACTGGCCATGTGGCAAAAGTCTTGAAACGTTGTTCCTCAGAGTTTAAATTCATGGATGTAACGTCTCTTGAGGCTTTAAAGCAAGACATGACTGAGCGACTTAACGTGGGTTGAGCTGTTATTTATACACTCGTCACTTGGTTGGACAGTGGATAATAGTTGACTTGTTTGTGATGAATAATCAGACAGTAGGCCGTCGTATTGGCTGGTACATTGTCATGCGTTTCAAAATCTAGTCGAATGTCGATATTGGATGGCTTGACAGACTCTTCCAGGTAAGAACAGTCAAAAACAATCAGTGGTGCTCTTGCCTTAAACGCTTGGGGTAGTAGCATGGGGCCGTTCTCTTTTTGATAATACGACCATCGAAATTTAGAAAACAAGTCGTACAGGGGGCCAAACTTATTTTTTGAAAAATCCAAATCCAGTCCTTCATAGGGAAACACAGCTCCGTTGAGGAAAAGACGTGCATTTCTCAATTGCAGGTGATCAAATTGCGTGGCATCTTTGGTTTGTTGATACTTGCGATTCGTTTGAAAACCCACGATCAGGTAGAGAGGTCTCTCTGTATAGCGAGCTGTTTTTACAGACCAACTGTGTGTGTAGGTGGTGGGCAATAGCGGATACTCATGGAGTGCCCAGCTTCTAAATTCCATGGGTAGAGGCATATCTCTCTTTACCATTTTGAGTATGTCCAGTTTTTTGCTATCGTTAAGGGTCACATGAGGCACTTTCCATAGCAAGCGTTGTAGTTGAACTTTTGAATCGATGGGGGCATTGTCAGCTCCCTTGAGTGCATTATTATCACTCCTGTCTCTCACCAGATAAAGCACTTGCCTTGCGTTGACCACAATGCGTTGGTGATCTTCAGCAAAGCCAATTTAAGAGGTAAATATCCAGTAAAGGTCCCATCGGTGTGTACCATCCAGTCATTGGTCGAGTCAGGACACCAACCTGCCATGCAAAGTGTTTTACCTTCTTCCTCACTATAAGAGGGGTATAGTTTCATGACACTGGAAATGCCCACATTTCGAGTGCTATCCACCACGATATCGTTAATGACATACCGCACTTCAGAAAACAGAAAGGCTAAACCATGGTTGGCCAACTTGGATGTGGTAGGTGTAGAGCCATCGGCTTTGGTGAGCCGACCTTCAATTTGAATGACACTTTCATGCGGTAGGGTGTAAATATCTTGGTTGTTGATAACAAATTGAATTTCATCATTGTTATTGAGTCCAGGTGTTTGAGCTTGATAGGAATGGAGATCAATTCTTACCACTCCTGGTTGCTCCTCGATGCGGTTCGCTATCTCTAGGATAGAATTCATCATGAGGGTTGACGTGGTAACCCAAATGCTGTAAAATCTGCTTGTTCTGAGATGTTAACGTGTATTCACGTGGCAAACAACTAACACCATTCCTAGACGGTGTTGTTGCTTTATACACAAACTTCATAGTGGCTTTAGCACCAACTTGTAAGTCACTGGTGTGGTAGAATCTAGATCAATGAGTTGTTGATCTCTATTGATCAGTCTTAATGTTATATTACTAATACTATCAACAGCCACAGCATGAAAAAGCACCACTGGAGGGTTTTCACGAATAATATAGCCATTGGGCGATGTCACAATAAAGTCATAAAGTGAATGCGATGGTTCTTGATTGGTGTACACTTGGCTAATAATATTACACGTCACCGACACATGATGGTCCTCAATGAATTTCACTTCATGGTCTGATTCATGTTTTTTGTTGGGCTCCAACACACGTGGTTTAAATCCTAGTAATGGACCAATGGAATCGGGGTGTGTTTTAAAGTCAATGTTGAATGAAGAGAAAATACTGCAGCGATGAGTGTTGGTATTGCCTACAAGTTCAAACTTGTGCGTTCCGTCGAGAAATGACTTTAAACCATATTGATTGATCAACACCACATAAATGTGTTCATAAATATCATCGATCGTGTATCCACCAGAGTTCAAGGTGAGCACAGAATCATCATAGTAAAACTTGTTGTTCACATTTTCACGTATGTTGTATATTCGATTGTACGTTTCAAGAGAAACAAGTCCTAAACCATAGGGTTTTTCACTCAATTCGATAGGCGGGTAAAAGTCTAGGCTGACTTCAGGTCCACGTCCATGCAGTGTAAACGTTTTACTTTCTGCCGACATACTGGTGGCGTTTTTGCTTATGCTGCGTCTTATATAAAAAAATTAAACACAAACGTCCACACTGTTGGCTGTTAAACGTTTGCTCTCGTTTCACATTATAATATATCTTGATCCTGTTTCCAAAATAGGTCACTAGTTCCATGGGCGGGGGCAAATTCCCAAAACTGTCAAAGTACCATACCGTGGATCCCTCTTTGACATAAGCTACATAATGCGTTCCTGGTCCTCGGTGATCATCCAAATTGACAACAGCACATTCCTGTTTCCAAGGTCGTGGGGGTAATTGGTTTCGCATAAACACACCTCGAAAATGAGAAAGCTTTAGTTGTTTAGCATAGCTTTCCACTTGTTGATGCGTCAGGGCATGTCTCGCTATGGCAGAGGTTAAATTTTTTTTTTTTAATATTTCGAAATGGTGAAATCCCAAATCCTTGTTGATAAAAGGCTGGCTATAAATTGGCATTTCTAGCCCCCATGGCAATCGCTTCCATCGTTTCATTGTGTCGCTGACTTTCTTTGAGTTGTTGCTTGCCCTGCTGCGCGGCTTTAATGGTTTTCGCCACTGCACTGGCACCGCCCAAAAGTGAGCCCAGAGCAGCCAAACCAGCAAATAATGCAGGTAAAAATCCCGCTCGTTTGGGGACGGGAATCACTCGCCCTTGGTTTGAAACCTGTCGCCGACGTTTTGGAATAACCTGTCTCTGTGCTGCTCGAAGGGCTTTCCTTATGGTCAATACATTATTTTTTCTTTTTTTCTTTCGCAAGGGCTTGTCCTCGAATGTTGAAAACCCTGGCTTTGCCAAGGACAAAGTCCTTTTTTTAGTCTTTCTCACTGCATACCTTTGTTTCACCATGATGATAATGACCGACAACCTTTCACACGAAAGTTTAAATCACAACTAACATCAGATGGTTATTTCATGGCTGTATATTCCAATTCCACATAAAGTGGGAAATCGTTTATGGTTTTCCCCGCTTGCTTTTCATCCCATGTCAACATGAGATAAAAGGATAATTCGTCACCTGCATTGACCATTTCATGGTTATGGACCAACATCCTATGACCATTTATCTTTATTTGTAAATGGTTCTCATCAGGTATGGCATATTTGATGTGAATGGTTCCATCATAGTGTAATCGATAGTGGCTTAAACCCGAAGCAAGCACATAGGTCAAGTGCTGATCATGGACTAGCGGTAAATGGTTTCTGTCAATCACAGGTTTTTCATTTGTCAGATACACTAAAAATACAGATGGGATAAATTTATAAAGCCTTTTCATTTCATGGGTCACGTAACGCTTGGTACAAACATCGTCTTCGTCTTGTGGGTCTTCCACGTGAATAATCCGATGGTGATTAGCGCTATAGCCATTCGCCATAAGCTGGGGCACTTTGTCATAAAACTCATACACTTTTTTATCCACATACTTTTTCGTAGTAACGTCTGTAGACACTTGAGGATGTTTTACATGGGTTAACCGCTTTCCCTTAAAGTCATAATCTCCCTGTTTTGTGCGTGGCACTACTGACCTATCCACATAGTGTTTATTAGCAGGATCTGTTTCCTGTTTAGGATCATGTATGGGGACAGACCTAGCTTTGGCCATCAACGCACGTCCAAAGACATCCATCGTGAACCTGTAGTACCAGTCTACTGTTTTTATGACAAGGTTCGGTGTCCTGTATATAGACAGCCGGCTAGCCTGTCTAAGCCTTAGTTGAAATGAAGATTATTAAGCAGCAAGAGTCATTCCCCGTGGGGGACATGGTTTCCCATCTCTGTCCCACATCACGTGAACAACGCCATGGTTCACTGTTTCCATCTTCCATTCGCTGCATCATTGTGGGGCCTTCCGGCTGTGGAAAGACTAATCTTTTGCTAACGCTCATTACAGCGCCCAATGGTCTGCGTTTTCAAAATATTTATATTTTTGCAAAATCTCTCTACCAACCCCTCTACGTGTTTCTGGATCAAGTCATGTCTGGATTACAAAAAGAGAATATGGGTTATTTTACATTTTCCATGCAAGAAAATGTGATTTCACCGGATGAGGTAAAGCCTGATTCACTCATGATTTTCGATGATGTATCCACTGAACGTCAAGGCATCATTCAAAGCTATTTCAGCATGGGTCGACACAAACATATCGATTGCTTCTATCTTGGGCAAACGTATTCAAAAATGTCCAAACAGTTGATTCGTGACAATGCCAATGTCATTGTTTTATTTCGTCAGGACGAGAGGAACAGTCGTCACATTTATAATGAACATGTGAATCCGGATATGACCTTTCAAATGTTTACAGAATTGTGTGCCAAGTGCTGGAACACTCAACGTCATGCCTGTTTAGTGATTGATAAACAACGTGAACTCAACCAAGGACGGTATCGCTTAGGGTTTGATCATTTTATTGCTATTTAAGGCCCTGTCTCATTCCCCATCAAGTCATTTGTCAAGACACCATGGCGTTAGCAGAGAGTCAATTGAAAAAGCATATTATTAGAGCAAAAAATACTATTCGCCAAAAGTTTCGTCAATTGAAACAATCACGTGCCAATCATGCTTTGTTTATTCAACAACATTTAGCACCTCCGCTAAAAGCCATGTTGAAACCCTCTTTCAAGCCATCTGAAACGCTACCCACCGTTTCACAAGCCACGCAGACGCTGCACGAGGACCCTGAGGAAGAGGAACAGGAAGATTTGACTAGTGTTAGTGAAGTTGAGGATGAGGAGGAACAAGTGTTTACGCCTCAAAAAAAGGCCGCGCCCCTTGCAGAGTTTTTGAGAAAAAAGAAATCCTTGGCCATGGTCGAAACACCTTGCCCTTCCAGAGCGTCTCCGTTTTCACAACTCTTGGCCACCCCTCAACATAAAGCTCAACTGAAAACCATTTTAATAAAATATTATGGATCAACATTGGAACCCTATTTCACCGATCTATTTATTGGAAACACAGATACCACGTATGGTGTTCGCTATGAGGATGATAGTTTTAAAATTGGCGATTCATCCATTAAATTTGCTCGTACTAAAGCTGTCATTAAAAACATCAACTATAAATTAACGCCAGGACTGTTAAAGCTGCTCTTTTCTCGGACCCCCTCTTCCCATGATTATACGTCAGAGGACCTTGACAAATATAAATCCATTTTATTGGATACCCATGCTCACAAAAGACAGTATGATCCCACGCAACAAGTGAATGCCAATATATCTCAAAAATATAAAACCATCATTGCAAAAATGTTTCCCACCAGTCAAAGTACTCGTCGTAAAGCATCCGCTTCGGGAGTGACATTTAAACCAGTAAAACCCCTTGTGGATGTTACCTACTGGCACAATCCCAATAAGCTCGTCCAGCGGCTACAGTTGTTGCATGCCTCACGTCAAGCTGGCCATACCGGTCACGATTGGGAAATTCAAGAAATTGAACAAGAACTTCGAAATGCCAAAATTATTGTTTAAGCCCTCACCCATTAAAATGGGTATTGCTCACGAGTTGCATCGCCCAGCTAGGCGTCACTATCCGCGACTCAAGGTGATTTCACGAGGTGTGGATGAACTTTGGCAGGCTGACTTGGTTGAAATGATACCCTATGCTGGCGTTAACGACGGTGTACGCTATATGTTGACCGTCATTGATGTCTATTCCAAAATGGCCTTTGTTGAACCTGTGCGTCGCAAGTCTGGCCCACTAGTTACCAAGGCCTTTCAACATATTATTCAACACTCCCAACGTCAACCTCAGCTGCTACAAACCGACCAGGGGAAAGAATTTTTCAACAAGGACTTCTCCAGTTTTCTCAAATCTAAGGATATTCACCATTACACCACGTACAGCAATCTGAAAGCCAGTGTGGTCGAGCGGTTCAACCGAACATTGAAAACCCATATGTGGAAAGCGTTTACCGCTCAGGGCAGTTATCGCTGGTTGGACATGTTACCTGAGCTAGTGTCACGTTACAATGACACCAACCATAGAACGATTGGGACCAAGCCACGTCTCGTAACTAAAAATATTCAGCGATTGGATAAACAGTTTAACCCCATAAAAACAGCCGATCCTAAACGTCACCGACTGAACATTGGGGATTTTGTTCGTGTGAGCAAATTTAAGTCTGCCTTCAATAAGGGCTACACGCCTCAGTGGGGGACTGAACTATTTCGAATTCGTCGAGTCTACTTGGACAGTCCAGTCACCTATTTACTCGAGGACCTCAACCATCAACCCATAAAAGGTAGATTTTATCTCCATGAACTTCAGAAAACATCATTTCCTCAGCATTATCTTGTGGAAAAAGTGTTGAAACAAAAAGGAAATAAACTCTACGTCAAATGGTTAGGGTTTAACTCTACGTTTAATTCTTGGATCAATAAACTACATGTTGTGTGAACCTGTGTACTTTTTATTTATTCACACATGTTGTACACCACCTATAGCTCTATGTATACAGCGCTCCGCGCTTCATGCATGTTCATACATGTTTGTCTTTCCCTTTCCTCCTGTGTTCTCTCTTACATTACCCCTCCCCATCTCCCCCCCCCCCCGCCCTCCACCTCCCACCACTGGTGTTTGCAGCTCTTGCCTATCTATTGGTTGTGACATCATTCCGACAAGTTGCATCATACTTTTTACTGATTCAGCGATTCCCACGCTTTGAAGATTCTCTTATCGTGCACGTGGACAGATAACGTCCCAGGCGAACACCTGTGCCGGATCAAATTTCACGTCAACTTGCATTTTGTCACGTACGAAGCAAGACAGGATGTAACTTGTTAACAGTTATCGCGCATGTGGACAGATAACGTCCCAAGCGAACACCTGCGGTAGATCAAATTTCACATGGACTTGCATTTTGTCACGTACGAAGCAAAACAGAATGTCTCTGGTTTAGCCTACATGTGGTTTCACACATGTGTGTGCATGCCTTTCACACTCCCCTGCAACCACAATGGTCAGATTATTTCACCTTCAAGCGTCACCTGTTGTCAAGTCAGATCAATGCCTTCCAATAAGCTCAAATGACCTTCACCTCCTGTAAGTTTGTTTTCTGTACTCGCTTCGACCAACATAGAACCTAGTTCTCATCACCGTTTACACGTTAAAGGTAAAATATCAGAAAACGCACCCTCGCTCTGTCATACACCGACCCGCCGAAATAGCGATTGATCTATTGAACACAGCCACCTTGGTCAGCGACAGGTTTGTTGAAACACACACATCCAGCAGTATCGTCTCTCTCAACCGCCACGCTTCATGGACATTATAAACAGGCAAAGAAAAAGAAAACGTTATTTCAACATGTATGGCGTTAGGCCCTTTGTGAATTATCTTTTTGGAAAAAATATCTACCACATTTGAAAGGGGGCGTTAGCCCGAGTCCTAGGACACCTCGTAAACGTCTCTAGCGTTATTGGTTCGTGAGATATCGGCAAAAATCACAAAAAACACGTGTTTACCCCCAAAATCGCGTTTCCCATTTTTTTTTAAATTACAACGAGTGGTCCATAGCAAAGAGGACGTCTTCCCGAGTCCTTGGACCTGTCGTACACGCCCTTAGCGTTATTGGTTCGCGAGATATAGCAAAAAGTTCAAAATCACGTTTTTCCCCCAAAAGAACCTTGTTTCCAAATTTTCATCTTTTCGACACCGACATTCCCGTAAAGAGCACGACGAGACGAAAAAAACGAATCCAAGCACGCCTTCCTAGCATGACTCCTTCCATTCCAAGGTCGCAGGGGCTCACCACTTGCTTTTGGAAGCAGCTCTGTCATCATCCCACTACTACACACAATTTTTTTCTCTAGAGACTTGAAATTTATTTTGGGGGTAGAGGGCATAGGGACCTTTCATTTATGTCAAATAAACGTTTTTGTAGAGTTCCTAGTTTCCAAAATATAGGATTTTCAAAATTCGAGTGTTTTCAAAAAAAACATAAAAGTAAAAAAGTTTCATTATAGAAAATAAAGGGCATAAAGACCATTCGTTTGAGCCATGGCACAACGTTCTATCATGTTTAGTTTTCAAGCTATCACCAACTTTCGAAAACAAAAAAATTCAAAGAATTTTTGAAAAATATAATACATGGTCCATAGGAAAGAGGGCATCAACCCGAGTCCAACGACACCTCATTTGTCAAAATCGGATCATGGGTTCACGAGATATTGGCTTGGACTCACGCGGCGGCCATGACACTAAGCAGAACACCCACCATCCCCCTACTTTAGTATGTAGCGTCACTCTGCGTCACTTTCTATTTAATGTTAAAATGTAGGTAAAGTCTTGTAGTTTACGCCCGTTATACGATTTTTTGCATCTTTTTTTTTTTTGCAACTTATTTATTTTACGTTTTAGAAGATGCCGCGCAACCAGTTCTGACACGTTTACAACTGTTTGAAGCACTGAGTTCGACGATTATGTGAAAAGTGGAACTTTGTGACTTTGTTAAAGTAAATTAGGGGTAGAAAAATGTTCTGAAGTGATAACTGAATGCTCTATCCAACTCCTAGTCATAGACAATTTCTTTCTTGTGTAGACGTAGCTTAAAAAGGTCTTAACTGATATTTATTATGAAGAAAACAAGTTATATACGTAGCTTTCACTCTAAATTCATGATTTAAAAGTAAAAATAATTTTGTCCCCCTAGATTTCGATTTTGACCCACTGTGCAGCGGTGAGAGGCCGGCGTGCTGCCCCTAAGCCACGGATGCTCTTGTGGTAATTATTACAGACGAATATTAAAGCATTAAGTACCCGAAAAGGAACTATTTATTCTAATGTCGCAAAACTTAGAAATGACGATCCCATCAACAAAAGCAGTCTTCCTCCCCCAACTAATCTAACTTATTAGTATGGGGGGAGGAAGACTGCTATTGTTGATGGGATAGCCACACAAACTCTCTGTTGAGAACGAAGGGTTGACATGTTTCGTTCTACAAACGAGCGTCATCAGATCCAAATCTGCAAGACAAATTGATCTTCATAACACTACCAATCCAACAGTGACACCCACAGACAGTCTCTGCCCTCCAAAAACAAAACACAAGAAAACCCATCAGAAAACCCATATAACTACTTAGTTTGTGGGAGGAAGAACTTTTTTCGTTGAAGGGATAGCCATTTGTAAATTTTGCAAGATAAAAATAAATAATTATTTTTATGTTCGACCCCGACTATTATATGTCAGAAAACAGTACTATAATGAGGCTCATTATAACACTATTTTTAGCCTACTTTACACATTTTGCAAAAATGAGGAAAAAGTAGACTTATGAGATCGGGCAAATGTGTGTGTGTCTGTCTGTCTGTCTGTCTGTCTGTCCTTCTGTCTGTCTGTCTGGCTGTGTGTGTGTCCCCCCCCCCCCCTATCAACTCCTAAACGGCTTCAGCAATCGAAACAAAATTTGGTAGGAGTAAAGATCTATACCCGAATATCTCACGGCCATATTTGAAAATGATGTCAGTGCTACCAACTGCTGAAAAATCGCAATTGAAATTTGAGCTCTATGTTGGATATCTCGGAAGGTATGAATGGGAGCTATTTGAAAATTGGCACACGTATAGATAATAATATTGCAGTTTAATTTCCAGGAGGCCATACATGGCAGTGTTGCCAAAATGATTATAAGCCTGCTGATAGGTTCAATATTTAAATGCATATAACTTCTACACTATCAATTGGAATTCAACCGAATTTCGTATGTGCTATGTGTTCATAAACAGATATAACTGAGCGTATTCCTAAGATCCATCAGGGCTGCCAACTGTTAATAAATGCTCTCAATTTATTTTTTCCAAATACCAATATATCAGAAAGTATGCAAGCCGACAACTTTAAACTATGCACACGTATAGTACCTGCCATTCTGTATTAATTTGGAGTAACTTATATACGTCAGTGCTACCAACATGATTCTAAGCCTGCTGAGAGGTCCAACTTTAAATACATGTAGCTTCTATACTATCATTTGGATTTCAACCAAAATGTGTATGTGCTATGTGCACCATAACAGATACGACTATACGTATTCTTAAGAGCAACCAGTGTTGCCAACTGTTAAACAATGGTGTCACTATTTTTGTTTCCCTAATATCAATATATCAGAAAGTATGCAAGCCAATAGCTCTAAACTTTGCACACGTATAGTACCTGGCATTCTATATGAATTTGGAGTAACTAATATACGTCAGTGCTGCCAACATGATTCTAAGCCTGCTGATATGTCCAATTTTAAAATGCATGTAACTTCTATACTAACTAATGGATTTCATTCAAAATTGGCACAACAATAGATCATATTATTTCAGATTATTTCTGACCAATACACGCATGACATTGTTGCCAACATGATTTTACGCGCGCTGTTATATCCAATGTTTAACTGCATGTAACGTCCATGCTATTCATTGGACTTCAACCAAATTTTGTATTCTGTACCTTAAGAGATGGAACTAAGAATATATTCAGTCATCAGGGCTGCCAACTCTGGTGCCCTATTAGGCTACATTATACCAGGTATACAGTATTTCGAACTAATTAGAAATTTCGATATTAGCAACTTAATTTCGTCATTATTCTAGATAGGTTCATATACTGTAGAATAATCATTGACATGAAAAGTAGGCTGTATAGTTCTTCACGGAACTTCTTGTTCATTATGAAACAGTTTCTCCCACCAATCAGAGCTCAAGAAACAGTTGTTTGACCAATTAGATAAGGATAGGATTGCATCTGAGCTGAGTTCCAAGGCCTTCTAATTTAAATTTCACTGCGTGGCCTAGTGTCATAGTAGGGTAATCGAGGAAGCCATGGTCAAATACAAGGCATTCTCTGCGTCTCATACGCTCTGTTCAGTACATAAAACTGGCGAAATCTCGACAGATATTTATGGATATATATGTTCGAACATAAAATAGTTATAATGATTATCGTCGAACATAAACAGTCGTATGCAACTCGCCTATAATGGTAATTAAGACACTCGTATGGAAATTATAAAACTCGCATACGCTCGTTTTATAAACATACCCGTGTCTTTATTATTGCCATTATAGGCTCGTTGCATAATGTACTATTTCAGGTGCTCAAATTCCACACACACCTAAGCACACGGGGATGCATGAACACATGTTGCAAATCCCTTAAAATAGGCAATAAGAACAAAATACTTATTAACACAAAACGAACGTTATTGTTGTTGTTGTTTTATTTTGTAGTTGCTAATTCATATTAGGGGTGTTGTGGTTAATAGAAATGGATAACGGGAACACTACAATCTGATCTTTATTCAGTCTCAAGAAGTGACAATAAAAACAAAATACAATCATAAATCTCAATCCATAGATTGTAACTCTCAAGAGTTGCAACGTCTCAATTCCCCACATCCTCCCCACCCTGGTCAAACTCCAGGGGGATGACCGGCTGAATGGGGCGGGTTATTGTGGTTCCGGTAGGGGTACGAAGAACCACCGTCCTGACGACTGCATCTCTACCAACACGGAGCTCCTTAATGCGGACCTTTGCCCACATGTGCCTCGGCGTCTTGTCTTCCTGGAGAAGTGCCTTTCGCAGACACCACTTGGTGGTGCCTACCATATTCTCCCCACATCCCCCCCACCAAGACGCCCTTGGAGAAATAAATCGCCAGGTGATGTTATGATGAGCGACGTAGGCTACTGATGAGTAGGAGGGGCTGTGAGATAAGTCCAGATGGACTCGAGTTCTCTGTTGGTCGCGTGAAACGTCTGAGCATTATCAGTATATACCGTGTGTGGTATCCCTCGTCTATCAACGAATCTCTGAACCTCCAGAAATGGGTTGAAGCGGGCTATTCTTGATTCATTTGGCAGAGCTACACCGTCTCTTAGAGCCAGATATTCTGCAGGGAAACACTCTTTTTGTACCGTTTGAATCCAATATTTGCGTGAGTTTTGAAGCTCTGGGGCTGTTAACTCCCCAGAGAACCGTTCTTTTCTTCGAGCATGTTGCAAGAAACGAAGTATCCAATTATGCCAACGCACGCCTGTATCATGTGGTAAGAGTTCGTCCCATCCAATCCCTCTGCACCAAGTTTCTTGGAACAGTATTTTCCCAATAATCGATACCGGTGTTATAAGTCCTAAGGGGTCATAAAATCGGGAAGTAGTTTGTAACAGTAATCTCTTACTAGCGGGTTCCTGCATGAGATTATCGGTGATATCAAGGTCGTCTATGCAGAAAGTGTCAGTTTCAGTGGACCATTTCACTCCTAATACTTGCGTATTGGTCTCTAGTACCCGACCATCAGACGTCCAGATGCACTTCAGTTGTTGAGAGTTGGTCGCCCATTTCGCCATGGGCATGTGAATTGTGTTTAGCAGTCCTTTGAGTTCATAATAAAGTTTGATCACTTGGTTCTCAGTTTCACCGCCGGTTACAAAGTCATCCATGTACGTACTACAATCTATAAGGGCGGCAGCATTTGAGAAGACAGAGTCATGGATATTGGTTAGTTCCTTTAGTGTCGCTGAAAGTAAAAATGGACTGCAAGTTAGACCAAAGGGGACGCGAGCAAAACGGTATATTACGACTTCATCTGTTGTTTCGTACACCCCTTCGCCTTTGTCAATCACATCGTACCAGAAGAATCTGGTCAAGTCTCGATCCATGGAGTCGAGTACAAGTTGTAAGAATGCCTGAGCGGCATCACCAATGATGGCTACCGGGTAGCTTCTGAATCTGAGGAGAACAGAAAGTATCTCAGGCAGTAAATTTGGCCCCATTTCGAGGGCCTCGTTAAGGGACGGACCACCTCCTTGACGAGAAGATGCATCAAACACAATCCTCCATTTCGTTTTCCCAGATTTACACTTCTTAACTAAATGGTGAGGCAAGTAGAACGTATCACCAGTTGTCTCAGAAGGAGCATGTTCAACATGGCGTTTTATATCATCTGTGAATAATAAGTCTCCTTTAAAGGTTCATTCGCCTCTAGTCACTTTTGCAATGCGTTGAATCGTTTTACCGCATTAGCATGGTTATTGGGCAAGATGATACCAGATTTTCTAGGAAGAGAGACCACACGGCGATGGTCTTCTATTAGGTAAGAATCATGAAATTCCTTAAGTATCGCAGAGTTTTTGGAACTGAAATATTTATCCTGACTTCCCTTATTCCCATTGTTTCCAGATCCCAGAACTGTCTGAGTGTCTCACCTAAAGGTGAGTTTATCTGTTCAGAATGAATATGGTTTACTAGTGATGAATTCAAAGTGATGCCTGATCGATTTCCAGTCAATACTCATCCAAACATGGTTGGTATGAGTACCACGGAGGGGGAAATGCGCACTGGTGAAGTGTCCTTTACGATTTTCCAATAACAATCTCCTCCAATAAGTATTTCGATGGGCAAAGGTTGCTGTGATTCATTCTTTGGGTCAGCCAACTGTAGTTTTTGAGTGTGTGCTAACATATTAACATCATCAGGAACGACCGGATGAGCTGAAAAGGCATGGATACTCTCAAATGCAGTAATATTTGTAGACGAGTTTGTCCAGATGCTCTTTATGGAAAACTTAACAAGGTTACGTACACTCGGATTGGTTGGAGACGATTCAAAGGCGCCAATAGTTAAGTCTTGGCGGCCAATAAATTCGAGTTTCAGTTCGTTAACTAGAGACTCAAGGATAAAACTGGATTGACTTCCAGCATCCAGTATGCAACGCGTCTGTTTAGTTCGCCCATTGGGACCCGTAACCCAAACTCGCGCGGTCTGCAGGTAAGTAAAGTCGGATGGAAGAGAATCTATCTTGTTAACGGACGTAATGGTTGCCGCTGCATTCGTAGATAAGTTTCTACTGCAGACAGATCTGTGATGTGAGGCTTTGCAGGAAGAACAAAATGCCTTACCCTTTCAGTTGCAGTTCTTCATGGTGTGTCCACGGTTCAAGCATAGAAAGCTGCGGTTCGTGTTCCTGAGTTTGGTAAGTCTATCGTTAACGTTATAAACTGTCTTGCATTCTTGCGCCCAGTGTCCGCGGGATTCGCAAAAGACACAAAATGGTTCCGGCGCAACCTTCCTATTGGATTGTTTCTTATTTGAATCAACGTGCAGTGATGCTGTCGTGGGAACATGAGTCGAAGCAGATCCACAAATCTTGTGCGTCACCATACTTCTTCTCCGAAGAATTCCATGAGCTTGAGAATATCGCCTTCTGAGATGTTTTCCCTCTTCGTCTGAATTATCCAACGACGACAAATATCATCGGGAAACGTTCTAAGTATTTTCGGAGCAAGAACTCTCCCGTAGCCGTTTACGTCTTCTCCCAGCGCACGAAGAGCTTGTATGTGTCGATGGCAATCGATGAACCTGTCGTTGAGTACTTCAGGAGTAGCGAGCTAAATAGGTCCCCTCTAGGTAGTCTAAGTGCGCCTGTATTATTCTGTTTTTATCCCCATAGCAAGCTTGTAGAATCCGTTTCGTTTCCTCGTATGTATCTGCTATTACGGCGATTCAATCGACTAGCCGCTTCGGCTCGGCTTCCAAGAACCCGCGCAAAAATATGTGTTTATTTATGGTAGGAAGGAAAGGGTCTTTATCAACGGATGACTCGAATTGCTCCCAAAAACGTGGCCAAGTTGCGAAGTCACCAGCGAAGGATTCTATCCTAATTGGCGGGAGTCGAACTGAGTGTGAAGCCTGAATTGGAATATTAGGTGTAGTTGGCAGTGATTCAGGGATACTTAAATTAGCGCCTGAATTTGACAATTTACTTGTAATTGTTCTCGATGCCTTTGTGATAGCGCGTTTCGCTGAGTCTATATATCCTTCACAAGTCTGAACATCAGTATCGTATTCAGTATCCGATAGTAACTCATGTATAGAATCATCAAGTGTGGTTAAGTTGTTGAGAGTTTCCTGTAGTCTATCTCGGTAGTACTCCCAGTCTGTGAATGAAGTATTATCAGTGAAACTGTTAATTTCCGTAACAAAGCGTGTTGTATTTGCCCTCTGTCTGGTTCGTTTTCTTCTTAGATTGTGTAAAATTCCATCTGTTTGATTGTTATTGCTCATGTTGTACGTGTGTTCACGGAAATGTGCAAGGCAAGAGCTGTTAATCTGTTATCTGAAGTATCGAATGATTTTCGGTCAGGTGCTACTAGGATCGCTAGTGTCGACGCTTAGATTGTGCGTTAATTACTATGTTCAGTTTTAGGCTATATTATCTATGGCCTGCGCTCCAAATGTATAATATCTATGCTTAGCACCAGTTGACACTACAATATGCACGAACGAAACATAATGTTATTACACACATACATAACCAAACAAGAAGTTATTAGGGCATTCAACAATTATTCGGTTTGCAAATGTGTAGCTTTGTCACTTATCTGTAGTCGGTTGCGAAGTAGGAAACCTTCCGTCCAGTATAGTGTAATTGCAACTCTTCCCTCAGTCTTGAGGTTCCATAATGCAATTGGAGAGTAAAAACTTACGAGAGGCTTCAATTCCTGCAGTATAGGCCTAACCAGATTATTCCTTAAAATCACTTGATATCATGCGATATCCCGAGTGTTTACGGCACCAAATGTTGTTAATAGAAATGGATAACAGGAACACTACAATCTCATCTTTCTTCAGTCTCACGAAGTGACAAGTCAAGTAGTAACAATAAAAACAAATGACAATCATAAATCGCAATCCATAGATTGCAACTCTCAAGAGTTGCAACGTCTCAATTCCCCACAAGGGGCTTGAGACATCTTTGGTCTTCATCTCCATGTACTTTGGTATGCGTTGAATTTTTCTGATAACCTGTGATCCTGTGTGACTGTAAGTAGTGTAAGTAGCTGTAATATTTACGCTTCGGGATGGGCTAGGTGTCTCGAGACATAAAGTAAGGTTCGTATACAATTCCGGCAATATCCTTGGGGGATTGCGGAAGACAGGGGAAAATCACACTCAGGATAGGCACTTTCAGCGACGGGATTTGAGCCTGCAATCTCTTGGCTTGCTGCAGCTTATCGTCTCGATTGTGGGGAGCGATTTAACGTGTATGGTTAAGCCTTGGAGCCATAAATCTAGTTTAACTTCCGTACTAGAAGATGAACGGACATAAAACAACAATATAAAATAAATAAATAAATAAATAAATAAATAAAACGGAAAATGAATTGTCCTTAACCCTCTGGAAATAAGGATCGAGGGAGTAGGTTGGTTCCTTAGTTTAGGGACTGCGACAACGCGGTCATGTAGCCCCGTGTACTTTGGGGGTGTGTATAATCTGTCTGATAACCGGTGTTAATTGTGATGGCTGTATCGGTGTATGTTATCAGTTTTAATTCAAGTAAGGACTGTATACAGTAATTTCAAGTAGTTCCTACTTTTTCTACCAAATGCTACCGTCCACGACACCTAGCTTTTGGACTTGGCTACTAGATAGCATCGCAGTCAGCACCTGGTGGTGGGTAGTTTATTGGCTGAGGAATAACCCACCCACCAAGGGAAGATGATTAAGAGAAGGAAGTAGATTTTGGATTGGAGAAAAAGGATAGAAAAATAGGAGGAGAGTCCCACAAAAGTTATGAATTTGACTTTCAATACATTTAGAAGCGGTTGCCACCGCAAATCCTTGCTCGGATACCTAAAGTGGATACGAGCTTGGTCGAAGCTAACGGGAACCGCAGCTAAGACTTGGGCAGTTTGCCAGAGAAAGGCTTTAGTGTATTTCCACCCGAACACGAATAAAAGTCCTATAGGGAAGGGTGATGTTCTAGCAAGACAGATAGTAAAAGCTTTATTTTGTGTTAACGAGAGCATGAACCTAGGAGGAGCTAGGAAAGCCAGGATCTTGCCTAACTGTAGTATCAGAGAAATGATGAATCCAAAAACAAATATTTAATTTATTTAACAATTTAAAGGAGTTAATATTTTTGACAATTAAATATTTTGCAATCTTGTTAACAATTTGGGGTCGCAGACCTCTCAACATTAAACGGTTGCTCCAGGCAATTGACAATTTACAAGGTTTCAAACCTTACATGTTTCTAAAATCTTTATAAGATTTAAACAAATGAACAATGAAATAATTAAAGCTTAAACGTGAATTGGAGTACAAAGAGTGCACCTTAAGAAATTCTTAAGAGAATGATCTAGAGAAAGTGACAACTTTGAAAATAACAATAATAACAACATGAAAAATAAGATAGAAGTTCCTACAACTTCTTATATTTATACAGAATTAATATATGAGAATTATACAAAGAGGGCAGGTCACTTACTGTGAAACCTGAAGAAAGTGAAAGGGAAAGTTTTAGACTTCCCAAGTTTGAGCAGGAATCACTCGCCAAATGGGACAGTTTCCATTTCGTGAAACCTGAACATGACTCGCTCAAGAGTTTAAAGAATTGTTTTCCCTGATTATGGGAAAGAAACAACGTGAATTTAAAACTTGTATCACACAAGCAATTATGCAGAATTTAATTAATGTTAAACTAGCAAAGTTGGAAGGGCACCTCGTGAGTGACACCTTATAGAAAAGTTTCAATTTTATTAATAATGGTTGTTAGTAGAAGGTTGAGGAAAGATCATTGGGATATAGGATCAATGTTCATGGCCGTATTTAATATAACCGGACGATCGCGACGCGGTAGAAACGTGGAGCAAGCACTGTTTATCACTGTAGTCTATGAAGATGGATGCAAAGTTCACTGTAGAAACACTAAAGTTTATGAAAAAGAAAGTTATTGCAATTATGGAAATAACTGATTGCACTATATAGGTGAGAGTCTATTTCTTGAAAAAGTTGTGATTTACAATTAAATGCGCCATAGAATGTTCCAACGGGGGAAGAAAGTTCGCTATTGCAAAAATTTGTAAGGAAGATTCCTCATTTTAAATATCATTGTCCCAAGTGAGCTAAAAACACTTGACGGCAAGACTCGCAGATAGGGTACAAAATCTCGAAGTTTCCAGAACAACCTTAGCAGAAAATGGGGTTGAGAAAATCCAACGGAGGAAATAGCTTTATATTTATAGACAGCGGGTACTAAATAATATCCCACGTAGCGAGAGGATTTCTCGTTTAAATAGCTTAAGAAAAGCTCTTTTTTAGTAAGGTTGGCTTATACAAGCAGAAGCTCAACATGGCAAATCCCACGAAGAATGATTATTGCCCCAAAGTAAATAATTTCACACTGTCTATGAATTATAATTAAAAGCACGTGGAAGTTAAAACCATGAAGATGAGGTTAAAACTTTTAAAATGGTACTTATCTTGATTTCATGTTGAAGTCGAAGTTTCTGTTGAAGATTACTTAGCCAACATGGCGAAGAAGAGGGTGAGCCTCTTGGTTTGAGGAGGCAAGCTCGAGCGGAGCTTTGACTGAACGAGTCAACTGCAGACTGAGAAGTGAGAGCACCACAACGGAGCACGGAGGGACCGAGGAAGGGGAAGAGAGTGGGGGGTAGGAGACAAAAGGAGAACATATAAGCATTGCAAACTTTAAAACAAAAAATTAATCTCTTGCTGAGCTGATCTTCTAAGAGTTGATAACAGATGATACTAGCGCAGCATGGTGAGTAAAGAAGTAGACGTAGTCCTCTTGCTCAAGGAGAAAATAGCTGACGATGGTAACAGGATCTGGTAGCCAAATGGATATGGAATTCCTCTTGCGCGAGGAAGAGTTGAAGAGCTTCAGAGATTCGCTGTTATATGACGCTAGGTGGGTCATAGAATATATATCTGGAACAGACTCATACAAAATATAAGCAACCGGAACACCTAAGAGAAAACAGAAGATCACTGTTGGTGTCTGACAAAGAGGAAGGAAAGAACATGCAAAAACATTGAAAATTATAATCTCAGGTACCGTGTATTCCAAGAATGCACCATACTGGGAGGGGAAGACACCAACAGCGAACAAGAAAAACAAGTACACATTTAAAGGTAATGGAGAAATCAAAGACAGAGGTCTTGTGATCGGACCATTAATAGTTAAGACTCTGACTTCCCTGACTCTCCCATCTCTTCCAGGGTAACACTGGGTCACTCTACCGGAAGTCCAGACTAGAGGGGGAGAAACATCCCTAACTAAGACCAAGTCTCCCACTTTAATGTCGGGACTGGAAAGAAACCACTTCTGCCTCCGTTGCAAGGAAGTTAAATATTCCAAGTCCCACCTCTTCCAAAAAGAATTACGGAGGGCTTCAAGCTTACACCAAGTGATAGGTAGATTAGAATCCCTGTAAGAATTAGGAAGGGGAGGAGGGGCAGAGAGAGAAGTGCGTGTAAGGAAGCGACCAGGTGTAAGTGGAAGGAGGTCATCAGGGTCATTGGAAAGCGGAGTTAAAGGGCGAGAATTAACGACACTTTCAATCACGAAATAGCTGGAAGCTGAGAGAAATAAAGCACTAGTAAAGATTACGATACGATGCGAAAGAAGAATTAACAAGTTTAAACAAAGCGTATAGAAACAAGTACATCTATTCAGGACAAGAATATACCAAATAAAAAAGAAACTATACGAGTAGAAAGCAAGAACGCCATAGGTAACAACCTAGTAGCCATAAACAATGACCTCAAGTTATAATGAGTATCAAAGGGGTCACTCAGAAAAATACTTAAGTCAGCGAGAAACGTGACATAACAAGTATGAATGCAAAAACACATCGAATGTGACGACGAGAAAAAGTAAGTTTGTTCATCAATGAACATTAAGATCGCAAAATATGTAAGCAAAGTGAAATACATGAGCGCGTGAGAAATACGCAACGAATTTTTGAAACAAGGATCGAAGCAGTTATAGAATACGAGCATGAGTAAGTGGAATACAAAAGCAAGTACGGCCTTGACCCACATGGTACAACGAGATAAGACATATAAATAGCTGAGAGAGTCCTTGACTAGAACAAGTTTATTTTGGGAATTAGGTGAGCGGCTTCCGAGATTACGGTAGCGGCTCGCCAGACAATGGTTGGCAATCAGCCAGAGTTGAGATAAGAGAAACTTGCTTTGACCTTTGGCAATCGTACAGGAAATAAACAACAACTTGGCCTTCCTCAGGCGTGTATACAAACAAGTTTGAAAAACAAGCAGTTCAAAGTACACAAACACTAGTTGAATCAGCTGTGACTTAAAGCAGATATTCAGGTTGAACGGAATGCAGTCAATCGTAACTTGGACGTGAAAAAGCAATTTAAAGATATATGAAATAGAGTAGGAAATCAATTTCGCATAATTGAGAGGATCACGGAATCCGACAATTTTCAACAAAAAGAAGCTTAATTCTTCCGAGCAAAGAAGACAAGCTGGGACATTGAGAAGAAGGTTATGCATAAGAATAGTTATTCTAGATGCTATAGAATTCAGATTTTCAAACGGTTTCATGAGCGACTTCCAATTGTGAGGAAGGAGGGAGGAGCCGACCGTGGCTATCCTTCTAAATAACGAAAGAAGTGAAACATGGCTTACAGCAAAGTGATGGTGACTGATAGCCATGGTTTTACACAAGGGGAAGACAGTTTTCGAGAAAAAGTTTAAGCAATTACCTGCTATAAAAAATGACATAAGAAGGTAAACGAAATAACACAAGCAAGGCGAACTTGAATTGCCATTTTGTGCGGGAAGAAGGAAAACCCATTTAAACAACTTACAGAGGTAGCGTAGTTGTTCATGATAAGACATCGTTTCGACAAGTGTTTTTCAAAAATATTGAGATCTGAAACATGAGCGTTCTCTTTTTCAGAAATAGGATTTATGTCAGCTGTAACGAAATGACATTGCGCTTTGGTTTGAGCACTGGTATGTTTGATTTCACCAGTAATAACCCAACCAAAATCGGTGTCTCTGGCGACCACGGTTGAAGATAACTTGCGTGTTTGTTTGCGAATGCAATTCCAAAAAACATTGGCACTGAAAAGTACATCAATGGGACCTTGAGCATTAAACTGAGGATCAGCTAACCTTAAGTGCGAAGGAATCTTTAATCCGGAGGTATTAATACAGTGACTTGGAGTGTCCTTGCCAATACTGGTAAGAATGAGACAGTTTAAATTAAGATTGGTGTTTCTTTGGCAAACGTCTCTGATTTTCAATTTTGAAGACTGCAAAACTTCAGTTTTCAAATTGTCAATGCCGGTCACACTGATAGAAGTAGGCGATGACGAAAGACCTTGTTTTTTAATCAACGATTGCGAAACAAAGTTGTGCGTTGAAGCGGAATCGAGAAGACCACGGGTTCTAAACCAATTTCCAAATTTATCTTGGATTTCGAATTGTACAGTGGTCAAAAGGGTTTGCGCACTGTGAGAAATTTCGGCATTAGAAATGCAGGAAGAAGCATTAGTTTGTTCGGAGCTGCTCTGCATGGAGCTTGAAGAGGCAGGTACTGATGACCTCGATTTATCGTGAACGTGCAATAAAGAATGATGCGGTTTTTTACAATGAAAACAGAGATTTGATGACGTACAGTTCGAAGAAGAATGCTTAGGTGACAAGCAATTGAAACAATGTTTGCTGTTGAAGACAAACTTTCTTCGATCTTCGACAGACAATTCTTTAAAGGATTTGCACGAATACAAGGTGTGAAGCTTTTTACAGAGCGTGCATTTTAAAGATTTATTAAGCGGCCTGATATCTTCTCTTGCATGATTGAAAGAAGAACGGGTTTGCTTGTACTCGACAGTTGGGGGCTGATGACCCTTTGAAAAAGCAAGGTTTTTCTCAAAAATGTGAGACTGATGATTCGTTTCGACCTTTTCGCACTGAAATGCGAGTGCTGTAAGGACTTGGCATCGGCTGTTAAGAAACGAGATTAAGTGTTCGAAGGAAAATTCTTCCTTGCGAGCGAGTTCGATCTCCCAAGCCTTTAAAGTTGAAAAATCGAATCTTGATGTAGCCAGATGAATGAGTATGGTGTCCCATGTTTGGACAGGCTGATTAAGTTGTTATAATGCTCTGACATTCAACTGTATAGAGTCTAAGAGGTCTCTTAAGGAGGTGACGTCATTAGGTTTGACGACTGGCAAGTTGAAAAGACAACGTATGTGGCGAGCTACACTCAAACGTAAATTGCCATATCTCTCTTTAAGGAGATTAAAGGCGATGTGGTAGTTGTCTGCGCTTAAAGGCAGTGACTCCACTAAGGCTAAGGCCTCACATTCCAAAGAAGTACGGAGGAAGTAAAATTTATGTATGTCTGGGATCTCGATATTTTCATGAATTAGGGAGCAGTAAAGTTCGTAAAAAGAATACCATTCACCTTCCTTGCCTGAGAAGTGCGGTAGGCTTATCTTAGGAAGTAACGGTTTCGGTTTGTTCTTGTGAACTGAAGCGGGTGCGAACTGGGCCGGATTGATGACCTTAGTGTCCGGTTCTGAGATATTGCGGATCAGTTGGTGGGCCTTTGCAATCCCTTCAAAGTACAAGGGTTCGACCTCGTCCCGATCCGATTGAAGTTCTGGGCAAGCGGATTCAATCTCGGTTTGAATTTGATCATAATAATCATAAGACCGTTCGTACAACTTAAGGCGATGTGTCAAGATGTCTAAATCACACTCGGCGGGATTTAACTTGCTGATGAAATTTCTGAATCTAGTGAGTTGCCCTTTATAGGAAGAACGTCTAGCAATGAGAGTTTCATCTTTTTCAGTAGGAGCCATGACAAAAAGAATAAATTGAAATACAACTCACGAAACTGTAGAACCTTGGAGATGCTGACAAGCTGGCAGCAGCAAATGGGTATAAAGAACGGGACACCCCAAAGGAGACAGGAGCGGCCTCTTTCCCGTTCACAGGCTTTGCATGATGTAATTATAGCTGAAAAATCCAAAGCAGATATTAATAATTTGCCAAGTATTGTCAAATGACACTTGACAAACAATGGACATAAAAAATGGACTCTCCCAGGTTTCGGCACCAAATTTTGGGTAGTTTATTGGCTGAGGAATAACCCACCCACCAAGGGAAGATGATTAAGAGAAGGAAGTAGATTTTGGATTGGAGAAAAAGGATAGAAAAATAGGAGGAGAGTCCCACAAAAGTTATGAATTTGACTTTCAATACATTTAGAAGCGGTTGCCACCGCAAATCCTTGCTCGGATACCTAAAGTGGATACGAGCTTGGTCGAAGCTAACGGGAACCGCAGCTAAGACTTGGGCAGTTTGCCAGAGAAAGGCTTTAGTGTATTTCCTCCCGAACACGAATAAAAGTACTATAGGGAAGGGTGATGTTCTAGCAAGACAGATAGTAAAAGCTTTATTTTGTGTTAACGAGAGCATGAACCTAGGAGGAGCTAGGAAAGCCAGGATCTTGCCTAACTGTAGTATCAGAGAAATGATGAATCCAAAAACAAATATTTAATTTATTTAACAATTTAAAGGAGTTAATATTTTTGACAATTAAATATTTTGCAATCTTGTTAACAATTTGGGGTCGCAGACCTCTCAACATTAAACGGTTGCTCCAGGCAATTGACAATTTACAAGGTTTCAAACCTTACATGTTTCTAAAATCTTTATAAGATTTAAACAAATGAACAATGAAATAATTAAAGCTTAAACGTGAATTGGAGTACAAAGAGTGCACCTTAAGAAATTCTTAAGAGAATGATCTAGAGAAAGTGACAACTTTGAAAATAACAATAATAACAACATGAAAAATAAGATAGAAGTTCCTACAACTTCTTATATTTATACAGAATTAATATATGAGAATTATACAAAGAGGGCAGGTCACTTACTGTGAAACCTGAAGAAAGTGAAAGGGAAAGTTTTAGACTTCCCAAGTTTGAGCAGGAATCACTCGCCAAATGGGACAGTTTCCATTTCGTGAAACCTGAACATGACTCGCTCAAGAGTTTAAAGAATTGTTTTCCCTGATTATGGGAAAGAAACAACGTGAATTTAAAACTTGTATCACACAAGCAATTATGCAGAATTTAATTAATGTTAAACTAGCAAAGTTGGAAGGGCACCTCGTGAGTGACACCTTATAGAAAAGTTTCAATTTTATTAATAATGGTTGTTAGTAGAAGGTTGAGGAAAGATCATTGGGATATAGGATCTATGTTCATGGCCGTATTTAATATAACCGGACGATCGCGACGCGGCGGTAGAAACGTGGAGCAAGCACTGTTTATCACTGTAGTCTATGAAGATGGATGCAAAGTTCACTGTAGAAACACTAAAGTTTATGAAAAAGAAAGTTATTGCAATTATGGAAATAACTGATTGCACTATATAGGTGAGAGTCTATTTCTTGAAAAAGTTGTGATTTACAATTAAATGCGCCATAGAATGTTCCAACGGGGGAAGAAAGTTCGCTATTGCAAAAATTTGTAAGGAAGATTCCTCATTTTAAATATCATTGTCCCAAGTGAGCTAAAAACACTTGACGGCAAGACTCGCAGATAGGGTACAAAATCTCGAAGTTTCCAGAACAACCTTAGCAGAAAATGGGGTTGAGAAAATCCAACGGAGGAAATAGCTTTATATTTATAGACAGCGGGTACTAAATAATATCCCACGTAGCGAGAGGATTTCTCGTTTAAATAGCTAAGCTCTTTTTAGTAAGGTTGGCTTATACAAGCAGAAGCTCAACATGGCAAATCCCACGAAGAATGATTATTGCCCCAAAGTAAATAATTTCACACTGTCTATGAATTATAATTAAAAGCACGTGGAAGTTAAAACCATGAAGATGAGGTTAAAACTTTTAAAATGGTACTTATCTTGATTTCATGTTGAAGTCGAAGTTTCTGTTGAAGATTACTTAGCCAACATGGCGTAGAAGAGGGTGAGCCTCTTGGTTTGAGGAGGCAAGCTCGAGCGGAGCTTTGACTGAACGAGTCAACTGCAGACTGAGAAGTGAGAGCACCACAACGGAGCACGGAGGGACCGAGGAAGGGGAAGAGAGTGGGGGGTAGGAGACAAAAGGAGAACATATAAGCATTGCAAACTTTAAAACAAAAAATTAATCTCTTGCTGAGCTGATCTTCTTAGAGTTGATAACGGATGATACTAGCGCAGCATGGTGAGTAAAGAAGTAGACGTAGTCCTCTTGCTCAAGGAGAAAATAGCTGACGATGGTAACAGGATCTGGTAGCCAAATGGATATGGAATTCCTCTTGCGCGAGGAAGAGTTGAAGAGCTTCAGAGATTCGCTGTTATATGACGCTAGGTGGGTCATAGAATATATATCTGGAACAGACTCATACAAAATATAAGCAACCGGAACACCTAAGAGAAAACAGAAGATCACTGTTGGTGTCTGACAAAGAGGAAGGAAAGAACATGCAAAAACATTGAAAATTATAATCTCAGGTACCGTGTATTCCAAGAATGCACCAGGTGGCAAACGTTGGAACAAATATAGCTTTATAAATATTTACCTACAAATTTTGGCTTCACACAAGACTTGTGTAGTTATTGGAAGGTTCTTTTTGGTGCTATATATCAATGCCATGGACTCGCCGGCTTTACTTCCCCTCCGAAGGAAGGCATATTGAGGGATTCATTTTAAGGCTCTTAAAATATCCGACGACCTCTGCCGGGTTTGAACCCGCGAACTTGGGCATACAAGCTCAGCACGCTACCAACTACGCCACCGAAGCCGCCTCGAGGGTGTTGGATGAAAGGAATTAGAGCCATGAAAGGGAAAAATAACAGGTCAAGCTCAGGAATCTCTCCAAGTCACAACTTTTAAACGTATCAGTGTAAGCCAGGATGTACTGGAAATAAACGACAAGGATCAGTTGAAGCAGACGGACGAGGACCCTCGAGAATACCCTAATACCGTCAGAGTTGGAAGAAAATACGAATTTACCCAGGAATGATTGCACTAAAAATAAGGGAGAGGACCTTAGTACATACGAAGAGAGGCATTACCATGTAGAGCTGAGTCCAGTGGTCACCAACACAAGCACGAAACAACCTGTGCGTTAAAGTTTGAACCTGACTTGTATTTTGATAGCTCCTTTTTGGAGCAATCAATCAGGAGAACAAATATTTCCTCCTCATTCAAGAAGCCACAACTACATCGCTTCTCCATCTAAACACATCTGGCCGAACAGCAGGTGATTCAAGAGTAGGGGGATGGTGGTGCTTCTACTTCACTCCAGAACCCCCTTTGCTCTACTACTAAGCCTAAGCCATGTTAAATATCTCTCGAACGCATGGTCCGATTTTGACAAATGAGGTGTCGTTGGACTCGGGCTGACGTCCTCTTTGCTATGGACCACTCGTTATATTTTTGAAAAAAAAAATTGATTTTTTTCGTTTTCGAAAGTTGGTGATAGTTTGAAAACCAAACAAGTTGAACGTTGTGTCATGGCTCAAACGAATGGTATTTATGACCTTTATTATTCTAATAAAACGTTTTTATTTTTTATGTTTTTTTGAAAATACTCGAATTTTGAAAATTCTATATTTTGGAAACTAGGAATTATACAAAAAAGTTTGTTTGACGTAAATGAAAGGTCCCTATGCCCTCTACCCCCAAAATAGATTTCAAGTCTCTAGAGCAAAACTTTGTGTATTGTAAGTAGTGTGATGGGGAGAGAGCTGCTCCACTTAGCAAGTTGTGAGCCCCTGCGACCTTGGAATGGAAGGAGTCATGCTAGGAAGGCGTGCTTGGATTCGTTTTTTTCGTCTCGTTGCGCTCTTTACGGAAATGTAGGTGTCGAAAAGGTGAAAATCTGGAAACACGGTTCTTTTTGGGGGGAAAAACGTGATTTTAAACCTTTTGCTATATTTCAGGAACCAATTATGCTAGAGGCGTATACGACGGGTCCAAGGACTCGGGGTGACGTCCTCTTTGCTATGGACCACTCGTTGTAATTTTAAAAAAAAATTGGGAAACTCGATTTTGGGGTAAACACGTGTTTTTTGTGATTTTTGCCGATATCTCACGAACCAATAACGCTAGAGACGTGTACGAGGTGTCCTAGGACTCGGGCTAACACCCCCCTTTCAAATGTGGTAGATATTTTTTTTCCAAAAAATAATTCACAAAGGACCCAACGCCATACATGTAGAAAAAACATTTTCTTTTTCTTTACCTGTTTATAATATTTATGAAGCGTGGTGATTGAGAGAGACGATACGGCTGTGTGTGTGTGTTTCAACGAACCTGTCGCTGACCACGGTGGCTGTGTTCAATAGATCAATCGCTATTTCGACAAGTCGGTTTATGACAGAGCGAGGGTGCGTTTTTTCACACATTTTACCTTTGACGTGTAAACGGTGATGAGAACTTGGTTCTATGTTGATCGAAGCGAGTAGAGAAAACAAACTTGCTGACGAGCAGGAGGTGAATGTCACTTGAGCTTATTGGAAGGCACCGATCTGCCTTGACAACAGGTGCAATGGAAAAATGACAATGACGCTTGAGGGTGAAATAATCTGACCATCGTGGTGGCAGGGGAGTGCGAAATGCATGTGAACATGAGTGAAACCACATGCGGGCTAAACAAGTCACATCCTGTTTGCTTCGTACGTGACAAAATGCAAGTTCATATGAAATTTGATCTGCCACAGGTGTTCACCTTGGGTGTTAGCTGTCCACGTGCACGATAACTGTTAACAAGTTACATCCTGTCTTGCTTCGTACGTGACAAAATGCAAGTTGATGTGAAATTTGATCTGCCACAGGTGTTCACCTGGGACGTTAGCTGTCCACGTGCCTGATAACAGAATGTTCAAAGCGTGGGAAAAAAAGATTATACATGCAACGTAACATATATAAAGACATGTCGTTATCATTTCCACTCTCACTTAGGTGACTGCCTTTGAACACACTGCGTTGCATGAAACCCCTGGTCTTGTTTAACAGTTTTGGTGTTGGTGGAAAATACTTAACCTTGTTGTGGGGTAGGTATATATTTATTCATTTATTGATTTTTATATAAATACATGCAATTATTTATTGATTAGGTAATTAATGATTTTATTTATCTATTTGTTTGCAGATAACGTGTATAGCCTACCTGTCGTGTGTCTGTGAGAAATATATTAAAGAAAGAGAAAGACAGACAGCTAGAAAAGGAAACCATTTCCACACTAGCCCACGAGACGGGAATGTAGCAAAGCATTACACGTCAAGGTGAGATTTTTTTATATATAACCTGTTTGATTTTATTTTGTTTATGAAATGCATAAACTATATGGAATGGATATACTTATGGTGGTTTATTTTATTTCTTTTTAGAGTGTTGGAAAACGCTTGACCTCTGTTGATAACCAGGAACGTGTGTGTTTGGGACCATTGTCCAGTAGTCTACAGCTGAAAACTCAGGTGAGAGTGTTCTTTCAAAATAATGTCTTTTACATCTGCGGATACGTTAACTTGGGAGCCCCTTGAGTCTTGTTTCAAATCACGTGTCTGCTCTGGTCGTGTGGTCAATGTTAGAAAAAGTTTGATTCCCAAAGAATTTTTACAATCTTGTTTTGAAATTTTCAAAATTGATATTTGCACAGCGCAAATGTTGCATACGGATTTAAAGGTGAATGCAGAACTGGCGTGCGATTTCATATATAAAAAGAAGGACGTAGAGCATAAAGAGACATTTTATATTTGCAGTAAAATGCAAGAGATTTTGATAGCCGATAATCTGAACGAGTGGTATCAAAGCCATGTGGTGAATGCCTTGCTATCAAAATTTGATAAACTGCAACAAGGACCGAGTGGCCTTGCCTTAGACAAAATTCATCATCTACAAATCAACATTTGTCAATTCAACCCTTTGAATGCTGGGTCTAGCTTTATTAAAACACCACAAGCTATAGCTTCGAAAAAGGCTGTGGTCAATATAAAGAATCGTGACAATGATTGCTTTCTGTGGTCTGTGGCTGCGTATTTGCAACCAGCACAAGACTATAATGGTTCTTGGCCAGGAAAGTACAAGGCCAAGTTTGATGAATTAAAACAAACTTTAAATTTAACTCGAGTGACGTTCCCTATGGACTTAACCGAGATCCATAGGTTTGAACAAGACAACCAGGACTTTTCGTTCATGGTGTATGGCCTTGACGGTGAAGAGATTGTGGGTCCTCTTTATGCCACAAAAGAACCGAAACGACACCACATTCATCTTTTATATTTATCTGTAGGAGAGGTGAATCACTATTGCCTTATTAAGAGCCTAAGTAGATTGCTAAGCAGACAAGTGTCTAAGAACGCTGGTGTAAAACATATTTGTGATCGTTGCTTGCAATATTTAAAAACCCCTACGCTTTTGGAACGTCATAGGGGAGATTGCGTTTCTCAGGAAGCGGTGAGATTGATATTGCCACAAGGGGACAAGGCTGTGTTAAAGTTTAAGGACATTCATAAGCGTGACACTGTTCCCTATGTGGTATATGCAGATTTTGAAGCTCTCACCACACCCATGGCGGGATGTGAACCAGATCCCACCGTTAGCTCAACCACACCCATTCAAAAACATGAACCCTTTGCCATAGGATTTAATGTGGTGTGTGCCTATGACCCCACACAATCCGTTTACAAATACCACGAGGGGCCATATTGTGCCAAATGGTTCTTGGATGAACTTGTCAAGTTGGCTCATGATGTACAGGAATTTCTAGACCACCCAGTACCCATGAGTCTATCTCCAGAACAGCAGCAGCAGTATGAGCATGCCACGACATGCCATATTTGCGAAAAGCCTATTTTAAGTGGAGAGGAAAAAGTCAGAGACCACTCGCACTTTACAGGGGAGTTTCGTGGAGCTGCGCATAGTAAATGCAATTTGAACTTTTCAGCTCCTCGTTTCATTAGTGTCTTTTTCCACAATCTGGCAAATTAAGACATTCAGTTTTTGATTCGTGAATTGGGTCATGTCAACAAGGGATCGTTTACCATTATTCCCCAAAACCATGAGCGTTTTACAGCCCTGACATGGAGGTTGGGCGACTTTAGCATTCGATTTTTGGATTCCTTTAAGTTTATGGCATCCTCGCTAGACAGCCTTGTGAATGGCTTGAATGAGGAGGAATTAAAAAATACTAGAATGCATTTTAATGATCCTGAGCAATTTCAATTTTGCATGCGGATAGGTATATTCCCGTATGATTTCTGCAACAGCTGGGACGTGTTAAAGCAAAGAAAACTCCCACCACAAGAGAAATTTTACTCGAAACTAACACGCAGTACCGTTTCCGATGAAGACTATGCACATGCATGTCAAGTTTGGCGAGTGTTTGGCATGAAGACGCTAAGTGAATATGCTTTGCATTACCTAAAACTGGATGTATTGCCGCTCACTGATGTTTTTCAAAAATTCCGTAACTTGTGTCAACACATTTACGGTCTTGACCCGGCTCACTATTATACGAGTCCTGGGCTCTCGTTCGATGCCGCTTTGAAATACACTCAAGTGGAATTGGATTTACTCACTGATGTAGACATGGTTCTATTTTTTGAAAAGGGCATTCGTAGCGGTTTTGTGTCGCTTAACCAACGCCATGCCGAAGCGAACAATGTCTACATGCCTGATTATTCACCGGACAAACCAGAATCGTATTTAATGTATTATGAAGTGAATAATTTGTACGGTTACGCCATGAGTCAGCCTTTGCCCTATGGGAAGTTTGCTTGGCTGACAGACAAACAAGTGTCAGAATTTGATGTGAACATGGCTAGCCAAGAAACAGGCCGTGGATATGTGCTAGAAGTGGATATTGAATATCCCTCATCCTTGTATGATGAACATGCCGATTTCCCATTCTGCCTTGAGCAAATGGTTCCCCCTGACAGTAAAGTTAAAATTGAAAAACTCATGGGCACACTTAACAACAAAAATCGGGATGTGCTACATATCCAAATGTTGGTGCAATGCCTCGCCCAAGGCTTGGTGTTAAAGAAAATCCACAGGGGTATTTCTTTTGCTCAAAAAGCATGGTTTGAGCCATACATGCGACTCAACACAGAGCACCGACAAATGGCAACACAGCAGTTTGAAATTAATTTTTTAAAATTAATGAACAACTGTATCTATGGCAAGTCTATGGAGAATGTTCGCAAATACCGTGACATTAAATTGGTGAATGTCTGGGAGGGGCAGTGGGGTGCCCGGCGGTACATTGCCAAGCCAAATTTCAAATCGATCAAAATTATCGATGAGGATTTGGCTACTATTGAAATGAGTAAGACCAGCGTGACCATGGATAAACCCATTTACTTGGGTCAAGTCATTTTAGACTTTTCTAAATCGGTCATGTATAGATTTCACTATGAGTTTGCCAAACGCCATTTTGAGAACGTCTCTCTTTTGTATATGGATACGGACTCATTCATTTACCACATTCGCCATTGCAACCCCTATGACGTCATGAGACAGCATAGTGACAGGTTCGACACCTCTTGCTATAGCGCTGACAACGTGTTTCAGCTGCCCATAAAAAAACAAGAAGAAAATGGGCGTTTTAAAAGATGAATGCGGTGATTCCATTATGACGGAAATCGTAGGTTTGGCCTCAAAAATGTATGCTTACCGCACACTCGACTGTAAGGAAGCCAAAAGAGCAAAAGGTGTAGGTAGAGCAGTGGTAAAATCGCTACGTGTTGATGACTATCTAGCGGTTTTACACACTGGCAAAGCTATGTCTCATACACAGTGCAGGATACAATCCAGCAACCATCATTTGTATCTTGTGGAACAGAGAAAACGCACCCTCGCCTCCATGGATAACAAACGTGTGTGGGCTGATGACCTGCTCACCAGCTTGCCCTGGGGTTATGATCGCAAGGAGGAGGAGGTGTGATTTCACTGTTTAATCGTTTATGGGACATAGCTTTATGTAACTCGTAGATTTAGTATTTTGTAAATATTGGTTTCTGACATTGTAAATAGTAGATTTTGTAAATAGTGGCAACCCACTTGGACCTTTTGCTCTTTGAAAAGTTCTATGCAACCTTATTTTTTTTAATTTTTTGATTGGTAAATAGTGTGATTCTTTTAACGCTGTACAGAGTAGAGTTTTTTTAATGAAATAAGTTAGATTTTTAGTAACTTTATATTATTTTTTGTAATGTAAAATATAAACTAAAAAAGTTCTTTTGGAATGAGTGTGCATGACGAGAATGTGCTTTTGGGAATAAATAAAGTGGTTGTGTTTGTTCCCAAAGACAGGTGTGAATGTATGAGTAGAGAGAGAAAGCTGGTGTGTATGTATGAACAGAGCAAACACGGTGAGGTAGAGTGGGTGGGGAGGGGAGATGTGGTCACTTATATACTCATTTTGTTTTCAATAGTTTTTTTTCTTTGATATGTGGCAGACAATAGACATTATTTTTGTAAAAACAGTCTTACCTGCAGTAGTCGTAGACGTCGACGTTTCCGCAATCCCATAAACTCACTGCAGCATCATCATGGTCAAGCACTTGCATCAACATCATTGAAAATCTCAACTTTCGACATACACCAAATGGAAAAATGTGAAAACAGCAAAATGGAAAATCCATGTTTCGATATCACCAAAAACACAAATCTTGAAACGGACATTTTTAAAAACTGGAAATGGCCATGTGTGAAATATGAAAATTCAGAAAAACTTCAAACAGACATTGTTTAAAAAGTGTCATCAACAAAATGGAAAATCCATATCATCCAAACGTAAAACTTGAAACAGACATTTTTAAAAACTTTAAATTGCAAATTGACAAATGGCAATGTGTGAATTCATCATGTATGAAATGTGTAAAATGAAAAATCAGCCATCAACATCATGATTTTTTTAAATAAATAAAAAAACATCGTGCTCTGGTAAACCTTTGTTTTTATTTCATAACCATAGTGAAATGGCAAATGAAAATAGAATACAAACAAATCCCAAATCCTCACTCCTCAATGTTCATGTCCACGCATCATCAATTTTCCTTTCATAGCACTCATGGCAATCAGGGCTGCCATTCTCTCACCCACTGAGGCATCACAGGATGTGAAACGTTGTTTAGCTTTTCTCAATAACAATTTATCTGCCACAAGTCTTGCACTCATGAAATTCACCACACGATACTTCATGACGCTTCTCATAATGGTCTCAAAGAAAAGTCTTTTCACACTATTTACACCTGCTTACTGCATATGACAAGGCTGTACACTGGTGGGTTAGACATATTTTTTGGAGCTAAGAATCCCCTATATACCTCACACATGGCTATACATGTTAGTTCTGTACACTTAGTAGGTATTTGTATATTGAATTTATATACAGAGCTTATACGAACACATGTTACAAGCGTCAAACTTTGTGAGATAGTCACATTTAACATGCAAAGTATGTTTCCGCTACCTAGCGGTGGATATAAGCACTAACTGAACAACTAGCATGCTACCTAGCGGTGGATATGAGTACTAACTGAACTACTAGCATGCTAGTACTCACTAAGGCTAGTTTATGTTATGTTAGGTTAGTTTCGGTTACATAAAGTTAGGTTAGGTCAGGTTCAATGAAGTGAGGTTAGGTATAGTTAGGTTAGGTTAGGTTAGGTTGAATGAAGTTAGGTTAGGTTGAATGAAGTGAGGTTTGGTAAAGTTAGTTTAGGTTATGCAAGGTTAGGTTTAGGTTAGGTTAGGTTTGGGTTAGGTTAGGTTAGGTTAGCTCCCTTTATTACACTCTTAGTCTATCCTTAACCTTATAATACTTTGTAATTTTTAGAACATTAGTGTGTTGTTGTTGCTTACAAACATTGTGGTAAGCATTATGCTGTCATAAAAAGGGGCTCGCATACTTTCCAAGACCAAATAAGCCTACAAGTAAGAGCAAATATGAGAGAGCTTATACAAAAGCCAATACAAAATAAGCCAACACAAAAAGCCAACACAAAAGCCAACACAAAAAAGCCAACACAAAAAAGCCAACACAAAAAGCCAACACATAAGCTTTTTTGTGTTGGCTTTTTGTGTTGGCTTTTTTGTGTTGGCTTTTTGTGTTGGCTTTTTTGTGTTGGCTTTTTGTGTTGGCTTTTTTGTGTTGGCGCTTTTGTGTTGGCTTTTTGTGTTGGCTTATTTTGTATTGGCTTTTGTATTAGCTCTCTCATATTTGCTCTTACTTGTAGGCTTATTTGGTCTTGGAAAGTATGCGAGCCCCATTTTTATGACAGCATAATGCTTACCACAATGTTTGTAAGCAACAACAACAACACACTAATATTCTAAATATTACAAAGTATTATAAGGTTAAGGATAGACTAAGAGTGTAATAAAGGGAGCTAACCTAACCTAACCTAACCCAAACCTAACCTAACCTAAACCTAACCTTGCATAACCTAAACTAACTTTACCAAACCTCACTTCATTCAACCTAACCTAACTTCATTCAACCTAACCTAACCTAACCTAACTATACCTAACCTCACTTCATTGAACCTGACCTAACCTAACTTTATGTAACCGAACCTAACCTAACATAACATAACCTAGACTTAGTGAGTACTAGCATGCTAGTAGTTCAGTTAGTACTCATATCCACCACTAGGTAGCATGCTAGTTGTTCAGTTAGTGCTTATATCCACCGCTAGGTAGCGGAAACATACTTTGCATGTTGCATGTGACTATCTCACAAAGTTTGACGCTTGTAAAATGTGTTCGTATGAGCTCTGTATATAAATTCAATATACAAATACCTACTAAGTGTTCAGAACTAACAGCTATAGCCATGTGTAGGGTATATAGGGGATTCTTAGCTCCAAAAAATATGTCTAACCCACCAGTGTACAGCCTTGTCATATGCAGTAAGCAGGTGTAAAGAGTGTGAAAAGACTTTTCTTTGAGACCATTATGAGAAGCGTCATGAAGTATCGCGTGGTGAATCATGTGTGCAAGACTTGTGGCAGATAAATTGTTATTGAAAAAAGCTAAACAACGTTTCACATCCTGTGATGCCTCAGTGGGTGGGAGAATGGCAGCCCTGATTGTCATGAGTGCTATGAAAGGAAAATTGATGATGCGTGGACATGAACATTAAGGAGTGAGGAATTGGGATTTGTTTGTATTCTATTTTCATTTGCCATTTCACTATGGTTATGAAATAAAAACAAAGGTTTACCAGAGCACGATGTTTTTAATTTTTTTTATTTAAAAAAATCATGCTATTGATGGCTGATTTTTCATTTTACACATTTCATACATGATGAATTCACACATTGCCATTTGTCAATTTGCAATTTAAAGTTTTTAAAAATGTCTGTTTCAAGTTTTACGTTTGGATGATACGGATTTTCCATTTTGTTGATGACACTTTTTAAACATTGTCTGTTTGAAGTTTTTCTGAATTTTCATATTTCACACATGGCCATTTCCAGTTTTTAAAAATGTCCGTTTCAAGATTTGTGTTTTTGGTGATATCGAAACATGGATTTTCAATTTTGCTGTTTTCACATTTTTCCATTTGGTGTATGTCGAAAGTTGAGATTTTCAATGATGTTGATGCAAGTGCTTGACCATGATGATGCTGCAGTGAGTTTATGGGATTGCGGAAACGTCGACGTCTACGACTACTGCAGGTAAGACTGTTTTTACAAAATAATGTCTATTGTCTGCCACATATCAAAGAACACAAAACTATTGAAAACAAAATGAGTATATAAGTGACCACATCCCCCCTCTCCACCCACTCTACCTCACCGTGTTTGCTCTGTTCATACATACACACCAGCTTTCTCTCTCTACTCATACATTCACACCTGTCTTTGGGAACAAACACAACCACTTGATTTATTCCCAAAAGCACATTCTCGTCATGCACACTCATTCCAAAAGAACTTTTTTTAGTTTATATTTTACATTACAAAAATAATATAAAGTTACTAAAAATCTTACTTATTTCATTAAAAAAAAACTCAACTTTGTACAGCGTTAAAAGAATCACACTATTTTCCAATCAAAAATTTTTTAAAAAAATAAGGCTGCATAGAACTTTTCAAAGAGCAAAAGGTCCAAGTGGGTTGCCACTATTTACAAAATCTACTATTTACAATGTCAGAAACCAATATTTACAAAATACTAAATCTACAAGTTACATAAAGCTATGTCCCATAAACGATTAAACAGTGAAATCACACCTCCTCCTCCTTGCGATCATAACCCCAGGGCAAGCTGGTGAGCAGGTCATCAGCCCACACACGTTTGTTATCCATGGAGGTGAGGGTGCGTTTTCTCTGTTCCACAATATACAAATGATGGTTGCTGGATTGTATCCTGCACTGTATATGATACATAGCTTTGCCAGTGGGTAAAACCGCTAGATAGTCATCAACACGTAGCGATTTTACCACTGCTCTACCTACACCTTTTGCTCTTTAGGCTTCCTTACAGTCGAGTGTGCGGTAAGCATACATTTTTGAGGCCAAACCTACGAATTCCGTCATAATGGAATCACCGCATTCATCTTTTAAAACGTCCATTTTCTTCTTGTTTTTTTATGGGCAGCTGAAACACGTTGTCAGCGCTATAGCAAGAGGTGTCGAACCAGTTACTATGCTGTCTCATGACGTCATAGGGGTTGCAGTGGCGAATGTGGTAAATGAATGAGTCCGTATCCATATACAAAAGAGGGACGTTCTCAAAATGGCGTTTGGCAAACTCATAGTGAAATCGATACATGACCGATTTAGAAAAGTCTAAAATGACTTGACCCAAGTAAATGGGTTTATCCATGGTCACACTGGTTTTACTCATTTCAATAGTAGCCAAATCCTCATCGATAATTTTGATCGATTTGAAATTTGGCTTGGCAATGTACCGCCGGGCACCCCACTGCCCCTCCCAGACATTCACCAATTTAATGTCACGGTATTTGCGAACATTCTCCATAGACTTGCCATAGATACAGTTGTTCATTAATTTTAAAAAATTAATTTCAAACTGCTGTGTTGCCATTTGTCGGTGCTCTGTGTTGAGTCGCATGTATGGCTCAAGCCATGCTTTTTGAGCAAAAGAAATACCCCTGTGGATTTTCTTTAACACCAAGCCTTGGGCGAGGCATTGCACCAACATTTGGATATGTAGCACATCCCGATTTTTGTTGTAAAGTGTGCCCATGAGTTTTTCAATTTTAACTTTACTGTCAGGGGGAACCATTTGCTCAAGGCAGAATGGGAAATCGGCATGTTCATCATACAAGGATGAGGGATATTCAATATCCACTTCTAGCACATATCCACGGCCTGTTTCTTGGCTAGCCATGTTCACATCAAATTCTGACACTTGTTTGTCTGTCAGCCAAGCAAACTTCCCATAGGACAAAGGCTGACTCATGGTGTAACCGTACAAATTATTCACGTCATAGTACATTAAGTACGATTCTGGTTTGTCCGGTGAATAATCAGGCATGTAGACATTGTTCGCTTCGGCATGGCGTTGGTTAAGCGACACAAAACCGCTACGAATGCCCTTTTCAAAAAATAGAACCATGTCTACATCAGTGAGTAAATCCAATTCCACTCGAGTGTATTTCAAAGCGGCATCGAACGAAAGCCCAGGACTCGTATAATAGTGAGCCGGGTCAAGACCGTAAATGTGTTGACACAAGTTACGGAAATTTTGAAACACGTCAGTGATCAGCAATACATCCAGTTTTAGGTAATGCAAAGCATATTCACTTAGCGTCTTCATGCCAAACATTCGCCAAACTTGACATGCATGTGCATAGTCTTCATCGGAAACGGTACTGCGTGTTAGTTTCGAGTAAAATTTAACACGTCCCAGCTGTTGCAGAAATCATACGGGAATATACCTTTGCGAATGCACTATTGAAATTGCTCAGGATCATTAATATGCATTCTAGTATTTTTTAATTCCTCCTCATTCAAGCCATTCACAAGGCTGTCTAGCGAGGATGCCATAAACTTAAAGGAATCCAAAAATCGAATGCTAAAGTCGCCCAACCTCCATGTCAGGGCTGTAAAACGCTCATCGTTTTGGGGAATAATGGTAAACGAGCCCATGTTGACATGACCCAATTCACGAATCAAAAACTGAATGTCTTATTTTGCCAGATTGGGGAAAAAGACACTAATGAAACGAGGAGCTGAAAAGTTCAAATTGCATTTACTATGCGCAGCTCCACGAAACTCCCCTGTAAAGTGCGAGTGGTCTCTGACTTTTTCCTCTCCACTTAAAATAGGCTTTTCGCAAATATGGCATGTCGTGGCATGCTCATACTGCTGCTGCTGTTCTGGAGATAGACTCATGGGTACTGGGTGGTCCAGTAATTCCTGTACATCATGAGCCAACTTGACAAGTTCATCCAAGAATCATTTGGCACAATATGGCCCCTCGCGGTATTTGTAAACGGATTGTGTGGGGTCATAGGCACACACCACATTAAATCCTATGGCAAAGGGTTCATGTTTTTGAATGGGTGTGGTTGAGCTAACGGTGGGATCTGGTTCACATCCCGCCATGGGTGTGGTGAGAGCTTCAAAATCTGCATATACCACATAGGTAACAGTGTCACACTTATGAATGTCCTTAAACTTTAACACAGCCTTGTCCCCTTGTGGCAATATCAATCTCACCGCTTCCTGAGAAACGCAATCTACCCTATGACGTTCCAAAAGCGTAGGGGTTTTAAAATATTGCAAGCAACGATCACAAATATGTTTTACTCCAGCGTGCTTAGACACTTGTCTGCTTAGCAATCTACTTAGGCTCTTAATAAGGCAATAGTGATTCACCTCTCCTACAGATAAATATAAAAGATGAATGTGGTGTCGTTTCGGTTCTTTTGTGGCATAAAGAGGACCCACAATCTCATCACCGTCAAGGCCATACACCATGAACGAAAAGTCCTGGTTGTCTTGTTCAAACCTATGGATCTCGGTTAAGTCCATAGGGAACGTCACTCGAGTTAAATTTAAAGTTTGTTTTAATTCATCAAACTTGGCCTTGTACTTTCCTGGCCGAGAACCATTATAGTCTTGTGCTGGTTGCAAATACGCAGCCACAGACCACAGAAAGCAATCATTGTCACGATTCTTTACATTGACCACAGCCTTTTTCGAAGCTATAGCTTGTGGTGTTTTAATATAGCTAGACCCAGCATTCAACGGGTTGAATTGACAAATGTTGATTTGTAGATGATGAATTTTGTCTAAGGCAAGGCCACTCGGTCCTTGTTGCAGTTTATCAAATTTTGATAGCAAGGCATTCACCACATGGCTTTGATACCACTCGTTCAGATTATCGGCTATCAAAAGCTCATGCATTTTACTGCATATATAAAATGTCTCTTTATGCTCTACGTCCTTCTTTTTATATATGAAATCGCACACCAGTTCTGCATTCACCTTTAAAGCCGTATGCAACATTTGCGCTGTGCAAATTTCAATTTTGAAAATTTCAAAACAAGATTGTAAAAATTCTTTGGGAATCAAACTTTTTCTAACATTGACCACACGACCAGAGCAGACACGTAATTTGAAACAAGACTCAAGGGGCTCCCAAGTTAACGTATCCGCAGCAGTAAAAGACATTATTTTGAAAGAACACTCTCACCTGAGTTTTCAGCTGTAGACTACTGGACAATGGTCCCAAACACACACGTTCCTGGTTATCAACAGAGGTCAAGCGTTTTCCAACACTCTAAAAAGAAATAAAATAAACCACCATAAGTATATCCATTCCATATAGTTTATGCATTTCATAAACAAAACAAAATCAAACAGGTTATATATAAAAAAAATCTCACCTTGACGTGTAATGCTTTGCTACATTCCCGTCTCGTGGGCTAGTGTGGAAATGGTTTCCTTTTCTAGCTGTCTGTCTTTCTCTTTCTTTAATATATTTCTCACAGACACACGACAGGTAGGCTATACACGTTATCTGCAAACAAATAAATAAATAAAATCATTAATTACCTAATCAATAAATAATTGCATGTATTTATATAAAAATCAATAAATGAATAAATATATACCTACCCCACAACAAGGTTAAGCATTTTCCACCAACACCAAAACTGTTAAACAAGACCAGGGGTTTTTGCAATGCAGTGTGTTCAAAGGTAGTCACCTAAGTGAGAGTGGAAATGATAACGACATGTCTTTATATATGTTACGTTGCATGTATAATCTTTTTTTTCCCACGCTTTGAACATTCTGTTATCAGGCACGTGGACTGCTAACGTCCCAGGTGAACACCTGTGGCAGATCAAATTTCACGTCAACTTGCATTTTGTCACGTACGAAGCAAGACAGGATGTAACTTGTTAACAGTTATCGTGCACGTGGACAGCTAACACCCAAGGTGAACACCTGTGCTAGATCACATTTCACATGAACTTGTATTTTGTCACGTACAAACAAACAGGATGTGACTTGTTTAGCCCGCATGTGGTTTCACACATGTTCACATGCATTTCGCACTCCCCTGCCACCACGATGGTCACATTATTTCACCTTCAAGCCTCATTGTCATTTTTCCATTGCACCTGTTGTCAAGTCAGATCGGCACCTTCCAATAAGCTCAAGTGACATTTACCTCCTGCTCGTCTGCAAGTTTGTTTTCTCTACTCGCTTCGATCAACATAGAACCAAGTTCTCATCACCGTTTACACGTCAAAGGTAAAATGTGTGAAAAAACGCACCCTCGCTCTGACATAAACCGACCTGTCGAAATAGCGATTGATCTATTGAACACAGCCACCGTGGTCAGCGATAGGTTCGTTGAAACACACACACACAGCCGTATCGTCTCTCTCAATCACCACGCTTCATTAACATTGTAAACAGGTAAAGAAAAAGAAAACGTTTTTTCAACATGTATGGCGTTAGGCCCTTTGTGAATTATTTTTTGGAAAAAATATCTACCACATTTGAAAGGGGGGTGTTAGCCCGAGTCCTAGGACACCTCGTACACGTCTCTAGCGTTATTGGTTCGTGAGATATCGGCAAAAATCACAAAAAACACGTGTTTACCCCAAAATCGAGTTTCCCAATTTTTTTTTTAAATTACAACGAGTGGTCGATAGCAAAGAGGACGTCACCCCGAGTCCTTGGACCCGTCGTATACGCCTCTAGCATAATTGGTTCGTGAAATATAGCAAAAGGTTTAAAATCACGTTTTTCCCCCCAAAAAGAACCGTGTTTCCAGATTTTCACCTTTTCGACACCTACATTTCCGTAAAGAGCGCAACGAGACGAAAAAAACGAATCCAAGCACGCCTTCCTAGCATGACTCCTTCCATTCCAAGGTCGCAGGGGCTCACAACTTGCTAAGTGGAGCAGCCCTCTCCCCATCACACTACTTACAAAACACAAAGTTTTGCTCTAGAGACTTGAAATCTATTTTGGGGGTAGAAGGCATAGGGACCATTCATTTACGTCAAACAAACTTTTTTGTATAATTCCTAGTTTCCAAAATATAGAATTTTCAAAATTCGAGTTTTTTCAAAAAAACATAAAAAATAAAAACGTTTTATTAAAATAATAAAGGTCATAAATACCATTCGTTTGAGCCATGGCACAACGTGCTACCATGTTTGGTTTTCAAACTATCACCAACTTTCGAAAACGAAAAAAATAAAAAAAAAATCTAAAATATAACGAGTGGTCCATAGCAAAGTGGACGTCAGCCCGAGTCCAACGACACCTCATTTGTCAAAATCGGACCATGCGTTCGAGAGATATTTAACATGGCTTAGGCTTAGTAGTAGAGCAAAGGGGGTTCTGGAGTGAAGTAGAAGCACCACCATCCCCCTACTTTCAAGTTCAAATGAATATCTTTATTATTAGTTTTCAAATAACGTATCTCATTTGTAAGCGATTTCTTTAATTATTCTTTAAGAATTTAAATTTTATGGTAACATTGGTCATTTTAAATATTATTTTAACTTTGTAGAGCATTTCCTTATACCTTCCATAATTTCAATTTTAGTCTTAGTTATAATTTTAAATTCAAAGTTCGTAGACCATTCTCTTACAACTTTATAGTTCTAACTTTAATTTTTGTACACCATTTAAAATTTTATTTTTAATTCTAAACCTTTTCCAATCTTAATTTGAAAGTTATTTTGATATTCTTAATTAATTGTTATTTTAATGATATAATTTATTTTTAGCCAACTTTTCACATTTTGCAAAAATGAGGAAAAAGTAGACTTATGAGATCGGCCAAATGTGTGTCTGTCTGTCTGTCTGTCCTTCTGTCTGTCTGTCTAGCTGTGTGTGTGTCCCCCCCCCCCCTATCAACTCCTAAACGGCTGCAGCAATCGAAACAAAATTTGGTAGGAATAAAGATCTATACCTGAATATATCACGCCCATATTTGAAAATGATGTCAGTTCTACCAACTGCTGAAAAATCGCAATTGAAATTTGAGCTCCATGTTGGATATCTTGGAAGGTATGAATAGGAGCTATTTCAAAATTGGCACACGTATAGATAATAATATTGCAGTTTAATTTCCTGGAGGCCATACATCGCAGTGTTGTCAAAATGAATATACGCCTTCTGATAGGTCCAAATTTTAAATGCATATAACTTCTACACTATCAATTGGATTTCAACCAAAAATCGTATGTGCTATGTGTACATAAACAGACATGACTGAACGTATTATTAAGATCCACCTGGGCTGCCAACTGTTAATAAATGTTCTCAATTTATTTTATCCAAATACCAATATATCAGAAAGTATGCCAGCCGACAGCTTTAAACTATGCACACGTATAGTACCTGACATTCTATATTAATTTGGAGTAACTTATATACGTCAGTGCTACCAACATGATTCTAAGCCTGCTGAGAGGTCCAACTTTAAATACATGTAACTTCTATACTATCATTTGGATTTCAACCAAATTTCGTGTGTGCTATGTGTACCATAGCAGATATGTATATGCCGATTCTTAAGACTAACCAGGGCTGCCAACTGTTAGTAAATACTGTCTCTATTTTTGTTACCCTAATATCAATATATCAGAAAGTATGCAAGCCAATAGCTCTAAACTTTGCACACGTATAGTACCTGGCATTCTAGATTAATTTGGAGTAACTAATATACGTCAGTGCTGCCAACATGATTCTAAGCCTGCTGATAGATCCAATTTTAAAATGCATGTAACTTCTATATTAACTAATGGATTTTATTCAAAATTGACACAACAATAGATCATATTATTTCAGATTATTTCTGATCAATACATGTATGTCATTGTTGCCAACATGATTTTACGCGTGCTGTTAAATCCAATGTTTAACTGCATGTAACTTCCATGCTATCCATTGGACTTCAACCAAATTTTGTATTCTGTACCTTAGGAGATGGAACTAAGAATATATTCAGTCACCAGGGCTGCCAACTGTAGTTCTCTATTAGGCTACAGTATGCCAGGTATACAGTATTTCGAACTAATTAGAAATTTCGATATTACCAACTTAATTTCGGCATTATTCTTGATAGATCCATATAGATTAATCATTGGCATAGATCTTAAATTTTAAGAAAAGTATTCTCTTTAGTTCGTTAGGGAACTTCTTGTTTACTAATTGCTATTTAGCGTATTTCTGTTTTTTTTGTTTTAATTTCAATTTCTATTTCTGAATATTGAATTTTGAATTTTGAAGTTTGAATTTTAAATTTTAATTTTTAAATTTTGAATTTTGAATTTTGAATTTTGAATTTCGAATTTCGAATTTCGAATTTCGAATTTCGAATTTTGAATTTTGAATTTTGAATTTTGAATTTATAATTTTGAATTTTGAATATTAAATTTTGAATTCTTAATTTTAAATTTTGAATTTTCTATTTGTTATTTTAATAATATATGGCTGTCCGCAGGAAATTAAAATAAGGCTGATAGATTGAACCATACGCACTTTTGATTACATAAGTTATCCTTTTGATAGCTGGCCGGTATGCAAACCAGTGTCCTTAAAAGGGTTATACCATTATCATTAAATTGTATATTTATCCCCCTAGTTCCCCTACACAGAGTTCCAGAATTCGCGCTGTGCGCTGACGATTAGGAAAATGAATGAATCAGTGTAATGGTGGTCTGGAGATGCTATCATCAGTACAAGTTACGACCTGAAAACACTGCTGTTCTAATGCATTCATAAAATTAGAGGATTTATCGTAGAGAATTCATCCGAAAGTAACATGATGCGACACTACCTTCACTGAATGGAGGCGACCTTCCCGTAAATTTTGAGGAAT
Source organism: Meconema thalassinum (assembly GCA_946902985.2). Taxonomy (NCBI): domain Eukaryota; kingdom Metazoa; phylum Arthropoda; class Insecta; order Orthoptera; family Tettigoniidae; genus Meconema; species Meconema thalassinum. Next base: position 68,200,398 of record OX336392.1, on the reverse strand, counting down.
CTTGGAGATGGTTTGAAGCTGTGGATCACGGGTCAGGTAGATCTACAAGGCTGTGGATGGGTGTGGACAGACAGCATAGGTGGAGGTGGCAGGACCAGTGTTACAGTCATAGCCAAGATTGCTACTCATTACACCACGAGGTGGTTTATCAAAATGTATGACTACCCTTTCATATTTAACTTTCTACGAAGTCGGGGATCATATGCGATGAATTTCAATGAGTCATGAGAAGAAGTAAACGAAAAAGCGGAATGAGTTGAAATTATAAAACCATGGGAAACGATTTCTAGGATGGCCGACGTATTTTTGAGGCTCGAACCCACGTAGGGGTGAGTCCCACAGTACCGGCAACTTAACTTTCCTTGTTGTGGTGTAAACTTTTAATGCTCTCATCTTGTTATTCAGTGAATGCTTTTACAATGTCAGGCCGAGAATCCCATCAAATGTTATCAGGAGTTCCTAATATTCAAATATACAACAAAGCTTCATTTCCAAAAATTAAAAAAATCTTCTACCGGTGCCGCCCAGATAAGTTATTATTCTGTCAGACATATTTGTTTCATAAATGATCATTATTGTACATTTACACAATATAGTCCGGCGGCTTCGGTGGCGTAGTTGGTAGCATGCTGAGCTTCTATGCCCAAGGTCGCGGGTTCAAACCCGGCCGAAGTCATCCTCAGTATGCCTTCCTTCTGAGGGGAAGTAAATCCGGCGGACCCATGTCATAGATTTATGGCATGTAAATGAACCTTCCACTAATTACACTTGTGTGAAGCTAAAATATAGGTATAGAAAAACGCGGAATATTGATTAATATGTCGGACAGAGTAGCAAGGAAGAAGAAGGAAAAAGGGTCGGGGGAAATATATTGAGACTCCTCAAAGAATGAGGATGTCCAAATAAGGAGAAAGGTTGGGGGGAAGAGGGTTGGATGGATATAAGGTAAAATATACACTCCCCTTTTGTTTCTGTTTCTTTATATCCATCTAACCCTCCCCCTCCACCCTCTTCACCCCCTCCCCCTCCTCCCCCCTCTCCAGCTACCCTTTATCTTTATTTGGACATCCTCATTCTTTGAGGAGTTTCAATATATTTCCCCCGCCCCCTTTTCCTTCTCCTTCGTTACCACTCTGTCCATCGTTCTAATTAATATGGCGCGTTTTTCTACCAAGGTACATACAGTACTTTCTGGTGGCTGCTCTCTGGTGACGAACAGAGGAATTTCTCTAATTTGTTTTTTTAATCTCATTGATACACTATTTGGCCACATTGTTTAATTCCAATGAAAAAGGAGGCAAGGTTCCTTCGAAACGTCTTGTGGTATTTAATTTTATTTTCACACGGCCTTAGCCCCTAAAACCTGAATAATTTGACATGCATATTTACTGAAAACAAAGTACGATCTTCTGGAGAGTCTAGTAAACTTATTCCCTCTTTCCTGAGTCTAAAGAGCTTCAATATTATAAGCGCACGTCAATGAAATTCACTGTGTTAGATAATTCAAGCTGTAATTTATTCCATGTTATTTTTCACATATTGCAGTAAGTGCAATAATTTGTGTGTTGACCGACTGAAAATTACAATGTTATTTCTTAATTAGGCAACACTGCAAAATGGCTTCAAAACTGTCTTCTCTAAACTAAGGTATCTTGCCAACTGGGAATGTAATCAAGCTATGATTGTATATGGGCTTCCCTGTTGTGTAACGGTAGATGCTAAGCAACTGGCGGTGACTCAACACTGCCCATTCGTCACACGGCCCCAGCGAGGCTCCGTTTTATAGAGAAGGCTCTCACTGTAGGAATGTATCCGATAAAATCTGTAATTTCGCGGTGTCCGTAAAAGTGTATGCAATATTGTAGCTATGATTCAAGTCAGCATTTGCCTGGAGTCAAGAGGCATATCACCTCGTTGTTCCGCCCTTTGAAACCTCAATAACTAACTAATAATAATATAATATCGTATTATTTGACACCCAGAGGGCAGCTCGCATGTCAAATTTTGTTCTTCCTTGAAGCACTTTGAAAGTCAAGGTGGTTAGATATCTAAACTCCTTGACACTATAGCGCTTTCTAGTAAAGAAATGAGGAACTTTGTGTTGGCGGAAAATCCCGAGATTAATTTTGCCATTCTGAGCACGACCTACTGAATTCAAATGGGCTCTTTAACATGCCAACATCGTATGACATGCGTGTCGTGATTTTTGCCTCCTTTCAAATAACACTTACCACGGCCAGGAGCGAACCTGCAAGCTTGGGGGTTAGTAATCCGATACGATAACCACTCACCCACCGTGACAAGCAACTAACTAACCTTCTTGCCTGGAGTCGGAAATCACGAAAAAATGTTTCTAGGATGACTGAATTAGAAATATACCCCATTTCATCTCAGTTTGAAATAACGAGACTGAGGGTCTCTTTTCTGTTCCAGACCTCAGACCAGAGTCATAGGGCTTGACAGGATCGGGAGTTGCACTTGAACCTTGAGGATGACAGTCATAAGGTCATCTAGAAATTATCCTGCAATCTTCCGATGAGACCGCTCGCAGGATCATTATGTGGAATTATTGGGTGTGAGAATTGGGCTATACTGCTACTGACCTCGTGGTCTGAAATCCCGCATATTCCGGTCGTTTGTCTTGTATAAATGGCTATGATTTCGAATGCAAGAAGCGGCGAAAAATCTTACCACGACCTTTGGCCATGAAGATGTTTAAAGTGGGTGGCTCCTCATCGCGGTGGTAAACACCAAATTATATGGCTGGCGGGCCCCTAATCAGGCAGTTCTTGCACCGATATCAAATGCTGGCTGAGGATCACAGAAGGCCTGCTCGGTAAAACAAAGTAGGTTACGTCCTCATAAAGAGCAAATCGTATTAGCTCAGTCGAATTAGAATTTTTCGAGGAATTAATTTCCAGCAAAATGGAAATCGTTTTAATCGCTTCGTTTGGTCCTATATGCGTGTAATCCGAGTTTGCACCATCACAAGAGGTGTGCATAACTTTTTGGACCCAAAGTAACCTCGAAGGTTTTCCTCTTCTTTTCAGATGTTTGCTTGTAGCTCGAAAACTGTACGTTGGACGGAAAATATCAATCAGTTCAATATTAAAGACGGTTAAATGCTTCGTCGAATAAACATCTAAAATTTCAAATTTGGTTCAATGGTATAGCCGAAATCAAAAGTTAAAATTGGGAAAATTTCTCATTTAGGTGCAAACATACATTTTGCGACTTTCCAAGACCACATATCGTTGATACAGATACTTCTGTTAAAAACCCATAGAATAAAAGTTGTAGAGAATAAAATTTCACGTTTTATAGACAATTTTGATAATTCCTTTTAATTTAATTTCAAATGACTAGTTAACTAATTTATTCACTACTATAATACTACAAAAAACTGAAAAAAGAGGATATATTTCGAGGTTATTTAGGTCCCGAAAGTTATGCACACCTCTTCGGATGGCGAAAACTAGGATTACACACATTTAGTACCAAACGAAGGTATTAAAATGATATCCAGCTTGCTGGAAAATAATTCCTCAAAACGATTATTTTAATCTAATTTTATTAGCTTGCCACGGTGGGTGAGTGAATAACGTGTCGGTCTACTAACCCCAAGATTTCAGGTTCGCTCCTGGCCGTGGTAAGTGATTTATTTTTTGAAAGGCGGCAAAAATACGATACACATGTCATACGATGTTGGCATGTCAAGGAACCCATTTGAATTCAGTAGGCCGAGTTCATAATGGCAAACTTAATCTCGGGAGTTTCCGCCAACACAAAGTTCCTCATTTCTCTACTAGAAAGTGCTATAGTGTTCAAGGAGCTTCGATATCTAACATCTAACCTCCTTGACTTTCATAGTCAAGGAACAACGAAATTCGACATGCAAGCAACCCTCTGGGTGTCAAATAACAAAGCTTGCACCCGGCACCCGAGGCCATACGATATTATTATTATTATTATTATTTATTTTGCGCATGCGCTTACACATTCTCAGCATTTGCTGGAAAGAAAACATTTACAATCCCAGATACCGTACATATCACAAGGAGCAAATTCTTGGTGACTGCATTGAGTAGTAGCTTCATATTCCCCTCATTGCTTCAGGCCTGATTGCCCAAGAACAGCCTTACTACGCGACACGTAGAAAGTATGACTGTTTTCTGCATCAGTTTGAAAAGGCCTGGGTCTAATTTCAACGCCGTGAGCGATTCCTTTAAGCTGTTGGGAATCACGCCAGTGCTGGAGATAATAATAGGAACTGTCCTGACTTGTGCCATGTGCCATTGCTTCCTTATCAGTTCTGAAAGCTCTGTGTATTTTGACAGCTTTTCAACATGCTTTGTTAGTATGTTGCCACTGTTTGGGATCGCCACATCTATGAAGGTGGTGTGCTTCATGCATTTGTCAACAAGAACTAAATCAGGTCTGTTGTGCACAGCTGATTGGTCTGTCAATACAGTACGATCCCAGTACAACGTAAAGCTGTCATTTTCCAATACACTTTCAGGAGCATATTTGTAGTACGGCACTTTCTCTTGGCTCAGCAGTTGAAGTTGTATAGCCAATTCTTGATGGACTATCTTGGCAACAAAATCATGTCTCTTCCTATATTCTGTCCCTGCAAAATGGCGACAACCCGATATAATATGCTGAACAGTCTCAGATGTTGGGCAACCGTATCTGCAATGGTCATCTTGCACAGATGCATCCTTGGTTATGAACTTTAGGTAGTTCCTCGTGGGGACAACCTGGTCCTGAATAGCCATCATAAAGCCTTCTGTTTCAGGAAACATCTGCCCAGAAATCAACCAAAAGTTCGACGCTAGCTTGTCGACGTGAGTTTGGATGACTTCATTGGGATGTCTTCCGTGTAGTGGCTTGGACAACCAGGCATTGAATCTATCCAAATCACTGCGCACCTGAATTTGAGTCTCTTACTGACTTAAGAGTAGTGGAGTTGAATCATCTGCTTCTGTGACAGCCCTGTGCAGCATCGAATGGTTCGATACAGAACAGAAGTATTTTCTTAGCTCATAGATCTGTCGAGCTACTTGGTTGTTTATATCAATAATTCCTCTCCCACCCATATGTCTCGGTAACATGACTCGTTCCACAGATGCCCTGGGATGGTGTTTTCGTGACTTGGTCAGTGATGTTCTAATTTTCTGTTCTAAGCTTGCAATGTCAGTTTTACTCCACTTGATGACCGCAAACGAGTAACTAAGAATAGGGACAGCATAAGCGTTGATTGCCTTAACCAAGTTTTTACTGTTGAGGCTGGTGTTAGAAACAAGCTTAATTCTTCTGACAAATTCCTTCGTCAGATCTTGTTTCACTACTGAGTGTTCTATGTGTCTGGCTTGCTTCATTCCCAGATACTTGTAGGTCTCGCTAGTGAGCATTGTTGCAATCTGATGGCCCTGAGCTGTTTCATATACACCTTCCTGCAGCTTGCCTTTCATAATGTTCAGCGTCTTACATTTCTCCAGCCCGAATTCCATTTTCACATCCTGTGAAAAGGTTTCCACTATCTTCAACAGAAACTCTAGTTGTGCTCTGGTGGCAGCATATAGCTTTAGGTCATCCATATACAGGAGATGGTTGAGCTTTGCAAGCTCCCTGGAGTTCTTCTTGATACTGAATCCATATTTTGTTGAATTAAGTTGGTTTGATAGTGGGTTCATCGCAAGACAGAACCATAATGGGCTCAAGGAGTCTCCTTGGAATATTCCCTTGTGGATTGGGATCATACTTGTTGCAATACTGCCATTTGTAGTACTAAGGCTCATCACTGTACGCCACGATGTCATGGCGTGTTCCAAGAAATATATAATCTGAGGATCAATCTTATACACTGACAAAATATGGATCAACCAATCATGGGGCACGGAATCATAGGCCTTCTTGTAGTCAATATATGCCGTGAATAAATTTCTGTTATTGGTAAAGGCCTGGTTAGAAACCACTGAGTCAATGATAAGTATTTCTTTACACCCTTTGGACCCTTTCGTGCATCCTTTTTGTTGTGTTGCTATGATGTTATTTTTTTCACAGTGAGCATATATCCTCCTACTAAGACAGGACGTGATGATCTTATACATCGTGGGAAGGCATGTAATTGGACGGTATTTTCCAGGATCTTGCATATTTTGTGGGTCTTTCGGAAGTAGATGTGTTACACCTTGTGTAAGGAAATTTGGCATCTTCTGTGGATGAGCAACAACTTCATTCACCAGAGTAGACAGAAGATCGTATACGCACCAGAATTTCTTATACCAGTAATTCTGTATCTGATCTAAACCAGGTGCTTTCCAGTTCGGAAGACCTTTAATGATGGAAGAAATTTCAGTGGATGTTATTGGATCATATTGCATCGGATTAAATTCTTTAGAGATGTTTGTTACTTCCTGAACCCAATGAGAGTCTGAGTTAAAATTGGTGGCTTTGGATAGTTGATTGCTCCAAAACTCTTCAATTTCTTCTCTTGTTGGATAAGGAGCATTTAAGGATACATAGTTTTCACTCAGTGCTCTGTAGAATTTCTTCTCGCCTTTGACAAATAAGTTGTTGTCCTGTCTCCGTTTCCTACTGGCTCTGTATCTGGAAAGTCTGTTCGCTATCAACGTAAGTTTCTGTTTGAGTGTATCTAAACACTGTTCGGCTTTTGTGTTTGGGTCATCTCGGTCGGTGTGGATTTTGGACCGCCTCATTATTGCCTTACAGAGTCTCACCAGTCTTCTTGTGTGCGTTCCTCTAATAAACTCAGTCAAACGGCCAATATCTGTTCGCAATTTGTCGATATTGCCTATCAGACGTCTCTCCCACTTAGGAGTAACAGGAGCACATTTCCTACTGCAGGAAGTATTCCTTTCTCTCAGTTGGATGCCCATAGTTCTGATAACTGTGACGGCTCCACAGTACAGAACAGTGTGAAGAGATTCTAAGTCATTCACATCTATCAAGTGTTTGGGTAGGATAGCTTGATTCATGATATTTAAAATTTTTGATACCTTCCTAGACGAATTTACTCGAGGCAAGGCAGGTCTAAGCATTGGGTCTGTTCCATTGACCTGAGTCATAGCCGTCATCATTTCATCTGCTAGGATCTTGGTATGTGACTCATCTTCATGATGCGTATCCGGCTGTATGCCACTGACTGGCTCATTGTGTTCTTCTTGATGTTGTTCCTGCTCATGGAGCTCTTGTGCTAATTCACTCTCCAGATTAGTTCCTTGATCACAATCAAACACTCTTCTGACCTCCTGCTTGATTGTATTAAGTCTTGCTTCTGGCACTAAATTATTACGGACTATCGCCCTATATTGGTCCGCCACTCTCTGTTCAGTCACACGGAGTTCGGGGTATGCTTCATGGAACTCATTGAATAATTTCTGCCTATATCCAGTTAGTTCTGTTCCAATGCGAGTCACCTTATAATAAATGCGCATTATGGTCTCGTTCATTGCGATTGACCATTTTAAGCGCTTTCTTGGCAGGCCTGCTTGGGTGAGTGCCGGAAGTGGTTCTGGCACAGCACTTTCAGCAGGCAAAGCACTTGACGTTGGTTGGCTTTGTTGTAGTTGTTGGGCTGTATCTTCTTGTGCGACAGGAGCCCGCCTCATCAGCATCCTGCCACCGACGATTCGCTTGCTGTCATGTCCATCGCCGGCTCTAGACATGCCCTGACGAACCTCAGGCAGCGGCCTTTCATTAATTTTTAAATTTATTTTCTCCATATTATGGGTGGGTGCGTTTTTAACCTACAGCCAGGTGTTCATATTCAGCCGCTCCTAACATGGAGAACAGACGCTGTTGTAAACCCACCAACCTGGGCCCAATGTTTGGGAAGCCAGGCTCTGCCTGTCACAAGTCAGGACAAAGGGCGAGTGATAGAGGAGTAACACCTCTTAAAAAAACCTGGGACCAGCTGACCCGGCTGTTAGTACCCTGTAAGGGTCCCTTGCCAGGGTTACGGTGAAGTCCACAACGGCTGCTACTGTGGAGAGGATAATCTTCGGTACAGAGTATATGGCGGATGTGGCAGCCCAGTGCTCGGGATTTTAATAGAGTAAAAGGTATCATCCTCACTCCGAGGATAGATATCAGTTGTAGCGTCTGATCCGGAGCGGGCGGCTACGAACGGCGTTTGTACCCCATGTTAGGGGCGGCCGAATTTATATGCTGGCAGTAGCTTTAAATGCTAGGCGTCAGACTCAGCGACAAGTCGGCCGAAATTTAATTATCGTATCATGATGCACCAAGTAAATTGTAGTATCCAGGCTAGGGCGTCCCCCGCAGGCGACGCGCCCCGACCCCGCCCGATCAGGGTGGGAAATGGACGAGGGCTACCTACCCAAGGCCGGGGCAGGCTAAAGAAGCAAGGCTCGATTACCAGATTTGCGACAATCAACGTTGGGACATTAACTGGGCGCAGTCGTGAGTTGGCTGAATCGCTCCACCAACGCAAAATTGATGTAGCCTGTATCCAGGAAACAAAGTGGAAAGGCGCAAAGGCGCGTGATATTGGTGATGGTTACAAGCTCTTCTACAATGGCAAAACATCTGACCGAAATGGTGTGGCAATTGCCATCTGTGAACGGCTACGGAATAGTGTCATCAGAGTAAACCGTATCTCTGATCGCCTGATGAGCATCCAGATAATTACGGACGCAATATCACTCCATATCGTCTCATGTTATGCACCACAGACTGGGTGCCAAGCTGAAGAACAAGACAAATTCTGGGGTGATCTTGAGACATTAATACATTCAGTTGATCCTAATGAGTCTTTGCTTATTGGTGGTGATCTCAATAGTCATGTTGGTAGATCACGTGATGGATTTGAACGCGTACATGGTGGTTGTGGTCATGGGACGCGAAATGCAGATGGTGTGCGTACTTTAGAGTTTGCCGAGGCTTGTGACCTAGTGGTGGTGAACACCTTCTTCAAGAAACGGTTATCACATCTCATCAAATACAACAGTGGTGGCCATCAAACTCAAATTGATTACTGGTTGGTGCGTAGAAGAGATCTGAGATTGGTGAAAGACTCCAAGGTCATTCCTTCAGAAAATGTTGCTCCCCAACATAAGCACTTGATCTTAGATTTCCATATTACTCTTCGTACTCCTTCACGACCTATCACCAATACTGAACGCATAAAGTGGTGGAAACTACCTGGCCATGAATTGCTACTTCTAGATTCTATTGGTCCTCTTCCTGACAACATTGATCAAATAACATGGAATGAATTCACCTCAAACATCCAGGCAAATGCAAAGGAAGTAATGGGTATGACAAAACCGGGACGACAATTTGTTGATAAACAAACTTGGTGGTGGAATGAAGACGTGCAACGAGCTGTGAAATCTAAGAAAACTGCTTACAAAAAGTGGCTTGGATCAAGAATCGATGCTGATCTAACTCAATATCGTCGGCTCAAATCCGATGCAAAACACGCTGTTGCAGTTGCTAAATCCAAGCAACTAAGTACATTGTACAAACAACTAGAGGAATCTACTGGGGTCAATAATATTTACAAGCTAGCCAGATCTCGTCATCGTGCCACAGTTGACATAGGACATGTCATGCGTGTCAAGGATAAGCACGGGCATCTTCTAACAAAACCAACAGAGATCCTTCAACGATGACATGAACACTTCAATACTATCTGTAATGAAGAGTTCCCTCACCCACCGATTCCATTAGCCGAACCTGTACAAGGTGCAGTTCCACCTATCACACCTGCCGAGGTCAATACTGCGATCCACGCAATGAAGAATGGCAAGGGAACAGGCCTTGATGATATTCCTGCAGAGCTATGGAAGCAGTTGGGTCATGCCTCTGCAGAGTTCCTAGCAGAGTTCTTTAACAAATGCCTTGCGAGCCACCAGATCCCGTCAGCTTGGCAAACTAGCGTCACAATACCAATATGGAAAGGCAAGGGCGATGTAACTATCTGTGCCAATTATCGTCCAATTCGTCTCTTATGCCACATAATGAAGATTCTAGAACGTGTGATTGACACTCGCTTACGTAGCATTGTTACCATCTCGCCTAACCAATGTGGATTCATGAAAGGTCGCGGAACAACTGATGCTATCCATGCAATGCGGCTTCTGATAGAAAAGTATATGGAGAAAAGAAGGACAATTCACATGGCTTTTCTGGATCTGGAGAAAGCATTCGACCGGGTTCCCCATCAGCTTATATGGTATTCTCTTCGATCTCATGGCGTACCGGAAGCTTATGTGCGTTGGGTCCAACTCCTCTACAATAATACAACTAGCTCTGTACGCAGTGCTGCTGGACTCACCAAACAGTTCGATATTCGAGTTGGGGTTCACCAGGGATCTGCACTATCTCCACTCTTGTTTATCCTATGCATGGATACAGTGACTGCCGATTTGCAGAGGCAACCACCATGGACATTACTGTACGCCGATGATGTCATGCTTGCAAGCGAGACCCGTAATGATCTAGAGCAATTGGTCAACCTCTGGAATGCGAGGCTCTGTGAATTTGGACTACGGCTCAACCTCACTAAGACTGAGTATCTTGAATGTGGTTCCCAGACAGATGGGACCATCATAGTGGATGGCACCCCACTACCAAAAGCTTCACATCTCCGATACCTTGGCTCCGTTGTGAGACCTGATGGTGATACAGTCTCGGATGCCCGTGCAAGAGTGAATGCTGCATGGATGAAGTGGCGCCAGGTCACAGGCGTTCTCTGTGACCGCAAGATCCCTTTGCGCCTCAAAACTAAGATCTATCAATCAGTCGTCCGCCCTGTTGCTTTGTATGGAGCTGAATGCTGGCCTAATACAAAGAAACATGAACAAGCTTTGCACTCAATGGAGATGCGGATGCTAAGATGGTCCTTGGGAATTACACGGCTGGATCATATTAAGAACGAAGACGTCCGCAATACTCTTGGAATTGCCCCTATTCCAGCCAAAATGAGGGAGACTCGGTTGCGTTGGTACGGACATGTAGCCCGAGCAAATACAGAGTCCATTGTAAGCAAGTCACTTGCTCTCGAGCCTGATGGACAAAGACCTCCAGGACGACCAAAAAGGCGTTGGATGGATACCCTACACGACGATATGCGCATCGTAGGTCTTCGTCCTACAGATGCAGCAAACCGCAACAAATGGACAGCGAGGTGCAGAGTGGCGGACCCCAAAAAATAATTGGGAACAACGCCAGGAAGAAGAAGAAGATTATTATCTAATTGTATTGGCCTATATGTGTCCTACTGATAAACGAGCATTATGAGTTCCAACCAATTAATTTATGTGTCACCTTCTACGATCTTGGGGTAGGCCTACGTTTTGAGACTCTGATTAAAATGTAATTTATTTCAGTTTGTTTTTCACATATTCGAGTAAGTGGAATTCTTTGTATTGACCGAATGAAAATTACAATATCAATTCGATTCCCGACTCTGTAAATGAATTCAATTCTTGTCTGGGGTACGTTAAGCCTCATGAGGTAAACCTGAGAAGAGAAGAGTTTGATTGCCACCTCAGCCCTTTTAAATATGGTTATTCAAAGTATTCCATTTCTATTCCAGTTACATGACGGAATGGTTCCCAATTTACGTCCACGGCCACCTTCTTTCAATTCATAGCTTTAGTTACAAAAACACACGTTTACAGACAACATTTTAACACTGGTTATAAAAGAGAATTTACAGTTCTGGATCTTCAGGCTGGGAACTTAATGTTAAAAGCATAATTTGGGAATTAAGATTTTAGAATACAAAAGACAAAAACGTTAATTCAATTTAGTGAACTACATAGGCTGTTTGAGTCTTCAGTCTTTTGACTGGTTTGATGCAGCTTTCCATGCCTCCCTGTCCTGAGCTAATCGTTTCATCTCTACATAGCTACCACACCCTACATCCGAAGCAATCTGTTTAAAATATTCTAACCTTGGTCTACCCTACAGTTCTTGTCCTCGACCCTTCCTTCCATAACTAAGCTTGCTATTCCTGGGTGTCTTAGTATGTGTCCTACCAACCTATCTCTTCTCTTCATTAGCAGTCGCCAGAAACATCTCTCCTCTCCCACTCGTCTTAATACCTCTTTGTTTGTAACCCTATCCACCCATCTGATCTTCAGCATTCTCCTGTAACACCACATTTCAAATGCTTCAATTCTCCTCTTTTCTGCTGCACCAATAGTCCAAGTTTCACTTCCATAGAGCGCCACGCTCCATACAAAGGCCTTCAAAAATGACTTCCTAAAACCTAAATCTATATTCGATGTCAGCAGATTCCTTTTTTGTAGAAATGCTTTCTTTGCCTGAGCCAACCTACTTTTTATATCCTCTTTGCTTCGTCCATCACTGGTTATTCTGCTTCCTAAGTAACAGAAGTCTCCTACTTCCTTCAGCTTTTCACCAGTCAATTTGATCTCCATAGAGGTTTCTGATTTATTTCGGCTGCATTCCATAGGCTACGACAAAAGATGTGGTATATCTGTTGACTTGTCAGTCAAAACGGAAGTAGATAATTCAATTTTGATTTGACCATGTAGAGGTTAACACTAGCGCTCTTAGGGCCATTTTCACCAACGTCAATTATCTCTTAATTCATAATTATAGGTTATTTAACTTTGCACGAGCATTTCACCAAACAGAAACGCTTGTTAACTTACCACTAACAAGGAATTAACATAAATTCATTCATTCATTCATTCATTCGTTTATTTACAATTGGGGGTGTGTCCCCCGGTGGCAAATTAGATATACATAACAAATAAATAATTGTACATAACAATTCACTAACAATTAAACTGGAGTATTTACCCAAATAGTCAGTCTTTTCTTAAACACACCTATATGTTTGGGAAAAGGCTCTAAGACTGCGGCAGGTAGTGAGTTCCAATTATCAATGGCACGGTTTACGAAAGAATATTTACCATAATTTGTTCGCTGTGGTCGGCCATTTGAAAGGGTGATCGCTCCTACCCATGTAAGTAGGCTTTTCCATACGTTTGCTAAGCTCACCCCATGCTGCTTGATTTGTATACGCGTTGTATATAGCGCAGAGTCTAGATTTCATCCTCCTAGCCTCAAGTGAATCCCACCCAAGTTTCTTTAACATACGGCTCACACTGCTCCTGGGATTAAAGTCACTGAGCACAAATCTGGCGGCCTTTCTTTGTACCATTTCCAACTCATTTATGAGCCCTACTTGATATGGATCCCAAACCGCCGAGGCGTATTCCAGAATAGGTCTTACAAGTGACAACTATCCTAATTCTTTAGCAGAGGTACTACTGCCTTTTAATACCCTCATTACAAAGTGCAGGGATTTGTAAGCTTTAGAAACTACACATCCTATATGACTACTCCGTTTCATATCATTTCTTACGTGAACGCCCAAATATTTGCAAGAATCTTCTTCTACAAGTATTTCCGAGCCAATGTTATATTGAAAATCTTGCCTTCGCACTTTCCCTATTTTATTAGACTACATTTTCTTGTGTTTATTTTCATTTTATTTTCAATCGCCCACTTATAGACCAGGTTCAGGTCATCTTGAAGTACTGCATTGTCTTGTAAGTCATGTATATTTCGATAAATTACACAATCATCCGCAAACAAATCTGGCCACTCAACTCTCTAAAGCATCTTTAAAGTGGCGGGAAACAGCTTAACTGTGCCTTGCGCATTCCACAATGGTGGTTTGTTTCCGAGTTTCTCGCGTACTTGAATATAAAATACGTTTATGACAATGAAGTTATACATTACTAAGTTTTAATACCAAGAAAGACGAATACGGAAATTTAAAAAAAATACATCCAAAGGGGGTTTCGAACTGCTTCCAGCGCTGCATAATAAATTGGGAGTTTACACCTCTACCGCTTGCGTTACGTAGACAACTGGGCAATCACGTCCTATTAAGGTATCTATTCGCACAACTGCCAGTTCTCCTAAATACTTTGTTCGTATCATTTTAAGCTTTTGCCACGAATAAGGTCTTCTGTAATTCCCTTCCTTTATAATTATGTTCCAGAAAGTATCAAGGAAGCCTCGCAAACAACAATCAGTGATAGACGCTTCTTGTTCTGTCCGCCACGCTCTCCAAGATGAAACAGAGTCCACGCATGCGCGGGAGCCGTAAATCTTATTTAAGTAATTGCGAACCCAAATGGCTTCGTGAAATGCATCGAAGATAATCACGCATTAAAACTCGTATATAAGTTAAATGGGAATTAACTAACTAATCGTTAGTGACGAATTGGTGAAAACGGCCCTTAGTGATAGAGGAGAGAGTCAAAATTCGCGACTCACAAAATCACGAAAAAAAAAGAGATAAAACAAATAAACATTGGTTTAGAACATGTTTTACATAAAAAAATCATATAATTACACTTTTCAACTCACGAAACACTCGCAAGAAAATCGTAAAACAAATCTATGACTCGCAAATTCAGTATATTTTTCTCGTTAGCCGCGGAAAAATACTGAATTTCTTGGCAATTAATAAATAACTTTAAAAAATTTGAAAATGTTGGATAGTTTTTTCATAATATTTACTGACCATTTTCCAACACAGAACTGTTTTCTGCCTTGTCATATCTGAAAAAATCCACAAGGTTTGGAATATTGTCACTAGATGGTACGAGTTAAAATGGTTCGTAAACGACTTGATAGGTGGCAGACGCTATAGGAGAGGAATAAGACTATCATTTTTAGCCTATTTTCAATTTTGAAAAAATAGGCTTATGAGATCACCTTGTGTCCGTGTGTGTGTGTGTGTGCGTGTGTGTGTGTGTGTGTGTGAGTGTGAGGTGTGTGTGTGTGTCCCTAATAAAATCTAAACGGCTGGAGCGATTTCAATGAAACTCGGTAAGTTCATAGCGCTATTCTTGGCGACCACGACCGTGCCCTTCAAATTTTGTTACGTCTCACCAATCCAACATGGCGGCTGTGCGAAATATTTCACTAGCATTCAATATCTCCGAAACTATTAACGATATCGCACTGAAATTGTGTACTGTGATAAAGGGCACTACTAGAAGTTCACCTATGAGACTTTCAAAAACCTGGTGACTACAAAACCAACATGGCGGCCAAGCGAAGTTGAGACTTTTAAATAGACGTTTCTCGCGATTTAACTATCCAAACGTAATGAAACTTGGTACAGCAATTGTTTATACACATTGTAATGCACTGGAGTAAAATTTAGTTCAATTGTTTACATAACCTCAAAATGGTGGCTGTGCGAAATATATCACTGACATTCTATATTTCCGAAACTATTACAGATATCACCCTGCAATTTTGTACGGTGATAAAGGGTACTGATACAAGTGTACTTATGTATATTTCATAAACCTTTAAAGTACAAAACCAACATGGCGACCAAGCGAATTTGAAATATTTTAATAGCCTTTTCTCGTGATTTTACTCTCTGAGCGCCGTAAAATGTGGTACAGTAAATGATTTTGCAGCTTTGAATGCACCGCCATCTAATTTAATTCAATTGTTTACATAACCTCAAGATGGCGGCTGTGCGAAATTTTAAAATTAAGGTTTTATTTCTTGTGTCGTAATCATGCGATCGAAGTGAAAGTTTGAATAATGAACCTTGGCAACAATTGTCCTTGAATGGTACATAACTATATGGCCTATACATATAACAATCCTAAATGGCGAGCTTCCGAAATATTTAGACGGTTCTCAATATCTATGAATCTTTTACAGCAACCAAACTGATTTTTTATGTTCATAAGGAGTATGAACATATGTTCACCTATAGGACTTTCAGTAACCTGGTGAGCACAAATCCAACATGGCGGCGACGCGAAGTATAAATATTTAAATGGACGTTTCTCGCGAATTAACTATCCGAGTGCCGTGAAACGTTGCACGTTAAATGCTTATACAAATGTTGATCCACTGGCATCTAATTTATTTCAATTGTTTGCATAATCACAAGATGGCTGCTGTGCGTAATTTTAAAATCTCGTTTTTACTCCTTGTGTTCTAATCATGCGATTGAAGTTTGTATGCCACACGTACACAATAATCTTAATGTAATAGTACAAAAATAAAAATCCAACCTGGCGACCATCTGAAATATTTAGACGGTTCTCAATATCTTCGAATCTGTTACAGCAATTAAACTGAAATTTTGTATGTAGATAGAGGCAATTAGCATGAGTAGGATATAATAAAATATGCTGTATAGTTCTTCACGGAACTACTTGTTTTCACAGTTCTCGCGTGTGCTGACATATAGAAGAACAAACCTTTGAATGATAAACATGTAATTGTTGTCTGCGTAGAACTTTGAAAGTTAAGTAATATTAAGTTCGTTGGAACTGTTGTCTGCGTACAAATCTCAATATCTCGCCTAATTATTACTGGCATAATAAGTAAATAAATTAGTGTGATAAATCAGTTTCACTCAAGAAATGTTACTCTCAATTACCGAGAATTGTATTCCTTTTACTCAAGAATTTTGACTGACTCTACTGATAGATTTTATTAGAAATTGCCCGGAAAACTTTAAGCACTACATTCGGGTAGAACTTAATAATATTATCACTATTACGATCATGTGGAAATGAGTGAAAGGGTTGACGTAAGCACATGGTAGGTGCAGCCAGCAGTGTTCGTGGCAACGCTGTCCTCAGTTCAACGCTTCTCCGTCGAACTGTTAGAACACTTCTCTGAAGAAATAAATAACTCTAGCGTCAGCTGGGTACTGAATCGATCTTTTTATACATGCGCTAAGGATCATTGTGTTCATCCAGAAATAATCGTGCACTGAAATGCATAAACAAATTTCATAATCAGCTACTCTCACTGTGTACTAAATTTCTCTTATCTGAGAATGTTTTATGTTCTCGGGTTTGTGTCGTGGCACAGAAACATAATATTACGTTATATAATATTTTAGCAACTCACCTGTTTGACAGACTATATGTATAAACCTAATCAAAAGATCGACCAGTTGTCAGTCCATGGAGATAGAGCCCGAACACTAGCATGAATAATTCAAAGAATAGTGTTTCTCTATTGTAGTGTAAACGAAACTTGTTCCCGCAATACTGGTCAGCAAGGGACCAATCAAACATACTGTCTAAGCCTCGTGCTCATAAAGACTGACTTTCAGTATTTCATTACCGAGATTTTGTACGCAGTATTTTACAACAAACAAAATATGTGATGAAAATAATACATAACACCATTTCTAAACGTAGTTTTCATTGAAACGGAATTCCCCATAGTTTGTAAAAAATAATTGGCTTCAATGATAAGAGAATTGTTCACGATACCTCACTCTAGAAACATTCAAACAATGATACATGTTTGCAGATTCGTAGCTTTCTATCGCATAATTGTCACTGGTTGGCGCACCATCGCACACAGTCAGTAATTAGTAGTTTAATACGCTTAACTGGCTAGAAAATATGCCTAAAACAGGTCCAGTTATGAATGAGAGGCCTAAAATGTTTTGGCTACACATTTTACGATCATTCAATTAAGCATCGTAGAACTTTGGACTGGCCGTCGTAATCACCATACCTCAATCACCTTGTTTTATGAGACGTTCTAAAATATGCTGTGTAAAGTCAAAATCCTACCCATTTTGGCGTACGTGACTGCAGTACGATTTGCTAATATTGACGTTACATTGTTTCAGAAAGTGCTGATTCGATATCAGACGTGCATCACACCTAACGGAAAATAATTGTATTAGACATACCAAATATGGTTTGTTGGTTTGTTTGATTATTTGTTTGTTTGTTTGTTTGTTTGTTTACTGTTTCAATATTACTAACTGAACTCAAATTATTAACACTAATAAAGAAGGCCTTTGAATCAAAATATTAAGATGTCTCATAAGTAATGTCGTTTTTTAAGTTTGGTGCAGTATATGATAGAATTGGGTTTTTGTGGTTCGCCAATGCTATTTACAGGAGGAAATGGCTAGAATTGCGTATATTTTGAGAATGTATCATCAAAAGATACCATACTGAGGGTTCGATTCCTTGTGACCTCGGGACCATCACAATACATCGCCAGATTAAGAAACTTGGAATATCAAACAGAAGCTGTAGATCCGTACCTCATGAATTGACACCTGAACAGTCTCAACGTTGATTGGATTTCTGTCGTCAGCTTATCGGTAACACTATGGAAGATAGATTTATCAGAAGAATTGTCACATGTGATGAAGAATGGGTCTATTACCGCAACGCTGAAGCTTCGAAACTGTGGCTCAGTCTCCATCAACCTATTGAAGTAATCGTTAAAAAAATACAGTCAGTCTGAAAGACTAGACGTTATAACATTTCAAATGACGCATGCTACAAATGCTACACATGTTAGAAAGGCTCAGGAGGGCAACTCGCTTCGCTCGAAGCACCAGGACTCTTTCAACAGACTCCATTACCCATTGACTTAGGCTTCCCGCGCGGGCACCTCGTTAAGTGTCACCCTGTAATTTGCTCTGACATCCTGCACACCTCTTTAGGAGGCACCCTGTATTCTTATCTGGCATCATGTATATCTCTTTAGACTTCACCCTGTATTCTTGTGTGACATCTTGTACACCTCTTTAGGAGTCACCCTGTATTCTTGTCTGACATCTTGTGCACCTCTTTAGGAGTCACCCTGTATTCTTCTCTGCCATCTTGTACACCTGTTTAAGAGTCACCTTGTATTCTTATCTGGCATCTTGTATATCTCTTTAGGAGTCACCCTGTAATCTTGTGTGACATCTTGTACACCTCATTAGGAGTCACCCTGTATTCTTATCTGGCATCTTGTACTGTATTAGCCTACTTTCGATTTTTGCAAAAAACTTACGAGATCACTACAGGACGAAAAAAAGTGTGTCTGGCTGTGTGTGTGTATGTGTGTGAGAGAGTCTGTCTGTGTGTGTGTGTGAGTGAGTGTGTGTACTCTGAATGTCTGTTCCCCCCTATCAATTCGAACACGGTGAGCGCAAATTGAACGAATTTTGGTACAAATAGGTAATCAGCCTAATAGTTTACGGATGGCGGCCATCTTTGTGTGAAAATCGATTGCCCCTATTAATTCGAACACGGTGAAATCGAATGGAACGAAATTTGGTACAGAGGTAGTACTAGCAAAGGGCACCCCAGTGTCATGTTTTATATCGCCGCCATCTTGACGGAAACGTAATGGCGGCCACACAAATGTTCAAAGCTTAAATCAAATTACGACTAACCTAATCATCCGATCTCTACCAAATTTTGCAACAACATACCTTTATGGAGGGAGCATCCTATGACAAATCTAATAGGTCATTACCCTAATAGTTTGCGGATGGCGGCCATCTTTGTGTCAAAATTGATTACCCCTATTAATTCGAACACGATGAAACCGAATGGAATGAAATTTGGTGCAGATGTAGCACTAGCAAAGGGCACGCCAGTGTCATGTTTTATATCGCCGCCATCTTGACGGAAACGTAAAGGCGGCCACACAAATATTCAAAGCTTAAATCAAATTACGATTAACCTAATGATCCGATCTCTACCAAATTTTGTATCAACATACCATTATGGAGGGAGCATCCTTTGACCAAACTAATAGGTCATTAGCCTAATATTTTGCGGATGGCGGCCATCTTTGTGTGAAAATCGATTCCCCTATTAATTCGAATACGGTGAAACCGAATGGAACGAAATTTGGTACAGAGGTAGCACTAGAAAAGGCCACCTCAGTGTCATGTTTTATATCACCGCCATCTTGACGGAAACGTAATCGCGGCCACCCAAATGTTAAAGGCTAAAATGTAATTACGACCAACCTAATAATCTAGTCTCTACCAAATTTTGCAACAACAAATCTTTATGTGGGAAGCATAGTCTGACCAAACTGCTAGATCATCAGCCCAATAGTTTGCAGATGGTGGCCAAGTATGTGTGCAAATCGATTCCCCCTATCAATTCAAACACGGTGAAACCGAATTGAACGAAATTTGGTACAGAGGTAGCACTAGCAAAATGCACCTCAGCGTCATGTTTTATATCGCCGCCATCTTGACGGAAACGGAATGACGGCCACCCAAATGTTAAAAGCTTAAATCAAATTTCGACCATCCTAATAATTTGATCTCTACCGGATTTTGCAACAACATGCCTTTTTGTGGAAAGCATCTTATGACTGACTACAAGGTCATCAGCCCAATAGTTTGCAAATATTGGCCATTGAATGTGCAAATTCATTCCCCAGATCAATTCAAACACGGTGAATCCGAATTGAATGAATTTTTTTTACAGAGGTAGCACTAGCAAAGGGCACCTCATATTCATGTTTAATTTCCCTATAGCACGTTGTATTTCAACAAGCTACTACAACCAACATTCAATTATACTCCTTTAAAAGGACAAAGAGTTATAACAATACCCATGCATTTAGGAGAAAGTAGGCTATATGTTCTAAACTGAACATCTTGTTTTGCTCTGACATCCTGCACACCTGTTTAGGAGGCACCCTGTATTGTTGTCTGACCCTCTTTAGGAGTCACCCTGTGTTCTTCTCTGCCATCTTGTACAACTCTTTAAGTGTCACCTTGTATTCCTAATTGGCATCTTGTATATCTCTTTAGAAGTCACCCTGTATTCTTCTGTTCGCTTCGCTCAAAGCCCCAGGTCGCTCGACGCCGCAGGACTCTTTCAACAGACTCCAATAACCATTAGCTTCTGCTTCCCACGAGGCAGCATGACGTCACGCACTCAGTTCCCGCGCGGCTGCATGACGTCACTTCCCGCGCGGCTGCATGACGTCACTTCCGTCTCCGTCTCCGTAACGCATAACGTTGGACCCAAGCATAACGACGAAGTCGACAAGATCTTTTGAAATGATAAAAGGATCGGATTGGCCCCAAGTGATGTTGTGTGTCTGGTGGAATTTTGAAGGAATGATTCACTGGGGGTTTGTTCCTAACGGGAGTGCAATTAATGTGAATCTCTTTTCTCAACAACTGGAATGAATTCATGAATTTTTCAGACGGTGATACCCAGCATTAATTAACTGAAACAGAGTTCTCTTGCAGCAGGAAAATGAGAGACTTCATACTGCACGAACAACTATGGCAACATTTCAGGAATTGGAAGGTAGAAGTTCCGTTTTGACCTACAAAGGAATTATTATTTTTAAAGGCATAGAGGATTTCCACCTACTCAATACTTTTAATTTTTGCAATTATGTTTGAATTTTTGAGATGTACAAGCTCCATTCAACTTGATCCACATAGAAAGTGATTCTGTGGCACTTATAGCATGATTTCTTTTTTGTCGTGTTACCTCCTGAGAGGCCGAGTGCAGGTCTTTCTAGTCGACGCCCATGGGTGACCTGCGCGTCGGGATGAGAGATGGAATGGATGAAGATGAATGAAACTGTTCAAGGATGTGGAAGGAAGTGGCCGTGGCCTGTCAAAAGGTACCATCCCAGCATTTGCCTGGTGTTGAAAATGGGGAAACCACGGAAAACCATTTCAAGGACGGCCGACGGTGGGGCTCGAACCCACGCGTCTACTGAGTCAGCAGAGAGCTTGGCCCCATGACCAAACGCTGTACTTTAGTCAGCGTAGCCACTATAGCATGATGAACATTGTCCAATTAAATGTCTTTGGTATTCTAGAAGTGATATATACTTCTTTTAAAATTCGTGATAACAATTTCAATGTCTATAGGTTTTATTAGAAAATGAATCAAAAACATTAACTATCATAGATAATGTGTTTAATAAGGGTAGGCCTATTATCTTTTGTATTAATTGAGTACTGAGAGACACCTGTTTCTACTATAATGTTTATTATGACATGCTTTTAACCCTACATTGGAGTCTTCATCATCATTGCTATAACATACTTGTACTGTAAAATAAATAGGGCATTTTTACGCAAAATTGTATAGCAAACTAGCTGACCCGGCAGACGTCGTCCTGCCAATCAAAGAAAGTGTTATAACTTTGTTTCTTGAAGTGCTTTTGGATACACAAAATTTTGCAATTTCTGTTAACTGCCTCCAAACTATCGTGAAATGAATTAACTAATCTAGAAACATTCGTGGGAGCGTGCACAACAACTCTCCAAAGTTTCATCGCAATCGGATCAATGGCATATAACGCATACGGGATTTCGTTTAAATGATTCGTGCGCTGTTACTCACTTGTTGAATCTACTCATGCTCTACCAACTGTGAAAATGATTTACTAAGTTTGAAAGCTTCATGTAAGTGTACACAACAACTCATCAAAGTTTCATCGTAATCGATGAATAGTATATGAACGCATACGGGATTTTGTTGGAACGCTTCGCGCCTCGTCACTCATTTGTTACATCTACTCGTGCGCTACCAATAGACTATTGTAAAATGGATTTACCAAGTTGAACACCTTCCCTGGCGTGTACACACCAACTCATCAAAGTTTCATCGGAATCGGATGAATGACATATGTACGCATACGGGATTTTCTTTAAACGATTCGCGTGCCGTCACTCATTTGTTGAATCTACTCATGCGCTACCTATTGTAAAATAGATTTACTAAGCCTGAAACCTTCTCTGGAGTGTACACAATGATTCACCACGGTTTCATCGCAATCGGATGAATGGTATATGACCGCATACGGGACATTGTGGAAACGATTCGCGCGCCGTCGCTCATTTGATGAATCTACTCGTGCGCTACATATTAAAAACTGGATTTACTGTACTAAGCCAGAAATCTTTCCTGCAGTGTACACAACGATTCACCAAAGTTTCATCGCAATCGTATAAATGGTATATGAACGCATACAGGACTTTGTTGAAACAATTCGTGCGCCATTGCACATTTGTTGAATCTACTCGTGCGATACCTATTGTAAAATGAATTTACTTAGCCAGAAACCCTTACTGAAGTGTACACAACAATTTACCAAAGTTTCATCGCAATCGGATAAATGTTATATGGACGCATACTGTACTTTGATGAAATGATTCGCGTACCGTCTCTCATTTTTTGAATCTACTCGTGGGCTACCTATTGTAAAATGGATTTATTAAGCCAGAAACCTTCCGTAGGGTGTAAACGATATCTCACCCAAATTTCATCGTAATCGGGCGAATGGTATTTGAACGCTTCGCGCGTCGTCGCTCATTTGATGAATCTACTTGTGCGCAATCTCCTGTGAAATGGTTTTATTAAGTTACAAAGCTTCACCTAAGTGTACACAACAACTCATCAAAGTTTCATCTCAATCGATGATTGATATATAAACTTATACGGGATTTTGTTGAAACGCTTCGCGCGTCGTCACTCCTTTGTTGAATCTAGTCGTGCGCTACCTATTGTAAAATTGATTTACTAAGCCAGAAGCCTTCCCTGGAGTGTACAAAGCACCTCACCCAAGTTTCATCGCAATCAGACAAATGGTATTTGAACGCATACGGGAACTTTTTGAAACGCTTCGCGCGTCGTCGGTTATTTGTTGAATCTAGTCGTGCGCTATCTATTGTAAAATGGATTTACTAAGCCAAACACCTTCCCTGGAGTGCACTCAACATCTCACCCAAGTTTCATCGCAATCGGATGTATGGTATATGAACGCATACGGGACTTTGAAACGCTCTAACGTGCAGGGACTAACAGTAGAAATCGACATCACTGTCACCTTTGGTATAAAACACAACTTTCCGCCACGGGCGGAGTGCATGTTATGGCGGTAGTTGCACAGGTTGCGACCAGGTGGCTCTACGTGCAAAGACAAACAATCCAAAACATCACTTTTCACTAAGGCTAGCGGTTTCCATGACGACTGTTTATGACTGTATATTGTGGTTCTAAAATTGTGTGTGAATTATGGTTCTAAAATTATAAAATTCCACCTACCTAGTCAAATTGTGAATCTAAACCATATATGGACCCACCCTAACATACATACAAAATTTCATCGCATTCGGCCCAGCCATTTAGGAGGAGTTCAGTCACATATACACGTGTCGAAGAATTATATATATAAAGATAAAACTTAAGGAATATGATTTTGAATGTACAAGTCAAATCAAAATGGACGCCCTTACAAAAGTACTTATGAACGTATTTAAACATGGAATTCCTTGCATATACTACGATTACGACACACTCAATACAACAAAGCAATAATGTCAGCATATTTCAACGTCAATTGACACATTTAAATACATTAGTTAAGGACAACAGGGAGAGTGGAGTCAGATCCGTTACCCGAGAACATACGATCCCCAGGTCAGGAAGCACTGAAAGACGTGAAAAACGTATTGTAAAAAGGGTATGGTTTAGGAGAAAACAGGAGCAAAAGTACGTCACTCTTGGCAACACTGCTTGCTACTGTGTACAAAACCAGATCGAGGAAGTGCCACTGGACTTACAGAACAACCGGTATTAACCGGGGTAGGTCTCGCAGACGGAGGGGAGGTAACGTGCCCAACCAGTTCCCAAAGACTAGGAACAACTCAGGTCTGAATATGCGACAGCTGATTCGATGTTGCCGACCTGGACATGGCAAATCTATGAAGCTCTGCAGTTTGCACTACAGAATGCACGAATCCACTTTCTCGTGTGTACCGACTCTTTGAGTTCGTTGCAGTCAATTGCTACATGTTTCCCGCAACACCCCCTAGTGCAGCGAATCCACGACCTACTAGCCGGGCTGTGCCACGCTGACACTCGAATCACCTTTCTGTGGCTTCCAAGCCACATGGGAATTGCGGGAAATGAGTTAGCTGATCAAGCTGCAAAAGAGGCGGTATCACTACCACCTCGACCAATGGAGGTACCCGCTAGAGATATTCGCTCTCAGTTACGCCTACAAGTTCTGGCTTTTTGGGAGAGTCAGTGGCTAGCTGACCCACTGCCCAGTAAACTGAGAGCGATCAAGGGAACTACTCGCGTTTGGCGGAGCTCCTTCCGGGCCCGGAGAGAGTCCGTAATTTTGTGTAGGCTAAGGATAGGTCATACAAGATCCACCCACTCGTATCTGATGAGAAGGGAAGACCCCCACTTTGTACCTGTGGAGCCGTTTTCACCATGGCCCACATTTTCAGCGAGTGTGTGGATCTTGCTGACTTACGAAGATACCTTGGTTTGCAGATGACACTCAAACTTATATTAGCCAATGACGCGGTGGCTGCTGATCGCGTTATCCGCTTTATAAGTGAGAGTGGGTTAGGGCCAGCAATCTAAATTTTCCAGTGAACATTGACTCAACGACTTGTTCGTTTTTGAATGATAATGTTTTGTTTTTCCGTAATTTTTGTTTATTTTTATATATTTTTTTTAAATTTAGTCGTCCATCTCAAAAATTTAAATTCAATTCCAAATTTTGTATTCTTTAATCTGTGTTAAAAGGGGCAGATGACCTCGTATTTCCGCCCCTTAAAACAACAATAAGTAACTAACTAACTGGACATGGCAAATAACTTTCCCAAAAGTGATTGACGTAACGTGGAATTGCTTGTGAACCACTCGCCGTATGCAGATCTACCCATAACATTATTCCTTCGGTCCTTTATACCACACGGCATGGTGCAATCCCCAAGTCATAGGACCAACGATTCGCCTGCAAGACACCTTTAACACGCGAGGGCTGGCGCATGGCTATTTTTGTCCCGAGGCTTAAATGATCCTGTATATTCTCGTTTTGGTGAGCCCTCATTTCCTGTCACTTTCTGTACCTTCCTTCCCAGCCTTGAATTTAACCCAGCAATAGAAACAAGGCCATAGCTTTTTGAACACTCAAGTTATTTCTATATTATTTACGGACGGATCAGATTTACCCATGGCGCCATTCCTCGCGTGACAATTTACGGCTTACGTTAGTCGGATCAATCTGTAAAGAATAAGAGTGAGAGAGAGAGAGGGGGGAGGCAATCCAACATTTTTGGTGCAGCACAATATCATAGTTCACGTTCTTGTTGAACCCCGTTCAGGGTCTAGGGACAACTTGTTTTTTTTTCTTTTTTTTTTTCTTTTTGGTCGATTATCCTCCAGGTTGGTGGAACCCACGGACTCAGCGAGGGATCTCACCACTACCGCCTCTACGGGCAGTGTCCTAGAGCGGGGAACATCGAATCGGAAGGGATACAACTGGTGAGGTGGGATTGGCACCTCGCCCAGGCGGCCTCACCTGCAAACAGAACACGGGCCTCATGAGGGAAGGTAAGGGATGGTTAGGATGGATAGGCAAGGAAGAGGGAAGGAGGCGGCCGTGGCCTTGAAGAAGCTACTGTCCCCGATAATCCGGATAGTAGGCTGTCAGATATCCGCCCCCTCAATCGGATTGCCAATAATCAATCGCACCGGCACAGCTACATCAATGAAAATGGCACTGACAGAAACTACCGAGATTAGAGCACAGTAGTTAACATGAAGTTATTGTGGAACACACCAAAATATACGGGGGTTCATACTTACCTTTTACTTACCTATTCAATTTAATCTCGGGTCTGGGTTTTCAACTGGATCACTTAATAGTATGCCCTCACAATAACCTCCACCACGATATTTAAAATGAACCAAGTCGAAACAAGAAAATTTAAACTGCACAATAATTTATTTCACATAAAGAAACAAGATGTTCAGTAAAGAACATACGGCCTACTTTCTCCTAAATGCATGGGTATTGTTATAACTCTTTGTCCTTTTCAAAGAGTATGATTGAATGTTGGTTGTAGTAGCTTGTTGAAATACAACGTGCTATAGGGATATCAAACATGAATATGAGGTGCCCTTTGCTAGTGCTACCTCTGTACCAAATTTCGTTCATTCGGTTCCACCGTGTTCGAATTAATAGGGGGAATCAATTTTGACATAAAGATGGCCGCCATCCGCAAACTATTAGGCTAATGACCTATTCATTTGGTCAAAGGATGCTTCCTCTATAAGGGTATGTTGCTGCAATATTTGGTAGAGATCGGATGGTTAGGTTAATCGTAATTTGATTTAAGCTTTGAAAATTTGTGTGGCCGCCATTACGTTTCCGTCAAGATGGCGGCGATATAAAACATGACACTGAGGTGCCTTTTGTTAGTACTAACTCTGTACCTAATTTCGTTCCATTCGCTTGCACCATGTTCGAATTAATAGGGGAAATCGATTATCACACAAAGATGGCCGCCATCCGCAAACTATTACGCTGATGACCTATTGGTTTGGTCAAAGGATGCTCCCCCCATAAAGGTATGTTGTTGCAAAATTTGGTAGAGATCGGATGATTAGGTTAGTCGTAATTTGATTTAAGCTTTGAACATTTGTGTGGCCGCCATTACGTTTCCGTCAAGATGGCGGCGATATAAAACATGACACTGAGGTGCCTTTTGTTAGTACTACCTCTGTAACAAATCTCGTTCCATTCGGTTGCACCGTGTTCGAATTAATAGGGGAATCGATTTTCACACAAAGATGGACGCCATCCGCAAATTATTACGCTGATGACCTATTAGATTGGTCAAAGAGTGCTCCCTCCATAAAGGTATGTAGTTGCAAAATTAGGTAGAGATCGGATGATTAGGTTAATCGTAATTTGATTTAAGCTTTGAACATTCGTGTGGCCGCCATTACGTTTCAGTCAAGATGGCGGCGATATAGAACATGACACTGAGGTGCCCTTTGCTAGTGCTACCTCTGTACCAAATTTCGTTTCATTCGGTTCCACCGTGTTCGAATTAATAGGGGGAATCAATTTTGACATAAAGATGGCCGCCATCCGCAAACTATTAGGCTAATAACCTATTAGATTGGTCAAACGATGCTCCCTCCATAAAGGTATGTTGTTGCAAAGTTTAGTAGGGATCGGATGGTTATGTTAGTCGTAATTTAACTTAAGATTTGAACATTTGTGTGGCCGCCATTACGTTTCTGTCAATATGGCGGCGATATAAAACATGACACTGAGATGCCCTTTGCTAGTGCTACCTGTGTACCTAATTTCGTTCCATTCGGTTTCACCGTGTTTGAATTAATAGGGGGAATTGATTTTCATACAAAGATGGCCGCCATCCGCAAACAGTTAGGCTAATGACCTATTCATTTGGTCAAAGAATGCTTCCTCTATAAGGGTATGTTGTTGCAAAATTTGGTAGAGATCGGATGATTAGGTTAATCGTAATTTGATTAAAGCTTTGAACATTTGTGTGGCCGCCATTACGTTTCCGTCAAGATGGCGGCGATATAAAACATGACACTGAGGTGGTTTTGTTAGTACTACCTCTGTACCAAATTTCGTTCCATTCGGTTGCACCGTGTTCGAATTAATAGGGGGAATCGATTTTCACACAAAGATGGCCGCCATCAGCAAACTATTACGCTGATGACCTATTGGTAAGGTTAAAGGATGCTACCCCCATAAAGGTATGTTGTTGCAATGTTTGGTAGAGATCGGATGATTAGGTTAGTCGTAATTTGATTTAAGCTTTGAACATTTGTGTGGCCGCCATTACGTTTCCGTCAAGATGGCGGCGATATAAAACATGACACTGAGGTGTCCTTTGCTAGTGCTACCTTTGTACCAAATTTCGTTCAATTCGCATTCACCGTGTCCGAATTGATAGGGGGGACAGACATCCAGAGTACACACACTCACACACACAGAGTCACACACACACACACACACACAGACTCACACACACACATACACACACACAGACTCACACACACACATACACACACACAGACAGACACACTTTTTTCGCCCTGTGTTGTTCTCATAAGTCTACTTTCATTTTTTGCAAAAATCGAAAGTAGGCTAAACAAGATGTTCAGTAAAGAACATATAGCCTACTTTCTCCTAAATGTATGAGTATAGTTATAACTCGTTGTTATTATCAAAGAGTATAATAGAACTATTCTTTGTTGAAGACCTTAGAAACGATTTACCTCTACCAAACGCCACAACCTAGATAAAAACTGCTACCATCATTGAAGAAAGAAAGATAAGAAGTATATCAAGAATGTTATGGATCTGGAGACATAATCGACCGGACTGGCGGCGTGGCTCAGCGGTAACGTTCTCGCTTGCTGGGCCCTAGGTTGCAGGTTCGTATCCTGGCGCAGTCAGCTGGCAATTGAGGGTGCACAAATGCGAGGGAGCCGTGTCAGTACATTTACTGGCACGTTAAAGATCCCCTTCGGGCCAAAATTCCGGCACCCCGGTGTCTCTAAAATCAGCAGTAGTTAAAAGGGATGTAAAACCAATAACATTATTATTATTATTATTATTATTATTATTACGACCTGCCGTGGGCCACATCCAACTTTGAGTTGAGGCATGTCTTTACACGTCTGGTTGTGCATGGCTTTCACAACCCTAATTGAATTAACAAATCTTTCCATGACCCTACAGAGACGTGTGTATACAAACTATGTGGATATTTTCGATAATATAATCCTAACAGAGCGAGTGCATTCTAGCGGCCAGAAGAAGAAACTTTTCAATAAAATCTGGAAGTTACCTTTTTGGCAGCTAGATGTCTCGAGTAAATCTGCTGGCGAACTATGTTTTAATTAAATATATATTTTACACCATAATGTGCACAATATAACGCTTAATAACATTTTCAAGTAACGCAAAATAGGCTGTTACAAACCCTTTAAAATAAAAAGTTAAAATGTATCGTAGTATCATCTTGTCATTCTTCAAATTCGATGCGCATAGAATGATAATGGTATAGTAATCAATGGATCCCCACGTAGACTAGTCGTGACATCTATTGGTGAAATATCGAACAATATAATCCTAACAGAGCGAGTGCATTCTAGCGGCCAGAAGAAGAAACTTTTCAATAAAATCTGGAAGTTACCTTTTTGGCAGCTAGATGTCCCGAGTAAATCTGCTGGCGAATTATGTTTTAATTAAATATATATTTTACACCATAATGTGCACAATATAACGCTTAATTTTAAAACATCTGAGTCATTACAAAACAATAAACATATAACATTTCAAGCAAAAAACCTAGCTCTGATCGGGTTTGAACCATAGGCATTTGAGCGATAGGCCAACGCTCTACCACTGAGCTAATTGTGTCAACGAATATCGTTCTATTTAAAATGACTTACATAGAACTTGTTAGCAAATAATGATTTATACTAAACGATTTCTTCACTGGAGTATATTATTTATATATAAAGCATTTCATACAAAGTTTATTTATTTTTTATCAGTACGCTATATTGCATGCAATACTCAAATTAGTGAAATATAAGTCCGGCACAAGATATCCGCTGCCATCTTGTCTTATTACTGAATCAGTTCAGCTTTTTAAAATCACGTCTGCACTATAGTATTACAAAATAAACTTTTAATTTCGAACGTGCCTCTTCCTTTAGAACAGTTAAAACGATTCTCGGCTCGATAATCGGAACTGGTGGGTCCCATGATATGGATTATAAAGTTTGCATAATTCGCACGGCCGCCATCCTGAAATGGTATGGCGGACGACCTTGTAATTTGGTCACAAGACGCATCCTATACGAAGGTATGTTGTTACCAAATTTGGTAGAGATCGGATGATTTGGTTAGTCGTTATTTGATTTTACGTTTTGAACGTTTGAGTGGCCGCCATTCAGTTTTAGTAAAGATGGCGGCGATATAAAACATGACACTGAGGTGTCCTTTGCTAGTGCTACCTTTGTACCAAATTTCGTTCAATTTGCATTCACCGTGTTCGAATTGATAGGGGTTGACAGACATTCAGAGTACACACACTCACACACACACAGACACACACACACACACACACAGACTCACACACACACATACACACACACACACAGACTCACACACACACATACACACACACAGACAGACACACTTTTTTCGCCCTGTGTTGATCTCATAAGTCTACTTTCATTTTTTGCAAAAATCGAAAGTAGGCTAAAAATAATATAACAAAATTTAACAACAAAATATACGTGGCAATCAGAAGCCATTGTCAATGCAACCATGTCCTCCTGTAGGACTTGTAGACTTCACATACAAAATTTCAGCTTTCTCTAGCTCAAAAGAACGTAATAATAACAACAATGCACATTGGAATGGATAAGGGAGCTGGGACGAGACATAAAGCATTTGTTTCCCTGTTTATGAACTTCACATTTTATTTATAACCACAAGGCTGCTATGTAGATGACCTTGGCCTCTACCATTCAGTTATCGGGCCACCTGCAATACACCCTGCACCGTGTCGCATGCTTGCTTCGTCAAATGGACGCACCTGTCCCACCAATGTTAGCATATGCTAGTTACCTCAGAGCCTAGCTCCTTTTCAAAACACTTTAAATGTTCAAGTCTCAACTCAAATATTATCACGCAAATCTTTTAAATGCTCCGTACAAATATCAATGGATTACTCTAATAATCCCAAAACTTGTTTAATTGTATATTCCAATTGTTGAACTAGCGTTGTTTAGAGTATAATAACGAAAACGCTTAATGTTTATAACAAAATGTTCATTAATTATTTATAACATTTTAAATTGTTTATAACATTGTCAAACGACAATTGAAAAATTTATACACACCTCTATTAATCCCGTTCGTTTCAAATTATTATTAAAGATATTTACATAGTTATTTACATTATTTATATTATTTATATTAGAAATACATTAAACCACATGTTTATCCGGTTGATAATTACTTAAATCGTGGTGATATAATCGACCAATAAAGGTTAGTTATATTTAAATTTTAGATTCAGGTTTAATAAGATTTAATAATTATTATTATTTGTGACGGTAACCTCCATTCAAGATCGTTATCTCAAATTATTTAAACACTCTTGTTAATTTTAACAGTAACTTCACATGAAAAATTTTCAAAGGACCTGAACAATACACTCAGCGGAAAAATACCTCGCTCAAAACGCACAAAATTGCACCAAAATTGGCCCATAATTCATCATATATCTCATTATATATGGCATCAAAATCTTCCACAATACACACAAAAACCTCCACTTATAAATTCATCATCATCATCAATATTACTGTGGGAACCTCCTTCACTTATTAAAGGGCATTATTCATCAGCGACTTTTACACGTCCACTGAACTAACGATTATACATCCGTAGTTCCTCTTTAAAAATTCTTATATTCATCAATTGTATCGAAAACTGTTATTATATTTAACCATCGTGGGTTTCATTCATGAATCGATATGAAGTAAAAATTTGCCAGTCACAAATAAATTTAATAGCAAATACGATTAGACACGCCTCCCTGGTCTATCAAAATTGAGATTAATATCATCAAAGTATCGCAGTATAAAAATACTATCTTCAATCAAAGTTCATCTAAACTGCATAAATAGTCGAATAGAATACAATTAGACTGTGGACTGCAAAAATTATTGTTCCAATCTACAATTGAGAAAAACTCCTATCAAATGTTCATTACTATAGTGTACTCAATAAATCGTACTCAAAGTTCATATTTCATAAAATTGTCTATAATGCAATGGTATTTCAGAATTGACGATAAATGTCTATGTTGCAATCATGTTCATAAAACGACTAGTATTTCTAAGATCGTCGATAAAGTAATAGATTTTAACGCTCTAAAATCTTTTAATCATTCTTCTTTCTTGAGGATGACAGAAAATTGGTCAAAGTAATTTACTGAATAGTATTACTTTAATAAAATGACACGCTGTCTGAATTCAAATTTGCCATAGAGAATCGTTAACTTTACAGTCAAATCGTGACTACAAAAATATGCAAATTACTGAAAGAATATCTAAAATCAGTCTCAACTGATCCAAAATTATATAAATATGCCAATGACATAATAATGTCTCAATAAATCGTCGAAAAAGGCATAAATCAGCAAAGTGTACAGAGTACAGAAATATCAAGCAAGAATATGGGGCAAAATATATGGGACAGAAAATATGGGAAAAATAGTTGCTCAGATATCGCTAAATGGCTGAAATAAATCAAGAAACATTCACGACTACCTTATCTGTTGATTGAAGTTCTAGAGGAAAATTTCCAAAGAAAACTGCTGTTGGTTCCATTTCACCACCGTAAAGATGTGCTCCGACCTCGAACCTGGAACCTGCGCCCTCGGAGAATAGAACTGCTTCCTCCTCCAGAAATCGCACTGCTCCGTGTAGACGATAGACATCCTTCTGGCAAAACTCTTCTGTGTGAGCCGGGTCCACCCTGGCCTCTCTTGAAAGTTCCCTGAAGTTCTGGTAGAAATTCGCCATGAAGTTCATTGCAATTATTTCCGCAGAAATGTTCATAATTGTGGAGTATGAAGATATTTCCACTGCCATTTGATGTAATTCAGCGATGGATTACGATGCATGAGTGTAGTTGGATGTTCACTACATGCTCGCTTTTGTAGAATGACGATTAACGAAGCTCCATGCTGCTATTTCACTCCATTGATGTATGTCCCAATTGCATTAAAGTTTTAGTCTTCCATCTCCACTTACGTTATAATAATAGTCGAAAGTACTGCCAGATTATATAGTTCCATTGTAGAATGTAGCGTTGTATCACCAAATGTAATCTTCAGTATCACGGTTGCAATACATGTGTCAGCCGTAGCGTAGAATGTGGTATTATAAAAGTGCTTCTCAGGTGTCGAGAAAATCACTTTTGTCTGCAGTCTTAAAATGCGAATATCTTCCAAAGTATAATAGTGAAAATGTTCAACTTTCGTACACGCCTCAATATTGTAATGCACAATTGAATTAGCATAAATGTAGTAGCTAATTCTTGATAGATAATCTTGTAGACTCGTTTATGTGTGCGCTCCAACTTCACCTAGTTTTAGTAACCGTAAAATTGCACTGCTGCACGTTCAATGCTTGTTCGATGCTGTGGGCTCTACCACACTTGCTAATGACGACTTGCTTCACTGAATAATATATACATGTTCTATCGGAATTAAGAACTCGAAGTCTGACAATATGAGAATCAGAAAATGAGCCATGAGCCCTGAGACATGAGACATGAGAACTTGAGACATGAGAACTTCCTCTCTGCTGTGCAAGGCCTTTTATCAACTTCTTAAGGGGCGTATCCATCCCTACCATAGCTTGTTCCTCCGTCATTGCTAGAAGTTCTAACTTTGGCTATACTTGACGGATTTTCAAATTTCAAAAACTCATAATTAATTTCTTCAAAATTCCAAATCAATGCCATAACTGAAAATAGTTTTCCACAATTCTGCATGCCAAAAGTAATTAAATATGGTAGTTTCAGTAATCTCCGTCTCCCTCCAAACTATCATTCATTGGTTCGAGCCTCTCCTCCAATAGCGTAATTTCTTCCTCAGCACAATTCCTTGCTTCCCTGCGACTGCGTCGTAAATCTCAGATCCTTCTCGAACAAAAACATGACGTCACCAAGAATCTCAGCTCATCCAGCCTACTTGCATGAAGTCTGCGTCATCCGTGCCTACGTCATGAATATACACGTCACAACTATGACGGCCATAACTTTATTCACATATGCCAATACAGCCACCGTGGTCTCAGTATAATTCAATTTACGGGGGCATTCTTCCTTCAACACGTTTTAAAAACAGTTGCAAATTGTTTTTAAACTCTGTTATAAATATCTGAATTCACTTGAACACGAAATTGAATTATAATTCTACTCTTGTATGATATTTCCTCTATGTTCCTTAATCATAAGTCTCTTCTTCTCTGGGTTGTGTGTGTGACTAATGTATTCTCTCCTCTCTACTTTCTTTTCTGTCCTGTATTCCTGTTTTCCAAATTCTGCTGGCTTGTAGAAGGACCAGGATCGATCACTACATCCTGTCTTTTCTTCTGGTTTTCAGCTTCCTTCTCTCTTAATTCCTTCAAATACTGCTGACTTTCTTTCTCTCTCTCTTGATACTTGTCCGGTGTCATAACCTGACCTTGAGAATTCTGATTCCGATTCTGGTACTGGTTATTTCTGTTGTAGTTCCTATTGTACCCATTGTTATTATAATATCTACCTTTTCCGTTATTATAGTTCCCTCTATTGTTATTCCAGCCTCGTCTTTGCTGATATGGACGGTAACCTTGTGATCCGTTGTTGCGAAAATAATGGTTCCTGTGAGGACCTACATTTTCAGTTTTCTCTTCAGCAGGCGTATCAGTTTGCTGAACTTGATCCATGTAGACTGTATTAATGTCTTTGAATTCGTGCCTCTGACCTTTTTGAACCAAATTTGGCATTGGACTCGTGTAATCAAGTCTTCTCAATAGTTCGTCCATACTGGTCAAATCCCTGATATTTGACGATATAATAAGCCTTCTTACCTCCACAGGTAGCATACGAGAAATAGCATCTATCAACTGCTCTGTCGACAATGGGGGTTGCAAAAATTTCAAGCGCGATAACTGGCTCGTGAAGAAATCAGCGTACCGTGTTGGAAGAGTACCCGAATACTTCCTCGAGTATACCTCAGCTCTTAATGAATTTTGTGCTTCTATTGACCAGAATCGTTTTATCAGTGCCTCTGCAAATTCATCGAAATTACTAAAAGTGTACCGAAATGCTCTGAACCACTCAAGCGGTCCTCCAGCTAGAAATCTTTCTACGATTCTCATCTCTCTTTCTCTAGGAATATGGGCTTCAATAAAATAGTCTTTCAAGTTTCTGATATACTCTATCGGTGTTAGACTATCTGTATTACTAAATTTCTGAGGCTTGTCCTCAAAGTTTCGGATGACTGTCACATTTCTTGGATATGAATCCATGTAATTCTTCCCACTATCACGATATTTCCATTCAGGTTCAATATTCCTATCCTCTTCTTCTTCCCGGAATCTGAATATACGTTCCTCAGTACTAATATCTCTCTCTTCAGTAGCGAGGTTACATCTTCTCTCGTAATTCCTATTATCTTCACAAGTCAATCCTTCTGGATCCTTATCTGTGATTACCGTGATGACTTTCCTAATCAACTCTTCTTTATAAGTTTCCAACATGCTAGCTTCTCCTAGTTTTAAATTCTGAAGTTTGCTCGTAGTTTCATAGACATCAGAGACAACCTTATGAATTTGTTCCTCTAACGCGGTTTTTAATGCTTGCACGTCCTGGCCTATTTGAGTTCTATCCTCTACCTGCTTTTCGGATAGCGAATCCATCCTTATACTCAAATCCTTTCTAATTTGAACTACCTAATTATTTATATCTACCTGTGTACTGGCAAGTTTTCGTTCAATTCGCTCCTGAATCTGATTAACATGTTCCCCACTTGACCTGTTCCATTCATATTTCCAAACCGTTACATTTGCAGTTAACATTTCAGCAATATCTACTTCAATGTCTTCCTTAACCCTAGAGCGGGCGCGCCTATAAATGTTACATTGCCGGGCGCGTGGTGAATTTCGTTCACCATTCATTTTTCCTAGTCTTTGCATCTGGTTAAAAAGTACTTACTCTTACACGATTGATATTGTTACTCCTTATGTGCTTTATAAACCTTAGATATATTAATTACAACACAAATTACAAGTGACAGTACATACATATTATAATAATAAAGGGACAAAATGTTCATGGGTTGAAGACTAAAAATACAATTGAAGCCGATGAATACTTCACTCATGAGAACTTAAAATGAAACACTTCTAACAATCTTCATTATTCATTATTCTCACAGCTTACACATATAATGCATCTTCTAGAGTGTGTTTTACACACAAAGTTATGACACTCATTACACTTCATTGTGGTGACTTTATTTTCTTTCGGCTCACAGTGAATGCATCGTCCTCTCTTCGTTGGCACTTTTATCTCTTCTGATCTTTCTTCCTGATGGTATGGGGGTAACACTGCTCGGATATCTGAAGGCAGTGTTCCTATCTTAGCTCGTTCAACCAAACACTTATTCATGAGTTGAAATGAAAGATTCTTCAAAAGCACGCGTCTCTTCACTGGTTGGTTCTTCGGATTCCCTTTGTAAAGTACCTGACTATTTATTCCAGCAATGTTGAGTAGAGCAAAAAAGACACACATTGTCCACCGTGGGGTTTTCCGGGCTACCGAGTACTTGCCTTCCATTTGGTCGGAAGTATCGACTCCGCCTTTAGTTAGATTATAATCTAGTATAGCATGGGGCTTTGAACTGTTAGGATGCACGGAGGGTTCGTCGTGCATAGAAGAAAGTAAGATAACTGCTTTATTCCTTTTAGGAACATGCGAAATGAGCATGATTTCATACTGAAACCCAAACGTTGTTGAAGCAACTGGCCTATCTTTATGAGGAAGAAACTGCTGTGGAATTTCTCTTTTCTTCTTCCTGAGAGTGCCTATATACGTTATTTTATCTTCTAAAATATCAAGGACTAGGTCATAGCTGGTATACCAATTGTCGATTGTTAGATTACGATTTTTTCCCTTCACGTGGTCTATTAGACTTTTTCTATATCATATGGTTTATTAGAGAGTTCATAGGGGCCAGGAGGTTGCCTGCCACAGTATAACTCCAGGGATGAAGTATAAAAAGTTTTTGCATTTTTCAGGGCGTAGAATTTTAACCCATGCTTTGCCGGCTTACTTGGCATAAACTGTATAAATGCACATCTTCTCATCTATTGTTACACACTCACTTGGTGTGTAGCTCTTTTTACAGTTCACTACAAAGGAATCCAACAATGTGCGAACTGCTGCTAGTTTATCTATTCGCAGGCGATCGTTACGTGTAGTTTTGTCGTCAAAACGAAGACTCCGTAACAAAAATAGAAACCTCTTTGAAGACATGCAGGCTCTTGCTATTCCCATTCCAGTTCCACCTTTCGCCCAGATTTCTTCCACAGATATGTACTGTTCACCTTTCAAACCAGTGAGGAACAATAAACCAATCAAAGCAATTATTTCTTCATGGCAAGTAGGTTTAGCATCGCGCTCACGACTGTAAGTCACTTCTTCGCAATGCCTTGCAATATAAATGTTAGCATAAGAAACTATTTCATCAATCATTTCAGAATCAATTATGTGTAAGAAAGCATCCATTTTACACGACACTGTTTTCGCATCTCCTTTTGGACAAGGAAATATTTTTATTATATTTTTTGATTTAATCCTAGAGGCAGCCCTTGAAAAGCTATTGGTGCACCACATTGTTTCGTCTTTCCCGAAGAAAAATCCCTCTCTATTGCATCGTGTTCATAGCTATCAACTAGGCCTACATCACCTTCTTGTTCACTCTCACTGTCATGATTAATGTCTGAATAATTTACCACTTCATCTTCACCATCAGAAAAATCACAAACTTCAGCTCCCTCAAATCCTTCCTCCTCATCAGATAATTCCTGTAACAGCGTTTGTATGTCTTCATCCTTCACAAACTTCGCCCTACAATAAAAATAGATAGTTAATTTTGTATCCTCTATAGTCTATATTTTTAAATAATGAAACTCCAAGAACGTATAAGGAACAATTTTACTTACATTTCCGGGCGCGTGGTGAAAAAAGTTCACCAAAGACGGCACTTGCGAGTCAAGGTCGAATAGCGTGACACGTACTACTTCCTGAACAGATACCGCTACACTGAGAGTATCGATAAGCCTTCGCCGGAAGGTACTAGCAGCGCCACGGCTGTAGCTCTTAGGAACTAACAACTACAGATTAAATACGCGGATTGGTGAACGAAATTCACCAGCGCGCCCGGTTTAGGGTTAAGTAAACGATTATGATCTAAGACTTGGGTCCTCATGACCTCTACATCATGTTTTAATCCAGATAGTGAAGCTGTTGTCCTAACAGACTCGTCAACCAACCTAGTTGTTAAAGCACTAATGTTACGAGTACAAAGCGTTTTTGAAGTTTCAATTTCTTCTCTAACCTTATTAACATCAGTTTGAACTTTGGCAATGCCTACAAAAACTGTATTAACTTCTATTTGCATCTTATTGATATCGCTTTGCATATCATTAACATCAGAATGAATATTATTTATGTCTACTTGAACGTTTGACACATCGGTTCGAACATTTCTAATCTCTCTTTGAACTTCTTCTACCTTGTCTTGTACAGTAGAAACATCATTCCTAACAACGATTACTTCTGCTCTAGCACATGAAATATCACCCCGGGCATTAGCAACATCAAGTTTCAACATATTAAGGTCCTTATGTACATTGGAAACATCAATCTTAACATCTGAGACATCTTTATGGACATTGGATAAATCTACTTTAACATCTGAGACATCATTATGGACATTGGATACATCTGCTTTAACATCCGAGACATCCTTATGGACATTGGATAAATCTACTTTAACATCTGAGACATCCTTATGGACATTGGATAAATCTACTTTAACATCTGAGACATCCTTGTGAATGTCAGTCACGGCATTCTGGATTCCCTGGGTACTGGTCTGTAAACGCGACATATTATTTTCCAAGTTTGCAGAACTGGTCTGAAGAACTTTCATATTCTCCTCCATTCGACTAGTATTCCTAGCTTCCATCTCCTCCAACATCTTTCTTATACTCTCATCTGCCATCTCAATAATATTTCAATAATAGACTGCGTTAGGGACATACATCACACAGAGCAAGATAACAACATCTGAGCAACATCTTTCACCATATATAAGTTTGAGCAATTTTCTGTCTTAAATCTAACTTATAATTACCTTATAATTAACTTTCGTAAACACCCTATGTTGAAATAAACTCAAGCACATGTTCAAATTTCCCTGGTTCATTTTAAATATCCTAACACAAATAATTTACATTTACAATCCAAATAGTTTAATTTTATCTTTAATATGACTAAACATGTCATAAGCCGGTCAAATAAAATAAGACTCCAGATCATAGGCGATTTTTCTAAGTTTCCAGCCTATTTAACCTCTCTCAGGTTGTATAAGATCTGATCTTTTCTGAGTGTAATTTTCCTATTACAACACAACATGTAATCCCTATATAATCACACTCTCAAATTCTACAATTGGCCAAGACATCTAACAAAGAATCAACCTCTTTATTTGAGTCTTCACAATCCCATTGACATTGATAACTTGGTAATCCAATGTTATTCGAACGTTCCACACGTTGATTGCACCAATCATATTGGCGTTCTACCTGGTAATCCAGTTTTGCCGAGCCCCACGAAATTGCGGTGCCAATCCTACTGTCCCCGATAATCCGGATAGTAGGCTGTCAGATATCCGTCCCCTCAATCGGATTGCCAATAATCAATCGCACCGGCACAGCTACATCAATGAAAATAGCACTGACAGAAACTACCGAGATTAGAGCACAGTAGTTAACATGAAGTTATTGTGGAACACACCAAAATATACGGGGGTTCATACTTACCTTTTACTTACCTATTCAATTTATTCTCGGGACTGGGTTTTCAACTGGATCACTTAATAGTATGCCCTCACAATAACCTCCACCACGATATTTAAAATGAACCAAGTCGAAACAAGAAAATTTAAACTGCACAATAATTTATTTCCCATAAAGAAAAAAATAATATAACAAAATTTAACAACAAAATATACGTGGCAATCAGAAGCCATTGTCAATGCAACCATGTCCTCCTGTAGGACTTGTAGACTTCACATACAAAATTTCAGCTTTCTCTAGCTCAAAAGAACGTAATAATAACAACAATGCACATTGGAATGGATAAGGGAGCTGGGACGAGACATAAAGCATTTGTTTCCTTGTTTATGAACTTCACATTTTATTTATAACCACAAGGCTGCTATGTAGATGACCTTGGCCTCTACCATTCAGTTATCGGGCCACCTGCAATACACCCTGCACCGTGTCGCATGCTTGCTTCGTCAAATGGACGCACCTGTCCCACCAATGTTAGCATATGCTAGTTACCACAGAGCCTAGCTCCTTTTCAAAACACTTTAAATGTTCACGTCTCAACTCAAATATTATCACGCAAATCTTTTAAATGCTCCGTTCAAATATCAATGGATTACTCTAATAATCCCAAAACTTGTTTAATTGTATATTCCAATTGTTGAACTAGCGTTGTTTAGAGTATAATAACGAAAACGCTTAATGTTTATAACAAAATGTTCATTAATTATTTATAACATTTTAAATTGTTTATAACATTGTCAAACGACAATTGAAAAATTTATACACGCCTCTATTAATCCCGTTCGTTTCAAATTATTATTAAAGATATTTACATAGTTATTTACATTATTTATATTATTTATATTAGAAATACATTAAACCACACGTTTATCCGGTTGATAATTACTTAAATCGTGGTGATATAATCGACCAATAAAGGTTAGTTATATTTAAATTTTAGATTCAGGTTTAATAAGATTTAATAATTATTATTATTTGTGACGGTAACCTCCATTCAAGATCGTTATCTCAAATTATTTAAACACTCTTGTTAATTTTAACAGTAACTTCACATGAATAATTTTCAAAGGACCTGAACAATACACTCAGCGGAAAAATACCTCACTCAAAACGCACAAAATTGCACCAAAATTGGCCCATAATTCATCATATATCTCATTATATATGGCATCAAAATCTTCCACAATACACACAAAAACCTCCACTTATAAATTCATCATCATCATCAATATTACTGTGGGAACCTCCTTCACTTATTAAAGGGCATTATTCATCAGCGACTTTTACACGTCCACTGAACTAACGATTATACATCCATAGTTCCTCTTTAAAAATTCTTATATTCATCAATTGTATCGAAAACTGTTATTATATTTAACCTTCGTGGGTTTCATTCATGAATCGATATGAAGTAAAAATTTGCCAGTCACAAATACATTTAATAGCAAATACGATTAGACACGCCTCCCTGGTCTATCAAAATTGAGATTAATATCATCAAAGTATCGCAGTATAAAAATACTATCTTCAATCAAAGTTCATCTAAACTGCATAAATAGTCGAATAGAATACAATTAGACTGTGGACTGCAAACATTATTGTTCCAATCTACAATTGAGAAAAACTCCTATCAAATGTTCATTACTATAGTGTACTCAATAAATCGTACTCAAAGTTCATATTTCATAAAATTGTCTATAATGCAATGGTATTTCAGAATTGACGATAAATGTCTATGTTGCAATCATGTTCATAAAACGACTAGTATTTCTAAGATCGTCGATAAAGTAATAGATTTTAACGCTCTAAAATCTTTTAATCATTCTTCTTTCTTGAGGATGACAGAAAATTGGTCAAAGTAATTTACTGAATAGTATTACTTTAATAAAATGACACGCTGTCTGAATTCAAATTTGCCATAGAGAATCGTTAACTTTACAGTCAAATCGTGACTACAAAAATATGCAAATTACTGAAAGAATATCTAAAATCAGTCTCAACTGATCCAAAATTATATAAATATGCCAATGACATAATAATGTCTCAATAAATCGTCGAAAAAGGCATAAATCAGCAAAGTGTACAGAGTACAGAAATATCAAGCAAGAATATGGGGCAAAATATATGGGACAGAAAATATGGGAAAAAATAGTTGCTCAGATATCGCTAAATGGCTGAAATAAATCAAGAAACATTCACGACTACCTTATCTGTTGATTGAAGTTCTAGAGGAAAATTTCCAAAGAAAACTGCTGTTGGTTCCATTTCACCACCGTAAAGATGTGCTCCGACCTCGAACCTGGAACCTGCGCCCTCGGAGAATAGAACTGCTTCCTCCTCCAGAAATCGCACTGCTCCGTGTAGACGATAGACATCCTTCTGGCAAAACTCTTCTGTGTGAGCCGGGTCCACCCTGGCCTCTCTTGAAAGTTCCCTGAAGTTCAGGTAGAAATTCGCCATGAAGTTCATTGCAATTATTTCCGCAGAAATGTTCATAATTGTGGAGTATGAAGATATTTCCACTGCCATTTGATGTAATTCAGCGATGGATTACGATGCATGAGTGTAGTTGGATGTTCACTACATGCTCGCTTTTGTAGAATGACGAATAACGATGCTCCATGCTGCTATTTCACTCCATTGATGTATGTCCCAATTGCATTAAA
Organism: Meconema thalassinum; assembly: GCA_946902985.2. NCBI lineage: Eukaryota > Metazoa > Arthropoda > Insecta > Orthoptera > Tettigoniidae > Meconema > Meconema thalassinum. The sequence continues at coordinate 68,157,368 of OX336392.1, read as the reverse complement.
GTTTTAGTCTTCCATCTCCACTTCCGTTATAATAATAGTCGAAAGTACTGCCAGATTATATAGTTCCATTGTAGAATGTAGCGTTGTATCACCAAATGTAATCTTCAGTATCACGGTTGCAATACATGTGTCAGCCGTAGCGTAGAATGTGGTATTATAAAAGTGCTTCTCAGGTGTCGAGAAAATCACTTTTGTCTGCAGTCTTAAAATGCGAATATCTTCCAAAGTATAATAGTGAAAATGTTCAACTTTCGTACACGCCTCAATGTTGTAATGGACAATTGAATTAGCATAAATGTAGTAGCTAACTCTTGATAGATAATCTTGTAGACTCGTTTATGTGTGCGCTCCAACTTCGCCTAGTTTTAGTAACCGTAAAATTGCACTGCTGCACGCTCAATGCTTGTTCGATGCTGTGGGCTCTACCACACTTGCTAATGACGACTTGCTTCCCTGAATAATATATACTTGTTCTCTCGGAATTAAGAACTCGAAGTATGACAATATGAGAATCAGAAAATGAACCATGAGCCCTGAGACATGAGACATGAGAACTTCCTCTCTGCTGTGCAAGGCCTTTTATCAACTTCTTAAGGGGCGTATCCATCCCTACCATAGCTTGTTCCTCCGTCATTGCTAGAAGTTCTAACTTTGGTTATACTTGACGGATTTTCAAATTTCAAAAACTCATAATTAATTTCTTCAAAATTCCAAATCAATGCCATAACTGAAAATAGTTTTCCACAATTCTGCATGCCAAAAGTAATTAAATATGGTAGTTTCAGTAATCTCCGTCTCCCTCCAAACTATCATTCATTGGTTCGAGCCTCTCCTCCAATAGCGTAACTTCTTCCTCAGCACAATTCCATGCTTCCCTGCGACTGCGTCGTAAATCTCAGATCCTTCTCGAACAAAATCATGACGTCACCAAGAATCTCAGCTCATCCAGCCTACTTGCATGAAGTCTGCGTCTTCCGTGCCTACGTCATGAATATACACGTCACAACTATGACGGCCATAACTATATTCACATATGCCAATACAGCCACCGTGGTCTCAGTATAATTCAATTTACGGGGGCAGTACCATCCCGGCATTTGCCCGAAGACGAAGTGGGAAACCACGGAAAACCACTTCGAGGATGGCGGAGGGGGAATCGAACCCCCTCTACTCATTTGGGCCACCCGAGGCTGAGTAGACCCCGTTCCAGTCCTCGTACCACTTTTCAAATTTCGTGGCAGAGCCGGGAATCGAACGCAGGACCTCCGGGGTGGCAGCTAACCATGATGACCGCTACGCTACGGAGGCGACTTGACAACTAGGTAATAATAATAATATCGCATGGACTCGGGTGCCGGGTGCAAGACTTGCTATTGACACCCAAAGGTTTGCTTGCATGTAAAATTTCGTTGTTCCTTGAGGCACTATGAAGTGAAGTAGGTTAGATATCTAAGCTCCTTGAACACTATAGCGCCTTCTAGTAGAGAAATGAGGAACTTTGTGTTGGCGGAAACTCCCGAGATTAATTTTGCCATTATGAACACGGCCTATTGAATCCAAGTGTGTTCTTTGACATGCCAACATCGTATGACATGGTGTCGTAATTTTTGCCGCCTTTCAAAAATCACTTACCTCGACAGGAGCGAACCTGCAATCTTGGGGTAAGTAGACCAACACGTTAACCACTCACCCTCCGTGGCAAGCTGGAACAACTTGGTCATAAGCTCCGTTGTTCAAAAAATCGAGAAGATCGTTTTGCCGCCAGTATCAAGGCCAATTATAAGGTAAAGGCACTTAAGATTGCGCACTTAGTGTATTTATGTCCATAGATAAACTACTTTTGTGACCAATTTAACACAAAATTTATTAACAAGACTTCAATTAATTGCGAACACAATGCGTATACAAAGAACACTTAAAATAATGTATATTAAATGTAAAAAAATGTTTTTTAATTAATTGCAAATGCGCAGTCTTAAAGGCACTGTCCTTTAAGAATGCGCATGGCGTCCTGTAAGAATACGCATTAGCACAATTCGCATTTGAAGAGTCCTATATGCCTTCATAGTTCGAACACCCTTCATGCCACCACTGTTTGCACCTACTACATTGCACCCAGTCTTCAATAATTGGTTCCTCATACTCTTCGTCACAGCAAGGACACACGATTTTCTCTTCTTGGGCAGTTGTGACAGCTGACGAAGTTGACGCTACTGAACTTACACCGAAGTGAAGAGTTTTCCTGCCCTGTTTTTTTGCTTGTTCATTCTTCGTTGCAAGAAGGCCATTCTTATAAGGAGAGGAAGATAGAACTTCAGACCTTTTGCAAGTTCTCTTGCGTTTGGTTGCTTGAGCTGCCTTTGGTAGGGGAGATATCTTAGCAGGTGACACCTGTGGCTCGTAAACTTTTGCATTTTGAATTTGCTCCTCTACAGCAGGTTCATTTTCCTGCACAGATGGGCGGAATGTTACCTCCGAGGGAGCAAAGTCGTCATCCAAAAATACATTCCGGTTAAACGGATGAATTCCAGTTTTGATGAAAGCTTGAACGGCTGTCTCCATCTTTGCTGCTCTCTCGTAGGCTGATTTGAAGATCCTGGCCACGTTGGCCTGTGTAATTGCAGTGCCAGGATGATTCACCAACCACGTATCAGCTTCTTGAGAATAGGCTTTCTTCAGAGGCCCAAAAAAGCCAACATCCAAAGGCTGAAGCCTGTGGCTTGCATGGGGTGGTAGTGAAAGCAAGGTGATGCTGTGTTCCCTGCAGTAAAGAACAGCATCAATGCTGCAGTGGGAAATGTGGTTATCCAGTATAAGGAGAACTGGATCCTCTTTTGATGGCTTTACAAAGTTTTTGAAATGTTTGAGCCACTCTACAAAGAGCTCAGTGTTCATATAGCCAGAGTCGGATATCATTGGCAATGTCCCTTCAGGAGCATCCATGTACAGATCTGGCTTCATTCTCTTCCTCGCAAAGATCATCGCTGGAGGAACAAATATGCCTGTAGGCCCCATACAACACACTACGGTAACTGCCTGCCCTCTCTCTCCCGATGTGACCTTACAGACTATTTTCTTCCCTTTAGGAGATATAATTTTAGGAACAGTATTAGGCACGGTTGATATACCGGACTCGTCCATATTAAATTTCCTATGAGCTGGGAACATTTCATCAACACACACACTTGCCAAATTATCATAGAATCGGTCACATTGGACTCGATTGAATCCAATTGCTCTTCCTATGCTGCACTTCTCTGGTGTGCGTAATGACAGCTTTTGCCTCTTACAAAAGGCCAAAACCCAGTTCTTTCCTGCTAATCTAGTTTTCTTATTGAACCTATGTTCAATCTTATTCCTCTCAGCAAATTCGTACGCTAAACTCATCAGCTGTTTTCTGGTAATTCCATAAAACCTTTTGTCCAGTTCCCTCAAATGGTCGGCCAATTTTTGTTCCTGTTCTGGCGTGAACACAGGTTTGTGACGTCCCAAGGAAATTGGTACAGTCCCCTGTAAATTAACGAAGAAATATATTACATAACCTAGGCTACTCGAGGAATAAATATTAAACATTGGAGTTGAAAATATTTATGTACTGTAGTAGGCCTATAATATTTGTTAAATATTTTTAATTGAACTTAATTTTTAAATATAATTTACTTAATTTAGTTAATTATGAATTGCCATAAACAATTATTAACCAACTACCGTAATTATTTTTTTCCTTACCAATTTTAATCTATTTCTCAAAGTGGATTCCTTAGTACCCAATGAAGTAGCCACTTTTCTTTGACTTTCACCATTTTCAATTCTCTTTCTGGCTTCCTCTAAGATTTCTGTCGTAAATATAAGTTTCCTCTCTGATTTTCTTGAGTATGTTGAGCTCATACTGCCGTTAAATAGACGTCTGAAAGAAAGAATATCGTAGATATGAACGATTTCTACAGAACAAGAATGTGCCTGCAAGATGGCGCACAGTTCCTCCAAGACTGCGCAGAGCGCGCGGTCTTGCAGGTTTCTGCGTAGTTCAACACTTTCGCTAACAGATGGCAGAAGCAGTTACGTATACGCACATCGAGCCGCTCACAGTCTTTGTTAGGAGTTCCCATTGCGAGAGGATTATTTGTTTCAACTAAATCATAATTTAAAGGATCTCTAAGGCTTATTTCCTGAAGAATACAAATTACATCAAATAGGATGATTAATTATTCTTACCTCTTAATACTTTATACAAGTAGAATCAGCAAAATCGTTCACACTTTCGAAGAGCACTTTGCAATACACGTTTCTCCACAGAATGGCTTGGGTCACCAGTGCTGCCAACTGTAAGAAAATGCCACTGCGCAATCTTAAAGTCTGCGCAATCTTACCTGCCTTTACCTTACTGTTCCACGAAAATTATTGTCTTTTTTCTGCATATTAAATCTGAAAAAATATAAATAAACCTAAATTTATATTTGGAATAGTTGATAGGAAGACACCAGGTGTAAAATTACTTCGTTAAAATCCGTACAACTACGACAGAAAGGGAGGGACACACTATGGGTCAAAATGTCCTGGCGCGAGTTCTCGTGTTATCTTTTTCACCCCAGTTCTCAAGGGTTAACAAGTAGTTCCATGAAGAACTAAAGCCTAGTTACATATTGTACCCATGTGAGTAATCTCCATGGAAAATACGCTTCCGCCTCCAGCTAGCGTCAGGTCTCAGGCGTGTACCGTTCCCCCATTGAGCAGTTGCATATTTTGGATTTGAGACTAAAAGGTATCAACTCTACAATGATAAGGCACAACTCTATTCTAAAGATTGTAATTCAGTACTAAAATCATGGCTACAAACATATAAAAACAATCCCAACAAACATAAAACAAAATCAAACAAAAATTACTTCCACAATCCACTAATATTAACATAATATCATCATAATAAACTCATATCATAACTCAAACCTTTACCCTTATATTGACTTCACACTTCACTCTAGTGCGCTGATGCACATACAACTTTCATAAACAAAACTGTACTTTTACTCTTCTGTCATCTAATGTGACATCTTTAATTTCACAAAATTACTTGTTTCTTAAACCTTGTCTTACTTTGACAATTATGTGTACCGTGTGTGTTTGGTCTCTCTCTTCCCACCAAATGCTTATCATGCATTAGCCTATTCAGGTGTTGCACATCAAATCTCCGTGCAACTCCAGAATTATGTAAATCTACCAATACACTTCTCTCTATTTATATAGTTCCACTGCATGCCGTTGTGATTTCATCTTCAAAACTTTCGTTATCGCTGTGTCGGATGGTATTATTAAGCTACCCTTGCGAGCGTAGCCTGTGGCGTCAAGTGCCCAACTTCTGAAATCCGTGTCAGTGACAGTAAAAATGCAACTTCCAACCATTCGTTAGATTGCTAAAATCTTAAACCATCAGGGTGATCTATAATTACCAATGTTGTTTAAACCACATGACTTCATTACTCAATATAACAATGTTTCCTTTCATGTTAATAACAGGGTCTTAAATCTGCCCTTTTCTTAAACCTTAACTTTCACGGTTCGCTTGACAGCTCAGCCCCCTTCCGAGCGGCATGTATACAATGGAGTGGAGTGAGGTTGCCGCAGTAAACCGTCCCCCGCCTTCCTGCCTCATGGCTTATATCTCCCCAAGCAGTAGTACGATTTTAAAGACAATACCGTGGTCACAATGACGCACATATCCCAATGGATTTAAACTGAATGGTATGCAAATAGGTACAGGATGAGCTTAACATTTATTCCTACCCTGAGGATATAATAATAACTGGCACCAATAGGTCCATTTCAACATGAAGGCACGAGATTCATAAAAACATTGGTCGATCTGGATAACCGGTATCTTAATAAATGATGCGGTCAGCCACATGCTGCCGTCAATAAGATTCGCTTCACAAGAGCCGAATCACTCAATAATAAGTTCTCGGGCGATGAGATAGGGTGCAGAGGTGTCCATTGTTCTCCTCTCACCTATCACAGGATTCGAACCCGGACCATTCCATATCCATCATCAGAGTTAGGGTCCAATCACTAAATACACTCTGGCACAAAGTACATATCTCACTATGCCCACGGCTATACGAGATTTCATACGTCGAATAGATTACCTGGCTCCCTGACCTGATATTATGATCTCGTCCTTTGATTATTAAGAGAAATCTATCAATTACTCTATAAGCTTTTACACAAGCTGCAAATTCAATTCACTCGAAAGCTCTTCCATTTCCTTGCATAATTATATTCCCATTAACACAATATATTCTGAGATTAAACTCTTTTCTCATCCCTTAATGTATTCTTACTGCTTAGATCGATAAGTCTTCCAATTAGCGTAAATATTTCTTGCTTACAACATTTTACCTGATGTATTCATTCATACCTTTTATTATTTATTATTATTATTATTATACTTACTGACATAAATTACCATAATCCGACACAACATAACCATCTTAAAAATCGAACATCCGTGTTCGTTACGTTAAGTTTACATAACTGATTTGCCATTTTATTAATAGTGGTAACGATTAATCCACTCACTGATGTATAACAACATCTCAACTCTACTAAAATCAACACAACAACAATTAAACCTGGAGGGTCTATCTCCTAATACTGATTCTTACTGGCATATTTATAATTCTGAAATCACATTACATGCAGTGGGCTATACTTCTATATAATCATAATTTGTGGGGTACTCACATCTAGGCTTATCCTGGTGGCTCCAACCACTCATATACTCCAATGTCGCCTGCCATTTGCAGAGTTAGCGCGACATTTGCATACTGAATATACACATTTTATAATACATTTCTTTCACCAAGCACACGGCACTTTCCATTTCTATGATGAAGATATTGCTTCCAAAACACATGACACTTTATGACACTTATTATACCATTAATTTAAAAGATATTTCACATATGATTTCTACATAACACACGTCACTTTTTACACTTTTGATTGGTTGAAATTCCCTGGCAAAATATCAGAATTACAGGTATTGACGGCATACTCCATGCTCCTACCAACTCCTGATTGAAAGTCTGGATCATCTGCCTACGGGTTCACCAACAGTCTATCAATTATCCTACGATAAACTTCCTGCTTTGCATAAAGATGCTTACTTTTGTCCTGAGCGGTACTATTTGGTATTCTTAAGACATTTCACCAAATGCATCATAAAGTTTCTCCCAGCGCAGTCCGGCGTAATAAGACATGTATAACCAATCAATATATTATACACTGCGCTTAACATTGTACATAGTCTTTACACAAATTATTACTTTCAATGTTCTGCAACTTATATCACACGGCGCTTCCTATGTGAACATTGACAATTGCTCGTACTGCCGCCTATACACATGCAGCACGACTGTCCTTAATAAAAGCCTTCTAAAAGTTTTACTGCAGGGCTTCCCAAACTGAAGTCCGGGCCTCCTTCCTTGACTTCGGTAATACGCATTTCACACAAATTAAGTTCGTTGATTACCGTACTTATTATTACTTCATGACCATGCATGATTATATTATCACTTGGTGCATTACACTGCACGGCGAATATAATGATTAACACTAAAGTGTTCAAGTCTTTGTGTGAGCGTCCTTCCCTGAGCCAGAGCGACATACGTTCCGCGCTCGAGTCTGTTCCAACAACTGACCTCCTGACTGGGTCCACTCCCTTATATACGTTTCACATGAAAAAGTAGACCTGGAATTCCCGCGCTATATCAACTCCTCTCCCAGGATGATTCTGGTCTCGAAACAATGCTCATCGGGTTCCTTTTTCTTCACCGGTCCCAAAACTATCTGCGTGCTGAAGGATCGATCGGCCAATTAATTAATATGAATTGCCTTTGCCATAGCGTGGGGACGCGGTTTCCAGTGGAAATCCCCGGTGACATAGTCAAACCCTGCCGCGAACATCCATAGTCCTGTGTTCTTACGCACTCCATTAAATATGCCTTGATTTCGCAGTTTAATGGCTCTAAAATTAGCCTCCTGGCTAAAGATTCACCTGTGTGCAACTCTCATGTCATTGCGTTGCTCCAATCACGAGTAATCAATGATTTTCCTTGGGATCTCTCCCCTCTCTTCTAGGTTTTATTCTCAAACGGGGAAGAACTGAGTCATTATTCAACCCCCGACCTCTTGCAGACGACTTAAGTAGGTCAACGAGATTGACAGGGCTCCATGAGTCTCCTCCCACAATTCTGGGGCTATTAATAAACAGTCAAACTCTGAAACTTCTGTGTTTCAAGTCCAGCATAGCCTACTCCATGTAGTCCACTAATGCTATAATCCACTCATTTCCCTGCATTATTTCACCAAATAATGCCAGTCTCAACTGATATCACACCAGTGATTAAACATGTACTTTCCTCTAGGGGTTTTTACAACGAAACTCCCTCAACAGATCTCGGGTTCGTTCCCTGGTGGAACCTTCCTTCTGAGATCAACTTATCTCCGAGATCCACTTTCGATACCAGTCAGCATGACCCCCTCGGGTTCAATATATCCTACTTATGTTAATTGCCTCTATCAACATACACAATTTCAGTTTGATTGCTATTGAGTCGTGTACTATTAAAGGAAAATTATTGCGTAGGTTCATTATTCAAACTTTCACTTCGATCGCATGATTACGACACAAGAAATAAAAACTTAATTTTAAAATTTGCACAACAGCCATCTTGAGGTTATGTAAACAATTGAATTAAATTAGATGCCAGTGCATTATAATGTGTATAAACATTTCCTGTAACAAGTTTCATTGCGTTTGGATCTTTAAATCGCGAGAAAAGTCTATTTAAAACTTTCAAATTCGCTTGGCCGCACATGTTCGTTTTGTAGTTAACCGGTTTTTGAAAGTCTTATAGATGAACTTTCTGTAGTGCCCTTTATCTCCGTACAAAATTTCAGTGTGATACCTGTAATGGTTTCAGAGATATAGAATGCCGGTGAAATATTTCGCACAGCCGCCATCTTGAGATTATGTAAACCATTGAACGAAGTTAGATGTCAGTGCATTACAACGTGTATAAATATATACTGTACCAAGTTTCATTGCGTTTGGTTGGTTAAATCACGAGAAACGTCTATTTGAAAGTCACAACTTCGCTTGGCCGCCATGTTGGTTTTGTAGTCACCAGGTTTACAAAGGTTACATAGGTGAACGTTTAGTAGTTCCCTTTATCACTGTACAAAATTCCAGGGTGATATCAATAATAGTTGCGGAGATACTGAATGCTGGAGGTATATTTCGCACAGCCGCCATGTTGGATTGGTGAGACACAATAACATTTGAAGGGCACGGTCAGGGTAGGACAGAATGGAGCTATGATCTTACCGAGTTTCATTGAAATCGCTCCAGCCGTTTAGATGTTATTAGGGGGGGGGGGGCACACACACGCACACACAGACACACGGACAAAAGGTGTTCTCATAAGCCTATTTTTTCATAAAATGAAAAGAGGCTAAAAAATGTCACTAAGCCAATTTATTCCATACACCTTTCACGTCTTTCAGCGCGACCTGACTTTGCGAATAATGTGTTCTCGGCTGTGCAGTTAAACTCCTCCCATCCAGTATAAATAGTCTTCATAATATGAAAATGAAAATCCACAGCCAGCTTCCAGTCGACCGAACGGGTCAGGGAATGGAATGAATAAAGACCCATCTAGCGGCGAGGGTATGAACTGTGCCGGTTGTCGAGGCCTGTCGCACTCCTCTGGGGCAATGATTAAATGAATGACAGATGAAATGAATTTTTAGTGGAGAGTGTTATTGGAATGAATTTTTGACAGGGAAAAACGGAGTATCCGGAGATAAACCTGTCTGCCTCCGATTTGCCCAACACAAATCTCACATAGAGTGACCGGGATTTGAACCACGGATCCAGCGGTGAGAGGCTGGTGTGCTGCCGCCTAAGCCACGGAGGCTTCCCTTCATAAAATAACGGATTCAATTGACATTAAAACCAAGAATATTTCACGACCTAAAATAATATACTGCTCAAAAAAATTAAAGCACCACTTTTTTCAAAGGCCACCAAATTTTGAAAAGTTGACCTACAAGCTCGAAATCTCAGTATGACGTTTGTCCTGACGCCTACCAAGCATATGCTTCAACACAACTCCCCAACTTGAGTAGTTTCGGGGTAGCACCCCGAAAACCAGCCCATTTTCGAAAACCGCAAATTGAAGTTTGCGAAAAACGCTGCAGGACTTGTCGCAGGTTGCCAAAGCAGTCGAAAATGAATGAGTCTTGCTCTTAAAGGTTCCACAAACACGTAGAAATCGTTACATTTGACGTTTGGGCATTTTCAACCCCCTTCATCATCCCCTAAACATGGACTACCATTGGGGGCGTCTGAGAAGGTACCGTGTGTGTTTAACCATCTGAAAACCTGCACACCGTCCTCAGTTGCTGATTGCAGTAAGTTATTATGGCCTCCGGCAATGTCCACACCCCCTAACACCCTCAACTGGCATGGGACCAAACCACCCCCTCTCGATTCACCGCTAAGGAAGGTTTTAATCGAGATGTTTATCAGTGCTGTGAATGCGGGGGTCTTCCCCTACCGTTTCAAAAAAGGAGCTGTGCCTTTGTCACCACCCCTTCCCCTGCAACCCCCGTTTGTATGATTTTTCGAATCAGGCCCTTTTTAAGGGCTGAAACGAGGTCTTAATCGCTGAAAGGGCTGTAAAGGTCCTTAGAAGTAGTGGTGACACGAAATCAACCCCTTCCGATCGTTGATTGACATTCCGTCCCCGAAATTCGAAATTGTTGCACCCCCAACCCTCTCTGTCTGGACGCGTAACGCGTCATGGCAGAGTTTTCAGAGTTGGATGGAAATGAAGCTTATGGCCTGCAATGGAGCCCAAAACAGCAGGTTGGATAGAAATTCATCGGTAGGTTGGGAAACGGGACCAAAATTTTTCAAAAAAGTGTACAGCCTACAGTAAGTACGCCCATGCATAGGCAATCCACATCACGTCCTTGCGTGTGGGTTGCCTATGATCGGCAATAGGTTACAAAGGTTGGCAATGAGAGAAAAATGGCGTGATGTGGGTTGCCTATGCATTGGTGTACCTACTAGAGGCTGTTAACTTTTTTGAAAACTTTTTGGTCCCGTTTCCCACCCTACCGATGAATTGCCATCCAACCTGCTGTTTTGGGCTCCATGTCAGGCCATAAGCTTCATTTCCATCCAACTCTGAAAACTCTGCCATGACGCGTTACGCGTCCAGACAGGGAGGGTTGGGGGTGCAACAATTTCGAATTTCGGGGACAGAATGTCAATCAACGATCGGAAGGGGCTGATTTCGTGTCACCACTACTTCTAAGGACCTTTACAGCCCTTTCAGCGATTAAGACCTCGTTTCAGCCCTTAAAAAGGGCCTGATTCGAAAAGTCATACAAACGGGGGTTGCAGGGGAAGGGGTGGTGACAAAGGCACAGCTCCTTTTTTGAAACGGTAGGGGAAGACCCCCGCATTCACAGCACTGATAAACATCTCGATTAAAACCTTCCTTAGCGGTGAATCGAGAGGGGGTGGTTTGGTCCCATGCCAGTTGAGGGTGTTAGGGGGTGTGGACATTGCCGGAGGCCTTAAGAACTTACTGCAATCAGCAACTGAGGACGGTGTGCAGGTTTTCAGATGGTTAAACACACCCGGTACCTTCTCAGACGCCCCCAATGGTAGTCCATGTTTAGGGGATGATGAAGGGGGTTGAAAATGCCCAAACGTCAAATGTAACGATTTCTACGTGTTTGTGGAACATTTAAGAGCAAGACTCATTCATTTTCGACTGCTTTGGCAACCTGCGACAAGTCCTGCAGCGTTTTTCGCAAACTTCAATTTGCGGTTTTCGAAAATGGGCTGGTTTTCGGGGTGCTACCCCGAAACTACTCAAGTTGGGGAGTTGTGCTGAAGCATATGCTTGGTAAGCGTCAGGACAAACGTCATACTGAGATTTCGAGCTTGTAGGTCAACTTTTCAAAATTTGGTGGCCTTTGAAAAAAGTGGTGCTTTAATTTTTTTGAGCAGTATAGTTGGCACTACACGGAAGAGTTCAAATACATATTTAAACACTTTCATTAATACTTTTGTAAGGACGCCCCTTTCTATTAGATTTGTATATAGAAAATTGTATTCTTAGAGTTAAGTTTTATTTGATATATTGTTTTGCGTAAAAGAAATGCCCTATTTAGTGTACATTGTAAGTATGATATAGAAATGCGAGCCATGTTGAGGAAGACCCCAATGAAGGTTTGAAAACCTGTCACAATAAACATTATAGTATTAACAGGCGTCTCTCGTTTGCTGTTGTTGTTTGAGTCCTCAGTCCTCTGACTGGTTTGATGCAGCACTCCATGGCTCCCTGTCCTGAGCTACATCCCAGGCAATCTGTTTAACATATTCTAACCTTGGTCTACCCCTACAGTTCATGTCCTCGACCCTTCCTTCCATAACTAAGCTTGCTATTCCTGGGTGTCTTAGTATGTGTCCTACCATCCTATCTCTTCTCTTCATTAGCAGTCGCCAGAAAGATCTCTCCTTTCCCACTCGTCTTATTACCTCTCGTGTGTAACCCTATCTGCCCATCTGATCTTCATCATTCTCCTGTAACACCACATTTCAAACGCTTCAATTCTCCTCATTTCTGCTGCAACAATAGTCCAAGTTTAACTTTCATAGAGTGCCACGCTCTAGACATAGGCTTTCAAAAACGACTTCCTAATAACTAAATCTATATTCGATGTCAACAGATTCCTTTTTTGTAGAAATGCCCTCCTTGCCTGAGTCAACCGACTTTTTATATCCTCTTTGCTTCGTCCATCAGTGGTTATTTTGCTTCCTAAATAACAGAAGTTTCTCTCAGTACTCAATTAATAAGAAAATACATTTTTATTTTGAAGATTTCTTCCTGAATAAATCTTCATAGGTCTGGATGGAACTCGAAACATTGTACATCATTTAACCAGAAAAAGTTGAAAGTATTAACTAGCTGGAAATCTTATTTGTCTTGTAAGATAATTCAACGTCACTCACCATGTTGCAAAGTCCCCAAATTAAACAACACCAACAACTATTTGCATAATTACAACAGTGAACATGATTGACAAGGATGCATTGCGGCAAATGAGCTTTGTCATGCTAACATTAAAAAAAAATAGCAATTACAAAGCAATTTATGAAATGCAGGGCTATAAAGTAAGCAGACGAGAAAAAGAACAGTCTGGTACGCAATATGTATGTAAAAATAAAAGAGGAAAATACTGGCATTTAAATTTCCATGCAAAAATTAGCGACTACATAAAATATGCGTAAGTCATTTGAATAGGTGATGGTGTAAACTGCTTCAAGAATGTGTACATCATTTCTCACTGTGCGTTTTAAAGTATATGAAAACGATGAGATAGAGAGAGAGCGAGTCGAAGAATTAATTTCTCGCGCTCCGTTCCGGCCGGTTTCTGGTGGCAGAAACTCGGGTCGGGTCGTGGGTCATCAAGGGTCACTATGACAACATAGAGTGAGGTGAGTGAACACAGTTAAATCATTTATCACCACCAAGCTGTACAGTCCCTGCCAATAGCACTGAGCCAACTACTGTCTAGATGTAGATAATCTGAGAGTATACCGGAAGTAATCAAGGAGAAGATGGTTAGCCTAGCCCCTATTGGTACATTTCTGGACCACAATCTTCTCTTTTACAGTTCCCCCCAGGGGCTCACATCTAGAGGGACGTGGGTTGGCTACCACAGGGCCCTAGCTGAGTCCGGCATTGCTTCCACTTACTTGTGCCGGGCTCCTCTCCGTCTTCTTTCCTGTCGACATCACATGGTCAACTCTTGTTCTCTTCCGACCCCGACGGTATTAGGGTATCCGAGGCCTAGGGAGTATCTTCCTTTCCCGTCTTAATTGGCCCTTGTCTCATCTTTTCTGATACCCTCCTTCTGCGAGGGGTCAGCCTTCATTTTATTTTCCTGTTATCTCCTCCCTTCTGCTCAAGGCCCTCCAGGAGGCAGGGTGTATGTAGCCCCACCACTTCTGGTGCACCATGGATATTGCTACACCCTCAGGGGCTCACGGCTGGTGAGTTCGGGAGTTGGCAATCCCAAGGGATTCCTGAGCAGGGTCCGGTTTTCCCCCTTTTATCCATTACCTGTGGGGCGGACCCTCTCCTCCTTCACTTTTCTATTTGCCTTTTATGGCTCTCCTTCCTTCCAAGTCCCTCATTCCGCATTCTTCGAGGGTTGAGGGCATTTCTTTTCCTCCTGTCCTTTATTTGCCTTTTGTTTTCCATTTCGTCATCTAGTATATAAGTTAGTAGTTAGTTTTAGTTATAGTTTATATTTCATTATCATCTTCACGATCACCCAAACCATTAGAGGCCGATAACCTAGATGTTAGGCCCCTTAAAACAACAATTATCATCATTATCATCATCAACATCTTTTACACTCATCACAATTAACACCGGTTATCAGACAGATTCTACACACACCCAAAGTACACGGGACTACATGACCGCGTTGTCGCAGCCCCTAAACTGAGGAACCAACCAACCAATCTTCTCAAAGGTTATTTATAAAATGCTATCTGTGATCAACACTTTCGTTTCTTTCAGAGGTAAGAAATTTTATAGTCCACATCACCTTAAATTAATTCCTAAGAATGAAACCCTACCACTTGTTCAACAATGGGGTTGAATTAGAGTTCCATGTATTGCCGTTATTCCCCTTTTATAGTCTCTGTAATATCCTATTTGTTGTTGCTTCATTTAGGGGCTTTGTGACACCGTAGTCATGTATCCCCCGTATGCTTGAGTGTGAGTCTGTCTGATAACCTGTGTCATTATAGTGGTAGTAGTGTGTGTATTAAGACTATAAATTGGAACGAGACGGCCGTGAACTTTAGTTAGGAATCAATCTCATCTCAGTTCTACCTCACGAGGCTGAGTGGACTTTTAACCAGCCTCAGCTGCATTTGAGGGTGCGCAAATAAGAGGGAGTCGTGTCAGTACATTTACTGCCACGTAAAAGATCCCCTTCGGGACAAATTTCGGGCACCCCAGCGTCTCTTAAAACCGCAGTAGTTAAAAGGGACGTAAAATAATTATTATATTATCTTTCCGCCTTCAGACCAAATGGCAGGGTTGAGAATCGAACCCGAATCTCCACGACAACAGAACAGAATTGTAGCAATTAGCCGCTTACATATGAAAAATATACATTCGTGCAACCCAGACCGACAAACAATGGCGTAGCGCTGTTTGGGTAGTTTTCTAACCGGTTGGGTGTTAACTCCAGACCATCTCCGGACTGTGATAATGAGTGGGCTTGAACCACACAGACAGCCGTTCTGAAGTAAGTTACCATTGTCAACTGTAGGAAAATGCTGGGACCATACTCCTATTGGCTATGTTCGCTTCCTTCCAACTTCTGGCCCATCTACATTAATTTCATCTCATGTTAACTCTTAGGATTATTTGGTGAGAATTATTGGGAATAACAGACGGCCATGGAACCCAATCGCCATATAGTCCCCGTAGTAGTAAGGGATGGAAATACTAAAGTAAATACTTGCAATTCGAGTTTGGCTTCAGAGGAAAGTCTAACTCTTCGGAATATTCATAATTTGTTGCTGTAACATCTATGCCTTCCTTCGGAGGGAAAGTAAAGCCGGCGGTCCCATGTCATAGATTTATGGCATGTTAAAGAACGTTCCACTAATTACACCTGTGTGAAGCTAAATTGTATAGGTTAGGAATGTAAACAACGCTCTTAGGTTTCTACGGTCGTTGCCAAGAGCCGACTGCGGTGGCGTCTAGTAGCTAAGTTCTGAACTAGGCCTAGTAGTCGTTGACGGTGGCGTTTGGCGGCAAAAGTAGGAACTATTTGAAAAATTCAAACTTGCAGTCCTTACATGAATTAAAACACAGATACACACACTAACACAGCCATCACAATCAACACAGGTTATCAGACAGATTCTACACACACCTGAAGTACACGGGGCTACATAACCGCGTTGTCGCAGCCTCTAAACTGAGGAACCAACCAACCAACTATCTATTGAATCCACTTCAATGACATGAGAAGTATATACTGTACTGTATATCCATGTACGTACATATTGGACACAGTGTAGAAAATAAGACTTGAATCAGTACCGATACATATAAGAAAATTCGATGGTAAAATCACCAACTTTGTTAAGAAAGACATTAGTATGAGGAAAATGACCATTGCAGAATATTCCCACATACAGAAATGGAAGCATACATGCCATCCCTTGATGATAAATACCACGTCGTGTGGTTCATATTCCACGTTAAAATTCAGGTCCAGTGGCTCATAATTACGAGATTAATAGTCACATAAAACTACACTGCCGTGCTCGTTACGGCATGACTGCTGGCAGTCGCTCACATCCGGAAGGCGAGGAGGTTCGAATCCTCCCGCCGGCAACCTTGAAGATGGTCTTCTGTGGTTTTCCATCTTCCTTCCAGGCAAATGCCGGGGTTGGTCCCTAACTATAGGCCACAGCCACTACCTTCCAACTCCTCGTCCTTACATTCCAACTTTCCCCCCTCAACGGTACTTGTAGCTCACTCATCGGGTGTCCGTCTCGAAGCAGCTACAAAACTGGCGAGCCGGACATGTCCCCGGACACTCCCGGCACTAAAAGGCATACGCAAAAAAAAAAGCATAAAACTTCAAACCTCCTTTACAATCCATCCCACCCAAACCACAAAATGGAATTTCTGCACCAATACACAGTACAGCACTTACCAAGCTACAATCGATTCATTACGATGTATCAGAATTGTGAATTTCTGTCTAATTTTATAATTCATGCCTTTGTATTTTTTGAGCAAACATGAGCCTTCCTCAGTAGATAAGTGCATGCTTATCCTGTCATTTTAGTGCATCAACTCAATACGCAACGAATTAAAGATGAAAAAGGAATTAGTGGTCAAAATTCAAAATATCATACAGAAAAACACTTTAACTTGTATTAAGGTTTTTATGACTTGAGATGTACCAAACGTCCCCAATAAGCTAACTCGAGAAGATTGTCTGACCACAACTGTGTTGTTCAGTACTTTCTCTCCATTCATCTCCTCTAACAACGTTCTTTATGTTTCGTGTAATGAGAGGTTTTTGTTCGAGACAATAATAAACAGTTAGCAGATTTGCTCATCATCGTACGTGAGTTGCCTCAATCATGAACTGCCCTCTTGCGAAGGATTACGTATACAATAAGTCAATACTGGGCAGTGTCAGTCCGTCCGGAGTTACGAGGTATGGTCGTCCATTCAAAGGTCTTACAAGGAAAATAGAGTAGTTCCTAAATAACCCAACCTTTTATACTGCGTTCAGATGATGATAATAATAACACTAGGAGGACTAGATTAAGTTTGGACAAGGAAATACTCCATTAGGCATTTATCAGTTGATGTGGCTGCTGCTGGTAATAATGATGATGATAATGTTGCTGCTCCTGATGATAATAATAATAATTATTATGATGATGATATTGCTGTTGTTGATAATAATAATGATGATGATAATATTACTTCCGCTGATGATGATAATAATAATGATTATGATAATGTTGCTGCTGCTGATGATGATAATAACAATGATGATGATAACGATTATGTTCCTACTGCTGATGATTATCATGATGATGTTGATGATATTGCTGCTGATAATAATAATTATTACGATAATGATGATGATGATGATGTTGCTGCTGAAGATAATAAAGATGATAATGTTGCTGCTGCTGCTGATGATAATAATAATGATGATGATAATGTAGCTGCTGCTGCTGATGATGATGATAATAATAATGATGATGATAATGTAGCTGCTGCTGATGATGATGATGATAATAATAATGATGATGATAATGTAGCTGCTGCTGCTGCTGATGATGATGATAATAATAATGATTATGATAATGTTGCTGCTGCTGATGATGATAATAATAATGAGGATGATAATGTAGCTGCTGCTGCTGATGATAATGATGATAATAATAATGAGGATGATAATGTAGCTGCTGCTGCTGATGATGATGATGATAATGTAGCTGCTGCTGCTGATGATGATGATAATAATGTTGATGATAATGTAGCTGCTGCTGCTGCTGATGATGATAATAATAATGAGGATGATAATGTAGCTGCTGCTGCTGACGATGATAATAATAATGAGGATGATAATGTAGCTGCTGCTGCTGATGATGATGATGATAATAATAATGAGGATGATAATGTAGCTGCTGCTGCTGATGATGATGATGATAATAATGTTGAGGATGATAATGTAGCTGCTGCTGCTGATGATGATGATAATAATAATGATGATGATAATGTAGCTGCTGCTGCTGCTGATGATGATGATGATAATAATAATGAGGATGATAATGTAGCTGCTGCTGCTGATGATGATGATAATAATAATGAGGATGATAATGTAGCTGCTGCTGCTGATGATGATGATAATAATAATGAGGATGATAATGTAGCTGCTGCTGCTGCTGATGATGATAATAATAATGAGGATGATAATGTAGCTGCTGCTGCTGATGATGATGATAATAATGTTGAGGATGATAATGTAGCTGCTGCTGCTGCTGATGATGATGATAATAATAATGATGATGATAATGTAGCTGCTGCTGCTGCTGCTGATGATGATAATAATAATGAGGATGATAATGTAGCTGCTGCTGCTGATGATGATGATAATAATAATGAGGATGATAATGTAGCTGCTGCTGATGATGATGATGATAATAATAATGAGGATGATAATGTAGCTGCTGCTGCTGATGATGATGATAATAATAATGATGATGATAATGTAGCTGCTGCTGATGATGATGATGATAATAATAATGAGGTTGATAATGTAGCTGCTGCTGATGATGATAATAATAATGATTATGATAATGTTGCTGCTGCTGATGATGATGATGATAATGTAGCTGATGCTGATGATGATGATGATAATAATAATGAGGATGATAATGTAGCTGCTGCTGATGATGATAATAATAATGATTATGATAATGTTGCTGCTGCTGCTGATGATGATGATAATAATAATGATGATGATAATGTAGCTGCTGCTGATGATGATGATGATAATGTAGCTGCTGCTGCTGATGATGATGATAATAATAATGATTATGATAATGTAGCTGCTGCTGCTGATGATGATGATAATAATAATGATGATGATAATGTAGCTGCTGCTGATGATGAAGATGATAATGTAGCTGATGCTGATGATGATGATGATGATAATAATAATGAGGATGATAATGTAGCTGCTGCTGATGATGATAATAATAATGATTATGATAATGTTGCTGCTGCTGATGATGATGATGATAATAATAATGATGATGATAATGTAGCTGCTGCTGATGATGATGATGATAATGTAGCTGCTGCTGCTGATGATGATGATAATAATAATGATTATGATAATGTAGCTGCTGCTGCTGATGATGATGATAATAATAATGATGATGATAATGTAGCTGCTGCTGCTGATGATGATGATAATAATAATGATGATGATAATGTAGCTGCTGATGATGATGATGATAATAATAATGAGGATGATAATGTAGCTGCTGCTGCTGATGATGATGACGATAATAATGAGGATGATAATGCAACTGCTGCTGCTGATGATGATGATAATAATAATAATGAGGATGATAATGTTGCTGCTGCTGCTGATGATGATGATAATAATAATGATGATGATAATGTTGCTGCTGCTGCTGCTGATGATGATGATAATAATAATGATGATGATAATGTAGCTGCTGCTGCTGATGATGATGATAATAATAATGATGATGATAATGTAGCTGCTGCTGCTGATGATGATGATAATAATAATGAGGATGATAATGTAGCTGCTGCTGCTGCTGATGATGATAATAATAATGATGATGATAATGTAGCTGCTGCTGATGATGATGATGATAATAATAATGAGGATGATAATGTAGCTGCTGCTGATGATGATGATAATAATAATGATGATGATAATGTTGCTGGTGATGATGATGATGATGATAATAATAATGATGATGATAATGTTGCTGCTGCTGCTGATGATGATGATAATAATAATGATCATGAGTATGTAGCTGCTGCTGCTGATGATGATTATAATAATAATGATGATGATAATGTAGCTGCTGCTGCTGATGATGATGATAATAATAATGAGGATGATAATGTAGCTGCTGCTGCTGCTGATGATGATGATAATAATAATGATGATGATAATGTAGCTGCTGCTGCTGATGATGATGATAATAATAATGATGATGATAATGTTGCAACTGCTGCTGCTGATGATAATAATAATGATGATGATAATGTAGCTGCTGCTGCTGATGATGATGATAATAATAATGAGGATGATAATGTAGCTGCTGCTGCTGATGATGATAATAATAATAATGATGATGATAATGTAGCTGCTGCTGCTGATGATGATAATAATAATGATGAGGATGATAATGTAGCTGCTGCTGATGATGATGATGATGATAATAATAATGATGATGATAATGTAGCTGCTGCTGCTGATGATGATGATAATAATAATGAGGATGATAATGTAGCTGCTGCTGCTGATGATGATGATAATAATAATGAGGATGATAATGTAGCTGCTGCTGCTGATGATGATGATGATGATGATAATAATAATGAGGATGATAATGTTGCTGCTGCTGCTGCTGCTGCTGATGATGATGATAATAATAATGATGATGATAATGTTGCTGCTGCTGCTGCTGATGATGATGATAATAATAATGATGATGATAATGTAGCTGCTGCTGCTGATGATGATGATAATAATAATGATGATGATAATGTAGCTGCTGCTGCTGATGATGATGATAATAATAATGATGATGATAATGTAGCTGCTGCTGCTGATGATGATGATAATAATAATGATGATGATAATGTAGCTGCTGCTGCTGATGATGATAATAATAATGATGATGATAATGTAGCTGCTGCTGCTGATGATGATGATAATAATAATGAGGATGATAATGTAGCTGCTGCTGCTGATGATGATGATAATAATAATGATGATGATAATGTAGCTGCTGTTGCTGCTGATGATGATAATAATAATGATTATGATAATGTTGCAACTGCTGCTGCTGATGATGATAATAATAATGATGATGATAATGTAGCTGCTGCTGCTGCTGATGATGATAATAATGTTGATGATAATGTAGCTGCTGCTGCTGATGATGATGATAATAATAATGATGATGATAATGTAGCTGCTGCTGATGATGATGATGATAATAATGATGGTGATGGTTATAATGTTTCTGCTGCTGACGATACAATAATGATGATAATAGTGCTGATGATGATAATGATGATGATAGTTGTTTTAGTCCTTTGTATCTTAGTGGTCTGTATGAATCACCTACCATAAGGACAATTTGTATCGTCAAAGATGCAGTAGCTTGAATTTTTCAGCCATGTTCCAACGAATTTTCAGTTGGAACTGTAAATATTTGTGTAAACACAAGGCGCTTGATATTATTTTTATAAAACAATAAAAATTACAAATGAAAATTAAAATATGATAGTAAAAATTAAAATTAACAAGTAGTTCTGTGAAGAACTAAAGACTATTTTCATATATCCTGCTCATGTCAATTGCCACTAACAACATACAAAATTTCAGTTTGATTGCTGTAATAGATTCGTAGATATTGTGAACCGTCCAATATTTCGATTGGTCGCCATGTTCAATTTGTATATATGTAGGTCTTAAAATTATGCATTATTACATGAAGATTATTGTGTGCGTGTAGTATTCAAACTTCAATCGCATGATTAGGACACAAGAAGTAAACTCGTGCTTTTAAAATTTCGCACCGTGCCATCTTGTGGTTATGAAAAGAATTGAAATAAATTAGATGCCAGTGGGTTAACATTTGTATAAGCATTTACCGTACCAAGTTTCACTGCACTCGGATGGTTATATCGCGAGAAACGTTTATTTAAATATTTATAATTCGCGTAGCCGCAATGTTGGATGTGTGCTCACCAGGTTAATAAAAGTCCTATAGGTGAACTTATGTTCATAGCCTCTATGAACATAGAAATTTCAGCCTGATTGCTGTACAAGATTCGTAGATATTGAAAACCATCTAAATATTTCGGATGGTTGCCAGGTTGGATTGTTATATATATAGACCATAGAGTTATGTATCATTAAAGGAAAATTATTGCGTTCAAACTTTCACTTCCATCGCATGATTACGACACAAGAAATGAATACTTAATTATAAAATTTCGGGCTGCCGCCACTTTGAGGTCATGTAAACAATTGAACTAAATTATAAGTAGATCCCAGTGCATTACAATATTTATAAACATTTACTGTACCATATTGCACTGCGCTCAGATGGTTAAATCTCGAGAAAAGTCTATTAAAATGATTCAACTTCGCTTGGCCGCCATGTTAGTTTTGTACTTTACAGGTTTTTGAAAGTTACATACATAAACTTATAGTAGTGCCCTTTATCACCGTACAAAAGTTCAGGGTGATATCTGTAATAGTTTCTGAGATATGTAATGCCGGTGAAATATTTCGCACAGCCGCCATGTTGGATTGGAGAGACGTATTAAAATTTAAATTATACGATCGGGGTCCGCCATAATAGTTCTATGTACTTACCAAGTTTAATTGAAATCACTCCAGTCGTTTAGAAGTTATTAGGGACACACACACACACGGACAAAACGTGATCACCTAAGCCAATTTTTTTCATAAAATGAAAATAGGCTAAAGATAAATATGCTTGTAGGAATGAAAATCATACAGCTTTTAAAAATGAAATTATAATAATTTAATAATCTTAATTTTAAAAGTAAATCAAAAATCAAAAATATTTAAATTTATGAAAAAAATGTTCAAGAAAACAAATAAACAGTAATAACTTAAATTAGACTAAAATAATTAAAATTTAGTTTAAATAAATACAAATAAAATATATTTGATAATATGCTGCCCTATAGATGGTTAAGTGGCCTAACATTCTGGCCATATTCCCATAATGGTGAGGGCGATTGTAATAATGAGAATGCTGATCATGATAATAATATGAAAACTTCATCAAAACACTTTCTGACTTACAATTATCTTACCTGCTAGAAGGAGAAAAGGACAAAAACGGATTAAAAAGAATGGCAAGGAAAATAAATTCCGAAAACCCTCGAAAACTGAGAGTTGAGGGGCTCGTAAAGAAGTAGAGCCATGAAGGACAAAAAGAAAAGGGAAGGAGGAGAAGATTGGCACCAATGACAATGAAAATATGGATGAATGGAGGCAGCTCATAAATCCCTCGGTATCGCCAACTCTTGAGCTCACAAGACAAGGGTTTATCACTATCCAAGATGCACAATTAGTGGTGGGGCTACAAACACCCGCCTCCTATAGGTCATTGTGCAGAAGATAGAATATACGATGAAAAGAAGAGGACTGGCCCTTCGAAGAATGAGGGTATCAGGATCCCCTCACGACCATAGTATACAGTATAGCAAACTTACGGAATTTCTGGCGGCTTAGGTGGCGTAGTTGGTAGCATGCTGAACTGCTGTGCCCGAGATAGCCGGTTCAAACCCGGCCGAAATTGTCGGATATTTAAGAGCATTAAAATCCTTTCAGTATGCCTTCCTTCGGAAGGGAAGTAAAGCCGGCGGTCCCATGTCATAGATTAATGGCATGTAAAAGATCCTTCCACAGACTTAACTTGTGTGAAGCTAAATTTCTAGGTTAGATTTCGATGGAACGCTCTATCATAGTTCCAACGTTCACCACTCGGTATCAGTGACATATGGTAGCGAAAGTTGGAACTACTTGAAATTGAACGAAATTTGTAACTTACCCTATGGGTGTCCGCTTGAAGAAGCTACAGCCTCTGGCGAGCCGAACATGTCCTCGCACACTCCCGGCACTAAAAGCCATACGATAAATAAATAATAGTACATTATACAACGAGCCTATAATGGCAATAATTAAGACACGAGTATGTTTATAAAACGAGCGTATGCGAGTTTTATAATTTACATACGAGTGTCTTAATTACCATTATAGGCGATTTGCATACGACTGTTTATGTTCGACGATAATTATTATAACTATTTTATGATCGAACATAAATATTCATAAATATATGTCGAGATTTCGCCAGTTTTATGTACTGAACAGAGTGCATGAGACGCTGTATTTGTATTTGGCCATGGCCTCCTCGATTACCCTATTATGACACTAGGACAGGCAGTGAAATTGAAATTAGAAGGCCGTGGAACTCAGCGCATCTAATTATCTATTTGGTCAAACAACTGTTTCTTGAGCTCTGATTGGTGGGAGGAACTGGTTCATAATGAAAAATAGTGTTATAATGAGCCTCATTAAAGTACAGTTTTCTGACATATAATAGTCAGGGTCGAACATAAATAAATAAAATACGGGATTCAACACATATTTAGGGATCTATCCTTCAACTTTCATTTTGTCACCTAAAACGTGTTTGTCAAAAATGAGTGACAAACGTGGTTTTGAAACTAACCGATTCAAATACTTGAGAGAGTATGGAACATGTGTGTTTGTAACTGTGTTTGGGGTAGGTCTAGGTGTCCCGATACTACTAAAACAGGGTAGGCCTATCGGGGGTGTGAAATATTGGGGAAAACCACACTTACGGTGGCTACTTTCAGAGCCAGGATTCACACCTCGGACATGATATCCGTAAGCTCATCTATCCAGCCTTACCGTGGAGTTGCCTAGATCGCTCTGCTATGTTAGTGGCTCCAATAATACAGTATTTGATTATGATACTGTCAAAGGTTGAAACGAACCTTTGGTTAAATTCCGTCATAAATGATAGCTTTGCTTAGAATTTTGAGAGCACTTCGGGGGAGGGTTCAGCCCAATCAACCTCCACTATGGACACACCCCTGATAATAATTATTTAAATGATTTAATTATCTTCTCCTTTCATTTCACCCACTTTGGGGTACGTTGAATCAATCATTTCCCTGTACGCTGTTCTTTCCGTAGAGCCCAGTACTTCAGTCTTTCCGATCTTCTTTTCCTCTCTTCTTCCGAGATAATGGGTTTGGATTTTAGTGTCGCTCTGTCTTGGAACCTTATATTTTCGTCTTTAGTAATTAATTTGGCTGTTCGATCGAGTAATGACGTTTTTGTCATTTTCAATTCTACTAGGTCTTTTTCAATTTCTTTAAACCTGTTGGGTTTTGTTTTACGATTACGGAAAAAGTCAAAGATTTGTTTCGTTAATCTATTAGAATCCATTCTCAGAAGATGACCGTAAAAATTTATCCTCCTTTTTCGCATGATATCTGAGAGTTTTTCAATTTTCTGGTAGAGAGTTTCATTCCTAATGTATATAATCTTGTTATCCTGAAATTTTGGTCGTATAACTTTTCTTAAAATTTTCCTTTCCTTCAGCTCGAGTTTTTCCATTTGGCCCTTAAAATTTATAGTTAGTGTTTCTGCTGCGTGCAGTGCTTGTGGCTTAATCACTGTCTTGTAATGTTTAATTTTGGACTCCCATGAAAGGGATTTTTTTATTGTATGTATCTTTTGTTAATTGGAAGGCCAGTTCAAGATTATTTTTCCTGGATTCCATTGCATTACGTTCCCCAGCATTTCAACTAATCCATTCTCCGAGATATTTGAATTCTGTTTATATTTAAGTAATTATTTTTTTATTAAAAATTTAATTAAGTATTTATTTATTAATTTATTTATTTACTTATTTATCTATATATTCCTTTCTTCTCATTCTGTCGATTTTGGCCTACTCTGGACCGCGTTGAACAATCGTCCGACTTGCCAATCTCTTCTTCTCCTCCCAGAATGTCTTCATGCGTTCGCTGAGTCTCCTCCTCCTGTCTTCAGACCAGATGAACTTGGTTTTTGAGATAGGTTTTCCCTGAAACTCTTTAAATTTATCAACCTTCCTCGAAACAGTGATTTATTGAGAATATACTTACCTATTCCTTTCTTCTTGTTTCGTATAGGCCAGGGCCATCCAGACAGCGCTCCGGCCGCGCTCTAAGCCAGTGGTCCGAGCGCTTTGTTGGAAGGTAGTTTCAGAAGTGGTGGGAGGAGCATGGCTGGCTGAGCGCGCTGAAGTGTGCAGCCGAACCACCAGTCGCTAGCTTAGTCCAATGTGCTTTGTTGGCAGCGTGTAAGTAAATTAGTTTCGCAGTGGTCATGACTGAACAGCATACAAAAAAGGGAGTGTAGAAGCAGCAGTCCTTAAAGCTGAATGGGAAATTTCATTTTTCCGTACAGCTTATAAAGGGCATGCCAAATGTTTAGTGTGCAACAGAGAGGTAATGTGTAAAAAAGAACACAAATTGTTGTTAAATTTTCCTCTCTAATATGTTCACATTTCACTTAGGAATAAATCCCAATATCTTTACTTAACACTATCCTGTGTTCGTTTCCTGTACATTCCATACATCGGAGTACCAATCGATTTGTATATGCGGTATATTTGTTATGGCAAAACAGCCCTATTAATATGTCAACAATCCCACAAGAGCCGTCGGCCGCACGACTGTACGCTCGTACGTATGACATCGTGGTCCGAACATCGTCCGTCTCCTCGCTGCCACAGTGTAGTGCTGGTAGGGGAAGGAGCGCTAGGTTGACTGCCCAGTGCTTCCAGAGCGCAATGAATGGTTGGCTCTGGTATAGGACATCTAATGACCACGACGTTCAACTGTTACATTTGGAGTGGGCTTTGATGTTTGCCCAGTAGTTACGCATCTTCTGGCTGTGTTGTTCCCTCCTCTCCTGGGTCACCTGTTTTCTTTATTGGCGGTTTGCCCTGGAACCACAATTGCTGAAGCATCTTCGTGAGAGGTGTCCGGTCTTTTAAGTCTCTTTCCGTCCCTTCAAGTTCTTGCAGATCTTTGCTCACTTTCCACAACCATGGTGACTTAGTCTTCCGCTTTTGCCAGTAACCGAGGAGCTGATTGAGCAACCTGGTAGGATGCATCCTGTAGACGTGTCCATAAAATGCTAGACTTCGTTTCGTAACAACATTCGTGATTCTTTCACAGTACGTGTAGAGCTCTTGAGTAGGTCGCCTTCTGTATTCATCACCTTCCTTAACAGGCCCCAATATTTTCCTCATTATCATTCTCTCCTGTACTTCTAGTTTGTCCTCGAGTCCCTTCCTGTTGAATACTAGACATTCTGAAGCATATAAGGCTTCAGGACGTATAACTGTCTGGTAGTGTCTCATTTTAGTCTTTCGGGAGAGACACTTCTTATTATATGTGTTCGTGGTTAGTTGATAAGCCATTTCTAATTGTTAACTCGAGTTGATAATGCCCTTACTTCCTAGAGATTCGGCTCCAGCCATTCTCCTAGGTACTTATATCTCTCAGTTTTCTTGATCTCTCCCTGGTCCAAATGCAGTATTATTTATTGATAACTTATTAGGTTATTTTACCATGTTAAATGATGATGTCCACTTCGCTGGGGACTGGCGTTACGTTACGGTGACGGGACGAAATGTACCGAGAATGCACTGAGGTGTGTGACGTCATAGTATTGCTTGAGCTTCCTCCTTTCCCCGTGCGCTCCGGTTAGCGTGACGTCATCCAGCTAGCTACCTCCTTTCACTTTGGTTTGCACTTGCTTTGTTTTTCTTCTTTTTTTTATTCTTTTTTTTTTTCTAACGGACTTTGAATTCACGCAGCATTTGTAGCATTTAAAACGATATAAAGTCTAGTCATTCAGACTGACTATCAGTGTTTTTTTAATTTTTTATCTATTTATTTCCTTATTTATTTAAATTTTAGTTATTTGTTTGTTTATTTATTCGTTTATTTATTTATTTAATTATTTGTTTGTTTATGTACTTATTTGTTTATATATTAACTTATCTATTCATTTGTTTATTTATTGATTTATTTGACTATTTATTTATTTATTTATTTATTTATTTATTTATTTACTTATTTATTTATTTGATTATTCATTTATTATTATTATATCATCTTGGCCCTTATGGACAGTGTTTGAACGTATATATCTCATGATGACACAATTTTCACTTCACTCCCTTCTTCCTCTTCTCTTCATCCTTTGACTGTGTTCCTGTTTCCGTTGTTCAGTCCACAATGTTCCCGTCTTCGTCTTTTCATTTGCTTTAAATTTTGTATTCTTAATTTTCTTTCTCAATTCTCCTCTATCTCCAATCATTTGCCTGTCGATCCCCACCTGCCTTAAGTCTTCCTGTATTTTATGATACCAATTAGTTTTCCTGTTTGAGCTGTTACTACATCAAATATCTTCTTTGTAAGTCAATTCATTTATTTATTTATTTACTTATTTATTTATTTATTCATTTATTTATTCATTTATTAACTTACTTACTTACTTATTTATTTATTTACTTACTTATTTATTAATTAATTTATTTATGTATTTATTTATTTATGTATGTATTTACATATTTATTTATTTATTTATTTATTTATTTATTTATTTATTTATTTAATGTCTTAGGCAGTGGCGACGTTAGAGTACACGGTCCTCTGAGTTATTTGGAAATGACGGCTTCATTCAGTTGTGCAGTCTTTGAGGAGCCGGAAAAATGCTTTTGACTTAACATACAAGATTGCATCTAGTACAGTACAAGTAGTAGCCTATGATAGGGAGAAAGCAGGAGATTGATGGTTATTAAAACCAATTTCCGATACTTGCTAATGAACGGGGTGGGTTTGATTTATTATAACGGGTATTGCTAATTTATGTACAGTACTTTCTGGAAAATTTTCAGATGAAAATTAATTTACTCAAGCTTGGGAATAAATTGGATGACGTTATGCAGCGTTTGCGTGTTCTTATGAGGCAACTGACCAGGTCAAGCAAATTGGAAGACGTGTTTAAGATGCGGTGAGTGAGAGGTCAAGCGATCCAGACGTATATTTTAAATACCTTCGCTAAGCGGTAAGGTTCCAGCAAATACTAGGCATTGCGTAACTCATAATCAGTATGCAAGACCTTGCAAATTGTAGAAAAACAAAGACGATTTTAGAGACTTAAATTGCAGCAACAACTCTTCTTTAACAGTACCATGTAATCTGTGTGTAATGCAGCAAGCACAGAGTCATCTGCAGCATCCAGCTTACTAATTGGCTGAATAGGTTTCCCACTTCAGTAATCATGCTACCTTTAAAAGCTGTGTTACACGCTTTACTGATGTTCTGGAACGCGTGCTACTATGATAATATCAATAATCGATTTTACGCACACAATTGATAAACGGTAATTTTTGGTTATTTCTATTCACAGTATTCTTTGAATTACAGATTCAGGTTTCAATATTAAAATTAATATTGGTGAATAACTCTTGAAAATTTAAATGCAATGTGTGTAATTTTCGGTATGTTATGGTGGCAGCATGATTGCTGTTTTAAAGGTCGGAACGTTAAAGTAATGGGATGGTTAATGAGGTCCGTATGAATATGAAATTAGCTGTCTGCTTCTTCTAAAATACACTAAGCTGGTTTAAGTAATCTTTTGTGGCGTTATGAAGGTTTCTTCCCGTTATCAATTGTTTACTGCTACGTGCATATTGTGAGTACGAAGGTGCATGATCCTACAAATACTCACCAAGGTAGACCAGGTTTGATTCCTGGTCAATGCCTGTGAGAATTTTGAGGTGAAAAGGCGTGTTATGTGGTTCGAATTCCATGTAAACAGGGAGCGCTAGATTAACGGTCACGTCAAATGACAAGTCTTTTTTCTTCCTTCCTTCCTTCCTTCCTTCCTACCTTCCTTCCTTCTTTTCTTCCATCATTCCTTCCATCCTTCTTTCCTTCTTTTTTCCTTCCCTCTTTTCTTCCATCCTTCCTTCATTCCTTCCATCCCTCTTTTCTTCCATCCTTCCTTCCTACCTTCCTTATTTCCTTCCATCCTTCCATCATTCCTTCCTTTCTTTCTTCCTTCCATCCTTCCTTCTTTTCTTATTTTCTTCCATCCTTCCATCATTTCTTATTTTCTTCCATCCTTCCATCCTTCCTTCTTTTCTTCCATCCTTCCTTCCACCTTCGCATCCTTCCTTCCTTCCTTCTTATCTTCCATCCTCCCTTCCTTCATTCCTTTCTTTCTTTCTTTCTTTCTTTCTTTCTTCCATCCTTCGTTCTTTTTTCTATTCTTCCATTTATCCTTCCTTCCTCCCTTATTTTCCTCCACCCTTCCATCCATCCATCCTTCCTTCCTTTTATAACAATATGATTCATGATGAGACCGGCGCTTACGACAATGAGACTTAAGAATGAAATGTATGAATTACCTCTGAGTAACGTCTCAACAGTTGATCGTCAGTGGTAGCTGCGCAGGTATTAGGTTCAAACTATCTGTGAACTCAGTGGATGTGGATTCAAAACTCATTGTCGGCTATCCTTAAAATGGTATACCTTTCTTTGCCATTTCTTACTCCAACGAATGCCGGGATGATAAAATCTAATATGCCACGGCTACTAGCTTCCAAATCTTGCCCAATGTCACTCATCTTTTTCATTTCATCTCTTATTAACTCATCTCATCAGGAAGGGCATCTGGCCGATAAAGCCATTCGCAGCATTGCAATTCACTACATCACTTCTCCGACCCCGTTGAAAACGAGAACATCCAAGGTGATACATCGACAAAGTTTCGACTAAACAATGGAAACAAAATATCTGCCAAATTTGATGAGGTTACTCAAACTAAAATAATTATAGTTGACTAGTAGTAAGATCAAAATGTCCAGTGATGGAAAAAGAAACTTCGGTATAAAATGTAGGTTGCAAGAAGCAAGGAAATCATAGACTTTTGAACTCCATTATCATTAGCATATGCTTCTTGCTCCATTCCTAATTAATTTCTGCACTATGAACAGTGGTAGGAAGTGAACACTGCAAAAGAATCCATTACAAAATATAATTATGTGACTTGAAATATATTTCCACGTCAGTAACTATCACTGTCCACTAACTGTTGTAAAAGATCCAGTTACGTGAGCGAAGATGAAGGAGACGCCATGTTTACATTCAATCTATACTATCGGTAAAACTGCCATAAACATTCGAGAATAACGAAGGTTAAATTTCATTACAATTCCCGCAAACTATAGTAAATATGGAAAGCTGTTCCCTCGGAGACCACTAGATATCTGCACAATACTGGAATACTACACAGACGTCATACGAGCGCTGTGGGTACAAGCTATCGACATGTCGTGTGGGACTCGACATCGGAGTGCAAAAGGCTAAATAGAAAACACAGTTGGAATCAAAATAAATTATTGTTGTTTGAATCTTCAGTCTTTTGACTGGTTTGATGCAGCTCTCAACGTCTCCCTGTCCTGAGCTAATCGTTTAATCTCTACATAGCCACCACACCCTACGTCCGAGGCAATCTGTTTAACATATCCTAACCTTGGTCTACCCCAACAGTTCTTATTCTCGACCCTTCCTTCCATAACTAAGCTTGCTATTGCTGGGTGTCTTAGTATGTGTCCTACCAACCTATCTCTTCTCTTCATTAGCAGTCGCCAGAAACATCTCTCCTTTCCCACACGTCTTAATACCTCTTCGTTTGTAACCCTAGCTACCCATCTGATCTTCATCATTCTCCTATAACACCACATTTCAAACGCTTCAATTCTCCTCCTTTCTGCTGCACCAATAGTCCAAGTTTCACCTCCATAGAGCACCACGCTCCAGACAAAGCCCTTCAAAAATGACTTCCTAACACTTAAATCTATATTCGATGTCAACAGATTCCTTTTCTGTAGAAATGCTTTCCTTGCCTGAGCTAACCTACTTTTTAAGGTATTAGAAAGCATGGTGATCTATGGAAGTGAAACTTGGACTGTTTGCGCAGCAGAAAAGAGGAGATTAGAAACAATTAAAATGTGGTGTTACAGGAGAATGATGAAGATCAGCTGGGTAGATATAGTAAGAAATGAAGAGGTATTAAGACGAGTGGGAGAGGAGAGATGTTTCCGGTGACTGCTAATGAAGAGATGAGATAGGTTGGTTGGACACATACTAAGATACCCAGGAATAGCAAACTTAGTAATGGAAGGACCGGTCGCAGACAAGAACTTTAGGGGCTGACCAAGGTTAAAATATGTCAAACAAATTCCTTCGGATGCAAAGTGTAGTGGCTATAGAGAGATTAAACGATTAGCTCAGGATGGGGGCTCATTGACATCTGCATCAAACCAGTCAGAAGTATGAACATCAAACAAAAATAATAAGATGGTAAATTGGTTTTCACGGCGAGTGAATTGAAACTCAGCAATTTTTCTATGTTTGCGCCTGGTCTTGTTTGGGGTTTCGCCTAGGATACCAAGCTGGCTCATCAGCGGGCTCTTGGTGCCACCACCTGGATCTCCACAGGAGTAGCGAACTGCGCGCTACCTCTCTTTTTAAGAAGCGCACCTGCGCCTCTTCACTTCGAGAACTAGAAGATCAAGCAGCCATATCCTCCCTATGAAGGTTTCCAAAAAGATGGTATATTGGTTTTCACGACGAGTGAATTAAAACTCAGCAAATTATCTAGGTTTGTGCCATGTCTTGTGTGGGTTTTCACCTAAGAGTTAGGATCTAGGGACACCTTGGTCATCAGCTCCTTTATTCGAAAACTTCGAGTTGACTGATTTACCGCTACTATCAAGGCCAATTATACTGTTACGAAAATCATGGTCTCTCTTCTGCATGTTTAATTTGAAAAATACCAATAAACTTCATTTTATATTGGGAATTGTTCATTGGAATATTGAAGTATAATAACTTCATTAAAATCCGTATGACTACGACAAAAAGGAGTGACACACTATGTGTCAAAATGACCCGGCGCATGTCCTCGTGTTATATTTTTTGTTCACCCCAGTTCTCAAGGGTTAAGGGCATC
The DNA here is from genome assembly GCA_946902985.2 of Meconema thalassinum. NCBI lineage: Eukaryota > Metazoa > Arthropoda > Insecta > Orthoptera > Tettigoniidae > Meconema > Meconema thalassinum. The sequence goes on along the minus strand of OX336392.1, from coordinate 68,124,269 downwards.
GTGGTCATTTTAACCCGTGTCCAACTCGTGATACTGCTTGGACTGCAGCAGAAAAGAGGAAAATTGAAGTGATGGAACGCCCAAAATATTTGCAAGAATCTTCTTCTACAAGTATTTCCTAGCCAATGTTATATTGAAAATCTTGCCTTCGCACTTTTCCTATTTTTAAGAGACTACATTCTCTTGTGTTTATTTTCATTTTATTTTCAATCGCCCAGTATATTCTCGTCCAGTATTTCAATCGCACCACTCCTTCATGGTGTTGCAATTTCCATTTTCATGAGTGTATTTGCTCAATACATTACCTTACAGTAGAAAGCCTCCATTTGTCAGAATGTGACAGCAGCAACGCATCGGCTGATGTTTTGTGGGAGAGAAGAGAGCTTAAGAGACTAAACCTGTACGGAATTTGCAACTGCGTCTTTACGGTATACTTTCTTTAATTGCATACTACTCATATGCATTAAAGTCTATTCTTATCGAGTTTGAAACAACGTTATTTCATCACTCAAATCTAAGACATAGCATATGTATTTGATAAATATCCATTTGACGCAATTAATAATGTAGTGTGCTACCTAACACGTCTAGCCGGTCAGTCAACATCCTGATGGTGAAAATTCTTTGCTACCACAATTTGAACCTGCTGACCTGTGGTCGTGTCGCAAGTTCCCATGACTAACGATCGCCCACCGAGTGAGTGGCTCTTCGACTGACAGCGCCAGAGATATCATGTCCAGATCGAACATCTACCAATAATGAGAAGATTTAATCCCCCAATATATGCTTGCTCGATCACCTCGTGGTGCAGTGGCTAGTATTATTGGCTGTCACCCTTCACGTCCGGGCTGGATTCCTCACTCTGCTAGTAAGGAAAGACGGAAGGAATGAACGATGGGCGGGAGGAAGGAAGGAAGAAAGTATGGACGGAAGGAATGAAGGAAGGGCAGGAGGAAAGAAGGAAGTAAGAAAGAAAGACGGAAGGAATGAAGAAAGGGCGGGAGGAAGGAAGGAAGGAAGGAATAAAGGATGGGCGGGAGGAAGGAAGGAAGAAAGGAAAGCCGGAAGGAAGAAAGGAAAGCCGGAAGGAATGAAGAAAGGGCGGGAGGAAGGAAGGAAGGGAGGAAGGAAGAAAGGAAAGACGGAAGGAAGGAAGGAAGGAAGGAAGGGCGGGAGGAAGGAAGGAAGAAAGGAAAGACGGAAGGAATGAAGGAAGGAAGGAAGGGCGGGAGGAAGGAAGGAAGAAAGGAAAGACGGAAGGAACAAAGGAATGAAGGAAGGGTGGGAGGAAGGAAGGAAGAAAGGAAAGACGGAAGGAATGAAGGGCGGGAGGAAGGAAGAAAGGACGGAAGGAATGAAGAAAGGAAGGGTGGGGGAAGGAAGGAAGAAAAGAAAGACGTAAGAAATGAAGGAAGGGTCAAACTGCGTCCGGCATTTTCAAGGGTTCCGCTCATTTCCCTGGTCAGCATTCCATATGCGGATCATCCCAACGATGACGACATCGATTATTCTATGATAGCATTCCACTGCTGACCAAGGAGCGGAACCCTTGAAAATGCCGGACGCAGTTTCCAGTGAAACGTCGGGAGATATCCTGTCTGGACCACGGTCTACAAGGCCGAACAACTTGTACTTAATCATACTACGGGATTAATTGTAACGCCCTGACCAGTCTAATTTGACACACTCTTATTGACCGACAGAAAAGCTCCTTTACTGAACGATTAAAATTGCCAAAATCAACTTTCTTTATATATATTTTGATATTTTATGAATCTCTGAAGTCTTCACTTTAAAATGACGTGTAATACAGTATAGTTTAACCATTAGAAATTGCCATAGTTTAATGTTCACTTGCACTAACAATGAGACAGTCATCATGTTTGGAAATTTTAATTGCAGTTTTCTCAGTTCCATTTTAAAAGAAAAAGTATGTTCCTTTTTCTAGGTTGCTATTTATCACAGAGCTGTGAAATGTTCACCATTCATTTGTCTCACAGTGGTTAATATTTTAATGGGGAACTTCCCTTCTTTAAAGTAAAACTGTTTGGATTTCCGCTGTTTTGTTTTAAGAAAAAGTCATTATAATTTTTGACAGTTAAAAAAATAATTTCTGACTCCCGTGAAGTCCAATATAAAACAAGATGTTCAGTAAAGAACATATAGCCCACTTTCTCCTAAATGCATGGGTATTGTTATAATTCTTTGTCCTTTTCAAGGAGTATAATTGAATGTTGGTTGTAGTAGCTTGTTGAAATACAACGTGCTATAGGGATATTAAACATGAATATGAGGTGCCCTTTGCTAGTGCTACCTCTGTAAAAAAATCTTTCAATTCGGTTTCACCGTGTTTGAATTGATATGGGGAATGGATTTGCACACATACATAGCCGCTATTTGCAAACTATTGGGCAGATGACCTTGTAGTCAGTCATAAGATGCTTTCCACAAAAAGGCATGTTGTTGCAAAATCTGGTAGAGATCAAATTATTAGGATGGTCGTAATTTGATTTAAGCTTTTAACATTTGGGTGGCCGTCGTTCCGTTTCCGTCAAGACGGCGGCGATATAAAACATGACACTGAGGTGCCCTTTGCTAGTGCTACCTCTGTACCAAATTTTGTTCAATTCAATTTTACCGTGTTTGAATTGATAGGGGGACAGTCATTCAGAGTACACACAATCACACACACACACACACACACACACACACAGACTCACACAAACACACACACACAGACACACGATTTTTCGCCCTGTATTGATCTCATAAGACTACTTTCATTATTTGCAAAAATCGAAAGTAGGCTAAAAAGAGACAGTCAATCTGAAAGCCTGGACATTATATCATTGTAAATGCTACAAATGCTAAAAAATGCTAGAAAGGCTTCGCTCGAAGCCAAAGACTCTTGACATGTTAGATGATCAAGAAACAATCAGAACGCTAGAAAGTTACGAGTGATGAGGGAGCTGGAGTGCGCGGTGAAAGGAGGGAGCTGGCTGGATGACGTCACGCTCGCCTTGTCGTTGCCGTCTCGTAACGCCAGAGCTCACCAGTGAACTCAGTACACATGCACCAAGCGGTACTATGACGTCACACACCTCAGTGCATTCTCGGTACATTTCGTGACGTCACCGTAACGTAACGACGAGATCATTTAAAATGATAAAAACACTCAATTAATATGTCTAGTACTGTATCCCCTTAATAGATTACTTAGGCAAGTCATAGTCTCTTCCTTCTTTTAAAGCTTGTTTTCTTTGCTAATGCTAATTAAGCGAAGAGATAGGTTGGTAGCACACCTACTAAGACACCCTGGAATAGCAAACTTAGTTATGGAAAGAAGGGTCGAGGATAAGAACTGTAGGGGTAGACCAAGGATATATGATATGTAAAACAGATTGCATCGGAGTGGCATGTTCCTTTGCTATGTAGAGATGAAACAATTAGCTCAGGACAGGGAAGCATGAAGGGCTGCACTAAACCAGTCAAAAGACTGAGGACTCAAACAACAACAACAACAACAACAACTATTAGACCAAAATATTACAGCTATATTTTGAGCAAATTTTATAATGCCAGTGCTATCAACATAATATAGGGAGAATATTGTAAAAAGGTCAATTTTGAGGAATGGAGAGTGGTCATTAAAATGGGCATTGACAGAAAATGTAATTGTCATTGGTATATGTCAGTCAAGTCGTAATTTTACTATAACTTCCGTTATATTCGAGATATTAAAGCAATTCTTTCACTGAATGAAAGCGAAAGTTTTGTTCTGTTATAAAATTACATTTTTGAAAAATGTAATTTTTTGAAGCTTAAAAGTGTTATAATAATAATAATAATATCGTATGACCTCGGTTGCCGGGTGCAAGCTTTGTTATTTAACACCCAGAAGGTAGCTTGCTTGTCGAATTTCGAAGTTCATTGAAGCAATATGAAAGTCAAGGAGGTTAGATATCTAAGCTCCTTGAACACTATAGCGCTTTCTACTAGAGAAACGAGGAACTTTGTGTTGGCGGAAACTCCCGAGATTATTTTTGCCATCATGAACGTGGCCTACTGAATTCAAATGGGTTCTTTGACATGACTTGCGTGTCGTAATTTTTGCCGCATTTCAAAAATCACTTACCACGGCCAGGAGCGAACCTGCAAGCTTGAGGTTGGCAGTCCGACACGATAACCACTCATCCACCGTTTTGACGCCGCTTAATAGATTACTTAGGAAATATTTCGATACGATAATAGAAATGAACTTGGGCCGCTCAATAATGAGGAGAGGTTTCATAACACCCCAGCTCATTTGAGAATAGAGCAGACTTGGTGTGAAAAGCTAGCAGGTCACCAGGGCGACATGAACTAACAGCTATGATTTAATGGAAGGTTCTCGGTACAAGTGTCACTGTTTTACGAAGTACGCGGCGCGGTGCGGGCCCGGTAAATCTGTCCGCGCCCAATGAAACCAGTTCAGTTGGTGGTCTCGGCCATTACAATAAGTTACACCAAGGACAGCTCCAGCCTCTGTCATCTTCCCACGGTATGGGGTTCCACACACACACACATGCGGATCATCCCAACGATGACGACATCGATTATTCTATGACATAGGTGTCATAAATATTCTCATAATCTAGGAGTAAAGAATATATTGAGATGAACAAACTCTGCAGACTTGGTATCGATTCATAAATATGAAATTTGTTGACGATTGGCAATATTAACTTGAAGTGATGACACAAAGAAAAGTAGGATATATAGAGGCTTCGTAGCATTTAAAATAACACAACGTCAAATATATAATTAAAATAAATTAAATTAAACAAACATTTTAAAAGAAAATAAAATAAAAGGGAATAAAATAAATTAAATTAAATTAAATTGAACAAAATATTCAAATAGGTTGAAAAAGCACAATTTTACGTTCTGGCGAAACACGAAGGTCCGTACCACTTGGTTGACTGAAGCTGTGAAGGTCGTCAAAGAACTAGCGAACAACTGTGTGACATATTTCTCAAGGAAGTTCGTGGTTTTGAGGATAAATCTCTTAAGAGAGAAACCTCCTGGCCGGAGGAAAGGAAAGAAATTGCTACACCAGAAAAGGATGCGTCAGTACTGGGCAAAGATGAAAACCAAACAGTTGAATATGCGTGGTCCACAGTAGGCCCGTCCGAAAGAGGAATAATATAAAATAAAATAAAATAAAATAAAATAAAATAAAATAAAATAAAATAAAATAAAATAAAATAAAATAAAATTAAATAAAATAAAATATTAATATATATTATATAATATTCCATCAATAGAGAATCCCTCATCAATGTTTGAAAAGAATTCGGCTCGGATTCGAAAACCACAAACATTATACATGATACATTAACAAATACCTCATCTTAATTTAGATTCAATGGAGAATTCTCTAGAACTTTTCAAATAAAAAAGGTGTCAGATAGAGAGATGGGTTGTAACATTTCCTTTATGTTCGACCCTCACTATTATGTGTTTGAAAACTGTATCATAATGATGGTCATTATAACACCGTTTTTCATTACGATACAGTTTCTCCAGCCAATCAGAGCTCGTTCATTGACCAATTAGGTAACGATAATTTCGCGCATGCGCTCAAAATCCAACATGTCGGACATAAACACAACATCGAACTATAATAAATTACCGACATGGAATACGCACCGTCCATATGTTCGCGTAAATAAACTGGCGAATATGAGACAAGAAATAGCACAGTACCTTAAAATCACTAACACTAATTTCTACACAGCGCATTGTCTTCAAATGACTGCGGTGACAATATTACTGAGGGACGGCTGATGTAAACATATGGCTGCATATGGCATTGCAAGCCCACAGAGCGCATGTGTCGGTCGTTCAAAGCTCTTGAAAGACGAAGGTATAACACCCAACGCTCGCTCTGCGATCACAAAATTCCAGTAGCTGACTCTCAACAGATATTTATGAATATTTATGTTAAAACATATAATAAAGTTATAATTATCGTCGAACATAAACATTCGTATGCAACTCGCCTATAATGGTAATTAAGACACTCGTATGGAAATTATAAAACTCGCATACGCTCGTTTTATAAAAAATACTCGTGTCTTAATTATAGCCATTATAGGCTCGTTGCATAATGTACTATTTTAATTGTGCTTCAGAGAAGGTGATTAGAGAATGAAGAAATTGAGACATGAATGGTATAAATTTGGGAAGTAATGTCCATTTAGATTGCTTGGCTATCGCGGATGACATTGCTCTGATCACGGACATGCAAAGATCCAAGTAGAAAACTTAATGGAGCAAGCAGAAAAATAAGCTTACAAATTTATAACGAATAATGTTCAAGATTGTACTGATGTAATTATCATAAACCAAAACAAAATACATAAAATTAACTCATTTAAGTAAATAGGTCAATGGATAACTACCAACAACAACAATGAGAAAAACAGATTAGAGGTCCAAGCAAAGAACATGAAATATAAATTTCAGATCACCAGAAATGTATACAAGAAGAAAAAAAAAAAGAAAAAAAACAAAAATAAAAAATATAAAAAATTAAGAAAATAAAAATAAATAATAAAGCCAAAGAAAAATATAACAAGAAGTTCCGTGAAGAACTAAAGAGCCTACTTTTCTTAAAATTAAAGGTCCATGGCAATGATTAATCTATATGGATCTATCTAGAATAATGACGAAATTAAGTTGGTAATATCGAAATTTCGAATTAGTTCGAAATACTGTATACCTGGCATAATGTAGCCTAATAGAGAACTACAGTTGGCAGCCCTGGTGACTGAATATATTCTTAGTTCCATCTCTTAAGGTACAGAATACAAAATGTGGTTGAATTCCAATGGATAGCATGGACGTTACATGCAGTTAAACATTGGATCTAACAGCGTGCGTAAAATCATGTTGGCAACAATGACATACATGTAATGGTCAGAAATAATCTGAAATAATATGATCTATTGTTGTGTCAATTTTGAATGAAACCCATTAGTTAGTATAGAAGATACATTCATTTTAAAATTGGACTTATCAGCAGGCTTAGAATCATGTTGGCAGCACTGACGTTTATAAGTTACTCCAAATTAATCTAGAATGTCAGGTACTATACGTGTGCAAAGTTTAGAGCTGTTGGCTTGCATACTTTCTGATATATTGATATTAAGAAAAACGAATAGAGGCAGCATTTATTAACAGTTGGCAGCCCTGGTTGCTCCCAAGAATGCGCGTAGTAATATCTGTTATGGTACACATTGCACATAAGAAATTTGATTGAAATCGAATTGATAGTGTAGAAGTTATATGCATTTAAAATTTGGACCTATCAGCAGGCTTATAATCATTTTGGCAACACTGCAATGTATGGCCTCCTGGATTTTAAACTACAATATTATTATCTATACGTGTGCCAATTTTGAAATAGCTCCCATTCATACCTTCCAAGATATCCAACATGAAGCTCAAATTCCAATTGCGATTTTTCAGCAGTTGGTAGAACTGACATAATTTTCAAATATGGCCGTGAGATATTCAGGAATAGATCTTTACTGCTACCAAATTTTGTTTCGATTGCTGCAGCCGTTTAGGAGTTGATAGGGGGGGACACACACACACAGCCAGACAGACAGACAGACAGACAGACAGAAGGACAGACAGACACACATTTTCCCGATCTCATAAGTCTACTTTTTCCTCATTTTTGCAAAATGTGAATAGTAGGCTAACAATAAAAATAACGGATAATAATAAACATCAAAGAAACTAAAAATAAGGAGCAGGTGACCTCGTAGTTACGCCCATTAAAACAACAATAACTAACTAAAATAAAAATAAATATAAAAAGTAACAAGAAGTTCCGTGAAGAACTAAAGAGCCTACTTTTCTTAAAATTTAAGATTCATGCCAATGATTAATCTATATGGATCTACCTACAATAATGACGAAAATAAGTTTGTAATATCGAAATTTCTAATTAGTTCGAAATACTGTATACCTGGCATAATGTAGCCTAATAAAGCACTACAGTTGGCAGCCCTGGTGACTGAATATATTCTTAGATCCATTTTTTAGGGTACAGAATACAAAATTTGGTTGAAGTCCAATGGATAGCATGGACGTTACATGCAGTTAAACATTGGATCTAACAGCGCGCGTAAAATCATGTTGGCAACAATGCCATGCATAGAAATAATCTGAAATAATATGATCTATTGTTGTGCCAATTTTCAATGAAATCTATTAGTTAGCGTAGACGTTACATGTATTTAGTTGGACGTCTCAGCAGGCTTAGAATCATGTTGGTAGCACTGACGTATATAAGTTACTCCAAATTAATATAGAATGTCAGGTACTATACGTGTGCATAGTTTAAAACTGTCGGCTTGCATACTTTCTGATATATGGGTATTTGGATTAAAACAAATTGAGAGCATTTATTAACAGTTGGCAGCCCTGGTGGCTCTTAAGAATACGCTCAGTCATATATGTTATGGTACTCATAGCACATACGAAATTTGGTTGAAATCCAATTGATAGTGTAGAGGTTATATGCATTTAAAATGTGGACCTATCAGTAGGCTTATAATCATTTTGGCAACACTGCCATGCATGGCCTCCTGGAAATTAAACTGCAATATTATTATCTATACGTGTGCCAAATTTGAAATAGCTCCGATTCATACCTTCCGAGATATCCAACATGGAGCTCAAATTTCAATTGCGATTTTTCAGCAGTTGGTAGCACTGACATCTTTTTCAAATATGGCCGTGAGATATTCAGGTATAGGTCTTTACTCCTACCAAATTTTGTTTCGATTGCTGCAGCCGTTTAGGTGTTGATAGGGACACACACACACAGCCAGACAGACAGACAGACAGACAGAAGGAGAGACAGACAGACACACATTTTCCCGATCTCATAAGTCTACTTTTCCTCATTTTTGCAAAATGTGAAAAGTAGGCTAAAAATAAAACATAAAATATAAAAGTTAATTAAAAATTAAAAAATTAATAAAAATAAAAAATAAATATACAGGTGTCTTTTTATAAACTTAAGTAATCTGTAGATTTAGACTGAAGAACCTATTCTTATAAAATTTCGAAATCCCAGTATCCCTTGCGCTTCAGGAGCCTTCCATCCACAAGGCCATTATTGTTTTATTATTATTAATATTATTATAATTTTTATTATCATTATTATTATTATTATTATCGGGCCTGTTACTTTTGATTCATTAAAGAGCGTTAGAAAATATTCCTCTTTTATTCCCAATATCTCGCCATCTATTCCCTGAGCTCTCTTTAGCGTTCATCTGTCCATCCTGTATTCTACCATGTAGGTTTCTAGGGAAATTTGTGTCCGTTTATTACGTTTCTAAATATTGTTCTATTGTGAATGATTTCTTCATTAATAGCAATTTCTTGTAGGTCTTGTGTTATTTCTACCAGACAGTTGTTGTAGTTTATCAAAGATTGTGCTAAGTTTGAAATGTTCTTTGTTAACCTATTGTCATCCATTCTGAATATGTGGCCATATAAATGGAATATGGGATGTTTAGCCTACTTTTCCCATTTTGCAAAAATGAGGAAAAAGTAGGCTTATGAGATCGGGCAAATGTCTGTCTGTCCTTCTGTCTGTCTGTCTGTCCTTCTGTCTGTCTGTCCTTCTGTCTGTCTGTCTGTCTGGCTGGCTGTGTGTGTGTCCCCCCCCCCCCTATCAACTCCTAAACCGCTGGAGCAATCGAAACAAAATTTGGTAGGAGTAAATGTCTACACCCGAATATCTCACGGCCATATTTGAAAATGATGTCAGTGCTACCAATTGCTAAAGAATCGCAATTGAAATTTAAGCTACATGTTGGATATCTTGGAAGGTATGAATGGGAGCTATTTCAAAATTGGCACACGTATAGATAATAATATTGCAGTTTAATTTCCAGGAGGCCATACATGGCAGTGTTGCCAAAATGATTATAAGCCTGCTGATTGGTCCAATTTTTTAATGCATATAACTTCTACACTATCAATTGGAATTCAACCAAATTTCGTATGTTGTATGTGTACATAACCAGATACGACTGAGCGTATTCTTGAGACCCGTCAGGGATGCCAACTGTTAATAAATGCTCCTAATTTATTTTATCCAATTACCAATATATCAGAAAGTATGCAAGCCGACAGCTTTAAACTATGCACACGTATAATACCTGACATTCTATATTAATTTGGAGTAACTTATGTACGTCAGTGCTACCAACATGATTCTAAGCCTGCTGACAAGTCCAACTTTAAATACATGTAACTTCCATACTATCATTTGGATTTCAACCAAATTTCGTACGTGTTATGTGTACCATAACAGATATGACTATGCGTATTCATAAGAGCAACCAGGGCTGCCAACTGTTAATATGTGCTGTCCCTATTTTTGTTACCCTAATATCAATATACAGTATCAGAAAGTTTGCAAGCCAATAGCTCTAAACTTTTCACACGTATAGTACCTGGCATTCTAGATGAATTTGGAGTAACTAATATACGTCAGTGCTGCCAACATGATTCTAAGCCTGCTGATAGGTCCAATTTTAAAATGCATGTTACTTCTATACTATCTAATGGATTTCATTCAAAATTGGCACAACAATAGATCATATTATTTCAGATTATTTCTGACCAATACATGCATGACATTGTTGCCAACATGCTTTTACGTGCGCTGTTAGATCCAATGTTTAACTCCATGTAACGTCCATGCTATTCATTGGACCAAATTTTGTATTCTGTACCTTAAGAGATGGAACTAAGAATATATTCAGTCATCAGTTCTGCCAACTGTAGTGCTCTATTAGGCAACATTATGCAAGGTATACAGTATTTCGAACTAATTAGAAATTTTGTTATTAGCAACTTAATTTCGTCATTATTCTAGAAAGGTTCATATACTGTAGAATAATCATTGGCATGAAAAGTAGGCTCTTTAGTTCGTCACGGAACTTCTTGTTTCAATATTTTATTATTTTAACATATGCCCTACTCAGGAGCACGGTTGAACCTGCTTAGCTGACGTGTTGGCCTTCTTTTCCTCCCAAAATCTCTTCATCCTCTCGCTGAGCTTCGTCCTTCGTTCTTCTGTCCAAGTTATAGCGGCTCTGATGTTGGATTTGTCTCCAAATTGGTGATTGTCGATTTTGGTTCTGAAATTACATCAGTCCCGTACAATGTCTTCTGAGATGTTGATTTCCCGGAGATCTGTTTCAATTTCACGAAGCCAGCTGTTCTTGTTTTTTAACGAAAGGGCTAGGTTGAGAATTGTTTTAGTTAGTCCGTATTATTATTATTATTATTATTATTATTATTATTATTATTATTATTATTATTATTATTATAGCTTGCCACTGTGGGTGAGTGGATTGCGTGTCGGTCTACTAACCCCAAGATTGCAGGTTCGCTCCTGGCCGTGGTAGGTGATTTTTGAATGGCAGCAAACATACGACACGCATGTCATACGATGTTGGCATGTCAAATAACCCATTTGAATTCAGTAGGCCGTGTTCATAATGGCAAAATCAATCTCGGGAGTTTCCGCCAAACAAAGTTCCTCATTTCTCTACTAGAAAGCACTATAGTGTTCAAGGAGCTTAGATATCTAACCTCCTTGACTTTCATAGTGATTCAAAGAACAACGAAATTCGACATGCAAGCTACCCTCTGGGTGTCAAATTACAAAGCTTGCACCTGGCAATGAGGCCATACGATATTAATAATAATAATAATAATAATAATAATAATATGATTACATCACATTTACCCTTATAGACAGTGTTTGAACTTAAAAATCTCACGTTGACACAATTTTCACGTCTTTGCTTTCTTACTCTTCTCATCCCTTGACTGTTTTCCTGTTTCCTTTATTCTGTCCACTATGTTCCCGTCTTCTTCTTTTCAGGTACTATGCATTTCGTATTCTTAATTTGGTTTCTGAATTCTCCCCCATCGCCTATAATTTGCCTCGTGATACCTGTCTGCCTGTAGTCTTCATCTTATTGTTATTATTATTATTATTATTATTATTATTATTATTATTATCAGTGTTCATCATAAACGTACTAAAGTTCATAGGCTGAATTATTCATCTACCACTGGTACTTCTGTCCAGAACAATACATAGATTGTAATGGATCTGAACTGGTTCATTTTAGTCAAGTATGTATAATTCTTTAGCTAATCTATGATATGTACAAAGCTAGAGCACTGCTTTTGAAACAATCAATAATCATTTCATCAAAATAACTAGGTTCAACTCTAAATTTATTTTATCACTTGAATCTGTTCGAAAGTCCGGTCTAATTTCGAGCGCCTATGAATCAAGGATACGCTACCCGCACTACACCACAGCTTGAAAAGTTTCAGTATGTCAGGAGTTCCGATTTCTATAACGCCAATAATTCAATTTGGTACCGCGCATTATTTCCATCTTGTTCTCATCGAGTAGGGACTTCAACAAGTTTATCTGCATTAACAATGGAAAAAATGTTCCATCCTAACTCCAGAATTATAAAACAAATCGTCGAGAGCACATACATGTAAGAAAGATTTAACTCAAATTTCCATAAGAGTCTGCATCCTAAAGGAGTTAAAGAACAATAGCTGACGATTGGAACATAGTGTAGGGGTCGCCAATCTTCCTTGAATAAAGCTAAAGTTATTAACGTAATATAAATTATTCTTTTGTAGACTTACATTAGAGAATAATTTTGATAATATTGATTGGAAATATGGGACAAGGGCCAATTAAGGCTGGAAAGGGAAATACTCCCTAGGCCTCGGATACCCTAATAGACTACCGTCAGAGTCGGACAAGAACAGGTGTTGAATCGAACTAGAAAATCTACCTGACTTACTATATATGTCAAAATATTGGCTTTATGTTTCACAAACAAGGTATTGCTATTGATACAATATAACAAAGCGTAAGCCTCCGTGGCCTAGGCGGCAGCACACTGGCCTCTCACCGCTGGGTCCGTGGTTCAAATCCCGGTCACTCTATGTGAGATTTGTGCCGGGCAAAGCGGAGGCAGACAGGTTTTTCTCCGGGTACTCCGGTTTTCCATGTCACAATTTCATTCCAGCAACACTCTCCACTATCATTTCATTTCATGTGTCATTCATTTAATCTTTGCCCCAGGGGAGTGCGACAGGCTTCGCCAGCCGGGACAGTTCATATCTTCGCCGCTAGATGGGTGCTTCATTCATTCCATTCCCTGACGCGGTCGGTCGACTGGAAGCAGGCTGTGGATTATCATACAATATAACAAAGCAAATATTCTCAGCCTCCTTTTTCCGTACATCTTCTGCTTGCCTGAAATAATCACAACAGAAGAAAGGAAAGGAATAACTAAGGCACATTGAGCTTTTGAGTTAGAGAACGTCACAACAGGAGTTGACCAAAGGAGGTCGGAAGGTAGGAAGACAGAGAGGAGCCTAGCACAAGTAAGTGGAAGTATGCCGTGATCGCCACTAGTTGTGAGCTCCTGGGGGAGAAAATTAAAGAGTTGCTATTCTTGTTGTTACTTAATTTGAGGGGCTTGGGTATCATTGTTATTCAGCCCCGTGTACTTGGGTGTGTGTCTAATTAGTGCGTGTGTGTAGGCCTATGTGTTAACTCAGGCGAGGATGGAGATATAGGTAGATAGGCAGTCGTGGCCTCAGTTAGGAACATCCCGGCGTTAGCCTGGAGTAGAGATGGGACACCACAGTAATCCACTTCCAAGATGGCTGAGGTGGGAATAGATAAAGCCATGCGTGGATGCGGATATCTGCGGATAAACCCGCGGATATCCGCAAAATTTTTCGCCACGCGGATATAGTTTACATGGCTGTGCGGATAGGAGATGAGCTGCGGATAATGTTTGGTGTATATTTGCGGATAATTGTTAGAATACAATCCGAACTTGTTGAATATCATTACTAGGACCCGGATGTTTATGACTTATTTTTCCGTTATTTTTTTATGACAAATGTAAGATTATTTACGCTAATCTCATTCAAATTATGTCATTAAACACAACTAACACTCTGAACTGAAAAGGGTTGAAATTCTGGTTGTATAAAATTCATTTTAAACATAGCTTTCTGTGACTTTCTCCGCAAATGTCTCAAGGTGTTGCTTTAATTTCTTCTTTCTTTTCTTAGTCGTTTACCCTCCAGGTTGGTGGAACCCACGGACTCAGCGAGGGAACTCACCACTACCGCCTCTACGGGTAGTGTCCTAGAGCTGGGAACTTCTAATCGGAGTGGATACAACTGGTGAGGTGTGATTGGCACCTCGCCCAGACGGCCTCACCTGCAAAGCGAACAGGGGCGTCATGAGGGAAGGTAATGGATGGTCAGGATGGATAGGCAAGGAAGAGGGAAGGAGGCGGCCGTGGCCTTGAAGAAGGTACCATCCCGGCATTTGCCCGAAGACGAAGTGGGAAACCACGGAAAACCACTTCGAGGATGGCTGAGGTGGGAATCAAACCCCCTCTAATCATTTGGAACACCCGAGGCTGAGTAGACCCCGTTCCAGTCCTCATACCACTTTTCAAATTTCGTGGCAGAGCCGGGAATCGAACCCAGGACATCCGGGGCGGCAGCTAATCATGCTGACCGCTACGCTACGGAGGCGACATTTGCTTTGCTAATTAAAACTATTATTGTAATGCCTTTAGATTCGCATAAATGTGCGGTTACGGATAAGAGCCGTGCGGAAGCAGGGAGGATGCGGATAAGTTTTTTTTTATCCGCGCAGTGCTCTAGGAATACATCGCACCTCATCTTAATTTTGTTTCTTTGACGATCAGACAAAATTGAATTTCTTGACAAAGCTGGGAAATGAACCCGGACCTCCGGAGGTGACAGTCAAGAATGCTAGCTGCTAGATCACAAGTTGATCCAAAGCGAAAGAAACCGTAGACCTCAAATGCCCTAATACAGGGTGATTTTTTTTGCTGGAGTGGGGCCAGCTGCCAGCTACCAGGCGCGCGCACGCCTTCCGCCAGCCAACCCAACTCGGTCCGCAGATTGCGCGGAGGTAGAAACCGTAACAGAGTACATTAATTAAATTAAATTCACTTGCAAATTATGATTAAAGAACTTACCTTTCCACAGAGGATGCTGAAAAAGTTATCCTTCGGCTGACAGACAGGCGTTGTACCGTGGAAATAAATTAGCGTTTACACGTTGTAATTCCCTTCTGTTGTGAGGGATATCTGCTGCCGTATATTGTTCTCCAGCTCCACTAGAGTACGGGTAATTGACCTGTACACTATGTATTTTAAATTACCCCGCAATTAAACATCAAATGGGCTTAGGTCCGTGCTTCGATTAATTACAGTAAACACGCTGAGTACAGGAGTAGCTACATAATATAACGATGTATCTTCCAACGTTACTGTCTATCAGCTAAAGCAGAACATTTTCAGCATCCTCTGAGAAATGGTAAGTTCTCTAATCATGATTTTCTGGTGAATTTACCATTGATTTATGTGCTCTGTTACGGTGTCTACCTCCGCAAAATCTGCGGCCTGAGTTCGGTTGCCTGGTGGGTGGCGTGCGCGTGCCTGGTAGCTGACCGCTGTATTTGCTCCAGCAAAAATATCACGCTGTATCATCAAAGTCAGAAGAGGTCTTGACCAAGGTAAGTTGACAGGAAAGATGCTCAAGTAAGTGAAAACAATGCCAGACTGAGCTTAGTTTCCATGGTGACCAACCCACCAGTTGTGGGCCCCTATGGGGAGAACAGGTTTTATTCCTCTTATTCATCTGACAAAAGATGAGATGAGATGAAGTGTATTAAATTGCCTCCTTGTCACGTGTTCAATGGAGAGACCGCCATGGCGTGCCGGCTCGTATCTTTCGTCTTAATTACCAGCAAATGTATGAATGAATCGTGCGATTTCAAGCGCTTGTTCCGGATGAAGTGAGGGTCCACTAAATAACAGGAGACGTGCGGCATGATTAACGCGATCTGTCTCAGATAAGAGAGAACAACTCGATCCCAATGGTCGCATAATTCTTACAGGCTAATAACTGTGACAAGACCCTTAAACTTAACCACACTATTCTCCAGCTTGACCGCCACGTCCTGGCAGCAAGCAACAGACAGATGGTCTTATGAAAGGACAAAACGCATTGAAGCCATGCTGCAGTATTGCCTTAATAACCGGTGTTTGATTAGAAAAGAATACCCTCTCTTCCTAACGTCAGATAGCCAGAGATTGGGGCGAGATAAATGTGATTATTAGTTACAGTGATTCCCTAATAGTCTAATACAAAAATCTCTCTCAGTAATATTAATGAATCACTACATGAATTTAATCAGAACTCAATATTTTCATTCAATGACCAATTAGGTAAGGATAGCTTCTCACATGCACTCAAAATCCAACATGTCGGACATGAATTTTATGATTTGAAAGTTGACAATGTAGCCTATATTGGATCAACCATTGTAGTTACAATGCATAAACAAACTGGGCGATATTGCAAAAGAAATAGCACTGTACCTTAATATCCGCAACTCCAATTTCTACACATTCGTAAGATTTCGCCAACAATTTTAGTGACTGTTGTTGTTGACATAAACACACTGGAACGTCATGGAGGAAGCAAGCGTATGACATTAGTTCCACGGAAATTATAACCCAGCTCTCTGTTCAGTAACGGGAACTTTTACGCCAAATGTCATAACTGTTCTACTTCGGATTCAGTTGATTTGCCTTTCGTTGATATTCTATACGCATCGAATTTGAAGAATACCTAGTTGATAATACGATACCTTTTAATTAAAAAGCATTTGTAACAGCCTATTTTGTGTTATTTGACCAAAATAACCAAATGATCGCGCTATCTGTTGGTGCTACTTCAGGATAAACAATGTTTCAAAGCATTGGGATTCGTTATTGGGTAGAGATCAAATGCTGACCCCACACATCCGAAGAAGAATAATTCAACTGACTGAATCTAGACAGATTTAATGAATATTTGTGATAGGACATATAATGAAGTTATAATATTAAAATCATTATTGTTTTGGCTCCTTAAGTGGTATGTTCTCCCTCACACAAATATATAAGGTGCGTTCAAAAAGTAACGAGCCGGAGGTTGGAATGAGTAAACCGGTGACGACATCGGCTAATCGTGGCGTGTGTAACGAGGTGTGGTTCCGACCAGAGTGTGGAAGGTCACACTCCGTCGCTAGAGGGCACGCGTACACGTCATGTGACGAAACAAAGCAAGCAGCAGCATGCATCAATCGTCCAACGCTGCCAGTCGCATTGCAAACAGTGACATGGAGGCGTCAATCGAAGAGCAAAGAGGTTTCTGTCAGCGGAAGGAGTAGGGGGAACGGACATTCATCGCCGAATGTCACAAGGGTACGGCGAACACTGCATGTCCCTTGCAAGGGTCAAGGCGTGGCACAAGCGCTTCAGGGAAGGACGGGTGTTGTTAGCCGATGATGCCCGGTCTGGGGCACCCCCCCCCCCCTGCATTACCGATGACAACGTCCAGCTGGTTGATGCACTCATTACCCAAGACCGCCGAGTGTCAGTGAATGGCATATCCACCCTGGTCGCTCCACGACAATGCACGACCTCATACGGCCAACACAGTCACGGCACTCTTGCAGAAATTCACATGCGAAGTTCTCGGCCACCCTCCATACAGTCCAGACCTCTCTCCCTACGATTACGCCATGTTTGGTCCCCTGAAAAGGGCTCTGCGGGGCCAACGATTCACCTTGGACGCCGACGTCCAGCTGTACGTACGGAACTGGTTCACATCGCAGCCCAGGGAATTTTATGAGACAGCCATTCACCACCTCGTGTCACAGTGGGACAAGTGCCTCAACAGCCAGGGCCAATACTTCTAACATACAGGTACTGGTTTCTGTAGGCCTAATTCTGCCTCCGGCTCGTTACTTTTTGAACGCACCTTATATATGAGTCCGTGACCTGAATATTGTACTATGCGCACATCTTGTTTAAATGTGCATCATTCCCTTTCCATTCGTTTTATTTGTTCGTCTTACAAGGAAGGACAGGTTTGTATGTTTGGAAAGGGTACAATACTCCCTTTATTCCCAAATACCACAAGTCTTGTTGGTTTCTTTTAGCATTTGAAATATAGCGCACAGTGATACAGTAACTCGTGAGACAGGGCAGGACAGGGCACTGGGCCTCACACGGTGCCCGCTAAGTTGTGGCATCCACAATACATTCCCCCGGGGATGTGACCGAAGGGGATTCGGGATGCCCAAAATACTGAAAATGTTCAAAATGTTGTTCTTGCGCCAGTCGTCTCTCAAGCCAACAAACGCCATCGTAGGACAATAATTTGCTAAGATATTTCAGTTTTTGTATAGGGCCTCCGTGGCTTAGGCGGCAGCACGCCGACCTCTCACCGCTGGGTCCGTGGTTCAAATCCCAGTCACTCCATGTGAGGTCAGTGCTGCATAAAACGGAGGCAGACAGGTTTTTCTCCGGGTACTCAGGTTTTCCCTGTCAAAATTTAATTCCAGCAACACTCGCCACTATCATTTCATTTGACATTCATTTAATCATTGCCCCAGAGGAGTGCGACAGGCATCGGCAGCCGGCACAGTTCATATCCTCGCCGCTAGATGGGGGCTTCATTCATTCCATTCCTGACCCGGTCGGACACTGTAAGCAGGCTGTGGATTTTTATTTTTATTTCAGTTTTGTAAAAGGTGAAATTTCTTCTAGTTTATTTTAATACCAGCAACCCACCCCGGTATCTTTAATGGTTTACGCAGCCTAGGGTAAACGGCGCACGGACAGCAAGTCCCAGATGCAATTAAGAAAAGCCGAGGTGAGCAGCGAGACTCCAAACACATATACTCTTCTCTGAAGTCTTAATTCGACACTACTCGACCGTTTGATGCTGGCCAAAGCTTTGGTGATAGGCTCGCTCGAAAGCTAGTAATTTCAATTTCCACTGAAGGGAGATTGTTGGGAGAAATGAAAACGTGAAGATACGTATAGAGATGTGCTGTACGGGGCATTTTTGTAGAAATGTTTATCCTCAACACACTCACAGTTTACGGATATTTTTAACCCATCGCAAGCTTAAATGGCGCGCGGACGCCAGGTTTTTATTCGGCTCGATTGACTGAAATCGTCACTGCTCGGCTTCCTTTGGTCATAAATGACTATTTTCTACAGAACCCTGCCTCTAGAAATTCTTTACAGAATGATGAAAACCGCATGAAAATCCAGCCAGTGGTTCTCGAGATAACCCGTTGCATCCAAGAATTGGGGACTTCGTTTTATACTAAGTACAGTAGATATAATAGATAAGAAGAAGAAGAAGAAGAAATCACAACAAAAAGTGCATCTCGCTGGACGCAAAATTACGGCACTAAACAACGGTGATTCTTCCGGAAGCAACTTACGCAGCCGAAACAATGGCGATCGACGGTCATTCCAAAATTAAGGATATAGAAAAACAGGAAAGAAAAATTCTCAGTAAGATTTACGGGGCAGTTAATAATAACGGTATTTGGATGAAGAGACCGCAAAACGAACTCTACCAAAAGATCCACACGATAACGGAAGTAATCAGAAAACGCCGAGTACAATTTTATACACACATTTACAGGATGGAAAATTTCAGAACGTCGAAGAAATTACTCAACGTTATAACACGGAGTAAGTGTGGCACGGAGTGGCTGACAGAGGTTCAGTGGGATCAAAAATAGGTCAACATGAAAAATCTTTAGGACCGCACCGAGTGCAGGAATAAAATCAAAAATGGTAAGTTTGATCAGAGACCGTCACGACAGCCTGGAAGAAAATGGACAGCTGAGCGGAAGAAGGAGCATTCTGAGAGGACGAAGAGATTTGGGGAAGAGAAGCGGGAAAAAGCCAGGAGTTGAAATCATGTATTCAAATTCAATCGCTCTCCTAAAGGAGAACAATAGATTAAATAATAAATAAATAAATAAATAAATAAATAAATAAATAATAAATATCTTTCAATCTATACCGATGTTTGCGATCAGTCTCATTACGCCCCATCCTTCTAAAAGATAGTGCAACACTTAAGGCCAACGATGCGAAGATAGGAAGCCCTGAATTACGTTGCAGAAAGACAGATGACTATCACACCAGCTGCCAATTTTCAAGCTCCATTATTCGTGGCAGTTACAATGTCTGCAAATAGTCGGCAAACATAATGACTATGGAACATTAGTGGTAACAGTGTATAGTCTACAACCCCCATTCTACATAAAAACAAGTGACTATTACCTATAAACCGCTGTTTGTAGTTATTATTAATTAAGCTTATGGCAAAGTATACAGAATATAATCTTGTATCTTCTATTATATAAAAGAAAGTGTCCTGACTGACTAACAGACTGACTCATCATCGCCCAGCCAAAACTATTGAAGTCAGAAATATGAAATTTTGGAGATATGTTCGTGGTATGTCAAAATCGTCCACTAAGAAAGGATTTTTGGATATTCAGGTTCTAAAGGGGTGTTAACGGGGTTAAACCTGCATTTCATTGAATACCAATATATCACGATTGGTTTCATTGTGGGATGTGATACTCGGCATACAAACTAATCATTAAAAATAAGCAGACACGTGTCTAAGGGTTTTTCGATGTGGTGTATATTATGAGGTAAAAGGAGTGAAAAGTGGGGGTTGAAGGATTCCTAACGGAGCGTGTATATCTTAAACGTCGTAGGTGAAAAGTATGAAACTCAGGGGGGAAAATCAGCTTATAAAATAAGTAAATAGGTGTTCGATCTTTTTTTCATAAATTCAATTTACTGGACCCATGGGGAGGGGTGAAATTCTGGATAAAAATACGTCCACTAAATAAGGATCATCACCGCAGCGCTAGGGAAAATCTCTGAATATTCATTTGGACTTACGATTACATCTAGCCTATCAATTTCTTTTATATCCGGTGAGAAATTCTATGAACAAAACATACGGTATTCTACATGTTCGATGGTTGGAGGTGGAGGTCTTATATTACGCGCCAAATCCATCTGACACCAGTCTAATTACTGCCAAGTTTCAGGAATGATAATATTTGACGACAAATTATACAAAACAGGTCAATCAAAATTGTCTTTGATATATTTGAAAACCATATTATTATTTCTAATTCAAAATTAAATTATAAATAAGTCATAACATTCATAATAAAGACGTCGCTAAATGTACTTTTTACAACTACAATATTCGCGGGCGACGGGTAATGCTAGTATAACATAATTACAAACAACGCACGTCTATAAAACAATCAACTTGGCACCTGATAAATTTAGAGCTTTAAATCCAAATTGTCCAGCCACTCTATAGCCTTTATAGAGGCTTGTGCAAAGTCTTCGAGCGATCCTAATAATTATCCCCTGTTACAACACTCTGTAACAATGTGACAGATGGTTTGTCTTGACGCACCACAGTCACTGTCGGGTGACGTTCTTATGCCCCACTTATACAGCAACGAGCCACACCGTCCATGGTTGGTTCGTACCCTGTTAAGGGCAACCCACGGTTTACGTGGCAGATGGAAACCTGCAGGTGGGTGTTGGGCACAAAGTAATGCCTTCCATTTCTTCCGAGCTGCGTTGGTCTACTCCTGTTGCCATTCTAATGAAATGTTAAACCCTCTCCTAACCAACTCTTGGGCTTTTAATACAGATGGAGAACGTGATTTCAACCAAATTTCGTATGTGCTATGTGTACCATAATATATATGACTATGCTTATTCTTAAGAGCAACCAGGGCTGCCAACTGTTAATTAAAGCTGTCTCTATTTTCTACCCTAATATTAATATATCAGAAAGTATGTAAGCTTTAAAATTTGCACACGTATAGCACCTGACATTCTAGATTAATTTGGAGAAACTAATATACGTCAGTGCTGCCTGTTGATAGGTCCAATATTAAAATGCATGTAACTTCTATACTAACAAATGGATTTCATCCAAAATTGGCACAACAAGAGATCATAATATTTCAGATTATTTCTGACCAACACATGCATGACATTGTTGCCAACATAATTTTACGCGCGCTGATAAATCCAATGTCTAACTGCTTATACGTCCATGCTATCCATTAGTCTTCAACCAAATTTTGTGTTCTGTACCTTAAGAGATGGAACTAACAATATATTCAGTCACCAGGGCTGCCAACTGTAGTGCTCTATTATGCTACATTATACGAGGTATATTTCGAACTAATTAGAAATGTCTATATTACCAACTTAATTTCGTCATTATTCTAGATAGGTCTATATAGATTGGCAGGAATCTTAAATTTTAAGAAAAGTAGGCTCTTTAATTCGTCACGGAACTTCTTGTTTTTGTAGTGATGAGGGACAAATGGTAAAGTTACATTGTTAGTTACTGATTTAAGGTGACGTGGAGTATGCATGTATGTGTTATTTGAGGCCTGTATAATGTCCTCCATCTTGAGCTCCTTCTGATGGACTAGCAACAGTGGAGAAGGATTTTGCGGTGTAGACAGGCTGTGCCCCCCCGGTGAGCGAGATGGAACAGATATGGGTCTGTGAGCTGGGACGGAGTACAGAGCGACCACAAACTTATGAGACACATCGCGTATAATGTCCCCCACTTGGACCAGTCCATCATACTCCTAAAACTGTCTCACTGGCACGACCTTTCTTGAGCCTAACCACCACAATGTGATTAAGAATAAATAATATTCTTTGCCAAATAAAATACAAGCTCCGTCAATATCTTGGTTATCATTTGAAATACCAAGGAGCTCTTGCAGAAAAATTTTATTTTACACTTATAGGAAGATTTAAGGATTTACTTGTAAAGCAGACGTGGAAGTTTTCTCACCAGAAAAAGCAGATATATAAAAATTAAGCATTTTATACAAGTTATACGATATAAAGATTGTTCATCTAGTTGATTATCATGGAGAATTACTTCTAGCTTAGACAGAATGCAAGCGGGATGGTAGATATCAACATGAATTATGTTCTAAGTGAAATATAAAATAATATAATTAATCATAATAAGCGAAAATATTTGCCATAATAGCAAATTGCGTAAATCCGTATTGATATAATATTTAAAAACTCTTATGTTATAATATTCGCCAAATCAATACTTAAGAAACACTTAATTGTATATATTTTACCGACTATGTGTATATGTTTCAAAACTCATTGGTTTCTTCTTCAGCACAACTTATCCTTAGTAGACTTAACTAAGAAATGGATATCCTTACAATAAGAATTAATAATTAATTAAGAAAAAACATTAAACATAATCCTTTTAAAATATCTTTGAAATATCGTATTATAATCTTTTGAAAATATCTATGAAAATTTTAATATAGGTAATTCCAGGTGTCACTGAATAGTATTAATATTCTTCATTTGGTAAACCCCTTTAAATATAATTAATCTGGATTCAAACTACAAAGAGAAATAAAGAATAGGGTTATAAACTCCAAAAACCCAGTTCTACTGTGTACTACACTGGCTCGAGCACTGACCATATTGCCAGATTATTAGCACCTAGGTGGTGTGTAGCTAACTCCCAGCAACCGACAGCATTCACTGTCGCTGCCCCGGTTAGAAGTTCACGTCGTGGTGTAGTGACTAGCAATCGTGGCTGTCAACATGAAGATCAATGATCGATTACCAGCTCTGCTAAGAAATTTAATTTTGTCTAAGGGCTGGAACGAGGTAGCCGCATCCCTCGTGAGGCAGAACTGAGAATAGGTGGGTTCCATTTCCACCTCAGTCATGCAAGGAGTGGATTTCCGTGGTTTCCTCATTTCTACTGTACTGGAAAACTCTCGGATGATACTTACATTAAGACCATGGTCTTCTCCTTCCCGATTCTATTCTTTTTACAAACATTAGGCTAACCAGTAATATAGCCATCAAAATAACACAGGCTATAAGACACTTTCTTTCTTTCTTTCTTTCTTTCTTTCTTTCTTCCTTCCCTTCCCCCCCTCTCTCTCTCTTTCTTTCCTTCTCTCTTTCCCTCTATCTTTCTTTCTTTCTCTCGGTCACTCTCTCTATCTTTCTTTCTTTCTCTCTTTCCCTCTCTCTCTTTCTATCTTTCTTTCTTCCTTTCTTTCCCTCTCACTTCCTTTCTTTCTCTCTCTCTCTCTCTTTCTTTCTATCTAACTTCATACCAATGTATCTATCTATACACACACCTATGTGCACCTGGCCACATACCACGTTGTCGGAAATCACCACACTTATTCTTATTGCTATTCCTAATAGTTGTTCTCAATCTTATTCCTAAAATTTCTATTCCTGATTGTTATTCTTAACTGTTAGTTTTAATTGTTATTCTTAATTGCTATTCCTAATTGTTATTCATAATTCTTATTCCTAACAGCTACGGTATTCCTAATTGTTTTTCTTAATTCCTATTCTTAATTGCTATTCCTAATTGTTATTCATAATTATTATTCTTAATTGCTATTCTTAATTCTTACTCTTAATTCTTAGCTTGATGCGTGGCTCAGCGGTAGCGTTTTCGCCTGGTGTTCCTAAGGTTGCAAGGACGCACTAGCTTGTGGCTCGCTGGCTTCAGGAGAGCGTGGGGTTCCAATCCCACCTAAGCCGATCTAAAAATGGTTTACTTGGTTACCCACTTTCACGACTTGGGCAAATGCCGGGACGATTCCTTTCAACGGATCTACGGCAGACTTCCTTCCAAAATCCCTTCCCTGTCCCCAAGTTGTCGGTCACCTGGGCGATCGGCGTGTCTTCATCCCCAGCTGTATCTGCTGACAAAGTGTGTTCAGACACCATCCTTGCTATGGTAGAGGAATGATCCCTCGCAGAGTCCTGACGGTGAATCCAAGCCGAGAGGATAAGTAATAAACAAGTTGTTCCGTGAAGAACTATACAGCCTATTTTCATACACACATCAAAAAAAGTTTTGCATCACCTCGGTTCCCAGATCTCCGGCATATAGACGTTGACTGTGTATATTGTATCCAAGATACAGTCCCTTTGACTGTTCATAGATGTCACTAAAACTGCTCAAAGATGTAAACAACCATGCATGAGCAGGGCCTATTAGACGGAGGGGGTACGACAGCCGATCAGTTCCAGTCATTCCACCAGGACGAAGGTACGCTGCTCATGTTGTCTGTAGTTCTACCATGCCTAGAAGGTCAATACCGCAGTTCGATCGCGTCCGCATTGTTACTTTGTGTCAAGAAGGGCTCTCAACAAGGGAAGTTTCCAGGCGTCTCAGAGTGAACCAAAGCGATGTTGTTCGGACATGGAGGAGGTACAGAGATACAGGAACTGTCGATGACAGGCCTCGCTCAGGCCGCCCAAGGGCTACTACTGTAGTGGATGACCGCTACTTACGGATTGCCGCTCGGAGGAACCCTGACAGCAATGCCACCATGTTGAATAATGCGTTTCGTTCAGCCACAGGACGTCGTGTTTCAACTCAAACTGTGCGCAATAGGCTGCATGATGCGCAACTTCACTCCCGACGTCCATGGCGAGGTCCAGCTTTGCAACCCCGACACCATGCAGCGCGGTACAGATGGGCCCAACAACATGCTGAATGGACCCCACGGAATTGGCATCACGTTCTCTTCACCGATGAGTGTCGCATATGCCTTCAACCAGACAATCGTCGGAGACGTGTTTGGAGGCACCCTGGTCAGGCTGAACGTCTTAGACACACTGTCCAGCGAGTGCAGCAAGGTGGTGGTTCCCTGATGTTTTGGGTGGCATTATGTGGGGCCGACGTACGCCACTGGTGGTCATGGAAGGCTCCGAAACGGCTTTACGATACCTGAATGACATCCTCCGACCCATAGTGCAACCATATCGGCAGAATATTGGAGAGGCATTTGTCTTCATGGACGACAATTCTCGACCTCATCGTGCACATCTTGTGAATGCGTTCCTTCAAGATAACGACATCGCTCGACTACAGTGGCCAGCATGTTCGCCAGACATGAACCCTATCGAGCATGCCTGGGATATGTTGAAAAGGGCTGTTCATGGACGTCTTGACCCACCAACCACTCTGAGAGATTTACGCCGAATTGTCGTTGAGGAGTGGGACAATTTGGACCAACAGTGTCTTGATGAACTTGCGGATAGTATGCCACGGCGAATACAGGCATGCATCAATGCAAGAGGACGTGCTACTGGGTATTAGAGGTAGTGGTGTGTACTGCAATCTGGACCACAAATGCTGAAAGTCTAGCTGTATGATGGTACAACATGCAATGTGTGGGTCTCATGAGCAATAAAACGAGCTGAAATGTTGTTTGTGTTGATCTCTATTCCCTTTGTATTTAACGGTTCCGGAACTCTTGGAACCGAGGTGATGTAAAACTTTTTTTGATGTGTATATATGCTGCTCATGTTAATTGCCTCTATCAACATACAAAATTTCAGTTTAATTGCTGTAACAGATTCTTAGATATTGAGAACCGTCTAAATATTTCAGATGGTCGCCAGGTTGGATTTTAATTTTTGTACTGTTATATTAAGATTATTGTGTACGTGTGGTATTCAAACTTGAATCGCATGATTAGAACACAAGAAGTAAAAACGAGATTTTAAAATTACGCACAGCAGCCATCTTGTGATTATGCAAACAATAGAAATAAATTAGATGCCAGTGGATCAACATTTGTGTAAGCATTTAACGTGCAACGTTTCACGGCATTCGGATAGTTAATTCGCGAGAAACGTCCATTTAAATATTTATACTTCGCGTCGCCGCCATGTTGGATTCGTGCTCACCAGGTTACTGAAAGTCCTATAGGTGAACATATGTTCATAGTCTCTATGAACATAAAAATTTCAGTTTGGTTGCTGTAAAAGATTCATAGATATTGAGAACCGTCTAAATATTTCGGAAGCTCGCCATTTAGGATTGTTATATGTAGCCTATAGGCCATAGAGTTATGACCATTCAAGGACACTTATTGCCTAGGTTCATTATTCAAACTTTCACTTCGATCGCATGATTACGACACAAGAAATAAAAACTTAATTTTAAAATTTCGCACAGCCGCCATCTTGAGGTTATGTAAACAATTGAATTAAACTAGATGGCAGTACATTACAATCTGCAAAATCATTTACTGTACCACATTTCACTGCGCTCAGAGAGTTAACTCACGAGAAAAGTCTATTAAAATATTTCAAATTCGCTTCGTCGCCATGTTCGTTTGGTACTTTACAGGTTTATGAATTATACATAGGTAAACTTGTATTAGTACCCTTTATCACCGTACAAAATTGCAGGGTGATATCTGTAATAGTTTCGGAGATATAGAATGTCAGTGAAATATTTCGCACAATCGCCATTTTGAGGTTATGTAAACAATTGAACTAAATTAGACTCCAGTGCATTGCAATGTGTATAAACATTTGCTGTACCAAGTTTCATTATGTTTGGATAGTTAAATCGCGAGAAAAGTCTATTAAACGTCTCAACAACTTCGCTTGGCCGCCATGTTGGTTTTGTAGTCACCAGGTTTTTGAAAGTCTCATAGGTGAACTTCTAGTAGTGCCCTTTAATACCGTACACAATTTCAGGGCGATATCGGTAATAGTTTCGGAGATATTGAATGCTAGTGAAATATTTCGCACAGCCGCCATGTTGGATTGGTGAGACGTAACAAAATTTGAAGGGCACGGTCGAGGTCGCCGGGAATAGCGCTATGAACTTACCGAGTTTCACTGAAATCGCTCCTGCCGTTTAGATTTTATTAGGGGGGGACACACACACACCTCACACACACACACACACACACGCACACACACACGCACACACACACGGACAAAAGGTGATCTCATAAGCCTATTTTTTTTTTTCAAAATTGAAAATAGGCTAAAAATAAATTATTATTGATTTCAATCACAATATCACAGAAGACCCCAAATAAATCAACAAAAACAAGAGGTTAAAAGTTCACCTCGTGGAGTAGTGATTAGCATTCTTGGCTGTCTGAGGGCTTCAACGAGGTAGCCTCAATCTCTTGAGGAAGTTCTGAGATTAGGTGCGTTTGATACTCAATTCGTCCATCCTAAACGTGGTTTACGGTTGTTTTGCACTTCTGTTCCAGAAAAATGGTGGCGTGTTATCTAAAATTAAGGCCATCTTCTATCCGAATCTTAGTACGAATTATAACAAGAAGTTCCGTGAAGAACTATACAGCCTATTTTCATATAACCTACTTATGTTAATTGCCACTATCAACATACACAATTTCAGTTTGATTGCTGTAATAGATTCGTAGATATTGAGAACCGACTAAATATTTCGGATGGTCGCCATGTTGAATTTTATATATGTAGGTCCTAGAGTTATGTGCTGTTACATGCAGATTATTGTGAACGTGTAGTATTCAAACTTCAATCGCATATTTAGGACACAAGAAGTAACAAGGAGATTTTAAAATATTTCACAGCTGCCATCTTGAGGTTATGGAAACAATTGAAATAAATTAGATGCCAGTGGATTAACATTCGTATAAGGATTTACTGTACCAAGTTTCACTGCACGCGGATGGTTAAATTGCGAGAAACGTCCATGTGAATATTTATAATTCGCGTCGCCGCCATGTTGGATTTGTGATCACCAGGTTATTTAAAGTCCTATAGGTGAACTTAAGTTCATAGCCCCTATGGACATTAAAAATGCAGTTTGATTGCTAAAATAGATTCGTAGATATTCAGTATCGTCTTAATATTTCGGATGGTCGCCATGTTGGATTGTTAAATGTATAGGCCATAGAGTCATGTACCATTAAAGGAAAATTATTGCGTAGGTTCATTATTTAAACTATTACTTCGATCGCATGACTACATCACAAGAAATAAAAACTTAATTTTAAAATTCGCACTGCCGCCATCTTAAGGTTATGTAAACAATTGAACTAAATTAGATACCAGTGGATTACAATGAGTATAAATATTTCCTGTACCAGGTTTCAGTGCGCTTGGAACATTAAATCGCGAGAATGGTCTATTTAAAATTTTCGAATTCGCTTAGCCGCCATCTTCGTTTTGTAGTTAACCGGTTTTTAAAAGTCTAATAGATGGACTTCCAGTAGTGCCTTTTATCTCCGTACAAAATTTTAGGGAGATACCGGTAATAGTTTCAGAGATATAGAATGCCGGTGAAATATTTCGCACATCCGCCATCTTGTGATTATGTAAACAATTGAACTAATTTAGATGTCTGTGCATTAAAATGTATAGAAACATTTACTGTACCAAGTTTCATTGCGTTTGGTTGGCCAAATCGCGAGAAACGTCTATTTAAAAGTCGCAAATTCGCTTGGCTGCCATGTGGGTTTTGTAGTTATCAGGTTTTCAAAGGTCACATAAGTGAACTTATAGTAGTTCCCTCTATCACCATAGAAAATGTCAGGGTAATATCGGTAATAGTTTCGGAGATATTGAATGGTGGTGAAATATTTCGCACAGACACCATTTTGGATTGGTGAGTCGTAACAAAATTTGAAGGGCACGGTCGGGGTCGTCCGGAATAGTGCTATGAACTTTCCGAGTTTCATTGAAATCGCTCCTGTCGTTTAGATTTTATTAGGGGGACACACACACACGAATCACACACACACACACATACACGCACACACACACGGACAAAAGGTGATCTCATAAGCCTATTTTTTCAAAATTGAAAATAGGCTAAAAATACACAAACTAGGGCAGCCATCACAATGATACAGATTACCAGACAAATACCAAACACACCCAAGTACATGGGACTGTATTATCACGATGTCGCAAAGCCCTCAAATGGAACAACTACTACTTCCCAGCTCATAAAATTATTCTCAGTAGTATATTAAGTACGGCTTTGAATCACATTATCACCGAATTATAATTCCTCTAATACAGGGCAGAGGTCAGGTTGCCTACAACATAAGTATTCCCCTTAAGGTGTATAGTAAGTTTATTTCTAGAAATTACTCAACCATTCTCGATTATAAACGCTTCGAATAATTTAATATGTCGTAATTATTATTCTGCTGTGATTTGTTCCTGCATTTCTTCTCCATACCGCGAGGAGTTTCACGCTCTGTGTCTGTCTTGGATTTATTCTCGACCTCCAGCTGGGTCCCCAAATAAATAAAGTAAAGTGCATAAAGAGAAACTGAGAGTAGGATATATAACACATGAACTGGTTTGAATTTCCCACATGGCCATTATCGGAAATAAGAACGGTGGAATTGTGTACACAAGTTATGTGGCGCACAGCGTGGTGCGGGGAGATATATGGGCCCGAGTGTGGGCGAGACGTTAAAAGCCACAATACAGGGGACCGAATCTTGACAAATACCCACTCGGCCAATTAGCAGCCAGGTGAGAAGGGCGGGCTTCTCTGTACTGCACGTGGTTAATGTGTCTATCAAATGAAGACTTTGATACTGGCTAAGTCGCAACTTACTGACATCTTTCGAGGGTGGAGAGAGGGATTGCACCTCAAGAAACATGTAAGTAAACATTTCTCCTTGGATGATGATGGTGATTAT
This sequence comes from Meconema thalassinum, assembly GCA_946902985.2. NCBI lineage: Eukaryota > Metazoa > Arthropoda > Insecta > Orthoptera > Tettigoniidae > Meconema > Meconema thalassinum. Next base: position 68,093,653 of record OX336392.1, on the reverse strand, counting down.
TTTTAGCCGATTTTCATATATGAAACAAGTAGTTCCGTGAAGAACTATATAGCCTATTTTCATATATCCTTCTTATGTCAATTGCCTCTAACAAGTAACAAAATTTCATTTTGATTGCTGTAATAGATTCGTAGATATTGAGAACCGTTTAAATATTTCGGATTTCAATATCTACTCATCTATGACAGCAATCAAACTGTAAAAAAGGAAGGAAGCTTGTAGTTTAACGTGACCGTTAATCTTGAGATCATGAGCCACGGGACCTCCTTTTAACGTGGAATCCGAACCACAGGACATGGCATTTCACTTCGAAAATCTCACATGCATTGACCGGGAATCGAACCCGGACCGCCTTGGTGAGAGGCATACAGCTAGACCGCTGAGCCACCACGCCCCGCAATCATACTGTAATTGTGTATGTTGATAAAAGCTATGAATATAGGTTCACCTATGGGACTTTCAATAAATTAGTGAGCACAAATCCAACATGGCAGTGACGCGAAATTTAAATATTTAAATGGACGTTTCTCGCAATTTAACCATCCGAGTGCAGTAAAACTTGGTACAATAAATGGTTATACAAATTTTAGTCCACTGACATATAATTTATTTGAATTATTTTCATATCCACAAGATGGCGGCCGTGCGAAATTTTAAAATCTTGCTTTTATTTCTTTTGTCCTAATCATGCGATTGAAGTTTGAATAATTCACCTACGCAATACTCTTCATGTAATACAGTAGTACACAACTCTATGGCTAACATATATAAAAATCCAACATGGCGACCATTCGAAAGACGGTTCTCAATATCTACAAATATATTACACCAATCAAACTGAAATTTTGTATGTTGATAGAGGCAATAAGTAGGATATACGAAAATACGCTATATAGTTCTTCACGGAACTACTTGTTAATATTGTAATTTCCATTCTTAATCTTAATTCTTGTTTTTAATTGCTAATCCTAATTATTGTTAGACTATTCCTTCTTATTCTTAGCTAGCAATAGTACCCGGCTTCGCAAGGGGTTTTTATTCATTTGTTTTATGGATGATAATGAATAGTCTACTACTACATGACGGGCACATGATACTTGAACTAACAGAAAAGAAAAGAAACATATTACCGTTTGTGGTGGTGGTGGTGGTGATGATGAAATAGTACAGTACAATGGACGTAACATACAGGTCATTTTCCCCTAATGATAATGATAATAATGAACAGGGAGGTAGCTATTTACGAACTACAGTAGTGACACGTGTAATTAACAAACGAATTGAAAAAAAAAAAGATTAGAAAGAGTAAGTGAAATAAAAGACGCTGCCTAGATCATATATCTCATTGACTGTTAGGAAAGTAGAGATCAAGAGTGTCGTCGTTCGCCGCATAGCGCCACAGGAATATAAACGGAGCACTTCGGAAAACTTCGGGTATTCCGAGCTTCGGAGGGAGCAATGGTGTCATTTATCGCCACATAGCGCTGTAGGATAATCATCAGAGTACATCAAAGAAAATTTGAAAACACCATCACTTATCGCAGCTGATATGCTCAATGTACTGAACCAACACCATCTCATTTATACAGGGGCTAATATTTTCATGACGATAACTGTTTTAAGGGGCCTACGAAATATTTTTGCAATATTTACTCTCCGTGACTGCAATTTGTAAGCAGCGCAAGATGTATCTATTTTCGCAATTCTGCACCAGAACACGGGTAGGAGCGGCGTGATGCAGCCCACATTGTCAGCTAACAATAGACTCATTTAAATATTCTTACAGTTACACCTCAATTCCCAGCATCTGTGGACCCCCACTACAACACCGGAATACTTCCAGCACGGTTGGTTCTATGGTCATAAAACGTGGTTTTCGGGTCCCTTTGTCTGTTTGTTATTTATAAAAATCTACACCGTTTCACCGACAGGACCAAATTTTATGTTCAGAATTTTGTATCTTGCATTGCGAGCCTTTATTATACAAATCTACACCGTTTTACCGAACTGAGCCTAATTTTAAGTCGCGAGCTTTGTTACATGCATTGCGAGGCTTAAAATGAGCCTAGATTGGTCCTTCTACGACAAATTTGATATTTCGTCCAAGTGCCAAATGGCCTAACCGTGGGGAAAAAGAGGGTTGTTTAAATTTCTAGTAGACAGCGTAACGCGCAGTAGGCATATTCCAAAGGGAAAGTACATAAAATTTGGTTCAGATCGGTGAAACGGTGTACATTTATATAAATAACAGAGGCCTAATATTTAGTTTACAGATGTAGCCTACAGTCATGCATGATGATAATGATAATGACACTGTCATTAGGGACTTAATATGTTTTTCACTAATTACTCCCCGTGACTGTAATTTGTATGCAGCGCAAGATATAGTAAGTATTTTCGCATTTTATTTACCACAACACGGGTAGGTGCTGCGTTATGCAACCCAATTATTTAATGGACTTATTTAAATATTCTTACAGTTACACTACTTGAGACATTGTTGGTCCTAGGGCCTTAAATCGTGATTTTCAGGCCCCTTTGTCTGTTATTTAAACTGATCTGCATCATTTAACCAAACTCAACCAATGTTTATGACCCAAGATTTGTTTTTTGCTCTGCGAGGCTTAAAATGAGGCTAGATTGGTCCTTCTACTACAGTACAAATTCAATCTTTTGTTTATGTGCCAAAGGGCCTAAATATTGCGAATGTAGGAGACTTGTGAAATTTCAAATGGGCAGTGGTAGCCATCGGGTTCCGAAGAGTAAGCAGGGCTGCGTCTAATTTGGTTCTGATCAGTGAAACGGCGTAGATTCGTGCCAAAGGGCCGAAATGAAGAGAATGGAGAGGGCTGTCCGAAATTTCAATTAGACAGTGTTACTCGTCGGGTTCCAAAAGGTAAGTAAGTAAAATTTGGTAGAGATCGGTGAAACGGTGTAGATTTGTGCCAAAGGGCCAAAATGAAAGAAATGGATAGGGCTGTCCGAAATTTCAAGTGAACAGTGTTATTCATCGGGTTCCAGAGGTTAAGTACGTAAAATTTGGTTCAGATCGGTGAAACGGCGTAGATTTGCGTCAAAGGGCCGAAGTGAAGGGAATGGAGAAGGCTGTCTGACATTTCAAGTGGACAGTGTTACTCGTCGGGTTTGAAAGGTTAAGTATGTAAAATTTAGATCAGATCGGTGAAACGGTGTAGATTTGTATAAATAACAAACCAACAACCAGATAGACAAACAGACAAACAGACACACAAACCAACATTGAGCTTGAACTCCACCCTTCCTATAGCATTTATTCCTCTTTATTTTAGTGATATTTCCCTGTCAACTAAAGCGTTCATATCTCGTATTGTAAGTAGATAAGTCACCCTTTGGGGCAATTCCGCGCGAGTTTCGCCATGATGCGCGGATTTCCCCTACAACTGTTTTATGACAAGGCTTACATGAAAGTGGCCACAATGGAGATTGAAATAACATGTTTTTGTATTACTGGCATCTGATGACGATGATGATTATTTGGATGATGTAGAAAGCAACCTAGTACAACAAAACTATGAGGTCAGTTTCTATTGCGTTGAATAGGATTTTGGACAAACGCTGATTGCAGTGGTTGGTACAATGCAGAAGACAGCGATTGGAACCGATGTGCAGGAGAGAAAAAAGAGCTGAAGAATATGGAATTTAAGAAAAAGGAAACACTGGGAAAAATAGGAAGTGTCTGTGAATAGGATAATTGATAAGGTAGTCTTTGGCCATAAAATAATATTTAGTTATTTGTTTATGTAGAAAACTTAGCCTACCTATTTATTTCCTGTTACAAATACTTGTACATTTACTTTTATGAGTAACTAGCTGAAGTACCCGTGCTTCGCTACGCGTCATAAATAAATTAAAATGTGAAGGTGACAGTTAAAACAGGGGATAGGCGAGGTGCTGCGCAGAGGGAGATTAAGGATGGAACATTTTGTCCAACTACACCACTCGGCGTTGACCGTGTTTTATAGCACAAATTTAGGTTTAACTCGCTAACCGCTGGAGATAACATTCGGATAGAAAATGTAATTTTAAACCTCGTATATGCCATCAAAAGTTTGCTATTTCTTAGCGTTCTCTTTTAATTTGAAATGGAAATATGAAAGTTTGAAACCAAAGGGTGTAGTGACGTCACTAAAATGGTCGCCATCTTTAAATAGTACAAAGTATTGGACTCTAAAGTAACCTATATGTTAACCAGGTAAATCAGCTACTTCCATGTAAAATTCATGTAAATCGGACCAGTGGTTCTTGCGTGTTTAAGTAACACACAGACACACACCATCTCATTTTTAGCATCGCTTCGCTCGCGTCATAGTCGTGTCATATTGCTATTCAATGAAATGCAGGTTTAACCCCGTTAACACCCATTTAGAACCTGAATATCCAAAAATCCCTCCTTAGTTGACGTTTTCGACACACAACAAACATATCCCCAAAATATCATTCTTGTAACTTTAATAGTTTTGGTTGGTCGATGAGAGTGAACATCCAAAATTCCTTCCTTAGTGGACGTTTCCAATTCCAGAATTTCACCCCTCCCCATAGGCCCCTTAAATTGGATGTATGAAAAAACTGTCGAAAACCAATTTATTTTATTTATTAATTTATTTTTAAGCTGATTGATTTCCTCCGAGTTTCAAACTCCTCGCCTATGTCGTTTAAGAGATACACGCTCCGTTAGGAATCTTTCAACCCCCACTTTTCATCCCTTTCACCTCATAATATACACTACATCGAAAAACCATTAGGCATGTGTCAGCTTATTTTTAATGATTAGTATATATGCCAAGTATCACATCCCGAAATGAAACCACTCGTGAGATATTGTTATTCAATGAAATGCACGTTTACCCCCCTTAACTCCACTTTAGAACCTGAATATCCAAAACTCTTTCCTTAGTGAACGTTTTCGACATACAACGAACATATCCCAAAAATTTCAGGTTTCTAATTTCAATAATTTTGGCTGGACGATGATGAGTGAGTGAGTCAGTCAGGACATTTTCTTTCATTTATTTTTGATAATTTCACCCCTCCCCATGAACCCCTTAAATTGGATTTATGAAACAAACGGTCGAACACCTATTTAATTATTTAAAGCTGTTTTCCCCTTGAGTTTGATGAGTGAGTAAGTGAGTCAATCAGTTAGGACACTTTCATTCCTGTTTATTCCCCCATAATTTCACCCCTCTCCAAGGGCCCCTTAAATTGGATTTATGAAAAAAAACGGTCGAACACCTATTTACTTGTATTTTAAGCTGTTTTTTTTCCGCCGATTTTCAAACTTCTCGCCTATGTCGTTTCAGAAATACACGCTCCGTTAAGAATCCCTCAACCTCCAATTTTCACCCCTTTCACCTCATAATATACACCACATCGATAAACCCTTAGACATATGTCTGATTATTTTTAATGATAAGTTTATATACCGAATATCACATCCCCAAAGAAACAACTCATGAGATATCGTTATTCAATGAAATGCACGTTTACCCCCTTAACACCTCTTTCGAACCTGAATATCCAAAACTCTTTCTTTAGTGGACGTTTTCGACATACAACGAACATATCCCTAAAATTTCATGTTTCTAACTTCAATAATTTTGGCTGGACGATGATGAGTGAGTGAGTCAGTCAGGACATTTTCTTTCATTTATTTTTGATAATTTCACCCCTCCCCATGAACCCCTTAAATTGGATTTATGAAACAAACGGTCGAACACCTATTTAAGTATTTAAAGCTGTTTTCCCGTTGAGTTTGATGAGTGAGTAAGTGAGTCAATCAGTTAGGACACTTTCATTCCTGTTTATTCCCCCATAATTTCACCCCTCTCCAAGGGCCCCTTAAATTGGATTTATGAAAAAAACGGTCGAACACCTATTTACTTGTATTTCAAGCTGTTTTTTTTCCGCCGATTTTCAAACTTCTCGCCTATGTCGTTTCAGAAATACACGCTCCGTTAAGAATCCCTCAACCCCCAATTTTCACCCCTTTCACCTCATAATATACACCACATCGATAAACCCTTAGACATATGTCTGATTATTTTTAATGATAAGTTTACATACCGAATGTCACATCCCCAAAGAAACAACTCATGAGATATCGTTATTCAATGAAATGCACGTTTACCCCCTTAACACTTTAAAACCCGAATAAACAAAAATCTTTCCTCAGTTAAAGTTTTCGACATACAGCGAACATATTCCCAAAATTTCATGTTTCCAACTTTAATAGTTTTCACTGGGCGTGATGAGTGAGTGAGTCAGACAAGACGTTTTCTTTCAATTATTTTTACCAGAATTTCACCCCTCCCCATGGGCCCCTTAAATTGGATTGATGAAAAAACACTTGAACACCTATTACTTCGTAACTTATTTGTTAAGCTGTCTTTTTCCCCTGAGTTTGATGAGTGAGTGAGTTAGTCAGTCAGTTAGGACACTTTCTCTCCTTTTTTCTCCCAGAATTTCACCCCACCCCATTGGCCCCTTAAATTAATTTATGAAAAAACGGTCAAACACCGATTTACTTACTTTTTAATCTGATTTTTTTCGCTGAGTTTCAAATTTCTCGCCTATGTCGTTTAAGAGATAGGCCTACACGCTCCGTTAGGAATCCTTCAACCCCCACTTTTCACCCCTTTCACCTCATAATAATACACCACATCGAAAAACGCTTAGACACATGCCTGCTTATTTTTAATGCCGAGTAACACATCCACAAATGAAACCACTCGAGAGATAGTGCTATTCAATGAAATGCAGGTATAACCCCCTTAAGACCCCTTTAGTACCTGAATATCCAAAAATCCTCCCTTAGTGTACGGTTTTGACATACAACGAACATATCCCCAAAATGCCATGTTTCCAACTTCAATATTTTTGGCTGGGCGATGATGAATGAGTGAATGAGTCAGGACATTTTCTTTAATTTTTTTTTCTTCAGAATTTCACCCCTCCCGATGAACCCCTTCAATTTGATTGATAAAAAAAAACCTGTCAAAAAGCTATTCACTTACTTTAAAGCAGTTTTTTCCCCCTGAGTTTGATGAGTGAGTCAGTCAGTCAGTCAATCAGATAGGACACTTTCTTTCCTGTTTTTCTTTCCCCCAGAATTTCACCCCTCCCCATGGGCCCCTTAAATTGGATTTATGAAAAAACGGTCAAACACATATTTACTTCGTTTTTATGCTGATTTTTTTCGCTGAGTTTCAAACTCCTCGCCTATGTCGCTTAAGAGATACACGCTCCGTTAGGAATCTTTCAATCCCCACTTTTCACCCCTTTCACCTCATAATATACACCACATCGAAAAACCCTCAGACACATGTCCTCTTATTTTTAATGATGAGTTTATATGCCGAGTATCACATCCCCCAATGAAACCAATCGGGAAATATTGCTATTCAATGAAATGCAGGTCTAACCCTCAAGACCCCTTTAGAACCTGAATATCCAAAAATCCTCTCTTAGTGGGCATTTGCGGCCCTTGAGGAAGCTGCATACCAAATTTCATTCCAATCTGTTTGGTGGTTTCTGAGATTTGGTGATGAATGAATGAGTGAGTGAGTGAGTGGTATTTGACAAATATATAGTAGATAGAGTCAAGTCTTTGTTATGCTAAACTCGGTTGACAGTGCTGTGTGAGCATTTGAGTAACTAACGGGATTTGATGTAAATTACCTCATTTTGTATACCGGTAGTGCAGAGCGCAACTGGCATCCATTCGGCCGTGTCTCGACTTGAGCTATGTTGCCATGGAAACGATCTGCCTTGCCATTCCTTCATGAGTATCTATATATTTAAAACAGTAAGGTGATTTTTGTTATCACGAGATTGAGAGAACGACATAACCGATTTATTTCGTAGAGCACTCTAACGAAAGCTCTTGACCTCTAGATTTGCAGAGTGACTCTAAAATAAACAAATATATTACGGTATATTTTTGAATTAATATAGAAAATAGCAGAATTCTTGGCCCTCACGCATGCGCACAATCCGCCTGGGGTCATGACAAAATGGCGGTGAGAAGTCCATTAAAATGTAAGTTATTTAATAAGCTTCCATGTAATTGAAAACATGCATTAACCAAGTTCTGACAATAAAATATAATAACAGTATGAACGTATACGAATGTGCAACATTGATTTATTTGGATAATAAGATGGATTATTTCCTTCAGACAGCGGCTTTTGAAGATGATGAACGGCTGCGTCAGCTGCTGAACAAGAGTGCGCGAGTAGCTATGAGGTTAAGGCGACTGACTGTGGTTCCTATGTTCACCGGTTCGATCCGAGCCCTCGCCGATATTTTTTTTTTTTACCACTGAAATATTGTTTAATCAAGGAGTATTAGTAAGGTTTTATGTCTGTTAAAGATACATATTTCTACATTCCCTCTCAATACGTTTTATTTCCGTTTTACCATTGCATTACAGCATGTCATCAAAAGAGCTAACTGTTGTCCTCAGCACGCCGTTTAAATATCTGCAATCAGTTCCTATAACTGACAACAGATGGCAGTACATCGCCCATATAGTTCCAGTACCTGACAGCAGATGGCAGCACCATTGCATCGATATATTTAAAACCTAAGACATGGCATGTTTTCACGTGATGGAGAATTATAAAGGAGGGGAATATTTAAGAAGGGAAATTTTGAGGAACATTAACCGACAGTTGAATGTGTAGGCTATGTTGTTTATGTACCTTAATATTGCAATTTCTTCCCAATGCTTCGGTGGTCAAGTTATTAGCGTCCTAGACTAAAAGTTATAATTATGCATCGTCGATATACTCTTAAATTATTAAAGAAAAAAGTAGTTTTCCAGGCACTCGCGCGTGTCCACAATTGCTTTCGCCATAAGAGACACTTGGCAAACATAATTCGTTTGAAGGGCTCCGAAATCGTGGTCACTCAGCCCCGTGTACTTGGGTGTGTATGTGTGAAATTTTCTCTCATAACCTGTGTTATTGTGATGGCTGCATTACTGTGTGTGTATTTGTAATTAAGGTGGTAAATGGCAAGGAGACGGCCATTGCCTTAAGTTAGGAACCATCCCGGTATTTGCCTTAAGTGGAAGTGGGAAACCACGGAAAACCACATCCAAGATTGTCGAGGTGGGAATTAAACCTTCCTCTTCTTAGTTATACCTCAAGAGACTGAATGTGCCCCGTTTTTGCCCTCAGACCAGAATTCAATTTCTTGGCAGAGCAGGAAATGTAACCCGGGTCTCCGGGGCGATAGACAAGAATAGGTGGGCCTCCATGTGTTAATACGATTTTTGACATGCACGGGTCATAGAATTCAAAAACTGCCTCCATTAGGGTGACTGCCGAAGTGAGTATTGAGTATAGGCCTATGGTCGTTCCAGTAGTTGGCGAAGTGATTCTATGTTCCCCTGCAAAATGTACTGTCATAACCTATAACAGGTGATGGAAATTGCTTATTTAGAGCAGTTTCGTACTGTTTATAACAAAATGAAGAACGTCATTCTGAGCTGCGTTTTCAAGCTATTGCAAAAAAATTCGCTGGCAGGAACAATTATAAGGAATTTATTTTAAGCGATCAGTCTCATCGCATTCTCCTCACCAACCAACTTGAGTATGAAAGTCTCTGGACGGTCATGTTGAACTTCATTGTATAAGACAATTGTTTAATGATTATTTGTTTAGAGTACTGAGTCTAACTACGCAGTTGATTTCGGCAATGGAAGTATTATTTGCCATTTAATATTTAACGGCTCCGTTATTGCAGGACACTATAGTGTTATCGAATAATACGAAGCCACATTTAAAATCCAATATAAATAGGCCATTTCAGAAACAATTCCAGATATTATGCAGTACAGTGTACTGTAAGGTCTTTGACGATCAAATGTAAACATTGTTCTACATTGTATTTCTCTTGCGTAAAATCTATGCGTGGTTACTTTGGTCTTTACTGTTGTGAGGGTAAAATTGATCTGCTGGAATATAAAATATTTGCCAAGCTGCAACAATGTAATGATATTAATTTAAAAGTCATTGAACTTATATCCAGTAGTTCAAACACATACATCAGCGTTAACAGATTGGATACTGAAGATGAAAGCCAGCTACTTCATTTCCCTATTATTGAATTTTTCAATTCCTTGGAATTAAGTGATTCGCCTCCATATACTCCGAACGTTTGAGCCATAGTTATGCTCCTTAGAAATCTGAACGTTTCCCAAGGACTCATATATGGTAATATATTAATTGTAAGAAATATGTAAGAAATTGCTTGGATTCGGATATAATAGGTGCAGTAATATTAGGCAGAGAGCTCAAATCCTACGACTTGATTTAACACCTTCCGATAAAACACTTGCAGGTACAGTACATTTTCTTTTAATAGGCAACAATGTCCTATTCGTTCGGCCTACTTTATCACAATCAATCAAGCTCAAGGAGAAACTCTTGAACGTATTGGGCTATTTACCTCATCACGTTTTAAGTCATGACCAGCAGGATAGTGAAGGTACAAAAAAGGTCCTGTATGGGATGGTAAAGAATAAGAGGCGGAAGGATCCTACGGATTATGTTAGAATGGTGAACAAAAGGGGACAAGGGATAGAAAATAGGGAAGAACTGAAGAAAATGTGGAAAGAATATTTTGAAGAACTCCTGAACCCAAATGGAAACCACGGCGAGGAAGAAGACATCGGGGAAGAGGTACAGTAGATGAATTGCAAACAGAAAAGGACTTAACATGGAAAGAAGTGGAAGATGCATTGAAGAAGATGTAAGGAGGGAAGGCTCCGGGTGTGGATGAGTTGAGTGTGGAGATGGTGAGAGCAGCAGGAGAGGTGGGGATACAATGGTTGTACCGAGTGATGAAGGCAGCATGGAAGGAAAGGAAGACCCCAGAGGACTGGAAAAAGGGAATAATTGTCCCGATCTTCAAGAAAGGTAGTAGAACAGAATGCAGAAACTATCGGGGAATAACACTGATGAGTCATTGTGCAAAGATGTTTGAGAAAGTTTTGGAAAGGAGAATTAGGACAAGGATAGAAGGAGGGATGAGGGAAGAACAACATGGCTTCAGAGCAGGAAGGTCCACAGTGGATTTGATTTTTGCTGTAAGGCAGTAACAAGAACAGCACTATGAGTATGGAACAGATCTACTGATGGCCTTCCTGGACATTGAGAAAGCATATGACAGTGTATGCAGAAACAAAGTATGGAAGTCCCTGGAGGATAGAGGAGTAGAAAAATGGACTATAAGGAGGATAAAGGAGATGTACAAGGGAAGCGTGAGCTGTGTGAAAGTGGGAGGAGAGAGATCGGACTGGGTGGAACAGAGAAACGGCCTGAAACAAAGAAGTGCACTGTCACCGTTACTTTTCATTGTGGTGATGGATGACATAATGACCCGAGCGGCACAAGTAATTGGGGAAGGAAAGATGAAAGCAATGGTGTTTGCGGATGATTTGATGATTTGTGGAAACAAGGAGGAGGAGGTACAGGAACAGTTGGACGTGTGGGAAGGAATAATACAAGGATATGGGATGAAATTTAGCATAAATAAGAGTGAGATGGTGATCACAACAAGGAAGAAGGAAATGACCACAACGGGAATAACAATAGGTGGGGAACAGCTGAAGAAAGTGGAGAGTTTCAAGTATCTGGGAAGCCTGATACAAGAGAATGGAAGAAACGGTAGAGAAATAAATGAGCGGGGGAGACAGGCAGAAGCAATCCAGAGGAGTGTGAGAAGCATGTTATGGAGCAGGGATATCCCTCAGAACAGCAAGTAGATCATATATCGTACTATGTCCCTATCCTGACGTATGCCTCGGAGACCTGGGTTATGAAAGGAAGGGAGAAGAGCAAAATACAGCCCAGTGAGATGAGGTTCTTGAGAAGCAGTATTGGAGCTACAAAGAGGGACAGAATAAGAAATGAGAGGACCAGAGAATTAATGAAGGAGGAACCATTACAGGATGGTATAGAGAAATCTAGACTTAGATGGTATGGACATGTAAAACGAATGGAGGAGAAGAGGATACCCAGGAGGATACACGAGGCGAAGTGGGAAGGAAAGAGACCAAGAGGGAGACCGAGAGACAGGTGGCTGAAGGGGGTGGAAGAAAGCGTAAAGAAGAGAGGAGAAGACTGGACAAGGGTGGAGGCTTAGAGATGGTGGGAAGACAGAAGACGTTGGAGAGGCTTGTGTTCCAAACAGATCCGGCCAGTGACTGGAAACTGTGCAAGATGATGATGACCTCATCACGTTTTCAGTCATGACCAGCAATATGTTGCAATGCTGAGAGTGCTATCTTTTGACGCCCTTAAAGTTGCAATAGTGCTAAAAAGTAATCGTACAAAGAATGTAACTTATATAAGAAGCTTCTTCAGTAAATTTGTTTTCCATTGTCCGTCATGTTTTGACGGGTTTCATCTAGTCTTTTATGAATTTATTAGCCTTTGCTAGAGTGCAAAAGGGCCGAAATCAGAAGAATGAGAAAGACTATCGAAACTTCATGTAGTCAGCGGTTCCTTCTGGGTCCTAAACTATGTGTATGCAAAATTTGGTTGAGATTGGTGGAACGGTGTATATTTGTATATGGAACAGACCCACATACCCACCCACATACAGACTTTCACTTTTATATATAAGATAGGGGGCGTGGTGGCGCAGCGGTCAAGCTGTATGCCTCTCACCAAGGTGGGCCGGGTTCGATTCCCGATCAATGCATGTGAGATTTTCCATGTGAAATGCCATGTCCTGTGGTTCGGATTCCACATAAAACGGAGGTCCCGTGGCTTATGATCGCGAGATTAACGGTCACGTTTAACTACAAGCTTCCTTTCCTTTATATATAAGATATAAACTATTCAACTGAAATGTCAAATTGCTCTTTGGCTATTCGTTGATCATGTAACACTTGCGCGTAATTTCCCCACTGGATGGGGAATTCCGTGCAAATGTGAAGTTTTGGTCATGATTTCTTTTTTTGATGGTGTGTTTGTGACAGTCTAACTTTAAATATTTGCCCACATATCCCAATAGCAGTGCTGACATTTATTTATGGGTAAATTTACATTATTTTATAATATTAAAAATTAAATACATAGCTTATGTGCGCGAAATTCCTCCTCTTTCCCCTATACGAGTTTTGCCACACGGTATGTCTGAACTTGCACAGTATATCAGCGTGCTCCATTTAAGTTGTACAGTATTTTAAGGTAGAGATCAACTATAGCGTCCAGTAATTTCTGTTTCTTTCCATAACCCTCCAGAAAATAATCATAAATAGAGTTCTATGTTGACGCTGAAAATTGCTTTCTCTCTCACCTGCACTCTTGCGTAGCTATTGTGAACTTTAACACAATAAGCAGTTCGTTCGATGTACTTCAGTTACTGTGACATTGTTATCCCCAGCAGGGAAGATGACGCAAGGGACTGGACTATCAGCAGAACGCATCTCAACTTTATTCGCTAACACCAAGAATATTAAGTCGCTATTGTGACTCAAATAGAGGCTGGCAAATGTTAACCTGAATGGCAGATGTGAAAGACATGTTTTGAGTGTCCCATTCAGCATTGGGGGCTATCGATTATGAATGAGATTACGTGTGGTGAATGGTAAATAATAATCGGTACAACGGACGAACGCGTTTCCTTCCACATCACGTGGTTTTTGAAAGCGGCAATTACATGTTGTAAATCTTTCTGTGATAAGCCAGGAGATAGTGTTATGCGGTCGTTATGAAATGTTAAAGGACGCTGGCCGAGTGTGTTCAAGGCGGGCCACCTCTTCTGCTGACCTGGACTCACCCTAGCTGTCTCGAGTCTCTGGATCGACTTCCGCCTCGAGCAACCTTAACACAGCCTCCGTTACTAGTAGAACAATGGGAAGAGAACGCTCACAGTAATATTTCACGTCATAATTTAGCTGTTTCGACAGGGTAAGCTGCACTGCAGCCTTGCCATGTGTATGTACTGCAAGGAAATATCAACCATAAATCATGTCTTCTTATTAGGGTTCGTGTATTGATGATCTTCGTAGAATGACCTTTAAAACTACGAAATTACGATATTAATGTGACATAGAAACTCTATTATTGGACAAAGTTCTAACATCATACTAACAAAGGTGGACAAATTAATTTGGCTAAGCTGAATGGCCCCATAGTCACTGATGAAGGGGAAAGAAACAGACCCGTGCTCTCCAACCGTGAGCCCTTAGGGGTGTAGCACTACCCAGGGTGCAAAATTAAATGGTACAATGGCTACATACACCCTCCTGTAGAACCTTGTGCAGAAGGCATGAGATAACATAAAATGGAAGGATGATAGGAAATATGAGACAATGGCCAATTAAAAAGAAAGACACCTAGGCCTTGTATATCCAATTATTGTTATTATTATTATTTAGCGCATGGCTTTTAGTACCGGGAGTGTCCAAGGACATGTTCGGCTCGCCAGAGGCTGTAGCTGCTTTAATTCGGACACCCCTGGGGTGTCCCTTCAATTTCAAATACAGTAGTTCCAAGTTTCGCTACCAGATGTCACGGATACCTAGTGGTGAACGTTGGAACATTGATAAAACGTTTGAACGAAATCTAACCTGAAAATTCAGCTTCACACAAGTTTAATTGGTGGAAGGTTCTTTTACTTGCCGTAAATCTAGGACATAGGACCGCCGGCTTTACTTCCTCTCAAAAGAAGGCATACTAAAGGATTTAAACGCTCTTAAAAATCCGACGATTTCAGTCTTGGGCATAGAAGTTCGGCATGTTACCGACAACGCCACCAAAGAAAACACGAGTTGACCAAGGAAGGTCGACAGGAAAGATGACTGAAAACAGTCTGGCACAGATAAGTGGAGGTAATACCAGACTCAGCTCGGGTATCTTGATCGCGAACCCAAGCCCCACTAGTTGAGAGACACTGGAGGACTTTGCCATCGTAGTTGGAGTAGAAGACCTAGAACAGGGGTTGTCAATCGGTGAGTCGTGATCCCATGGGGGATCACAGTAAGTGTCTCGGGGGTTCGTGAGATACGGAGAAAAGTTAAAAAGATGAGTTATTGCTGTAGTTTTTTATTAAGAGAAGAATATACTCAGAGTGTATTAAACATTTACGTTATTTTTATTCTATTGATGACAAACTTGAGATTGTTTAGAATTAACCAGTTTTTGGCTTGTTTACCATCTCTTGATGAATGCAGTACATTTGCATTTGTCTGTTGGCACAGGCTAGAGTAAAATGTGGCTATTCACCGATGCCTCAGTCTCACTCAAGGCTGTGATTATATGGAAGCTACTGAGGTATGGGTGGTGCTGCGTAATAACATTCAGGGCACAGTCAGTGCCTGTGGATGCTGTGAATGGTTCCACTCATAGGGTAGGTACTGCTGTTCTGACTCAGTGAGGAAAGCAATGACAAACTACCTCACTCCTCTTCTTGCCTAGTACGCCTCAGTATAGCGCTGTCTTGGGTATTTGTGGGTATCTACCCACATAACCAAACGACGGTACTTTTTGAAGATCCAACCAGACTTCGGGCTGACTACCTAACAGACAATATTAAATACAAGTGTCTTTTTTTTTTTATTAAAACTTAACAATTATTACAATTTCTTAATTATTTATTTAACGCTAAAAAAAGGGGTCGCAGTGTCCAAAACGTTGAGAACCCCTGAATTAGATGATTCCCTCTTTAACAAGTAGTTCCGTGAAGAACTATACAGCCTATTTTCATATATCCTACTTATGTTAATTGTCTCTATCAACATGCAAAATTTCAGTTTGATTGCTGTAAAAGATTTGTAGATACTGAGAACCGTCTAAATATTTCCGATGGTCGCCTTTTTGGATTGTTATATATATAGGCCATAGAGTTATGTACCATTAAAAGCAAATTATTGCATAGCTTCCTTATGCAAACTTTCACTTCGATCGCATGATTACAACACAAGAAATAAAAAATAATTTTAAAATTTCGCACAGCCGCCGTCTTGAGTTTATGTAAACAATTGAACTAAATCAGATGGCAGTACATTACAATTTGTATAATCATATACTGTACCATATTTCACGGCACTCAGATGGTTAAATCGCGAGAAAAATCTATTAAAACGTTTCAAATTCACTTGGCCGCCATGTTCGTTTTGTACTTTCCAGATTTTTGAAAGTTACTTAGATAAACGTGCAGTAGTGCCCATTATCATCGTGCAAAATTTCACGGTGATATCAGTAATTGTTTCGGAGTTATAGAATGCCAGTGAAATATTTCGCACAGCCACCATCACGAGGTTATGTAAATAATTGAACTAAATTGAAGGCCAGTGCATTACAATGTGTATAAGCATTTGCTGTACAAGTTTCATTGCGTTTGGATGGTTAAATCTCGAGAAAAGTCTATTTAAAAGTATCAACTTCGCTTGGCCGCTATGGTGGTTCAGTAGTTACCAGACTTTTGAATGTTCCATACGTGAACTTCTAGTAGTGCTCTTTATAACCGTAGAAACTTTCAGGGTGACATCGGTAATAGTTGCGGAGATATTGAATGCTGGTTAAATATTTCGCACAGCTGCCATGTTGGATTGGTGAGACGTAGTAAAATTTGAAGGGCACGGTCGGGGTCGGACAAAATGTTGCTATGACCTTACCGAGTTTCATTGAAATCGCTCCAGCCGTTTAGAAGTTATTAGGGGACACACACGCACATCACACAGACACACACACACACACGGACAAAAGGTGATCTCATAAGCCTATTTTTTTTTTTCATAAAATGAAAATTGTCTAAAAATGTATCACCGCCACCTACACTTAGGCGCAGGCAGGATCAAGAACCTCCTTTGGCGCCACGTCCTACAAGACAAGGCGTTACTTTGATGCTGATATAAATAACAGAGTATCAGAACAATTAGTTTACAGTATCATTTACAATAGTCATTCTTTCCACGATTAGACGGGCAATAAATATTCCAGCTGTATCAAATAATAATGATGTGTATAAAGTACACCGCATGTGGGGCGCCGTCTGTGGAAATAGCGAACAATTTCTATAATGAACTTATCCCTCGGAGACAATGGCTGGGCGTGGTGAGGGGATTCCCACGGCTTGGATCGTAATGACGGCGCTATCGCACTCCCTAATTTCACAGGAAACTAAAACCCAAGGAGGTTTATAACGCCCCATCAAAAATATACTCGCAACGATCTCTTGAACTAGATGGACTAGATATATTTCATTTACCATGTTTGCTGCTGTTGATTTATTTAGGGGGCTTTCGAGATGCGGTCATTTTGCCTCGTGTACTTGTATGTGGAAGGAAGAAAGGAAAGAAGGAAGGAAGGAATAAAAGAAGGAAGGAAAGAAGGAAGGAAGGAAGGAAGGAAAGAATGAAAGAAGGAAGGAAAGAATGAAAGAAGGAAGGATGGAAGGAAGGACAGAAGGAAGGAAGGAAGGAAAGAAGGAAGGAATGAAAGAAGGAAGGAAGGAAGGAAAGAAGGAAGGAATGAAAGGAGGAAGGAAGGAAAGAAGGAAGGAAGGAATGAAAGAAGGAAGGAAGGAAAGAAGGAAGGAAGGAATGAAAGAAGGAAGGAAAGAAGGAAGGAAAGAAGGAAGGAAGGAAGGAAGGAATGAAAGAATGAAAGAAAGAAGGAAGGAAAGAAGGAAGGAAGGAATGAAAGAAGGAAGGAAAGAAGGAAGAAAGGAAGGAATGAAAGAAGGAAGGAAGGAAGGAATGAAAGAAGGAAGGAAAGAAGGAAGGAAAGAAGGAAGGAATGAAAGGAGGAAGGAAGGAAGGAAAGAAGGAAGGAAGGAAAGAAAGAAGGAAGGAAGGACAGAAGGAAGGAAGGAAGGAAGGAAGGAAAGAAGGAAGGAAGGAAAGAAGGAAGGAATAAAGGAAGGAAGGAAGGAATGAAAGAAGGAAGGAAAGAAGGAAGGAAGGAAGGAAGGAAGGAAAGAAGGAAGGAAAGAAGGAAGGAAGGAAGGAATGAATGAATGAATGAAAGAAGGAAGGAAGGAATGAAAGAAGGAAGGAAAGAAGGAAGTAAGGAAGGAATGAAAGAAGGAAGGAAAGAAGGAAGGGTGGAAGGAATGAAGGAAGGAAAGAAGGAAAGAAGGAAGGAAAGAAGGAAAGAAGGAAAGAAGGAAGGAAGGAAAGAAGGAAGGATGGAAAGAAGGAAGGAAGGAAGGAAGGAAAGAAGGAAGGAAAGAAGGAAGGAAGGAAGGAAAGAAGGAAAGAAGGAAAGAAGGAAAGAAGTAAGGAAGGAAGGAAGGAAAGAAGGAAGGAAAGAAGGAAAGAAGGAAGGATGGAAGGAAGGACAGAAGGAAGGAAGGAAGGAAAGAAGGAAGGAATAATAATAATATTGTTATTGGTTTCTACGTCCCTTCTAAATAACTTACTGCGGCTTTTACAGATGCCGAAATGCCGGAACTTTTCCTAGAAGGGGATCTTTAACGTTCCAGTAAATCCCCTGACACGGCTCACTTACATTATCGTGTCCTTGAATGCCAACTCACTGCCCCGGGACTCAATCCTGCAACCTTGGGCATAGCAGGTGAGAACGTTAACGCAGCGCTACTCAGTCTGTCAGTCAATGAAGTAAGTTAGTTGACTGGCTGCGTGGTTCAGTAGTAACGTTCACACCTGCTGTACTCAGGGTTGCAAGATCGAATCCTGGCTCAGTCAGCTGGCATTTGAGGGTCCGCAAATGGGAGGGGGCCGTGTTAGTAGATTTACTGGCACGTTAAAGATCCCCTTCGGGGCACAATTTCGGCACTCTGAGGTCTCTAAATCCGCAGAAGGTTAAAGGGACGTTAAACCAATAACATTAATTCGTATGTTTAAGGTTCAAACTTTCAGGGAGTGTTCTGTCCCTGCCTATTGAACCCTTTATCCACATAAGCTAATCAAATGAAGGAAAAGAATGATCACAGAGCTGATACAATTCAGAACAGTGTTAAATGCCTTGTGAATAATCGCGTGTAGTTTAATTTTTCGAGCATCATATTTCAAACTAATACTCCAAGACAAGCTAGCTCAGTGTAGGCAAACATAGTGAACTCGATGATTTACGGGTTATCTCACCGTGAGGAATGAGTGTTAATTGTGTTATGAGAATAACGAATGCAAATCCTCTGAATTGTGGATCACACTGTACAAAGGCCATACATTACGGGATTATGTGTCCCCATAAATATGTCTCATACACAGGCTTCTCTATTGCACCACTCTCTATCTAGATAGAAGCCAGGGCGTACGGAACATCTAAAGTATAAATACAGTCAATTTACTTATCGCCAATCCAGAACTGTTTTCATTCATTCCTTTCAAAGGAATATTGTATTCTATCTTGGCAGACGCAACCGATAAATAACGCCCCTCTTTGACACATCACTACTGAACCAACAAGCTCAAACCAGATCGGTCCGCGATACCAGATTGAAGATTTCGTAACGTGATTAGTTTCCTTATTCAAACACCAAGTGGCAGCACCTTCCAATACCCACTCAGCTAGCCTACAGTATATGAATGAACAGCACGCTACGAGCACCAGCAGCCAGGTTTTACCTGTAGGCAATCTTCTTTCTGCCTGTGGGATTTTCCCTGGCCCTTTGCCTTACCCATTGGTGGGCCCTCCATGTAGGTTGTGAGGATCATCCTACAGTCAGCTCTCAGCAGTAATTATTTAAAAATAGTATATTATGCAACGAGCCTATAATGGCAATAAATAAGACACGAGTATATTAAAAAACGAGCGAAGTGAGTTTTATAATTTCTGTACGAGTGTCTTATTTACCATTATAGGCGAGTAGCATACGATTGTTTATGTTCGACGATAATTATAACTTTATTATATATTTTAACATAAATATGCATACATGTCTGTGGGATTCAGTTATTTCAGTTAGTGAACAGGGCGCGCTGGCTTTGCTGACTGAACAGAGCGCATGCGTGGGTCAAAGGACTTCGAAAGCAGAGACCATTTACTTTGATTGTCAATGCTATTGTTTACAGCCTGCATGATGACTAGTACCGTCCAGCTCTAGCATCCACTAATATTGTCACCGAAGTCGTTTGAAAGCAATGCGCTGTGTAGAAATTGGACTTGGGGATATCAAGGTACAGTGCTATTTCTTGTCTCATATCCGCCAGTTTATTTACGCAAACATATGGACGGTGCACTTTCCATATCGGTAATTTATATAGAAGGATGCCTTGTTGCAAACTTCTGGACGTAGATTCATACGACATTTCTTGCATATGTCATAGTATTTTCTTGTTACCGTAAAGGTTCGTGATGATTTTGTCTTTGTGTTTGGGATTGTAACTACAATGGTTGATCCAATATCCAATTTGAACTTACAAATCATGGAATTCATGTCCGACAAGTTGGATTTTGAGTGCATGCGCGAAGGTATCCTTACCTAATTGGTCAACGAATGAGCTCTGATTGGCTGGAGAAACAGTCCCATAATGTACAAGAAGTTCCGTGATGAACTAAAGAGCCTACTTTTCTTAGAATTTAAGAATCATATCAATGATTAATCTATATGGATCTATCTAGAATAATGACGAAATTAAGTTGGTAATTTCGATATTTCTAATTAGTTCGAAATACTGTATACTTGGCATAATATAGCCTAATAGAGCACTAAAGTTGGCAGCCCTGGTGACAGAATATATTCTTAGTTCCATCTCTTAGGGTACAGAATACAACTTTTGGTTGAAGTCCAATGGATAGCATGGACGTTACATGCAGTTAAACATTGGATCTAACACCGCACGTAAAATCACGTTGGCAACAATGTCATGCATGATTTGGTCAGAAATAATCTGAAATAATTGTTGTGCCAATTTTGAATGAAATCCATTAGTTAGTATAGAAGTGACATGCATTTTAAAATTGGACCTATCAGCAGGCTTAGAATCAATTTGGCAACACTGACGTATATTAGTTACTCCAAATTAATCTAGAATGCCAGGTACTATACGTGTGCAAAGTTTAGAGCTATTGGCTTGCATACTTTCTGATATATTGATAATAGGGTAACAAAAATAGAGACAGTATTTTTTAACAGTTAGCAGCCCTGGTTACTCTTAAGAATCGGCATAGTCATATCTGTTATAGTACAAATATCACACACGAAATTTGGTTGAAATCCAAATGATAGTATAGAAGTTACATGTATTTAAAGTTGGACCTCTCAGCAGGCTTAGAATCATGTTGGTAGCACTGACGTATATAAGTTACTCCAAATTAATATAGAATGTCAGGTACTATACGTGTGCATAGTTTAGAGCTGTAGGCTTGCATACTTTCTGATATATGGGTATTTGGATTTTAAAAAATGAGAGCATTTATTATCAGTTGGCAGCCCTGGTGGCCATTAAGATTACGCTCAGTCGTATCTATTTATGTACACATAGCACATACGAAATTTGGTTGAAATCCAATTGATAGTGTAGAAGTTATATGCATTTAAACTTTGTACCTATCAGCAGGACTTGAATCATTTTGGCAACACAGCCATGTATGGCCTCCCGGAAATTAAACTGCAATATTATTATCTATACGTGTGTCAATTTTGAAATAGCTCCCCGTCATATCTTCCAAGATATCCAACATGGAGCTCAAATTTTAATTGCGATTTTCAGCAGTTGGTAGCACTGACAGCACTTTCAAATATGGCCGTGAGATATTCAGGTATAGATCTTTACTCCTACCAAATTTTGTTTCGATTGCTCCAGCCGTTTAGGAGTTGATAGGGGGGGGGGGTCACACACACAGCCAGAGAGACAGACAGACTGACCGACAGACAGAAGGACAGACGGACAGACAGACAGACACACATTTGCCCGATCGCATAAATCTACCTTTTCCTCATTTTTGCAAAATGTGAAAAGTACGCTAAAAACAGTACGATAATGACCATCATTATGATACAGTTTTCTGACGTATAATATTTACATTTCGGCATCGTCGAACATTAAAAAAATTAATTGATTTTAAAACAGTCGTTGGTGCTACCTTGCGCGTTCTCTCGATAAGCTCTGTCTTACTGTCACTGTCAGTACTTGCAACTACTGTAGTTCTACATTTCACCCCTAGATGGGTGAAGTATGACCTTCACCGCCCGGAGTAGAAAGCTGAGGAAGGAAGCTTTGCATCCTCAAAGCACGTGATTATAGCTCAAGAAAATGTATGAAAGCCCTTGAGGGGGAGGGGCAGGTTTGGTCTGTTTAATGGTCCTCTGAGGACGTCTTCTGAGATCCTCAAGTCTCGCTATTGGTTGAATTTAAACCAACACTACGGGCTTATTGGTTATGATTTCGCGCGGTCAGAATGGATAGTCTGTCTTCGGCGTGTGCACATCATTGGAGTGGTATTCGATTGTATTGTGTTCGTACTGGTGCTGTGCTACTGAATAATTAATATTACACTGAGTCTAATATCTATATTTAGCCCTGCTATAATAATTATCTTAAGTTAATTCTATTACAACCTACACATTGTAAAAATCAGGAGTCTGCACTGGCCTTACCTACAGACCCATTTATGATGTCTGGTAGAGTACATAGTGCTGGGACAGGCAGAAAGGCTCGCACGGTTCATCCGAAACCCCATCTGTTTCTCTTACCACAATACATAGTATTTAACAGCATATCGGAAGTAGCAGTAATAACGAACGGCCACTACGCGGGGTGTGTGGGCACATTACGACCCCCATCAACCCCCCCCCCCCCCAATAAAACAAGCACCAGAAATTGAAAACTTAAGTATCTAGACACTAGATCTCAATAGGCTCGCATTATAGTAGTATTACTACTACTAATAATAAATGGCTTTGCCCAAGATCGTGGGTTGAAACCCGGCCAAAGTCGTCGGATTTTCAGCCTATTTTCATTTATGAAAAACCAATAGGCTTATGAGATCACCTTTTTTGTCCGTGTGTCTATGTGTGCGTGTGTGTGTATGTGTGTGTGTGTCCTTATAAAATCTAAAGGGCTGGAGCGAATTCAATGAAACTCGGTAAGGTCATTGCACTATTTCGGACATCCCCGACCGTGCCCTTCAAATTTTGTCACTTCTCACCAATCCAGCATGGCGGCTGTGCGAAATATTTCACCAGCATTCAATATCTCCTAAACTATTACCGATATCACCCTGGAATTTCGTACGGTGATAAAGGGAACTACTAGAATTTCACCTATGTGACTTTTGAAAATCTGGTAACTACAAAACCAACATGACGGCCAAGTGAAGTTGCAACTTTTAAATAGACGTTTCTCGCGATTTAACCAACCAAACACAATGGAACTTGGTACTGTATATGTTTATACACATTATAATGCACTGGTATCTAATTTAGTACAATTGTTTACATAACCTCAAGATGGCAGTTGTGCGAATTTTAAAATTAAGGTTTTATTTATTGTGTCGTAATGAAGCGATCGAAGTGAAAGTTTGAATAATGAACCTACGCAATAATTTTCCTTTAATGGTACGTGACTCTATGGCCTATACATATAACAATACATCATGGTGATCATCTGAAATATTTAGACTGTTCTCAATATCTACGAATCTATTACAGCAATCAAACTGATTTTTTTTTAAGTTCATAGGGCTATGAACATAAGTTCACCTTTAGGACTTTCAATAACCTGGTGAGCACAAATCCAACATTGCGGCGACGCAAAGTATAAATATTCACATGGACGTTTCTCGCAATTTAACCATCTGAGAGCAGTGAAACTTGGTACAGTAAATTCTTATACAAATGTTAATCCACTGACATCTAATTTATTTCAAATGTTTCCATAACCACAAGATGGCAGCTGTGCAAAATTTCGAAATATCGTTTTTACTTCTTGTGCCCTAATCATGCGTTTGAAATTTGTATACTACACGTACAAAATAATCTTCATGTAACTCAAAGACCTATATATATAAAAATCCAACGTGGCGACCATCCGCAATATTTAGTCGCTTCTCAATATCTAGGAATCTATTACAGCAATCAAACTGAAATTTTGTATGTTGATAGTGGCAATTAAGATAAGTAGTATATATGAAAATAGGCTTTAGTTCTTCACGGAACTACTTGTTAAGTGTGTTAAGATCCTTCTTTCGGAGGGACAGTAAAGCCGGTGGGCCCATGTCATAGTTTTATGGCATGTAAAAGAACCTACCACTAGAATTGGTAGTGTGTAAGTACATTTGTAGGTTATTTTGGTTAGAAACGCTCTATCTAGTTCCAAAGTTCGCCGAGAGGTATCAGTGGCAGTGGCATATCTGGTAGCCAACATTGAATCTACTTGAAATTGAACTTGATGCCTACGGGCATTCAATCAAATTACCCCGCTATGGCCATTGGTTGCAATTCAAATTCAATTTAAATCACAATAATAATAATAACAAGTAGTTCCGTGAAGAACTATACAGCCTACTTTCATATATCCTGCTCTGCTAATTGGAGAAGATGTAGAAGAGCAGCGGACCCGGTACTGGGATAAACGCTAGGAAAGAAGAAGAAGTTAATTCCCTCTATCAACATACAAAAATTTCAGTTTGATTGCTGTGACAGAATCGTTGATATTTAGAACTGTCTAAATATTTCGGATAGTCGCCATGTTGGAAATATTTAGGTCTTAGAGTTATGTACTGTTACATGAAGATTATTGGGTAAGTTTATTATTCAAAATTAAATTGCATGATTAGGACACAAGAATTAAATCGAAATTTTAAAATTTTGCACAGCCGCCATCTTGTGGTGATGATTACAATTGAAATAAATTAGATGCCAGTGCATTACAATGTGTATAGACATTTACTGTACCATATTTCACTGCGCTCGGATGGTTAATCGCGAGAAAGGTCTATTAAAATGTTTCAACTTCGCTTGGCCACCATGTTCATTTTGTACTCTACAGGTTTTTGAAAAAATAAATGGATAGATGAACTAGCAGTAGTGCCTTTTACCACTGTACAAAATGTCAGGGTGATATCGGAAATAGTTTCGAAGATATAGAATGCCGGTGAAATAATTGGCACAGCCGCCATTTTGAGGTTATTAAACAATTGTACCAAATCGAAGGACAGTGCATTGCAATGTGTAAAAACATTTGCTGTACAAATTTTCACAGCGTTTGCATGGTTAAATCGCCAGAAAAGTCTATTCAAATGTTTCAACTTCGCTTGGCCGCCATGTTCGTTTTGTAGTTAACAGGTTTTTGAAGGTCTCACAGTTGAACTTCTTGTTGTACCCTTCATCACCCTACATAATTTCAAGGTGATATCTGTAATGTAATAGTTTTTGAGACATAGAATGACGGTTAAATATTTCGCACAGCCGCCATGTTGGATTGGTGAAACGTAGAAAATTAGAAGGGCACGGTCGAGGTCGGCGAATATGGTGCTATGACCTCAATGAGTTTCATGGAAATTGCTCGAGCCGTTTAGATTTTATTAGGAGGACACCACACGCACATACGCGCGCGCACACACACACACACACACGGACAAAAGGTGGTCTCATATGCCTATATTTTCATGAACGAGAATAGGCTAAAAATGTATTTCGTATGGCAAAATGAGGATACATTGTGGCGAGGAATTAAAAACAAAATAGACAAGAGTTCCTTGAATAATTATACAGCCTATTTTCATATATCCCACTCATGTTAATTGCATCTATCAGCATACACAATTTCAGTTTGAAGGTTGTGATAGATTCGTAGATATTGAAAAACCGTCTAAATATTTCGGATGGTCGCCAGGTTGGATTTTTATTTTTGTACTATTACATTAAGATTATTGTGCTCGTGTGGAATTCAAACTTCAATCGCATGATTAGAACACAAGAAGTAAACACGAGATTTTAAAATTTCGCACAGCTGCTATCTTGTGATTATGCAAACAATTGAAATAAATTAGATGCCAGTGGATTAACATTTGTATAGGCATTTAACGTGCAACGTTTCACGGCACTCGGATAGTTAATTCGCGAGAAACGTCCATTTAAATATTTATACTGTACCCGTTCGTCCTGGGGATGCGATGACCCATCTGCTATAACATCGCATTCCTGGAGTTCCAGGACAGAGCGGAGTTAAATGAACCTCTAGTCAAATAAGGAATGTGTCGGAAATTCAGTTGAGTTATCGAAAAAGCAGTGGGTATCACGAGACAAAGTATCTCTAGGGTCGTTACGGGCTTAAGTTTAATAGAAATAATGCAAATATAAATGGGCGCCATCAACTGAATTCCTAGCAAACCACTTCCTTTCCTGATAAGCCTTACTCAAGACAAGGAAAGAAAAAGGAACATCACACCATCATCAGATCACAACTAAGATAAAAAAAAAATTTTATTTTACTTTGATAGTCAGACAGACATTTTAAATATAACTCCTACCTAAGAGTATGGTCGAATGCCAAAGTTAAATTGTCATTGTCCAAAAATCGAACCATCTCTTTTCTAATCCAAAATTAGTTTTATCCACATAACAAGAAAAATCTCTAAAGTTCTCTTGGGTTCTCAGGATCACTGTAGCACTATGTCTTTCGTCACTGACATTTGTGAAACCTGAGACCTAATTTCTCTTTAATTTAACATCATCAATGTGGATTTGAAAAAGTTATTAATCTGTCTAAACATACACATATTATAATCAAATATATTAAATATCAAGTATTTTATGGTTTGCATGGCATAATTTGGATGTTGAACATGTTAGTCAAATGCTCCTAAACATCGAATAATTAATTTACATTATTTACATTGTCATTCATAATTACTTATCTGTGAATTACAGAAAATTCATGGCTCATTGGTCATCGTTATCGTCATCATCAAAATTAAATATTTCTCACATTAATTCTCACTTCAAAATTCTACATATTCCTGTCAGAATCATTAATTCATTACCATTACATCATTTAAATCTTCAACTCAAGTTGCAATTCCTTCAAATTATATCTTAATTAAATGTATTTAATTCCATGTAAATTCATTAATCATCAGCTTCTTTAATTAATTATCACCTTCTAATTCAGTTATTCATCATCATTACAATCGTCTATTAATTTATTTCAATCAGTTTAATTATTCAATCTTTAATTCATCCATTTATTTAATTCATCGATTTATTCCAAACTTTAATTTATCAATTTATTTAAATTTCAATCTTCTGGTTATTTAGTTTTTCATTATTTCATCTAGTCATTCTGATTTTTATTTCATTAGGTCAGATCATTAATATGCTTAAATCTCAGATTATTATTTCATTAATTATTATTTTCAGAAAATCTTGTATTATCACATTATTTGTTTAATTTCCTAACAAATTGTTTAATGTGGTTTATAGAACGTTGTCTTACAGTTTTACCACTTCCAAGTTATATCTCGTATTTAATTATCATGCCAAAAAATATTATTGCCTCCACGACATCACGTTGGATCAAACTATCCACAACGACATTACACTTCCTCAATACTTCAAATATCACATTTGAATACAATAATTACTCCACAAAACTCCATAAATATTCAGCACATACAGCATGAATCTCAACAAATACGCTAGACTGGGTACGACGACCTCATGTCTGCTTCAAAATACATTAGTAACATTGCTACTATCACTTGGCAACTTCCACAAAATGCCTACCACAAACTTCACTTAACCATGTTGCATGATCTACAAAAAATATATAACTGGCTTCAAATTATCAACGCACACAATCTCCAATAACTGTAATTACTCTGATCACATCTAGACAACTTCTTAAACAATTGGAAAAATATATTACCTCAGTAATTTAAGATCTGCTTTCAAATAGCATAAATTCTCTTACAATTTTCATAACTCACATCGCAGAAAAACACCAATGTGCTATAATTTCTCATATCAAAATCTGCAATACTGATCTGCCTTAAAATAAATCTGACCATTAATGATTCATCTTACAAGATTCAATTACTTTAAATCCTTCTCAAAGGTATCAAACACAATTATAAAACTCATCAAAAGCATCAGCTGCAACAGCTGTTAAACTGACATTACTCTCAAAAGAGTATAGCAACAAAATATTGGATTGGCAAACAAGAATTACTAAATGCAATCCTGTTGACATTTATCGTTACTTTATTTAACAAAATCTCGACTGATATGTGACTAGTAGTTCCTTGTTTGATTCACTTACAATCTCGTGTACACTCGGATGATAAAAATGAGTCCCTCAATGGCGAGTAAGATGTGTAACCACCGTACAGTCGTATAAATACGAAAGACCTCGCCCCGTCGACTTGGATGATAGTGCCCTGAACGATGGGTAAGATGAGTACCACCATACAATCGTATAAATACGAAAGACCCCATCTCGTAGACTATATGAGTGAATGTACCAGATAGGAATCAACAAGTTTCTAGTTGTCATATAAAAGCGATGTTCATTCACTAAAGTGAATAACTTCTTAATATCTCCAAACAATCCAATGGAAAAAATCCCTACTGATGAATAATACACACTCGCTAGTATGCAATGAACTGACGAAGTAATTTTAGATAATCAATTGCAGATCACGAGTTCGAAATACTCGTTACACAAAAAAAAAATATTTATGAAAAATATCCTAGCTGGAAAAATGTCTAAAAGACCAAACATCTGCTTAATAAAGCCAACCAATGGTGAGAATTTCGTATAATGATGCCTGCCATATCATATGGTCACTCCATATTCTAGCAAATTCGAAGTATATAAAGTCAAACCATGTCTATATAATCGTATCACTCCTATTAGAAAAATATACATGTGTGCCCAGTATTCATGAAAATAATCGTATCAGGTAGTTATGACTCTTACAGTACCTTTCATAATCAGCTGTAATTAAATTTCCAAGATCGTCGATTTTCCCTACATAATGAATTTCTCGAAAGATCGGCGTGAATATCATTCCATCCATGAAATGACGATTGCCTTCGAAATCCCAAGTGAATCAGCTGGTGGACTCCTCTCGTCAGGAATCGAATCCATCGCTCTGCGGTGCCATCTTGTCTCTATCTGCGTCTACTCTGACATGTTGAACTTCGGATTACCCATAGCGGATATTGTCCAACTCCTCTCGAAAATGTTCATGGAAACAGCGGACCCCCTATTCCTCTTCTAAGTTACGCCACTGTTCCATTAAATGTTCAGTTTGAGTATTGAAAGACCAATCTCTAATAACTGCTAAGTCTCACTTTCGTAAAATAAAATTTTACATGAGAGTGTTCAAGTTTATTAAACACCCTGTAGTTGTCTGTATTTGGTAATTCATGAAACTGCATAAGAAATAAATCTCATTAATGCACGATCTAATGTTCATCAGTGCCTATGCTCACAACATTCCGTTTGCTTGAATTTGTTAAAGTAACTTTGAATGCGTTATAGAAAAGCATAGTCATAAAGTTATTCATAAAAGCTGTGTTCAAACTGCGTTGAAATGTAGCTTGTAATAAAGTCTCCAACTACTTGCAGTGCTGTTCTAACATATCCCGGCCGTCTGTGATTGCTTCCTCGGCAAGTCCGCCTGGATCAACGACCTGCTTGGCGTTCGCTGCTCGGCGATGCTGAAACTGTCGCCTACACTCTGCCTTGACAGTTTCGGTATGCTACGCGACCTTCACCGTGTGTCTGGCTTGCGCTACAGAGCTCGACCCTACTTGCTCGACTGACAGAGCTCCACTGAATGTGCTGGCACTCTCTTCTCTCTTATCTGCCTGGCGCAGACACGTGGTGTAGTCCCCCACCACTGTGCTCTTGCGTCACGATTATAGTCTCGAACCCACATCATCTCGGCTGTTCCGTTATAAAATAACTTAAGGGTTATCTGACTTCCTTACAATTATTTCCACATATAATGCATGTTATATCTTCTTCTAAGATGTTTAAATACCATATTCCATACATATCTTAATAAAACTTCACATCTCTATCCATAATTCCATTTTCTTACAGATGTCAGTGCCTCCTTGATCCTAGACCTCCTACGTCATCTTGACATTCTTCTTGACTCGATCGGTGCGCTATCTTTTCCTAAGTCTTCCCAAAACCTCAACTACGGCTTAATGTCTGCTGGCGTAGCCGATAGCCTAAACTAGGTATCGGGTACAATACTTCACGTCGCTGCCATGTTGGATTTGTGCTCACCAGGTTACTGAAAGTCCTATAGGTGAACATATGTTCATAGCCTCTATGAACATAAAAAAAGTCCTCTCGGCACGCCGGAAGGCGAAGGTAGATTTCATCGGGCAAACTTGGGGATAGGCGAAAATAGGCAGAATATGCAGGTTTTCGTAGAAGGATCAGACCTCATTTATTGCGAGAAAGTAGTTTATAAATGGAGCTTAATTAACATTGTTTTTCGTCATTTTATGCATATTTTAAACATTTTATTGTCTTATGGGGACGGTAACCTTCTTCGTCATTTGGGGTACTTTTTTATAATTGTTGTCACACTGTCCTTATGCAAGGTTTCGACACTGATGTGTAACTATGTAACGGTCTGTTACTTCTTCACGCAAAATTATATCTCCTGCAGAGATTTCGGTTGGTTCCTCAGTTTAGGGGCTGCGACAACGCGGTCATGTAACCCCGTGTACTTTGGGTGAGTGTAGAATCTGTCTGATAAACGGTGTGAATTGTGATGGCTGTATTAGTCTGTAATTCAGGTAAGGACTGCAGACGGTCAATTTCAAGCAGTAGTTCCTAATGTTGCTACCAGATACTACCGTTAACGACACCTAGCTCTGAACTTGGCTACGAATTGCAACCGCAACAAGCAACTCGCAACGAACGTTGGATCATCCCCTCCAAAGGAAAGCATACTGAGGGATTTTTAGCGCTCTTAGAAAATCTGACGACTTCGGCCGGCTTTGAACCCGCGACCTTGGCTTAGAAGTTCAGCATACTACCAGTTACGTCACCGAGGCCGCTTCTCACTTAGTCAGATGGAAAACTGATTGTGATCTCGTGCAAGTGCGTTGTCATGGCAACGTCTGATGGCTCATCCCTCATCAATTTAGTAGTGTTGCCATGGCAACCACTGATAGCTCTTGGCATTTTCTTATAATTCCGAAATCATTTTTCTCATCCCTTGGCGTAATGGTGCGTCATATCAAAAATTCTTTCAGACAAACCTTTTAGGTAATTATTAGGGGAATATTGTCCATTTTGTACGGTTTTGATATTGTGCCTATTAAGAGAGATATGATTAATGTTTCCCGAAAAACCCACTTTTTCCCACCCCTTTGGTCAATGGTTTGTGCTATCAAAAAACTCTTTAAACATAAATTTTTGGGCCTTATTCGACACATAGTATGAACTTTGAATGGGTTCGATATTTCAAATATTAAGAGAGTTATAGCGATATTTCACTTTTTAGAAAAATGACCCCATTTTCACCCCCGTCGACCGATTGAGCCCATTAACGAACTCGACCGAGATTTTATAGGGATACATATTATGTAAAAAATTCAAATTGATTGGTGCAAAATTGCGGTAGTTATCGTGTCCACAAGTAAGTAATATATATATATATATACAGGGTGTATTTGATATGATGGAAGTCCTTTACACTGGTGATAGAAGATGGTATTCTAAGCAAATATCTTCATGAAATTAAGTCGGATCTTAATTAGTGTAGGTGGAATTAAATCACAAAAATCGTCGGTCAATATCTTGGAAACGGGCTTTCACTTCGTTCCCCTCAGCAGCAGAGCTGACTTCTCCCCGTCTCCCTCCCCTCCTACGCTGAGGAATGTTGACCAGAGTCTGCAGTTGAGTGACCTCCTCGCCTTGTCTGCCAATGACATTGAAATACACAAACCGAGCCTATGAACAGCTGATTCACACCTTCATGGGGAGTGGCTACATGACTAGTGATGGTGGATCTGTCTAGGATTTTTCCAGCTTCATGAACTATGCATAGAAAATAGAAATCCTAAAGATTTAGTAAATTAATTTAAGGAACTGTTGGTCTGTCTTTGTGTGAAGATAGTGCAACAACTGTAATAAACTTATTAATAATACTAATAATAGTAATAGTAGGCTTTTAGACACACTAACTTCTTTTATGTTTCTTTTTGGTATGTCGAGTTGCCAGACTTTAATGTACGTAGGATTTCTTGTATGTGCCATGAAATCCATGGAGATGATCTTATTAGATCCCATTCATTTACTACATGACTGAACGTAGATCGCACCCTCGGGAAGGTTAGCACTCTACCACCAGAACTACACATGCTGACTCTTATTATTATTATTATTAGACTATTATTATTATTATTATTATTATTATTATAACACTGTATTATAACAATGTATTTGTATTTTATTTTCATTTTCGTGTATTTTCATATGTATTTACATTGTTGATGGACCAATAAATCAATCCTTCCCCCCCCCCCCCCCTCTCCAGTTAATGGCCACCCGAGGGCTGGAGATGGGATGGGACAATTCACAATATGAACATGTGGTACCATACTAGTATTAAATCTTGGAAGTAGGTTTCCATGGGTTCCCACTTCTACCCCAGGCAAATGTCGGGATTGTTCCTAACTTAAGGCCACGGCCGCCTTCTTCTCAATAATCATAACCGCTGGCAGTGCAGCCCATGAAGGGCCTAGGCCTACCAAGCGACCGCTGTCCAGCCATTTGGCCTGCAGATATTAGGGTGACGCGTGGTCAGTGCATCGGGTCCCCTCGGCCATTAATCTTGATTTTCCTGACTCGGGCACTGCCTCACTGTTAGACAGCTACTTAATTGCCCTCACGAGGCTTAGTGCACTGCGTTACAGCCCTCACGTCAGTTTCTAATATCCCTGATGGAGCCAGGAATCGAACCCAGGGCCTCCAGGTGAGAGGCAGTTGCACTGCCCCAACACCACAGGGCCGGCGCCTTCTTCCGAATCCTCACCTGAATTACAAATACCCACATTACTACAGAAACCACAAAACACAGGTTATCACACAAATTCTACCCACACCCAGCTACATGGGGCTAAATGACCAAAATCGCCAAGCCTCTCAAACAAAACATCAAGTTTTTTACTTCCGTCCTAAATGCCTAGTTCTGAACAGACTGCGGGATGTCGGAATTTTGTCACACTGCATTTCATTAAGAGAATGTTTTTAGTATTTTCAGAAACTAGTCAACAGAAGGTCCGACACGGACGCCAATGATACATCAGGGCTGAGTATCGAAATTATTTTATACATGAACATCAATCAATGAATTCCACACTTACAAAGTAGGCTACACAATACTACCGGTCCTGACGTCCCAAGCCATTGCGTGCGTTGTCAACAACAACAACAAGAACAACGGCAATGCACATTTTCTTACGAGACCGTAGAGCTCAAACAGCTGATAGCCTACCACCCCTCAAGTCAACCGGTAAGGTCAATGCTCCGATTACGTAACAACTTCCCCTTCGCGCGTCGTCACATCGGGCTCCGCCTCGTTTCCCCAGCCTGCCGCACCACTTTCTGCCTGATTAGTTTCTGAAATAACTAAAAACATTGACTTTTTATTGATTAATTATCAATTTCAAGATAGGTGACAAATTTTTTACCTAGGAAGCTTCCTAGTTAGTTTAGTTTAGTTATTTCAGAAACTAATCAGTAAAAAATTTGTCACCTATCTTGAAATTGATAATTAATCATTAAAAAGTCAATGTTTTTAGTTATTTCAGAAACTAATCAGGCAGAAAGTGGTGCGGCAGGCTGGGGAAACGAGGCGGAGCCCGATGTGACGACGCGCGAAGGGGAAGTTGTTACGTAATCGGAGCATTGACCTTACCGGTTGACTTGAGGGGTGGGAGGCTATCAGCTGTTTGAGCTCTACCGTCTCGTAAGAAAATGTGCATTGCCGTTGTTCTTGTTGTTGTTGTTGACAACGCACGCAATGGCTTGGGACGTCAGGACCGGTAGTATTGTGTAGCCTACTTTGTAAGTGTGGAATTCATTGATTGATGTTCATGTATAAAATAATTTCGATACTCAGCCCTGATGTATCATTGGCGTCCGTGTCGGACCTTCTGTTGACTAGTTTCTGAAAATACTAAAAACATTCTCTTAATGAAATGCAGTGTGACAAAATTTCGACATCCCGCAGTCTGTTCAGAACTAGGCATTTAGGACGGAAGTAAAAAACTTGATGTTTTGTTTGAGAGGCTTGGCGATTTTGGTCATTTAGCCCCATGTAGCTGGGTGTGGGTAGAATTTGTGTGATAACCTGTGTTTTGTGGTTTCTGTAGAAATGTGGGTATTTGTAATTCAGGTGAGGATTCGGAAGAAGGCGCCGGCCCTGTGGTGTTGGGGCAGTGCAACTGCCTCTCACCTGGAGGCCCTGGGTTCGATTCCTGGCTCCATCAGGGATATTAGAAACTGACGTGAGGGCTGTAACGCAGTGCACTAAGCCTCGTGAGGGCAATTAAGTAGCTGTCTAACAGTGAGGCAGTGCCCGAGTCAGGAAAATCAAGATTAATGGCCGAGGGGACCCGATGCACTGACCACGCGTCACCCTAATATCTGCAGGCCAAATGGCTGGACAGCGGTCGCTTGGTAGGCCTAGGCCCTTCATGGGCTGCACTGCCAGCGGTTATGATTATTGAGAAGAAGGCGGCCGTGGCCTTAAGTTAGGAACAATCCCGACATTTGCCTGGGGTAGAAGTGGGAACCCATGGAAACCTACTTCCAAGATTTAATACTAGTATGGTACCACATGTTCATATTGTGAATTGTCCCATCCCATCTCCAGCCCTCGGGTGGCCATTAACTGGAGAGGGGGGGGGGGGGGGAGGATTGATTTATTGGTCCATCAACAATGTAAATACATATGGAAATACACGAAAATGAAAATAAAATACAAATACATTGTTATAATACAGTGTTATAATAATAATAATAATAATAATAATAATAATAATAATAATAATAATAGTCTAATAATAATAATAATAAGAGTCAGCATGTGTAGTTCTGGTGGTAGAGTGCTAACCTTCCCGAGGGAGCGATCTACGTTCAGTCATGTAGTAAATGAATGGGATCTAATAAGATCATCTCCATGGATTTCATGGCACATACAAGAAATCCTACGTACATTAAAGTCTGGCAACTCGACATACCAAAAAGAAACATAAAAGAAGTTAGTGTGTCTAAAAGCCTACTATTACTATTATTAGTATTATTAATAAGTTTATTACAGTTGTTGCACTATCTTCACACAAAGATAGACCAACAGTTCCTTAAATTAATTTACTAAATCTTTAGGATTTCTATTTTCTATGCATAGTTCATGAAGCTGGAAAAATCCTAGACAGATCCACCATCACTAGTCATGTAGCCACTCCCCATGAAGGTGTGAATCAGCTGTTCATAGGCTCGGTTTGTGTATTTCAATGTCATTGGCAGACAAGGCGAGGAGGTCACTCAACTGCAGACTCTGGTCAACATTCCTCAGCGTAGGAGGGGAGGGAGACGGGGAGAAGTCAGCTCTGCTGCTGAGGGGAACGAAGTGAAAGCCCGTTTCCAAGATATTGACCGACGATTTTTGTGATTTAATTCCACCTACACTAATTAAGATCCGATTTAATTTCATGAAGATATTTGCTTAGAATACCATCTTCTATCACCAGTGTAAAGGACTTCCATCATATCAAATACACCCTGTATATATATAAATTATATATAAACTTTTTAACTGACGGTGGTTTAGGGGTCTCGGGGATGTGAAACGTGAAGATATGTAGAAATTTTCCGGAAGGCGAAACATGGTACCCATTGCAATAGTTAGCTTTCTAATGAAATTTACCTAAAATTCAGTTTGATTGCTGTAAAAGATTCATAGATATTGAGAACAGTCTAAATATTTCGGATGCTCGCCATTTTGGATTGTTATATGTATAGGCCATAGAGTTATGTACTATTCAAGGACAATTATTGCGTAGATTCATTATTCAAACATTCACTTCGATCGCATGATTACGACACAAGAAATAAAAACTTAATTTTAACATTTCACACAGCCGCCATCTTGAGGTTCTGTAAACAATTGAACTAAATTAAATGGCAGTGAATTACAATACGTAAAATAATTTTCTGTACCACATTTCACTGCGCTCAGAGAGTTAAATCACGAGAAAAGTCTATTATAATGTTTCAACTTCACTTGGCCGCCATGTTAGTTTTGTACTTTACATGTTTATGAAAGTTATATAGATAAACTTGTATCAATATCTTTATCTCGGTACAAAATTTCAGGCTGATGTCTGTAATAATTTCAGAGATATAGAATGTCAGTGAAATATTTCGCACAATCGCCAATTTGAGGTTATGAAAACAATTGAACTAAATTAGACTCCGGTGCATTAGAATGTGTATAAACATTTTCTGTACCAAGTTTCATTACATTTGGA
This sequence comes from Meconema thalassinum, assembly GCA_946902985.2. Lineage (NCBI taxonomy): Eukaryota > Metazoa > Arthropoda > Insecta > Orthoptera > Tettigoniidae > Meconema > Meconema thalassinum. The sequence goes on along the minus strand of OX336392.1, from coordinate 68,057,167 downwards.
TAGTTAAATCGCGAGAAAAGTGTATTTAAATGTCTCAAATTCGCTTGGCCGCCATGTTGGTTTTGTAGTCACCAGGTTTTTGAAAGTCTCATAGGTGAACTTCTAGTAGTGCCCTTTATCACCGTACACAATTTCAGGGCGATATCGGTAATAGTTTTTGAGATATAGAGTGCCGGTTAAATATTTCGCACAGCCGCCTTGTTGGATTGGTGAAACGTAGAAAATTATAAGGGCACGGTCGAGGTCGGCGAATATGGTGCTATGACCTCACGGATTTTGATGGAAATCGCTCGAGCCGTTTAGATGTTATTAGGGGGACATGCACACATACATACGCACACACACACACATACACACGGACAAAAGGTGGTCTCATAGGCCTGTATTTTCATATACGAAAATAGGCTAAACAAATATTTCGTATGGCAAAATGAGGATGTTATCAGAATGGACGCTGCCAGAATAGTTCGCCAGGTGTATGAGAAGAAGATCGAAGGCTCGAGACCCCCTGGAAGACCTAGGAGTAGATGGCAAGATGAGGTGACCGCTGACTGCAGACAAATGGGTATTACTGTATGGGAGAATACTGCGCTGGATAGGAGGAAATGGAGGCAGATAGTGAGAGCGGCACGGGATCGTCACGTCCCAGAAAAAGCCAACGGAGTGAGTGTGAGAGTGAGTAAAATGAGGATATATTGCGGCGAGGAATTTAAAAAAATAAAAAATATTTTAAAATACATAGGAGCTACAATATTTACAAAGTAGATTATAGACACCGTAACAGTTTAGGCATTTACAGCACAATGTCCAGGGTATTCAGCCAGTTGACAGCGTCATCGGTAGGTCTTGGGTGGTTCCTTCAAATATCTTCCATCTCTTCCAGGATTAAACGTGGGGAAACTATGGAATATTTCTTCCTGGATGGGCGAGGTGGGAATCAAACCCTCACGAGGCTGAGTGTACCCCGTTCATATTAAAAGAACTCCATTTATGACATTTTGAATCAAGTGATACGTTTGAAGTGTTTATTTCAGAAATACTCTTTCGTTTGACGACGAATTATTATTGGGTCTTCTGTATGAGCTGTAAGTTCCCTCATATTGATATGACATACACGTTCCTTGTTATCGTACAGAAGAGCGAACAGTTTAATAACATGCTTGTTTGAAAGCACCTACTTATCTCATCTAGCCTGTAAATACATAATAGGTACACCTCGTAGTAGACATCCCTCATGATCTGTTTGGATAAATGCTGTAGTTGTTGGCTGTCTCATTTCTAAGATTTACCAGGTGTTTCATTCCATACTTGTGAATGAAAACAGTGTTGGTTGTTTGGTTCCTTAGTTTAGGGACCACGACAACGCGGTCATGTTAGCCCGTGTACTTTGGGTGTGTGTAGAATCTGGCTGTGGCGGCTTCGGTGGTGTAGTAGGAAGCATGCCGAGCTTGTATTCCCAAGATCGCGAAATCATCGGATTTTTTAAGAGCGTTAAAATCCCTCAGAATGCCATCCTTCGGCGGTCATAGATTTATGGCATGTTAAAGAACCTACACCTGTGTGAAGCTAAATGGTATAGGTTAAGAATATAAACAACGCTTAGGTTCCTAAGTTCGTTGCCAAGAGCCGACTGCGGTGGTCTGGTAGCTAAGTTCTGAACTAGTAGTCGTTGACGGTGGCGTTTGCGACAAAAGTAGGAACTATTCAAAAAATTCAAAAGTCTGCAGTCCCTACTTGAATTAAAAAACAGATAACACACACTAATACAGTCATCACAATTATTAACACCGTTTATCAGACATATTCTACACTCACCCAAAGTACACGGGGCTACATGACCGCGTTGCCGCAGACCCTAAACTTAAGAGCCAACCGACCAGAATCTGTCTGATACCCGGTGTTTAATTGTGTTGGCTGTATTAGTATGCGTTTTCTGTTTTAATTCAAATAAGGACTGCAGACGGTCAATTGCCAAGTAGTTCCTACTTTTGCTACCAACATCTAACTTGTGGACTTGGATACTAGATGGCATCGCAGTCAGCACCTGGCGGCGAACGTTGGTACTAGTAGAGCGTTATCAATTCCAATCTACAAAGTTTGGCTTCACAGAAGTGTAGTTAGTGCAAGGTTCTTTTTCACGACATAAATCTATGACTGGGACCCCCGGCTTTACTTGCCCTCCGAAGGAAGGCATACTGAGGGATTTGAAACGCTCTTAAATCATCTGATGACTTCGGAAGGGTTTGTCCCCGCGACCTTAGGCATAGAAGCTCAGCATGCTACCAACTACGCCACCGAGATCGCCGGTAAACAAAACGTTATCCTCATCCACCCATTATCCGCACGACATGTATCTGCATCCGAACGTTTGTTATCCGAATCCGCTGACATTACCATAGTATTACCGACAGTAGTGGCTACGCGGGCTAAAGCGCTGCGTTAGGTCAAGGGGCCAAGCTCTCTGCTGACTCGGTAGACGCGTGGGTTCGAGCCCCACCGTCGGCTGTCCTTGAAATGGTTTTCCGTGGTTTCCCCATTTTCAACACCAGGCAAATGCTGGGACAGTACCTTCTGACAGGCCACGGCCGCTTCCTTCCACATCCTTGCCCAGTTTCATTCATCTTCATCCATTCCATCTCTCATCCCAACGCGCAGGTCGCCCACGGGCGTCGACTAGAAAGACCTGCACTCGGCCTCTCAGGAGGCTACACGAAAAAAAAAAACATAGTATTTTTAATTTATTGTCGCCTCTGTAGCGTAGCGGTCAGCATGGTTAGCTGCCGCCCCGGAGGTCCTGGGTTTGATTCCCGGCTCTGCCACGAAATTTGAAAAGTGGTACGAGGACTGGAACGGGGTCTACTCAGCCTCGGGTGGCCCAAATGAGTAGAGGGGGTTCGATTCCCCCTCAGCCATCCTAGAAGTGGTTTTCCGTGGTTTCCCACTTCGTCTTCAGGCAAATGCCGGGATGGTACCTTCTTCAAGGCCACGGCCGTCTCCTTCCCTCTTCCTTGTCTATCCATCCTAACCATCCCTTACCTTCCCTCATGAGGCCTCTGTTCGCTTTGCAGGTGAGGCCGCCTCGGCGAGGTGCCAATCCCACCTCACCAGTTGTATCCCTTCCGATTCGATGTTCCCAGCTCTAGGACACTGGCCGTAGAAGCGGTAGTGGTGAGTTCCCTCGCTGAGTCCGTGGGTTCCACCACCCTGGAGGGTAAACGACTAAAAAAAAAAAGCGTAAAATATTAAAGCAACCCATTTACTCGAAGACACTTCAGGAGATATTCGCTCCCCTGGGCTATGTGTGAATAGCAAGACAATGTTGACTTAGTTTTGTCCCTCTGAGTAACGACAAGTGAAACAGTGGGTGGTTAACTTACTTAGTCGTCGAATACACCCACGTAGGCAAGCGCAGGTATAAAGGACTATTTTTTGGCTAATTCAGCAATAATTGAGGGTATTTCCATGACTGGCTTCTCTCAATTCCCTATTACTCTCATACAATCCAAGCAAAGGAAATAGGGAAATAATAATAATAAACGTGAAACTAAAAACTAAGGTATTCTTTAAGAAAATCAGTTCAACATTGTATTGTAAAAACTATCCGCAAATTTACTCCAAACATAATCCACAGTTTATCCACTATCCACACAGCCATGAATTGCAGGACAATGTTGACTAAGTTTTGTCTCTCTGAGTAACGGCATGTGAAACAGCGGGTGCTTGCCACGGTGCGAGAGTGGTTATCGTGTGGGTCTACCAACCCCAAGCTTGCAGGTTCGCTCCTGGCCATGGTAAGTGATTTTTGAAAGTCGACAAAATCTCGACACGCATGTCCATACGCTGTTGGCATGTTAAATAACCCACTTGAATTCAGTAGGACGTGTTCGCAATGGCAAAATTAATGTCGGGATTTTCCGCCAACACAAAAGTTCCTCTTTTCTCTACTAGAAAGCGCTATAGTGTCAAGGAGTTTAGATACATGGGTTGGTTTTTTAGTTTTGGCACCTTAGTTATAACTGGATTAATAACTCACTTAGATGGTTCCAAGTTTCACAGGCCCGCGATGTAGTCCCCACCGTTCCGTACAACGTGTTCCCAGCGATGCGGAAGTCTTTGGATCCCGTTGGCACTGCCCAAACTATTGATGGTACGAAGAGAGCGCTCGGCAGCCTGCTTAACGTCATTGTCATCTTCATCTTCAGGATGAGATCATAGTCGCAGGGACTGATGTCGGGAGAATATGGGGGGTGATAGAGGACCTCCCAGCCCCAGCGATCCAACAATGCCGACACAACGCCTGCTGTGTGTGCCCTAGCATTGTCATGCAGAACGATGGGCGGTGTAACCATGTGGTGGCGCCGTTTCCTTCTCAGAGATCCTCGGAGATGGTCTTGCAGAAACAATAGTACGCCGCATTAACGGTTTGCACTCGGGGAACAGTATGGCAGCGCTTCCGTACCATTGAAGACGTTAAGCAGGCTGCCGAGCGCTCTCTTCGTACCATCAATATATTGGGCAGTGCCAACGGGATCCAACGACTTCCGCATCGCTGGGAACACGTTGTACGCAACGGTGGGGAATACATCGAGGGCCTGTGAAACTTGGAACCATCTAAGTGAGTTATTAATCTAGTTATAACTAAGGTGCCAAAACTAAAAAAACAACCCATGTATCTAACCTCCTTGACTTTCATAGCTCTCCAAGGAACAACAAAATTTGACATGCAAGCTGCCCTCTGGGTTGCAAATAACAAAGCTTGCACCCGGCACCCGAGGCCAAACGATATAATAATAATAATAATAATTATTATTATTATTATTATTATTAACAGCGGGTGAAAAGATTATAGCACTTAGTCGTCGGATATACATGTATATTCAGTTCAACATTTTATTCTAAAAACCATCCGCAAACTTACTCTACACATAATCCGCAGTTTATTCACTATCCGTACAGCCATGCAAACTATATCCGCATGGCGAAAATAACTGCGTATATCCACGGATATCTGCTACCGCGCAGAGCTTTACCAATTACTGGTATCCGGCTTTTATTGCATAACCATAGTAATTCGTCATAAATGGGTGTAAGGTCTCTTGAAATCTCACTTGAAGGCTGCTTCAGACCATAATACGTCGTGTGAGCCATCATTCTTGAGAGGCTTGTATAATGTATTTACCTTAAGACAGGCAAATTACAGAGTTTGTGTAAGAAATTAGCTATATCGACAGAATTGAGTGTCTCATTTGGGTGTTAAAACTCAGAGGTTGTGAGGGATTTAATGATAGCTTATCTGATAATAACGTGATTGGGTGCAAAATGTGTAATGATCTTATTATACTTTATAATATTTGACTAACGGTCAATAATTGTATTATCATGGCAAATGGCCCTCGTGGAGTGAAGGATGTGTTTAAATATATTTCCCATTGAGCCTCACGGTTGGGTTAATTGCAATGCGCCCAAGGGATCGTGCACAGCACATTAAGCAAAGACTCTTAAAAGATGGTATAAAGATGGTGGTGAAGGTAAGAGTACATTTTCTTTTGCACGCATGCCGCACGCTAAACCTCGATCTATTAGAGTATGAAATGAGATTGTAATGGATAATTATAGCATTTAAACTTGATGGGGCAATGCTTGGCTAGGGTGAAAGAGACCTGAACTTATAAATAATAAAATAAAAAAACAGGACGTTAAAGATTAGGCGGAACTTCCCTGCAAGATAAGTGAAGATTAAAAAAGGAAAGGAATTGAAGGTTTTGTTAACCATCTTTTTTGTTCTGTGCGAGAAATGTTGCTTGCACTTGAGGGTGGATGAATGCATTGTTAAATGTTAAGATACTGTAGAAGAGGTGTAGACCTTGAACGCTTTCTATAGGTTTATTAATACAAAGAGAACAAAATATGGGAGTCACCCAAACTGGTTGAATGAAAGCAGGCAGAGAGTGAGAGAGAGGACTTAAGAATAGACCAGATCACTTTCAGAGTGTTAGTTAAAACTATCATCAGGTTAATTAAGTCGTAAAATTATTTGATTATATCTCAAAGGTGTAATTCCTTATATTATTACATGGTTCATTAAGAGATTAGGTCGCGATCTGAATACGAAACGACCTACGTGAAAGAGAACATAAAATAAGAATTATAAGCCCGACCTAATGGGTTGATAAATTGTGTTGTATATCTGACTAATTAATTTCTTGTTTAGAGCAGCCCTCAACTTATATTATTATAAGATTGATGGAAGTATTTACATTTATGCATATCGTTGAAGTAGAGGATACAGCGATTTTGCACTAAATCTCATGAGTTACTGACCTCAAACTAAGGCAGTAAGGATGTTTTAAAATCAATGCAATTATTCCAAATGTTTTGCCCAAGGATGGGGATTAACGCGTTACCTGTAACGCCTTTAGTCGTCATCGTTATTTTAACGTAACTGTAACGACATGTTATTCAGCATCGAAATAATGAAAATTGCTTTTACTTTTTCAATATGGATGATCAAATTGTGACTGGCGTTCACATTTTAATTTGAAAATTATCCAGGATGCCTGAAATTGACATTGAAATTTATTTATTTTAAGTTAATTATAATTAGGACAAAAAGTCCCTTTAGCTGCAACTAACTACCACTACTATACATGTTTCTTTTATACATAGTCTTAAATTAACCTAATTAAACTAAATACTACGGAAAGAAAGAAATACAATATTTACAAAACTGTTTTAATCTACATAATTAATATGAAGTAATACTATAATGCAAGCCTCCGTGGCTTAGGCGGCAGCACGTCGGCATCTCACCGCTGAGTCCGTGGTTCAAATCCCGGTCACTCCATGTGAGATCTGTGCTGGACAAAACGGAGGCAGACAGGTTTTTCTCCGGGTACTCCGGTTTTCCCTGTCAAAATTTCATTCCAGCAACACTCTCCACCATCATTTCATTTCATTTGTCATTCATTTAATCATTGCCCCAGAGGAGTGCGTCAGGCCTCGGCAGCCGGCACAGTTCATATCCTCGCCGCTTAGATGGGGGCTTCATTCATTCCATTCCTGACCCGGTCGGAGACTGGAAGCAGGCTGTGGATTTTCATTTTCAATACTATAATGCTACAATTTTATCATAAACTTATACCCTATGGTTTACCGGGTGAGTTAGCCGTGGTCGTTACGACAAGACTGTTGGCAGTCGCTCACATCCGGGAGGCGAGGAGGTTCGAATCCCCCCGCCGGCAACCTTGAAGATGGTCTTCTGTGGTTTCCCATCTTCCTTCCAGGCTAATGCCGGGGTTGGTCCCTAACTATAGGCCACAGCCGCTACCTTCCAACTCCTCGATCTTCCATTCCTACTTCCCTTCCCAACGGTACTCGTAGCTCACCCATTGGGTGTCCATCTCGAAGCAGCTACAAAACCTGGCGAGCCGAACATGTCCTCGGACACTCCCGGCACTAAAAGCCATACGCTAAAAAAAAACTATGGTTTAATAATTCACAGATAATATGAGTGTATATGCGATTTCTGAGCCTTGACACTCCTCTGCCGTACTTCGCACAGTCTTAAATTGTTATTCTATATATCTTTGAGCCATTTACCACAAATGATTTATTACCTTTCATTGTACGATGCTGAGGGATCTGCAGATGGAACAAGTTCTTCTTCTACTGAACACATAGTTACTTGATGGAACAGTGGTGAACAGTCATTTAACAAAGCCAGTCAGAGCAATTTAATGGCCTATTTTCACATATGCTATTGGTCTTCTCTATTAAAAATTCTCCCGCCTCTGAAAAGGAATGCCATGTTGGATTGTTCTGCATGTAGGCCATAGAGTTAAGTACCATTAGATGAAGATTATTGCGTAAGTTTAATATTCAGAGTTTCACTTCGACCGTATGAATAAAACACAAGAACTAAAAACTCATTTTTAAATTTCGCACAGCCGCCATCTTAGAGTTATGAAGAAAAAAAAATACATGCCAGTAGATTACATTTTGTATGAACATATACAGTACGAAGTTTCACTGCGGTCTGATGAACAAATCATAAGTAAATTCCATTTAAATGTTTTAAATTTGCATGGCCGCCATGTTCGTATTGTGCTCAACAGGTTATTGAAAGTCCAATAGGTGAACTTATGTTAATAGCCTCTATCAACATACAAAATGTCAGTTTGCTTACTGTAATAGATTCGTAGATATTGAGGACCGTCTAAATATTTCGAAATGTCACCATGTTGGATTGTTATATATGTAGGCCATAGAGTTATGTACCATTAGATAAAGATTATTGCTTAGGTTCATTATTAAAACTTTCACTTCGATCGCATGATTAAGACACAAGAATTAAAAAGATAATTTTAAACGTTTTCACAGCCACCATCATGAGGTTATAAACACAATTGATTTCAATAAGAAGCCAGTGCAGTAATCTCTTATATATAATCCAAAATTGACTCATCATTATAGCGCTCAAACCACTAGACCTAGAAAGCTGAAAGTTTGTATGTTGCTTGATCCTAGGTTGTAGGGGCTCACTAAAAAACGGTTTTTGAAAATTCAATTTGTAAGTGAGTCTTTTCGTCCCTTTAGCACTGAGCATGCACAACAGCTACAATGACCGGATATAGCTCATTTTAAGCCGCCAGATACGAGAAACACTTTTTTCACTTTTTACACAATGAACGGTATCGGAGATATTCCCAAAAAACTGTGTTCCCTCTGAGGAACAATTCAACGTTACTATGACAACCGCTGCAATTTCGCAGAACGGGAATAGTTTTCTGGCAAAAACGCGGGGTTCATGGTTCCCACTTCTGAAACCACAAACATTGCTCCTCGCATTGCTACGCGTAAAACGAGATATGTCCCATCTTTCTACGAGCAAATCGGCTTCGACAAGTCTCATCTCTACATAGTATAAAGCAAAGTCCCCGATTCTTGGATGTTACGGGTAATCTCGAGAACCACTGGATGGATTTTGATGTGGTTTACACCATTCTGTAAAGGATATCTCGAGGAAGGTTTCTGTAGCAAATAATTTATTTATGATCAAAGGAAGCCGAGCAGTAACGATTTCAATGAAAGGTCGAAAAGAAACTTGGCGTCCGTGAGCTTTTTAAGCTTACGCTGGTTAAACCGTAAAAAATATTCAGTATATTTTGAGTGTAAGAATTGTTCAGCATGAAAAGCTCTACAAAAAATAGTCCGGGAGAGCATATCTCTATCTTCAGTACATCGCCCACTATAAGTGATTTTACGTGTTCATTTCCTCCAACAATTTCCATTCAATTACTGAGGTGACAGTTTACGAGCTAGCACGTAATGCATTCTTAACTATTCCCGGGCGAAGCCGGGGTGGTTGCTAGTATGTGTATATAAATTAACAAGTTTCACTGCGCTCGGATAGTTAACGCACGTAATAAATTTTCATAAAATTCAATATTCAACTACCCTACTTCAATTTCTTGTTGTTGTTTCTTTTGAGGAGCTTCGTTATGTGGTGCTCTAGCCCTGTGTACTTGGGTGTGTGGGGAATGTATTTTCAGAGTGGCGCAGTGACGAGCATTCTTGGCTGTCAGCATGGAGGTTCGGAGTTGATTCACGGCTCTGTCAACAAATTTATTTCTGGTCTGAGAGCTGGAGCGATATTCAATCACCCACGCGAGGCAAAGCTGGGTCAATTCGCACCCCAGCCATCCTAGAAGTGATTTTCCATGGTTTCTCACTTCTACACCAGAATGTTACCCACATTAAGGCCACGATTATCTTCTACCTAGATCCTATCCCCAATTAAAAACATACGTAATAGAGCAGTTTTAGGTACTTTTTATTATTTTTAGACTTAGGTATTGGGAAGTTATTTTTGAAAGCCTTTGTCTGGAGCGTGGCGCTCTATGGAAGTGAAACTTGGACTGTTGGAGCAGTAGGAAAGAGGAGAATTAAAGCGTGTGAAATGTGGTGATACAGGAGAATGATGATCAGATGGGTAGGTAGGATAACAAATGAAGAGGTATTAAGACGAATGGGTCAATTCGCACCCCAGCCATCCTAGAAGTGATTTTCCATGGTTTCTCACTTCTACACCAGAATGTTACCCACAAAGATTGCTTTGGATGTAGGTTGTGCTAGCTCAGGACAGGGAGGCATGGAGGGCTGCATCAATCCAGTCAAAAGACTGAAGACTCAAACACACACCTATTGCAATGTGTACCAAGTTACGACTTCCCGAAATGTTAGACATGTTATACCTGCGCTTCACATCCCCCAGACCCCAAAACCAACGTCAGTTCAAACGTTTATGTATAATTTATACTAACAGAAATACAAACGCGTATTTAATCATTCAAATACACCCTATGTCAATAAAATTGAATTAATAACTTTAATTAATTATACTAGTTTCGGCCACGTTAAGGCCATCCTCAGTAATTTCTATAAAGAAATTATTATAATTGCGAGCAAAGTTGATTATTATACTTGGATTATTGATGTGTAACATCTTCCCACTCGGTATCTGTATATTTTTTGTGGGGGTGATTTTGAAAAATGAAACGGAAATGGATGGGACGGAAACAATGAAACGGAAATGGATGGGACGGAAACAATGAAACGGAAATGGAAGGGACGGAAACAATGAGCGCGCTCGTTGGCGGAGATTGATAACTCGACGTACTGACGGCCATGTGGCTATGTGGTATGTATATCGCATACGGTTTACTTCAAGGTTCGAAGGCCCCATTAAAGATATTCCTACAATAAATCATCTTCAAATTGTCTTCTTTGGTGTGAAAATTTTCATTATATCATATTTGTGGAGAACAATTATGATTGATTAAATCTTCATACTTTTGCTGTATTCATATTTAATGTAAGCACTCGAGGTACTGTCGGCCATGTGGCTATGTGGAATCTATATCGCATGCAAAATTACTTCAAGGTTTGGAGGCCCCTTCGAAGATATTCTTCCTACAAAAAATCATCTTCAAGCCGTTGTTTGGTGTGAAAATATTTATTATATCATATTTGCTGAAAACCGGTCAGGGTTTGACACTGCAGTTTTACAAGTAGTTATTTCAATGACCAGCAGAGTTCACTGTTAACAAGGGATAACATGTCACATGTTGCACATCATATGCGACTACTGTAAGGCTCGTAATTTTTATTTACCTTCGAAAAATTAATAAAACATATGTCAATATAAAGCCTCCGTGGCTCAGGCGGCAGCACGCCGGCCTCTCACCGCTGGGCCCGTGGTTCAAATCCCGGTCACTCCATGTGAGATTTGTGCTGGACAAAACGGAGGCAGACAGGTTTTTCTCCGGGTACTCCGGTTTTCCCTGTCAATTTCATTCCAGCAACACTCTCCACTATCATTTCATTTCATCTGTCATTCATGAAATCATTGCCCCAGAGGAGTGCGTCAGGCCTCGGCAGCCGGCACAGTTCATATCCTCGCCGCTAGATTGGGGGCTTCATTCATTCCATTCCTGACCCGGTCGGAGACTGGAAGCAGGCTGAGGATTTTCATTTTTCATTCATGTCAATATAGTTTTACAAGTAGTTCCATGAAGAACTATATAACCTATTTTCATATAGGCCTATCCTACTTAGGGCCATTATTAATTGTCTCTATCAACATATAAAATTTCAGTTTGATTGCTGTCATAGATTAATAGAAATCGAGAACAGTCTAAATATTTCGGATGGTTGCCATGTTGGACTTTTATGCATGTAGGCCATAGAGTTATGTACTATTATATGACGATTATTGCGTAGGTTCTTTAATAAAACGTTGACTTCCATCGCACGATTAGGACACAAGATATAAGAACTTAATCTTAAAATTTGCACAGCCGCCATTTTGAGGTTATGTACACAATTGAACTAAATTAGAAATCAGTGTATTTTAATGTGTATAAACATTTGCAGTACAAAGTTCCACTGTGCTTGGACGGTTAAATCGGGAGAAAATCCCATTTAAATGTTTCAAATTCGCTTGGCCCCCATGGTCGTTTTGTAGTCAACAGGGGTTTGAAAGTTGCATATGTGAACTTATAGTAGTGCCCTTTATCACTACTAAATTTCAGGTTGATATCGGTAATAGTTTCTGAGATATAGAATGCCAGTGAAATATTTCGCACAGCCGCCATGTTGAATTGCTGAGACGTATTTAAATTTGAAGGCCACGGTCAGGATTTTCCAAGATGGTTCTATGGCCTTACCGAGTTTCATTGACATCGCTCCAGCCGTTTAGATTTTATTAGGGGGAGCATACACACATACCCACACACACACACACACACACACACACACACACACACACACACACACGGACGAAAGGTGTTCTCATAAGCCTATTTTTGCATAAATGGAAATAGGCTAAAAATCCGATCTGTAACAATTATGGTCCTTGAATTGATGACAACCATAAATAATTTAGTGAAAATGACATATCTAAACTAAATAAATTATTTAAATTATTAAATAATCAGGAGCCTCCGTGGCTTAGGCGGCAGCACGCAGGCCTCTCACCGCTGGGTCCGTGGTTCAAATCCCGGTCACTCCATGTGAGATCTGTGCTGGACAAAACGGAGGCAGACAGGTTTTTCTCCGAGTACTCCGGTTTTCCCTGTCACAATTTCATTCCAGCAACACTCTGCACTATCATTTCATTTCATCTGTCATTCATTTAATCATTGCCCCAGAGGAGTGCGACAGGCTTCGGCAGCCGGCACACTTCATATCCTCGCCGCTAGATGGGGGCTTCATTCATTCCATTCCTGACCCGGTCGGAGACTGGAAGCAGGCTGTGGATTTTCATTTTCATTAAATAATCATTGGTATTTCTGTTAGTTTAAATGTTAATAACGCAACTTTTAAAATGATTTTGTTCATATCACAATGTATAATATATATACATCGAGTTAAGCCTCTATGGACTGCGTGGTACAACCAACTTCACTTTAGTGTCTAGGTCTTGTTCTTGTTCCGGCTTTGATATTCTGCCAGTGTCTTCTGACCCCAGCGACGAGTGCCTGTTTATGTTCTTCGGACAATAGTCCGGAAGTTGATACCATTTTTAAACCTTGGTAGTTGTTCACCAATCTTATAAATGTGTTCCTGTCAGGAATATCTTGATCTAGAATACCAATTTCCCTGAGATCTTTATCGCATTCCTCGAACCATCTCGGCCTTGTTGCTTTGAACATAATGAAACTCTATATTCTTTTCGTTCATCAGTCATCCTCAAAAGGTGACCATAAATTAGTAGCCATCTCTTCTTAATTAATGCTGTGATAGGGTCTATTTTGTTGTATAAGTCCTCATTTGCTCTCATTCACCACTGTCCATCAACCCATCTATTACATTGGATTTTTCTTATTCTTAATATCCTGCGCTCTCTTTTTTCCAGTTGGTCAGCCTGATCTTTACAATTCATGGTCAAAGTTTCGGACGCATATAATCCACATAATGATAACTACTGTCATTTTGCACCAATAACTTTCAAATGTATAGCCTACATAAAGTATAAGGATTTACAATCTCCGTGAAGTTTGTTAATGGTCAAAATTGGACCCAGGAGGTGGTAATGGGGGTCTATTTTTTTCTTAAAAAACGTGAAATATCTCTATAAAATTCTTCATATATGAAAATCGAATCCATTCAAATTATATAATATTCTTCGGATAACGGCCAAAATCTTATCTCACTTGTCAGTGAAGTATTTTGATACCACCAACCATTGGCCAAAATGTAATCTAACAAGTGTATTTTATATTTTAAAGGTTCAGTACAACAGGAAGATGCTTGCCACGGTGGGTGTGTGGTGATCGTGTCGGATACCAACCCCAAGCTTGTAAGTTCGCTCCTGGCCATGGTAAGTGATTTTTGAAAGGCGGTAAAAATTACGACACGCTTGTCACACGATGTTGGCATGTCAAAGAACGCATTTGAATTCAGTAGACCATGTTCATAATGGAAAAATTAATCTCGAAATTTTCCACCAACACATAGTTCCTCATTTCGCTACTAGAAAGCGCTATAGTGTCAAAGAGCTTCAAGGAACAACAAAATTCGGCATGCAAGCTGCCCTCTGAGTGTCAAATAACAAAGCTTGAACCAGGCACCCGAGGTCATACGATATTATTATTATTATAACAGAAAGATTCCTTTATAATGCAACTAGCCTAAACATTTCAGATCGCATTCTATCATGGATTAGGAGTAAAATATTGCAAAATTAATATTATCAAGATACAGGTGAAGTGGCCCCTTAAATTGTTCTTGCTCTAGGGGGCGTTGTGGTGCAGTAGTCAAGCTACTTGCCTCTCACCAAGGCGGATCGGGTTCGAATACCGGCCAATGCATGTTAGATTTTCCAAGTAAAGTATAGCGTCCTCTGGTTCGGATTCCACGCTAAAATGGTGATTCCGTGGCCAATGATTAACGTACGAGCGTCCTTCTTTCGTTTCTTCTCGCCCATGCACAGTATCAACTGACACGTCATTTACAGACTTTAAAGTGTGTAATAAATGCTGTATAATGGAATATTATTACATGGAGTTAAAGAACATGAAACGAATAAATCTTGACCATTTATCTAAGAGAGTGAAAAATGAAAATCCACAGCCTGCTTCCAGTCTCCGACCGGGTCAGGAATGGAATGAATGAAGCCCCCATCTAGCGGCGAGGATATGAACTGTGCCGGCTGCCGAGGCCTGACGCACTCCTCTGGGGCAATGATTAAATGAATGACAGATGAAATGAAATGATAGTGGAGAGTGTTGCTGGAATGAAATTGTGACAGGGAAAACCGGAGTACCCGGAGAAAAACCTGTCTGCCTCCGTTTTGTCCAGCACAGATCTCACATGGAGTGACCGGGATTTGAACCACGGACCCAGCGGTGAGAGGCCGGCGTGCTGCCGCCTAAGCCACGGAGGCTTCTATCTAAGAGAGTAATTTATTTATTTTAGTCGATTATATCCTCCAGGTTCGTTTTTCCCACAGACTCAGCGAGGGATCCCACCATTACCGTCTCTACGGGCAGTGTCCTGGAGCTTGGAACATCTGGTCGTGGGATACAACTGGGGAAGTGGGATCAGCACCCCGCCCAGGCGGCGTCACCTGCAAAGCGAACGGGGATCTCATGAGGGATGGGAAGGGAGGGAAGATTGGAAGGATAGGCAAGGAAGAGGGAAGGAGGAGGTCGTGGCCTTGCGGTAGGTACCATCCTGGCATTTGCCCGAAGACGGTGGGAAACCGCGGAAAACCACTTCGAGGGTGGCTGAGGTGGGAATTGGACCCCCTCGACTCATTTGGACCACCCGAGGCTCAGTAGACCCCGTTCCAGTCCTCATACCAATTTTCAAATTTCGTGGCAGAGCCGGGAATCGAACCCAGGACCTCCGGGTTGGCAGTTAATCACGCTGACCATTACGTAACGGAGGCGACACAGTATCAACTGGCACGTCATTTACAGACTTTAAAGAGTGTAATGAAAGTTGCATAATGAAATATTATTACTTGGAATTAAAGATCGTGAAACGAATAAATCATGTCCATTTATCTAGAGTGTAATTACTTTTCAGTTAAAATGTGTATAAACGTACATCTCACGCCCAGAGCAGTATAAAACATAAGATACGGGTTTGATATACAAGTACTGTGAGTTTGATGTCATGCTATTTTCAAAAAAATCGCCTTTCTTTATTACTGCTATTGGTTAGAGGCGCAACCAATCAGGTCGTATCGCATTCCTTTTTTCCTCCAAGGATGACGTCATTTCAGGGCAGACCTGAAGACGGAACGCCCCCGGACTGAGTATGGGAACCTAGCACGGGCAGTGTGGGTGAAGAGATTACTGAGGTTACGTCATTGTGGAGACGATGGCCTTGCTGTCCATATACCCATCGTCCGCTCTGAGGCAATTAAAAGAAGCATTAATAATGGGTCTCGGCCAGTAAACGTATGAATGAAGAGACGCATCAATGGAGAGGGCTATCTTGGGAATGGATGGCCCGCCCTGGCTGGTGGTGGATACCAAAATAGCATCTGACGCCTCTTGCGTGTAAAAATTCAGGATAAGGAAACGACCAACCACCGGTGTAGTCTACAAGCAGAGTTGCTGATGCTGTAGATTCATTTAAAGTTGATACCTATGAATTTTACGTGAATATTTCTTTTCTTTATTGTTCAAAAAATATAGAAATCCTCTTCACTACCATTTCTCCTATACATAAAAAATACTAAAAACGGCAGTGAAGAGGATTTCTATAATTGTTTGAACCTTAAAGAAAAAAATTATAAACCTAAAAATTCTTAATGAGCAATTTTTGTCATATGTTTTTTGAAAGTTTTCTTTAAATCTCAATTTGTTACAGATCTGATTTTTAAGCATTTTTAGTTTATATTTCCAAGTTATTGCCGTGTGTTTTGTTTCTGGAGGGCAGCAATAGTCTGTAGGTTGTATTGTGGGTTTGGTAGTGTTTTGTAGAACTATTTCGTCTTGTTAATTTGGATCTGATAATGCTCGCTTGACGACCGAAACATGTCATCCTTATGAGCTCTTCTGTAATATATTCTTAAATCGTGTTGACCGACTGAAAGACTTCAAATTTTCTGTATTATTTATCAGTAAGTTAATTATTACCACAATTTCTAAGTTATTGCCGTGTGTTTTGTTTCTGGAGGGCAGCAATAGTTTGTGGCTGGTATTGTGGGCTTGGTAGTGTCTTGTTGAATTATTTCGTCCTGTTAATTTGGATCTGGTAATGCTTGCTTGACGACCGAAGGAATCGCTAAAGATCGTATATATGAGGTGCCTAGAATCAAAACCTGCCAAATCCATTCCTTCACTTTTTCGGCAAAGTGGCAAAAACTGTCACAAACGAACCAATTCCCAAAACGAAATATTTTTTTCACTAAAAAATGAATGAATTATTTTTAAAAACAGTGACGAAGTACGAAGCTGATCCCCGATATAGTTAAAAATGTATGTAGAAAAATATAAAGCAATAATTCGGATTTGTCGGGGTTTGTTACTAAGATTTGGATTTGGCAGGTTTTGATACCAAAGAGCCCTAATACATTTGAAGTTGCGAAGAGATTGTAGAAACTGCGTAAGCTTTATTCAGAAATTAATATTTGAATGAAAGTTAACTAAATATAGGTTATAAAATATAAAAAAACGTATAATTTTTGTGTTTTGTTGTTGTTGTTATTGTTGTTTTAAGGGGTGGTTGTGTTTTATTAGAATAAACAGAAAAGGAATAAATCCCATATTACCCATTCAAGATTTGATTGCCGCTGAGTGTGGCTGTGCCAGCGTTTATGTTTATTGTAGCATGAGCTCAGTGGGGCGAAGCGGAGGACACAACAATGACAGAGTGCAATCTGCACATAGGTCACGCTGCATTGCGTCAGATAAGCATCACAGGAGCTCATGTCACCATGGACAGTTAAATCCAAAACTGGAGCTGAGTCATATCCTACACGCGCAACTGTACCTGTCAACGAAGCAAGCTGACGTGTGACACAATTACATAAAGAGTAGTTCCCATCTCCACCGCCGGCAATCAATTCCTGAAAGGGTAATAATACTGTACAGTAAATAACCCCTGGCACTACAGCCCGTGAAGGGCCTAATCCCCAGCCATTTGGTCTTCAGATATTGGGGTACCGCATGACCAGCGCATCGGGTCCCCTCGGCTGTTAATCTTGGTTTTCATGATCGGGGCGCTGCCTCACTGTCAGTTACTCAATTGTCCTCACGAGGCTGAGTGCTCTCCGTTCCAGCCCTCACGTCAGTTTCCAAAATCCCTGACGGAGCCGGGAATCAAACCCGGGGCCTCCGGGTGAGAGGCAGGCACGCTACCCCCAACACCACGGGGCCGGCAATACTGTAGCCTACAGTACTGAACAATAATAAGGAATAGTGTCAAATTAAATTAATATTCAATTACTATGGTCCAGGCCTTTAGAGACAAAACTATCGTCATTCAACTTCGCATTCTTTACTGGAAGTTATAGCTACACAATTTCTGTTTCTACCTCAGCCTCAATAGTAGTTTCTAAATCATCATCATTCTCTTCGTGTTCGCCACGACTTTGCAGATTGCAATAAAACTGCAGCTCTACATTTTCCCTCCATCTTTCTCCAGAATGCTTCGAAAGCAGTCGCGAAACATCTTTCACTTCTTGTGCCTGAAGGACAATCCCTCTGTTTATGGCTTCTGGCTTTACGTGAGTCATATCAAAATCAGGTTTCGTGACACGTTTGTGTTCGCAAATGTCAATTCTGTGGAAAACATCACCCAGACCAGAATGTTATTGTTCTTCTCGTTCTTTGTCAAAATTATCCAAAACAAATTATTATCAGAAAGTACTACAACATAAACCATTCTAATCACGTCAGGCAGGGGCTTAGCCTCACGAGACTGAATATACCCCATCCCAGCGCTCAGACCTTTTTTTTTTTTTTGGCAGAGTTAGGAATCGACCCTGAGCTTCGGCAGTGACAGCCAAGAATGCAAGCGACCACTTAACGAGGTGGACGATTTAATGAAGAATGACATATTTCGTTCGTCGAGTAAACATCATCAGATCGAGTTCACTTAAGGGCTTTAATAGTACATTATGCAACGAGACTATAATGGCAATAATTAAGACACGAGTGTGTTTATAAAACGAGAGAAGCGTGTTTTATAATTTCCATACAGGTGTCTTAATTACCATTATAGGCGAGTTGCATACGACTGTTTATGTTCGACGATAATTATAACTAAATTATATGTTCTAACATGAAATGAAAATCCACAGCCTGCTTCCAGTCTCCGACGGGGTCAGGAATGGAATGAATTAAGCCCCATCTAGTGGCGAGGATATGAACTGTGCCGGCTGCCGAGGCCTGACGCACTCCTCTGGGACAATGATTAAATGAACGACAGATGAAATGAAATGATAGCGGAGAGTGTTGTTGGAATGAAATGTTGACAGGGAAAACCGTTTTGTCCAGCACAGATCTCATCTGGAGTGACCGGAATTTGAACCACGGACCCAGTGGTGAGAGGCCGGCGTGCTGCCGTCTAAGCCACGGAGGCTTATATGTTCTAACATAAATATTCATAAATATTGTCGATATTCTGTTGGTTGATATTTTCTTCTTGGGAATTGTGTAGGCTCAGTATTATTTGCTCTCTACCCAATAAAAAATTCTAAAGCTTTTAAACACTGTTTATCCTGAAGTAGCACCAACAGATAGCGCACAGGTAGGCCTACTATGTGGGATCATTTTGTTATTTTGGTCAAATAACACAAAATAGGCTGTTACAAACGCTTTACAATTAAAACGTATCGTATTATCAACTAGCATATTTTCAAATTCGATTCGTATTGAATGTCAACGGAAGACAAATCAATTGAGTCCCGAATAAAACAGTCATGACATCTGGCGGAAAAGTTTCACTTAAGAAATCCCTTTACTGGACAGAGAGCTGGGTTATTATTCCCGTGGATCAAATGTCATATGCTTGCTGCGTCCATGACGCCCTAGTGTGTTTATAACAGCAGCATTTACTAAAATTGTCGTCAAAATCGTTCGAATGCAATGACCTGTGTAGAAATTGGAGTTGCGGATATTAAGGTACAGTGCTATTTATTCTGCAACATTGCGCAGTTTGTTTATGCAAACATTATGGATGGTGTTCACTTTCCATATCGGTAATTTATATAGGCTAGGGTAGACGTATGGTGTTTTGCAAACTTCTGGACTCAGATTCCTAAATTTCTTGCATATTTCATAGATTGTTCTTGCTACCGTAAAGGTTCGTGCTGATTTTGTCTTTGTGTTTGGGATTGTAACTACAATCAATGATCCGATATACTTTACATTGTCAAGTTTAAAATCATGTAATTCATGTCCGACATGTTGCATTTTGAGCGCATGTGCGAATCTATCCTTACTTAATTGGACAATCAATGAATCTCTTGAGCTCTGATTGGTTAGTGATAGTGTATCACAATGAAAAGTAGTACCTTAATGACTGTACCTTAATATCCGCAACCCAATTTTTACACATGCCATTGCATTCGTACGATTTTGCCGACAATTTTAGTGATTACTGCCGTTAATATAAACGCACCAGAACGTCATGGACGCAACATGCAATTGACATTTGTTCTACAGAAATTATAATCCAGCTCTCTGTTCAGTAAAGTGATTTCTTATGCGAAACTTTTCCGCCAGATGTCATGACTGTTCTATTTGGGACTCCATTGATTTGTCTTCCGTTGACATTCCATACGCATCGAATTTGAAGAATAACTAGTTGATAGTACGACACATTTTATTTGTAAACCGTTTGTAACAGCCTATTTTGTGTTATTTGACCAAAATAACAAAATGATCCCACATAGTAGGCCTACCTGAGCGCTATCTGTTGGTGCTACTTCAGGATAAACAATGTTTAAAAAAGATACAGTCAGTCTGAGAGACTAGACTTTATATCAATTCAAATGACGCATGCTACAAATGCTACACATGTTAGAAAGGCTCAGGAGGGCTTCGAGCGCTTTCAACAGATTCCATTACCCTTTAACTTACGCTTCCCGCGCGGGTAACGGAGAGCGGGAGGTGCACTCTGCCTCATGACGTCACGCACTCGCCGTCTCCGTATCGCATAACGCCAGACCCCAGGAGTAAACTCAGACTCCATTACCCTTTAACTAAGCTTCCCGCGCGGGGAACGGAGAGCGGGAAGTGCACTCTGCTGCATGAGGTCACGCACTCGCCGTCTCCGTATCGCTTAACGCCTGACCCCAGGAGTAAACTCAGACTCGGTGCAAATGCACTGAACGACATGATGACGTCATACACGCCGTAACCGTAACGCATAACGGTAGACCAAAGCATAACGATGAAGTCGACAAGATCATTTGGAATTATAAAAATTTTGGAAATCGTTATTGGGTAGAGTTCAAATGATGAGCCAACAAAATTGCCAAGTAGAAGAAGAAGTCAACTGACAGAACCGCGACAGATATTTATGAATATTTATGTTAGAACATATAATAAAGATATAATTATCGTTGAACATAAACAGTCGTATGTAACTCACCTATAATGATAATTAAGACACTCGTATGGGAATTAGTAAACTCTCTTCGCTCGTTTTGTAAACATAGGCTACTCATGTCTTAATTATTGTAATTATAGGGTCGTTGCATAATGTAGGTTGGTGGGTTCTTAAGTTTAGGGGCTGCGACAACGCGGTCATGTAGCCCCGTGTACTTTCGGTGTGTGTAGAATCTGTCTGATAACCGGTGTTAATTGTGATTACAGTATTAGTGTGCGTTATCTGTTTTTTTTTATTTAAGTACAGACTGCAACTTAGAATTTTTCTAATAGTTCCTACTTTTGCCGCCAAGCGCCACCGTCAACGACTACTAGGCCAAGTACAGAACTTAGCTACTAGACGCCACCGCAGTCGGCTCTTGGCAACGAACGTAGAAACCTAAGAGCGTTGTTTACATTCTTAACCTATCCAATTTAGCTTCACACAGGTGTAATTAGTAGAAGGTTCTTTAACATGCCGTAAATCTATGACATGGGACCACCGGCTTTACTTCCTCCCGGAAGGAAGGCATGCTGAGGAATTTTAAACGCTCTTAAAAATTCCGACGGCTTCCGCCGGGTTTGAACCCGCTATCTTGGCCATAGAAGCTCAGCATGCTACCGACTACGCCACCGAAGCCGCCTTTGTATACTGTACTATCATGATACGGAGTGAGTCGTTGTTGCCTAGCGACAGTCTTTAAGACGGTCAATCTGTCCATCAAGTTAGGTTAGTATTGGTGCGGCTTCGGTTGCGTGGTTGGTAGCATGCTGAACTGCTGTGCCCAAAATAGCGGGTTCAAACCCGGCGAAAGTCGTTGGATTTTTTAAGAGCGTTAAAATCCTACAGCATCCCTTCCTTTGGAGGGGAAGTAAAGCCGGCGGTCCCATGTCATAGATTTATGGCACATAAAAGATCCTTCCACAGACTAAACTTGTGTGAAGATAAATTCTAGGTTAGATTTCGTCGGAACGCTCTATCAAAGTTCCTACGTTCACCGCTAGGTATCATTGACATCTTGTAACGAAAGTTGGAACTACTTGAAATTGAACTGAACTTGTAGCTGCCCCTTTGGGTGTCCGCTAGAAGCAGTTACAGCCTCTGGCGAGCCGTACATGTCCTCGGACACTCCTGGCACTAAAAGCCATGCGATAAATAAATAAATTTGAATATCATAATACAGTATTAGTCGTTGTCGCCTAGCAACGAACTGTCCGTCAAAGTATTAGATTCAATATTGGTGTGGCTTTGTAGTTCAAATTAATTTCATAAACTTACTCATAAAGAAATACCTATCCGATTTCATTAAACTCACTTTCTAAACACTCTTCGCCGTAATGAGAGCAAAATGTAAAATTTTCAGCGTAATTGGAGCAGTAGTTTTCCAGTTTAGCGGCCACAACATACGCAGGCTGAATTTTTATGTATTTAGAGAGAGAGAGATATGCACGTTAATCTCTAAAATGAACGTATCATTTTAATGATCTATTGAACTGATCAGTAGAAAATGGTTAAAGAGGACCAACGCAATGAAATAATGTCATATAATTCTTTGGTATTGTATTCATGTAGCCTAGGGCCTGTTGTACTGTTGCACTACAATATGAGACGTTGAACACTTGTTTCCCGGTACTGGTGTAGTGTTGATAAAGGGGAATCCCTAGCAACTTGGCAGCTAGTTACAGTTTGAGGGGCTCCGGATTCTGAAAATCTTCAAAATTTCCAAAATTCCAATTTTGTCGTCAAATAAGCTACGGACCCTTTGCTTTGTAACGACACATTTATTTTCTTCGTGGGTGATTTTTAAGACAATTTTTCTAATACTTTCACACAACCATGCGCCCTGTTAGTAAAAACACAATCTGTATTTTTCTCTGTATCTTTTTACTGAATTTTTCTCTAGATTCTTAATGTTCTCTCTATTAGACAATGGACAAATAAAACATTTTAAAGAAAGCAAACGAGTGTTGCGGTGTCGCAGCATACCTTGTCCTAAAAACGAAACTATCGGTTTTTCCTCAGCTAGCGGAAAATCATTGATTCCAGTTTCCTGTTGAATTTTCCTTTCTTTCTTCCGCTTATCCCAATTAGTTGGGGTTACCGGAGTCAAACAGGCCCATTTTTTGTTTTAATAATTAATTTAATTGCGGCCAAATGACCAAAAAACAATGCCTGTTGGTTCTTTAGACAACAGATCTTTACTATACTCCAAAACTTATTTTGTCCTCTTTCTGCATCGGTTGATGTGATAGCGTTCACATCCTTCCCCACACCAAGTACTGTGCCCGTTTGGACCGAGATCCAACGACCACATTTTGTAAAATACCGACATCAGATTAGCACGAGAAATTATATCTCAGGGTCTATCTAGGTGAATACTTGGGTCTAATCTGGCATCCCTGATCTGGGTAATTCACAAGTAAGGTAAGGAGAGAAATTATTTTTGAACTAGCACATTCCTTAAAATCTCAATTTATTTATAGATAAAAAATATGATTTGAATGGCAAAAACCTCAATAAAGATAAAACAAATCACACATGAGAAATCAACAGTCCCTAAAATATTACTAGAATGTCGCAGATATGATAATCAGAAAATTAATTAGTCCATTCTGATATCCAAAAAAAAAATTCAAAAAGAAAATTTACACTGGTAATTACTGTTCAATGAAGAGTTCTGAGTGATCCCTAATATTTACATGTTCGTAGTTCACTTTTCGAAAGATTGCATTTGATTTTTCAAATATTCGTAGCAAAACTTTTCAAAAAAAACAAGAAGTTCCGTGACGAACTAAAGAGCCTACTTTTCTTAAGATTTAAGATTCATGCCAATGATTAATCTACTGTATATGGATCTATCTCGAATAATGACCAAATTAAGTTGGTAATATCGAAATTTCTAATAAGTTCGAAATACTGTATACCTGGCATAATGTAGCCTAATAGAGAACTACAGTTGGCAGCCCTGGTGACTGAATATATTCTTAGTTCCATCTCTTAAGGTACAGAATACACAATTTGGTTGAAGTCCAATGGATAGCATGGACGTTACATGCAGTTAAACATTGGATCTAACAGCGCGCGTAAAATCATGTTGGCAACAATGACATACATGTATTGGTCAGAAATAATATGAAATAATATGATCTATTGTTGTGTCAATTTTGAATGAAATCCATTAGTTAGTATAGAAGTTACATGCATTTTAAAATTGGACCTGTCAGCAGACTTAGACTCATGTTGGCAGCACTGACGTTTATTAGTTACTCCAAATTAATCTAGAATGCCAGGTACTATACGTGTGCAAAGTTTAGAGCTATTGGCTTGCAAACTTTCTGATATATTAATATTAGGGTAACAATAATAAAGACAGTATTTATTAACAGTTGGCAACCCAGGTTACTCTAAAGAATCGGCATAGACATATCTGTTATGGTACACATAGCACACACGAAATTTGTTTGAAATCCAAATGATAGTATAGAAGTTACATGTATTTAAAGTTGGACCTCTCAGCAGGCTTAGAATCAAGTTGGCAGCACTGACGTATGTAAGTTACTCCAAATTAATATAGAATGTCAGGTACTATACGTGTGCATAGTTTAAAGCTGTCAGCTTGCATACTTTCTGATATATTGATATTTGGATAAAATAAATTGAAAGCATTTATTAACAGTTGGCAGCCCTGGTGGATCTTAAGAATACGTTCAGTCATATCTGTTTATATACACATAGCACATACGAAATTTGGTTGAAATCCAATTGATAGTATAGAAGTTATATGCATTTAAAATTTGAACATATCAGCATGCTTATAATCATTTTGGCAATATTGCGATGTATGGCCTCCTGGAAATTAAACTGCAATATTATTATCTATACGTGTGCCAGTTTTGAAATAGCTCCCATTCATATCTTCCAAGATATCCAACATGGAGTTCAAATTTCAATTGCGATTTCTCAGCAGTTGGTAGCACTGACATCATTTTCAAATATGGCCGTGAGATATTCAGGTATAGATCTTAATTCCTACCAAATTTTGTTATGATTGCTGCAGCCGTTTAGGAGTTGATAAGGGGGGACAAACACAGCCAGACAGACTGGCAGAAGGACAGACAGACAGAAAGACATACAGACAGACAGACTTTGCCCGATCTCATAAGTCTACTTTTTCCTCATTTTTGCAAAATGTGAAAAGTAGGCTAAAAAATAGTCACTTGATTCATTCGGTGTTATTCCAAAATTAGACTTATTTGGAAAAATTATCATATCACTGAAGCCTCCGTGGCTTAGGCGGCAGCACGCCGGCCTCTCACCGCTGGATCCGTGGTTCAAATCCCGGTCACTCCATGTGAGATCTGTGCTGGACAAAACGGAGGCAGACAGGTTTTTCTCCGGGTACTCCGGTTTTCCCTGTCAAAATTTCATTCCAGCAACACTCTCCACTATCATTTCATTTCATCTGTCATTCATTTAATCACTGCCCCAGAGGAGTGCGTCAGGCCTCGGCAGCCGGCACATTTCATATCCTCGCCGCTAGATGGGGGCTTCATTCATTCCATTCCTGACCCGGTCGGAGACTGGAAGCAGGCTGTGGATTTTCATTTTCATCATATCACTGATTCGTTGTTTCATAACAATATCAATACTCGACTGACATAAAGTCAGATGTTAATAATTGTTCATAAGGATTTTCAGTTTCCAAAAAAAGAAATTTGTTCAAAAACCTTTCATAATATTTTGAAAATTTGACTTTCTTCTTTCCTCACTTTCATTTGTTTAAATGTCACAAAAATTTTAAATTATTTTCGTATGTTATTAACATTACACAAAAAATTGTTGAAAACAATATAAATTATTGCTATCCACCATCAGCGGATTAAATCATTTTACTCTTCACCAAAATTTTATGTTATCAAAAATTTTCTATCACCGTAGGCCCTAATCTCATAAAATATTTTAATAAAAAAAAGAAATTATTATTATTATTAATTAATTTCAAAATTTCGCTTCACTTTATTTATAACAAGTTTTCTCAACCTCTCACTTGATGAATATTTTATTTGCTCATTTCCACTGTTCTTATATTATTCCAAAATAAATTTCATTAATTATTTTTTTAAATTCATTTGCACTTTTCATCTTATTATTTTTTTCTCGGTCAGGTTCAACAAATCTAATTTCGTGTTCTTCAATTATTTATTTAGGCATACCATCGGAACTTTCGAGTTGATCCAGAAAAAAAAATTGGATTAACAGAATAGTGAAAGCTGACAAGAATATGGGGTGGTCCACATTGCCTAACACTTCTTTTACAAATTTAGCCCACAGGCTGTTTCAAATATACGCACATCCTTATGTGCCCACAACTACGGGAACAAATCCCACTTGGATGACCCCCAAGGTCTCCACATCTTTAAGTGACGCCAAACGCACACTAAAATCATTACCAAGATATTCCGCATTAAACATCATATAATTCTCCTTTTTAGCCTACTTTCGATTTTTGCAAAAAATGAAAGTAGACTTATGAGATCAACACAGGGCGAAAAAAAGTGTGTCTGTCTGTGTGTGTGTATGTGTGTGTGTGAGTCTGTGTGTGTGTGTGTATGTGTGTGTGAGTCTGTGTGTGTGTGTGTCTGTGTGTGTGTGAGTGTGTGTACTCTGAATGTCTGTCCCCCCCCCTATCAATTCGAACACGGTGAAACCGAATTGAACGAAATTTGGTACAGAGGTAGCACTAGTAAAGGACACCTCAGTGTCATACTTTATATCGCCGCCATCTTTACCAAAACAGAATGGCGGCCACTCAAATGTTCAAAACGTAAAATCAAATTACGGCTAAACTAATCATCCGATCTCTACCAAATTTGGTGACAACATACCTTTATATAGGACGCGTCTTTCATCCAAAATTCAAGGTCATCGGCCATGCCATTTCAGGATGGCGGCCGTGTGAATTATGCAACCATTTTAATAAATAGCTTAAGACCCACCAATTCCGATTATCGAGCCTAGGGGGGTTTAAGCTATCCTGAAGGTCGTGATCCGTTATTTATTATAATTTAATATTATAATATTATACAGTAGGAGTGGCTTAAAAGAGCTGAGCCGTTTGTGTCACACGACAAGATGGCAGCTGTCCTCATGTGCCTGTCTTATATTTCAGTAGTTTTAGTATGTTGTATGTGATATACCGTACTGATACAATAATATAAACTTTGTATGAAATGATCTTTAATGAAGATGTACTGCAGTGAAGAAATCGTTTATTTAAAGTCATTATTTGCCAACAGTTTGTATCTAATATGTCAGTTAAGAACACCTGACGTCATGGATATGGTTAGCTCTGGGCTAGCATGTTAGTCTGACACGCGGTTGACTGGGGATCGAGTACTGCTACAGTTAGGTTTTTTTTTCTTGAATTCTTTTACAAATGATGTGCACGAGCTTTTCCCACAGATACTGAATAAAATTTCATTTAGCTCAAAGGAGAGGATAAAGTATACACTCGTATATTAATAAAATCACAGTCCCAGCATCGCACATAAACAGAAGACATTAGAAAAAGGAGAATAGAAGAACTAGATACATGTTGTCATTAACCACAGCCTTCTTAATGCCTCTGTACGGTGCTGTCCTCTTGTGGGTTATGTGGGTAATATTGTTCCAAACATAACGCTGTGTAAATGCCTGAGCTGGCCTCCTGAAGTATGGCAATTTTGTAATACTGGTAGTTCAACTATTAGCCACGATCGCGCTCCGAATACCTTTAAACACTGCCAGCTGGATCGCCTCCCTCTTGGCTACTTTAAACTGCCTACTCTTTCAACACCCATAGAACACTGCCATCGTAGTACATTACGATGGCAGTGCATAGGCGTACAAGATAAAGATTAATTCACTGATAGGTCGCAGCACCACCTACTGTGATTGGGGCGGAAGATGATTGGGGCGGAAGATTCTTAATTTTGCAGGCTGGCTTAATATAGAGATTAACGGACGTGAATGCATTACAATAAGTTAGTAGTTTTGTTATTCAATCATCATAAAGTATATAATATTGATCTTGACACTTACTGGCTTATTATCAATATAAAAGAAAACAAACAATACATTGTGGTTGGGGTGATTGTTTTAGGGATGAGGACAAAGAGTCATAAAGATACCCATACATTTAGGAGAAAGTAGGCTATATGTTCTTTGCTGAACATCTTGTTTTTCATCATATATTTTTTTAAATATATTTTGTTGTTGTTGTAATAATCTGTCAATAACTAGGCTGTGATCTTCAGTGTTATTTTACCAATTAAATAAATTCTGGTCAATATCTCTTTGCCTCCAAAGCCTCCGTGGCTTAGGCGGCAGCACGCTGGCCTCTCACCGCTGGGTCCATGGTTCAAATCCCGGTCACTCCATGTGAGATCTGTGCTGGACAGAACGGAGGCAGACAGGTTTTTCTCCGGGTACTCCGGTTTTCCCTGTCAAAATTTCATTCCAGCAACACTCTCCACTATCATTTCATTTCATCTGTCATTCATTTAATCATTGCCCCAGAGGAGTGCGTCAGGCCTCGGCAGCCGGCACAGTTCATATCCTCGCCGCTTGATGGGGGCTTCATTCATTCCATTCCTGACCCGGTCGGAGACTGGAAGCAGGCTGTGGATTTTCATCTCTTTGCCTCCCATTTACATAACTTCTCCCTAACTTGATACATTAAATACCTGCCGTTCCTTTCTTTTCAACTGAATATATTTTTAGCCTATTTTCAATTTTGAAAAAATAGGCTTATGAGATCACCTTTTGTCCGTGTGTGTGTGCGTGTGTGTGTGTGTGTGTGTGTGTGTGTGATTCGTGTGTGTGTCCCCCCCTAATAAAATCTAAACGGCAGGAGCGATTTCAATGAAACTCGGAAAGTTCATAGCACTATTCCCGGCGACCTCGACCGTGCCCTTCAAATTTTGTTACAACTCACCAATCCAACATGGCGGCTGTGCGAAATATTTCACCAGCATCCAATATCTCCGAAACTATTACCGATATTACCCTGACATTTTCTATGGTGATAGAGGGAACTACTATAAGTTCACTTATGTGACTTTTGAAAACCTGGTAACTACAAAACAAACATGGCGGCCAAGCGAATTTGCGACTTTTAAATAGACGTTTCTCGCGATTTGACCAACCAAACGCAATGAAACTTGGTACAGTATATGTTTATATACATTGTAATGCACCGACATCTAACTTCGTTCAATTGTTTACATAATCACAAGATGGCGGATGTGCGAAATATTTCACCGGCATTCTATATCTCTGAAACTATTAGCGGTATCTCCCTAAAATTTTGTACGGAGATAAAGGGCACTACTGGAAGTCCATCTATAAGATTTTCAAAAACCACTTAACTACAAAACGAACATGGCGGCCATGCGAATTTGAACATCTTAAATAGATCTTTCTCGCGATTTAATGTTCCAAGCGCACTGAAACCTGGTACAGGAAATATTTATACACATTGTAATCCACTGGTATCTAATTTTGTTCAATTGTTTACATAACCTCAAGATGGCGGCAGTGCGAATTTTAAAATTAAGTTTTTATTTCTTGTGATGTAGTCATGCGATCGAAGTGAAAGTTTGAATAATGAACCTACGCAATAATTTTCCTTTAATGGTACATGACTCTATGGCCTATACATTTAACAATCCAACATGGCGACCATCCGAAATATTTAGACGATACTGAATATCTACGAATCTATTTTAGCAATCAAACTGCATTTTTTAATGTTCATAGGGGCTATGAACTTAAGTTCACCTATAGGACCTTAAATAACCTGGTGATCACAAATCCAACATGGCGGTAACGCGAAGTATAAATATTCACATGGACGTTTCTCGCAATTTAACCATCCGCGTGCAGTGAAACTTGGTACAGTAAATCTTTATCCGAATGTTAATCCACTGGCATCTAATTTATTTCAATTGTTTCCATAACCACAAGATGGCAGCTGTGAATTTTTTTTTAATCTCCTTGTTTTTTCTTGTGTCCTAATTATGCGATTGAAGTTTGAATACTACACGTTCACAATAATCTGCATGTAACAGTACATAACTCTAGGACCTACATATATAAAATCCAACATGGCGACCATCCGAAATATTTAGTCGGTTCTCAATATCTACGAATCTATTACAGCAATCAAACTGAAATTGTGTATGTTGATAGTGGCAATTAACGTAAGTAGGATATTTGAAAATAGGCTGTATAGTTCTTCACGGAACTACTTGTTTTAAGTGCTTTTGGAAAAAATAATTCTGAGCTCAAAAAATCTTACTACTTCATTCTCTTCATCCATAAACTCATTTAAATTTATTTAAACTTCCAAACTTTTATTCAAAAATAAACAAAGTTATTTAATTTAAGTCCTTCCAACTAATTAAATTCATCCACAAATTATTATTATTATTAATACAAAAAAATAGGCATCATCAATGTCATAAATGATTATTATCGCCCTATTCCTTTAATAAATAAATATTTAAATAACATCTGTAAATGATTATTATTAACATCTCCTATTATTTTTATTTAATGCTTTAATTATTTAATCACAATAAACAATTAACAATTAATTTAATTTAATTCCTAATGTTCGGTATTATCACTCCCTAATTATTTATAACTTTATATAGCATCAATATTATTTATAATGTTATTAACTTATTCACTTCCAACTTGATTATTATTACTATTATACAAATCAAATTATTTAAATAATCCAAGCCTCAATTACTTCTGCTTTCATCATGAGAATTAAAGAAAAATACTTCTATCCCTTGGAATAATCGAAATATTTCATGTCGGAACATGAACTTATGCCTGTCCTGACAAAAATCGTAGATCGAAAAATAAATTGTCAGACAGCAGTTCCATTTGTCATCCAGACAAATACAATCGAAAATCTAGCTACGGTGAAAAATGTGTGTTGATTTCTGATCGTGACTGTTCAAAAATATGGAAATCTCTAATACTACAGGTTATTGGATAGTACATGAATAGTTGCCTTACTTCATTCTTGATGTAGCGGAAGGGCGTGTCCTACGGTGGACACTATTCCAACAGTGTCTTCCCATGGCCATCTGCCGTATCCATATACCTCGTTCGTCTCCATGTCCTACCAATCCTACGAGTAGTTTTAGCGCCGCATGTTGATATTCGCAGTCACTCGTTCGAAATAACTCCCGCTATCACCAATACCGTGTAACATGACTAAAAGTTGCTCAGTCTTAGACTGGTACAATGCTCCTGTAGATTCGAGAATAAATCTCATATTCAAATAATGCGGTTTCGTTTGCACGCTAAGATAGGAACACCTATTAGCTGCATAAACGAACTCATGAAATAAAACTTCTCCTGATGAAATTCGAAGTGCCTGATGTATAGTCACCACAAGAAATACATCGTTCTGTAGGCTAACTTCTGTGAATGGTTTCGACACTACCATCACCTGACTGTAGAATATGTGACCTGAAAGTCAGTGAATATTCTAAGTCCATTCGCTGCCGAAAGTTAAGTTTGTTCACTCGAACAAAAACTAAGTCGTGCTGACCACTGGTACGGCGACTAAGTCCTTCGACCGTCAGAATCTCGGCGTGTATACTGTCACTTCACGTTACGTAGTTCCGCACATGAGCAAATGCTCCGTTGTAATGATGTGACAATGTTCAGAATCGTTGCCTTTATATTGTCCAGCGAGAAATTCTTCCTGAACTTTCCGTCTCGTATCTCGGCTGCTACTGGACCGATTTTAACGCTTGATAGCTCAAATTCCTTCTCTTGTAAATGCCAGTAAAGTGTGTTAATCTCCTAGCGTCCATCTCTTCTCCTAAAGGTAATTCCAGAAAAATATTTCTTGTGACGTATGCGGGCTCCACGTCATAATGTCACGTAACTCGCCCCTCCGATGCATGCTTCCCTCAGCAATCTTGAATCTCCTCCGTGCGTTATTCAAACCATCCATTCCCTCAATCTCTTCAACTAATAACTCTTCTTTCCAAAATAATAATGTCATCAATGTCACGGACGTGTGAACGATCCGGGTATATCCTCCCCTCACGCCAATAAAAAATATGTGACACATCATATACTTTTTCTCATTGTTGTCTGGCTCTTGAATGATAAATCTTCAAACTTGCCGCGTTGAATTTTCCCACGGTGTTACCAGATTCTTCTTCAACCAAAGTATAACTTCCGTTATCAAAACTTTCTCCCTCGATGTTTTCCTCTCCTTTTTCCTCTAAATCTTGGTTCCCTTTTCGGTCCTGCGAAAAGTTTCGGGTTCTTCATCTTCATCAGAGAAATTATAATCTGTGAGTTGAAAGGTATTAACTTCTACATATTGTGGATTATTCGACGCTTTCTTACCATCTTTTGCTTTCTGAAATCCTGATGTATTTGGTTTATTGTACTGCTCATCTAGGTATTTCTTGCTATCCTGATGCCTTCTGTCAAGATCTTCCCTAGCCTGCTGCTTGAATTCCTCCTTCCCTCGTTGTTCCTCTCTTCTATTTTATTGTTGATTTCCATACTGTTGCTGTGGCCTATTATATGGTTTTGATTGAAACCCTGGTTTTCTCCACTGATTCCATCTATTTTGGTATTGGTATGGACTCACATATGGTCTATTCTGATATGGAGTGTCTCTCGTGTTGCTCCATTCCTTATTTTCAATCTGGTTCTGAGGTTTGTTCCATTGTTGATTTGTCTGGCTGTGACGATCAGTCACTACAGTATATATCGTATGGTTTTCAGTTTTGTTATTACCTCTTAAGTGAAAAAATTGTGCATTGGCATGATCTATCCTTTGTAGCACCTCATCGAATTCCTCCATGTTTCCGATGTTCTCTGCAGTCAGTGTTCTTTGCATCTCGATTGGAAATTGATGTATGAGCGCAGATATCATTTCAAAATCTGGCATTGGTGGTTCAAGAAATTGCAATTTAGATAGTTTTTGTGAGAAATAAGCCGAGTACTTTGTTGGCTGTGATGTTGAATATCTCTTTGCATACAATTCCGCCCTGATCTGTTGTTGAGTTTCCGGCGACCAAAATTTTCTCATCAGCGCCCTGGAAAATTCATCGAAATTGTGGAAACTGGATCTAAAAGCCCTGAACTAAACCAGTGCAGGTCCATCCAAAAATCGGCTCATCATTTTTATCTCTATCTCCTTTGAAATTTTTGAATCCCGGATGTAATCCCTGACTTCTCTCAAAAATTCGGCCGGTGGGATACTTCCTGTTCCTGAAAACTTTCCTGGTTTATCATCCTTATCCTTATACATGGCGATAGGAATAGAATTTGCCATAATTTTTTAATCCTCCATCTCTTTCAAAATTTCTCTCTTTTTATTCTGCTCAAAAATTGGTATTTCTTCCACATTTCTTTGCTTTCTTTGAGATTCATATAAAGCCATTTTCTCTTCTAATGTTTCCAATGTCTTCTTCAGTCCAGAATCATCTGTCTTCTTTCTATCTCTCCTCTGATCTCTTCTATGGTCGTCTCAACAAATTCTTTAGTTATAGGATCGATTCATTTCTTTCTCAAGTCTTGATTCGTGTCCTGAATATCTTTTACTCATTTCTCAATTATAGTTTCATGAATCTTCACTAAATTAGTCACATTAGACATATCTCTCTGAATTTTTCCTACATCTTCCGATATTACTTTTATATGCGTAGAAAAAGAATTCCTTACTTCCTGAACGTCTTCTTTAGCCTCCTCTAGTACTGAACTTCTGACCTCAGTAAGAGCTATCTCCTTCACATTTTTATTAAGTTCCTGGATTAGCTTGTCCTCTTTCAGCTGTTCTAGAATAGTCCCCTGGAAATCTGTTGCCACTTTCTGCAACACCTGCCTTGCAGTAACATTACACTCTTCCGTAATTTTGATCTCCAAGTTTACCAAGTCATCAGCCACTCTTCTAGAAAGTTTATCAAAATTTTCTTTCATGTCTTTCAATTTATCATGCGATTTTTCGATTTTGTCTTCTAAGTTTTTCATGTCATCATTAATTTTGGTTTCCAGTGAAACGTTGTTTTCTTCTAGCCTAGTTTCTACGTTCTTGGATTTTTCAAATAATTCGCTAAGTTTTTCCCCAAAAATTTTGGACTTTTCCGCGAATTGTTTCCCCAAACTTTCTGATAAGCGATGTTCTAACAGTTTAGAATTATCAACCAAATCTAACCTTAGCGTTTCTGAATTTCCAATGATTTTTAAAACCATTATGCGGGAATTTTCAGTCAACCTATCAAGAGCTTTAGAATGTTCAGCAATCTTCTCTTCCAAAGTTTCCCTTAAAGATTCTGTGCTAACACTGAATTTGTCGTCAAAAAGTTTAGAATTTTCGGATAGTTTACTGTCAATATCTGACCTAAGTGAATTAGAACTCTCTAACAATTTTTCAGATAGTTTAGATTCAAATGATTGATTTAATTTGGATTCTAATGAGTCTTCTAAAGATTTAGAGTTTTCATTTATTTTAGATTCTAATGATTTAGAATTTTCATTTATTTTAACTTCTAATGAGCTTTCCAAATATTGAGAATTTTCTTGTATCTGCTTTTCCAACCTTTAGGAATTTTCTGACAACATATTCTCTAATTGAGAAGCTCTCTCAATACTCTGTTTACGGTTTGACTCCAGCCGAGCCAACACCTCCAAAACCTGATCCATTATTTTCCAATAGAAATACAGGACTGGTATTCCATGGATAGAACGAAGCCTTAATACTAAACATATACTAACCTATAGCATTTGAGAATTCCGAATAAATTGAGATACCCTACGTTGATGTCTAATGGAAAAGAAAATATCTTCTCATTTAAATTGACTTTCAAATAACAAAAGAAAAAATTCAAAATTCAAAAAAAATCCGCGATCTGGATACTATAAATGTGCTATTTCACCTAACCAAAACAAACTCCCAATTCTAACATTTATTTCAAAAATATAATTAATTTAATAAAACTACCTTTAAAATGTTACTGTACTCCCTTACGAATCAAAGTCGTTACAACAAAATAAAATCAAAATACTTATTTCAAAATGCAAATTTGACTACGGTATGTCCTCAAACATGGGCTCAACAATCTCCCTTAATTCAAAATTTTCTAGATTTTTGTCAATTGTCGAAACAAGTGGCAAAATTCACAAGTCTACTCGAATGCCTCTTCGAAAACAAATCCGAAAGACCCATTCGGTATCCCCTTAGTACGGGCGCCAAACTTCTCCCCTCTACCTTATGTGCCCGTTTGGACCGAGATCCAACGACCACATTTTGTAAAATACCGACATCAGATTAGCACGAGAAAATATATCTCAGGGTCTATCTAGGTAAATACTTGGGTCTAATCTGGCATCCCTAATCTCGGTAACTCACAAGTAAGGTAAGGTGAGAAATTATTTTTGAACTAGCACATTCCTTAAAATCTCAATTTATTTATAGATAAAAAATATGATTTGAATGGCAAAAACCTCAACAAAGATAAAACAAATCACACATGAGAAATCAACAGTCCCTAAAATATTACTAGAATGTCGCAGATATGATAATCAGAAAATTAATTAGTCCATTCTGATATCCAAAAAAAAAATTTAAACTGGTAATCACTGTTCAATAAAGACTTCTGAGTGATCCCTAATATTTACATGTTTGTAGTTCACTTTTCGAAAGATTGCATTTTATTTTTCAAATATTCGTAGCAAAACTTTTCTAAAAAAAAATTGTCACTTGATTCATTCGGTGTTCTTCCAAAATTAGACATATTTGGAAAAATTATCATATCACTGATTCGTTGTTTCATAACAATATCAATACTCGACTGACATAAAGTCGAATGTTAATAATTGTTCATAAATATTTTCAAATTCCAAAAAAAGAAATTTGTTCAGAAACTTTTCATAATATTTTGAAAATTTAACTTTCTTCTTTCCTCACTTTCATTTGTTTAAATGTCACAAAAATTTTAAATTATTTTCATATGTTATTAACATTACACCAAAAATTGTTGTAAACAATATAAATTATTGCTATCCACCATCAGCGGATTAAATCATTTAAATCTTCACCAAAATTATATGTTATCAAAAATTTTCTATCACCGTAATCTCACAAAATATTTTAATTTAAAAAAATATTATTATTAATTAATTAATTTCAAAATTTCCCTTCACTTTATTTATAACAAGTTTTCTCAACCTCTCACGTGATGAATATTTTATTTGCTCATTTCCACTGTTATTGTTATTGTTATTCCAAAATAAAAATTCATTAATTATTTATTTTAATTCATTTGCACTTTTCATCTTTTTTTTTCGGTCAGGTTCAACAAATCTAAATTCATGTTCTTCAATTATTTATTTAGGAATACCATCGAAACTTCGAGTTGATCCAGAAAAAAAAAATTTAATATTTGGATTAACAGAATAGTGAAATCTGACAAGAATATGGGGCGGTCCACATTGCCTAACCCTTCTCTTACAAATTTAGCCCACAGGCTCTTTCAAACATACGCACATCCTTACGTGCCCACAACTACGGGAACAAAACCCACTTGGATGACCCCCAAGGTCTCCACAACTTTAAGTGTCGCCAAATGTGTCCGCTGGCCGAAGGTATCGGGGAGCCACCGGTTTCAAATGACCCTTCCGAGACCCTCTTCCATTTAACACACAAGTATAGGGGATGATACATTCATAGGCTGGTGTAGCACAAAAGTCTGCACTCGGGGGTGTCGGGAATTAGTGAGGTTCGATCTTTAACCAGCTCAGAGGAATGCACCGATACAAAAGTAAACTCCTTAGGTTAAAATCACAAATAAATTTTATTCAGAATAGATCCCTAGCCTAGCATGAGAGTTGCAAACGGCTAGTCCGATACTATTCTGCCCTGAAAAAAATATTAAAAAAAGTACTAAACAAGATCTAAATTGCTCTCATGGTCCTAATACAAAATTTGACAAAATGAACAGGCTAAGAGAATGGCACGTAAACTCGTCCCTAAGCAATTACATCGAAATAACTTACGGGTGGATCAAACATCAAAAGAATTTACAGCAAAGCAAGACATTTACTTGTTTACAAATACTAGAACATTTACATTTAGTAGCAAGGGGAAAATTTGTCCTATGCTATGATGGTGCCATCTCTAACATTTATCTTTAGAGTTAAGTGTTTAACTAGTCATAACTATTATTAATTAATAAACGAAATGCGTTTATTACTAAGAAAATCAAGCTATGTGCACAATGTTGCTGAATTTAAAAAATTATGCTAATACAACACAAATGCATACAATAATTTAGCACTCCTATGGTTGTGCAACTGGCACTGCCTACGTACTCGATTTGTTACTGTTTGTAACAAACGGTCATAGTGTCAAAGTGTTAAGAAAATAGAAAAATACGAAAGCCTGCAAATGCGATAGTAATTAAACAATTACATCGACTCATATTGCTACTAATCTGATGTGTGTGCTTCAGTTATCACATCACCAATTAGTGGTAGACTAATCATGTGAAAATGTATCAAAATGTATCTACAATAGCTTAACAATATCTAAGTGTTAACATTTGGTCTAGAAAAATAGTTTATTTTTAATGTTTATAAATTTTATTTAGGTTCAGGGGGAATTTATAAGATTTGTTAGTTTTCTAAACCCTATTTTTGATTATTATTAGAGTTTCACACAATTATTTATTCCTGCCAGTATTGTTGTTCAGTTTATGGACCTTTAAAAGCGTTCAGTGTATTCAGGTAACGTTTGTATCCAACTTAAGCAAATAACTCAATAGTTCAATAGCTTACGAGACACCCTGTGTCTTCACCAATATTTCATCACACTTATTAGACATCCTATGTCTTCACCAATTATTTTACTCTTATTTCGGATCCTTTGATCCAGGCGCCTTCGGTTTTGGTACGATTTTAGTCAGTTCATTACCACCGATATAATCACAATAACAATGTCGGAGGTATTCATCCACCGTCACGACTCATATAATACTCTTAATTTACAAAAGTGTGGAATCCTAATTGATACACGTTTGAATTGCTGGTAATAAAGATTATGTGTACAAAAACACATCCTGACAACGCTTTAAATAAACATAAAGGTTTCAGATACAAGTTAACTGTGTGTGAGCATTTACAAAATTGCCTCTTCCCTGAATAAATCCAACCTGCGTTCATTTGGTTACAAAATACAATTCCATTCATTGCCTGTGTGGCTTCTATTAAAGAAATAAACCTGTTTTCAAGTATTGTTCTGGCCAATAAATGTGAATAACGGAACTCTGCATTCCACTTGTAATAATGTCAAGAATCTCACAGCCTTCTAAAACAAAATACTAATCCTCTGCCTAGAATCGAGTGTGCTGTGCAGTGAACCTGGCCTCCGATTTAACATTGTCAAACTAGTTTATTTGTCATCAGCCTGACAAAAATAAAAGTTGATAATACCTGTTTTTAAATGATACGAATGAGCATTGAAAATCCAGCCTTCCTGGCGTCTATAAGTGTTTAATAAGCTATTAATTTCCACACGCGTCTTATAATTAGCTACCTGCATTGTGCACTAAATAAATGAAACCAAAATAAACTAAGTCTACTGTTTTCCACTCTTACAATACGCTATAAATATTTAATCTGACTTACAGATTCAGCGTCACTTGGTTCGAGTCCCGCCATGAGATGTTGTATGCGGTCTCGTGTATGGCTTTAGGTTACCATTTCATTGTGTCTGGACATCCTCCGTCGCCAATTCCCCACGCATGATTTAGCAATCACATGCCATCGCGCGGTTGGAGTTGTATCTGAAGATCTGCTGGTTTATCATTATTGCGATGTTAGCGTTGGTAAAAATGTAGCACATAATTAAATAAAACTGTCGCGCACTGCAGCTAATATGCGGTAAAAAAAATGCCCATTTCACTCCGCCACTGGCTCTAGTTTCTCTCGCTTGTGCGACACTCACTCGTGACTTGCACTGATATTTACACAAGAAAATTTTAACAAAAAAATAAATCAAAATACTGCCCATCAGGCAAATAGAGATTGTACTTGTAGATTTTGTACAGTTACAAAGTTAGTTAAATACACATTTATAGAATACTGAAACACGTGTGTGTGTGTGAGAATGAGACCATGTGGTCGCAAAGTTTTCTTCACACAAGTCCTTCATTTCACCTCGGATAATAATAAAAATATTTTACAGTTCTCGTAGTCGTGAATGTCTTCAATCGATCAATTATTACACAATGCCATGATGGCTATCCGTAAGAAAGTTATTCGCAGATTTTTCCTGCCACATGGTTTC
This sequence comes from Meconema thalassinum, assembly GCA_946902985.2. NCBI lineage: Eukaryota > Metazoa > Arthropoda > Insecta > Orthoptera > Tettigoniidae > Meconema > Meconema thalassinum. The sequence goes on along the minus strand of OX336392.1, from coordinate 68,017,671 downwards.
CTTTCACTTGTGCTCCATCATGCACATGTTGTCTCTTCCACAGACGAATAGGAACTGGTGTTACCAAATATGGCGTGCTCTCGGTACATGAGCTGGCCGCGTAAATTGACAGTTTCTTCGATTTACGAAGTATGCTGTACTTCAAATATGCAGAATTACTTGGTTATAATTATAGTAGATTTTTGGAATGCGAAAAATAAGTAAAAATATAATCATAAGCGATATTGCGTCAGCTTCTTCCCGCCGCTCGCAGGGTATGTTCAGTTACATTTCAGCATAAGTTTTCGTCTCTGTATCTGAGCAAACATGCGTCAACGGGCGCAATATTTTTTTGGTAATATTCTGTCAATAACTAGACTGTGATCTTCAGTGTTATTTTACCAATTAAATAAATTCTGGTCAATATCTCTTTGCCTCCCATTTACATAACTTCTCCTTAACTTGATACATTAAATACCTGCTGTTCCTTTCTTTTCATCTGAATATATATTTTTTAAGTGCTTTTGGAAAAAATAATTCTGAGCTCAAAAAATCTTACTACTTCATTCTCTTCATCCATAAACTCGTTTAAATTTATTTAAACTTCCAAACTTTTATTCAAAAATAAACAAAGTTATTTAATTTAAGTCCTTCCAACTAATTAAATTCATCCACAAATTATTATTATTATTACAAAAAAATAGGCATCATCAATGTCATAAATGATTATTATCGCCCTATTCCTTTAATAAATAAATACTTAAATAACATCTGTAAATGATTATTATTAACATCTCCTATTATTTTTATTTAATGCATTAATTATTTAATCACAATTAACAATTAACAATTAATTTAATTTAATTCCTAATGTTCGGTATTATCACTCCCTAATTATTTATAACTTTAAATAGCATCATTATTATTTATAATATTATTAACTTATTCACTTCACACTTGATTATTATTATTATTATTATTATTATTATTATTATTATATAAATCAAATTATTTAAATAATCAGAGCCTCAATTACTTCTGCTCTCATAATAAGAATTAAAGAAAAATACTCCTATCCCTTGGAATAATCGAAATATTTCATGTCGGAACATGAACTAATGCCTGTCCTGACAAAAATCATAGATCGAGAAATAAATTGTCAGACAGCAGTTCCATTTGTCATCCAGACAAATACAATCGAAAATCTAGCTACGGTGAAAAATGTGTGTTGATTTCTGATCGTGACTGTTCAAAAATATGGAATTCTCTAATACTACAAGTTAGTGGATAGTACATAAATAGTTGTCTTACTTCATTCTTGATGTAGAGGAAGGGAGTGTCCTGCGGTGGACACTATTCCAACAGTGACTTCCCATGGCCATCTGCCGTATCCATATACCTCGTTCGTCTCCATGTCCTACCAATCCTTCGAGTAGTTTTAGCGCCGCATGTTGATATTCGCAGTCACTCGTTCGAAATAACTTCCGCTATCACCAGTACCGTGTAACATGACGAAAATTTGCTCAGTCATAGACTGGTACAATGCTCCTGTAGATTCGAGAATAAATCTCATATTCAAATAATGCGGTTTCGTTTGCACGCTAAGATAGGAACACCTATTAGCTGCATAAACGAACTGATGAATTAAAACTTCTCCTGATGAAATTCGAAGTGCCTGATGTATAGTCACCACAAGAAATACATCGTTCTGTAGGCTAACTTCTGTGAATGGTTTCGACACTACCATCACCTGACTGTAGAATATGTGACCTGAAAGTCAGTGAATATTCTAAGTCCATTCGCTGCCGAATGTTAAGTTTGTTCACTCGAACAAAACCTAAGTCGTGCTGACCACTGGTACGGCGACCACGTCCTTCGACCGTCAGAATCTCGGCGTGTATACTGTCACTTCACGTTACGTAGTTCCGCACATGAGCAAATGCTCCGTTGTAATGATGTGACAATGTTCAGAATCGTTGCCTTTATATTGTCCAGCGAGAAATTCTTCCTGAACTTTCCGTCTCGTATCTCGGCTTCTACTGGACCGATTTTAACGCTTGATAGCTCAAATTCCTTCTCTTGTAAATGCCAGTAAAGTGTGTTAATCTCCAGCGTCCATCTCTTCTCCTAAAGGTAATTCCAGAAAAATATTTCTTGTGACGTTTGCGGGCTCCACGTCATAATGTCACGTAACTCGCCCCTCCGATGCATGCTTCCCTCAGCAATCTTGAGTCTCCTCCGCGCGTTATTCAAACCATCCATTCCCTCAATCTCTTAAACTAATAACTCTTCTTTCCAAAATAATAATGTCAACAATGTCTCAGACGTGTGAACGATCCGGGAATAATACACACACTTTCCTTTGTTACTTCATGGAAATGTGTCGTGGCACATAGTTTGTGGAGATATTCATCAACCGCTTAACTTGTGATGACATGCCTTAATTCTGTATTTTGGCCGGGGATTTAAGGCTGGATGCCTTTACTGACGCCACGTAATTTTTCAAGTGAAAATTTCACCCCATTGCTACCGGGATTCGAACTCCGGCCGTCCAGGTGAAAAACGGGCAGCTAAGCCAGTAGAGATGGGCAGACGTCGACTGAAAACAGTCGAAATAGTCGATAGTTCAAACCATCGACTTATTCGACTGTTTTCAAAAAACAGTCGAATGAATTCAACGACTTCTCACCGTATCATAAACAAGACGTTTGCAAACGACTGATCCCAAAGCAATTGTTGGAATCATTCGAATTTGAGTATTCGTTCCAATCAAACGACTTCTTCAGACTAACTTCATGCTACAATTGTTTTGTATATTTATTCCAGAGCTTTTAAAAATAAGTTAAGTATATCTGCAGATGCCTATAGTTTGATACAGTTTCTTGTTCGTAGATTCTTTCAATGAAATAGCCTACATCAAGTTGTCCAAATAACTTATATATGTATGTTCTTGAAAATTTTAAATATTCAATATTTTGGTTATGTTTGAAGTCCTTAACACAGTATATCGACTTGTTCCTATGAGAATTGGGTGCATTCTTGATTTATTACACGGCTTGAACATGGGCTTACCAAATATGGCTTGAGTTCTATTTATCTTATGATTGAATTCCATTCATTTATTCTGCCACGGGATAAAGGAATTACAAGAAAACCATTATGAAATTCTCCCCAAAGCGTGATGGTAATGATGATGCAAACATAGTGTGCCCATTTGACGAGGATTTCGGGGAGCCATAGACCTTAAATAACCCTTTCGACCCCCCCCCCCCTCTAACAGGAAGACATATAGGACGGGGTGGAATGCATTCTTGGACTGGGAAAGCACAGGGAATCTTAACTCGGGGGTGTCGGGTGTAATGAGAGATCAAACTACCAGTCCAGAGGAATACAAACTCAAAAATACAATAAAGAGGCCAGGCTTACATTTAAATCGCACTCAATTTATTAAAAACAGTGGCAGATCCCTAACTACTTCAGAGAGGTAAAAACGGCTAAGCCTTGCTAAACAATGGAGATAATAACTTAACTCGTCTCCGTATGAAAAATCCTAATAATTAAGCCTCTCGAATTCCTGCTAAAAATGAAGAAGTCAATAAGCAAAGCTAAGAGAATGACACGTAACCCATCCCTATACTATTAATTCGGAGATGCAAAAATAATAATAATACAAGCATGAATCTACAGCAAAGAAAGATATTTACTTGTTTACAATGCAAGGAATTCGTTACATTTACTGCACAATAAGTTTAAAGCTACGCTATGATGGTGTCACCTCTAACATTTAACGTTACAGTAATTTATGCTAATACCTATCGTACGATAACAGTAGCAACGATGTAAACGAGAAGCGTTCCATCCAAAATTTATTCCAAAGCAAAATCTAAGCTCATTCTGAACCTAAAAGAGATTAAGAAAAAGTTATCCTAAAATACAACACAAATGAATAACATGTAGTCCTTTAATAATGCGCAATTGGCGCCACTGTCCTGCCTACACGCAGCTTCACTGTTTGTGAAGTTGGGTCATGAATATGTGGGAGAGAAAATTAGGTCGGCGACTGCATGAGCAATTCATGTCTAACGTCGCATTATCAGGTTAGCTACCGTGGTTAAACACGTAACAAACTGGTTTTCGTCTCTCAATAGGGAAAAGCTATAATTGTATTTAGATGTGTCGAAGAATCAAATCCAAGCGCTGGTCATAAAGGTTTCATTAAATTTAGTGGTTTATTTATGTTTAAGAAAGATTTCCTAACACTTTATTTAGGTTCCGGTTTCGATAAAGAATCCTGATATTTGATTATTACATTCTTATTTATCAAATTATCTTTTAGTCCTATCAGTTTCATTGTATTGGTTTAGTGACCATGTTAACCTCGAAAAGTGTGAAAAATTGGTGTAAAACAATCCAATATCAGACTCATAACCGGGTGAGTTAGCCGAGGTCGTTGCGGCATGACTGTTGGCAGTCGCTCACATCCGGGAGGCGAGGAGGTTCGAATCCCCCCGCCGGCAACCTTGAAGATGGTCTTCTGTGGTTTCCCATCTTCCTTCCAGGCAAATGCCGGGGTTGGTCCTTAACTATAGGCCACAGCCGCTACCTTCCAACTCCTCGACCCTCCCTTCCAACTTTCCTCCCCAACGGTACTTGTAGCTCACCCATTGGGTGTCCGTCTCGAAGCAGCTACAAAAACTGGCGAGCCGAACATGTCCTCGGACACTCCTGGCACTAAAAGCCATACGCTAAAAAAAATCAGACTCATAATTGGAAGAAAAACCTCATTCCAAACTTTCATTCGCACCTCTAAGTGATTAACAATATCACTGACCCGTCGGTCATCAACTCAGTTAACGGGGCAAAGTCGTTCACGTTACTAGCTCAAATAGTACGAAAATTTGCACTTTGCAACTAAAGCTTGGGTTTCCTCCAGTAGCGGTACCGCTTTCTAGCGGCCGTAATGTGACGCTGAATGACGTCACGAAAACGTTCTTCATAGAAACAAAGGCGAGTGGTTTTCTGGGAAGCGTTGACTACCACCGTCACATAAAGTTGCGGTGGCGTCATTCATATGACGGTGGTGAGTACGGTAGCAAACAGTTCGTCACCGTTTGTGTACGGTGTACGGTGTGTGAATTATTATACAGTGGCTGATAAGATGATATATTGGAGTATGGAAGGAGAGGAAACATTAATAGATTTCGTAAAGAATTATGAGGCATTGTATAATATGAAGAGTAGCCTTAAAAATGCACAGAGTTTCTGTTCAGGAGATATTGGTCTCTTGTTTTTGTTGTACGGCACTGAAGATATATCATCCTTTATGTAATTCAGAACATAATCAAATAACACTGGCGTAATCCGAAAATATTCTTATATATCTTCATTGCAATGCAGATGACGACGCACTAAAATTTCATGTGCACCTTCTGTAGGACACCTTTTTTTTATGTCACTTCCCCCCGTACGTTCCCAATCGTCTTTGGATGACTTCTCTTCTTCCAAAAATATTACGAGCGCCATGTCAAGATCATCCATTTCTTATTTAACTTTATGACAACATGCCGTCACGACACACACAGATAATTAAATCTAACTTTACACCATTGTTCACCGTCAAGACGGTTCCCAGTTTCTATACGTCATTCGCCGTCACATTACGGCCGCTAGGAAGCGGTACCGCTACTGGAGGAAACCGCATCTTAAGGGTAATCAGATCCTACCTCTGTAGGCATTCAAAAACATAACAATGGTTTTCACTAGCCTTATACAATTCCAGCTTGTGGACAATCTTGCTGTACAAACAGCTGTGGATTCTGAATATCATTCTAAACGTATTTAAAGTGTGCATCAATTGCTTTTATATCAGACTTCTACAGTCAAGAAACATGTGTTAATAAACCGGGTCTCCCTTACAATCCTAAAATGACCCCTCACTTCGAACCCAAGATAGCCTGCTTGGCTCATCTTATGAATTACCGATTACAGCTTGTATCACAGTCGTCAGATTGTCAAAAATAAACAGAAAAAACACTCCCTCCTGTCCATGTGGCGTGAAACAGGTTTAATGCAGTTTAGGTTAGCGTTCATTTCACTCACTGCCTTCTAAATAATATCACTGTATTAAAGAGTGCACTGTGTTCGTGGCTACAAGGTGAACAAAACAAATGACATTGGCTTTGCTATGGCCTTGGCCAACATATGGTTACTGGATTTATTGTTCCAGTGGAATGCAGTTATGGCAAGATTATATATCCAAAATACCTCCACGCAAATGAGTGTTGGTTCGATGCACAGTTGAGCTATAAAAATTTGTATTTACAAGAATAAGGGTAAGAGCGTTTGTCCCAAGCTCTGGCAAATGATACGAAATAACGTGGTGGTAAACTCACCACTAGAAAAACACAGCGATGAATCATACCTAGGAATGTGCTGAGTAAGGTGTACTATTACTAATCCCCTCGACCATGACCGTACATAAAAGTATTCGACTGCTAGTCGGACTCACGTGTTTCCTTCACGTTTCCTGCGTGAATTCGCCTGGTCTCGGTGGCAATGTGGCATGATGGTAATTAGCCAAGGAACACCGTCCTTTCTTCGGGAAATTTCAGCCATCACCTTACCCCTCCATTATTGGGGTTTCTATTCCATTCCCAACTCCATTATAATGAGAATAGTAATCTTGTCTTCAGCATGTTGAATAAATGAAGTAAATTCCATGGTGATGAAGTATTCGTAGGTTTTCACTGACTCTAGAGGTGTTAAGTTATCGGTTACAATTCTCACTGAATTTACACTTGAGAAGCGGGTTAGTGCAATAAATGGCCATGAATTCATCCGCTCACAGAATTTAATTAGTAGCTTGTGCCACTACGTTCACCAAAAACTGGTGAATTAAATTACACGCAAACTTTTGCTTAGCATAATTCACTGTGCGTTTTATCTGGCAATGCCTTAACACTTTGAACAAAATTATATGCACTTGGCAAACACGTGCTTGATGGCGTGTTCGATTTCGGCGTGGTTGAAAATTATTAATTCCACAAATATTAAGAATTCGCTTTCACTGATAGTTTTAAACAGATTTAGCAGCTTTACTGCGTGCATGTGCACATCACAATTCACTTTTGCACTAGATATTCGTCGATTTAGAAAACGACCAAAATTAACGTCTCAACAGGACCATGCCTGCGGTAGAATTGGTGCTTATCAAAATGCCGGATGCTCGATCCTGCTATCAGTCAAAAGTACGACTGCATTCTCTGCGGGGTTTCATCTCTATTTCTTCTTATCAACAAAAATCAAATGCTCTTCCAGTGCATCGAAATATGTACAAATAATTAATAACAATTCAGTCTCACAGAAAAATTAAATATAATTTACATTGGTGGCGCCGCAACTCGTAATTAATCAAATGGGAGTTACTCATACATTCTCCTTGGAAGTTTTCGGTTCATTCAGAGATGTTAAATTTTTCATGAACCATGGCTGTCACATCGCAGATGTGAAGACGGGTTCAATAGAATAAAGTAGATTTTCCAGGAAAATTTAATCAGAAAATATTTTATATTGTGATCCAAAAATAAATAGCATAGCAAGTCGGAGGGCGTGTACGCTCAAATGGATTCTGGTCGTCAATTGTTTTAACTAGAGATGGGCAACAGTCGAATGAAAGTTAAAACCATCGACTTATTTGACTGCTTTTAAAAAGCAGTCTAATGAATTCAACGACTACTCAAAATATCTGCACCGTAACATAAACAAGTCGTTTGCAAACGACTGATCCCAATTGTTTTAACATGTAGAAAGCACTCAGATAATTTTACGTTTTGGTCGTCAATTGTTTCAACAAGTGGATAGCGCGCGCATTAAAGAAACTTTGTATTTACATGGTTGCCAACATCTCCACTGAAAGTTCGCTCTCGTTGCTGTTCTAAAGTGCTCTATTTTCGTGTGTATTTACTGTAGGCCGTCATTTTCTTGTTCAAGTTGTATTTAAACTCTACGTTCTTAGTATTTCAGAGAGGATTAAATTAGTGAACACATAACTTGTTTGTGACTATGGAAATATTTTGCATTTATTTTGCGGCATATAACATGAAGTGTAATTATTTCAATGTTGGCTATGGAATTGTTATCGGTACTTAAGAACTCCCTTTCAGTTATAGTGATTTAATTTACTCTTAGGCTAATTAAGTACCTCACATATCCACAGTACATACAGGTAATGTACCCTGTTCCAATATCGGGGAACATTTACTCAGACACATTAGGCATTAAATGTAATGTGCAACATTGGAAATAATGGTTGCACTCTACACGACGTAAACCACGTCTCTAAACCAACATTTCGAAGCACAGTAAAAATAAATAAATAACTTTGACCAATTGCATGTTGCCGAGTGTCGCGTAGTCCAAACTAACGTCTGGAAAAATAGGTAGGTTAAGGAGAAGTTTGTTTTTCATCTGTTGGTACGACTCAATTGCGCGGCTTACAGTGCTATGTAAGCTGCATACAAGCGACTAGGCCTACTTTCAGTCGAATACATGAGAGAACACGCTTAGGAGCTATGCGAACTCAGGTAACCTTTCGACTAAAGTAGTCGACTATCTAGTCGATAGTTTCTTCAAATGAATGACTAGTCAGACGATGGTTAAAAGTAGTCGATAGTCCCATCTCTGCGCCATCACGGTCCCCTGTTTCCTGTTAAAATGGATTTCTTAACACAAAAATTCCCTTTTTCCGCCTATATTCCACTTGCATAGCCGAATGTGTTCAACGTTTTATGGATATAATTTTTCAACGCTCTAAATGGCTGGGCCGAGTTTGATGTAAGTTGTTTATGTATATTAGAGTGGGTTCCTGTATGGTTGAGACTCACAATTTGACCCGGAAGGAGGAATGAACACTTTTTTAGAACTACAATTTACACACAATTTTAGAACCACAATATACAGTCAAAAACAGTCGTCATAGAAACCGCTACTCTTAGTGAAAGTCGAAGTCTTTGGACTGTTTGTCTCTGCACGTTAAGAGCCACCTAGTTGCAGATTGTGCAACTACCGCCATACCTTACACTCCACCCGTGGTGGAATGTTATGTTTTGTACCATAGGTGGCAGTGATGTCGAATTCTTCTGTTTGCCTCGCACGTTAGAGCGTTTCAACAAAGTCACGTATTCATTCATACACCATTCATCCGATGAAACTTGGTTGAGATGTTGAGTGCACTCCAGGGAAGATTTCTGGCTTAGTAAATCCATTTTACAATAGGTAGCGCACGAGTAGATTCAACAAATCAGCGACAACGCGCGAAGCGTTTCAACAAAGTGCCGTATGCTTTCAAATACCATTCGTCCGATAGCGATGAAATTTGGGTGAGATGTTGTGTACACTCCAGGGGAGGCTTCTGGATTAGTAAATACATTTTTACAATAGGTAGCGCACGAGTAGATTCAACAATTAAGCGACGACGCGCAAAGCGTTTAAACAAAGTCCAGTATGCGTTCATATACCATTCATCCATTTGCAATGAAATTTGGGTGAATGTTCAGTACACTCCAAGGAAGGTTTCTGACTTAGTAAATCCATTTTACAATAGGTAGTGTGCGAGTAGATTCAACAAATGAGCAACGACGCGCGAAAGGTTTCAACAAAGTCCCGATTGCGTTAATATACCATTCGTTCAATAGCGATGAAACTTGGGTGAGATGTATTATACACTTCAGGGAAGGCTTTTGCCTTATTAAATTCATTTTACAATAGGTACCGCACGAATAGATTCAACAAATGATCGACGACGTGCGAAGCGTTTCAACAAAGTCCCGTATGCGTTCATATACCATTCGTCCGATAGCGATGAAACTTGGGTGAGACGTTGTTTACACTCCAAGGAAGGCTTCTGGTTTAGTAAATCCATTTTACAAAAGGTGGCGCACAAGTAGATTCAACAAATGGACGATGACGCGCGAAGTGTTTCAACAAAATCCCCTATAAGTTTATAAACCATTTATCGATTGCGATGAAACTTTGATGAGTTGTTGTGTACAATTACGTTAAGGTTTCTAACTTAGTAAATCCATTTTACAGGAGGTAGTGCACGAGTAGATTCGACAAAAGAGTGGCAGCGCACGAATCGTTTAAACGAAATCCTGTATGCGTTCATATACCATTCGTCCGATTACGATGAAACTTGGGTGAGAAGTTGCGTACACACAATGGAAGGTTTCTGGCTTAATAAATCCATTTTACAATAGGTAGCGCACGAGTAAATTCAACAAATGAGCTACGGCACGCGAATCGTTTCAACAAAGTACCGTATGCGTTCATATACCATGCATCCAATTGCGATGAAATTTTGGTGAATTGTTGTGTACACTCCAGGAAAGGTTTTTGGCTTAGTAAGTCCTTTTACAGTAAGTAGCGCACGAGTCGATTCAACAAATGAGCGATGGTGCGTGAATCGTTTCAACGAAGTCCTGTTTGCGTTCATATGCCATTTATCCGATTGCGATGAAACTTTGGTGAATTGTTGTGACACTCCAGGAAAGGATTCTGGCTTAGTAAATCCACTATTTAATAGGTAACGCACGAGTAGATTCAACAAATGAGCGATGGCGCACGAATCGTTTCAACAAAGTCCCGTATGCGTTCATATACCATTCATCCGATTGCGATGAAACTTTGATGAATCATTGAGTACACTCCAGGGAAGGTTCAGGCTTAGTAAATCTATTTTACAATAGGTAGCGCATGAGTAGATTCAACAAATGTGTGACGGCACGCGAATCTTTTAAACGAAATCCCTTATGCGTTCATATGCCATTCATCCGATTGCGATGAATCTTTGAGTTGTTGTGTACACGCCAGGGAAGGTCTTCAACTTAGTAAATCCATTTTACAATATTGGTAGCGCACGAGTAGATGTAACAAATGAGAGACGACACACGAAGCGTTTCAACATAATCCCGTATGCGTTCGTATACTATTCATCGATTGCGATGAAACTTTGATGAGATGTTGTGTACACTTACGCGAAGCTTTCTAACTTAGTAAATCAATTTCACAGCTGGTAGAGCACGAGTAAATTCAACAAATGAGTGACAGCGCACGAATCATTTAAACAAAATCCCGTATGCGTCATATGCCATTCATCCGATTGCGATGAAACTTTTATTTATTTATTTATTTATTTAATTAATTATTTATTTATTGCCACAACAGGGCAGTGCCCCAATTACAGTAGCAAACAATTAATCATATGTTTACACACAGATAATACATGAAAATACAAGATAAAAATACATTAGAATACAAAATAAAAATTGAAAATTAAAAATTAAAACTTAAAAATTGAAGATTAACAATTTAAATTTATATTTAAATTAAATAAAAAGAAATTCTTAACAAGGAATATACACAAGTTCAAGTCGCAATAACAGTAAATGAAGCATGATTTTTAGTATTTGGTCACATAAAGTAAAACTAGATTAATATCTTTAGGTACTAATACAATAGCAATGGAAGATGGTAAGAAAGTGACACCTAAAACCATAGCAGCTAAATTTATCATCTTCGTTATAGTGAATCATTTGACACCTAAAACTAAGTGTAATTGTCTTCTATAATTTAGCAAGTACATTCCAAAATCTAAATTGTTGTCAGCTGAGAGCCTGTTGTAAGTACAGCACATATTCAATATCGGTGATTTTTTATGGAAATTTCTATTACATTTTATAACTATTAGGAGTTCTCGTTTTCTGAGACATTTCTTTCTCTCATTGAAATGTATTTGCCCTAAAATTGAAAATTAAAAATTGAAGATTAACAATTTAAATTTTAAATTTAAATTAAATAAAAAGAAATTGTTAACAAGGAATATACACAGGTCTCACATGCATATAAGTAGGGGGGGGGGTAAGGGGGGTTCTGCTTCACCCATTTTATTTGTACCCGACTGTACATGTTAAATACTTGTGTCTGAGATACCATTGATACTTTTATACAAATATATCTGCTGAGCAATAAGCCTGCGTGTTGAAAGTTTAGTCATTTGGAATTCTGACAACAAGTTAGAGTAAGGAATTCTACAACGGATGGCTGATACAGAGTACTTCTTGTAATATAGGAAGCGTAACAGTTTCTTTTGCAGTCTTTCTATGTTATTTATATGTGACTCGTACATTGGATACCACACTGCCGCATTAAACTCCAGTTTACTTCTCACATATGCATTGAAGAGCGTAATGATTGTCTTTGCATTCGTCAACTCCTTGGAATTTCTAAAAATAAAGCCTCGAGTTCTAAGTGCATCATTCACTACCTTATCAATATGATATTTGAAACTCAAATCATGATTTATATACAACCCTAGATCCTTGACCGTATTCAGTCTAGTTGTTGAGTTGTTGTGCACGCTCCCACAAATCTTTCTAGATTAGTAAATTTACTTCACAATAGTTTAGAGCCAGTTAAAGGAAATTTTAAAAAAGTGTATCCAAAAGCACTTCAAGAAACAAAATTGCAATACCAACACTTTCATTGATTGGCATTGCAACGCATGCCGGGTACAGCTTGTGCCTTACATTTTAAAACAGTGGTTATCAAACTTTAGACTTACTTAGACTCAGTTCCTCCAGTGCTAGGTAGCATATCGGGCACCAAGTTTCCTCCAGCGAACTCTATCAGATGCCAGCTTTTCAGCTTCCTTCCAGTTCATATCCATGCATACAAGATCTTTTGCAAAAGTTCGTTTCCAGGTGTTACGAGGTCTTCCTCTACTTCGGTATCCTTCCGTTGGTTTCCACAACAGTGCTGATTTGGGTATCCTTCTGTCATTAATGCGTAGAACGTGTCCCGCGAACTTCATTCTTCTTTGATCAACGATTTTGTGCAGGATGCGTAGACCAGTTCTCCTCAGTACTACATCATTTGTTATGTGGTCACGATAACTGATTTTCAAAATTCGTTTCAAGCTTCGTTGGTGAAAAACGTTGAGCTTGTGTGCTGACTTTACTATTATTTTTCAGGTCTCACATACATATATGGCGATTGGTAAGATGATAGAGTAATATAGCCGAATCTCAGTGGACGTACTTATAGAGTCTAATTGCCATATGTATCCCATTCGTTAAAAGACTGCCGAAGCTTTCCCAATTCTACTGCTGATGTCTGCATCTACGTCCCCATTACTACAGATAAGGCTGCCGAGATATGAAAATCAGTCATCGTCTTGTAGAATCTTCTGTTGCACTATAATGTGTGTACATACATTCCCACTTTTTATGCGCATTGTATTTGCCTTGTCACCATTTATCTGAAGTCCAGTAGAACTGGCCATTCCATCCAGCTTGGTTGCCATTAATTGTAAACTTTGTGGTCTTTCTGCCAGAAGGACGGACTCATCAGCAAAATCCCGATCCGTTAGCATAGATTGCTCATTCCAACTTATCCCCATATTGAGATAGTCCATAGCTTTTCTCATTACAAAATCTATGACCAATATGAATAGAAATGGAGACAAAATGCATCCTTGTCTGACACTTGTGAGAATGCTAAAGAAAGGGGAGTTCCCATCTTCTGTTCTTATTCAAGAGCTCGAGTCTAGACAGAGGATTTTGAAAACATCGATGAGATGGTAGTGAATTCCATATAGACTCACAATATTCCACAATGATTCTCAGTCTATACTGTCAAATGCTTTCCTGAAATCAACTTCAATTGAGCTTAATTTTGCCTGGTATAAATGTTCATTAAAATGCTGTCAAAATTACGCCATGTTTAAAAAAATTCACAAAGAGTCTTATTTTTAATTAACTTTAAAACTCCTGTATTTTAAGACGAGGGCATCAAGGATCATCGCTGAAAAAATGCAATTTATTTCTGTTGATAGTTCCTGTGAAAATGGTAAATTTCAAGTTGAAAATTAACATGGATAGCACAGGACATTCCAGCTCCCCTTGAAAGAGCTGCGAAGTGTGAATATTGATTCCATTACATTATTTTACTAGCTGTACCCGGCAAGCGTTGCAATACCAATCAAAGAAAGAAAGTGTTTGATTTATAATTTTGTTTATTCAAGTTATTTTGGAAAAAAAATTAGCATATTTTCAATTTCGAAAAAATAGGCTGATGAGATCACCATTTGTCCGTCTGTATGTGTGTGTGTGTGTGTTAGGTATGTATGTGTGTCCCCTAATAACTTCTAAACGGCTGGAGGGATTTCAATGAAACTCGGTAAGTTCTTAGCACTATTCCGGACGACCCCAACCGTGCTCTTCAAATTTTGTTACGTCTCGGCAATCCAACATGGCAGCTGTGCGAAATATTTCACCAGCATTCAATATCTCCGAAACTATTCCCGATATCAACCTGGAATTTTTTGCGGTGCTCGAGGGAACTACTAGAAATTCATCTATGTGACTTTTGAAATACTGGTAACTACAAAACCAACATGGCGGCCACGCGAATTTGCGACTTTTAAATAGACGTTTCTCGCGATTTAACCAACCAAACGCAATAAAACTTGGTACAGTATATGTTTATACTCATTGTAATGCACCGACACTTAACATGGTTCAATTGTTTACATAACCACAAGATGGCGGATGTGCGAAATATTTTACCGGCATTCGTTACCTCTAAAACTATTAGCGGTATCACCCTGAAATATTGTACGGAGATAAAGGGCACTACTAGACGTTCATCTATTAGACTTTCAAAAACCGGTTAACTACAAAACGAACATGGTGGCCAAGCGAATTGGAAAATTTTAAATAGAACTTTCTCGCGATTTAATGTTACAAACGCAATGAAATCTGGTGCAGGAAATGTTTATGCACATTGTAATGCACTGGTATCTAATTTAGTTCAATTGTTTACATATCCTCAAGATGGCGTCTTTGCGAATTTTAAAATTAAGTTTTTATGTCTTGTGTCGTAATCATGCGATCGAAGTGAAAGTTTGAATAATGAACCTACGCAATAATTTTCCTTTAATTTTACATGACTCTATGGCCTATACATTTAACAATCCAACATGGCGACCATCCGAAATATTTAGACGGCTCTGAATATCTACGAATCTATTATAGCAATCAAACTGATTTTTTTATGTTCATAGGGGCTAAGAACTTAAGTTCACCTATAGGACTTTAAATAACCTGGTGATCACAAATCCAACATGGCGGTGACGCGAAGTATAAATATTCACAAGGACGTTTCTCGCAATTTACCCATCCGAGTGCAGTGAAACTTGGTACAGTAAATCCTTATACGAATGTTAATCCACTGGCATCTAATTTATTTCAATTGTTTCTATAACCACAAGATGGCAGCTGTGCGAAATTTTAAAATCTCCCTGTTACTTCTTGTGTCCTAATCATGCGATTGAAGTTTGAATGCTACACGTAAACAATAATCTTCATGTAACAGTACATAACTCTAGGACCTACATATATAAAATCCAACATGGCGACCATCCGAAATATTTAGTCGGTTCTCAATATCTACGATTCTATTACAGCAATCAAACTGAAATTTAGTATGTTGATAGTGGCAGTTAACATAAGTAGGATATATGGAAATAGGAACGGAAATACTTGTTTTGTTTCTCCGTTTGGTTCGCACATCAATCAGAAGGTTTTCTGACGCGTGAGCAGGCCACATTTGTTGAAACTATTCGCAAGCCACCAATTGTATATTGGATTTATTATTAACGAAACGCGCACAAGTTTGCATTGAGCATACAAATACATTTACACTACATTCATTTATACTAGGTATTTCACTTTGTTTCAGTGTTATGGTTCCAAGCAGGTCTCGATTATTGACTTGGATAGTTTTTTGCATCTTGTAATATGGTATCGAACACATGGGCGTTCACAAATATCACATACACATGTTTCATTCGGCTCACTTTGCACACTTCTGTGGTGGTATCCGAGCGTTGCCAATGAGTTCACGAAATGGCGCAGGTCTTGGTTTGTTTCCATCCATGATCTATTCACCATGGCCTCCGTTGCATAGAAGTCAGGCCAAATCTCTTTTGACTTTGTTTTTCTTATTTCCACATGTTTTTCCCAGTTTTTAGTAAAAGGTAGATTATATTTGGTCCGGAGATCTTCCATCAGAAAGGTTTCTCTTGCTAGGACATAGACGAGTCGTGAGTGGGTGTATTTGTATATTGCTAGGGCGGACTTCATGAACCGAGCTTTGACGGCTTCCATGGCTGATAGGTCTTTCATTCCTAGTTTTTCCCAGGTTATTTCTATTCCATACGTTAGGATGGGTACGATTTTTGCATCGAATAGTTTCATGGCAGTTTTTAAGGATAGTCTAGGCAGTGATGGAATGTCAAATACTGCCTTCGTGGCCGCTGATGTTCTTGTTTTAGTGTGAATCCTAAAAGATCTTACGGTTGTCTGGAGGGTCATGCCCAGGTATTTGTAGGCGTTAGCCGATTGAAGTGGTTCGTTTCTGTAATAAACTTTGTCGTGCAGGTTTTCTCTCCCACCTTTTCTGAAGGTCATCTGGACTGTTTTCCTGCCGTTAATCTGGAGCTTGTTTTCTTCAGCCCAGGTTTCTAAAGCCTTGATTGCTTTTTGTAGCTCTGTTTTGTCTGGCGATCCGATAGCCATGTCGGCTGCATAAATGTAGAGGTTTATATAGGATTTACAAATACAGAAAACTTCGCGGGAGTGTGCACATCAACTAACTGAAGTTTCCTTATTTCGCACTATGCAGATGACCTAGTAGTGCTCGCCAAAAATCAAAGACAACTGCAACAACATGATGAACCAGTTGGTGGAAACTGTAAGGATATATGGCATTGAAATCAACATCGAAAAATCAAAGGTGATGAGGATATCAAGGCGGAAGGAACCTTTGAGGATAACTATCGTCAATCAAGAATTGGAGAATGAGAAGCAGTTCAAGTAGGCTACTTGGGAAGCTTGCTGACAAAAGATGCTCAATGCACAAATTCGCTCCAGAATCGCCATGGCCAAAGCCGCATTCAACAAGAAGGCTCTGCTCACCAGAAAGTTGAGTTTAGAACTAAGGAAGAAATTGGTGAATTGTTACATCTCACAGTGGTCCTTTTAGCGTATCTGGCCGCGCAAAATACCTTTGCATATAGAAATGGCCTATAAACCTTAAAATAACTGTTCAAAATTATGTAAAACAATTCCCTTATTCTCATTTATAAGAATTTCAGTTTGACTGTCACCCCGGAGGTCCAGGTTCGATTCCCGGCTCTGCCAAGAAATTTTTATTCTGGTGTGAGGGTTGGTACGGCGTACACTAAGCTTCCTGAGGCAAAACTGAGAAGAGGAGGGTTCGATTCCCACCTCAACCATCCTGGAAGTTTTCCCGGAGGTCCGGGTTCGATTCCCGGATCTGCCAAGAAATTATAATTTTGGTGTGAGGGCTGGCACGGGGTACACTAAGCCTCCTGAGGCAAAACTGAGAAGAGGAGGGTTCGATTCCCAGCCCAACCATCCTGGAAGTGGTTTTCCGTGGTTTCCCTATTTCTACTCCAGGCAAATGCTGAGATGGTTCCTAACTTAAAGCCACGGCCGCCGTCCTCCCAATCCTATCCCAAATGTACAAATAGTAGTACAGGTATCACAATAACACAGGTTATCACACAAATTACACAGACACACCCAAGATACATCGGACTATACGACCACGATGTCGCAGCCCCTAAAATGAGCAACAACAACAAGAATTGAGGTTAAACTTGTCTTATTAGCCTAACAATAATATAAGAATAATAATACTTTTCCACTGGATTAGGATTTTCCTTAACGCTACTAAACTGGGAGAAAATTCTGCATTTTTTCAATAAGTTCAGTGGTGTCTCTCCTTCCTTCTAAGCGTATACTCACTTGACTGGCTAACGCTAGCTCCTCCCTGCTGAGTTTTTGTATTAAAGGTCGCAATTTCCTTCGTTTCGAAAATTCACTACACTCCATAAATGATTGAGAAGGACGTCTCACATTACCTGTATTATCTCTCCATGTTCCCTTCCAGGCTATTCTTATTTTGTGACAAACTTTCTTAAGGTCCTGCGATTGGCAACCCACGTTTTTCTTAACTGCGCGGAAAAATTAATTAGATTTTTTTCTAACATTATCTTTAATAGACTGTCCAAGGGATTTCAGATCAGTGTTTTCTATTAGATAGGTTCAAATCCTTTCGCTTTTCCACCTGCATGGCGCCAAGCATCGTAAAGATCGTTCCGCGAAAATCCTTCCGACAACACTAAAAGGAGAGCAAAAGCCAAAGTTGCAAAAAGTTGCAAAACATTTTTACACAGAAAACATAATAGGGTGTAGGCTATAGGCTAATGGAAAGAAATTCACCAATGGTTGACAATTGTGAATTTCCTGGTCTGAAAACCCATAAAAGAAGAATTATTTTATAACAAAAAATCACTATTTTCAAACGTTTACCACATAAACACAGCGATTTTATAAGAATTTGCAAATGGCATTAAGAAAGATCGTATCATAGTCTGTCATATCCACTGGCAAACGATGAAGATAGCTGAACTAACAAGACTTTACAAGCACAAGATTCAAACACAAATAATCAGCTTTGCTTCCAGCTGTGGATGCGGTAAGAAACGTCCTACTTCAGCGGTCTTTCACAATCCAGGGGTGAACAAATAAGACATATAAGTACAGTTCTGAGGGCCTCTGACATTGCTGATACTAAAAATGTCATACAACATGAAAATACAAGACATTTATTTTTTAAATTTTGAGCGCCCAGATCTGGCAAAAGGACCACTGTGCATCTGGAGCATTGCAATGTTTGGGGCAGAGACGTGGACAATGAGAAGAAGGGAAAGGAAATTCTTAGAAAGTTTGAAATGTGGTGCTGGAGGAGAATAGAAAAGATTAAGTGGACAGATCGGGTGACAAACGATGCTGCTCTGAGAAGAGTAGGTGAGAAGAAAACTTTTCTGTATACAATTTTTCAGAGGAAGGCCAACTGGATCGCACACATACTGAGGGGCTCGTGCACGACGTCATTGAAGGGAAGATCAAAGGAACGACAGGACGGAGAAGAAGGAGAAGAATTCAACATCTGGATGACATGAATGATGGAAGGAGTTACAGCGGACTGAAGGAAGAAGCTGAAGGACGGGAACATTGTCATCGGAAATTCTCTGTACGAAGTCATGGACCTTCCACTAGGCAGATTACTATATAATAATAATCCCTTATTGCGTTGTAGGCCGTCCCCGTGGTGTAGGGGTAGTGCGCCTGCCTTTCACCCAGAGGCCTCGAGTTCGATTCCCGGCTCCGTCAGGGATTTTAGAAACTGACGTGAGGGCTGGAACGGGGTGCACTCAGCCTCGTGAGGACAATTGAGTAGCTGTCTGACAGTGAGGCAGCGCCCTGGACACGAAAACCAAGATTAACGACCGAGGGGACCCGATGGGCTGACCACGTGTCACCCCAATAACGTCAGGCCAAATGGCTGAGCAGCGGTCGTTTGGTAGGCCTAGGCCCTTCGTAGGCTGTAGTGCCACTGGGTTAGTTAGTTAGTTAGTTAGTTGGTTAGTTAGGCCTATTGCGTTGTAAGTACGAAGTTGGGAACAGTAATCAAGCAGTTCAACGATCTTACAACACATGGTAGCACCTCTGCTATTACATCGTCGCTGTTTGATGGTGCTATCTGACGAGGAATTTCAGTTCCAAGAACTTCTGTCTTTGTTTGTCGAAACATATTTACTTGAAAATTAGGCAAGTTTACCTGTATGTTTGCATACGAGACTTTGTAGAAACGATTCGCGTGCCGTCGCTCATTTTTGAATCGTGCGCTACCTATTGTAAAATGGATTTATTATGTCAGAAACGTTCCTTAAGGTGTACGCTACATCTCACCCAAGTTTCATCGTAATCGAACGAATTGTATATGCACGCATACAGGATTTTGTTTAAATAATTCGTGCTCTGTCACTCTTTTGTTGAATCTACTCGTGCGCTACTTCCTGTAAAATGGGTTTACTAAGTTAGAAACCTTTACGTAAGTGTACACAACAACTCATCAAAGTTTCATCGCAATCGATGAATGGTATGTAAACTTACAGGGGATTTGGTTGAAACGCTTCGCGCGTCGTCGCTCATTTGTTGAAAATACTCGTGCGCTACCTTTTGTAAAATGAATTTACTAAGCCAGAAGCCTTCCCTGGAGTGTACAGAACATCTCACCCAAGTTTACTGTATTCTAAATTAATTTACTCATTCAAAAAGCATCGCGGGGGTGCGCACCACAACTCACCAACGTTCCATCGTAATCGGATGAATGGTATATGAACGTATTCGGGACAAACAATCATGAAACTTTGTTCTTATACACTGTACAGCAGACACGGACAAACGTTTTAGGGGCAGGGCCAGATGCAATACAAAACAAGTAGTTCCGTGATGAACTAAAGAGCCTACTTTTCTTAGAATTATAGAGACCATATATCAACAGTTGGCACACCTGGCGACTCTAAATGTATTCTTCGATCCATCTCGTAAGGTACACAATGCATGTGCAAAATTTGGAGGAGATCCAAAAGATAGTATGCACGTTAGACGTATTTAAATATTGATTTTATCAGCAAGAGTAAAATTAGGTTCGCGACACTGCCATAAATGGGATGCTCAAACTCAAATTGAAATATTATGATCTATATATGTGTAAATTTTGAAAGAACTTCATTTATTAGTATGGAAGATACAAAATAATAATTCAACATTAAACCTATCCGGACGCGTAGAATCATGTTGGCAGCACTGTCGTACATCGATCATTGAAAATTAACCTACATTTGCAGGTAGTATATGTTTGCAAAGTTTAGAACTGTTGGCCTGCATACTTTCTGATAAAAAATTATAGAGTGCATTTTTCAACAGTTGACAGCCCAGTTGACTCTCAAAGAATGCATATTCATATCAGCTCCGGTGCGCAAATCACATACCAAATTTGGTTGAAATCCAATAAATAGTATGGAAGTTACATGCATTTAAAGACTGGACCTATCAGTGACCATAGAATCATGTTGGCGACACTCTCATGTATGGACTCCTGTAAATTAGTTGGATGTAATATTATCTATATGTGTGCCAATTTTGGAACAATTCCCATGCATATCTTCCGAGATATCCAACATAGACCTCAATTTTCAATTGTGATTTTTCAGCAGTTGGTAGCACCGACGTCATTTTCAAATATGGCCGTGAGATATTCACCCATAGCTCTTTACTCATACCAAATTTGGTTTCGATAGCTGCAGCCGTTCACGAGTTGATAGGGGGACACACACACAGGCAGACAGAAAGACAGATAGACAGACAGACACATTTCCCCGGATCGACTTACTTTTACAAAATGTGAAAAGCAGGCTAATAATCTAGGCGGGCCGAAAAAAAAGAACAACACATGTTTATAGATTATAAACCTTTTATGTCTTTATTTTAAATCAAACAAAACTTATAGGCTACAAAGGGTAGAAAACACAGAGAAAAAGAACACACCTTAATTATTTGTTAGAAGAGAAAGGAGTATGTAAGAAGTGACTGTGCTTCTAAAAGATTTTCATAATCTGGTTGAAACTGGGATGAGCTGATTCTTAGTAGCGCAGCTACAGTAAATTGTGGACGTTCAATCTATTTCTGACGCTATTTTTGCGAAGCTTCATTGTAGAAAACACCTGTTCACAGATATAGTAAGATGCGAACATGGCAGTTATTTTTGTGCATGAGTTTTCAAGTTTGGGAAGCTGGATTTTGGTAGGGCCTTGTGGAACTCAATTTTCGAAACATTGAGGAATAGTTGCTTTAATTCGTTGTTACATTGTAATTCAATCAGTTTTAGCTGCAACTCTGGTTTGACTGTGTCAGAGTAAACATTAAATTTCAACTTTGAACTTTGAACTTCTGAAATCTTCATTCAAATTCGTCGTGGAGATTTTTCACACAAAAAGATATTACACAAATCGCATGAACACAAAGAGATTGAAATTGTTTTTCACTCCTAGGTACATTTAACAGGAAATATGACCTATTTGTAATTGTAGGTAGTATAATTTGAAACCATGTCGCGGGCCGGATTAGACTAGTTTAAGGACGACATTTGGCCCGCGGGCCGTACTTAGCCCATCTATCTATCTATCTATCTATCGTATGGCTTTTAGTGCCGGGAGTGTCCGAGGACATGTTCGGCTCTCCGGAGGCTGTAGCTTCTTCAAGCGTACATCCCTAGGGTGAGCTACAAGTTGCGTTCAATTTCAAGTAGTTCCAACTTTCACTACCAGATGTCAATGATACCTACTGTTCGCCCACCAGCTCATGGTCTTAGGAGACTGAAGGGGAGAAGAGACACATTCCAGCTGCGTTGATTGAGTGGACGTGCCGCTGCAGGTATTGCCAACTTAGCACCGATGTAATTCACGCTATGTTTAATCACTGCTACTTGCGTTTAGTTTCAATTGCGAAATCGTACGGGTCAGTAGTGTTATGACGGAAGTGAAGAAAAAAAAGAGTGATACATTCTGAGGGTAAGCAAATAATAAGGAAAGTGATTGAGGGATGTGATGAAGAAGCTAGGAACAAGTGTATAAAACTTCCACTGAGTCAGGCAACTGCAAGAGCTGCCGATTATACAGGGGTTTCTGAAACGATCAAAAGAATCAAACTTAGTAATTTATGTTTTATCTAATTAAAATATTGTTGTAATGCCAGTAGATTCGGATAACAAACGTGCAAATGCGGAACAAAGTAGTGCGGATGCGGATAACGTTTTGTTTATCTAAGCGCGAATACACATTCTAAACTTGAGCGATAATATTACTTAGAAATTATTACTGTGCTGTGTCCACACCATCCACACACACACACACAAAAAGCCTGTGTTTGCCACACAGCCTGTGCGGAGTGGAGCGCATAGGTATCTGATAATAAATAATGTTATTGGTTTTACGTCCCTTTTAACTACACTGGCTTTTAGAGACGCCGGGGTGCCGGAATTTTGCCCCGAAGGGGATCTTTAACGTGCCAGTAAATCTAATGCCACGGCTCCCTCGCATTTGCGCACCCTCAAATGCCAGCTGACTGCGCCAGGTTTCGAACCTGCAACCTTGGGCTCAGCAAGCGAGAACGTTACCCCTGAGCCACGCAGCCAGACATAGGTATCTGAGGTTGGCAATATTGTCGTTCCCGCAGAGGCCAGCTGACTCACTGAATTCCTGCCACGGATCTTAAGCTGGTGGACGGACAGTAGTGGTGAACGTTGGAACTTTGATAGAACGTTCCAACGAAATCTAACCTAGAAATTTAGCTCCACAGAAGTTTAGTCTGTGGAATGATCTTTTACATGCCATAAATCAATGACATGGGACCGCCGGCTTTACTTCCCCTCCGAAGGAAGGCAAACTGAAGGGTTTTAACGCTCTTAATAAATCCGACGACTTCGACCGGGTTTGAACCCGTTATCTTGGGAACAGCAGTTCAGCATGCTACCAACTACGCCATCAAAGCCGCTATTACTTTGCCCATGACTGCCGTACAGGGAAGATAGGAGCCCAACACATGTTAGTGGAAGCAAAGCTATGCTCAGCTGGGGATCCCCTGTGCGCTAACACACGTCCCTCTTGGCATGGAGGGTGAAAGGTTTAGCCTGTATATGCTTGCCGATATAAGCCTCCGTGGCTTAGGCGACAGCACGCCGGCCTCTCACCGCTGTGTCCGTGGTTCAAATCCCGGTCACTCCATGTGAGATCTGTGCTGGACAAAACGGAGACAGACAGGGTTTTCTCCGGGTACTCCGGTTTTCCCTGTCAAAAAATTCATTCCAGCAACACTCTCCACTATCATTTCATTTCATCTGTCATTCATTTAATCATTGCCCCAGAGGAGTGCGTCAGGCCTCGGCAGCCGGCACAGTTCATATCCTCGCCGCTAGATGGGGGCTTCATTCATTCCATTCCTGACCCGGTCAGAGACTGGAAGCAGGCTGTGGATTTTCATTTTCATTCCTGACCGTTGGATATAATGTGCACTCTTGCTTGCCCTCTAGAGTAGGAAGTGTTTTATAACGGGGCCATGGAATGTTGAGTCCTCTTTCGAACCAATCTGACTGTATTTACCTTCTTCTGACTCTTCATAGTACGTCTTCAAAATAAGTGATGGAATTTGTCATCTCGACATGTGCTGGGGCGTTGGATTGTCGTCGTGTCTACTGTATTTGATGAACTCTCCCAGATATCAAAGAAATCTCCTCACTCAAAGCTGCATTCCACTTTAGATTCTAACCAAGTCCGCCAATAGTAATAACTTCTGAGGGGGCAACTAAAATAAAATAAAATAAGACACACCGTTATGAAGTAAACAGCCTGATCCCAGCATCTATAATGAGCTAATATATTTGGCTGGTTGGTTTCTTAGTATAGGGGCTGCGACAACGCGGTCATGTACCCCCCTTTACTTTGGGTGTGTGTAGAATCTGCCTGATAACCGGTGTTAATTGTGATGGCTGTATTAGTGTGTGTATCTGTTTTAATTCAATTAAGGCCTGCTACCAAATGCTACCGTCCACGACACCTAGCTTGCGGACGTGGCAACAAGATGGCATCGTAGTCAGCATCTGGCGACGAGCGTTGGAACTAATAGAGCGATATCAATTCCAACCTACAAATTTTGGTTTCACACAAGCGCAGTTAATGGAAGGTTTTGTTTCATTCCATAAATCTATGACATGGGGACGCCGGCTTTACTTCCACTCCGAAAGTAAAGCGGGATGTTGAGGGATTTTTAACGCTCTTAAAAATCCAGCGACTTCAGCCGGGTTTGAACCCGCGACCTTGGGCATAGGAGCTCAGCTTGCTACCAACTACGCCACCGAAGCCGCTGTTAATATATTTGTCAAAGATTATAGGTTTTAATCCCGGGGCTGACAGCGGCTATTCTGAGTGCATTTGTTCCCGTTTTATTCCACATTCTCACCAGGCATATGCTGGGATAGTACCTTACTTCAAGTCCGGGGGCACCTACCTCATCCCTGTCGTTAATAGGTATACACTTACACACACTACTTAAGTATCACATAAATACAGGCTATCACACAAGTTCAATTCACACCCACTTACATGCGCTGATAACCAAGATGTTCCAAGTCCCTAAAATGAATTAACAAAACAACAGCCACTCAAAAGTAACCGATCTGTAAGAATCTTACGAGCTATGGTGCGTACTTTCTTCCATCCTTGGAAATTGGAAAAATGCGTTATTTCATCTAGTATTGGACATTGTGATCTGTATCCCTGAGTCCTCGGGTGGATGTTAAAATTGTATGATAGCCTGTGTTATTGTGGCGTTTATACAAGTGTATGTGTCGTAACCGTCATTACATGTGACTGGAGTTGAAACTTGGAAAACATGGATAATCATTTCAAGGATAACCCAGTTACATTACGTACTAACCATTCTCCTATGATCCACAACAGAGAACTCATTGTTCCACACATAAAGTCAACAATCACCAACAATACGTCACCTATTTTATACCGGGGCAGTGATAGATTCCTTAGGGTCCCCAATATAGTTTATCAAGTGTAGTGAATGAATTCCTGAGGTGATGTTTGTCCATTTGTTGGTCCTCTCCTACAGACAATGGCACGTCCGGGTTTAAATTCCAATGTTCCAGGTATGCGAAGTGGTATTGACCACTGGCGCCAGAGGAAATGTCAACCATTTGCTTCTTAAATAATGTTGACATTGCACATGCCATCGTAACAACATAACTCTAAGGTGCAAATCACATCTCCAAGCATCAGTTCGTCCTGTCCGTCTAAACAAACAAATAATCCAGTTTCATTGTTCGAATACCAGAGTGTGGTTATTCGCCAAATTTCGACCCCCACTCCATGTTTTTATGAGGCAAAAGTTGAGCTGGTATGTAATTCAAAGTCACAAGTCACTTGAATTCACTCTCAGATCGAAATATTCACAGTATAGAACACAAGCACTCACGTGCTCCACAAAAATGCAAGTTATCAAATAAATCAACATTCATGCAAATGGACTGATGCGTAACATATCCCTACCCCTTAAATGGTGCAATAATAATAATAATAATAATAATAATAATAATAATAACAATAATAATAATAATTTTGTATTAGAAGACTTAATAAATGGAAGCAACTAAATTAGAACTCTAGTACCAAACCTTAACCATTTAGGGTTAGTGGTCTCTACATTAACCACCTACTATAAAGACAATTTATATTACCAAAGATGGTTGGTGATAGTTGAATCATTCAGCGATAGTTTCTTGTGGAAGTGTTAATATTTCTGAAAAACAAATATTACCCCTTCACCTCCTTGATCTAAGAGGATTGAAAAAGTATTATTTTAAATAAAACAATTGAAATTTAAAAAAATCAAAAATATGATAGTAAAAATTAAAATTAAAATAAATATGGTTGTATGAATTAAAAATAAATAAACTTATAACACTTGAAATTATAATAGTTTTATAATCTTACTTTTAAGATTATAAAAATAATTTGAACATTGAAGATTTAAAAATAAATATAAGTTAAACAATAAAGTGTTAATGAAAACAAAAATTAAAACTAATAATAGGCTAAAATAATTAAAATTAAATTTTAAAAGATAACAATAAAATATCTTCAATATTCTGCCCTATAAAGAGTTCAACAGAAAAATTTGGAAACATCTCGCAAGTAGATAAATTCAAGTATTTTGGCGAAATTATTCAACCATCAGGGTAAAATAAGGAAGCCAACAAGGGCATAATTGCAAAATTATAAAAAAGCATATAATATTTACCTAGAACAGATAAAATAAAACATCCATATCACAAAACGCAAAATTACAACAGTGCAATATTGTTGTCAAACCACAAGCACTTTAAGCATGTCTAAGTGTGATTGAGGCCATGAAACATCGAGTAACAGGAAAAAAATTCTCAGAACAATCTTAGATACAAAATACGAAAACGGGGATTGGATGAAAAATAAGCCACGAGTATTGAAATGATCACAAATTCCATCAGAAAAAAATAAGAAGATGGTATATTGGCTTTCACGGCCATTGAAAGCCAATATACCTACTTTTTGGAAGCCATCATAGGGAGGTTATGGCTGCTTGAGCTTTTAGTTTTCGCAGTAAAGAGGTGCAGGTGAGGTAGCACGCAGTTCGCTACTCCTGTGAGGGTCCGGGCAGGGACACCAAGAGCCCGCTGATTAGCCTGCTTGGTGTCCTAGGTGAAACCCCACACAAGACACGGCACAAACCTAGAAGAATTGCTGAGAAAAAAATAAACTGAAATGTTATAGTCACATATCCAGAATGGATTATAATAGACTGAAAAAGGAAATTTTAAACCTAGCACTATCTCTTAATCATCACAACAATTAATTCCTTGGTATAAATGACACAAGACCATCAGGGAATTCGTATCAACGAAGACATCATTCATAATAGAACAACATTTAGAACCCTAATAAACAGACACAAATTTGCCGAGAACTCTACACGGAGGAATACAGTACAGGCAGAAGAACGCAAAAGAGAGCACAGTGAACGGATGAAGAGAGATTGGGAAGAAAAGCGGTAACATTTGCTAAATAATTTCTAACGAGCTCCTTAGTAAGGCACAACGAATCAAATAACAATAATAGTAATACTAGTAATAATAAAAGCCAGAGGCGTATATATGTCGTAGGCAGATAGTGAAATCCGTCATTTCATGAAGATCCTAGGCACTTCATGAAAAGCCGGCATATGATGTAAAATGAGATAGTTACACTATCTGACGCGTGGTTTCATGAAATGACTAAATTTAGCCGTCACATAGTGTAATTCTTTTTTACACTATCTGACGGAAAGTCAAGCCCGTCACTTCATGAAGTAGCGGTAGCGTTGTCCTCGTGGTGAGATAAGTGTGCTTTCCAAGAATAAATAGTGGCAATATACGATATGGAAAATACCGTGGAAGTACAGGCAGTTGTTTCTTCAGAAATTTAATGAGTATTATGAAGAAAAGCCTCATAAAAAACATTGGTCTCAAGAAGAAATGGATAAGGTAAGAAAGACTTGTTTGGTATATTTTAGGTTATGTCACTTTCAAGCAGACAGTGTTACTCGCAGGGTACCAAAGGGTAAGTGTGCCTGTTTTAATCATTTACAAGTGTTCTATTCGTCTCATTTGGATGAACATGATACTGGTGGCTGATTAACAGAGGATTAATGGGAGTTTACGCAAATACCAGTATCATCACAAGTCTGAGAATGAACGGCATATGTCCAGACGAAATATTACACTTTCCATTACATGGGGTTAGTTAAAAGGCGGGATGTCAATAGAACAATGCGATGTTTATATTAATGCCATTATTAGAACATTTTCGGACATAGCCTACACAATAGTCAGCTTATTTCGTGTTTCTGAAGTCTTACCGCAATGAAGAAATCAGGGCCGTACCCAGAAAGTAATTTCGGGAGGGTTTCTGTATTTTCATTTTTCAGTCTGCACATTTTAATATAGTTGTAGTTGTTTTTTTATTGTAAAAACGGGCTAGGTACATCTTGGTCACCAGTATACTAGGTGTATGTTGTATGATAACGTCATCAGCCCAGTATATTAGGGTGTACAGTAT
The DNA here is from genome assembly GCA_946902985.2 of Meconema thalassinum. Classification (NCBI taxonomy): domain Eukaryota; kingdom Metazoa; phylum Arthropoda; class Insecta; order Orthoptera; family Tettigoniidae; genus Meconema; species Meconema thalassinum. The sequence continues at coordinate 67,989,002 of OX336392.1, read as the reverse complement.
GTTGTCTGATAAGGTCATCATCCCAGTATATTAGGGTGCACAGTATGTTGTCTGATAAGGTCATCAGACATATTAAGTTCAAAAATACTAAATACATCAATGGGGAAGAGAGAGAGAGAAATACATAAAAAGAAAGGGTACACATTTTAAGAAATAAAGCCAAACCACAAAATAAATTATGAAAATATACATAAAGAAAAAGTATATTGCACAAATTGGGGAAAATATAAGCTTCTATAAAAAGAAGAAAGAGGGACAAAAGTGTACCTAGTATTCCACGATTAGGGTTTCAGTCCTACGTGGAAATTAATTATGAACATCATAATAAACGAGCATTATAGCGGACCCTGCCACGAGGTGGGACAAACGCTAAAGCAAAAGAAGAAGAAGAAGATAATAAACGAGCATCAATTTATTTCTCGGAATAATTCGTGTATTGCACAGAAAAATTAATGTACGACTCCACTGCGGCAGTCATTTAATTCTGATTAGAAACGGATTAATGCAGGTCTACAAATGGAAAAAATATATAAGCTTACACAGAAGAAAAAAACAGGAGAAAAACTTACCCAGTGTTCCAGGATTAGATTTTAGGTTGTACGTGGGAATTGATTTCGAATTCCATAGTAAATAAGCATACATTTATTTCTTGGAATAGAACAATTAAAGGAATTAATGTACGACTTCGTCACGTTAGTCATTTCATGAAGAGCCGAATCAAAAAATGCCGGATCTTCATGAAGTGCCTCGGCAGATAATGAAAAATGATTTCTTACACCATCTGCCTAAAGCAGTCCGTCACTTCATGAAGAAACGCGTCAGATGGTGTAACTATCCCATTTTACATCATATGCCGGCTTTTCATGAAGTGCCTAGGATCTTCATGAAATGACGGATTTCACTATCTGACTACGACATATACAATTCTTTTTCGTGGGAGGCTGACTATCCTGGAAAATAGTTGAGTATTCTCAGGGGATTGTCATCGCACAATACCCAGAAATATCTTAGAGCATATAACTTTGAGTAATTATTTTAGATAAGAGTTAATTGTAAAATTCTAAGTGTATATAGCCAACAATTAGTGGCAGTACAAAAAGTTGTAAAATACAACACAACACACAAGTAAAATTTTATACTTAATGAATTTTCTATTATGGCTTATGGAGTATGAATGGCAAATATCTAAATAGTTGTCAGAAAGGAAAAGAGTTTTTATTTATACACATTGATAATTTATTTCTCAAAAGTACAGTGTTGTGGAATTCTCAGTTTAGCCCCATAAGGCTGAGTGTACCCCGTTCCTGCCCACAGATCAGAATTAAAATTTCTTGGCAGAGACGGGAATCAAATTCGAACCTCCGGCGTGGCAGCCAAGAATGCTAGCCACTACACCACGAGGTAGCCTAATTTCAATCATAACATTGTTTATAACTTAGCCATTAAATTAAGATTAGGGTACAACCAAATTAACAATTATGTTATGCATTTACCAAAGCACTTAATTTTTATTGGCTTATATACGCCAATATACGCCCCGGATAATAGCCTCCATCATCTTCGTCATCTTCATCACTGCCATTGTCATCCTCAACATGACCAACAGACATGGGAGTCTGACGTTTAACCATCCGTTAATCTCAGTAAACTGAGCCGGAATTGAATCCACACTTGTCTTACTTACTAGCCATTTTACACACCCTGCTAGGAATTTTAACATGCAATGCAGTAAGTTTATCATCCCTGGAACATATTTTATTAAAATAAGAACGCTGAAAAATTGTGCCAAATCTAATCTGATTGTCAGTCATTTTAAGTAATGTTTTAAATAGTGTAATATTCGTATACTTTGATTCAGGTTTTGTCTATTTTCTTCGGTAGTAGCTGACTCGCTACACGATTAAGACAGAGAGTTTGCCGAAGATTCAGGGGTTTAGACCGTGCCTCAGATTTTTCGAAGCTCCTAATTCAGTAGGCAGCCGAATTTACAGAGCAGTCTTCAGTCTTTTACTAATTTGATGTAGCTCTCGACGCCTCCCTGTCCTGAGCTAATCTGCTCATCTCTGCATGGATACCACGCCTTATATCCGAAATCTGTTTAACGTATTCCAATCTTGGTTTACCTCAACAGCTCTTGTCCTCGACCCTACGTTCCATAACAATGTTTGCTATTCCTGAGTGTGTTAGTATGTTTCCTACCAACCTATCTCTTCTCTTCATTAGCAGTCACCAAAAACATCTCTTCTCTCTCACTCATCCCAATACCTCTTCATTTCTTAATCTGATCTTCATTATTCCTCTGTAACACCACATTTCAGATGCTTCTTCTCATTTCTGTTGCGCTTACTGTCCAAGTTTCACTTCATACAGCGCCACGCTCCAATCAAAGGCTTACAGAAATGACTTCCTAACACATACTGTACGCAAAATCTATATTTCACCTCAAAAGATTTATTTTCTGTTCGAATGCTTTCCTTGCTTGAACCAACCTACTTTTGACATCCTCTTTGCTTCGTCCATCGCGGGTTATTTTGCTTCCTAAGTTGCAGAAGTATCCTACTTCCTGTACCTTTTCAACTGTGATGATGATTGTTGTTTCAAGGGGTGGAGCAGTGACGTCATCTGCCCCAGCCGTCATGTCAAGTCAAGCTCCATGACTATGATGGGAAAGCTGTAACAAGCCAGTGATTCGATTCTCATTGATGACAATGGCCATTGTGAGTTTGTTTTTTCTTGCTTTGGTTTGTTTGTTTGTTTGTTAGGGTTTGTTTTAGCCTTTCTCCAGTTTTCTTTTGTTTTTGTTTTTAGTCATGTGGCTTCCGGAGAGGCCGAGTGCATGTCTTTCTAGTCGATGCCCGTGGGCGACCTGCGCGTCGGGATGAGAGATGGAATGGATGAAGATGAATGAAACTGGGCAAGGATGTGGAAGGAAGCGGCCGTGGCCTGTCAGAAGGTACCGTCCCAGCATTTCCCTGGTGTTGAAAATGGGAAACCACGGAAAACCATTTGAAGGACGGCCGACGGTGGGGCTCGAACCCACGCGTCTACCGAGTCAGCAGAGAGCTTGGCCACATGACCTAACGCTGCGATTCAGCCAGCGCAGTCACTGCTGTCGGCTTCCTCCAGTTAACAGTTAGGATAATACGATATTTCAAGAGTCCTAGTGGACTTTTGCTAATATTAACATTTATAATCACAGTCACCACAGAAGTACAGTACACGTTATCTGACTAATTCGATACACACTAAAGTACTCGGTGCTGATGATCATGATATCACATACCCTTAAAATTAATTATTAACAACAAGAACGGTTGGTTGGTTCTTCAGTTTAGGAGCTGCGACAACGCGGTCATGTAGCTCCGTGTACTTTGGGTGTGTGTAGAATCAGTCTGATAACCGGTGTTAATTGTGATGGCTGTATTAGTGTGTGTTATTTATTTTAAATTCAAATAAGGACCGCAGACATTCGATTTTTCAAGTAGTTTCAACTCTTGCTACCAAACGCCACCGTAAACGACCAACTATTTCTGAACCAGGTTACTAGTTGCCACCGCAGTCGGTTCCTGGCGACGAACGTTGGAACATAGGAGCGTTAGTCAAATCTAACCTATTATTTAGCTTCACACAAGTGTAATTAGTGTAAGGTTCTTTATCATGCCATAAATTTATGTCGCCTCCATAGCGTAGCGGTCAGCATGGTTAGCTGCCGCCCCGGATGTCCTGGGTTCGATTCCTGGCTCTGTCACGAAATTTGAAAAGTGATACGAGGACTGGAACGGGGTCTACTCAGCCTCGGGTGGCCCAAATGAGTGGAGGGGGTTCGATTCCCCCTCAGCCATCCTAGAAGTGGTTTTCCGTGGTTTCCCACTTCGTCTTCGGGTAAATGCCGGGATGGTACCTTCTTCAAGGCCACGGCCGCCTCCTTCCCTCTTCCTTGCCTATCCATCCTCACCATCCCTTACCTTCCCTCATTAGGCCCCTGTTCGCTTTGCAGGTGAGGCCACCTGGGCGAGGTGCCAATCGCACCTCACCAGTTGTATCCCTTCCGATTCGATGTTCCCAGCTCTAGGACACTGCCCGTAGAGGCGGTAGTGGTGAGTTCCCTCGCTGAGTCCGTGGGTTCCACCAACCTGGAGGGTAAACGACTAAAAAAAAAAAAAAGACAAAATCTATGGCATGAGACCGCCGACTTTACTTCCCCTCTGAAGGAAGGCATACTGAGGGATCTTTAACGCTCTTGAAAAATCCGACGACTTTGGCCGGATTTGAATCCCCAACCTTCGGCATAGAAGCTCAGCAAGCCGCCACTGAAGCCGCTAACAAGAAGAAGAAGAAGAAGAAGAAGAAGAAACAACAACAACAACAACAACAACAACAACAACAACAACAGCCAAATATGGTCCTTGAAATGTTCGAATCCCCTATGTTTTTGAATCCCCCTGTACTGAAGACAGTATGAATGAGACGAGCACACACACACATGTGCGATGGTCCAGGCCCCAGTGAGCGATGAGCACGGTAACCGTTGGTGAGATGCGAAGCGCATGCGTAATGATAGAGTAATTAACTAATTACAGTCGGCAGATAATGCAGTGTGTCAGCACGAGTTCGAACCCAGGTCAGGTTAGGTCGCCAAAGGTCGCCATCGTGCCCTCATCTTGATCTCGACATGTGTCCCAGCGAGATACCATCACTCACGTTGACCATAGGTCCTAATTTAGTCAGTTCATTTGATATGTAGGTTCCCACAAGGGGCTCACAACTAGTCAATGTTTATTGGTGTAGCTCAGCTCGGTATTCCTTCCTAGTAGCCTACTTGTGCCGGGTTCTTCTTTCCCTTCATAGCCCGCGGCGTAACCACGGCCATAAGGGCAGCTGCAGCATACGCAGAGATTTCTAGTTCGAATCCCGGCGATGACAGTTGCGATACTGAGTGAGTATAATCATTTTAAATGATCTTGTCGACTTCGTCGTTACGCTGGGGTCTGGCGTTACGTTACGGTGACGGGACGTAATGTACTGAGATACACTGAGATATGTGACGTCATAGTACTGCTTGGTGCATGTATTCCCCGACAATCTCTACTTCGTTAATATAAAACAAAAATCCCCGATTCTTGGATGTCACGGGTAATCTCGAGAACCACTGGATGGATTTTGATGCGGTTTTCACCATTCTGTAAAGGAAATCTCGAGGAAAGATTCTGTAGAAAATAATTTATGTATGATCAAAGAAAGCCAAGCAGTAACGATTTCAGTGAAAAAGTCGAAAACAAACTTGGTGTCCGTGCACTTCTTAAGCTTACGCTGGACAAACCGTTAAAAATATCAATATACTATGAGCGTAAGAATTGGTCAGCATGAAAAGTTCTACAAAAAAGTCCGCGAGAGCATATCTCTATCTTCAATACATCGCCCACTATAAGTGTTTTTAGACTGGTTGGAAGGGGCACTTCCCCGCGCGCTCTAGTGAGCGTGACGGCATCCCGCGTGCTTGACCTTGCTTTGCCCTTGGTTTGCACTTGCAGTTCTCGAGTAATTTGAAACAAGATAAGCAAGATAAGTATTATGCAGATAATTTTCTAACATGTCAAGAGTCCTTGCCTTCGAGCGAAGCGATAAGCCTCCAGCCTTTCTAGCATTTTTCAGCATTTGTAGCATTTAAAATGATACAAAGTCTAGTCTTTCAGACTGACTGTCACTTTTTTTTCTACTGGAGTATTCCACACTCCCTCCAGGTAAATGCCGAGATATAATAATAATAATATCGTATGGCCTCGGATATATCGGGTGCAAGCTTTGTTATTTGACACCCAGAGGGCAGCTTGCATATCGAATTTTCTTGTTCCTTGAAGCACTATGAAAGTCAAGGAGGTTAGATTTCTAAGCTCCTTGACACAATAGCGCTTTCTATTAGGAGAATTGAGGAACTTTGAGTTGGAGGAAAATCCCTAGATTAATTTTGGCATTATGGACATGGGCTACTGAATTAAAATGGATTCTTTAACATGCCAACATCGTATGACATGCGTATCGTGTTTTTTTTGTCGCCTTTCAAAAATCATTTATCACGGCCAGGAGCGAACCTGCAAGCTTGGGGGGGGGGGGTTAGTAATCTGACACGATAACCACTTACCCACAGTGGCAAGCTAATTCCGGGATAGTACCTTTCTTTAAGTCTCGGGTCACCTTCCCCATCACTGTAACTGTCCCGAATGCAGTTATACATACAGTCAACACATAAATACAGGTTTTCAGCAAAGTTCAACCCACACCGAACTACATGGAGCTGATTACCTAGATGTTCCAAGCCCCTCAAATAAAGAACAACAACTCGTTCCCGTCATCTCTATAATTATCACTATCCAAATCAAGAAATACCGAACTTCTTCAGTCCAGAAGGAGTACTAACATCACTAATATTAAAAGCCTATACCGTGAGTGTATTTCACAATCATCATTTATTTCACTTATGGGCCTTTAAGGCATACAGCAGAAGAACAAAAGAAAGAAAAAGAAGAGAAAAAGTGGTAACAAGGAATCAGTCACAAAGGAGGAGGTATCTACTGCAGATAGCATTCCAACGCTGCCGGTCTCAAGCTTCACCTTCCACCGCATTCAGCTCCACTTGCTGAGGTATTGCCAATACTCCCTCCTTCCATCGCGTCCTGGGACGTCCCCTTGGCCGTCTTCCAGCAGGTTGTGAATGAAGGACTTGGTTTTGGATGGAATCATCAGCTCGAAAGATGTGACTGTAGTCTTTTTTGTCCTAGTACTCGGCCAATTTGTGGTTTTCCAAACCGCTGATACAGATCATCCTTCGTTCTTCGTTCCCATTTACCATCCATTGAAAATGGATCCATAAGTCTTTCGTATTTCTCAATATTAAAAAAGAATCGTACCAAATTCTTGACTATACCAAGTAGCCCCCCTGCACCGTACTTTCTACTTACAAGTGTCCTGAGTGCACTCATGATGAATGGGATGCCTAATAGGCTATATGATTTTCACTATAGTACTCTCATGTTCGTCACTTACGACCGATGACTCAAACGCAGTCAGTAGCACGCGCAGACAATAACAATTGTTCTCCGCTTACCAATAGCTGATGGTTCTTGACCAATAGCGTGCTTGCTCTGTCTCTCCACGTGGAGTCACAAGTCCCGTTTTGGCTGCCGGCTCGCTTGTCAAGTCTCCAGTGTTGCACAGCTACACGCAATTCTGTCCAGTCTCACTACTTGCTCTCAGTGGCTACGGTGGAGAGTTGACAACGCTGTGTCTCGATCTGGGAAGACTAGGCTTCACGTAGATATGGAATGTATACATGGTCACCCAGGTAGGGTTTGAACATGAGCCGGTCGTTTATGTGGAAAGTGAGAAAACTATACATGCAGAAAGGTTGTCAGAATACGGACAGATAACAAACGGACGGCCGCTCATTATATGGTCCTTTGTGCCACCAGTCTAATGTCCCCCATTGCGTTATGAAACCTCGTTTTCGAGCGCACAGAAGTATGTTGTAATTTGTTTACAGTAGGATTGCAGTGGCTGTCAACATACCAACAATCGCTAGAGTATTCAGCAACGATGAGTAGGGGAAGTCCGGGCAAAGCGGTTAAGTTAACTTCAAGGCATGAATACCACAACACTCGAGTAAGTGGAACTAAATGCTTTATTGGTTATATTACAACATTATTGGGCTGTTTAATGAACAAGTTATTTTTCAGTGCATTCACTCCTAATGACATACAAATACAATATTATAAACATGTGCACTTTAGTCGCTATGCCCGGCATACCCGGGCAAAGTGAATATCTGCTCCGGGCAAAGTGAATAGTCAGTTTAGTCAAAGCAATCATCGCAAAAGTAGGAACCACGACCACTGTAGTTTGAGCACGAATCGTGACACCAAAATGTACACTGTGAACACTGTATCCAATCTTCTTTCGGTGGGTCACTGTAGGTTTGTCCACACATCAGGCAAAAATACTTCCCCTCAGCAACCTTTTGTTTGCTTGTCTTGGACTTTTTCGAGAAATTTCCCAGGTTTCTAGCAACCGCCCTCAATTTTTGTTGCTCTCTTTTATCAAATTTCACTTGTTGCTGTTTTCTGATCGGAGTACTAGTTAGTATTTCTGCCTGTTGACATTTTCTTTTCCGTCCAGTTGAGGAAGAACAAAGAATAGTAGGAACAGGCCGAATATCATGTGGACTGTGGGAACTAGTGGGTAGTTCAGGTGTTGACCCATTACCCTGACTTGGGCTATCATGGGAAGCAGGAACATTAACAATATCTGGGTTTTCAGGACGAGATTCTGGAGCACAGGCAGGATCTGGACGATCGGTGAGATAAGATGGAGCAAAATCAGAATCAGAAAATATATTTGGATTGTAAGGCCAAATTCCTGATGACTGAAATCCACTAGTAGCATTTTGAGAAGTTGCCACCCTCAAGTAAGCAGATGCAAACAATTTCGCAACATCGTATTGGTTGACAATTCTTCCCACATGATTCCTTTGGAATGTGCAGATTGCTTGTTCGAAATAAGTTTTCAAAGGCCCATACACGGCAATGTCTAAAGGCTGCATTTTGTGTGTCGTAAGTGGTGCAAAGGAGAGAAATATAACATTATTTTCCTTGGCATAATCGAGAACCTTTATGTTTTTGTGGGACTCGTGATTGTCCAACACTAGCATAACTTTCTTGTCAGGAGAGGGACGCACTTGTTCTACAAAGAACTGTAGCCACTGCAGAAATGTCTCTCCGTTGATCCAGCCATTATCAGTGCACGAAGCTTGACATCCTGGAGGAGCTCCGTCAAGAAGTCGTTCCTGCATGCGTTTCCGAGCAAAAATTAGAAATGGAGGAATGAAAGGCCCAGAAGCATTACAGCAGCAAATTGCAGTTGTTAGTTGACCACGTTCTAGGCTAGCGATCATACCTACTTGCTTCTTTCCAGTCGTAGAAAGAATTCTAGGTGGCCGTTTAGTTGAACTCCAGTCTCGTCCATGTTATACCGACGAGATGGCTGAATTCCATGTTTCTCTATATGTTCCCCTAGAAGTGTGAAAAATTGAGTCACGTGCGGACGATTAAATTCTCTTGCCCTAGCAATTGAAGTGGGCTCTAGAGACCTCAAACTTACACCTTTATGTCTGTCCATAAATCCCTTGAGCCACTCGTCTCCAGCAGCTCCATTTTGAAATGGATTAGTGATTCTGTTTTTATGCGCAAAATCAAACGAGAGTTTCTTGAACTCGTTCCTTGTCAAACCATAGAATAAATTGTCCATGTAATGCAGGTACTGCAGGAGTTCCTCCTCCTGTTGTTTATTGAATACAGTCACAAATCTCCCTTTTTTTCTGTAGAACCCTTTTTCATGTGCCTATACAAAGTTGCATACGGTATATTATATTTTGCAGCTGCAGGTCTCAAGGATCCTAATGCTGCCTCTTGCATGGCTTTTTCCATGTCATGTTCGCTCCAATTTGCTTGATTGGTTTTTCTTTTATATTTATACACCATCTGAAACAAGGTGAGTATCCTTCCATTACTAACAGTTTCTATTAAAATGATTAAAAACAAACATGACTTCAAGTAAGCTAAGCTAAGTCCAATATTCAACCTCTTTTACAACAACCCGGGCAAAGCGAATAGTTATTCACTTTGCCCGGTGTGTCGTCATTGGTTTCAAAGAAGTTGTCAGAGTCGAAATGAAATGCACCCACATACGACAGTCACATGATCTGAATAGGGAAAATATGAAGCTTAAGGAGAAACAAGCCAATTCACGGCAATATTTTAAACCTCTAAGTAAATGTATATGTACTTACATTGAAATATTTGAGGAATATTCTGCAGAATTAGAAATGTCTTGTTGCACACAATACAAGCGCTCCATGAATGCATGCATGCTTCCCCAGGTAGTCCAACAGATGTCACTACTATGCAGCGAGTACATACAGTGCCATCTAGTGTATTTTTCGAATACTAAACATTAATCTCTTTGCCCGGCCTATTCTCTTTGCCCGGGCGTCCCCTACACAAACAGAATTTACTATGAACAGCCTACTTTTCTTAAAATTTAAGATTCATGCAATGATAAATCTATATGGATGGATCTATCCAGAATAATGACGAAATTAAGTTGGTAATATCGAAATTTCTAATTAGTTCGAAATACTGTATACCTGGAATAATGTAGCCTAATGGAGAACTACAGTTGGCAGCCCTGGTGACTGAAAATATTCTTAGCTCCATCCCTTAAGGTACAGAATACAAAATTTGGTTGAAGTCCAATGGATAGCATGGATGTTACATGCAGTTAAACATTGGAACTAACAGCGCGCGTAAAATCATGTTGGCAACAATGACATACATGTATTGGTCAGAAATAGTCTGAAATAATATGATCTATTGTTGTGCCAATTTTGAATGAAATCCATTAGTTAGTATAGAATTTACATGCATTTTAAAATTGGACCTATCAGCAGGCTTAGAATCACGTTGGTAGCACTGACGTATATAAGTTACTCCAAATTAATATAGAATGTCAGGTACTATACGTGTGCATAGTTTAAAGCTGTCGGCTTGCATAATTTCTGATATATTGGTATTTGGATAAAATAAATTAGGAGCATTTATTAACAGTTGGCAGCTCTGGTGGGTCTCAAGAATACGCTCAGTCATATCTGGTTATGTACACATACATCATACGAAATTTGGTTGAATTCCAATTGATAGTGTAGAAGTTATGTGCATTAAAATTGGACCTATCAGCAGGCTTATAATCATTTTGGCAACACTGCCATCTATGGCCTCCAGGAAAAACTGCAATATTATTATCTATACGTGTGCCAATTTTGAAACAGCTCCCATTCATACCTCCCAAGATATCCGACATGGAGCTCAAATTTCAATTGCGATTTTTTAGTAGTTGGTAGCACTGACATCATTTTCAAATATGACCGTGATATATTCGGGTATAGATCTTTACTCTTACCAAATTTTGTTTCGATTGCTCCAGCCGTTTAGGAGTTGATAGGGGGGGACACACACACAGCCAGACAGACAGACAGACAGACAGAAGGACAGACAGACAGACACACATTTGCCCGATCTCATAAGTCTACTTTTTCCTCATTTTTGCAAAATGTGAAAAGTAGGCTGATGATGATGATGATGATGATGATGATGATAATTGTTGTTTTAAGGGGCCTAACATCTAGGTTATCGGCCCCTAATGGTGTGGGTGATCCTGAAGATGAAAATGGAATGGAAACTATAACTAAAACTAACTACTAACTTACATACTAGAAGAATAAATGGAAACAAATGGAGAACAACGCAAATAAAGGACATGAAGAAAAGAAAAGCCCTCAACCCTCGAAGAATGCAGATTGAGGGACCTGGAAGGAAGGAGAGCCATGAAAGGCAGATAGGAAAGTGAAAGAGGAGAGGGTCTTCCCCACAGGTAATGGACAAAAGGGGGAAACGGGACCCAGCTTAGGAATCCTCGGGGTCGCCAACTCTCGAACTCACCAGCCGTGAGCCCCTGAGGGTGTAGCAATATCCAGGGTGCAACTAAAGTGGTAGGGCTACATACACTCTACCTCCTTGAGGGCCTTGAGCAGAAGGCAGGGGAGAACATGAAAAGAAAAAGAAGGCTGACCCCTCGCAGAAGGAGGGTATCAGAAAAGATGAGACAAGGGCCAAATAAGGCGGGGAAGGAAGAGACTCCCTAGGCCTCGGATACCCTAATACCGTCGGGGTCGGAGGAGAACAAGAGTCGACCAAGTGAGGTCGACAGGAAAGAAGACGGAGAGGAGCCCGGCACAAGTAAGTGGAAGCAATGCCGGACTCAGCTGGGGCCCCGTGGTCGTCAACCCACGTCCCACTAGATGTGAGCCCCTGGGGGGAGAGTTATGAAGGTTAGATGGGTAGATACAGTAACAAAAATGAAGAGGTGTTAAGACGAGTGGGAGAGGAGAGATGTTTCTTGTGACTTCTAATGAAGAGAAGAGATAGGTTGGTAGGACACAAACTAAGACACCCAGGAATAGCAAACTTACTTGAGGAAGGAAGGGTTGAGCACAAGAACTGTAGAGGGAGACCAAGGTTAGAATAGGCTATGTTAAACATGTTGCCTCGCATGTAAGGTGTGAGAGCTATGTAGAGATGAAACGATTAGCTCAGGACAGGGAGGCATGGAGTGCTGCATCAAACCAGTCAAAATACTGAAGACTTGAACAATAACAAAATCAATATTTAAGGACATTACGTACTCTCACACGATGAAAAAGTCTATTTTTGTGGCATCACTTTACTAAGTATTTTCTAGGTTAATGCTAATGGTACAGCTATGATTCTTGTCACTTATAAGAAGCGGTATATTCTGAGCTGTTTCTGACCATGTAGTGCTTACTTTGCTTTTATAGGATGTGTGAAATGAATACAAATTTGGGCAGATACATTATCAAAAAATGTTGTATAAGTTGCTTCAAGTACACATTTCTCAGTTGTTTTTCAATCAAATATTCTCAAATTTTGTTCACATACTTGGAATGGATCATGGCAGATGAGTAACTACTTTGTTTCATTATTATTGGGACAGAATGCAAAAAAAAAAAAAAATCCGAACTCTTTCTTTTTAAATTTATTCAGAAATATGTATCAATTTTTCTCTTCCCAATCCATGCCTACTATGTTTTGGAAGTGAAAATAGGTTAACATTTAAGTACTACATTAGGCAAGTGAATGTAAAAAATTAGCCCTCTATCTTAAATGGTTTCCTAGTTATTGGTACCTAAACATGAAAAATGAGTATTAACGGAAAACAGCTGGCAAAGTTAAATGTGTACTATTCAGAGCATGGACGCTAATTTAAAAAACGAATTTAAGGTAGTTGTAGACATCTATATATATTTGGAGTCAGAAAAGAATGAAGAATTTTATGGCGCCAAAATCAAAAAATCGATTTTTTCATCATGCAAAGTACGTGGTGTCCTTAAATACTTCGTCGTGTCTAAAATAAGTGTATACAACATCATTGTTTTTGTATGTAGAGTATTTTCAAAATCAGTTATTTACATGTAATTTACAAAATACCCAGCGCATTCAGATCAAAGGTCTACGTTTTATCTATTATATTCCTTTTTTGATAAGAATGAGATCGCTCTGAGACACGCTCCAATGTTGCCTGTATCTTCGTTCCTCTTTATTGTATTTCCGATTCTTTCATTCAACCTTCGGTAGTCAGTTTGCCTTCTCCTTCCATCGAAATTTAACTGATATCTCATTTACGCGAAGGCTGAATTTTCCGTTTCGTTCTTGAAGCGAAGCACCATGTCTTTGATTATGGGATTCTGCCGTTTGAGTACAATATTATGCCATCCTTCTAGAGCATTCGTAGTTCGGTGCCGTCTCTTGTAGGTGCCCTGTAGGACCGGATTGTGGGTAAGCCCACGCAGGAAGCATTCCAATTGAGTGGAATATTTACAACATTCCATTTGAGCTGAAATTTCGCTGAGCGTATTCCCCATACGGTGCGGTGGCGTTAGTGACAAACGGATTCTTAGGGAAGGAAGAACTAGTTTTGTGGGCTGAGTCACAGTGCCATCAGCGTACAAAGGAATGCCGCCGCGTATTTAAGTAACATAGGCCTAGGATGTGAAACTTAAATGAAGTGAGTAAGATTGGTAGAATATCTGTGCAGCACTTTGAAAGTAATTTTCGACGCGATTGACATAAGAGATCTACTGTAAGAATGAAATGCTCAGAAAAATAGCCCAAAAACTGTGTGACCTGGAGATAATTGAGATAAATTTCATGACTCAACAAACATTTTCATTCAGTAGAAATATAGCATAGTATGAATACCATTGATTAAAACGTAATATATTAACATTTTATGCTAGGAGTTATTACTATTATTGTTATAATTATTATTATATATATATATTTATGTTCGACCCAGACTATTAAACGTCTGAAAACTGTATCATAATGATGGTCATTTTAACACTATTTTTCATTATGAAACAGTTTCTCCCACCAATCACAGCTCAATAAACAGTTGTTTGACTAATTAGATAAGGATACCTTTGCACATGCGCTCAAAATCCAACATGTCTATATAAATTACCGAAAGTGCACCGTCCATATGTTCGCGTAAATTAGTGCTCCCTATAACCCGTGTACCCGTGTACCCGCGCAACCGTGTTTTTAAGATCTGTGTGCTAAGAATCCAGGTTCTACTATTTAACCGTGTACCCGTGTGTTCGTGTAATTACGACCGGGTACACGGGTCACACATAATATTGTTAAAGAGTGCCGTGTCTGGTAACCTTGCTCGAACATCTGTTCACGGCAATATCGTGCCATTTATACATGCATTTAGAAATCGTGTTTGCGTATGCAATGTGTCCGCGCGCGTTTTTTTTTTCGAATCGAAGCAGTGTGAAATTATTTAATTATTTGATTGATTATAAAGGATAGTTCCGAGGCTGAGAGAGGAATAGATACAAAACTATATGTAACGGAATATAATTTATTATTTGCAATGTCATTTGACCAGAATATAACGAAACAACAAAATTAAAATATCAGGCGTAGGAAACGAATAAAAAATATAACAGTATAGTAAGAACAACAATTTCTAGAATTATGACTCATTGACCAATTTACTATAAGAAAGCTTTGTTTTGGAACAAGAACACTAAGGGGTTTACATTTTCTGGCAGAAGACAATTCCGTTTGGCTGTGACAATGTTTCCAGCAGAGGAAAAGCACCTTTCGGAGCTTGTGGATGTTGCTGGAATACACAAGTATTTTTTTCGCTAGAGCAGCAACCGCAGGATATTTGTGTTCCTTTGCATTCCACCACTCGAACGGTTCATGTCAAAACGAATCTGTGCCTCCGAAAGAAAATCTTCAAATTGAGATTCAGGGCTGTTCCTTCTCCCACATGGCATTTGATACAAGAACTCCAGGGCACTACTGGTGGAGGGTTGATCGGGATTAACCAAGACTTCAGCAGGTGCATCGCTCTGAAGCTTATGAAGCACTCTGTCGCGAATACATCGTCGAGCCTCTGCTGTCTCATCTACCAAATCCTTATACCTCGGGTCGAGGAAAGATGCAATCTGTCTGGCTGTGACAGTACTATCATTTATCCATAGGAGGCCGAACCGATCGTTCAATTAACAGACCAAGGTAGACTGCACGCCCTCTAGGAAGCTGTCATCTGACAACTCCTGGGTGCTGAGGTGATTTTTAATTAGCGTCTGTATTAGTGGCCGGACCATCGATATGGAAGAATTGTCACCGCAAAAGAGAGTGGTTACCACTTCCACAGGTTCAAGGAGCTTGTTTAAAATCTCCATGTGATGCCACTCCTGTTCAGTTACTTGGAGCTTCTGTGCTGTGGCCATTGGCGTGCATGTCCGGTTACCTAGACGTTGCTGACGGGGTTCCTGTTTTTCAAAAGGCGCTCGATCTTGGCAAAAGTTGAATTCCAGCGGGTGTTGCGGCTCTGAATCAGGGGTTGTTCGGGCATTGAAAGTTGTGCTTGCATTTTTGTCAGCGCACTAGAGGCAACGTTAGAGTGCCGAAAATGGCCAACTATCTTTCTTGCTTTCAGACACACATTAGCAGCCTTTTCATGAGCAAGAGCCTTGTTTGCAGCAAGCTGTACAGAATGTGCAGCACAAGTCACTTTATCCTTCTCCAGCACATCAAGAGCGCGCACAGCGTTGACGACGTTGTACGCGTTGTCAGTGACGATGGCGGTTATCTTGTCCTGCACATTCCATTCTTTTGCAACCAATTGCAATTTCGATGCCAGATTTTCTGAGGTGTGGCGGTCTTCCATTTCATGCGTGGTAAGCGTCATCGCCTTTGGAACCCACTGGGAGTCGATGGTGTGAGCCGTTACCGTCAGGAAAGACGTTTGTGAGCGAGATGTCCAACAGTCAGATGTAAGGGCAACGCTTGATGCCGCTGATAGTTCACCCCGCACAATCTCTCTGACTCCATCGGCTAGTAGAGCCAGTCTTCGCTTAAGGGCATCCTCTGAAATACACAAGTAATTGGGCTCTACAACTGCCATGAACTGCCTAAACCCATCACTGGCACAAAATGACAAAGGCAGTTGGTTCACAGCAACCATCCTTGCAAGAGCCTGATGTATTTCCTCTCAGCGTGTGGTATCGCACGGACGGTGTGCGTTACCTTCCACTTATTGCCTGCGTCGTCTCTTGGCTCGGGATGACCATACCTGCTCCTGCTCATCATCATCATCATGGTCACCATCTTCAGTGTCTTTCTTTGTTGCCTCCGTTTCATGCCTGTATTAATACCATATCATTTTTAATGTCGGTGCGAAATGAAAGCCTTCACAACTAGGAAGGTCCTGTGCATTATAAGCGCAAATCGTGGAAAGTTGCATTGGAGGTAAACAAGATCACCGCCTTTCCATTTCGCCGGTACGCGCCACCACCGTGAATATTGCTCTTGACAACGATTGAAATGCACGCTTGTCCGTCCATTTCTGCGCGGAGAACAGGATGACTCGACTGATTCGCTAATATCTGTGAAATTGTCTATGTACACAGCACACGCCTCCAGGCACAACCCCACGCCGCGCCGCCGCGCCACCGCATTCTCGTCCTGAAACTCCCGTAGGTCGCCACCGTTGCGTTCCCGATAAGCCCATCTGTCTAATTGTTGGGACCTGTTATAATTTACGGCATGAAATTTCCCTCATTTTAACAATCCACCATCTAAATACACACATCAAAAAAAGTTTTGCATCACCTCGGTTCCCAGATCTCCGGCATATAGACGTTGACTGTGTATATTGTATCCAAGATACAGTCCCTTTGACTGTTCATAGATGTCACTAAAACTGCTCAAAGATGTAAACAACCATGCATGAGCAGGGCCTATTAGACGGAGGGGGTACGACAGCCGATCAGTTCCAGTCATTCCACCAGGACGAAGGTACGCTGCTCATGTTGTCTGTAGTTCTACCATGCCTAGAAGGTCAATACCGCAGTTCGATCGCGTCCGCATTGTTACTTTGTGTCAAGAAGGGCTCTCAACAAGGGAAGTTTCCAGGCGTCTCAGAGTGAACCAAAGCGATGTTGTTCGGACATGGAGGAGGTACAGAGATACAGGAACTGTCGATGACAGGCCTCGCTCAGGCCGCCCAAGGGCTACTACTGTAGTGGATGACCGCTACTTACGGATTGCCGCTCGGAGGAACCCTGACAGCAATGCCACCATGTTGAATAATGCGTTTCGTTCAGCCACAGGACGTCGTGTTTCAACTCAAACTGTGCGCAATAGGCTGCATGATGCGCAACTTCACTCCCGACGTCCATGGCGAGGTCCAGCTTTGCAACCCCGACACCATGCAGCGCGGTACAGATGGGCCCAACAACATGCTGAATGGACCCCACGGAATTGGCATCACGTTCTCTTCACCGATGAGTGTCGCATATGCCTTCAACCAGACAATCGTCGGAGACGTGTTTGGAGGCACCCTGGTCAGGCTGAACGTCTTAGACACACTGTCCAGCGAGTGCAGCAAGGTGGTGGTTCCCTGATGTTTTGGGGTGGCATTATGTGGGGCCGACGTACGCCACTGGTGGTCATGGAAGGCTCCGAAACGGCTTTACGATACCTGAATGACATCCTCCGACCCATAGTGCAACCATATCGGCAGAATATTGGAGAGGCATTTGTCTTCATGGACGACAATTCTCGACCTCATCGTGCACATCTTGTGAATGCGTTCCTTCAAGATAACGACATCGCTCGACTACAGTGGCCAGCATGTTCGCCAGACATGAACCCTATCGAACATGCCTGGGATATGTTAAAAAGGGCTGTTTATGGACGTCTTGACCCACCAACCACTCTGAGAGATTTACGCCGAATTGTCGTTGAGGAGTGGGACAATTTGGACCAACAGTGTCTTGATGAACTTGTGGATAGTATGCCACGGCGAATACAGGCATGCATCAATGCAAGAGGACGTGCTACTGGGTATTAGAGGTAGTGGTGTGTACTGCAATCTGGACCACAAATGCTGAAAGTCTAGCTGTATGATGGTACAACATGCAATGTGTGGGTCTCATGAGCAATAAAACGAGCTGAAATGTTGTTTGTGTTGATCTCTATTCCCTTTGTATTTAACGGTTCCGGAACTCTTGGAACCGAGGTGATGCAAAACTTTTTTTGATGTGTGTATTATACGTCATCGAAGAGTTGTATGACTTATGCGAAGAACTATCGCTATTTATTGATGTGTAACATCTTTCCACTCGGTAGCTGGACATATTTGTGGAAGTGATTTAGGAAGTGGATGGGACTGAAACAATGAGCGCGCGTGATCGGTACAACGACTTACTCTAGGCCATGTGGCTATGCGGAATCTATATCGCATCAACAAACACTCCAAACAACGTAGGAAATCAGTATATTAACACCGACCACTAACAATAATTGAAACTTCGTTGGTCTAAACGTATCACTGGGAGAAACACATTTAATATACCTTCTGCACACCTAATTTTTAATCACGCCTATACTTAGCAGTGCACTCTATCAGAAAAAAGAGGCCATTTTCAATAACATCGCTGGCATTGGTTCACTAACTGGCCGGTATAGAGCACAGCTCGCATCAAGTAGGCAGTGGATTGCTTCCACCACGGCCAACTGGATGCGAGTGCATCCAGTCGGCCGTGCTCCCGCATACCATAATTCAACTAGTTGAAGTTAGATGTCACTACTGCAGATCCATTGGAGAACTTTGTTTTAATTTAATATATATTTTCCATTGTAAAATGCACAATATAACGCTCAATTGTATAACGCCTCAGTACTCAAATAACAATAAATATAAAAAATCAAGCAAACAATACAACTCTGTTAGGATTAGAACCCCAGCCGGCAGATTGGGAGACCAACGCTGTAACCACAGACCTAAATATGTCCTCCTAAAATGAATGTTATCAATCGATTAAGATACAACGTCTTAGCAAATAACAATTATGATTTATTAAGGTCCGGAATTTGCACTGGAATTATACAAGTAATTATTTCAATGACCAACAGATTTCACTGTTAACAAGGGATTTGCGCTCCTGGGACACACATAGTAGGATAACATGTCACATGTTACACATCATATGCGACTACTGTAAGGCTCGTATATTCCTTTTGAACGTGTGCGCTAAATACCGGTGCGCGACGGGCAGCGCCGCGGCGCCGGTGCGACACCACTTCGCCTTCGGCGCTGATGACCTGGCCTACTGACCGAATGTGGTGGGAGTGTCGCGGAAGTGCTTTCGTCTAGCCGTGAAAGTACGTTGTTCACAGAAGTTGGTCGTATGTAAACAAAACCAACGTAAACAGTACTAGACTATTTATTGTCAAATCAGAAAGACATTTCTGGAAGAGGACGTGGTAACCACGGTACGCTTACGCATACGTATGGCGTTACACAATTTGCTTGGCGACGTATGTTGATTTTCCATCTGCCGGTGTATCGTATTCAAGTGGCGTACGATGGCTCCCGTAGACCCACCAGCACAGGAATACTCATTGTTTTCGGTAGGAGAACATGGAGAGCAATAGGCCTTATCTCCTTTCCGTTCCGCGTACTTCCGTACCCAACTGCTTGTTTTCCCCATTTCTCCCCTACCACGCAGCGCGTGCTAGCTGTGGTTTGACTACTATGATCGTACTGAAATGAACGCGTGTTCTTCGATCAGGTTAGAATTCTGCCCACAAGGGGCGCCCTAACGAATAAGGGTTGCGCGGTGCCCGAAAATTTGAATCATTCGGTGCCGTGTTCAGAGTATTTCGAAAACATCCTTTCACAAAATACGCAGTGTTGTCGTTTCACTTATTCTTCGTAATAGCAAAAACTTTATATTTTTATGTTTGCTGTGCTCGTCTTCCTGATTCTACATTTGTTTTCAATTAAATGGGGCATTGGTGCAACAAAATGTCAAAAACATTCTTCCAAAATCGAGAAAACCACACGGGTACACGATAAGACATATATACCCGTGAAACCCGTGTACGCGGACCTTCATACACGGGTACACGGGCGGTACAACTCGTGTACCCGTGTACACGTGTACTTACTGCTACACGGGTGAGTTAGCCGTGGTGGTTACGGCATGACTGATGGCAGTCGCTCACATCCGGGAGGCGAGGAGGTTCGAATCCCCCCGCCGGCAACCTTGAAGATGGTCTTCTGTGGTTTCCCATCTTCCTTCCAGGCAAATGCCGGGGTTGGTCCCTAACTATAGGCCACAGCCGCTACCTTCCAACTCCTCGTCCTTACATTCCAACTTCCCTCCTTCCCTCCCCAACGGTACTTGTGGCTCACCCATTGGGTGTCCGTCTCGAAGCAGCTACAAAACTGGCGAGCCGAACATGTCCTCGGACACTCCCGGCACTAAAAGCCATACGCTAAAAAAAAAAAAAAAAAAAACTGCTACACGGATTCTTAGAGCGTACCTACCCGTGTACACGTGTCCCGGGTTACATGGGTACACGTCAATCCGTGTCTCATCGGTAGCCCTAGCGTAAATAAACTGGTGAATATGAGACAAGAAATAGCACTGTACCTTACTATCACCAAATCCAATTTCTACACAGCGCGCTGTTTTCAAACGACTTCGGTGACATTTTTACTGAATACTGGTGCTCAATCTGCACATATGACATTGAAGCACACAGAGCGCATGCGTCGGTCGGTCAGAGAGCTTGGAAATCAGAGATATCCTACCAGCGCAGCACCCGACCACAAAATTCTAGTGACAATCTCAACAGATATTTATGAATATTTATGTTAAAACATATAATAAAATTATAATTATCGTCGAACATATACAGTCGTATGCAACTCGCCTATAATGGTAATTATAGCCATTATAGGCTCGTTGCATAATGTTCTATTATTCGTTACGGCCAACAATGGACCACGTTTGACAGTTTTATCATTTCAAAAGATCTTGTCGACTTCATCGTTATGCTTGAGTCGAAAGTTATGCGTTATGGAGACGGAGACGGTGACGTCATGCAGCTGCGCGGGAAGCCTAAGTTAAAGGGTAATGGAGTCTGTTGAAAGAGTCCTGGGGCGTCGAGCAACCTGGGGCTTCGAGCGAAGCGAGAAGAATACAGGGTGACTCCTAAAGAGGTGTACAAGATGCCAGATAAGAATACAGGGTGACTCCTAAAGAGATATACAAGATGCCAGATAACAATACAAGGTGACTCTTTAAGAGGTGTACAAGATGGCAGAGAAGTATACAGGGTGAATCCGAAAGAGGTGCACAAGATGTCAGACAAGAATACAGGGTGACTCCTAAAGAGGTGTACAAGATGTCACACAAGAATACAGGGTGACTTCTAAATAGATATACAAGATGGCATATAAGAATACAGCGTGCCTTCTAAGAGGTGTGCAGAATGTCAGAGCAAAATACAGGGTGACACTTAACGAGGTGTACAGTATGTTTGATTCAATTCAAATACAGGGCGACCTTTAAAGAGATTTACAAGATATCACATTCAAATAATGGGTGACCCTTAAAGAGTTGTAAAAGATGTCAGACTCAAATACAGGGTGACCCTTAAAGAGGTGCCCGCGCGGGAAGTCTAAGTTAATGGATAATGGAGTTGAAAGAGTCCTGGGGCTTCGAGCGAAGCGAGAAGACCTCCTGAGCCTTTCTAACATGTTTAGCATTTGTAACATGCGTCATTTGAAATGATATAACGTCTAGTCTTTCAGACTGACTGTAATTTTTTTTACATTATTTGTTGTCTTCACTCTCTTCGTCCTCTCTCCCACTTCCTTCTTCTGTACCTCCGTGTAATATCTTCCTTTCCTCACTGACAACTCCCCTGTCTCCTGGAAACCTGTAAACTCCTTAACCAGCTTCTATATCGCTCTTTGTCCTTTATGTCTTCTTCTTTCACTCCCATCCGATCCAAGTCCAATCTCACTTCCAGAAACCATTATTATTATTATTATTATTATTATTATTATTATTATTGACACGGGGGATTGGCCAGGGTGGATGGGCCTACTTACCTTTTCTGAGAGGTCCGCATCGCTTCCACAGCAAAATCACCTCCAGATGACATTCCCCAACAGAAGAACACCAAAAGGGGTGGAAAGAAGGTGGAGAAGGGGAAGGCACAGGCTCATCTACAGACACCCCCCAATAACCAACAGAACTGCTGCCGACGAAATAATGCCACAACAGTAGCTTAAAAATTTAAAAGAAAATTTAATTATCAGAAGGATGCAAGAAAATATAATTTAATATAACTCCTTCAGCCACCAAAAAAACTTCTCAGGTAAAGCACATGGCTTAAGGCCAAAACAAGTCAATTACCTTAGAAAACTAGATAAGGTTTTACATGCAGTTTGCTGAACCAAAAAGAAAACATTGAATTTAAAAAAATATATTAATTAAGCCCAAAGGAAGAAAATCAGTAGACAGGCATTATTAAATGAAAAAGGGCTTGATAATTTACTAGTGTATGTAATACCGACCCGACATGCAAAGATCCAGGCCACGATGCAAAACGAAAAATTTTAAAATTAAATTAATAAAATAAAATATGATCAATTAAGAAGTCCACAACATTCGTGACGGAGAAAAACACAGGACCATTCACCAAAAACACAAAGTTAAACCAACAAGGTTTATAAAAACATATTAAGCTAACACCTCAACACGTTTGAGTTTCCTGGTCGACGCATAGAGACTACACTCTCAAGACCAGAATGCACTCGGGCCAAACAAAAAACAAACATGGCCACCAAATAGATGACCGCATGTCCGATCGAATTACTGCAAACAATTAGCATAAAACTAAATTAAAATCACCAGAGAGAACAGAAGGGAGGAAAGAAATACGCCTTAACACTATTGACATGAGGCTTGTTAGACTGCAACAGATCGTAAAATAAATAAATAATAGGCCTATCCCAAGGATTATCAAAAACTAAATAAATAAAAAATTTACAACGTAAAACAAACTAGAAGCGTGTCTCCAAAAGGTACGAAGAAAGCAATAAAATTTACATAACTGGTAACATTAGCAAAACAGAAAAAAATTAGGCCTACCAGGCAAAACAAAATACAGAATTAAAACATTAATATAAGGCCAATATCGGAGCTCCCAAAACAATATATTAAAAATAATAACGTACCTTAAAACTTCTCTGTGGAGACACAATAAAAAAATAAAATAATTAACACATCTTAAATAATATAAAAGATATGAACTGCCTGAACATTGCTGCGGAAGCACACCCAAGCCACTTCGATCATCCACGAGGCTTTCCTTCTTGTAGCCAGTAAATAAACAGATCACACGTCATCTTCACGGCAAATTAAGAAATAATAGCCTACGAGCACAGGCATTTCCTTAGTTTCCTTTTAATATATCATATTTCGTAGAGGCTAGGGGCGAAGCCCCCAGCACATGGAGAGATACTGTCTGACCAGCAGCCGGCTTGTTGTTTTCTTGACGACAGACTATCGAGCTCACAAGATGGCGGAGAATCCAAAGTCAGATACCACATTGCATTCATGTTAATTGTAAATGACCAATCACAGCATGACACATCAAGCAACAATGTGCATATTATGTAATTATTTTGGCGGCATGAAGTATATACAGTCTTTTGTTCAATGACGTAGAATACAATATCCTTCAAATATGTCCCGATTAGGATGATATCAGAAGACACCACAAACTCACTCTCGCGGTGGAAGAAAGAACCACGGCTAGAAGCGCCGAAGTCCGATAGATACTACCATCTCGTGTTCACAAGCGGAACCAAGCCATCAGGCGGTCCTTTTAAGTCGGGGACACATGAAAAATAGGGAAGATACATATTTAGAAACGTTGGTACGGTCATTTCACGTAACAGTCTCCCTCCCTTAAGCGTGAACACCGTTCACGAATATGCCTAGGCAGAGGCAGTACTCCATAACTAGTCGATTCACCAAGCATGTTTCCAGAAGATAATGTTCACCAGTTAACACCAACTGATGGATAAAGACCGCATCGTTTTGGATAGGAAGAGTGCAGGGTCAGATTATCAGTGAAGGGATAATTGATCACCTCGCAAACCACTTAGTTAACAGCTTCACTGTGTCCACAAGTCTTCAGAAACGCAGAACAGCAGCACCTGCAGTGCTTTCATAGTCCGAGACACGTTAGGTAAATTTTCAATAAGTCCAATGTTGTTAGCTTTAGACGAAGTAGGTGGAAGCAATGTGCCAGATACCATGCGACGAATGGGCAGCCATTTAAAAAACAGAAGTTTATCTAATTTCAAAAATAAAGTTTACAGAAATTACTAATTCTTACTACATTTTATAAAAGAGAAACAAGGTTGAATTTATATGAACAAAAAGAAAATCCTGACCATGCCCTAGATCCGTGCTCACAATAGTTAATTAAATAACAAGATTACCTTTTTACAGACTAGTAGTACATTTCAATAATATGCGAGTTGAACGACTATACATTTAGCAGGAGCTACGGTAGAGGAATGACCACTCAAATTCCCAAGGAAACAGGTATACAAGATCACCATGAGTTAGGTCTCCCACCGAGTCCAACTTACATGCTAGCATCTTTTATGAAAACATCAAAATTAGTTTCAATTTTACAATTTACCATAAAATGGGAATTACCCAACAGTTACAAGTTGTATCCCACTAGAGTTTTTAAAACCCAATTTAAAATTCCAGAAGGAACAGATGCCTGAAGGCTTCAGTTTATAAAATTTATGGTAGCATTTCCTCATTAGAAACCTCTCCACCTCGTTTAATGTGCGACAGATGCACTCTGGAAATTTTGTTGGCCTTAGGGTTTCGAATAAGAAGAGTAACGGGAGTCAATAATGCCTCTACATAACATGGGCCTTTGAAACGAGGGGTCAACTTGCTAGAAACTAGATTACTGACGCCCTTGGGCTCGAAATTACGGACGTACACAACATCACCAATTTCCAAATCAGTTGGTTTGCGACCGGCATTGTGTCGCTTGGCAAGTTGGTCATGTGATACCTTAATACTCTCTCTAGCCTTGTCGAATTTCTCCCTCATATCCTCGGGCGTGAAACTGTCTGGAAGGAGATCGTGCAGGTTCCACAGATTAGACAACGGAGAATTAGCCATAAACGAAAACATTAACGAAAAAGGGGTGGCTTGCGTGCTCTCATGCACGGCGGTGTTGAAAGCAAAATTGAGCCAATGCAAATTAGAATCCCACTTGGAATGGTCGTCGTGGTGGAAAGCAATCAGAGCAGAACGGAGATTACGATTGACTCGCTCAGCGAGAGACGGGTTAGGAAAATAGGGAGTGGTGGTTACATGCGAAATAGCATAATCAAATAAGAATTGACGGAACTGATGAGATACAAAGCACTTGGCATTATCTGACACCAGGAAATGACATGGCCCAAAAGATGAAAAGATGGAATTAAGACACTTTATGACGGAACTGGTCGTAGCCTGTCTGGTGGGGAATATCCAACTAAACCGGGTGAAACCGTCAGTGCAAACAAGCGCAAATTGGTTTCCCCGACCAGATCGAGGGAACGGGCCAACATGGTCGATAAAGAGCCTCTCCATGGGTCTAGATGCCGGTTCAGATGAAAACAGGCCAACCTTAGTAGAAACCGGAGGTTTGCTAATACTACATGAAGCACAATTTCTAATGAGCCTCCTGATGTCGCCATCCATACTTTGCCAAATGAAGAACTGTCTGATTTTAGCTCGGGTCTTGAATACTCCTAAGTGGCCACCTATAGGAGATTCGTGATAGTAACGAAAGATTTCCGGAATGAGGACCGACCGGAGCACAATTTTAGGTAGACGGTCATGACGAGACGAACAACACAATACACCATCCTTTAGAGAGTAGGGCTTGATCACTTCACCAGAATTGATCTGGTCAATTAGGCTAGATAAGGAGGGATCTTCTTTCTGGAATCTCCTCACATCTTCAAAAAGTACAGGGGAATTGCTGAGAACGACATTGACATAATTTACAGGTGATACAAGGTTTACGGGTTCACATCCTTGAATATTCTCTTCGGCTGTTTCCTCATACATGCGGCTTAATGAATCAGCTACCGCATTTTTGGACCCACGAATATGGTGGACGGTGAACTGGAATGACAGAATCCTAGTTGCCCATCTGGCAATCCTACCAGTTTTAAGGGTTTTCCCTAACACCCAGCTCAAGGCCTGGTTATCGGTCTCGAGGAGAAACTTAGTGTGCTCAAGATACATTCGGAATTTTTCCAGGGCGAACAACACAGCTAAACCCTCAAGTTCGTATATGGAATACTGCCTCTCTGCGTCCGTTAAGGTACGAGAAGCGTATGCAACGGGTTGCCTACCCAGATCAGACTCTTGCAGTAGGACACAACCAACACCACGACCAGACGCATCAGTCTGCACAATGAACTGCTTCCCAAAATCCGGAATGGCTAACACAGGGGCGTTAGAGAGTGCAAGCTTAAGATCTTCGAAGGCTGCCTGCTGTGAGGGACCCCACTCAAACTTCACAGCCTTTCTGCGTAATTGATTTAGAGGAGCAGCACGGTCGGCAAAATTACTGATGAACTTACGGAAGAAGTTCACCATTCCAATGTAACGAGCAACACCCTTGGCGTTCTTGGGTGGTTTAAAATCTCTGATGGCCTGCGTACGAGACTGGTCCACGGAGATACCAGATGCGGATACAATATGTCCCAAGAAGGAAATTTTGGGCTTGGCAAAGGAAACCTTGGACAATTTGACGGTAAGGCCAGCGTCACGCAATCGATCATGTACAGCTTTCAGATGATCAACGTGTTCCTCGAAGGACTCAGAATAGATCACCACATCGTCAAGGTAGTGGTACACAAATTTGAATTTAATTTCTGAATACACCTTGTCCAGAAGTCTGCTCAACACAGCGGCTCCGGTGGATAGGCCAAACGGGACACGGGCATACTCAAACAGGTTCCAGTCAGTGGAAAAAGCAGTAAGATGCCTGGATTCCGGAGAGAGGGGAATTGGGAAGTAAGAAGAATTTAAATCCAGGATCGTGAACACCTTCGCGTTGCGAAACCAACTAAAGCAAGTATGAAGGTCCGGCAAAGGGATGGATTGCAAAACAACTTTTTGATTAAGAGCCCTATAGTCGACCACCGGCCGAAAACCACCGTTAGGTTTTGGCACAAGGAATACAGGGGATGAATAGGCAGAGATAGAAGGTTGGATTACACCTTCTTCCAACATCTTATCGATAATCTTCCGAAGTTCAGCCATCTTGGGCGGGGCAAGTATGATACGGGCTGGAACGCACCGGCACAGAATCGGTTAGCTCAATCTTGTATTCCATCAAATGGGTTACACCCAACTTGTCAGTAAATACATCACTATACTCCTGACATAACCTCTTAATGACATCCTTTTGAAGACTCGTTAAATTTTCCAGATCGAGATCCTCAAAAGTCACACGTTCACTAACAGAATTGACAGCAGGAGAAGATAAAACCGGGTTAAATGATAACTTACTTTGCGGGTTAAACTTAAACCATAAGTTGCGAGCACCAAAATCAAGAAGCATACCAACGTGGGACATGAAATTAGCTCCAATAACCAAAGAACAAGAAATATTTCTGGCAACAAAAAATTTAAACTTCCAAGAAAAATTTAGAATATGGATTTTGACTGTCATACTACCCAAAATATTTAAGTTTGAACAATTTGCCGAAATAAAAAATTCATTGTTAGGCTCTAACTCAGGTAATTTGCAAACACTCTTCATAGATAAAAACCAGTCCTCGCTTATAAAGGACGCGACACTACCAGAATCAAGCAATGCAGAAACGGTCTCGTCATTAACACAAATTTCAATAAACGGGGATATTCCTTTAGCCACAGGAGAAATTCCAAAATCATTATTTACTCTAAAACGATTACAATTAGATGACGAGGACACCCGCACCACAGGTTTCACATTATGTTTAGAATTAGGATGACTTGCCACGACATTGCTCACCGACAGGTTAGGGAGGTCAGCGACATAAGCAGAATTAGCACGTGATGAATTAGTTTTCAAAGAGTTACCAAGATTTTCATTAGTAGGGCGACCAGAAACTTCACAGGGTTTTCCCAAATTCTCATGCACAGAAATATCCTTAGAAGTAACATCCGAATAGGTCTCCAAAATATCCCGTCATTGGCGATACACAACTTGGTTATTCGGACACACCTTCTTAACATGTCCCACGCCACCGCACGTGTGGCACTTAATATTGGGTCTTGGATGAAACATAACCTTAGGAGGGAGACGAGACACCAAGGAAGAAGGGGGACGAGACATCAAGGAAGGAGGAGGAACATTAGCTACACGAAGGGAATCTGCATGTTTCACAGCCATAGCCTCTATAACAACCTGTTTTAGCTCGACAAATGACGAAGGCCTGGTGCACATAGTCATGTATGACCTATATTGAGGCGAAAACCCATTTACAATAGATGACACCAACTGTCGTTCAGTTAAAGGGGATGCAAATACCTGGGCATATACCTTAATGTCACTGACATAGTCGCTAAGTGACTCGTCCAACCTTTGGACACGATATAAGAACTTTTGCTCGAGAGTACTAAGGGCACTCGCAGGGACAAAAAACCACAACACTTCCCTAATGAACATGGCTAAGGACATGCGGAGGTGGATAACTTCAATCAGCTTAACGCGCAGCATATCGGATGCAACAGGATACAACAGTTGGAAAATCTGATTTTCCGACATCCCAAAAATCGAGGCATGGTTACCCAATTCGACCACGTGCTTTAAAAATAGGACCACTTGGGTAACGTCATCTAGGTTGAAATGCTTCAACTTAGTTAAGAAACTAGAAATAGGGTGAGGAATCGACCCATAATTAACGGTAGGCGAGTATGTAGAATTTGGAAAAGAGACATTATTACCAGGGCAGCTCCCTCGCACACCCTCTACAGGAGACAAAACATTTACATTGCCAGAGAAAAAACTGGGATGCAATGGGTCGGCAGGACCCAGGAAATCATTAGGTGACCTAACATGAGAAGAATGACCGTATCCAGGGTTAAGTGGTCTGGACGAGCCAGAACCAGGCAATAGAGGAGCAGGCAAACCACTACTAGTAATCGATCCCAAAACCTCAGACCTAGTAAACAGAGGTGATTCACGTTCAACCCCAGAAGAACTCTCCAAATTCACAAGGTTATCTCTTAAGTCAATTAAATCAAAAACACTATTATTGTTGGCCATTTTGAAAAACACAGAATGCAGGCAGACAATACAGGAAGAAACAAATTTTAGGAATTTCGAGGACAGTTTACACTTTCACGACAATACCATATCTACCAATTACCAACACCATAGATTAGGTTGACACTCGAACACAGCCACAATACTATACAAAATCATGCACAATTCTGCCCAGAACTGCAGACGTCACCGCTTGCTTGGCTCGAGAACAGGAAGCTAAATTACAAAAATTGCCACAAACCACATGGCGAACAGCTTCAGACAGGGCTCCTCGATGCCTTCACTCGCAGCATGTAGGCTATCAGAATACTAACAAATCCACATTTCCCATGCCAAGAACACATGCCAGTCACTTACCAAGCTTCAATTTTCACCGGCAATGTTGCATCACAAACAGGATAAAAACAAGCACAGACACCTAGCTTGGAACAGGTCACTTAAATATCACCACATGGATACTCAGAGGCAAACATGAAATCAAACAAACGACAAGGATTAGCATTAAACAACATCGAGTACACTGACATGACATATCCCACCAACAACCGCTCCATCAGCACCAGAAGGGTCCATAAAACGAGCCTGCGGGAAAGGAGGAGTGGATGGCTGCAGAAGCGAACACGAGCGCGAACTGCTACCAAAATGACACGGGGGATTGGCCAGGGTGGATGGGCCTACTTACCTTTTCTGAGAGGTCCGCATCGCTTCCACAGCAAAATCGCCTCCAGATGACATGCCCCAACAGAAGAACACCAAAAGGGGTGGAAAGAAGGTGGAGAAGGGGAAGGCACAGGCTCATCTAC
This sequence comes from Meconema thalassinum, assembly GCA_946902985.2. Classification (NCBI taxonomy): domain Eukaryota; kingdom Metazoa; phylum Arthropoda; class Insecta; order Orthoptera; family Tettigoniidae; genus Meconema; species Meconema thalassinum. The sequence goes on along the minus strand of OX336392.1, from coordinate 67,958,824 downwards.
AGACACCCCCCAATAACCAACAGAACTGCTGCCGACGAAATAATGCCATAACAGTAGCTTAAAAATTTAAAAGAAAATTTAATTATCAGAAGGATGCAAGAAAATATAATTTAATATAACTCCTTCAGCCACCAAAAAACCTCTCTGGTAAAGCACATGGCTTAAGGCCAAAACAAGTCAATTACCTTAGAAAACTAGATAAGGTTTTACATGCAGTTTGCTGAACCAAAAAGAAAACATTAAATTAAAAAATATATATTAATTAAGCCCAAAGGAAAAAAATCAGTAGACAGGCATTATTAAATGAAAAAGGGCTTGATAATTTACTAGTGTATGTAATACCGACCCGAAATTGCAGAGATCCAGGCCACGATGCAAAACGAAAAATTTTAAAATTAAATTAATAAAATAAAATATGATCAATTAAGAAATCCACAACATTCGTGACGGAGAAAAACACAGGACCATTCACCAAAAACACTTAGTTAAACCAACAAGGTTAATAAAAACATATTAAGCTAACACCACAACACGTTTGAGTTTCCCGGTCGACGCCTAGAGACTACACTCTCAAGACCAGAATGCACTCGGGCCAAACAAAAAACAAACATGGCCACCAAATAGATGACCGCATGTCCGATCGAATTACGGCAAACAATTAGCATAAAACTAAATTAAAATCACCAGAGAGAACAGAAGGGAGGAAAGAAATACGCCTTAACACTATTGACATGAGGCTTGTTAGACTGCAACGGATCGTATAATAAATAAATAATAGGGCTATCCCAAGGATTACCAAAAACTAAATAAATAAAAAATTTACAACGTAAAACAAACTAGAAGCGTGTCTCCAAAAGGCACGAAGAAAGCAATAAAATTTACATAACTGGTAACATTAGCAAAACAGAAAATAATTAGGCCTACCAGGCAAAACAAAATACAGAATTAAAACATTAATATAAGGCCAATATCGGAGCTCCCAAAACAATATATTAAAAATAATAACGTACCTTAAAACTTCTCTGTGGAGACACAATAAAAAATAAAATAATTAACACATTTTAAATAATATAAAAGATATGAACTGCCTGAGCATTGCTGCGGAAGCACACCCAAGCCGCTTCGATCATCCACGAGGCTTTCCTTCTTGTAGCCAGTAAATAAACAGACCACACGTCATCTTCACGGCAAATTAAGAAATAATAGCCTACGAGCTCAGGCATTTCCTTAGTTTCCTTTTAATATATCATATTTCGTAGAGGCTAGGGGCGAAGCCCCCAGCACACGGAGAGATACTGTCTGACCAGCAGCCGGCTTGTTGTTTTCTTGACGACAGACTATCGAGCTCACAAGATGGCGGAGAATCCAAAGTCAGATACCGCATTGCATTCATGTTAATTGTAAATGACCAATCACAGCATGACACATCAAGCAACAATGTGCATATTATGTAATTATTTGGGCGGCATGAAGTATATACAGTCTTTTGTTCAATGACGTAGAATACAATATCCTTCAAATATGTCCCGATTAGGATGATATCAGAAGACACCACAAACTCACTCTCGTGGTGGAAGAAAGAACCACGGCTAGAAGCGCCGAAGTCCGATAGATACTACCATCTCGTGTTCACAAGCGGAACCAAGCCATCAGGCGGTCCTTTTAAGTCGGGGACACATGAAAAATAGGGGAGATACATATTTAGAAACGTTGGTACGGGCATTGCACGTAACAATTATTATTATTATTGCAGCCTCCGTAGCTTAGGCGGCAGCACGCCGGCCTCTCACCGCTGGGTCCGTGGATCAAATCCCGGTCACTCCATGTGAGATCTGTGCTGGACAAAACGGAGGCAGACAGGTTTTTCTCCGGGTACTCCGGTTTTCCCTGTCAAAATATCATTCCAGTAACACTCTCCACTATCATTTCATTTCTTCTGTCATTCATTTAATCATTGCCCCAGGGGAGTGCGTCAGGCCTCGGCAGCCGGCACAGTTCATATCCTCGCCGCTAGATGGGGGCTTCATTCACTCCATTCCTGACCTGGTCGGAGACTGGAAGCAGGCTGTGGATTTTTTCATTATTATTATTATTATTATTGAATAATAATGTATAAATAATAATCTAAATCGTGCTCAAACTGTTAGTAGAAATGATTTCCTTAACACACTTTTATGTTTTTTTTTTTAAATATTTAAATATCAATCGTTATTACCTTTTCAATTTCCGGTGCCTTCCCGTGAACGTACAGCCAACCTTCGTCCACATGTTTCAACTTGAGGAAGGCAGGCGCACCAAACATTCGAATAGTCCTCCGGACCTCTTCATCATCTTTATTATATTGAGTTGTGAGCCCAATTTCCCTCTTTTCCCACCAAACTGGGAGCTGTCAGAATTAGTCAACATTCCGTTGCTAACGGGAAACTCAGGACTAGGAGAATTTATAGCTCGTCACAAATGGGACACTTAATGATCACTTCATAATCCGTCGAAAATGGGAAGACACCCCCAATACAACCGGAACAACAGCCAAATAATATTGGCTTTCAAGGTCAAGTAATTAATTTAGGCAGAGAAGATTTGAACCTGGAACTATATTCTCCATTTAAATACCGCAGTTTTAACGGTTGACTTTACGTCCCTCAAGAAACTCAGTACGTGATTGTGCATTTGTAATGTAAGCACTCTCTTCTCTCCCCACAAACAGACAAGTTCACATTAAGTAGGCTTTCAATATATCACTGCAGCCGTTGTCTAAGAGGGCTATAACAAAAGACTGGCATCTCCACAATAACTCTACCTTTATAGCCAGCTGAAGTCAAACGCCTTTGACAGGTGGTAACTCGTGTTATTGCTGCAAGCTCAGCGACATCTATTGTTTCGCGAGTGAGAACAAATGGGTGAAGCGAATTCCTTCAGGGCTCAACTGTTCTAAGTACACGGCAACCTTCAAAGAGAGCATCAGAGGATATGAAAGCGTATTGCATTTGTCGAATATTGATGCTGTTGTTGATTCATTTAGGGCGGTCGAGTATAACAATAATAGACCCTAATGTTATTGGTTTTACGTTCCTTTTAAATACTGCGGCTTTTAGAAACACCGGGGTGCCGGAATTTTGCCCCCCATAGGGGATCTTGACGTGCCAGTAAATCTACTGCTCCCTTGCATTTGCGCACCCTTAAATGCCAGCTGACTGCGCCAGGATTCGATTCTTCAACCTTGGCCACAGCAGATGGTCGAGTAGGCCATGTACTTGGGCGTGCGTAGAATTTGTCTGATTACTTATGTTAGTGTGGCGTCAGTATTAGTATGTGCATTTATAATTGAGGAACGGACTGGCAGCCATGGCCTTGAGTTACGATCCATCCCGGCATTTGCCTGGAATAGAAGTAGGGTTACCACTTCTAGGACGGCCGAGGTGGGAATCGAACCCACCTATACTCAGTTTTACCTTACTATGGTGAGTGTACCCCACTACAGCCCTCAGATCACAATTAAATTTCTTGATTTAGACGAGTATCAAACCCGGATCTTCGGTGTCGAATATTGAGCTACCACCAATTCAGTACGTAACTTTTTAATTTATTTACTCAGGCAAATTGTTTGTTAAATTTATGATTTTTTGTTTCTCGTATATATTTGTTTATTATTATATTAACACTATTATTTTCGTTTTTATTGTTTTATTGTTCTTAGGATTCTTTTCAAATATGGGCGTCCACATTTAAATTTCATATTAATCTAAATGTTTGTAGTTTTAAGAGGGGTAGAAGACCTCCACAGTGGTCTGCCCCTTAAAACAGCAATAACTAACTAACGAAGTAACTAATTTTGTAATAGTTGAATTATCGGTTTTCGCGGCCAAGTAATTATATTTGAATTGCAGCCAATGGCCATAGCGGGGTATTTCAATTGAATGCTCTTAGGCTCCCCATCAAGTTCAATTGAACGCCCTTAGGCTCACCATCAAGTTCAATTGAACGCCCTTAATCTCCCCATCAATTTCAATTGAACGCCCTTAATCTCCCCATCAAGTTCAATTGAACGCCCTTAGGCTCCCCATCAAATTCAATTGAACGCCCTTAGGCTCCCAACAAGTTCAATTGAACGCCCTTAATCTCCCCATCAAGTTCAATTGAACGCCCTTAATCTCCCCATCAAGTTCAATTGATGGCCCTTAGGCTCCCCATCAAGTTCAATTGATCGCCCTTAGGATCCCCATCAAGTTCAATTGAACGCCTTTAGGCTCCCCATCAAGTTCATTTTCAACCAGTTCCAACTTTGGCTACCAGAGATGCCACTGCCACTGACACCCAGCGGCAAACGTTGGAACTTGATAGAGCGTTTCTAACCAAATAACTTACAAATACCAATCGTAGTGGTAGGTTCATTTACATGCCATGGGCCCGACGGCTTTACTTCCCCTCCAAAGGAAGGCTTTCTGAAGGATTTTAATATTCTTAACAAGTAGTTCCGTGAAGATCCATATAGCCTATTTTCATATGTCCCACTTATGTTATTTGCCTCTATCAACATACAAAATTTCAGCTTGATTGCTGTAATAGCTTCGTAGATATTGAGAACCATCTAAATATTTCGGATGGTCGCCATGTTGGATTTGTATATATGTAGGCCTTACAGTTATGTACTATTACATTATAGTAAATTATGCAACGAGCCTACAATGGCAATAATTAAGACACAAGTATGTTTATAAAACGAGCGAAGCGATAGATACATGTAGAATGTCAACGGAAGGCAAATCAATGGAGTCCCAAATAGAACAGTCATGACATCTGGTGGAAAAGTTTCGCATAAGAAATCCATTTACTGAATAGAGCTGGGTTATTGACTTCCTTGGATCTAATGTCGTACGCCTGCTTCCTCCATGATATGCTGCTGTGTGTATGTCAACAACAGCATTCACTAAAATTGTCAGCGAAATCGTACAATTGCAAAGCCCTGTGTAGAAATTGGATTTGCGGATATTAAGGTACAGTGCTATTTCTTTTGCATTATTGACCAGTTTGTTTATGCAACATTAGGGACGGTGCACACTTTCCATGTCGGTAATTTATATCGGCTATGGTAGAAGGATGGTTTGTTGCAAATTATTGGACGTATATTCCTAAATTTCTTGCATATTTCAAATTATTTTCCTGTTACCGTAAAGGTTTGAGCTGATTCTGTCTGTGTGTTTGGCTTTGTAACTACAATGGTTGATCCGATATCCATTATATTGTCAAATTTCAATTCATGTCCGACATCTTGCATTTCGAGCGCATTTGCGAAGTTATCCTTACCTAATTTGTCAATGAATAAGAACCCTGAGCTCTGTTTGGTTGGAAAATCTATATCATAATGAAAGGTAGTACCATGGCGAATAGAAGGACCTAGTGTGAGGACTCCGCCTTTTTGAACGGTAGTTCGTGGTCCCGCCGCTACAAGCACTGCAAGCGATTATGTCCAACACGTGTCCTGTTGTTCCGTCGAACCGGGTCATAGAAAAGTGCGGGGGAAGCTACTGTGTGAGATATTTGTGTGAATTAAATTGAATTGTCTTTGCTTTCAGTTCTTAAATTCTGTTCATTGTGTCTTGTGTACATCAGCGTTCTATGTTTTGTGTAGGCCTACTTCCAACATAGGCTATTTCTTTGTTAATATTACTGTTTTGTGCTTGTCCCTCAGCGAACGGAGGTCTACCTTGACTCATATGTCCAGGAACTGAGGGGCAAAGCCATGGCGAATTACTGCTGAGAGATAATCTTATTCATATATATATACTTAATTAAATTATATATATCATTTCAAACAAATATATCCAATCAATCATTGCACCCACTGCCGACCTATCAAATCGGTACGGTGTAAAATCACTTAAAACAAGAAATTTCACCTAAAACAATTCATTAAAATCAAAAATTTCACTATATAAAGGGGCGTAAGGAGCTCATTGAGAGCACCAGGTTCCCATTCTATCAGGCAATGCACTCATGCCTACAAGCTTGATTATCTCATTCCGAGTCCAGCATCCAAGCAACTGCACGCCACTACTCCAAGCTCCGTCTTCTAACGCCAATTGATGAAATCGATGATTTGCCAGTCTTTCTACCAAGCTTAGGCCTCGCTATCGCCTCGACTTCGATATTTCAAGCCATTCCACTATGTTCCAATAGGCTTAATTTGCATCTTCCTTAGTAACAGTGCAGATTAAGTCACTCCTCTACCATTCAAATATCCAACACCATACCCACAATGTAACCATCCTAGTCAAGCAACTCCTGTCTCCCTCGAGTTATAATACAAGTTTAGCTCATCCCCTCTTCCTACCAAGCAGCCAATAATTAATTATTTAATTAATTATTTCAAGTAACTTCAAATTTCATCAGCGCACTCAACGCCATAGCTCCAACTGTATTTAAACTGGATAACTTTTAGTGACTGCTAAATTTGTTTTTCTCTTTCCTTATTCTCTGGTCGACCAAGGTATTTGACCACTATCTCTCATCACCTCTTACTCATTACACGCGCTTATAGTCTACACTCACGAACACAAACATGTCGCGCACTGACACTAAACCTCGCACATTAACGTACCAGGGCATAACATTCTTGATAACTCAGGACCCTGATGACTCTAAAAGCCAAAATTATACCCCTGTTAATCCAAAAACACTAATTCCGAGTGGGCCTACCCACAAAGGAGATGGTACACTCGTTCCACTTAAACCAGCTTCACCAAAATCAGATTCTTCACTCTCTAGCTCACCTCCTCCCTCACCGGGTCACGTCTCATTCCCGACATTTGATTTCGAGAAAGAGCTGTGGTACGCTTCACCCAATGGCAGTAACCTTCAGACCACGATGGTCCTTATCCACCCACCTATTGGTATTAGCCTTTGTAAATCAGTCAGGCAAACAGTAATTAACGCGCTCAATCCCATAGCCCAATATATTTCCCTCATTGAGGAATTAGATAATCACCACATAGGCATCACTCCCTCTGAGAATAGCCATCTCAACTCTGTCACTAGTGTTCTCAAGAGCCGCTCTGCCATTCCCCCATTTTCATTAATTAGATTCAGACCACAAATTCACCTTCTTTAGTCTCTCAATCTGAGGAAACTAAATTGCCACAACAAGAAACAACAAAAGTAACAGTCTGTATAGCCTACCGGTACTTCAGGAATCTGTGCTTTCCGTAACATGTAATGGAGACCGTAGTACTTATTTCCGTGAATTATATTTTCCATTGTGCCCTGCCGTGTTATTTTAATTGTGATCGCTAATTACGTTTTAAAAGAGTATCAGTTACAAAGTACGGTAATTCGCTTCCCTTGGCATTATCCCTAAGACCAGCTGACCGGCAGCGTGGAACTTGCCCACACTAGCGCTGCCGGGCGGGGCGCGCTTGAACTTGAGGAGTCATCTCACTTTCTCTTTCATTCGTCATGGTAGTACTTAAATGATTATGATACAGTTTTCTGACATATAATATTTACATTTCGACATCGTCAAACATAAAGTGAATTAAAACTCAGCAATTTTCTAGGTTTGTGCCGTGTCTTGTGTGGGGTTTCGCCTAGGACACCAAGCTGGCTCATCAGCGGGCTCCTTGTTTTCGTACCCGGCCCCCCACAGAAGTAGCGAACTGTACGCTACCTCCCTTCTTATGAAGCGCACCTGCGTCTCTTTACTAAGAGAACTAAAAGCTCAAGCAGAAAATCGCTGAGTTTTAATTCACAAGCCGTGAAACCCTATATACTAAATTTTTGGAAGCTTTCATGGGAAAGTTATGGCTGCAGTAAAGAGGCACAGGTGTGCTTAATAAAAAGGGAGGTAGCGCGCAGTTCGCTACTCCTGTGGGGGTCCCGGCCGGGACGCAAGGAGCCCGCTGATGAGTCAGCTTGGTGTCCTAGGCGAAACCTCACACAAGACACGGCACAAACCTAGAAAAATTGCTGAGTTTTCAACTATTAATCTGGTTCGTGCAACAGAATTCGTATTGAAGAATGGACTCGACGGGAGATTGTGCTTGCGATCACTTTTTGCCTCGTATGATGAGAGCAGCAAATTTAATAGGGAACCGGGAAGTGTGCAATGTTGAAAAACGTTTATCATGGTATTACATCCATTTAAAAATAAAGTTTTCAATTATTTTTTTCAATTTTTTTTCTAAGTATTTATAAGGGCCTATTCTTTAATTCACAACAGTTTTATTGCTCTAAATGAAAAAGAACACTCATGAAAATAGGTAATAAATTTACCAAAAAGACATATTTTTTTAAAAATTTTAGGTACAATTTCTGAGAACATTTTTCAAAATTTGGTCACGAGATTTTTACATGATATTTAACCACAGATACTCGTCCTTGATGACTAAATTCATCTTCCTAACTGAAATAGATTTCAGTAAATAAAATATTTCCATACTCAAAAAAATCTGCCAAATTCCAAAAAATAAAAAAATTATATCTTCGAACCTATTTCAGTTAGGAAGATGAATTTAGTTATCAAGGTCGAGTATCAGTGGTTAAATATCATGTAAAAATCTCATGACCAAATTTTGAAAAATGTTCTCAGAAATTGTACCCAAAATTTCAAAAAAATTTATGACTTTTTGGTAAATTTATGACCTATTTATATGAGTGTTTTTTTTTTTTTCATTTAGAGCAATAAAACTGTTGTGAATTAAAGAATAGGCCCTGGTAAAGACTGAGAAAAAAATGAAAAAAAATCATTGAAAACTTTATTTTTAAAAGGTTGTAATACCATGATAAGCGTTTTTCAGCATTGCACACTTCTCGGTTCCCTTGAGGACCGTGGTGCTTGCGAGTATCAGCTTGAGAACGTCTGCTCCACATCTTTCCGCGTACCTCATCCGTTTGTCGGTTTGTATGGTAATGGGTTATTAAAAGGCACAGCTATTTTGTACAATAAAATTGATTTACAGCATCAAAGCACTGCAATTAAAGTGGGGATTTCCACGTTAGTTGAGACCGTGTGAGAGACACTTCGTTCAATGTGCATAAAATGTTAATGGTGAGTGAGAATACTTGCACACAATGTTATAAAACCCACATAACGCGAGGAGGAGAAGGGCAAAATTGGAAGAAATCTTAATGCGATTAATGTAATAAAATTGTAAGCTTCACAATAAAACTGTATGCCAAGGTTTCATTATATATTATCCCAGCGCCATTGGCGTCATGGCATAAATCTCTTTGTAGAAGATCCGCCTCGTTGCGTAGTGGCTATCACCCCAAGGGGGGTGTCGCAGTTGTTAAGCTGCTTGCCTCTTGCCAAGGCAGACATGGTTCGATTCCCGGTTAATACAGGGGAGATTTTTGAAGTGAAATGCCATGTCCTGTGGTTCAGATTCCATGTAAAAAGGAGGTCCCATGGCTCTTGATCGCTGGGTAAATGGTCACGAAAAACTACAAGCTTCCTTCCTTCTCACCGCAGAGGCCCAAGGTCGATTCCCGGCTCTGCTAAGAAATTTAATTCTGATCTGAGGGCTGGATTGGAGTGATATACATTGAGCCTCGTAAAGCAACAGTGAGATAGGTGGAATCGATGCCCAACTCAGCCATCCTGGAAGTGATTTTCCGTGGTATACCATTTCTACTCCAGGCAAATGCAAGGATGGTTCCTCAGTTGAGGTCAAGGCCAACTGCTTCCCAATCCTCATCTGAATTACAACTACACGCACTAATACAGCCATCACAGTAACACGGGTTATCAGACAAATTCCACACACACACACACACACACACACACACACCCAAGTACACGGGGATAAATGACCACAATGTTCAAGCCCTTCAAATGAAACAATGTCAAGAACAACAACTGTAGTACTTCAGTACTCTGTGATATACAGTACATATCCTGTTGTTAATTCCTTTTAGGTGCGTGGGAGATCTTGGTTAAAAGCCACGTATAGTTGAGTGTGTGTTCTTGGCAGAGACGCGATTTACAATATTGCCAAGGTTTCCCCTAAGATGCCTTAAGACACAGCAAACCCCTCAATCCTTGTTAGGACAATTCATTAATAAACATTCTTTTTTTTTACTATTTAAAATCCAGTGGTATTTTCTGTTCAGAAATGTCAAGTGTTGGCACTCTTGTAAATATGGTGCTGCAATATGGCCACAGAGTCAGCAATGATACCCTCAGCAAGAGTGATCAGGTTATTCCTTTCTATACCTATCTTCTGGAACAGTTCCTCAACTTCTCGATAGATAATGCCCCTGGCACCAAACAGCATTCCTCGCACTTTGAAGGTGTGATTCCTGTACCTATCTACGTATTTTTTCCGAAAGTACGGAACGCAATTTCCTGGACGGCCTTTTTTTCTGGTCAACCTCTTTAGCCTGATTTGGTGCATTCTTCTCAAACAAAATGGTTGGATCAAGAATATAGGCTTCTTTAGATAGTTTCTTAAATGCAACTATGTCAGCAAAACGGCTCCTCCCTTGAGAATCGAGTGCTTGCTCTTCCTCGTAGCATTCGAATCCCTCATTGCGCAGCATGTTGATGATTGCATGTTTAACTTTGGTATGTCTTCTGTGATCCCCAGGGCTACAGCCAAGATGCAATATCCCTCCCTATATTATTCTGCTAAGGTCCCATTCCAGTTTTGTACCGAAATTAAGGTCCCATTAACACCAACCTACATATATGGGGTACCTACAGGTTCAGCATAACCCAATGCGTAAGCGAAACGCATTCACTTACTCTTTAAATGCCTCACAATTAAATAAATACCTTAAAACATGTATATTTAAAATGAAATAATGAAATAATGCAACACGGTAACCATGGTAACAGAATCTCACAGCTCCATCTATTTCTGTAAGACGCAATGCAATTCCAATTATTACATTACGGTGAAAGTTTCCAGACGGTTATAAGGTTATCACTGAACCAAATTAAGCTGTAAAATTCATCAATACATACAGTATAATGCGCTTAAGAGGGTCAAGGGGCACTCTAGAATTTTTTCACGCAATTTTCACGTGTGAGTGTGGTACGAAAGGTCTTTTTCACCCGACTATAAAGGGTCTCCGAAAACCACAGTTAAAGGCCCTTAAATTAACAGTGTCTGTGATATTCCCAGAAAACTAACTTCGCTCTGATATACCTATGAAGGAATGACAAACCCCTAACCACTGCACCAGTAGCTGAATTGATAAAGTCTGATTATTCATACCAAGGATAAATCAGTCATAGCATTCATGATTGAGATTTTGTTAAGTGTACTCTTTACAACTAGAATATTCGCCGGCGAAGCTATTTATTATTTATTATAAAGGATAGTCTGCCTCAAATTATTGTTAAGTCCGCCTCGTTGGCTAGCATTCTTGGCTTCCATAAGGCTCTGCCAAAGTATTTAATTCTGGTGGGAGGGCTGGAGCGGGATAAACTCAGCCTCCGTAAAGAACTAACCTATTTTCATATACCCACTGGTATTTTCCATTAAAACTCTCCTGCCTATTAAAAGGATGTTCCATGTTATGTCATAGCTTTTGGTTCAAGGCCTACAGTATGTCTTCACCAACACCATTGCAAAAAGAAGTTATGTGATCTCTATAAATATAAATATAATTTCTACGGAAATTTGCGTTATTAACGCGTTTCAGACTGTTTTATGACCGATGCGCGCAAAAATATTTGTTTTGTATGTCGGTCTGTCTGTTTGTTTGTTTGTCTGTGGACAACTTTGTTACCTTATAACTCGAGAATGGCCTGGTGGGACAATGTCAAACGACAATTGAAAATTTTATACACGCCTCTATTAATCCCTTTCATTTCAAATTGTTATCAAAGATATTTACAAAATTATTTACAATATTATATTGTTTATATTATTTATATAAGAAATACATTAAACCACACGTTTATCCGGTTGATAATTACTCAAATTGTGGTGATATAATCGACCAATGAAGGTTAGTTATATTTAAATGTCAAATTCAGGTTTAATAAGGTTTAATAATAATTATAATTATTTGTGACGGTAACCTCCATTGAAAATCTTCATCTCAAATCATTTAACACTCTTGTTAACTTTAACAGTATCTTCACATGAATAACTTTCAAAGAACCAGGACAATACATTCAGCGGAAAAATACTTCGCTCAAAACGCACAAAATTGCTCAACAATAGGCCCAGAATTCATCATATATCTTCATATATATGGCATCAAAATCTTCCAAATTACATACAAAAACCTCCACTCATAAATTCAACAACTTCATTTATTACTGTGGGAACCTCCTTCATTATTCAAGGGCATTACTCATCAGCGACTTTTACAGGTCCACTGAACTAACGATTATACATCCATTGTTCCTCTTCAAAAATTCTTATATTCATCAATTGTATTAATGACTGTTATTATTTAACCTTCGTGGGTTTCATTCATGAATCGATATGAAGTAAAAATTTGCCAATCACAAATAAATTTAATAGCAAATACGATTAGACACTCCTCCCTGGTCTATCAAAATTGAGATTAATATCTTCAAAGTAACGCAGTATAAAAATACTATCTTCAATCAAAGTTCATCTAAACTGCATGAATAGTCGAATAGAATACAATTAGACTGTGGAATGCAAACATTATTGTTCCAATCTAGAATTGAGAAAAACTCCTATCAAATGTTCATTACTATAGTGTATTCAATAAATCGTATTCAAAGTTCATTTTTCATAAAATTGTCTATAATGCAATGATAAATGTCTATGTTGCAATCATGTTCATAAGACGACTAGTATTTCAAAGATCGTCGATAACGTATTAGATTTTAACGCTCTAAAATCATTTAATTATTCTTCTTTCTTGAGGATGACAGAAAATTGGTCAAAGTAATTTACTGAATAGAATTACTTTAATAAATTGACACGCTGTCTGACTTCAAATCTGCCATAGCAAATCATTAACTTTACAGTCAAATCGTGACTACAAAAATAGGCAAATTAATGAAAGAATCTAAATTATCAGTCTCAACTGATCCAAAATTATTTAACTATGCCAATGACATAACAATGTCTCAACAAATCGAAGAAAAAGGCATAAATCATCGAAGTGTACTGAGTACAGAAATATCCAGCAAGAAAATGGGGCAAAAGTTAGGACAAAAAATATGGGAAAATGGTTGCTCAGATATCGCTACATGACTCAAATAATACAAGAAACGTTCACGACTACCTTATCTGTTGATTGAAGTTCTAGAGGAGAGTTTTCAAAGAAAACTGCTGTTGGTTCCATTTCACCAGCGTGAAGATGTGCTCCGACCTCGAACCTGGAATCAGCGTCCTCGGAGAATCGAACTGCTTCCTTCTCCGGAAATTGCACTGCTCCATGTATACGAAAGACATCCTTCTGGCAAAACTCTTCTTTATGAGCCGGGTCCACCCTGGCCTCTCTTGAAAGTTCCCTGAAGTCCCAGTCGTAATTCGCCATGAAGTTTATTGTAGTTATTTCCGCAGAAATATTCATAATCGTGGAGTATGATGATATTTCCACTGTCATTTGATATAATTCAGCGATGGATTCACGATGCATGAGTGTAGTTGGATGTTCACTACATGCTCGCTTTTGTAGAATGACCATTAACGAAGTTCCATGCTGTTACTTCACTCCATCGATATATGTCCCAATTGCATTAAAGCCTTAGCCTTCCATCTCAACTTCTGTTATAATCATTGAAAGCACTGCCAGACTATAATGTTCCATAGTAGAATGTATCGTTGTATTACCAAACGTATTCTCCAATATCACGGTTGCGATGCACGTGTCAGCCGTAGTGTATAATGTAGAATTTTAAAAGTGCTTCTCAGGTGGCGAGAAAATCACTTTTGTCTGCAGCCTTAAAATGTCAATATCTTTCAAAATATACTCGTGAAATTGTTCAAATGTTCTACACACCTCAATGTTGTACTGCCCAATTGAATTATAATAAAGGCAGAAGTTAACTCTTTATATCTTATCTCGTAGAAACGTTAACGTGAGCGTTACAACTTCACCTAGTTTCGAACAGCGTAAAATGGAACTGCTCCGTGTTCGTTCGATGCGCCGGGCTTTAACCACACGCTAAAGACGACTCGCTTCACTTATTCACTCGACAATGACTATCTGACATCAGAAATATATATGCGGTATCAGCGGTATGAGAGATATGAGAGCTCCTCTATCCTGTGCACGACCTTTTATCAACTTCTTAAGGGGCGTATCCATCCCTTCCATAGCCTGTTGCTCCGTCATTGCTAGAAGTTTTAACTTTGGCTATACTTGACGGATTTTCGAATTTCAAAAACTCAAAATTAATTTCTTCAAAATTCCAAGTCAATGCCATAACTGAAAATAGTTTTCCACAAATCTGAATGCCAAAAGTAATTAAATATCGTAGTTTCAGCAATCTCCGTCTTCCTTCCAAACTATCGTTCATTGGTTCGAGTCTCTCCTCCAATAGCGTAACTTATTCCTTAGCACAATACCTTGTTTCCTGCGACTGCGTCGTAAATATAAGATCTTTCTCGAACAAAATCATGACGTCACCAAGAATCTCAGCTCCACCAGCCTACTTGCATGAAATCTGCGTCATCCGTGCCTACGTCATGAACATCCACGTCACAACTATGACATTCATAACTTTATTCATATTTGCCAATACAGCCATCGTGGTCTCAATATAATTCAATTTACGTGGGCATTCTCCCTTCACCACGTTTTAAAAACACTTGCAAATTGTTTTTAAACTCTCTGTTATAAATATCTCAATTCACTTGAACACGAAATTGAATTATTATTGGCTTACTCTTGGATAATATTTCTTCAAGTTCCCAGCATTGAACTTGCCATAAACGACATTATTCTCATCATCGTAAAGTTCATAACAGTTGTTTCCATAAGCATTCGTAATTCTGAACGGACCCATGAACACTATTCCAAACTTGGGATAGATTTTCTTACCCACGTCAGCCTTGACAGGTCTGCGTAATAATACCAGATTTCCAATTTCTAAGGGAGCACCAAAACGTTTTCCAGCTACTCTTTTCAGTCGTTTTTCTGCTGCTTTCTGGAGTTGTTCTTTCGCTCTGTCTATTCTCTGCTGCCTTCCTAAGTCGGGATCTCTAGGAACGTGGTTGAAAAGATTGTCTCACGGCCTTTCTGGGTTTCTTCCTAAATGAAGTCTTATTGGCACCTCTCCTGTGCTCTCCTGCACTGTAGAATTTAGACATTCCTCAATAAGGGGTACAAATCTCACCCAACCAGAATGATCATTTGGACAGAAAATTCGACAGAATTTCGAAAATTCAGCCATATATCTTTCTGAAGAATTCGATTCCGGATATCGCACGCTTGAAGATATGTGCTTAATACCAAGCCTTTCCATATCTGCAGCAAATTCTAAGGACGTAAACTGAGCTCCATGATCCGAAAGTAGATATTCTGGTTTACCAGCTTTTGGAAATACAGCATGTTCCAGTCTGCTTACAACGTTCCTCGTGTTAGCTTTTTGCATGGGACTCATTGTAACAAATTTTGAGAAGACATCCACGGTAAGCAACAGATACTGATTACCCTGGTATCCCTTCGGACAAGGACCAAATATGTCTGTCGCCATGAGTTCATTAGGTTTAGAGGGAATCATAGCCTTAGGTTTTCCTTTTAATAGAGCGGA
Source organism: Meconema thalassinum (assembly GCA_946902985.2). Taxonomy (NCBI): domain Eukaryota; kingdom Metazoa; phylum Arthropoda; class Insecta; order Orthoptera; family Tettigoniidae; genus Meconema; species Meconema thalassinum. The sequence goes on along the minus strand of OX336392.1, from coordinate 67,943,130 downwards.
AGCATACTTTGCTCTTTGACATTTATCACATGAACGAATGACATTAGCAATGCTGGAACGCATGTTAGTCCAAATAAACCTCTCTTTAAGAGTATCAAGAGTTTTATCTAAACCCGCATGTCCAGTTGCGTGATGAGCTACCCACACTAAATTGACAACAAGTTTAGGTGGCACGACTATTCGGAGCTTTGTATGCACAGAGTCAGCATACTTATATACGATGTCTCCACTCAAGACAAAGTGTCGTGAATCTCTCTGTGTAGCTGCATAGTCAACATCAGTATTGTCCATGTAACTCTTAAGGAACCTGTACATTTTCCTGATTGGAGCGTGTCTCTTCTGTGACACACCGATTCGGGCTAACCTCCTAACGGTCTCTTGATCTTGCTGCTCCAATTGTACATGGTGTATCTGCACATTTTTGATAGGGTTACGAGAAAAAGCATCAGCCAGTAAGTTATCTTTCCGAGGCTGATGGACGATAGTGGCGTTAAACTGTTGGGTGACCAAAGCCCAACGTGTCAATCTATCACTAGACATGTCAGTTTGCAGCATAAACTGAAGTGCTTTGTGATCTGTAATAATGATAACCTTATGTCCCAGCAACATTTTTTTCCAAGCTTGCAAAGCTGTAACAAAAGCTAACGCTTCTAGTTCTTCATATCAATAATGGCTCCAACTTTCGATATAAAATCGATTCCTAGCACAATATCGAAATGGATCTTGTTAACCACAATAAAGATCTGTTCATAATTCCTTGCATTAATTTCAAAATTCAACAGCACTTGGATCTTGCATTTCACTGCCTTGTCTTGGAAAATTCCTCTCACTTTGACGGTAGAAACAGGTAAAACTGTCATGTTTTCTCTTTTTAACAGACTTTGATAGCATTCATCAGAGATGATCGAAATAATTGCGCCAGTATCCATAAGAGCTTTATACTGTTGGCCATCTATCAGTACAGAAATTATAGGTAAGGCACATGGTCTTTCCTCTTTGATGATTCCCCTCTCTTCTAATAAATCCTCATCAGTTACTTCGTAAATTTCATTAATGGTAATCATGTGTGGTGTGGCAATGTATTCATAGTTTCTCACTGTCGTTGAGAAATCGGCGTTTTTTTTGTGTTACCAATCTCAAAGTTCCCCTGCTGACTTGTAGAAGGACCAGGATCGATCACTACATCCTGTCTTTTCTTTTGGTTTTCAGCTTCCTTTTCTCGTAATTCCTTCAGATACTGCTGACTTTCTTTCTCTCTTTCTTGATACTTGTCGGGTGTCATAACCTGACCTTGAGAATTCTGATTCTGATTCTGGTACTGGTTATTTCGATTGTAGTTTCTATTATAACCATTGTTATAGTATCTACCTCTTCCGTTGTTGTAATTCCCTCTATTATTATTCCAGCCTCGTCTTTGCTGATATGGACGGTAACCTTGGGATCTGTTGTTGCGGAAATAATTATTCCTGTGAGGACCTACATTTTCAGTTTTTTCTGCATCAGGCTTATCAGTTTGCTGCACTTGATCCATGTAGACTGTATTAACGTCTTTGAATTCGTGCCTCTGACCTTTTTGTACCAAATTTGGCATTGGACTCGTGTAGTCAAGCCTTCTCAATAATTCGTCCATACTTGTCAAATCTCTGATATTTGACGATATGATCAGTCTTCTTACCTCCACAGGCAGCATACGTGAAATCGCATCTATCAACTGCTCTGTTGACAATGGAGGTTGCAAAAATCTCAAGCGTGATAGCTGACTCGTGAAGAAATCAGCGTACCGTGTTGGAAGAGTACCTGAATACTTCCTCGAGTATACCTCAGCTCTTAATGAATTCTGAGCTTCTATTGACCAGAATCGTTTTATCAGTGCCTCTGCAAATTCGTCAAAATTGCTGAAAGTGTACCGAAATGCTCTAAACCATTCGAGGGGTCCTCCAGCTAGAAATCTTTCTACGATTCGCATCTCCCTCTCTCTAGGAATGTGGGCTTCTATAAAGTAGTCTTTAAGATTCCTGATATATTCGATCGGTGTGAGACTATCAGTGTTGCTAAATTTTTGAGGTTTGTCTTCAAAATTCCGGATGACTGTCACATTTATCGGATATGAATCCATATAATGTTTCCCACTATCACGATACTTCCATTCAGGTTCAATATTTCTATCCTCTTCTTCTTCCCTGAATCTGGAAATACGTTCCTCAGGACTAATATCTCTCTCTTCTGTAGCGAGGTTACATCTTCTTACGTAATTTCTATCCTCTTCACCAGTCAATCCTTCAATATCCTTGTCCGTGATTTCCGTGATGACTTTCCTAATCAACTCTTCCTTATAGGTTTCCATCATGCTAGCTTCTCCTAGTTTCAAATTCTGCAGTTTGTTCGTAGTTTCATTAACATCAGAGACAACCTTATGAATCTGTTCCTCTAACGCAGTTTTTAATGCTTGCACGTCCTGACCTATTTGAGTTCTATCCTCTACCTGCTTTTCGGATAGCGAATCCATCCTTACATTCAAGTCTTTCCTGATCTGAACTACTTCATTATTAATGTCTACTTGTGTACTGGCAAGTTTTCTTTCAATTCGCTCCTGAATCTGATCTACATGTTCCCCACTTGACCTGTTCCATTCATCTTTCCAAACCGTTACATTTGCAGTTTACATCTCCACGATATCTACCTCAATGTATTCCTTAAGTAAACGATTGTGATCTAATACTTGGGTTCTCATGACCTCTACATCGTATTTTAAACCAGCTAAAGAAGCTGTAGTCCTAACAGACTCGTCAACTAATCGAGTTGTTAATGCACTAATGTTACGAGTACAAAGCGTTTTTGAAGTTTCAATTTCTTCCCTAACTTTGTTAACATCAGTCTGAACTTTAGCAATGTCTACAAAAACAGTATTGACTTCTACTTGTATCTTATTGATATCGCTTTGCATATCATTAACATCTGAATGAATATTATTGATGTCAACTTGAACATTTGACACATCAGTTCGAGCATTTCTAACCTCTCTTTGAATTTCCTCTACTTTGTCTTGTACAGTAGCAACATCATTCCTAACAACAATTACTTCAGCTCTAGCACATGAAATATCACCCCGGACATTAGCAACATCAAGATTCAACATAGTAAGATCTTTCTGTACCTTAGAAACATCAATTTTAACCTCAGAAACATCTTTATGCACATTGGATAAATCTTTATGGACATTGGACACGTCTGTGCGCATGTCAGTTACAGCATTCTCGATTCCCTGGGTACTGGTCTGTAAACGCGACACATTATTTTCTAAGTTTGCCGAACTGGTCTGAAGAACTTTCATATTCTCCTCCATTCGACTAGTATTTCTAGCTTCCATTTCCCTCACACTTTCATCCAGCCTAATAGACAAATTAGCAGACAAACTACTAGAATTCTCCTCCATCATCTGCTTCATTCTACTAGCATTCCTAACTTCCATCTCCTCCAACATCTTCCTTAAACTCTCATCTGCCATTTCAATAATATTTCAATAATAAACTGCTTTAGGGACATACATCAAACAGAGCAAAATAACAACATCTGAGCAACATTTTTCACCATATATAAGTTTTGAGCAATTTTCTGTCTTAAATCTAACTTATAATTACCTTATAATTAACCTTCGTAGACACTTCATGTTGAAATAAACTCAAGCACATGTTCAAATTTCTTTGGTTCATTTTAAAATATCCTAACACAAATAATTTACATTTACAATCCAAATAGTTTAATTTTATCTTTAATATGACTACACATGTCATAAGCCGGTCAAATAAAATAAGATTCCAGATCATAGGCGATTTTTCTAAGTTTCCAGCCTATTTAACCTCTCTCAAGTTGTATAAGATCTGATCTTTTCTAAGTGTAATTTTCCTAATACAACACAACATTTAATCCCTATATAATCACACTCTCGAATTCTACAATTGGCTAAGACATCTAACAAAGAATCAACCTCTTTATTTGAGTCTTCACAATCCCTTTGACATCGATAACTTGGTAATCCAATGTTATTCGAACACTCCACAAAAATTGCGTTGCCAATTCTACTGCAATAACTTGGTAATCCAATGTTTTGCTGATCGTGCCAATCGAGCCAATCGAGCCCCACACGTTGATTGCGCCAATCCTACTGGCGTTCAACCTGGTAATCCAGTTTTGTTGAACATGCCCCACGTTTTAGGGTCGCCAATCCTACTGTCCCCGTTATCCGGATAGTAGGCTGTCAGATATCCGCCCCCTTAATCGGATTGCCAATAATCAAACGCACCGGCACAGCTACATCAATGAAAATGGCACTGACAGATACTATCGAGATTAGAGTACAATAGTTAACAAGAAATTATTGTGGAACACACCAAAATATACGGGGGTTCATACTGTGCCCTTTTAGCAAGAAATATGCCAATCACAGTATACCAGCGTAGCTCAATTCGGAATTTTCGGGGCAGCGGTAAGTTCCCCCACTCTGTGACTCACATATTTTGGATTAATTAGAGGATACACTTGCAAAAATAACAACAAAATCAACTCCTATTTTAACACATTTAATTAATAAAATTAATGGCGCTACAAACACTTTAACAATTTAATTACTGACCCATAATCATCTACTTGTTCCAAATGAACAAGGAATCACAATATATACTAAAACATATGGTTTCCACATAAACCAACAATTCCTACTTAGTCTTACTTCCATAAAGCATCAACTGTAAGTTTTATATAACTCCGAGCTCTTTTAGCTCCATGCTTTACATAATAACGGTGTCATTCTTTGTACACCTCAAATACTACTTTTTATATTTTCTTAATTCTTAAAAACAAATGTATAATTACATTTAAAATTATATGTTAATTATCTAACTCAATATTTGGGCATGTTCGCACATTTTTCAGCTGTTATCATCTCTCTCTAGTTTCATAAGTACATTAAGGTAATCAGGAAACCACTTGTGTACTCCAGAGTATGAAGATACTTGACACAGTCAAAAAAACTATAGTTACTCCCGAAACCTAGTTGCCTTCAATTAACTCGTGGAATCCAACTTCCATACAACATTACAATAGGGATTGTTATTTATCTCATATGTCTTATAAGACCATTATCACATAAGAAAACTACGATCTGAACAGGCAAGCGGAAATATCAATCTACAAGGACCTCGGTTCAACGCCCGGGTCGTTAACAACTTTAAACACTCCTGGTGTATTCATTACTCTTTACAAAACGACCTCCAGACACCCCTCCTACTCCGAGGGTCTGGCCGTGAAACATGATAGTTATTTATGACTATGCGGGCTCCTTCCCGTCTGGCCCGAGCTAGAGCCCTCTTTAAATGCTTTACAAAACACAAACTTTCCATTCTCAGTTCTTAGTGGAGACCTGGCCTTTTACTCTTCGAGTACGTACAACAATATTATTGGGCTTAATAAACCACATTCGTAATCTTGGTGTTCATTAATTATGAAAGGTCCTCATTGATTGTGGAAGAGTAATTAACGACGAATAATAAAGGGGCTTTCAAAATAAGAGGATTCTGAGTTCAAATCTCTTCACATGCCTCGGGAACCTTTCCCTTATAGAGGACTATACAAAATGCGATTTAGGGTCAGCCAATAGCTAATAGACCTACGCTCAATACCATACATTTGCTCCCTTTCAATACATACACAATGCCTCGTGATACTACGTCACAAATAGAGGACTTATACCAAATCTCAATTCGCTACAATCAACTACCTCTCATAAATAATTTACCAAGTACATTAACTTTTACGCGTTCCTAGCGTGACATTTTACTTTAATGGCGCTCCTTTTGCGCTATACATTTTTAAGCCTAGCGTCATCCAAAGAACTGATAATATCATATTAACAATTGATACACATTTCAATTTTATATTATTCTTTTCCTTTGCAATAACTTTCTCTCTTTCAAGAACATGCATTTAAACATCATGTCTATTCTTTTTATTAAGGCTCTAACGCTCTTATGCTCACATCAATTTATTTGATCATTATTTAATATTTCCTTTCTTGGTTATTATTATTATCTTAATTCTGTACACAAGCTCAAAAGCTATTTCTTTTCATATTTCAAATTTACTTTATTTAAATATCTTTCATGATAATTACTGATATTTCGCTTGCTCTTATGACATTCGTTAAATACATTAACATTTTATTCACATATTTCCTCTACGGGATTTATTCTTTACATAATTATTTATAATTTCTCAAATTTCTATTATTGTTCAGACCGCGTTCTTGTTTATTCAGTATTTATTTATTAAAACACATCCCTTTCACTCAAAAACTCCGGTGGATCTGTACACAACCATTTCCTGACACCAAAATAGAATGAAATTCAGTACTCACATGTTTTTAAGATCGTCCCATGATCTTTATTCTTGTGCAGTGTTTCGTTTTGGGCCCACTTTGAACTTTTACTCCATATTATAGAAATTCATCTTATGTACAAACACTTCTTGACACATATTTAAGACACTTAACATTGACTACATTTTTCATACACTGGTGTGTCCCTTAGAACACACAATAAACACTAAAAATATTAATTTAACACACAATCTAGATAAATTTACACTTCACAATTCTTGATCACTAGGCCGTATTTCTTAGCCTATCACCCGTGACCTCTTAATTTCCCGTTTCCAAGGGTGAAATTTATTCAATGTCGGCTTCCTATCCTGCAGAATACGAATGTCTCGAAACATCTACTGTTCCCTGGAATCCTAATTCTTCTACTCCTATTCTGGATGACCGGCTATTTCTCTAGCTTGAACGGCTTCTTTGTAGATCTGGTTTATCGATCCTAGAGAAAGTCTGTTCGGATCGAGGTCTTCTCGATAACCTATCGGTGATCTATGGATTTATTTTATAGCAGCTAGTACTTCTCGAGTCTAGTGCTTTAGAATAGTTCGTCTGCTCTTTGGAGATAATGTTTATAGTTTCCGTTCTTCTTTATTTGATCGGTTCTAGCAATCCTACGTTTCTGAAATACGTTATAAACCATACTCTGTTCTTCCCTTTTTGGGTTCTTTAATTTAGATAACTGTTTATCTTTCTTACGGTACTTCCGTACATTATGATATATTCGTTCGTCTATTTAACGACCTATCGCCTTAAATCCAACGTTCGCAGCCTGCTCTGACTATATTCTACGAACTTTTCACTGTAACTTGTGTACTGTCGGACCTAAATCCTGTAACTAGGATTTTCCTAATCTTTCAACACGGCGATACTTTAAATTTCTTCTTTACCACTCCTTATGGAGGCAAGCAAGTTGTTAATACTGCGACGCCTATGGCTATCGGATATTAATTCTGCGGTGTAATACAGCGTTTCTCCCCTCAAGGAGTACTGGTAGACTGTCTTCGATGTGACGCAGAGTGACGCCCCACACGGCTGTCTGAATACTGATGCGTAGCAACGCCCCCCTGGGCTATTTGGACCTGCTTGTACTGATGCGTAGTAACACCCCTCACGGGTTGTCAGAATAACTGCATGATTGGCTTGGTGAGGCCAGGAGTTTTATACCTTTTCGCTACAAAAAGATAAGACTCTAGCCCTTTCTGTGGCCAACTTCTAAAATAATGGTTGCACAATTATAAAAATTATACCTTCCGAAAGCTCGTCTTCTCAATGTCAAATAATCTCATTGCCCCTAAGAATCGATCGTGCAATTCGGAGATATTAATTAATTTCTCGTCCTCAATTGTGTGGGAGTTGCTGTTCTTTTGTACTCTCCCCTCTACACCAGCCTTGGTAATTCCCCGATGACGTCTTCTTGCGTTTGCAGTTTTCTCCTATGCAATTATTAAAGGGTTTTTCTTTACTAAAAAATCTCTCATTCGAACTGATTCACCGTACTGTACTTGTTTACTCATTGTTATACTCGTAAACGGGTTAAATTTAATTATTCCTCTTCTGGCGCATAAGCGGTGTTGTCATTTTCCAGCAAGCTCAGCTCGATTTCCGAATCAGGCTTCCTTGTCTAATAGTGGGAATTTTCCACTCGGTTATTAATACTCATGACTAGCTCCCTTCTGAATGTCAAGAGGGGTGATCTCATCTCTCGAACACTTGGTCCTCGCCTCTTGCACCATATTAGGCTAGCATCCTAGCTTGATCTTTCTCTAAGTTACATTAGAAACTGTACGTTTCTTTCATTTCTTCCCCAAATGCATGGATTCGACCTCCATGGACCCGATGGCACATGGCTTCAATACTTACCTTTACTTACCTCTTAAATTTATCTCGGGGACTGGGTTGTCAACTGGATCACTTAAAGTATGCCCTCACAATAACCTCCACCATGATATTTAAAATGAACCAGAACGAAGACGAGAAACTTTAAACTGCACAATAATTTATTTCACAAAAAGAATGAATTTAACAAAAATAAACAACAAAATCCACGTGGCAATCAAAAGCCATCGACCACATAACCATGTCCTCCTGTAGAACTTGTATACTCTACATACAATGTTTCAGCTTTCTCAAGCTCAAAATAACGTAAAAATAATGCACTTGGAATGGAAACGGGATTTGGGACGAGACACATATATCAATAGGTTTGCGTGTTTATATAATTCATATTTTATTTATAGCCACAAGGCTATTATGTAAACGTCCTTGACCTCTATCATACAGTTGTCCGGGCCAGCTGCAATGCACCTGCATCGTCAAAGTGGACTCACCTGTCCGTTCAACCCTAGCATAAGCGAGTTACATCAGAGCTTAGCTCTCCTTTCAAAACACGTTAAATGTCCACATCTCAACTGAAATATTATCACGCAAATGTTTTAAATGCTCCATTCAAACACCAGTGGAATACTCTAACACTCCCAAATCATGTTTAATTGTTCAATCCACTTGCTTAATTATCGTTGTTTAGAGTATAATAACAAAACTCTTAATGTTAATAACAAAAGTTCATTAATTATTTATAACAATAATAAATTGTTTATAACAATGTCAAACGACAATTGAAAATTTTATACACGCCTCTATTAATCCCTTTCATTTCAAATTGTTATCAAAGATATTTACAAAATTATTTACAATATTATATTGTTTATATTATTTATATAAGAAATACATTAAACCACACGTTTATCCGGTTGATAATTACTCAAATTGTGGTGATATAATCGACCAATGAAGGTTAGTTATATTTAAATGTCAAATTCAGGTTTAATAAGGTTTAATAATAATTATAATTATTTGTGACGGTAACCTCCATTCAAAATCTTCATCTCAAATTATTTATCACTCTTGTTAACATTAACAGTATCTTCACATGAATAACTTTCAAAGAACCAGGACAATACATTCAGCGGAAAAATACTTCGCTCAAAACGCACAAAATTGCTCAACAATAGGCCCAGAATTCATCATATATCTTCATATATATGGCATCAAAATCTTCCAAATTACATACAAAAACCTCCACTCATAAATTCAACAACTTCATTTATTACTGTGGGAACCTCCTTCATTATTCAAGGGCATTACTCATCAGCGACTTTTACAGGTCCACTGAACTAACGATTATACATCCATTGTTCCTCTTCAAAAATTCTTATATTCATCAATTGTATTAATGACTGTTATTATTTAACCTTCGTGGGTTTCATTCATGAATCGATATGAAGTAAAAATTTGCCAATCACAAATAAATTTAATAGCAAATACGATTAGACACTCCTCCCTGGTCTATCAAAATTGAGATTAATATCTTCAAAGTAACGCAGTATAAAAATACTATCTTCAATCAAAGTTCATCTAAACTGCATGAATAGTCGAATAGAATACAATTAGACTGTGGAATGCAAACATTATTGTTCCAATCTAGAATTGAGAAAAACTCCTATCAAATGTTCATTACTATAGTGTATTCAATAAATCGTACTCAAAGTTCATTTTTCATAAAATTGTCTATAATGCAATGATAAATGTCTATGTTGCAATCATGTTCATAAGACGACTAGTATTTCAAAGATCGTCGATAACGTATTAGATTTTAACGCTCTAAAATCATTTAATTATTCTTCTTTCTTGAGAATGACAGAAAATTGGTCAAAGTAATTTACTGAATAGAATTACTTTAATAAATTGACACGCTGTCTGACTTCAAATCTGCCATAGCAAATCATTAACTTTACAGTCAAATCGTGACTACAAAAATATGCAAATTAATGAAAGAATCTAAATTATCAGTCTCAACTGATCCAAAATTATTTAACTATGCCAATGACATAACAATGTCTCAACAAATCGAAGAAAAAGGCATAAATCATCGAAGTGTACTGAGTACAGAAATATCCAGCAAGAAAATGGGGCAAAAGATAGGACAAACAAGATGTTCAGTAGAGAACATATAGCCTACTTTCTCCTAAATGCATGGGTATTGTTATAACTCTTTGTCCTTTTCAAGGAGCATGATTGAATGTTGGTTGTAGTAGCTTGTTGAAATACAACGTGCTATAGGGATATTAAACATGAATATGAGGTGCCCTTTGCTAGTGCTACCTCTGTACCAAATTTCGTTCAATTCGGTTTCGCCGTGTTTGAATTGATAGGGGGAATCGATTGCACACATACTTGGCCACCATCTGCAAACTATTGGGCTGATGTTCTTGCAGTTTGGTCAGAATATGTTTCCCACATAAAGATATGGTGTTGCATAATTTGGTAGAGACTAGATTATTAGGTTGGTCGTAATTACATTTTAGCTTTTAACATTTGGGTGGCCGCGATTACGTTTCCGTCAAGATAGCGGTGGTATAAAACATGACACTGAGGTGCCTCTTGCTAGTGCTACCTCTGTACCAAATTTCGTTCATTCGGTTCCACCGTGTTCGAATTAATAGGGGGAATCAATTTTGACATAATGATGGCCGCCATCCGCAAACTATTAGGCTAATGACCTATTAGATTGGTCAAAGGATGCTCCCTCCATAAAGGTATGTTGTTGCAAAGTTTGGTAGAGATCGAATGGTTATGTTAGTCGTAATTTGATTTAAGCTTTAAACATTTGTGTGGCCGCTATTACGTTTCTGTCAATATGGCGGCGATATTAATCATGACACTGAGATGCCCTTTGCTAGTGCTATCTCTGTACCAAATTTCGTTCCATTCTGTTTCACCGTGTTTGAATTAATAGGGGGAATCGATTCTGACACAAAGATGGCCGCCATCCGCAAACTATTAGGCGAATGACCTATTAGATTGGTCAAAGGATGCTCCCTCCATAAAGGTATGTAGTTGCAAAATTTGGTTGAGATCGGATGATTAGGTTAATCGTAATTTGATTTGAGCTTTGAACATTCGTGTGGCCGCCATTACGTTTCAGTCAAGACGGCGGCGATATAAAACATGACACTGAGGTGCCCTTTGCTAGTGCTACCTCTGTACCAAATTTCGTTCCATTAGGTTCCTCCGTGTTCGAATTAATAGGGGGAATCAATTTTGACATAAAGATGGCCGCCATCCGCAAACTATTAGGCTAATAACCTATTAGATTGGTCAAAGGATGCTCCCTCCAAAAGGGTATGTTGTTGCAAAGTTTGGTAGAGATCGGATGGTTATGTTAGTGGTAATTTAACTTTAGCTTTGAACATTTGTGTGGCCGCCATTACGTTTCTGTCAATATGGCGGCGATATAAAACATGACAATGAGATGCCCTTTGCTAGTGCTACCTCTGTACCAAATTTCGTTCCATTCGGTTTCACCGTGTTTGAATTAATAGGGGGAATTGATTTTCACACAAAGATGGCCGCCAATCGCAAACTATTAGGCTAATGACCTATTCATTTGGTCAAAGGATGCTTCCTCTATAAGGGTATGTTGTTGCAAAATTTGGTAGAGATCGGATGATTAGGTTAATCGTAATTTGATTTAAGCTTTGAACATTTGTGTGGCCGCCATTACGTTTCCGTCAAGATGGCGGCGATATAAAACATGACACTGAGGTGCCTTTTGTTAGTACTACCTCTGTACCAAATTTCGTTCCATTCGGTTGCACCGTGTTCGAATTATTAGGGGGAATCGATTTTCACACAAAGATGGCCGCCATCCGCAAACTATTACTCTGATGACCTATTAGTTTGGTCAAAGGATGCTCCCCCATAAAGGTATGTTGTTGCAAAATTTGGTAGAGATCAGATGATTAGGTTAGTCGTAATTTGATTTAAGCTTTGAACATTTGTGTGGCCGCCATTACGTTTCCGTCAAGATGGCGGCGATATAAAACATGACACTGAGGTGCCTTTCGTTAGTACTACTTCCGTACCAAATTTCGTTCCATTCGGTTGCACCGTGTTCGAATTAATAGGGGGAATCGATTTTCACTCAAAGATGGCCGCCATCCGTAAACTATTACGCTGATGACCTATTGGTTTGGTCAAAGGATGCTCCCCCCATAAAGGTATGATGTGGCAAAATTTGGTAGAGATCGGATGATTAGGTTAGTCGTAATTTGATTTAAGCTTTGAACATTTGTGAGGCCGCCATTACGTTTCCGTCAAGATGGCGGCGATATAAAACATGACACTGAGGTGTCCTTTGCTAGTGCTACCTTTGTACCAAATTTCGTTCAATTCGCATTCACCGTGTTCGAATTGATAGGGGGGGGGCAGACATTCAGAGTACACACACTCACACACACACAGACACACACACACACAGACACACACACAGACTCACACACACACATACACACACACAGACAGACACACTTTTTTCGCCCTGTGTTGATCTCGTAAGTCTACTTTCATTTTTTGCAAAAATCGAAAGTAGGCTAAAAATATGGGAAAATGGTAGCTCAGATATCGCTACATGACTCAAATAATACAAGAAACGTTCACGACTACCTTATCTGTTGATTGAAGTTCTAGAGGAGAGTTTTCAAAGAAAACTGCTGTTGGTTCCATTTCACCAGCGTGAAGATGTGCTCCGACCTCGAACCTGGAATCAGCGTCCTCGGAGAATCGAACTGCTTCCTTCTCCGGAAATTGCACTGCTCCATGTATACGAAAGACATCCTTCTGGCAAAACTCTTCTTTATGAGCCGGGTCCACCCTGGCCTCTCTTGAAAGTTCCCTGAAGTCCCAGTCGTAATTCGCCATGAAGTTTATTGTAGTTATTTCCGCAGAAATATTCATAATCGTGGAGTATGATGATATTTCCACTGTCATTTGATATAATTCAGCGATGGATTCACGATGCATGAGTGTAGTTGGATGTTCACTACATGCTCGCTTTTGTAGAATGACCATTAACGAAGTTCCATGCTGTTACTTCACTCCATCGATATATGTCCCAATTGCATTAAAGCCTTAGCCTTCCATCTCAACTTCTGTTATAATCATTGAAAGCACTGCCAGACTATAATGTTCCATAGTAGAATGTATCGTTGTATTACCAAACGTATTCTCCAATATCACGGTTGCGATGCACGTGTCAGCCGTAGTGTATAATGTAGAATTTTAAAAGTGCTTCTCAGGTGGCGAGAAAATCACTTTTGTCTGCAGCCTTAAAATGTCAATATCTTTCAAAATATACTCGTGAAATTGTTCAAATGTTCTACACACCTCAATGTTGTACTGCCCAATTGAATTATAATAAAGGCAGAAGTTAACTCTTTATATCTTATCTCGTAGAAACGTTAACGTGAGCGTTACAACTTCACCTAGTTTCGAACAGCGTAAAATGGAACTGCTCCGTGTTCGTTCGATGCGCCGGGCTTTAACCACACGCTAAAGACGACTCGCTTCACTTATTCACTCGACAATGACTATCTGACATCAGAAATATATATGCGGTATCAGCGGTATGAGAGATGTGAGAGCTCCTCTATCCTGTGCACGACCTTTTATCAACTTCTTAAGGGGCGTATCCATCCCTTCCATAGCCTGTTGCTCCGTCATTGCTAGAAGTTTTAACTTTGGCTATACTTGACGGATTTTCGAATTTCAAAAACTCAAAATTAATTTCTTCAAAATTCCAAGTCAATGCCATAACTGAAAATAGTTTTCCACAAATCTGAATGCCAAAAGTAATTAAATATCGTAGTTTCAGCAATCTCCGTCTTCCTTCCAAACTATCGTTCATTGGTTCGAGTCTCTCCTCCAATAGCGTAACTTATTCCTTAGCACAATACCTTGTTTCCTGCGACTGCGTCGTAAATATAAGATCTTTCTCGAACAAAATCATGACGTCACCAAGAATCTCAGCTCCACCAGCCTACTTGCATGAAATCTGCGTCATCCGTGCCTACGTCATGAATATCCACGTCACAACTATGACATTCATAACTTTATTCATATTTGCCAATACAGCCATCGTGGTCTCAATATAATTCAATTTACGGGGGCAGTACCTCTCTTAAATGAGGGCCTACCCCCATAAAAGGCATGAAAAATAGGCGTAGAAGGACGAGACAATGCTTAATTTCAAACCCTCGATGTCGGAAACAAAAGTCGGAGGCCCTAAAGGGCGCCGAAAACCACATTTTAAGGCCCTAAAACCAATAGTTTCTAAGATATTCCCAGAAAAGTAATAGAATATCATAGCTTAGAATATCGGTGATTAAGACTCCTCCTACGATATGGCATCTTTCTCTAACGAACCACGGGAATTAATTTTTAGAAAAGTCAAATGCCGCCTTATGTGATTTATGAAAATATGCTACAGAATTTAGCTCCATTAGATGATGATGATCGCCAGGTTGGAATGTTCTATAGGCCTATGTAAGCCATATGTAGCGGCATCAGTGGCAGTTGGTAGCATGCTGAACTGCTGTGCCCAAGATAGCGGGTTCAACCCCGGCCGAAGTCGTATGATTTTTTAAGAGCGTTAATATCCTTCAGTATTTCTTCCTTCGGAGGGGAAGTAAAGCCGGCGGTCCCATGTCATAGATTTATGGGTTGTAAAAGATCCTTCCACTAACTAAATTGTGTGAAGCTAAATTTCTAGGTTTGATTTCGTTGAAACGCTCTATCATATTTCCAACGTTCACCATTAGGTGTCAGTGACATCTGGCAGCGAAAGTTGGAAGTACTTGAAATTGAATGGAACTTGTAGTTAACCCTATGGGTGTCCGCTTGAAGCAGTTACAAGCTCTGGAGAGCCGAACATGACCTCGGACACTCCCGGCTCTGAAAGCCATACGCTATATAAATAAATAAAATTATTCAAATGTTCCCTTCCATCGTATGATTCATTCGTTCATGTTCTCAATCCATAGATTGGTCAGCAGCAATCCTCCTCTTCCATTCTTCATGTCTCTGTATAAATGGACATTAACATCTGTTATGATCTGTTTGATGTATTGCAGTCTCGGTCGCCCTCTTCTCCTCTTGCCCCGATTTGTGCCGTCTAACACAGCTACCAAAAAGTTATTGTGGCGATAGTCATATCCTATCAGTTGGTCTCGTCGATTCCGTATTGTTTTGAGAAATGCTCTCTTTTCATTAATGTTTTTGAGCACTTCGTCATTCGTCACTCTTGCGGTCCATGGAATTTTTCCCATCCGCCGCCAACACCACATTTCAAAAGCTGCAAGTCTTCTTTTATCAGCACATCCCATTGTCCAGGATTCTGAGCCATACAAGGCTACACTCCACACATACCATTTTATAAATTTAGTCCTGGTCTCAATAGATATATTCTTTGAAGTCAGAAGGGATTTTTTGCTGTTAAATGCAATTTTGGCTTGGGCAATTCTAGCTTGAATATCAGTTGAACTTTTTCCAGCGGAAGTAGTTTTACTCCCTAGATAGGTGAAAGTGTTAACTTGCTTAAGTAGAGCACCAGCTATGTGAATAGCTGCATTAAGTTGTTCTCTAGCGCATACCATTATTTCCGTCTTTTTAATATTGATTTTCATATTATATTTTTCATGTAGAATCCTGCTTATTTCCGTGAGTGCATGTTGCAGTTTCTCTTCATTGGTTTCCAGGACTGCTATGTCGTCTGCAAACCTTATTGTCTTGACTGCTACTCCGTTGATCTGAACTCCTCGCATAACTGTCTTACATTCCTCAATGCCTTTCTGAATATATAAGTTGAAAATTGCAGACGATAAGCTGCACCCCTATCTAACTCCTTTGTGAATACATGCTACTTTCACTACTCCGCCTATATCCACAATGCTTTTTTGGTTTTTATAAAGTTCATAGATTATCCCTCTATCTCTGTAATCCAAGCCAATATTAGTCATAATTTCCATGAGAATATTCCAATTCATTTTATCGAATGCTTTTTCAAGGTCCACAAAGGCAATGTAAAGTGGTTTCCTTATATCCATCATTTTATCAATTATTTCTCGAATTAGTAATATGGCTTCCCTTGTTCCTCTGTTCTGCCTAAAGCCAAACTGATCTTCATTCAGATTTTGTTCTATTTTGCATTTTATTCGTCTGTGAATTATTTTAGTCAATATTTTTGATGCATGCGATAAGATGCTAAGGGTACAATGTTCCTCACATTACAGTTTTCTCCGTTTCTTTGGTATTGGTATGATGAGACACTTTGTAAAGTCGTCTGGGACTTCTCCATTTTTATATATTTCACTGATCAACCCAAACAGATATTTGTGTGTCTTAGAATTCAATGCTTGTAACATTTCTGTTGTTATTTTATCATATCCTGGTGCTTTATGCGATTTCAGCTCATTCACAGCATGAAAATATTCTGATTCAAGAATGGATGGTCCTAAGTTATCATGAGAAATAGTATCTCCATTTTCCAGCTCAGTCAATTGTGTGGGGTCTGCATACAGATTTTCCAAATAATTCTTCCACCTCATCACTACGTCCTTGCTCTCAATCATTAGCTTCCCATATTCATCCACTATGCAAACACTAAGCCCCTTTCTCCTTTTAAATTGTTTATTAATCAAGTCGTAAGCTTTTTCTCCTTGTCCATTTTTCAAACTATCTTCAATTTCTAAGCATTGTCTCATTATATAATCCTCCTTTGCCTTCTTAGCTTCCCTGTTTACGATATTTCGAAGGCTACAGTAACGACGAATTCCTTCATCACTTCTAGCGTTTTTATACTTTCTCCTCTCCTCTATAAGCTCAAGTAGTTGATCAGTGATCCAGGCTTTCTGAGGTGATGCTTTCATCTTCCCAACTGTTTTATCAGCCACTTCAAGAATTGTTTGTTTGAAGCCAATCCATTTTATCATTCACTGTACTAGCGGATATAACCTTTATTCTTTCCTGTATCTGGTATCGGAATTGCAACTTCATGCTGGCATGTTTAAACTTGCCGACATCGAACATTTTACGGCCTTGAATAATCGGTCTCTTCTTTTTGAGGATCAACTTAAACTTCATTAAAACAAGGTTGCGGTCACTCGCAACATCCGCCCCAGGATAGCTTTTACATTGTTTGACTTGGTTGCAGTATCTGCTTCTTGTTATTATATAATCTAATTGGTAACGTGCTGTATCGCCAGGGGCAGTCCACGTATGCCGTCGCCTCGCAGGATGTTCAAACAATGTATTAGCAACTATGAGATCATTTTGTTTACAGAAGTCCACTAAGTATGACTAGAACACAAAAAATAAAAACTTAATTTTAAAATTTTGCACCGCCACCATCTTGCTTTAATGAAAACAATTAAATTGAATTAGATGACAGTAGATTAAATCTAATTTAGACATGTTGCGTGTTAAGTCTCACTGCGCTTGGTTTAATGAGTCTGCAGAAAATGGCATTCAAATATTTTGAATTTGCTTGGCCACCATGTTGGTTTTGTACATAACATGGTTTTGAGCATTACATAGCTGAAAGTACCTTAGTACTGTATTACCTATCACCATACAAAATTTTAGGCAGATATGGAATACCGGTGAAAAATTTCGCGATGACCCCATGTTAAATTGGTGCAACATAGGCTATTCAAATTTGAAAGGTACGGTTGGGTTTGAACAAAATAGTAGGCTACATAATCATTACCGAGTTTCATTGAAATCTCTGCAGCCGTTTAGATTTTGGGAGGTGGGGGAGGTGGACACATACTCGGAAAAAAGGTGATCTTATTAGCCCTATTTTAGCCTATTTTTCAATTTTGGAAAAATAGGCTTATGAGATCAGCTTTTGTCTGTGTGTGTGTGTGTGTGCGTGTGTGTGTGTGTGTGTGTGTGAGGAGTGTGTGTGTGTGTGTCCCCTAATAACTTCTAAACGGCTGGAGCGATTTCAATGAAACTCGGCAAGTTCATAGCACTATCCCGCACGACCCCGACCGAGCCCTTCAAATTTTGTTACGTCTCAGTACTCCAACATGGTGGCTGTGAGAAATATTTCACCAGCATTCAATATCTCCGAAACTATTCCCGATATAACCCTGGAATATTTTACGGTGATAACTAGAAGTTCACCTAAGTGACTTTTGAAAAACTGGTAACAACAAAACCAACATGGTGGCCACGCGAATTTGCTACTTTTAAATAGACGTTTCTCGCGATTTAACCAACCAAAGGCAATAATACGTGGTACAGTATATGTTTATACACATTGTAATGCACCGACATATTACTTGATTCAATTGTTTACATAACCACAAGATGGCGGATGTGCGAAATATTTCACTGGCATTCTATATCTCAGAAACTATTAGCGGTATCACCCTGAAATTTTGTACGGAGATAAAGGGCACTACTGGAAGTTCATCCATAAGACTTTCAAAAACCGATTAACTACAAAAAGAACATGGCGGCCAAGCGAATTTGAAAATTTTAAATAGACCTTTCTCGCGATTTGATGTTCCAAACGCAATGAAATTTGGTACAGGAAATGTTTATACACATTGTAATACACTGGTATCTAATTTAGTTCAATTGTATACATAACCTCAAGATGGCGGCTTTGCGAATTTTAAAATTAAGTTTTTATTTCTTGTGTCGTAATCATGCGATCGATGTGAATGTTTGAATAATGAACCTACTCAATAATTTTCCTTTAATGATACATGACTCTATGGCCTCTACATTTACCAATCCAACATGGCGACCATCCGAAATATTTAGACGATACTGAATATCTACGAATCTATTATAGCAATCAAGCTGACTTTTTTATGTTCATAGGGGCTTTAAATAACCTGGTGATCACAAATCCAACATGGCGGCGACGCGAAGTATAAATATACACATGGACGTTTCTCGCAATTTAACCATCATAGTGCAGTGAAACTTGGTACAGTAAATTCTTACCGGTATACGAATGTTAATCCACTGGCATCTAATTTATTTCAATTGTTTCCATAACCACAAGAAGGCAGCTGTGCGAAATTTTAAAATCTCCTTGTTACTTCCTGTGTCCAAATCATGCGATTGAAGTTTAAATGCTACTCGTACACAATAATCTTCATGTAACAGTACATAACTCTAGGACCTACATATATAAAATCCAACATGGCGAACATCCGCAATATTTAGTCGGTTCTCAATATCTACGAATCTCTTACAGCAATCAAACTGACATTTTGTATGTAGATAGGGGCAATTAACATAGGTAGGATTTATGAAAATAGGCTGTATAGTTCTTCACGGAACTACTTGTTTCATTTCACGAAAATAGGTAATAAGGAAATCTTCAAAATAAGTAGAGATGGCAACGCTGCCGAAAGTTGATGCACGCGGGAGTGTCCCGGAGCGCTGGCTGGCTATTTGTCATCGCACTGTCGAGCGTGGTAGGCGGTGATTTATGAGAAATGCTCTGTCACGTATGGACACGTCTCACGTGTGGCCTAGTTGCAGGAGGTCTCCCAGCAGTACAGTAATTAAAACTTCATGCCAGCCTCCCACTAAACTCTCGCCATGCCTGTAATCGGTGCGGGGGTGGTGCTGAACGTTTAATCCAAATACATAAGGAAATAAGGTGAAACCGGTACATTAATCATCATCAGGTCGACGACAACCTATGATTTTATTTTTCCACGAAGCTTCCCAGACTTTCCAGTAACATTCATCGTAGGGCCTATGTTAGATTAAGTCGATCATCCCCAGGGGCTCAGGACTCGTCGGACGTGGGTTGGCGACCATGGGACCCAAGTCCAGCATTCCGTCCACTTATTTGTACTAGGCACCTCTACTTCATCTCTTCTGTCAACCCCCGGTTTTCTCTACCAACCCCGAAGATATTGGTGGCTTTGGTGGCGTAGATAGCATGCTGAGTTCTATGCCCAAGATCGCGGTTTCAATCCCAGCCGAAGTCGTTGGAATTTTAAAAGCATTACAAATCCCCCAGTATGCCATCCTTTGACGGAAAATAACGCCGGCGGGTCCATGTCATAGATTTATGGCAAGTAAAAGAACCTTCTACTAACTACAATTGTGTGAAGCAAAATTGTTGGGTTAGATTTGATTAACTCTCTTTAAGTTCGAACGTTCGCCGCAAGGTACCGATTGCAGTGGCATCTAGTAACCAAGTTTACAGCTAGGTGTCGTTGACGGTAGCATTTGGTAGAAAAAGTAGAAACTACTTGAAATTGATCGTCTGCAGACCTTACCTGAATTACAGCTAACACACACTAATACAGCCATTACAATTAACACCGGTTATCAGACAGATTCTACACACACTCAAAGTATACATGGCTACATGACCACAGCCCCTAAACTGAGGAACCAACCAACCAACCAACCCGAAGGAATTAATATAATAACAATAATTATAATAATAATGATAATAATAATAATAATAATAATAATAATAATAATAATAATAATAATAATAATAACCCCTGGCACTACAGCCCATCAAGGACCTAGGTCTAACAAGCGACCACTGCCTAGCTATTTGGCCTGCAGATATTGGGCTGACGTGTGGTCAGTGCGTCGGGTCCCCTCGACCGTTAATATTGGTATTTTCGTGACCCAGGCGCTGCATTACCGTCAGACAGCTACTCAATTTACCTCACGAGGCTGAGTGCACCCCGTTCCAACCCTCACGTCAGTTTCTAAATATACACATGGACGTTTCTCGCAATTTAACCATCCTAGTGCAGTGAAACTTGGTACAGTAAATTCTTACCGGAATACGAATGTTAATCCACTGGCATCTAATTTATTTCAATTGTTTCCATAACCACAAGATGGCAGCTGTGCGAAATTTTAAAATCTCGTTTTTACTTCTTGTGTCCTAATCATGTAATTGAAGTTTGAATGCTACACGTACACAATAATCTTCATGTAACAGTACATAACTCTAGGACCTACATATATAAAATCCAGCATGGCGACCATCCGAAATATTTAGTCGGTTCTCAATATCTACGAATCTGTTACAGCAATCAAACTGAAATGTTGTATGTTGATAGAGACAATTAACATAAGTAGGATATATGATAATAGGCTGTATAGTTCTTCACGGAACTACTTGTTTGAAATGTGTTAACTTTTACAAACATCTACCATTTCTTTATTATTCTAATTGCAGACATTTCTTTGAGAGCCATTTCTTACTACTTTTATTTTTATGCAAATAAGGTGCCATACATTATGTCAGAAATTACAGCATCAATCTACTTGAAATGTTCACAGTATCTCTATATGCTTATGTGCAAGAATCTAACCTAGAATAATGCCACAGTATTTATTCATTGCTTTGAAAGAAAGATTTGCAAACAATAAGTTTGTAAAACTAGAACCATGATTCTAAGTTGGATTGCAGCCATGACATCTCCTTCAAATGTATTTAGTTTAATTTCAAGAGTAAGATCGTAAATGCACCTTTATTCTTTATGTTTAGAAATTATTAATTGTCATGTTGGTAACAGTGTCTTTTCAGGAACTTAACTATTTTATGGTATAAAGGTAAATGTGGATACATTTTCATAACACTTGATTCGGTGGTTTGTGTGGTAGGATCTTATTGAGAAACGGAACTTTTTTTTCAACTGTTCAGTTAGCGCCATCTTAACCCTTCCTGAGTCACTGAAATATTTTAATTACTCTTCCAGTGATCATATTTTTAAAGCGTTTTTATGACAATATTGTTATTTTTAGTTTTTTATATTGTTTAGAAAAACAGTCAAAAAAGAGGAAAGCCGTTCAGGGAAACAATGGAATGTACATCGCAGAAAGCAGGCATAGGCTAATACTACACGCCTTGTGTCTTCATCACCACAGCTCGCCTCTCCATCAGTTTCATTGTTACCATTAACTCTGCAACGCGCTGTCTTCAAAATAACTGTAATATAACTGTCCCATTAGTCCAAATGCCTTCAAATCGTAGGCAGTTTATTATCGTAGGAGCGCGTATGGTGACCCTGGATAGAGCTACACCCTAACAAGTTCACGACTGATGAGATCCAGATTGATTCCTGAGCTGAATCGTTTTCTCCAGTGACATTGGGCGGATTCTCTCCCCTTCATGTCTCTACTTCCTTTTAATCCCTCAATACAGTAGTCTTATTAGAGGGTTGAGAGCAATTATTTCCCCTGGATTCTATTTCCTTCAATACCATTTTGTCGCCTCGTAGGTCCACGTTCCATTCCTGAGTCTGTCAAGAATTTTTCTGGTATGAGGGCTGAAACGGGATCCACCAAGCCTCGTAAGGCAAAACTGATAACAGATTGGTTCGATTCCCACCTCAGCCATCCTGAAAGTGGTATTCCGTGATTTCCCACTTCTACTCCAGATAAATAACGGAATGGTTCCTAACTTCAGGCCACGACCGCTTCCTTCCCAATCCTCACCTGAATTACAAATACACACACTAGTGCAGCCATCACAACAACACTGGTTATCACATGCTATTTTTAGCGAAACGTATTTATTTATTTATTGAGCAATATGAAGGAACACAGGCACCAGCCCAAATACATTCCTTCTTGACATTATCTGAAATAACAACAACAAGTATCAGTGAAAAATAGAGAAAACAGATTACACAAATTGCACAAAAGAAGAACAGAAGATAAATACTACAAAGGAGATCGTGAAAATATAGACCATAAAATGAAAACAAAACTGTACAAGGAAGAAAAAAAGAATATACAAAAATAAAGGAGAAAAGAGTACCCAGTATTCAAGGAACAGCTGCTTTTACTTGTTTATTGAATAAGTTAGCGCCAGCGAATAAATCTACTTGATCATCAATTGAATTATAAAATGATAATATTTTAACTAAAGGCGAATTTGAATAGTGAACCCTTTTAGATCTTGGGATGTGAAAGAGTGCTTGCTGTTGAGATCTTACTTGTGGTACATGAAAAGTGATGAATTGAAATAATTCTTGGCAGTCAATTTTTCCAGTTAAAATTTTCCTCAGCAGTTGCAAAGAACTTAACGACCTTCTACTTTTCAAAGACATCAAATTGAACAAATTTCATAAAAACTAAGTCGAAGTGTCAAATTGACAAAATACATTGAATGTCTTATAATACATGTGTCTTAGAAATTTATTTTGCACAATCTCAATGTGATGAATTTGATCTTTATAAAAGAGATCCCAGATTGCTTCCGAATATTCTAACTTTCTTCGAACTAAACTTTTATACAACTTAACAATTACTCCAGTTTTAGTAAATAATTTGGAGTTTCTAATGACAAAACCAAGCATCTTGTTGGCCGAACTAATTATATTTGCAATATGGCTGTTAAAGGATAATTTGCTGTCATAAATAACTCCTAAATCATTTATCGACGGTACAATTTCGAGTGCTGTTTCTCCAATACAATATTTAGGATTTATATACTCCTTTTTCCTTGTAAATTTAAATTTTTGTATAATAATGCAGTTCAAAAACATTTGTCTCATCATCAATGTTGTAACCTGACTTTTCTGAATACATTTTGCACCATTTTCCTTTGCTGTTTATTTCTCGCTTACTTGCAAGGAGTTTAAGTAAGTCTTTCAGTGGCAGTCTATGTTTTCTCATTAAACACGTGTCAGTTGTGATCAGCGCTATATGCGTAATTTAAGCCAACTTTTCAGAATTGTATTTTAAATATAAAGTAGAAGTAAGAACTGTATGCATTTATAAAAATAAAATGAATGTACCTATCAGAATGAAGATTAGTGATTATTCATTCAGTACCATAACAAACAATCGTTATTTATGACAATTATTTGGCATTGATTTTGATTAGAAAGTTTGTTAGTGTATTTTTGCCGCAATGGTTTGCCTCCTGGATGATGCAATACGTTTCGTATACATCACATCAATGGGGTGTTGGTCGACATAGCGTACCAAAAAATTGAAGGCAGCTGTGGTGTCTGTCTGTGAAACACGGCCCATATAGTGATCATTATTCTCTTCCTCATGAAACCGAGGATCTTGCTGCACCATGGTCACAATTTTCTCATCCCCAATTAGCGGTAACATTTGTTAATTTAACATCTGAATTCAGCTCAAAATACTGTATTTTCGTTCAATGCTGCAATGCAGGAACGAATTTCCGGTTAATTCTAAAATATCCTTATCCAAACAAGGCACTGCCTCTACTATATTTTTGATCGTAGGCTTTCACGGCCAGTGTCTAGTTTATTATCTAGACTTTCAGAGTGGAGCCGTGTTGTGTATCGGTGATTGTTTCCCGACGTTTCGGCTGTCATTGTAGCAGCCTTTATGGACACGAGTTCGTGTCTGTACTCATACCGAACGTTGGTTTTCAGTTGGACGTGCCTGCGTGTTCCCCATTGACGTCACCTTGCTCCCTGATTGGTCCGAGCCCCAACCAGTCACCTGCTAGGAAAACTTTACACAAGTTGCTAAGCCTGAATCCGTCTTCACGATTGAAATGATTGGGATGCTTCACATCTCTATTGACTTTGTTAGTTCGTATCCCTCAGTCTGGAGATAGCAATGACATTATTCAAAGTCAAACATTAATTAATATGTACTCAGTTTTTCCTGGATTAATTATTTACTCTGCAACGTAATCATAAAGCTTTTTATTTTCACTTAAATGATCACAACATATATCATCCCAAGCTCAAAATTGCAATGCATCAATACATCATGTCCACATCATTGATATTCTCCACTTAGAGCTGTTTTTATCCTACTTTTCGCATTTTGTAAAAATGAGGAAAAGGTAGACTTATGAGATCGATCCGGGAAAATGTGTGTCTGTCTGTATGTCCTTCTGCCTGCCTGTCTGTACTTCTGTCTGTCTGTCTGTCTGTCTGTGTGTCTCCCCTATCAACTCCTATACGGTTGTAGCAATCGAACCCAAATTTGGTATGAGTAAAGATCTCCATCTGAATATCTCAATGCCGTATTTGAAAATGATCTCAGTGCTACCAACTGCTGAAAAATCGCAATTGAAAGGTTAGCTCCATGTTAGATATCTTGGAAGGTATGCATGGGAGCTATACCAAAATTGGCACACATATAGATAATAATATTTCAGTTCAATTTTAAGGAGGCCATACATTACAGTGTTGCCAAAATTATTCTAAGCCTGCTGATAGGTCCAAATTTTAAATGTATATAACTTCTACACTATCAATTAGATTTCAACCAAATTTCGTATGTACTATATGTAGATAGATAGATATGACTGAGCGTAATCTTAAGAGCCACCAGAGCTGCCAACTGTTAATAAATGCATTCTGTATTGTTTTTATCCAAAAAACAATATATCAGAAAGTATGCAAGCCGACAGCTTTAAACTATGCACACGTATAGTACCTGACATTCTATATTAATTTGGAGTAAGTTATATACGTCAGTGCTACCAACATGATTCTAAGCCTGCTGAGAGGTCCAAATTTAAATACCTGTAACTTCTATACTATCATTTGGATTTCAACCAAATTTCGTATGTGCTATGTGTACCAAAACAGATATGACTATGCGTATTCTTAAGAGCAATCAGGGCTGCCAACTGTTAATTAATTCTGTCTCTATTTTTGTTACCCTAATATCAATATATCAGAAAGTATGCAAGCCAATAGCCCTAAACTTTGCACACGTATAATACCTGGCATTCTAGATTAGTTTGGAGTAACTAATATATATCAGTGCTGCCAACATGATTCTAAGCCTGCTGATAGGTCCAATTTTAAATTGCATGTAACTTCTATATTAACTAATGGATTTCATTCAAAATTGGCTCAACAATACATCAAATTATTTCAGATTATTTCTGGTCAATACATGCATGACATTGATGCCAATATGATTTTACGGGCGCTGTTAGATCCACTGTTTAACAGCATGTAACGTCCAAATTTTGTATCCTGTACCTTAAGAGATGGAACTATGAATATATTCAGTCACCAGGGCTGCCAACTGTAGTGCTCTATTAGGCTACATTATGCCAGTTATATTTCGAACTAATTAGAAATTTCGATATTATCAACTCAATTTCTTCATTCTAATCAGGTCCATATAGAGATTGGTTGGTTGGTTCTTAAGTTTAGGGGCTATGACAACGCGGTCATGTAGCCCCGTGTACTTTGGGTGTGTGTAGAATCTGTCTGATAACCGGTGTTCATTGTGATGACTGTATTAGTGTGTATATCTGTTCTAATTCAAGTAAGGACTTCAGACGATCAATTTTCAAGTATATCCTACTTTTGACGCCAAACGCCATCGTCAACGACTACTAGTTCAGAACTTAGCTACCAGACATCACTGCAGTCGGCTCTTGGCAACAAGCGTAGGGACCTAAGGGCGTTGTTTACTTTCTTAACCTATACAATTTAGCTTCACGCAGATGTAATTAGTGGAAGGTTAATTAACATGCCATAAATCTATGACATGGGACCGCTGGCTTTACTTCCCCTCCGAAGGAAGGCATACTGAGGGATTTTTAACGCTCTTAAAAATCCGACGACTTCGGTCGGATTTGAACCCGCGATCTTGGGCATAGAACCTCAGCATGCTACCGACTACGCCACCAAAGCCACCCATATAGAGATTAATCATTGGAATGAATCTTACATTTCAAGAAAAGTAGGCTCTTTAGTTCGTCACGGAACTTCTTGTTTCAAGAGGTATATCTTTCAACATAATCAAGAATCACAACAGTTCTGGTTTTTAGTCTTTGGTGTATTTTTAGCCTACTTTCGATTTTTGCAAAAAATGAAAGTAGACTTATGAGATCACTACAGAGCCAAAAATTTTGTGTCTGTCTGTGTGTATGTATGTGTGTGTGTGTGAGTCTGTGTGTGTGAGTGTGTGACTTCGGAATGTCTGCCCCCCCCCCCTATCAATTCGAACACGGTGGAACCGAATTGAACGAAATTTGGTACAGAGGTAGAACAAGCAAAGGGCACCTCAGTGTCATGTTTTATATCGCCGCCATCTTCACCAAAACTGAATGGCGGCCACTCAAACGTTCAAAACGTAAAATCAAATAGCGACTAACCAAATTATCCGATCTCTACCAAATTTGGTAACAACATACCTTCATATAGTACGCGTCTTGTGACCAAACTACAAGGTCACCGCCGTACCATTTCAGGATGGCGGCCGTGCGAATTATGCAAACTTTATAATCCATATCATGGGACCCACCAGCTCCGATTATCGAGCCGAGAATCGATTTAACTGTTCTAAAGGAAGAGGCACGTTCGAAATTAAAAGTTTATTTTGTAATACTATAGTGCAGAAGTGATTTTAAAGAGCTGAGCCGTCTCGGTAAGAAGACAAGATGGCAGCGGATATCTTGTGCCTGACTTATATTTCACTAATTTGAGTATTGCATGCAATATAGCGTACTGATAAAAAATAAATAAACTTTGTATGAAATGCTTTATAAATAAATAATATACTCCACTGATGAAATCGTTTAGTCTAAATCATTATTTGCTAACAAGTTATATCTAACTCATTTTATATAGAACGATGTTCATTGGCACAAATGGCTCCGTGGTAAAGCGTTGGCCTATCACTCATATGCATATGGTTCAAACCCCATCAGAGTTTTTTTTTTTTTGCTTGAAATTTTATATATTTACTGTTTTGTAATGATTCAGACGTTTTAAAATTAAGCGTTATATTGTGCATATTACGGTGGAAAATATATATTTAATTAAAACATAATTCACCAGCAGAATTGCTCGAGACATCTAGCAGCCAGAAAGGTAACTGCACGCCGGCCTACTTATTAACTTCAATATTTTATTGAAAAGTTTCTTCTTATGGCCACTAGAATGCACTCGCCCTGTTAGGGTTATATTGTTCGATACTTCTCCACTAGATGTCACGACTGGTCTACGTGGGACTCCATTGGTTAGTACCGTATACCATTGGCATTCTATGCGCATCGAACTTGAAGAATGGCAAGATGATACTACGATATATATATATATGTCGTTTACCCTCCGGGTTGGTGGAACCCACGGACTCAGCGAGGGAACTCACCACTACCGCCTCTACGGGCAGTGTCCTAGAGCTGGGAACATCGAATCGGAAGGGATACAACTGGTGAGGTGGGATTGGCACCTCGCCCAGGCGGCCTCACCTGCAAAGCGAACAGGGGCCTCATGAGGGAAGGTAAGGGATGGTGAGGATGGATAGGCAAGGAAGAGGGAAGGAGGCGGCTGTGGCCTTGAAGAAGGTACCATCCCGACATTTGCCCGAAGACGAAGTGGGAAACCACGGAAAACCACTTCGAGGATGGCTGAGGGGGAATCGAGGCTGAGTAGACCCCGTTCCAGTCCTCGTGCCACTTTTCAAATTTCGTGGCAGAGCCGGGGATCGAACCCAGGACCTCCGGGGCGGTAGCTAACCATGCTACGCTACGGAGGCGACCGATAAATTTTTACTTTTTATTTTAAAGGATTTGTAACAGCCTATTGTCCGTATTTGAAAATGTTATTTGAAGTAAAGAACAAAACGTCACATAGTAACTGAATTCTAGCCGTTGGTGCTAGTTCAGGTTATTAGTTAATACTTTTATTTCAGGCAAATAGCAATCGAAAATATCCACATAGTTTGTATACACACGTCTCTGTAGGGTCATGGAAAGATTTGTTAATTCAATTAGGGTTGTGAAAGCCATGCACAACCAGACGTGTAAAGATATGCCTCAACTCAAAGTTGGATGTTGCCCACGGCAGGTCGATTATGTAATAATAACAATAATAATCATGTTATTTGTTTTACGTCCCTTTTAACTACTGCTGCTTTTAGATACGCCGGGGTGCCGGAATTTTGGCCCGAAGGGGATCTTTAACGTGACAGTAAATCTACTGACACGGCTCCCTCGCATTTGTGCACCCTCAAATGCCAACGTTACCGCTGAGCCACGCAGCCAGTCCGGTCGATTATGTCTCCAGATCCATAACATTCTTGAGATACTTCTTATCTATCTTTCTTCAATGATGGTAGTAGTTTTTTCTAGGTTGTGGCGTTTGGTAGAGATAAATAGTTTCTAAGGTCTTCAACAAAGAAATGATTCTATTATACTTTTTGGTAATAACAACGAGTTATAACTATACTCATACATTTAGGAGAGAGTAGGCTATATGTTCTTTACTGAACATCTTGTTAGACTACTTTTCACATTTTGCAAAAATGAGGGAAAAGTTGACTTATGAGATCGATCCGGGAAAATGTGTCTCTGTCTGTCTGTCTGACACCTGTGATCGCTCTTACATAGAATTACGTATGTACCCAGAGAACTACAGTATAACAATAAGTGAATATGCCAAGGTGCAAGAGAGATCAGTAATGTAAATTGGTATTGTAATATTGTTAGTCTATTTGGCTATTTACCTGCATTAACCCGGCAGTGGTCGCGCACATAGTGCATCTTAAAGAGGTCGCGGTGGGTCACCATGACCCACATATTATTATTTAATTTATTTCGTCAGGACTTGCACTTTTTTAAAACTCTGTTTGTACATCAACTAACACTATTATTTTAGACATATAAACAACCATACCTTTTTTTATTTATCTTCTTATTATATAACTACAGATTTATTTTTAAATAGTTAATACAAAACTTCCACTTAATTGCATGTGATACAAAGTTGGTATTTTTTTCTGGAATATTGGTAAAAGTTTGAAATAGTTTTACACTAATGCCTTCTAAGAACATGAAGAAAGTCATAAAGATCAATTTTGAACAGGCAACAAAATGAATTTTTCAAAGATTTTCACACATATACTTATGATACGAGTAAACATAAAAAAATTAACAGATACGAATAAATGTCAAAAACAAGTGATACATTCAGAATCTCTGGCTAGGATTAAAAAAAGTATTTACAAATCAAGCTTCTAATCGTTCTCAATCTCTGTTTCAGGCATTTTCCAGACAGACTAGGCAAGTCAGTTTGCCATGGTTTCCACATACGAACTTCTTATAGATGGCACACGTCTGATACGTTTTGTTGCCAGTCCTGGAGCATAGTGCACATCTTTTTCGTTTTCTGGTACCGTCATCTTCTTGAGGCTCCTCAGGTAGTGGATTCGTTTGCTTCTCAAGTATTTCCCAGCTAAAAAGGAGACTGCGTCACTTCGGAATGAAACTCATTATAACTACCGTATGTGTAATAAACATGCCAGCTATTTCCTATTCAAATGTGACAAATTAAATAACTTTCATTTTTATTTTTATTTTCATTTTAGTCACCTCCGTGGTGTAGTGGTCATTGAGCTTAGCTGCCACCGCGGAGATCCGAGGTTCGATTCCCGGCTCTGCCATGAAATTTGAAAAGTGGTATGAGGACTGGTCGTTCGTTCAGAGTATGCTGTATTTCCGTCCTTAGCTTACGGATAATTACGGTGTAATCAACGATCTTCTGTAGAATATCGTCTGTGAAGAAACACTGCCACGCTTTCATCGGTGTGTTAGCCTCTTTCACTGCTCCTTTGCACCCTGGAAGGTGAGTGACAATATTCCGGCGTCTTGTACGGAGTGATTGTGTAGGTTCAGCCAATTTCCATGTAGTGCCGTCTTGACCGGTATAATTGCCTCTATAAACCAGTGGGAGTCATCATCTGAAGTGGAGTTGTCTTCCGAATGTTCACCTTCAGTAGCTACTTCGTCATCACTGTCATCACTTTGTTCCGTATCCGTGTTCCGGGCTTGGTCGTCTTGTATTTCTTCTTGTGGATCGACATCAGACCCTACATCACTTTCATCACCAGCCAGATCATTGTCTGTTTCTGCCCAGAATGATTCATTCAGCATAGAAAGAATACGGTCTGCTTCTCTCTCATCAATTTCACCGAAACCAGGAAAACGCACTCAAATGTAAAATTTAACTACGAATTTGTATGTGATCACAAAAGGTCGCGGTGGGTCGTGGTGACCCACACACTACTTTCCTCGAGAACTGCTATACCCAAACCAAATTCTGCCTGCTGGACTGTGTAGAGGGGATATACTTAGGAAGGTACTAGGAGGGGGGTTGCTGTGTCACCGTTGGTGGAGGGGGGATCAACGGAAATGTTAGCGTGCGGGTCATGATGACCCACAGCGACCGTTCTCGGGTTAAATATATTATTATTATTATATCATTTTTTCCCTTATGGACAATGTTTGAACTTAAATATCTCATGATGACACAATTTT
Source organism: Meconema thalassinum (assembly GCA_946902985.2). Lineage (NCBI taxonomy): Eukaryota > Metazoa > Arthropoda > Insecta > Orthoptera > Tettigoniidae > Meconema > Meconema thalassinum. Next base: position 67,911,565 of record OX336392.1, on the reverse strand, counting down.
CACTTCCCTCCCTTCCTCCTCTTCTCTTCCCAAAATCTATTCGTCCTTTGGCTGTGCTCCTGTTTCCTGTCCGCAATGTTCTTGTATTCAACTTTCCATTTGCTTTAAAATGTGTATTCTTAATTTTGTCTGTGTATTCTCCTCGGTGAAGCCTCCGTGGCTTAGGCGGCAGCACGCCGGCCTCTCACCGCTGGGCCCGTGGTTCAAATCCCGGTCACTCCATGTGAGATCTGTGCTGTACAAAACGGAGGCAGACAGGTTTTTCTCCGGGTACTCCGGTTTTCCCTGTCAAAATTTCATTCCATCAACACTCTCCTCTATCATTCCATTTCATCTGTCATTAATTTAATCATTGCCCCAGAGGAGTGCGTCAGACCTCGGCAGCCGGCACAGTTCCTATCCTCGCCGCTAGATGGGGGCTTCATTCATTCCATTCCTGACCCGGTTGGAGACTGGAAGCAGGCTGTGGATTTTCATTCTCCTCGGTCTTCTATCATTTGCCTGTCAATCCACACCTGCCTTAAGTTTTCCCTGCATCAAATATATTATTAGTTCGCATTTAACGGAACTCAACTGTACATGTCAAGCATGCTGCTGAATTTCCATTACAACTCAAAGAGATATTTCTAACCGGTATTCATAAAGTGTAATACTGTTGTTAGACCAGTCATCTTGTACGGCATGGAAACTACAAATATAACCGGAATGGAGAATTTGCTCAAGATAGAAAGAAGAATTTTAAGAAGGATTTATGGTCCTAGGAAAACACAGGAAGGTTATAGACTGAGATCGAATGCAGAAATTTATAGTAAAATCGACAACCTTGAAGTGATGATCAGAAAACGGCGACTTCAGTTCTACGGACATATGGTCCGCATGGATTGCTCAAGGTTAAACAAACAAATTTTTGATAAAATCTGGAACTATAAAGGACAAGGAGGCTATGTAAAACAAATGAAAGAAGAACTTCAAAAATTCAAAATTACTGAAGAAGATTGTCTAAATCGAATAGAGTACAGAAAAAAAATTTTTGGTCTCAAAATTCTTGTCGGGGAGAAGAAAAATCTCAACAGAGGAGAATGGACTGCTGAAAGAAGAGCTGCACAGTCGACCAGGATGAAAGACTTCTGGAAGAGAAAGAAGGAAACTAGACCTATAAAGAAGTGATATTTGCGTGGTCCTTGTTGGCCTGTCCGCGGTGTATATATATATATAAAGTGTATTCAATGCCAGAAGCCAAAGTAATATGAAGAATTTCTGTTTCTCTATCTAAAAGTCCCCAGAAACATGGTTTCTTCCTTAAGCTTCACAACATAACACGAAAATTAATAGCAGACCTGAACCCCGTCTCCCTGCGTGCATAACTGTGCCACGGCTAACATGTAATGTCCTTCCATATACAATTACAGAGGATCATCAACACGCGTTCACAATTTTTCTTTAGAGGATTAGAAATTAAATGACAACTACTTGTTAGGTAAACCTAGCTTGGCACTCGAAAGTGTCGTGCGATATTTCACATTTGTAGACACAATGATCAGCGTACTTTTTCATTCGGACAAGAGAGTGTTCTTGCAATAAAACTTTAAGTTTATCCCTCATTCATCCGTGTCCTTTTAGCCGGCTTGAGCTCGTGTTAGCATCATTAGACAAATGGGGTGTTTTAACAGTGCTGATATGTCGGGAGCCTGACGCGACGATCTGTCACTTGAGGCGACCTCTCTCTACAACTCCCACGTACAGGTCAGCAGGCTGTGGGAAGCTCCTTAGCTTCGCCAAACACACGAGGTCACCTCTGTCTGGACCAGAGTAAGACAAGGATTTTTCATGTCACTCACTAGATTTTTTTATAAACTTTTTCGTAGTAGCTGTCATTTTACATGTCCATTTTAACCACAACAAAACTCCTGTTTTTGCATTGGCATTTCAGATGTGAACTAACTCGTCATATGAGGACTCTAGGGAACTAGAGGGGCGTATACCGTACAATAAGGGGCAGTTTGGAGAAGTCTGATTTTTGATCATCACCCGTTAAGACGTTTGCACCAAATAAAAAGTTGTTGTTGATTTCTTTGCACATGCCCTATAGCTTGCAACGGTGTGTGTATGGCTATTGTGTCGGACTACCAACCCCAAGCTTGCAGGTTCGCTCCTGACCATGGTAAGTGATCTTTGAAAGGCGACAAAAAATACGACATGCATGTCATACGTTGTTGGCAAGTTATAGAACCCATTTGAATTCAGTAGGCCGTGTTCATAATGGCAAAATTAATATTCGGGATTTTCCGACAACAGAAAAGTTCCTCCATTCTCTACAAGACAGCACTATGGTGCCAAGGATCTTAGATATCTAACCTTCTTGACTTTCATAGCGCGCCAAGGAACAAAAATATTCGAAATTCAAGCTGCCCTCTGGGCGTCAAATAACAAAGCTTACACCCGGTGTTCGAGACCATACGATATTATTATTGCATGCCCAATTATGTTTAAATGATCATCATCATCAATTTCATTTGAGACTGTTTTGCCTTTCTGTGTTCACTCGAATCTGCAAGCCTCTGTTTGTGAGCAAGTCACCTCCATGGTCCCCTATTAGCAGTTAGCATTGCGACCTCCTCTCACTTTGAAATCGTTCAACACTGAACACGCCTCCTAGGTCTACTACTTCTCTTTCCCCCTACAGCCTAACTCATTAACCTCTTATGTAATCTCTCCTCCCCCATTCTCTCCACATGACCCCACCATACGAGTCTAAGCGTTCATCTCTTCAATACGAGTAACTTCCTGCCATTGCTCCCATCTTTTTTATTGTTATTAGTTTTACGTCCCTGTTAACTACTGAGGCCTTTTGAGACGCTGGAATGCCGGAATTTTGCCCAGAAGGGGATCTTTAACTTGCCAGTAAATCTACCGACACGGCTTCCTCGCATTTGCGCACCCTCAACTGCCGACTGACTGCGCCGGGATTCGATCCCACTATCATGAGCTCAGCAGGCAAGAACGTTACCGCTGAGCCCCACAGCCAGTCGCTCCCATCTGTTTGTCCCAGCAATCATTCGAGCTACCCTCATATGAGTTACCTCTAGTTTACGTATCAGATATCCTCAGTCTACCCAGCTCTCACTTCCATACAGCAAGGTCGGTCTAAATACTGAGCTACACTAACTTCTTTCTTAGAAAAAACAATAGATCGCAACTGAGAACTCTCTTTTCTATAACTCGACTCCATTTCCTTCGTTGTACTACCATCCTGAGATTTATTTATTTACTAGCAGTAGTGCCCGGCTTCGCCGGGTGGATTTATTTGTTTTATGGATGATAATGAATACTACTACAGAACTGGCACATGATACTTAAACTATCAGAAAAAATATAACTTTTTGTGTTGGTGGTGGTGGTTATAATGAGGGTGATAAGCAGTACAGTATAATGGGCGTAACATTTAGATCATTTTCCCCTAATGATAATAATGAATAGGGAAACGGCTATTTACTAACTACAGCACTGACACATGTAGCCTAATTTACAAACAAATTTCTAAAAATGATTAGAAAGAGGAGTAAGTGAAATAAAAGACACTGCCTAGGGCCTATATCTCATTGTCTGTTAGAAATGTAGAGACCAATAATGTCGTCTTTTGGCGCATAGCGCTGTAGAACACTTTGGAAAACTTCGGCTGTCCTGAGCTCCAGAGGTAGTAATAGTTTAATTTATGGCCACATAGCGCTCAATGATAAGTTTCGGAATAAATTACGGTAAATTTGAAAGTACCAACGCTTATTGCAGCTGATAACCTCAAAGTATTGCACCAACACCATTGCATAGTATGTTTATGATGATAACTGTTTTAAGGGGCAAAATAAATCTTTTTGCACTAATTACTCTCCGCGACTGCAATTTATAAGCAGCGCAAGATTTAGCTATTGTCGCAATTCTGCACCAGAACACTGGTAGGGGCGACGTGATGCAGCCCGAGTTGTCAGTGAACAATAGAGTTATTAAAATACCCTTACAGCTACACTACTACGGACATGCATGATTCTAGGGCCTTAATACATGGTTTTCAAGTTCAGTTTGTTTGTTATTCTAAATGTAGGGAATGGAGAGCTTTTTCCAAAATATCAAGTGTACAGTGTCACCAGCAGGGTTTCAAAGTGTATGTATAATTTGGTGCAATTAGGAGGAACGGTGTAGATTTGTGATAAAAGGCCTAACTGCAGGAAATGGAGTGGTCTGTCCGAAATTAAAGTGGACAGTGTCACCTGTAGGGTTCCAAAGGGTAAGTGTACAAAATGTGATTCAGATCGGTGAAATGGTGTAGATTTGTGCCAATGGACTGCAGGGAATGGAGTGGTCTGTCCAAAATTTCAAGCAGACAGTGTTACTCGTCGAGTTCCAAAGGGTAAGTATACAAATTTTGGTTCAGATTGGTGAAACGGTGTAGATTTGTGCCAAAGGGCATAAATGCAGGGAATGGAGTGGTCTGTCCGGAATTTCATGTAAACATAATGGAACTGACTTATTGTGGTAAAACTTCAGTATCGGTGACTCAAACAAGCTGGAAAGAGCAAAGACACGTTTCATGAAACGATTCCTAGGAGTGGGGTTAACATCACCATCAAGACTGATCTATGAGTTGCTGAAGGAGAGTTTTTTTTATTGAGGTTATTCGAAATCAATTGTATCAGCCAAATACACACGCCTATGATCACATAGTCCAAATTCTAAGAACTAAAACGACATTTGGAATGATAATTATTCAATTGACGGAATTTTAACGGACGACTGGATGAAGACAAATTATGAATTTAGACATTTAAGAACACGTTATGCAGTACACGATTTCCATCATAATGTTTGTAAAATTAAAATTAAACGATTATATAATCCAAATGAAGGCTGCAAGTACGAGCTCTGTGGGGAACAATGCGACAGATTTAAAGTAGGAAGGTGTAAGAAGAGCTTAATGTCTGTAAATAGGTTTTGCTTAGATTCGTAGTATCAGGTAAGACAAATAGAAACCTACTGTATCTTGCAATTTTGTGGACGCAATCGTTGTACTTTAAGAGGGCAACGTGCGTAAAATTAGCCGCCAGATTGAACTGCAAGGCTCCGAAATCACGTGGCAAATCTCTCATATAAATAAATGGGAGGTAGCGAGTACCACATACGTTGGAATGGACAGCCTTGGTGGCCCAAGTACTCAAGGCCGGTAGGAAGCATCCGCACGCTCCTGTCAGCATATACGCTCCCCCCTTTTTTGCTACTATTCCGAGTGCTGCAGGGCTGACGAGCTCCTCCAGCCATCATGCCTACGTACCAGGATGTCAGGTATGATTTCGGAGCCTTGCAGTTCAATCTGGCGGCTGATTTTCTGCACGTTGTCCTCTTATAGTACAACAATTGCATCCACAAAGTTTCAAGGTAGGTTTCGACCTGTCTTACCTCATATATACCTTGTTAGATTCGTAGATATTTCAACCTTATCATGGCCATTCGGCTGCAAAAAGAAGTAATATATATCTAATGACATACACTGTGAATACAATATGTTGTAGAAATCCTTGAAATGTTATGGAAGTTAGGTCTGCCCTACATGTAGTCAAACATGGAACTTACTGTATAAATATGTAGAGTTTTACATTGTTCGTTTAAACAGATTCTATGATATTGAGTCTAAGGCTCAAATGTTCGCTGGATGTTAATAGACAGCTGGTAGCCTTGAGGACTCTGTGAATATGCATGGTTCTCCATTGGCACTGTGAATAAATCCGCAAATTAGCATGGCATACAGTTGAAACAAAATATAAGTATGCTTAGAATTTTATTGGTTCAAGTGAGAAGGAGCCATGCTAATTTACTGACCATTCAATATCCCCTTTGGGACACAATTCTGCTACCAGGACTTCGCTAAAAGTTGCAGTAACCTACTTAAAAGGGTCGAAAATAAATTAAAAACTCATGTAACCTTCTGACCAGGCGAAAGACTTCGAGATTAGCCCCACTTGGGTGACTTGCATGTCAGCTATGCCTTAGATCGCCTTAGCGAGTGTTTAAACATGTCCTGGTACATATGCTGAGTGTTTTGATACACTGAATGCCATTGTGTATATTTTCCTAGAACCGTCCGACATGTACATATTTTGGCGAATGCTATCTCCTTCAAAGTGCACCAGAGAGAAAAAACAGAGGCGGACAAGCCCCACCAGAGATAAAATGCACAAAAGGGTGAGTTTGGAGAATGCGGTGGCCACAAATGCTTACTCGCTCTTCTCATTATTCAGTGACTCCGTCATGACTGCGAGTGAAGTACGCTCCACACGTTTGACACGTTGTTCGATTGTATTGAAATAATACTCATTCCCGCTTCTCTGGAGTTGCTCCTGTTTGAAACTGTCCATAGGTGTCCTGATAAACTTCAGTATTGAGGATAGTATCTAAATTATCGGGCTCACCGATAAAGTATTAAAATTCATGGAACTCTACTGTAAAAAGCAATAACATTTACCATGTTAGGAAATGTTTGATATTTGCTGTATTGGTTAATAAAAATATAAAATTTAACGCTTATCAATACAAAATTAAGAACATCTATTCACATTTTTAGCCTATTTAAAAACCCCGCCAGCCTGGGCCCAATGTTTGGGAAGCCAGGCTCTGCCTGTCACAAGCCAGGACAAAGTGGTGAGTGATAGAGGAGTAACACCTCTTTAAAAAACCTCGGTCCAGCTGACCCGGCTGGTAGTACCTTGTAAGGGTCCCTTGCCAGGGTTACGGTGAAGTCCTCAACGGCTTAGACAGTGGAGTAGATGGACTACGGAACAGTGTAGATGGCGGAAGAGGCAGCCCAGTACTCGGGATAATGAGTAAAAGGTATATGTCCATATAATAGGCATATATCAGACACCGAACTTCTCCCGGGATAAGGAGACCACCTTCTATCAAGTGCCAACGGTCTTTTAGGAGGGCGGATGAGCGGATAGAAGAAGGGCACTCTCTTGCCCTTGGGGTGGGAAACTGCTCCTAAAGGCGGAAGAGCCGACAGATGGCCAACGGCATAGAATGGAGAAGGCAACGGGAAACCACTCCATTAAAGATCCGACTGGATATCCCAAGAATCAGCAGCTCATGATGGAAAGCTCTTTGGTTAAATTCTCCGGAGGTAAAATAGCTCCCCATTCGGATCTCCGGGCGGGGGCAACTAAAGGAAATAATGGTATTATTAACAAACGCAAGAAACAGAAATGCGTAAGGAAAATAGGAACATGGAATGTTAACACATTATTAAAGGTGGGGAAGCTGGAAAACCTGAAAATAGAAATGAAGAGATTAAAAATAGATATTCTCGGTATTTCTGAAATGAGATGGCCTGGCACGGGTGACTTTTGGTCAGATGACTACAGAATAATCTATTCAGGGCCGGAAGACGGACCGCTCGGAAGAAATGGGGTAGGAGTGATTATGGAAAAATCCATGGGACTCAGAGTAGCGGGATATGTGCAGCATAGTGATAGGATAATTCTAGTCAAGATAAATACGGAGTCAAACAATACTGTTATAATTCAAACATATATGCCAACTACAAATGAAGATGACGAGGACATTGAAAGAATGTATGAAGATCTAAATCACCTGATAGAAGGAACAAGAGCAGAAGACAATGTAATCATTATGGGGGACATGAATGCAACGGTAGGGGAAGGAACAGAGGGATCAATTGTTGGGCAGTTTGGACTGGGAGTCCGAAATTTAAGAGGTGAACGATTGATAGAATTCTGCACTAGGCACAAATTAGTCATAACAAATACACTCTTCAACCATCCCAAGAGAAGACGATACACTTGGAAAGCTCCTGGAGACACGAGAAGAGCGCAATTGGATTACATAATGGTAAAAGAAAGGTTTAAGAACCAGGTTAAAAATTGCAGAAGTTATCCAGGTGCAGATATCGTAAGCGATCATAATCTAGTCATGATGCACGCGGAACTCAAATATAAGAACATCGTTACGAGAAAAACTGAGTATCTACAGGTGACAAAACTTAAGATGCCAAATATTAGAGATGAGTTCCAAAGAAGAACAGATGAAATGATTGAAAGAAATACTGACATATTCGAGAAACCAATAGAAAGTCAGTGGGGAATTCTGAAGGAGGAAATACTAGGAACTGCAGAGGAACTGCTAAAAAATAAAAATAAAAACAGCAGGAAAGCATGGATAAGTGAGGAAGTTGTAGAAATGATAACTGAAAGAAGAAGGTTCAAAAACGCCACAAGTGACGAAGGAAAACAACAATATAGAAGACTGAGAAATGAAATCGTTAGGAAAAGCAAGCGAGACAAAGAAAAATACTTATGTGATATATGTGATGAAATAGACACCGATTTTAAAGCAAATAACTTAGAAAAAGCATATGGAAATGTGAAGCAATTTTTTGGTGAGAAGAAACAGAAGACATGTGGTATTAAAGATGAGAATGGACAATACCTGTATGAAGAGGGAAGGATGGGAAGAGATGGAAAGAATATCTAGAGAGCCTCTATGGAGATGAAGTTATGAATAAGGAAGTAATAGAGGAAGAACACCAGACAGATGCAGAGAATAGAGGTGACCAAATACTAAAATCGGAATTTAAAAGAGCACTGAAAGATTTAAAAGACAAAAAAGCACCAGGTGTAGATAAAATCCCTGCAGAACTATTAAATAACTGCGGAGAAAAAACTGAAGATGCAATGTATGGAATGATATGCAAAATGTATGAAACTGGAATATTACCAACTGACTTTACTAAGTGCATAATAATTCCAATTCCAAAGAAGGCCAGAGCACAAAATTGCGATCAATTTAGGACATTAAGCCTGACAACACATGCATCTAAAATTCTTACACGTATTATACTTAGGAGAATAGAGAACAACCTTGATAACTACATTACAGACGATCAATTTGGATTCAGAAGGGGCATTGGAACAAGAGAAGCAATATTAACTCTAAGACAAATAATTGAAAAGAGGAATAGAAAAGGAATACCAACATATCTAGCATTCGTGGATCTGGAGAAAGCTTTTGACAACGTGAATTGGAATATACTGTTCAAGTTACTAAAGAAAGTGGGAATCTCTTATAGAGATAGAAGAATAATACATAGTTTATATAAGAATGAAAGGGGAATAATAAGATCTGGCAATAACCTGGAAGAGGTTGAAATAAGAAAAGGAGTACGACAAGGATGCTCGCTATCTCCTTACTTATTTAATTTGTATGTCCAAGATGCCATAAATAGGATAAGAGAAGAGATTAAAGTTGGAGTAAATATACATGGGGAAAAGATTGACATGCTCCGATTCGCAGATGACATTGCTTTAACAACAGATAATGAAGATGATCTTCAACAGATACTTCATGTAATGAATAACATCCTTAAAAACGAATTTAACATGAAGATGAATAAAAATAAAACAAAACTACTCGTATGCAGTCGGAACCAGGAAGATCATAGAAGAGCACCAGCAATTTATATCGAGAATGATGAATACAACATGTGAAGGAATATAAGTATCTGGGAAGCTTGATAACGTATGATGGAACCAGCAAACGAGAAATTTGGAGTAGAATTATTCAGGCAAAGAACGCCTTTTATAGAAAGAAGAATCTCTTCACATCCAGAAGTATAGACCTAAAAATAAGAAAAAGACTGTTGAAGACATACGTGTGGAGTGTGGCTTTGTATGGTAGTGAGACCTGGACAATAGGGAAGTCAGAAGAGAGGAAGTTGATGGCTTTTGAGGCTTGGTGCTGGAGAAGAATGCTTAAGATCAGTTGGATACAACATATGACAAATGAAGAGGTATTCAGAAGAGCAGGAGAAAGTAGAAGCTTTATAAAGACCCTGAAAACAAGAAGAGCAAATATGTTGGGACATATTCTCAGACATAATAGCCTGCCAGCAAGAGTCATCGAAGGGATGTTAGAAGGGAAAAACACTAGAGGAAGACCACCACTTGCATACATCACACAATTAATGACAGACACGAACACCAAATCATTTTGTGAATTGAAGAGGATGGCGGAGAATAGAGAAGATTGGCGAGTTGCTGCAAACCAGCCCCAGGGCTGTTAACTTAAGAGAGAGCCTATTTTAAAAAAATTATGAACGGGGCTATATGACGGATTAGTTGCATGTCCATAATTAAGGAACCAACCAACCTATTTTGAAACAAGTAATTCCGTGAAGATCTATACAGCCTATTTTCATATATCCTACTTATGTTAATTGCCTCTATTGACATACAAAATTTCAGTTTGAGTGCTGTAATAGATTCGTAGTTATTGAAAACAGGCTAAATATTTCGGATGGTCACCATTTTGGATGTTTATATATGTAGGTCTTAGAGTTATGTACTACTACATGAAGATTATTGTGTACGTGTAGCATTCAAACTTCAATCGCATGGTTAGGACACATGAAATAGAAACGAGATTTTTAAATTTCGCACAGCTGCCATCTAGTGGTTATGAAAACAATTGAAAGATATTAGATGCAAGTGGATTACAATTTGTATAAGCATTTACCGTACCAAATTTCATTGCATTCGGATGGTTAAATCGTGAGAAACGTCCATTTAAATATTTATATTTTGCGTTATCACCAGGTTATTGAAATTCCCATATGTGAACTCTTGTTCTTAGCCTTTATGAACATAAAAATAAAATCACTTTGATTGCTGTAATATATATACGAACCGTCTAGATATTTCGGATGGTCGCCATGTTGGATTGTTATATGTATAGGCCTTAGAGTTATGTACCATTAAATGAAAATTATTGCGTAGGTTCATTATTCAAACTTTAACATCGATCACATGATTACGATATAAGAAATAAAAACTTAATTTCAAAATTGTGCACAGCCGCCATCCTGAGGTCATGTAAACAATTAAACTAAATTAGATGCCAGTGCATTGCAATGTGTATAAACATTTACTGTACCATATTCCACTACGCTCAGTTGGTTAAATCGTGAGAAAAGTCTATTAAAATGTTTCAACTTCGCTTGGCCGCCATGTTCGTTTTGTACTTTACAAGTTTTCGAATGTAACACAGATGAACTTATAGTAGTGCCCTTTATCACTGTACAACATTTCAGTATGAAATCAGAATTAGTTTCGGAGATATTGAATGTCGGTGAAATATTTCGCACGACAACCATCTTGAGGTTATGTAAACAGTTGAACTAAATTAGATGTCAGTGCATTACAATGTGTATAAGCATTTGTTGTACCAAGTTGCATTGCGTTTCAATGGTTAAATCGTGAGACATTTAAGTTTCAACTACGCTTGTCTGCCATGTTCATTTTGTAGTTAACAGGGTATTGAAAGTCTCATAGGTTAACTTCTAGTGGTGCCCTTTATCACCGTATAATATTCCAGGGTGATATCGGTAATAGTTTTAGTGATATAGAATGCCGGTGAAATATTTCGCACAGCCGCCATGTTGAATTGGTGAGACGTAATAAAATTCGAAGGGCACGTTCGGGATCAGCCGAAATGTTGCTATTACCTTACAGAGTTTCATTGAAATTGCTCCAGCTGTTTAGAAGTTATTAGGGGGGGCACAAACACATACGCACACGCATACACGGACAAAAAGTGATCCCATAAGCCTATTTCTTCATAAATGAAAATAGGCTAAAAAGGATATTCACCCTTTGGGAGGAAAGGCCAACGATACCTGTTAAAGAGGTGAAGAAAGATTTATGAAGAAATAGTATAAGAGAAGAAGACAGTGTGGTCAGAGAGAATGTGTTAAGTATGGGAGGATTCCAGGGAAGAGTGGAAAGAAAACCTCGGGCGAAGTGGTCTGAGGACAGGAAGACGCAGCATAGTCTAAGAATGAAGACATGTTGGGAAGAACGGAAGAGAAAACAACAAAGAATTGAATTTTGCGCGAGGTCCATAGCCGACCACATCGAAAAGCAGAAGAAGAATATGAGTTTACGTCCCTTTTAACTACTGTGGTTTTTAGAGACACTGGGATGCCGGATATTTTCCCTCACAGAATAGCTTCAACGTGTCAGTAAATCTACTGACACGGCTCCCACACATTGAAGCACCCTAAAATGGAAGTGATTACGATGGACTTCGGTCCCGCAACCTTGAGCGCAGCAGGCGAGAATCTCTCACGCAGCCAGAACACTCCCCACCATTGTTGGTTGGTTCCTTAGTTTAGGGGCTGGGACAACGCGGTCATGTAGCCACGTGTACTTTGGGTGTGTGTAGAATCTGTCTGATGAAAATCCACAGCCTGCTTCCAGTCTCCGACCGGGTCAGGAATGGAATGAATGAAGCCCCCATCTAGCGGCGAGGATATGAACTGTGCCGGCTGCCGAGGCCTGACGCACTCCTTTGGGGCAATGATTAAATGAATGACAGATGAAATGAAATGATAGTGGAGAGTGTTGCTGGAATGAAATTGTGACAGGGAAAACCGGAGTACCCGGAGAAAAACCTGTCTGCCTCCGTTTTTTACAGCACAGATCTCACATGGAGCAATCGGGATTTGAACCACGGACCCAGCGGTGAGAGGCCGGCGTGCTGTCGCCTAAGCCACGGAGGCTAGAATCTGTCAGATAACCGGTGTTAATTTTGATGGCTGTATTATTGCGTGTTATCTATTTTTAATTCAAGTAAGGACTGCAGACATTCGATTTTCAAGTAGTTCCAACTTTTGCTACCAAACGCCACCGTCAACGGCCAACTAGTTCTGATCTTTGTTACTAGTGCCACCACAGTCGGCTCCTGGCGACGAACGTTCGAACCTAGGAGCGTTAGTCAAATAACCTATTATATACCTTCACACAAGTGTAATTAGTGGAAGGTTCTTTATCATGCCATAAATCTATGACATGGGACCACTGGCTTTACTTCCCCTCCGAAGGAAGGCATACTGAGGGATTTTTAACGCTCTTAAAAATCCGACGACTTCGGCCGGGTTTGAACCCGCAACCATGGACATAGAAGCTCAGCATGCTACCAACTACGCCACCGAAGCTACTACTGTACAGTAGTTACTGACTACCCTCTGCCTACGCCCTTGGCGACCCTATTTGTTGTCTCTAATCCCTGGAAACCAAAAGACTGGTCCTCACCTGCCTGCTGGAAACAGATGACAGCTGCAGCAACAAGGACACAGGATAGATCGAGGAATTAGCTGTACAAATTGCAGCTACCCAGACCACATTATCGCTTGACGGGCGCGCGATGTGCTTCTCTTGTTCCCATCACTCAGACCAGTAGTACCAGGCACTTGCTGATAGTCTACTGGAACTTCAAAAAGGGGGCGCCCGAATAAAAACATTCTGATGACCTACTGTATCACGGTCCACCTCTAATGGCATGAGTCATCGACCAGGTTAGCTCAGCGCATTCATGTGCTAGTTGTTACGGTCTTGATTCGTGAAAGGGCTTTGATTCCATCTCGAACTATCTTCGAAATGGTTCTTCTTGGGTTCCAATTTAGTTTATTTTGTGGTTTCATCTTTCATGGAATGATTTCCATATCATTAACTAAACGAACCTATAATAATAACCCCTGGTACTACAGCTCATGAAGGGCCTAGACCTATCAAGCGACCGCTGCCCAGCCATTTGGCCTGCAGATACAGTATTGGGGTGATGCGTGGGCAGCGCATAGAGTACCCTCGGCCGTTAATTTTTGTTTTCGTGACCAGGGCGCTGCCTCACTGTCTGAAGGCTACTCAATTGTTCTCACAAGGCTGAGTGCACCCCGTTCCAGCCCTCATGTCAGTTTCTAATCTCCCTGACGGAACCGGGAATGGAACCCGGGGCCTAGGGGATGAGAGGTAAACACTCTGCCCCCTCACCACCGGGCTGGCATCACGTGCCCGTACTAAAGGTCCAGGATTTGATTCTTGAAACTGTGTAATCCCAGTCTCGAGAGGCAAAATTGAGAAGAGATATGTTCAATTCTCACCTCAGTCTAGAATCGGTTTGCCGTTATTTTCGACTTCTTCTTCTTCTTCTTCTTCTTCTTCTTCTTCTTCTTCTTCTAATCCTTCTTATTCTTCTTCTTCTTCAAGTGCCTCGACCTCCAAAACATTGGTAATCAGGATTTCTAAACAGCGACAATGTATTCAGTCCAAACCACTGGCTTAAATTCCTTAGGCAGGATATCCATCTACATCTATTACTCCTAATGTCATAAATTGTCAGGGGCGTGGTTGCGCAGCGGTCTGGCTGTTGGCCTCTCACCAAGGTGGACTGGGTTCAATTCCCGGTCAATGCATGTGAGATTTTCGAAGTGAAATGCCATGCCCTGTGGTTCGGATTCCACGTAAAAAGGAGGTCCCGTGGCTCATAATCACAAGATTCACGGTCACGTAAAACTACAATCATCCTTTTTTCATCAAGTGTCCCTGAGATTATTCATCGCAACAAGTTGTATATATTTTTAGCCTACTTTTCACATTTTGCAAAAATGAGGAAAAAGTAGACTTATGAGATCGGGCAAATGTGTGTCTGTCTGTCTGTATGTCTGTCTGTCCTTCTGTCTGTCTGTCTGTCTGTCTGTCTGGCTGTGTGTGCGTCCCCCCCCCCTATCAACTCCTAAACGGCTGCAGAAATCAAAACCAAATTTAGTATGAGTAAAGATGTACACCGGAAATCTCACGTCCATATTTGAAAATGATGTCAGTGCTACCAACTGCTGAAAAAACGCACTAGAAATTTGAGCTCCATGTTGGATATCTTGCAAGGTATGCATGGGAGCTATTCCAAAATTGGCACACATGCAGATAATACTATTTCAGTTAAATTTCCAGGAGGCCAATAATGACAGTGTTGCCAAAATAATTTTAAGCCTTCTGATAGGTCCAATGTTTAAATGCATATAACTTCTACACTATCAATTGGATTTCAACCAAATTTTGTATGTAACATCTTTACATAAACAGATATGACTGAGCATATTCTTAAGAGCCAACAGGGCTACCAACTGTTAATAATTGCTCTCTCATTTTTTTTTATCCAAATACCAATATATCAGAAAGTATGCAAGCCAACATCGTTACACTATGCACACGTATATTCTGACATTTTAGATTAATTTCGAGTAACTTGTATACGTCAGTTCTACCAACATGATTATAAGCCTGCTGATAGTACCAATTTTTAAATACATGTAACTTCTATACTATCAGTTGGATTTCAACCAAATTTCGTATGTGCTATGTGTACCATAACAGGTATGACTATAAGTATTGTTAAGAGCAATCAGGGATGCCAACTGTTAATAAATGCTGTCTATATTGTTTTTACCCTAATATCAATATACCAGAAAGTAAGCAAGCCAACAGCTCTATACTTTGCACACGTATAGCGCCTGACATTCTAGATAAATTTGGAGTGATTAATACAAGGCAGTGCTGCCAACATGATTCTATGCCTGCTGATATGCCCAATTTTAGAATACATGTAACTTCTATACTAACAAATGGATTTCATCCAAAATTGGCACAACAAGATATCATAATATTTCAGATTATTTCTGACCAGCACACGCATGGTATTGTTGGCAACATGCTTTCACGCGTGCTGATAGATCCAGTGATTAACTGCATGTAACGTCCATTGGACTTCAGCCAAATTTTGTATTCTGTACCTTAAGAAATGGAACTAAGAATATATTCAGTCACCAGGGCTGCCAACTGTAGGGCTCTATTAGGATACATCATACCAGGTATATTTTGAACTAATTAGATATTTCGATATTACCAACTTAATTTTGCCATTATTCTAGATAGGTTCATATACTGTAGAATAATCATTGGCATGAAAAGTAGGCTGTATAGTTCTTCACGGAACTTCTTGTTAGTTTACTTCTTTTCAAGATAATGAGAACTTCTGAACCTTTGTTCATAATGCCGCAGTACATCCACATTTGTGGCTCTAGGTGTCCATGCTACCTTCTTCGATAGATCCTCATTTCAAACGACATTACTTTATTACTGATTCGTAAGTAAGTGTAATTGCCCATGACTCAACTCTATAAATCAGGATAGTAAGCACGTGACCCGGAGGTATTTTTTTTAGACTATTTTCATTTATGAAAAAATGGGCTTATGAGATCAGCTTTTGTCCGTGTGTCTGTGTGTGCGCGCGTGTGTGTGTGTGTGTGCCTCCCCCCCAATAATATCTAAACGGCTTGAGCGATTTCAATGAAACTCAGTAGGTTCATAGCACTATTTTGGGCGACCCCGACCGTGCCCTTCAAATTTTGTTACGTCTCACCAATCCAACAAGGCGGCTGTGTAAAATATTTCACCAGAGTTCAATATCTCCGAAACTATTACCGATATCACCCTGGATTTTTTTACGGTCATAAAGGGAACTACTAAAAGTTCACCTATGTTACTTTTGAAAACTTGGTGACTACAAAACCAACATGGCGCCCAAGCGAATTTGCGACTTTTAAATAGACGTTTCTCGCGATTTAACTAACCAAACGCAATAAAACTTGGTACAGTATATGTTTATACACATTGTAATGCACCGACACCTAACTTCGATCAGTTGTTTACATATCCTCAAGATGGCGGCTATGCGAAATATTTCACCGGCATTCTATATCTCTGAAACTATTAGCGGTATCACCCTGAAATTTTGTACGGAGATATAGGGCAATACTGGAAGTTTATCTATAAGACTTTCAAAAACCGGTTAACTACAAAACGAATATGGCGGCCAAGTGAATTTGAAAATTTTAAATAGACCTTTCTCGCGATTTAATGATCCAAACGCAATGAAACGTGGTACAGGAAATGTTTATACACATTGTAAAGCACTGATTTCTAATTTAGTTCAATTGTTTACATAACCTCAAGATGGTGGCTGTGCGAATTTTAAAATAATGTTGTTATTTCTTGTGTCGTAATCATGCGATCGAAGTGAAAGTTTGAATAATGAAACCAAGAATAATATTCCTTTAATGGTACATGACTCTATGGCCTATACTTTTAACAATCCAACATGGCGACCATCCAAAATATTTAGATGGATCTCAATATCTACGAATTTATTATAGCATTCAAACTGATTTTTTTAATGTCCATAGGGGCTATAAACATAAGTTGACCTATAGGACTTTCAATAACCTGGTGATCACAAATCCAACATGGCGGCGACGGGAAGTATAAATGTTTTCATGGTCGTTTCTCGCAATTTAACCATCTGAGTGCAGTGACACTTGGTACAGTAAATCCTTATACAAATGTTAATCCATTGGCATCTAATTTATTTCAATTGTTTCCATAACCACAAGATGGCAGCTTTGCGAAATTTTTAAATCTCGATTTTACTTCTTGTGTCCCAATCATGCGATTGAAGTTTGAATGCTACACGTACAAAATAATCTTCATGTAGAAGTACATAACTCTAAGACCTACATATATAAAAATGCAACATGGCGACCATCCGCAATATTTAGTCGGTTCTATTACAGTAATCAAACTGAAATTTCGTATGTTGATAGTGGCAATTAACATAAGTAGGATATATGAAAATAGGCTGTATAGTTCTTCAGGGAACTACTTGTTTTTTATCGTATGGCCTTGGATGCCGTGTGCAAGCTTTGTTATTTGACACCCATAGGGCAGCTTTCATGTTGAATTTTTGTTGTTCCTTTAGGCACTATGGAAGTCAAGGAGGTTAGATATCTAAGCTCCTTGACACTATAGCGCTTTCTATTAGAGAAATGACGAACTTTGTGTTGGCGGAATATCCCGAGAATATTTTACCATTATGAACACGGCCTATTGTAATCAAATGGGTTCTTTAACATGCCAACATCGTATGACATGCGTATCATGATTTTTCCGCCTTTCAAAAATCTCTTACCACGGCCAGGAGCGAACCTGCATCCTTGGGAATAGTAATCCGACACGATAACCACTCACCCACCGTGGAGGTAATCTGTCTCAAATGTTAAGGATGATAATGAAGATGAGCACTTATACCTACTGTCCACTTGGGTACTAGAAGATCAACAGCACAGAATAATAGAGGGGGTATTCTTCACATTCTAAGTAGGGCTAAGAACTTTGGTAAGAGTTGGTACTGAGACCGTATTTTGTATTGAGTCGGATCTATGTTGGACAGGGGTGTACTCAGGTGAATTTCTGCGGCTCTATTTACAAGGCATACAGCGCATTGATACTCTGTGGCGAGCTTAGGAGCAACTTGGCAGCCCGCTCTACATCCTTTGAACATGTGCTATGTTTTTAGTACAAGAGATGACTTCAAAATGGAAACAGCAGTAACGTCATTCTGATGCAACATGATACACTTTGTTACAGTATTTATGAAACAGAACAACAACTGGTAAATGCATTATGTTAAAAGAAGAGGAAACTTGATTGTATTTTACACATAGATAAATGCATATGACAGAATATCAGAGTATTATCGAACAATAGCCAGTGTCGGTATCGATAGTCAATATCGTTTCGCAACGAACAGCATTATGGGTCTCGCAAGAGGAGTGAGAAAAATCTGTCCAGGCAGAGAGATCAGATTACATTATACTTCGCTTGGAGTACAACACTCCCGTCTCGCGCAAGCAACGCGGTCGTTTACATACTTAAAAGTTAGACAGTTCGTAACGCAACATTTTTGTCTCGGCTTGTTATAGCTGGAGATTGTGTTAGCCTTCATTATTAAGGAGCAGTGAACTCAGTCTTCACAAGGACTTGTGATATTTCAATGCCAATAAAAAACTATATTCTACAATAGTTCAGTACAGTCTATATATGCATATTATCATCATGACTACAGAACAGAGGTTGAATGAACGAATAATTCATCAAGACATGATTATGTCACGAATGGGCTAGAATGGAAAGAAGGAATGCAATACAATAGTGGAGTTGACTACTTAGGATGATCACCAACATCAATCATGAAATACTACAACAGCAGAAAGCTCTTTTAGAAGATATGGAAGGCGCTTTGGAAAAGTTGACTGTACATTCATATTGTGACTACATGACATATGATGGCATTCCACGAATAGGCTACAGAACATCTTGGGAACGTGTGAGAGCAATGAACTTGATACGCGAACAGCTGTTTTTATTTTTCAACCGTTCGGGATCGGGTTTCGGTTCTCTTCAAGATCCAGCCGTTTCGAGAACTACGCGACCTGATGAACGAGGGTTCAATTCAAGAACGAGAACAGTGTGTTTCACGCATATTCCAATTTCAACGAGATGGCATCGTACAAGGTAGCTGACAACCATTTTCACAGTAGACAGTATGGATTAGACATACTCTAGAGTGTTCCTTTTTCACCAATTTTTCTTTTTAGATAGAAAATGCATTCCAGGGCTAGACCCGATACTTTATCGCTTCTGTCTTGTAGTGTATTTTATTTTGTAGTAAACATTAATATTCTTACAATGCTATTTTCTATGCATTAATTTACTCTTTTTCTTACTAAATTTTGGGCATTTAATAGAACAATATAGTTTGTTGAGAAGATACATATGAAGAGTAGGAAGAAGTCTGCGATAACTTTATATAAGAATAGTTGTTAGCAAGAAGATGTCCTATACACCACGTATACTTGAAGATCATTTGAATAGACACTTCTACAAATTTTGAACTTGAATTTGAACACTTATGCATTTCATGCAAGTTTCTTTAATAGACGTGTGGGTCTATTTTTCATCGAGTGCAGTATAAATATGGAAACATAATGATTTCTAGAGTAGATATTTGCGGTTTATGGATTAATTTTGGGCAATCCACAGCTTTTGAGATTTTTCTTTTTGAAGTTGTTTTAGACACTTTTTAGATCGTTCAGTTTCTATGTTAGTTCATGATTCGTTTATTGAACTCCATCCTAGTTAAGCGTTAGATTCTAATGGGATTCGTGTACCTTCTTAAGACAGGCTCATTACCATGGTGTAGGATCTTTCGTGTTTCTTCGGGTGAGGATCTCCAGTCGAGTTTTGTCTAGTAGAGGGCTGAATCGTTCTTTTTACAGTGATCTATCCACAATTTCTTGAAAGAAATATTTATGAACATGAGATTATAATGAGAAATAAATAAATATTATAGAAAGATTGTATACAATATTTTCGTTACAAAGCGAAATGATGATGTCGAAAATTCTCAAGCACTGTTATTTGAACAGCTGATTATATTATATTTGTCTCAGTTCTGATAAAAGTTGTCCATGATACTTTAACTTATGTTAATTTGATGCATGATATTTTACGACTTTTATGTAAAAGCTTATTTGATCTTAATAATGTTTGGAAAAATAATTACAAGCTATTGAGAGCTTATCTATGAATAAAGCAATGATTGTTTGCGGAATTTGATTGTAATAAGGGGATATTAGACATCGATGGATGGTCTATATCATTTTTCTTTCCAGTATAAATTAGCTATTGAGCTGAGTGCACTTATGTGTATATTTTGAACGTGCAGTATAGTCACGATTATATATACTAGAAGGCTAGTATAAAGTTAATGAATCCAACATTTAAGTAAAACTAGCATTGTAATAATTGATCTAGAATGGATTGTTCAAATTGATGACATTTGTTTATGAAGAAAGGTCTAATTGGAAAGACGAGTAATAATATTTGTATAATCATGTAATAATAATGACTGAAAGCTTAAGAGATAATAATATGATTAACTGTGAGATTTAAAATGTTGTTAACATTTTTATGCAATGACAATGCGTTAGATTAACTTAACCGTTCGTCGACCATGCCATGATTTGATCTTAACAAGTACACTAGAATGCTTATTGATGGAGTCGAATACATAATATATGAATAATTTGAACGTGAACAAAAAATGTAAAAATGTAAATATTGCCTTAAACTTACGAGGGTTATTTAAATGTGTAACAAGTGTATATAACAATGTTTAAAAAATATATTACTAAAATAGCATTTTCAATAAGATTCGATGCTAATGTCATTAAGATGTGACTACGCTTCAGAGGAGGCGGATTATTTTTTGTTCAGTGGAGAGGTAGTCCACACTGCAGCAGTTTTTGGATTAATAAACTCTTGGTTGATTTTAAATGCTTCGGATGTCTTGGTCATTTATACTAGAAATAGGATGTGCTACGAGGACCAGTGGGTCAGTTTTTAGAATGCCTAGCACCACGCACGAGTTTAAATTAATTATTTTCAGAGTCTTGTTAGTTCACTTTGAGCTATTTTTCGTTTATATTTCGTCGATCACTGGCATCTTCATATCGCATTCTTTATAAGAGAGGTATCCTTATCCCTGGTTGATCCTAGTTGGTAGAACCATAGGGGGTATTTCAGCCGGGCGCTTCCAGATTCATCGATCCAGCAGTTCCATCGGATTTCAACAGGTAAGACCACGTGTATACGGGTACAGTACCGTCGCAATAATTGCCTGGAGTAGATGTGTGAAACCACGGAAAAGCCATTCAAGGATCGCTGAGGTAGGAATCGAACACATCTCTTCTCAGTGCTACCTCACAAGGCTGAGTGAACCCCGTTCCAGCCCTAAGGCCAGAATTAAATTCCTTGGCAGAGCCAGAAATCGAATCCATACCTCCACGTTGTCAGCCAAGAATGTTATTTGGTTGGTTGGTTCCACAGTTTAGGGGCTGCGACAACGCGGTCATGTAGCCCCGTGTACTTTGGGTGTGTGTAGAATCTGTCTGATAACCGGTGTTAATTGTGATGACTGTATTAGTGTGTGTTATCTGTTTTTAATTCAAGTATTGACTGCAGACATTGAATTTCAAGTAGTTCCTACTTTTGCCGCAAAACGACACCGTCAACGACTACTAGTTCAGAACTGGGTTACTAGATGCCACCGCAGTCGGCTACTGACGACGAACGTTGGAACCTAAGAGCGTTGTTCAAATTACACAGGTGTAATTAGTGGAAGGTTCTTTAACATGCCATAGATCTATGACATGGGGACGCCGTCTTTACTTCCCCTCCGAAGGAAGGCATACTAGTAGTGTGTTTGTAACAGTTCAGATGCCACCGCCACCGCTCCACCGCTGGAATACTAAAATGACAATATCTTGCGAACCAATCAGGCTAGAGACTTGTACGAGGTGTCATTGAACTCGGGCTGACACCCCCTTTCCAAAGGACAACATATTTCCACCCCAAAATAAAATCTACCCCTACTAGGGGGTGAAATTGTAATTTTTTAGAGAATATCTCTTTCCAACTGCAACATGTGAGAGTTTGAATGTCAATACGGAATGAAACGTTCTTCTATATAAAGTGCATGTGTTCGGTGGATGGCCACTATGAATTAACATGCTTGTTTTTTGTTTTTTACGCATGCCCACTCATGGCTTTTGTAAGAGGGTGGGGGAGGGGATCCCTGTGAACGGGTCATTGTTGACAGGTCATTGATGGTGGGTCCTTGTTGACTGGTCCCTGTTGACAGGTCATTGTTGACAGGTCATTGTCAACAGGTCATTGATGACGGGTCATTGTTGACGGGTCCTTGTTGACAAGTCCCTGTTGATGGGACCCTGTGGACGGCTCTTTTTAGACCGGCCCCTTTGGATTGGTCCCTATGGACCGGCCCATGAAATTTATCGAAATTATGTCAAAGGGCCTAACTACATTTGTGTGT
This sequence comes from Meconema thalassinum, assembly GCA_946902985.2. Classification (NCBI taxonomy): domain Eukaryota; kingdom Metazoa; phylum Arthropoda; class Insecta; order Orthoptera; family Tettigoniidae; genus Meconema; species Meconema thalassinum. Next base: position 67,888,885 of record OX336392.1, on the reverse strand, counting down.
AAAGCAGTGTGTTGAACTGACATTGTTCGCCAGTCCTTACTACTATAATTGGATAACGATATGAAAGGAATTGATTAACCAGACATGAGTTAAATACCAACGAAACACTTTGGCGACTCTGCTTGTTATTGACCAATGAGTAGGGTTTTAGAAAAACTGTTTGCTATTTTGGGTTATATACAAAAAATGCTCAGACCTTTTGAGCGACAATGTTTGCTAAACAAGACATTATACCAGAGACGATTAGGATTCTTATGTAACTCAGACAAGGAAAGCATTTCTACAGAATCTGTTGACATTGAATATAGGTTTAGGTATTAGGAAGTCATTTTGAAGGCCTTTGTCTGGAGCGTGGCACTCTATGAAATAAAACTTAGACAATTGGTGTAGCAGAAAAGTGGAGAATTGAAGTGTTTGGAATGTGGTGTTACCGGAGAATGATGAAGATTAGATGGGTAAATAGGGTTACTAACAAAGAGGTATTAAGACGAGTGGGGGAGAAGAGATGTATCTGGCGACTGTTAATGAAGTAAAGAGATAGGTTGGTAGGACACGTACTAAGACACCCAAGAATAGCAAACTTAGTTATGGAAGAAAGGTTCGAGGACGAGAACTGTAGGAGTAGACCAAGTTTAGAATATGTTAAACAGATAGCCTTGAATGTAGGGTGTGGTAGCTATATAGAGATGAAACGATTAGCTCGGGACAGATAGGCGCTGAGATCTGCAACAAACCAGTCAAAGGACTAAAGACTCAAACAACAACATGTACGTTCACCAAAATAATGTTGTGTAACGGTAAATGTTAGTCAACGAAGAGTAATGCATTACTAAAACCCATGACACGATACCTAAGAGCTTTTCTAAAATGATTTTAAAATGCCTTTAACCCTATATTGAACACCCAGTTCACAAGACTCATAACTGCAATGTTATGGTAAAACAAAACAAAATCTATATTTCAAAACAAGCAAGTGGTTTAGTCAATGTATACTGAAAAAGTGTTGTAAACACTCAAGTCCTCAAGACTAATTAAATTAGTAACTGTCAGGTTGGCCGAGTGGTTAAGGTGTTTGACTTAAGATCAAATTTCTGTATAAGGAAGCAAGGGTTCGAATCCCTTACCTGACATAACTATTGCCTTAACATGGCTTGGCCACACTGCATTATTATGATACTCGGTACACAAACCATAGATATAGTGTATTGTTTAAGGCCACTCTCTTTCTGAACATAGTCAGAGACTGTTGATGGTTAACAATTGCATTAATAGTGGGACATAGGGATAGTAAATAAGAAAAACAGACAATACCCATACAATATTTTTATTAAATTCATTTTATGATAGTTACACACTGAATTCAACCCTATCTCTTTACCATTGTTCGATATAGATTTTTAAACACAACACTTGTTGTAGATCCTTTTACAACTTTCTCCAGGTACTCTTGTTCTTAAAAACTGGGGAAGCCGCAATGGTTTTATAAACATAAAACCCTCATCCTCTTCTTTTTCATAATTATCATCATTATCATCATTATGAATATTATCATCAAAATTAGTATAGTCATTGTCACCATCATTATCATCATCATCATCATTCTCAGCATCACTAGAACTATCCAATTCCTCTTGTTTGTTTTCCACAGGGACCTCTTGTAGAGTCTGCGTTGCTTTTGATAGTGTTAAGGGTTTTTTGAACGATGACATTTGTCCTAACATGTCTTTTTGAGGTGATGATAAATGCTTTTTAACAAACAATGCACTATCTTGAGCAGCAATATATTTTTCTTGGACTTGCTTTTTACCTGGGTTAGAGTATTTTACGTATTTAAATGTGTATTAATTTGAGATTCACAATGATGTTCTTTTGAAGTAAGTACGTTGGAGTCTTTTGTTTTAATCATTCCTCGACACTTTTTGGATCGTTGTTTTGAACATCGCCAAATAAACGTTCCATCTTTATTGGTTGTTTTTACAATATATGTATATCCTTTATAGAAGACACATGGCTTGCCATGACTGGTTGTTGAGACTTCCATATCAACTAATACATATGAATTAAATTTTAGTAAGGTCACATGAACAATCTTTAGATTACAAGTGATTTACACTCACACATACACACTTTCCAAAATGTCAAGATTTATGGATGTTGTTTTCCGCCAACAGCTGCTTACTGCGTATGACAAGACTGGAGACTGGTAGGTGAAACGGTCTATCACGATGTGAACACTGCAACAGGCAGTAGTCAACTGACAATATTCTTATACCCTAGTTAAGGTTAACAGGTAATTATTGCGTATGATAAGACCGTACACTCGTAGGTTAGACAGTATTTTTGTTTGTTTATTGCTAAGGATCCCATATATACCCCAGACATGTTAGTTCTGAACACTTAGTGGTTAATTGTATATATTGAATTTAAATACAGAGCTTATACAAGCACGTTTTGCGGATGGGAGGGGTGAGAGGGTGTCAAAAAGGAATTGTTTTAGTTTAATGAAACGTCATGTCCTAGTAGACGTGATTTATAGTAGGCGCAATTGATAGTAGACGTAATTGATAGTAGGTGTAATTGATACTAGACGTGATTAATAGTAGACGCAATTGATACTAGGCGTGATTGATAGTAGGTGCAATTGATAGTAGTTGTGATTTGTAGTAAGCGCAATTGATAGTAGGCGCAATTGATAGTAGGCGTGATTGATAGTAGGCGCGATTGATAGTAGGCGCAATTTGACATGGGCGCGACTCAGATAATTTTTGAGATCATAAAGTTACAGTGTCAATGTTTATACAAAGTACAAGGTAGAGAGGGGGTATTTTAAGACTTAAGCTTAGCTCACTTAACATAACCTAACTTTACCTAACCTAACTTCGTCACGTGACATGTTCTACAAGTTTAGACTTGCTTTAAGACTGATTATGTCGTCATAGATTGATGGGAGGGGTGAGAGGCTGGCAAAAAAGGAAATGTTTTAGTTTAATGAAACGTCATGTCCTAGTAGGCGTGATTTATAGTAGACGCAATTGATAGTAGGCGCGAGTAATAGTAGACGCAATTGATAGTAGGCGTGATTGATAGTAGGCGAGATTGATAGTAGGCGCAATTTGACATGAGCGCGATTTATAGTAGACGCAAATGATAGTAGGCGTGATTGATAGTAGGCGTGATTGATAGTAGGCGGAATTTGACATGGGCGCGACTCAGATCATTTTTGATATCATAAAGTTACAGTGTCAATGTTTATTTAAAGTACAAGGTAGAGAGGGGGTATTTTAAGACTTAACCTCAGCTCACTTAACATAACCTAATTTTTCCTAACCTAACTTTGTCACGTGACATGTTCTAATGAAACGTCATGTCCTAGTAGGCGTGATTTATAGTAGACGCAATTGATAGTAGGCGCGATTAATAGTAGACGCAATTGATAGTAGGCGTGATTGATAGTAGGCGTGATTGATAGTAGGCGTAATTGATAGTTGGCGCACAATTGATAGTAGACGTGATTGATAGTAGACGCGATTGATAGTAGGCACACAGTTGATAGTAGACGTGATTGATAGTAGACGTGATTTATATTAGACGCATTTGATAGTAGGCGTAATTGATAGTAAACGCGATTCATAGTAGGCGCAATTTATAGTAGATGCAATTGGTAGTAGTCGCAATTGATAGTAGGTGTAATTGATAGTAGGCGTGCTTGATAGTAGGCGCGATTGATAGTAGACGTGATTAATATGGGCGCGACTCAGATCACCTTTGATATCACAAAGTTACGGTGTCAATGTTTATACCAAGTACAAGGCAGAGAGGGGGTATTTTAAGACTTAACCTCAGCTCACCTAACATAACCTAACTTTACCTAACCAAACTTTGTCACGTGACATGTTCTACAAGTTTAGACTTGCTTTAAGGCTAACTATGACTATGACGTCATAGATTGATGAGAGGGGTGGGAGACTGACAAAAAGGAAATGTTTTGGTTTAATGAAAAGTCAAGTCCTAGTAGGCGCGATTGGTAGTAGACGCAATTGACAGTAGGCGCGATTAATGGTAGGCGCAATTGATAGTAGGCGTGATCAGGTACTTACTGCATATCAAAAGGCTGTACACTCGTGTGTTAGACACTCTATCTTGTTAAGGACCCCTATATTCCCTATACAAGGCTATACATGTTAGTTCTAAACACTTAGTGGTTATTTGTATATTAAATTTATATACACAGATTATACAAGCACGTTTTTTCACACAGTAAAATTTTGTCAAATAGCCACATGTGACACGCAAAGTATGTTTCCGCTATCTAGCGGTGACTATGGAAACTACCTGAACATATCCTAATCTAATCCTAGCTAACCTCACCAGACGTGACCATTCCGGTTTGTAAGCAACAACAACAACACACTAAGATTCCATGAATTCCAGAGTACTTTTGGATTTATTTTCGACTCTCAACTCTTATAATTATGTCCATCCCACTCTGTCAAAAACACGATATATTTTTTTAAATTTTTGCTTGATGTCACTACTAAAGTGATAATGGGTTTTCCGATCCTATCACTATAAATTCATTACCCCCCGCTCTTATCTCGGTCTCGACAACCATGCCTATTTTTAGCCTACTTTCGATTTTTGCAAAAAATGAAAGTAGACTTATGAGATCAACACAGGGCGAAAAAAGTGTGTCTGTCTTTGTGTGTGTATGTGTGTGAGTCTGTGTGTGTGTGTGTGTATGTGTGTGTGTGTGTGTGTCTGTGTGTGTGTGAGTGTGTGTACTCTGAATGTGTGTCCCCCCCTATCAATTCGAACACGGTGAATGCGAATTGAACGAAATTTGGTACAAAGGTAGCACTAGCAAAGGACACCTCAGTGTCATGTTTTATATCGCCGCCATCTTGACGGAAACGTAATGGCGGCCACACAAATGTTCAAAGCTTAAATCAAATTACGACTAACCTAATCATCCGATCTCTACCAACTTTTGCAACAACATACCTTTATAGAGGGAGCATCTTTTGACCAAACCAATAGGTCATCAGCGTAATAGTTTGCGGATAGGGGTCATCTTTGTGTGAAAATCGATTCCCCCTATTAATTCGAACACGGTGCAACCGAATGGAATAAAATTTGGTACAGAGGTAGTACTAACAAAAGGCACCTCAGTGTCATGTTTTATATCGCCGCCATCTTGACGGAAACGTAATGGCGGCCACACAAATGTTCAAAGCTTAAATCAAATTACGACTAACCTAATCATCCGATCTCTACCAAATTTTGCAACAACATACCTTTATGGGGGGAGCATCCTTTGACCAAACCAATAGGTCATCAGCGTAACAGTTAGCGGATAGCAGCCACCTTTGTGTGAAAATCATTTCCCCCTATTAATTCGAACACGGTGCAACCGAATGGAATAAAATTTGGTACAGAGGTAGTACTAACAAAAGGCACCTCAGTGTCATGTTTTACATCGCCGCCATCTTGACGGAAACGTCATGGCGGCCACACAAATGTTCAAAGCTTAAATCAAATTACGACTAACCTAATCATCCGATCTCTACCAAATTTTGCAAAAGCATACCATTTTGAGGGGAGCATCCTTTGACCTAATGAATAGGTCATCAGCGTAATAGTTTGTGGATGGCGGCCATCTTTGTGTGAAAATCGATTCCCCCTATTAATTCTAACACGGTGCAACCGAATGGAATGAAATTTGGTACAGAGGTAGTACTAACAAGAGGCACCTCAGTGTCATGTTTTATATCGCCGCCATCTAGACGGAAACGTAATGGCGGCCACACAAATGTTCAAAGCTTAAATGAAATTACGATTAACCTAATCATCCGATCTCTACCAAATTTTGCAACAACATACCCTTATAGAGGACGCATATTTTGACCTAATGAATAGGTCATTAGCCTAATAGTTAGCGGATGGCGGCCATCTTTGTGTGAAAATCAATTCCCCCTATTAATTCAAACACGGTGAAACCGAATGGAACGAAATTTGGTACAGAGGTAGCACAAGCAAAGGGCATCTCAGTGTCATGTTTTATATCGCCGCCATATTGACAGAAACGTAATGGCGGCCACACAAATGTTCAAAGCTTAAGTTAAATTACGACTAACATAACCATCCGATCTCTACCAAACTTTGCAACAACATACCTTTATGGAGGGAGCATCCTTTGACCAATCTAATAGGTTATTAGCCTAATAGTTTGCGGATGGCGGCCATCTTTATGTCAAAATTGATTCCCCCTATTAATTCGAACACGGTGGAACCGAATGGAACGAAATTTGGTACAGAGGTAGCACTAGCAAAGGGCACCTCAGTGTCATGTTTTATATTGCCGCCATCTTGACTGAAACGTAATGGCGGCCACACGAATGTTCAAAGCTTAAATCAAATTACGATTAACCTAATCATCCGATCTCTACCAAATTTTGCAACTACATACCTTTATGGAGGGAGCATCCTTTGACCAATCTAATAGGTCATTCGCCTAATAGTTTGCGGATGGCGGCCATCTTTGTGTCAGAATCGATTCCCTCTATTAATTCAAACACGGTGAAACCGAATGGAACGAAATTTGGTACAGAGATAGCACTAGCAAAGGGCATCTCAGTCTCATGATTAATATCGCCGCCATATTGACAGAAACGTAATGGCGGCCACACAAATGTTTAAAGCTTAAATCAAATTACGACTAACATAACCATCCGAACTCTACCAAACTTTGCAACAACATACCTTTATGGAGGGAGCATCCTTTGACCAATCTATTAGGTCATTAGCCTAATAGTTTGCGGATGGCGGCCATCTTTATGTCAAAATTGATTCCCCCTATTAATTCGAACACGGTGGAACTGAATGAACGAAATTTGGTACAGAGGTAGCTCTAGCAAAGGGTACCTCAGTGTCATGTTTTATATCACCGCTATGTTGACGGAAACGTAATCGCGGCCACCCAAATGTTAAAAGCTAAAATGTAATTACGACCAACCTAATAATCTAGTCTCTACCAAATTGTGCAACACCATATCTTTATGTGGGAAACATATTCTGACCAAACTGCAAGAGCATCAGCAGATGTTGGCCAAGTATATGTGCAAATCGATTCCACCTATCAATTCAAACACGGTGAAACCGAATTGAACGAAATTTGGTACAGAGGTAGCACTAGCAAAGGGGACCTCATATTCATGTTTAATATCCCTATAGTACGTTGTATTTCAACAAGCTACTACAACCAACATTCAATCATACTCCTTGAAAAGGACAAAGGGTTATAACAATACCCATGCATTTAGGAGAAAGTAGGCTATATGTTCTTTACTGAACATCTTGTTATTATGTCAGATGATGTAATGTTCGGGTGCAAAGTGGGTGTAAAAGTGAGTGCAAAGTGGGTGCAAAAGTGGGTGCAAAGTTGGTGTAAAAGTAGGTGTAAAAGTGGGTGCAAAGTGGGTGCAAAGTGGGTGCAAAAGTGGGTGCAAAAGTGGGGCGTAAAAGTGGTACCCTATTTGTAATGGCTTATTTGACAAGTTATTTTGTGGTACCCTATTCGTAATGGCTTATTTCACAAGTTGTTTTTGTCAATGTATTTAGAGGATATTTCTCTTGTTCATGGAAAGTATCTCAGCCCTTTTTATGATAGCATAATGCTTACCGTCATGTTTGAAAGCAACAACACCACACTAAATTTCCAAGAATCCCAACTACTCTAAGGTTAATGATTGTCTCTCAACTCCATTCCACGCCTAGTCAAAAACATTATACATTTCAAATTTTTCAAAAAAGGTAAATTGGGAAAGTAGGCTATATATTTAAACTAAAAATCATATGCTAACTCCAACACCTACGTATATCCCACTCTCAGTCAAATACAATTATATTCTTTAAATTTTTCCAAAAAATATTTGGAAAGTAGACTATAATTTAAAAATTAATCATCCTAAAAAGTCATATGTAGACTCAAACCAATGGCTTTTATGTCCTTAATCGTTACAACAAAACAAGGAATTTTTGACATTTTTCCAAATATTGATCATTTTTAAAAATGGGTTATATTTGGTAAACTATGAATTACACAAAAAATGTGTTTGACATAAATGACAGGTATTTACCCCCTCTACACGCAAACCAAGTCCCCGGTCTCTGGGACAAAATACAAAAAGGTTCAATTTTGAAAGTAGACGATATTTTGAAAACTAATCATTCTAAAAAGTCATAAGTAGACTCAAACAAATGTTCTTTAAGTCCATTAACGTTAGAACAAAACTTAACATTTTTTCATTTATTCAAAAAAAAGTCCAATTTTAAAAATTGCCTATATTTTTGAAAGTAAGAATTAGTTCCAAAATGGCGGTCGTAGCTTAATTCAACCTAACCTAACCCTACGAGGTGTGATCAAAAAGTTCCAAAATGGCTGCCGTGGCTTAATTTAACCTTTGATTGATCCCTGTTGATTGACCCCTTTTGATTGATCTCTGTTGATGTATCCCTTTGGACTGGTCCCTGTTGACTAGCCCCTTTGGACGGGTCCTTTTTGAATGGAGCCATTTTTTACGGGTTTCGGAGGACGGGTCCTTGTTGACGGGTCCCTGTGGGCGGGTCCTTTGGACTGATCCCTATGGACTGGCCCGTGCATTTTATCCAAATTATGTCAGTGTTCACATCGTGAAAGACCGTTTCACCTACCAGTCTCCAGCCTTGTCATACGCAGTAAGCAGCTGTTGGCGGAAAACAACATCCATAAATCTTGACATTTAGGAAAGTGTGTATGTGTGTGTGTAAATCACTTGTAATCTAAAGATTGTTCATGTTACTTCACTAAAATTTAATTCATATGTATTAGTTGATATGGAAGTCTCAACAACCAGTCATGGCAAGCCATGTGTCTTCTATAAAGGATATACATATATTGTAAAAACAACCAATAAAGATGGAACGTTTATTTGGCGATGTTCAAAACAACGACTCAAAAACTGGCGAGGAATGATTAAAACAAAAGACTCCAACGTACTTACTTTAAAAGAACATCATTGTGAATCTCAAACTAATACATTGCATTGTTTGTTAAAAAGCATTTATCATCACCTCAAAAAGACATGTTAGGACAAATGTCATCTTTCAAAAAACCCTCAACACTATCAAAAGCAACGCAGACTCTACAAGAGGTCCCTGTGGAAAACAAACAAGAGGAGTTGGATTGATCTAGTGATGCTGAGAATGATGATGATGATGATAATGATGGTGACAATGACTATACTAATTTTGATGATAATATTCATAATGATGATAATGATGATAATTATGAAAAAGAAGAGGATGAGGGTTTTATGTTTATAAAACCATTGCGGTTTCCCCAGTTTTTAAGAACAAGAGTACCTGGAGAAAGTTGTAAAAGGATCTACAACAAGTGTTGTGTTTAAAAATCTATATCGGACAATGGTAAAGAGATAGAGTTGAATTCAGTGTATAACTATTATAAAATGAATTTAATAAAAATATTGTATGGGTATTGTCTGTTTTTCTTAATTACTATCCCTATGTCCCACTATTAATGCAATTGTTAACCATCAACAGTCTCTGACTATGTTCAGAAAGAGAGTGGCCTTAAACAATACACTATATCTATGGTTTGTGTACCGAGTATCATAATAATGCAGTGTGGCCAAGCCATGTTAAGGCAATAGTTGTGTCAGGTAAGGGATTCGAACCCTTGCTTCCTTATACATAAATTTGATGTTAAGTCAAACACCTTAACCACTCGGCCAACCTGACAGTTACTAATTTAATTAGTCTTGAGGACTTGAGTGTTTACAAACCTTTTTCCAGTATACATTGACTAAACCACTTGCTTGTTTTGAAATATAGATTTTGTTTTGTTTTACCATAACATTGCAGTTATGAGTCTTGTGAACTGGGTGTTCAATATAGGGTTAAAGGCATTTTAAAATCATTTTCGAAAAGCTCTTAGGTATCGTGTCATGGGTTTTAGTAATGCATTACTCTTCGTTGACTAACATTTACCGTTACACAACATTATTTTGGTGAACGTACATGTTGTTGTTTGAGACTTTAGTCCTTTGACTTGTTTGATGCAGATCTCAGCGCCTATCTGTCCCGAGCTAATCGTTTCATCTCTATATAGCTACCACACCCTACATTCAAGGCTATCTGTTTAACATATTCTAAACTTGGTCTACCCCTACAGTTCTCGTCCTCGAACCTTTCTTCCATAACTAAGTTTGCTATTCTTTGGTATCTTAGTACGTATCCTACCAACCTATCTCTTTACTTCATTAACAGTCGCCAGATACATCTCTTCTCCCCCACTCGTCTTAATACCTCTTTGTTAGTAACCCTATTTACCCATCTAATCTTCATCATTCTCCAGTAACACCACATTCCAAACACTTCAATTCTCCACTTTTCTGCTACACCAATTGTCTAAGTTTTATTTCATAGAGTGCCACGCTCCAGACAAAGGCCTTCAAAATGACTTCCTAATACCTAAACCTATATTCAATGTCAACAGATTCTGTAGAAATGCTTTCCTTGTCTGAGCTACATAAGAATCCTAATCGTCTCTGGTATAATGTCTTGTTTAGCAAACATAGTCGCTCAAACGGTCTAAGCATTTTTTGTATATAACCCAAAATAGCAAACAGTTTTTCTAAAACCCTACTCATAGGTATATATATAACAAGCAGAGTCGCCAAAGTGTTTCGTTGGTAGTTAACTCAAGTCTGGTTAATCAATTCCTTTCATATCGTTATCCAATTATAGTAGTAAGGACTGGCGAACAACGTCAGTTCAACACACTGCTTTACACACAAATGTAGTTAGGCCCTTTGACATAATTTGGATAAATTTCATGGGCCGGTCCATAGGGACCAGTCCAAAGGGGCCGGTCTAAAGGGAGCCGTCCACAGGGACCCATCAACAGGGACTTGTCAACAAGGACCCGTCAACAATGACCCGTCAACAAAAACCTGTCATCAATGACCTGTCGACAATGACCTGTCAACAATGACCTGTCAACAGGGACCTGTCAATAAGGACCCACCAACAATGACCTGTCCACAGGGATCTGCTCCCCCACCCTCTTACAAAAGCCATGAGTGGGCATGCGTAGAAAACAAAGAACAAGCATGTTAATTCATAGTGGCTATCCACCGAACACATGCACTTTATGTAGAACAACGTTTCATTCCATATTGACATTCAAACTCTCACATGTTGCAGTTGGAAAGAGAGATTCTCTAAAAATTAAAATTTCACCCCCTAGTAGGGGTAGGTTTTATTTTGTGGTGGAAATATGTTGTCCATTGGAAAGGGGGTGTCAGCCCGAGTTCAATGACACCTCGTACAAGTCTCTAGCCTGATTGGTTCGCGAGATATTGTCATTTTAGTATTCCAGCGGTGGAGCGGTGGCGGTGGCATCTGAACTGTTACAAACACACTACTCATACTGAGGGATTTTTAACGCTCTTAAAAAATCCGGCGACTTGGACCGGATTTGAACCCACGACCTTGGGCATAGAAGCTAAGCATACTACCAACTACGCCACCAAAGCCGCAGAATATTAGTCACTACACCACGAGGTGGAATTGTCGAAGATAATTCTACAGAAAAGACGACAGATTCGTCACAAGTTAGTGTAGGCAATGCCTAAATAACTTGAGCTCCCGCGGTCGCCAACACCAACCCACGACTTCTGCAGCACTTGTAAATCCTTGAGGTGTACTAGCTAAACCCACTATATATATAAATAACCCCTGGCACTACATCCCGTGAAGGGCCTAGGCCTACCAAGCGACCGCTGCCCAGCAATTTTACCTGCAGATATTGGGGTGACGCGTGATCAGCGTATCGGGTCCCCACGGTCGTTAACCTTGGTTTTCGAGATCGGGGCGCTTCCTCACTGTCCGACAGCTACTAAATTCTCCTCACGAGGCTGAGTGCACCCCGTTCCAACCCTCACGTCAGTTTTAAAATCCCTGACGTAGCCGGGAATCGAACCCGGGGCCTCCGGGTGAGAGGCAGGCGCGCTACTCCAAAGCCACGGAGCCGGCCTAAACCCACTAAGTTCCAGTAATATTGCAACTAGTTCTTAGTGTGTTTCCCCGGGCATCTTGCTCACGCTGTTACATTTTACGCGCCCATAAATCGAGAATCTTTGAAATGCAGCGTACAAATTAAAATGCATTCTTCGTGAAGTCAATCTAATTATAAAAGAATATAAAATGAACAGATTAAAGGAACTGGATTTACCGCAATAAAGTAGTGAGTTATAGCAGTTACAGATGGTTACCTGCCACACCTGCAGTCATGAGCTGAAGGACGTGGATCAAATCCTGTTGGGAAGAGGTCAGTAGCAGTTCCGTTCCAATATCAGCGTCCATGACCAGGAGAGTGTCCCATTCTCATCACATACTTCTTTTAGTTTTTTATTTATTCAATTTTACCCTCCAGGTTGGTGGCTCCCACGGACTCAGCGAGGGAACTCACCTCTACCGCTTTTCTAGGCAGTGTCCTAGAACTGGCAACATATGGTCGGAGGGGATACAACTGGTGAGGTGTGAACAACACCTCGCCCAGGCGGCCTCACCTGCAAAGCGAACAGGGGCCTCATGAGGGAAGGGTGGGGGGGAAGATTAGGATGGATAGGCAAGTAATGGGGAAGGAGGCAGCCGTGGCCTCACCGTAGGAACCATCCCGGCATTTGCCCGAAAATGAAGTGGGAAACCCACGGAAAACCACTTCGAGGATGGCTGAGGTGGGAATCGAACCCCCTCTACTCATTTGGGCCACCCGAGGCTGAGTAGACCCCGTTCCAGTCCTTATACCACTTTTCAAATTTCGTGGCAGAGCCGGGAATCGAACCCAGGACCTCCAGGGCGGCAGCTAATCATGCTGACCGCTACGCTACGGAGGCAACCTCATCACATAGCCGATGTGTAAAGCAGAAAAACGCAACTGGAGCGAGAGAATGGCCATATACACACATCAAAAAAAGTTTTGCATCACCTCGGTTCCCAGATCTCCGGCATATAGACGTTGACTGTGTATATTGTATCCAAGATACAGTCCCTTTGACTGTTCATAGATGTCACTAAAACTGCTCAAAGATGTAAACAACCATGCATGAGCAGGGCCTATTAGACGGAGGGGGTACGACAGCCGATCAGTTCCAGTCATTCCACCAGGACGAAGGTACGCTGCTCATGTTGTCTGTAGTTCTACCATGCCTAGAAGGTCAATACCGCAGTTCGATCGCGTCCGCATTGTTACTTTGTGTCAAGAAGGGCTCTCAACAAGGGAAGTTTCCAGGCGTCTCAGAGTGAACCAAAGCGATGTTGTTCGGACATGGAGGAGGTACAGAGATACAGGAACTGTCGATGACAGGCCTCGCTCAGGCCGCCCAAGGGCTACTACTGTAGTGGATGACCGCTACTTACGGATTGCCGCTCGGAGGAACCCTGACAGCAATGCCACCATGTTGAATAATGCGTTTCGTTCAGCCACAGCACGTCGTGTTTCAACTCAAACTGTGCGCAATAGGCTGCATGATGCGCAACTTCACTCCCGACGTCCATGGCGAGGTCCAGCTTTGCAACCCCGACACCATGCAGCGCGGTACAGATGGGCCCAACAACATGCTGAATGGACCCCACGGAATTGGCATCACGTTCTCTTCACCGATGAGTGTCGCATATGCCTTCAACCAGACAATCGTCGGAGACGTGTTTGGAGGCACCCTGGTCAGGCTGAACGTCTTAGACACACTGTCCAGCGAGTGCAGCAAGGTGGTGGTTCCCTGATGTTTTGGGGTGGCATTATGTGGGGCCGACGTACGCCACTGGTGGTCATGGAAGGCTCCGAAACGGCTTTACGATACCTGAATGACATCCTCCGACCCATAGTGCAACCATATCGGCAGAATATTGGAGAGGCATTTGTCTTCATGGACGACAATTCTCGACCTCATCGTGCACATCTTGTGAATGCGTTCCTTCAAGATAACGACATCGCTCGACTACAGTGGCCAGCATGTTCGCCAGACATGAACCCTATCGAACATGCCTGGGATATGTTGAAAAGGGCTGTTTATGGACGTCTTGACCCACCAACCACTCTGAGAGATTTACGCCGAATTGTCGTTGAGGAGTGGGACAATTTGGACCAACAGTGTCTTGATGAACTTGTGGATAGTATGCCACGGCGAATACAGGCATGCATCAATGCAAGAGGACGTGCTACTGGGTATTAGAGGTAGTGGTGTGTACTGCAATCTGGACCACAAATGCTGAAAGTCTAGCTGTATGATGGTACAACATGTAATGTGTGGGTCTCATGAGCAATAAAACGAGCTGAAATGTTGTTTGTGTTGATCTCTATTCCCTTTGTATTTAACGGTTCCGGAACTCTTGGAACCGAGGTGATGCAAAACTTTTTTTGATGTGTGTATATTAGTTCCCTATGAAGATGGAGTGGCTCAATGACGAACACCTCACGGACAAAGGCGTGTCCACATAATCCCTTTTTACGCCAGAATCAGTTTCAATAATATTGTATTTTACTGATATTTATTTTTTCCGGCCACGTGATGTTGGGGCAACACGCCTGCCTCACACCAGGAGGCCCCGGGTTCGATTCCCGGCTCCATCAGGGATTTTAGACAAAAGGGTGGATAGATAAGTTTCCACTAGGAATATTCATTGGTATGATCTATAACTAACCATGTTCACTAAATACGAGGTAGGGGTCAGTACAGCAAGTCCCATAATTAAGGTATCTTGCCAGCTGCGTATGTAATAAAGGCTTGTATGGAACTGCGCCCATTGAGAGCGGTCAGGTAGGTTCCCTCCCTCCACCCCTCTACCGAATTATGTTGTGTCGAGTGGTGTGAATTTGAAGTGACTCATTTCAAATCGGTTGTGTCTTGATTGCGAACAAGTCAAAAACCGTCCAGATTGCGAACAACTAAATATACCCTGTCCAGATTGCGGACAAGAGATTAGTGTTGGCCTGGGATAAATAAAACAGGTACAGTTTTCAAAACAGACTAATATTTAATTTTTGTTCTAGCAATATTAGCATTAAATGGTACATTGGGATGTTTTCGACAACCTAACGATATTTTAAAAATAGTTTTTTTATTTCAAATGTTTAATAATCTAGTTTGAGGCAATCTTACCATTTAGAAGATTATTATATTTTTTTATTGTATAACAAAACTAGAGGGGTAGTTATTTATGGTGGATTAGAGAGAGTTGTATTATTATTATTATTATTATTATTAGTGTAGCCTCCGTGGCTTAGGCAGCAGCGCGCCGGCCTCTCACCGCTGGGTTCCGTGCTTCAAATCCTTTTCACTCCATGTGAGATTTGTGCTGGGCAAACCGGAGGTGGGACAGGTTTTTCTCCGGGTACTCCGGTTTTCCCTGTCATCTTTCCTTCCAGCAATACTCTCCAATATAATTTCAATTCATCTGTCATTCATTAATCATTGTCCCAGAGGAGTGCGACAGGCTTCGGAAGCCGGCACAATGCCTATCCTCGCCGCTAGATGGGGGCTTCATTCATTCAAACCCTGACCCGGTCCAATGACTGGAAAAAGGCTATGGATTATTATTATTATTATCATTATTATTATTGTTATTATTATTATTATTATTCGCCTCTGTGGTGTAGTGGTTAGTGTGAATAGCTGCCACCCCCGGAGGCCCGTAGTACAGCTGCTTATCGGGATGGGGGACTACCTCTTATGAAGCTAGTGGTGGGAGACAGTCCGTCACTTCCCCTTAAACAGACCTTGGGCTAACAGCCGACTTGACTATGGGCGCAGTTCAATCGGCCTAATTAAAAGGATCTGGAAATACCCCTGATTATGGGCACAGTTCCACATCTCCCGCAATAAATGCTATGACAGCATCCAGGGCTTCACGGCGCGCTGTTGTAATCGACACATGCTTTAAATGTGACGGTGAGTCATTGCCACGGTGGGTGAGTTATTATCGTGTCGGACTGTCAACCCCAAATTTGCAGGTTCGCTCCTGGCCATGGTAGGTGATTTTTGAAAAGCGATATTAATTACGATACGTATGTCATAGTATGTTAGCATGTTAAAGAACCCATTTGAATTCAGTAGGCCGTGTTCACAAGGGCAAAACTAATCTCGGGATTTTCTGCCAACTAGAAGTTCCTCATTTCTCCACTAGAAAGCGCTATAATGTCATGGAGCTTAGATATCCTCCTTGACTTTCATAGCGCTTCAAGGAGCGGATAAAATTTGACATGCAAGTTGTCATCTGGGCGTCAATTAAAAAAGCTTGCACCCAGCCACCCGAGGTCATACGATATCATTATTGCGAAGTGCCCGTGGCACGGCTATTTGAAAGCCCAATTCTTTACGGATAGTCCTCACTCTATTTAATACTAGGTAATAATAATAATAATGTTATTGGTTTTACGTCCCTTTTAACTACCCTGGCTTTTAGAGACGCCGGGGTGCCGGAATTTTGCCCCGAAGGGGATCTTTAACGTGCCAGTAAAATGTACTGACACGGCTCCCTCGCATTTGCGCACCCTCAAATGCCAGCTGACTGCGTCAGTTTAATACTAGGGCTAGGATTTCCATGACAGAGCATATCTTTTGGTAGGACTGATATGTTCCTTAAA
The DNA here is from genome assembly GCA_946902985.2 of Meconema thalassinum. NCBI lineage: Eukaryota > Metazoa > Arthropoda > Insecta > Orthoptera > Tettigoniidae > Meconema > Meconema thalassinum. The sequence continues at coordinate 67,872,183 of OX336392.1, read as the reverse complement.
TATATATAAATGCTTGTTATGTAAAAAGTAGTCGAATCATAGCACTTTGTTAAGTCATATTTATGCCTAAATAGTCATTTCTACCAAGACCAACTACAATACTCAGACCTTCAAGCAGGTCTCGAAAGTGTGAAAATGGCGTTTGCTGAAGTCCCGGCATATTTTTTGTTTACATTCGTTGCTGGGATACAATATTTAGCTTTGATTAGCTTCGTTTGATGAAAGTTTGGATCAACTGTCGCTCATCTGTAAATTTTAGTGTCTTCTGTATGTCTGTAAAGTCCAGCTCGCGTTAATCTACTGCAATCGTATGTAAATATGTAATAATACGCTTAATATGGACTGGTTCGTTTGTGTGATGATTATCCAGTCAACCGCGATGACATTGTGTAATTTACTTCGGATGTTGAAGTACCTAAGACGAAAGCATAATAGAAGTGTCTCAAGAATATACACTGCAATGATTTGCTAGTTAGTGACAATATAATAATAGTTTAGTACACTTCAGTAGTGTCGAACTAGGGAAAACGTAATGAGCATCTACGGCTAGACCAAACCATTGACGTTATCTTGAACGCTCAGCAATATGTGCCTCCGTAAATCCTTACCAGTCTGGCAGTTGTTCTACACTGCCTTGTATACACTCCAAATACTACAGTGAACTTCTGTTTTATTGGTTAAGGAAGATGTTTCCCCTGTGCCAAACAGTGAACTCATTGTGTTCCGTCATTATTCATACTTTTGTGATTCTTACAGCTTGCAAGTTATTTTTTATTATGATGTGTGTAAAAAAATGTTGTGAATAGCTTACCAATTATGTACTTATATTGCGAGATGGTGTGCCGCGATGGTGCTTTCCAACCTACAGTACTTTACTAAATCAACTATTTCCAGCGTAGCCTACAACTATTCCAAACGGTAACAGCGAATGTTTAATAGGTTAGATGGTAACATATTACCGTGTTCCTTGTGTGTAGTATTATCCATAATTATGTTCTGATATCCACACGACGACTTCTTTGCATATTTCAATCAACTAATTCGGTGTGGTGTTTACACAATGATTTTAGACAATTCTATGAGATGTCTTAATTGAATTGTATCTCTATGTCTTTGGTTCGATTATTTCAGGCAACTATTCTCATTCCGATTGTGTACACAAATACTCTGCATTTGCTGGGGCAGCACTTCAGTAACCGGGTACTTTCTTCTCTCCTACTTAAGAATCTGTTCGATTTTATGCTAATAATATTAATCTATAATTACTGAACTTAAATACAAATCGTGATAACTCGCCAAAAAGCTTCTATTCAACCACAGAAACAGTGAGACTATTGTAGCTGCCCCTTGGGCGAAGACGAAGAAACCTATAATTCGAGGCCAGCACGATATAGATAAATTAATTCAGGTAAGTCTAAATTATTGATACATATTTCTTCGGAACATAGTCTCTTCTTGTGATAACGTTTATGCTCTTAGGTGAGTAAAAATAATAATTTACACGAACTGTGACAACCCCGATGACATGATCTTAGCTATTGGTAGGGCAACCATCGCCGCCATGTTTTTTCTACATTAAGGTCTGAGGATTGTAGTTGGTCTTGTTTCTACGTATTAGAGCATATTTTAGATATTAAATGGTCCAATTTTCACTCTTTTTGGTAGTAAAGGTATGTTCTCATTCTGTTTCATTCTTCTGTGTTCAATTGAGTTGTTGTATTCTAGGTTAGATTTCGTCAGAACGCTCTATCAAAGTTCCAACGTTCACCACTAGGTATCATTGATATCTGGTGGCGAAAGTTGGAACTACTTGAAATTGAACGGAACTTGTAGCTCACCCTTTAGGGTATCCGCTGGAAGCAGCTACAGACTCAGGCGAGCCGAACATGTCCTCGGACACTCCCGGCACCAAAATCCATACGATAAATAAATAATAAATAATTTCTCAGAATTACACATCGCATTTTATTTCCGGGAAAATTGTAAGAACCTACCTTCCTCCCCTATTTCTGTGGAATTCACAATATGGACTTTACCCTTACGCAACAGTGAGCAGGTAGCTACTTAAGCCTGTCCTTCATAATCTGGTGTATCTCAGAGGTTGTTGAAGTCGGAAGGATGTGTTCTGTGTAGCATAATTCAGAAAAATGCCTAAAGTGAAGCAAAGAATTCGAGTAAAAGTACAACATTTCGTGTCTCAATATGGTGAGAAAGTTTTCTCGAGTGATGGTAAAATACTGTATTGTAAACTGTGCGATGTAAAAGTAACTGCGGAGAAATCATTTCACGTTCAGCAGCATCTGGCAACAGCAAAACACAAACGTGGAGTACAACGAATCGAAAATGGAAAGACACTACAGCAAATGCTCCTAGGAGAATCTCGCCAATCTAATTCACCATTCTGTGAAGAACTTTGCACAGCCTTTCTTTGTGCTGACATTCCCTTAAATAAGCTGAATCATCCAAAATTTCGTGAATTCATACAAAAATACACCGGCAAATCTCTCCCCGATTCTTCCACTTTAAGAAAGGAGTACATCAGACGAAGCTACAGAAAACTATGCAGGAAATCAGACAACGGGTTACATGTATGGGTATCAATTGATGTCCACAGAGTCTATGGGAAGATATATTGCGAATGTCTTCGTAGCGACTTTGGAAGAAGATGGTTCAGGTGAAACGTTTCTAATAAACTGTGAACATTTAGAAAAAGTCAATTTTTCTACCATTAGTAAACTGTTTGACAGATCTATGCGCGCCATATGGACCGAAGGCGTTCAGCATGACAACGGATGCTGCGCCTTATATGGTGAAATGCTGCCAAACTAAACGCATTATATAGTAAAATGGTGCATGTGACTTGTTTAGCTACTCCTTACTCAGAGATGCAGAAGAGATTCGTAGTCAATTCAGGGAGGTTGATAAATTGATTGGGTGTGTCAAGAAGGTCTTCTTGAAATCCCCTTCACGTGTTGCATCATTTAAGTTGGTAGCTCCAGACATTCCCTTGCCGCCTTCTCCCATTTTGAAAAGATGGGGATCCTGGACAGAAGCCTGCAACTATTACTGCCAGAACGTCAACATTGTGAAAAGTATCATTGATTCATTTGATAACAGTGAGGCCGCATCAATTGGACTAGCCCAGGAATTAATGTCTAATTCTGACATTTCCGGTCAACTTTCATACATCAAATCATATTTTGGTTTTCTTCCTGCTACAATAACTGCTTTGTAGCAATCAGAAGTGAAGCAGATAGAACTAGAGAAAACGACTGTGAATTAATTTAATGTTGTTTGTGGTAAAGAGGGGCGAGAAGTATCAAATTAAATGGAAAAGGTGTTAGAAAACAACAAAGGATATCACACATTGTGTTCCATTTCAATGATTTTGCTGGGTGAAACGTTTTCTCTCAATCATTTAGAATTAGATCCAAATGATATTGTCAATTTCAAATATGCTGCTCTTGTGTCAGCTGGAGTAGAAATAAGTTTTTCATAATACAAGGCTTTGTTGGCTGATAATAGGAAATATCATTTATTTGAAAATTTGCATAAGGTATTCATTGTATATTGCAACTCAGGGATCATAAACTAGAAGATACAATTCTAATAAAATAAGTCTACTACAATATCAAATTTCATAGTTTAACTTCTCTTGTGCATTTCATTAATAAATAAATGGTTCGTTGTCATAAACTGACTTATGAATTGATTTTACAACTGAAATTTCATCTGAAATATAATACTATTAGGACATATTTTAATGCTATTGAGCATATTTTGGTAAATTTTGGGTCATAAAAATCCTAGCCCTAAATTACACTTACACACACTACTTCAGTCACCAAAAAAAATGCATGTTATCAGACAAATTAGACACATACTTAAGTACATGGTGATGATGAACATAATGTACATAGCCTACCTCTAAAACGAATTAACAAAAAGGTGCCAGGACGTCCTCAAAAGACCGGGCAGCGCTTAGTTTGAATGGCTTATGGTCCACGCGTGGCGGGGAATGATCCACGGTCTTTAATAGTTGTAGACCCACCTCATTCAATAACATACATCTATCTAGTTTTGGCAACACCCCACATAAACACATCGCACTGACTCCGCACAGCACATATGAACAGGGGGGGAAAAGGGGAAAAAACAGTGTCGTTGAGATAGCAGCCCATCTCAGTCGACCACACCTGGAGTAACAGTGAACACGAAACTGCGTGTAGCTCCAGTAGGAAGACAATTAGATAAGTAGTAGCCTGTAATATTACAGTTTAAGCATAGTTGATTTTTACAACCTTATAATCACTCCAAGTTACAAACTCCGGATATCTATCACCATTTAGCATTTCACCTAACATCATATATACTGCATTTAGCATACACCGACAGTTGCAGTACCAATACTGCAACCAAATAATCGTACATATTGTAAATATTTTCACCTGTATTATCAAACATAGATTTTATAGCCTGATTGTAATGGATCTGATGATGATCGCTTGACGATCAAAACTGGTCATCCTAGTGTATTTATTAATCTCATGTAATTTATTCCAGGAATCGGGCATAACCCAGCTATTTTGGGTACAATCGTGTTGACAGACTGAAAAGCACTAAACTCTTGTTAAAACAACTTGTTTTGGGGCAACTATTTGCTTCTTTTGCTATGTTCTAGGTTTTTTATTCAACTGAGTGAAAACAAGAGAGAATGCTGCTTTTCCTCACCAATGCGGACAGGGATCAATCCTCGGGCAATACATGTGAAATTTTTGATGTGAAATATCATGTCCTGTGGTTCGGATTTCAAGTAACAATGTAGGTCCCATGGCTCGTGATCGCCAGCTTAACGGTCACGTAAAACTACAAGCTTCCTTCCTAGCTCCCTGAAAACAAGAGCAACATTGTAAGCATACAGTGATTGTACAGGAGTAGCCTTCTACGGAAGCAATATCATCTCTATCCCTATTTAGTGTAGAACTAAGTCCCCGATTCTTGGATGTTACGGGTAAACTTGTGAACCACTGGATGGATTTTGATGTGGTTTTCACCATTCTGTAAAGGATATCTCGAGGATGATTTCTGTAGAAAATAATTTATTTATAATCAAAGGAAGCCGAGCAGTAACGATTTCAGTGGGAAAAGTCCAAAAGAAACCTGGCGTCCGAGCGCTTTGTAAGCTTACGCTGGGCAAACCGTTAAAAATATCTATATACTATGAGTGTAAGAATTGTTCAGCATGAAAAGTTCTACAAAAACGTACCCGAGAGCACATCTCTATATTCAATATATCGTCCACTATAAGTGTTTTTAGATTGGACGGAAGGCGGATTTGTGTTTCATGCACCTCACCATCCTTAAATTACGTCTGACAAGAATTTGTTGCACATGCATCTCCATGATAATATAGTTAATAGTTCAGTCAGTGATTTTAACCCATCATGCCGAGACGTAAAACGGATATAGGTCGTAGTTCATTGACATCGTAAAGAAGCACTTGTCACGTTATGCATTCATAACTGTTCCCGGGCGAAGCCGGGCCGGGTTGCTAGTTGAAATTATAAAGCAAGTATTGGAAAATCCTATGTTTTTTTTATTTCTTAGTTGCTTATTCTCCTAGCTCGGCTTTACCTACGGACTCTGCGAGGGATCATTCCTCTACCGTCACAAGGATGGTGTATGGGAGCTGGACACACTTTATCAGCAGATACAACTGGGGATTATGAAAGGCTGATCATCCAGACAACCGTTCACTTGGGTCTAATCAAGGACGGGGGCAGCCTCGATGGCATAGTTAGTAGCATGCTGAGCTTCTATGCCCAATACCACGGGTTCAAACCCCGCCTAAGTCATCGGATTTTTAAGAGCGTTAAAAATCCCTCAGTTTGCCTTCCTCGGAGGGGAATTAAAGCCGGCGGTCCCATGTAATAGAGTTATGGCATGTTAAAGAACCTTCCACTAATTACACTTGTAATAAGCTAAATTATACGTGAAATTTGACCAACGCTCTTAGGTTTAAACGTTCGTCGCCAGGAACCGACTGCACTGACATCTAGTATCCAAGTTCTGAACTAGTAGCCGTTGACGGTGGCGTTTGGCGACAAAAGTAGGAACTACTTGAAAATGCAATGTATACAGTCCTTACTTGAACTAAAAAAGGGATAACATACACTAATACAGCCATCGCAATCAAAACCGTTTATCAGAAAGATTATACACACACCCAAAGTGCACGGGGTTAAGAGACCGCGTTGTAACAGCCCCTAAACTGAGGAACCAACCATCAAGGACGGGTCAGAGAAGTGATTCTGGAAGGATGTTGGCCGTGGAACTGTTGAAAGGAACCGTCCCAGCTTTTGCATAGTGGTGAAAATGGGAAACCTCGAAAACCATTTTTCAGGTGGGATTGGAACCCACACTCTCCCAATGCCAGAGAAGCACGTGGCCGCTCTAGATTTTTTCTCCCAGTAAAATAACACTTGTGAATTCCTTTATGCAGTATTTTGCAACAACGCAGTCAGATCAAGGATATCATTCTAATTCAGGAACGAACGATTTTTATTTCGAGTATAATAAATTATTTGTTGTCATTGTTTTTATTTAAGTCACTTAACCCCGTGTACTTGTGTGTGTGTGTGTGTGTGTGTGAGAGAGAGAGAGAGAGAGAGGGCAATGTTTCTGATAACCTGAGTTATTGGAGGGGCCGGAATAGTTCAGATGAGGATTGGTAAGGAGTTCGCCGTCACCTTAAGTTAGGAACCATCCCGGCATTTGACTACAGTAGAAGTGAGCAAAGCACAGAAATCTACTTCCAGGATGACTGAGTTGGGAATTGAACCCAACATTTCTGAGGTTTGCCCCACGAGGTTGAGTGTACCCCATTCCAACCCTCAGACCAGAATTGAATTTCTTCGCAGAGCCGGGAATCGAAGTTGGACCTTTGGGGTGACAGCCAAGCCTGATAGCCGCTACACCACGCATATCTTCAAATAATTTAACAAAACACATTTTACTTTTCTAAACTCCCGCCCCCATTTAATAAAACATTAATTCTCAAACAAGGGGAGCGAGATGGCGCAGAGGCTTTAGTTGCTCGTCTTTCACCCGAAGGGACGGAGTTCGAATCCCGGTGAAAACGGGGTGAAATTTTCACCTGAAAAATCACGTAGTGTCAGGAAGGGCATTCGGACTTAAATTCTTGGCCAAAACAAAAAAATGAGCCAGGCTGGCTCCGGCGACCCCAATTAATTGGGATAAGCCGAAGAAAGTATTGATTCCCAAACAAATGGGAGATTTAGCGAAGTGCATAAATAATTCATGTAGGCCTATTTATTTATCTATATATATAAAAATCAATCTTACGTGATAGTTTGTCTGTGGGTGTGTATGTCTCCTATGCATTCATATACCACTCAACCGATTGCGATGATACTTGGGTGAGATGTTGAGTACACTCTAAGGAGGGTTTCTGACTTAGTAAATCCATTTTACAATAGGTAGCGCACGCGTAGATTCAACAAATGAGTGACGATGCGCGAAGCGTTTCAAACAAGTCCCGTATGTGTTCATATACCATTCGTCCGATTGCGTTGAAACTTGGGTGAGATGTTGAGTACACTCCAAGGATGGTTTCTGACTTAGTAAATCCATTTTACAATAGGCAGCGCACGCGTAGATTCAACAAATGAGCGACGATGCGCGAAGCATTTCAACAAAGTCCCGTATGTGTTCATATACCATTCGTCCGATAGCGATGAAACTTGGGTGAGATGTTGAGTACACTCCAAGGAAGGTTTCTGACTTAGTAAATCCATCTTACAATAGGTAGCGCACGCGTAGATTCAACAAATGAGCGACGATGCGCGAAGCATTTCAACAAAGTCCCGTATGTGTTCATATACCATTCGTCCGATAGCGATGAAACTTGGGTGAGATGTTGAGTACACTCCAAGGAAGTTTTCTGACTTAGTAAATCCATCTTACAATAGGTAGCGCACGCGTAGATTCAACAAATGAGTGACGATGCGCGAAGCGTTTCAAACAAGTCCCGTATGTGTTCATATACCATTCGTCCGATTGCGTTGAAACTTGGGTGAGATGTTGAGTACACTCCAAGGATGGTTCCTGACTTAGTAAATCCATTTTACAATAGGCAGCGCACGCGTAGATTCAACAAATGAGCGACGATGCGCGAAGCATTTCAACAAAGTCCCGTATGTGTTCATATACCATTCGTCCGATAGCGATGAAACTTGGGTGAGATGTTGAGTACACTCCAAGGAAGGTTTCTGACTTAGTAAATCCATCTTACAATAGGTAGCGCATGCGTAGATTCAACAAATGAGCGACGATGCGCGAAGCATTTCAAAAAAGTCCCGTATGTGTTCATATACCATTCGTCCGATTGCGATGAAACTTGGGTGAGATGTTGAGTACACTCCAAGGATGGTTTCTGACTTAGTAAATCCATTTTACAATAGGTAGCGCACGCGTAGATTCAACAAATGAGCGACGATGCGCGAAGCATTTCAACAAAGTCCCGTATGTGTTCATATACCATTCGTCCGATAGCGATGAAATTTGGGTGAGATGTTGTATACACTTACGTGAGGGTTTCAAAATTAGTGAATACATTTCATAGTAGATAGCGCACGAGTATATTCAAGAAATGAGCGACGACATGCAAAGCGTTTCAACAAAGTCCCGTATGCATTCATATACCATTCGTCCGATAGCTATGAAACTAGGCTGAGATGTTGTGTGCACTCCAGGGAAGATTTCTGGCTTAGTAAATCCCTTTAAAATAGGTAGAGCACGAGTAGAATCAACAAATGAGCGACGACGCGCGAAGCGTTTCAACAATTGCTGAAGGTCATATACAATTCATCCGATAGCGAAGAAACTTGGGTGAGATGTTATGTACACTCCAGGGAAGGTTTCTGGCTTAGTAAATCCATTTTACAATAGGTAGCGCATGAGTAGATTCAACAAATGAGCGACGACACGCAAAGCGTTTCAACCAAGTCCCGTATACATTCATATACCATTCGTCCGATAGCTATGAAACTAGGCTGAGATGTTGTGTGCACTCCAGGGAAGATTTCTGGCTTAGTAAATCCCTTTAAAATAGGTAGAGCACGAGTAGAATCAACAAATGAGCGACGACGCGCGAAGCGTTTCAACAATTGCTGAAGGTCATATACAATTCATCCGATAGCGAAGAAACTTGGGTGAGATGTTATGTACACTCCAGGGAAGGTTTCTGGCTTAGTAAATCCATTTTACAATAGGTAGCGCATGAGTAGATTCAACAAATGAGCGACGACACGCAAAGCGTTTCAACCAAGTCCCGTATACATTCATATACCATTCGTCCGATAGCTATGAAACTTGGGACTAGATGCGTATTACAATAGTTGGCGCGCAAGTAATTTCAACAAATGAGCTTTGGCGCCCAAATTGTTTCATGAGAGTCCGGTATGCGTTCATATACTTTTCATCCCATTGCGATGAAAGTTTGGTAAGTTGTTTTGCACACTCCAGTAAAGGTTTCTGAATATTCAAATCCATTTCACAATACGTGGCTTACGCGTAGTTCTAATTCATTAGTGATGGTGCACGTACCTTTTCAACAAAGACCCGTAAGCGTACATATGCCATTCATCCAATTACGATGAAATTTCGATGAGTAGTTGTGTACACTCTCGAAAAGGTTTCTGAATTTAGTAAATCCATTTTACAATTGGTGGCGCAGCAGTATTTTTAACAAATGAGTGTTGGCGCGTGAGTTCTTTCAACGAAGTCCTGTATGCGTTCGTAGGCCATTCATCCGATTGCGATGAAATGTGAGTTGTTGTTCACACTCCCACAAATGTTTGTGAATAAGTACATTCATTTTTCATTTGATGGCACACGAGTAGTTTCAACAAATGAGTATTGAGCGCGAATCATTTCAAGAAATTAACCCTGGCGAGCTGTGTGCGCACGCCCGCATAGGTTTCTGAATTACAAAATCCATTTTACAATAAATGGCGTGTGAGTCGTTTCAACGAAGGAGCTTCGGTGAGCTTCTGTGTACACCCGCATAGGTTGCCTCATGAGTCGCTTCAACAAATGAGTGTAGGCCTACTTCATACAGCTTTGCGGCAGTTCATGTGATTTCTTTGTATGAGTGCGATTGCTTGACAGAATTGAATTGAATCGTGCACAGCGACATTTCAGTTCGTGTGTGACATAATTTGCTTGATTCGTTACCTAATAATTGTCCATCTATGGCTCTGAGAGATTAGTTGGTTTGGATACAGTTATTCATTATTTACTCTCATTTCATATTTCATATAGGCCTATCAACCATCGATTCCAAGACGAAACCTTCATTTTTCACCTACCATGCAGTGATGTTCAATTGTATCACTATATTTATTTCTTTATAATCTCAAGTTTGCCAATTTATATTATTTTCCTCCACCACATTTGATTATACATATGATGACGATGATGATGATGATGATGATGATAACTGTAGTTTTGAGGGGACTAACATCTGGGTTATCGACCCCTAATTGTTCGGAGGATAGTGAAAATGTAAATGAAATGAAACTGTACCTAAAATTAACTACATACTTACATACCAGAAGAGGAAATGGAAAACAAAAATAAGAATATGGGAAACAAAAGACAGGAGGAAAGAAAATGCACTCAACCCTCGAGGAATGAAAATTAAGGGACTTAGAAGAAATGAGAGACAGGAAAGGCAGAGAGAAAAGGTAAAGAGGAGAGGGACCGCCAGAAAGGCAATGGAAGAAGGAGAAAAACCTTCGGTGTCGCCAACTGCCGAACTCATCAGACGTGAGTCCTTCAGGCTGTATCACAATCCAGGGTGCACCATAAGTGGTGGGGCTTCACACACCCTGCCTCCTTGAGGGCCTTGAGCAGAAGGCAGGAGATACAAAGAAAACAAGAGGTCTGACACCTAAAAGAATGAGGGATCAGGAAAGATTAGACAAGGGCCAATTAAGGCGGGAAAGTGAAAGACTCCCAAGGCCTTGGATACCCTGATACTGTCGGGGTCGGAAAAGAACAAGAGTTGACGAAGGGAGGTCGACCTCGATAGGAAAGATAACAGACAGGAGCCCGGCACAAGTAAGTGGAAGCAATGCCGGACTCAGCTGGGGTCCCGTGGTCGCCAACCCACGTCCCACAAGTTGTGAGCCCCTGGGGAGATTTCATGATACTATTCTTTGACTTCTAACCTATAATTTTCATGCGGTATCAATTTAAAATATTTATATCGTAAATGCATGTTATGACCGCGTTGTCGCTGCCCCTAAACTAAGGAACCAACCTAAACATTTTTCAATAAACTTCCTCAATTACTGTTATTTCCTTTGATTTCTTTAGTTGGTTCTACACATCTCAAACTTTATATTAGATATTTTAAACAGAATAACAGAACTACTAACCACGCTCGAACGAGCGATTGATGTACTAAATATCTTTGCTCCTTCATTTCATACTCTTATACCTCTGCAACATATTTCCCAATTACTATTATTTTCCATTCCATTCGTTTCACGACTTAATATTAAGATAACATATAATAGACACTAACTCTGTTAGGGACGCTCTGTCGAGCATTTCAGTAACTATTCTTCATTTCTGAAGTCAATGCTATGGAGGCGCTCTGTCGAGCATTACAGTAACTATTCTTTATTTCTGAAGTCAATGCTATGGAGGCGCTCTGTCGAGCATTTCAGTAACTATTCTTCATTTCTGAAGTCAATGCTATGGAGGCGCTCTGTCGAGCATTTCAGTAACTATTCTTTATTTCTGAAGTCAATGCTATGGAGGCGCTCTGTCGAACATTTCAGTAACTATTCTTTATTTCTGAAGTCCATGTTATTCCCTACCTTTCAAGATTTTCTTTCTTCTTTGCTACAACGATTTGATTCCTTACGCTTTGCACGTTTAATATAAACTTTATATTAATGAAAGATATTTCAGCTGAATATCCATCACCAAAAGTGAAGAATAACATAGTGCACTTTCATACATACCAAATAATATTCTATAAACAGGTAAGACCCGTTTTCGTTTAATCACACTAAATATAATCTTTATTTCAGCCTGTGGTCACATCGAATGTATGTACATTTTAACATAGCCTAAATCTTAATCAATGACTATTGTTGCTATATGCCACTATTGACACGATTCAGCTTGGGCATAAAAAAAAATTAATTTTCACTTCCATTTATGTTCTTACATATGTTTATTTCTTCCTTTCAGTACATTGGTTATACCAAATGAGATTTTTCCTACTATTTACCACTACAACGATATGCCGTACTAATAAAATATCTTAGCATTGCATTGGCAGACACTTCGTTCATCATAATTCGATTATGCCACCCAAACGACAAGCAATTGGTCGATCAACATGCAAAGCAAAAAATAAAAAGACATCTCGAGCTTCAGAAATAGACGAGGAAAGGGAAGTAAGACTCGAAACCAATCGACTGCGTAATGCTCAAGCCCGTTCGACTGAAACATCCGAGGAAAGGGAAGTACGACTCGAAACTAAACGACTACACACTGCCCAAGCCCGCTCGACTGAAACATCCGAGGAAAGGGAAGGACGACTCGAAACCAAACGACTACAAACTGCCCAAGCCCGCTCGACTGAAACATCCGAGGAAAGGGAAGTAAGACTCGAAACCGATCGACTACACACTGCTCAAGCCCGTTCGACTGAAACAGACGAGGAAAGGGAAGTAAGACTTGAAACCATTCGAGTACGCTCCGCTGAAGCCCGTTCCAAGCAACGGGAAACAAGAATGGAAGCCACAGGTTTACACCCTACTCTATTGAGACACGCTCTACACGCTGATTTAAATCTCGGTGCGTTCAATTACGATGCTAATTATGATTACAGTCATCATCCAAGTGTGGTTATTGGAAAAATGGATAAATTATGCGTGTATTGCTGTGCCCTCAAATTTAAGAATGAAACACCAGGAATGTGCTGTGCGGATGGAAAAGTAAAATTGCCACAATTACATTCTCCACCCGAACCATTGTCAACGTTGTTATCAGGTGACACAAGCCAATCGAAACATTTCTTGACAAACATACGCAAGTACAATTCATGTTTTCAAATGACATCGTTTGGTGCAACACACATCCTACGCGAGAATTACATGCCAACATTCAAAGTGCAAGGGCAAATTTATCATCGTGCAGGTTCACTACTACCGCTACCAAACGCAGATCACAAATTTCTTCAAATTTATTTCATGGGAAACACTGATGAACAAATCGAACAACGTTGTCGACTCAATACGGGCACTAAACGAGAAATTGTCGCTGCATTACAAAATTTATTTGATCAACACAACAAGTTAATTCGACTATTCAGAACTGCCATTGAACTAATGCCAGCTGATGAATACAAAATTGTAGTTAGAGCAGACAAAACGCCTGCCGGCCAACACGAAAGACAATTCAATGCACCAACAATTGATGAAGTGGCGATCGTTATAGTTGGAGAAGAATTTAACTCACGTGATATAATTCTTCATCGGAGAAATGGTGATGTTCATCGAGTCTCAGAAACTCATCGTTCATACGACGCATTGCAATATCCAATTTTATTTTGGGAAGGAGAGGATGGATATCATTTCAACATCAAATTGAGAAATCCACAAACAAATGAAGAAACGAATAAGAAAGTCAGTGCCATGTATTACTATTCATATCGATTGATGATTCGTGAAAATAATGAAAATCATATCTTGAAATGTCGACAATTGTTCCATCAATACATTGTCGATATGTATGCAAAAATAGAAACAGAACGACTCCTATACATTCGATTAAATCAGACTAAGTTGCGTTCCGAGGAGTACATTCATTTACGTGATGCAGTTGTTAATGATGGCAATGTGAATCCTAATGATTTGGGAAAATTGGTCATACTACCGGCCACATTTACTGGGAGTCCACGGCACATGCATGAATACGCACAAGATGCAATGACATACGTTCGCGCATATGGCCGACCAGATTTCTTTATTACATTCACATGCAATCCTACATGGAATGAAATAAAAGAACTTTTGATAATTGGACAGTCATCATCGGATCGCCATGATATTTCCGCGCGTGTGTTCAAACAAAAATTGAAATCATTCATGGATTTCATTGTCAAGCATCATGTTTTTGGAAAGACGCGCTGTTGGATGTATTCCATTGAATGGCAAAAAAGGGGATTGCCACATGCTCACATTTTGATTTGGTTATTCGAAAAGGTTACACCAGGTCAAATTGATCAAGTCATATCAGCAGAAATACCAGATGTTGACAGTGATCCAGATTTATTTGAAGTCGTCACCAAAACCATGATTCATGGTCCATGTGGCTTCATCAACAACAATTCACCATGCATGTCTGATGGGAAATGCACGAAACGATACCCAAGAGACTTGCTTGCCGAGACTATCACTGGCAGTGACGGATATCCACTCTATCGTCGACGATCAACTGAAGATGGTGGGAAATCCATCAATTTAAAAGTACGAAACAATGACGTTGAAATCGATAATCGTTGGGTTGTACCGTATTCACCGATTCTCTCAAAAACGTATAAAGCACACATCAATGTCGAGTATTGCAATTCGGTTAAATCTATCAAATACATTTGCAAATATGTCAACAAAGGAAGCGATATGGCAGTTTTTGGAGTGGGAAATGCAACTGCATCTATCGATGAAATCGACCAATATCAACTGGGACGCTACATTAGTAGCAATGAAGCCGTGTGGCGCATTTTATCATTTCCAATCCATGAACGACACCCAACAGTTGTTCATTTGGCAGTGCACCTTGAAAATGGACAGCGCGTGTACTTCACAACAGAAAATGCACGTGCAAGGGCATTGTCACCGCCGCCAACAACGTTAACTGCATTTTTTTCATTGTGTGAAGAAGATATGTTTGCAAAAACACTACTTTACTCTGAAGTACCAACTTACTACACATGGAATGCATCATCGAAGAAGTTTCAACGTCGCAAACAAGGTAAAGCAGTTGAAGGACATCCCAATATATATTCAACCGATGCTTTAGGCCGCCTGTACACTGTTCATCCAAACAATACAGAATGCTTTTACCTGCGATTGCTGTTAATCAATTTACGTGGGCCGACATCTTTCCAAGAATTAAGAACAGTAAACGGTCAAGTGTATGCAACTTATCGTGAAGCTTGCCAAGAATTAAATCTTCTTGAAAACGATGCACATTGGGACACTTCACTCGCTGATGCAGCAAATACTGCTCACCCACAGCAAATACGCACATTATTTGCAATCTTATTGACAACGTGCCTCCCATACAATCCAAAAGATCTTTGGGAAAAGTACAAAGACTACATGAGTGAAGACATCCTACTTCGTTTGCGTGCAACGAATAAAAATCCGGACCTTCAATTCACAGCAAACGTGTATAATGAAGCATTGGTTTTGATTGAAGACATATGTTTGGCAATCGCTAACAAAGCACTGGTACAATTGGGAATGACTGCGCTGATTCGATCTACAAACGACCTTTTTGTAGGAGAAACAAACTTTGATGTCGACGTATTGTGTACATTTGTTCAAACGAATCTTCTGAAATTGACTCCAGAACAACGCATGGCATATGACAGAATTATGCATGCAATTACTAGCCAAAGCGGTGGATTGTTTTTCCTAGATGCGCCCGGAGGCACAGGAATAACTTTCCTCATTTCACTTATTTTGGCAACAATACGATCACAAAAAAACATTGCTCTGGCAATCGCGTCATCTGGAATTGCAGCAACTCTTTTGGATGGTGGCCGAACAGCGCATTCAGCACTGAAATTGCCGTTGAACTTGCAAATCACCGAGACACCTACATGCAATATCAACAAACATTCTGCAATGGCTAAAGTACTCCAATCATGTCAACTCATTATATGGGACGAATGTACTATGGCACACAAAAAAGCATTGGAAGCGCTTCATCGTACACTAAAAGATTTGAGAGGAAATGAACAGCTCTTCGGCGGTGCAATCATTTTGTTGTCTGGTGATTTTCGACAAACTTTACCAGTTATACCACGTTCAACACCCGCTGATGAACTTAATGCATGCCTCAAATCATCAGTTTTATGGCAGCACGTACAAACATTGACTTTGAAAACCAATATGCGTGTACAACTACAACATGATGCATCCGCTGAACGTTTCGCAAAACAATTGTTGGATATTGGGAATGGGAAAATGGCAATCGATGAATCCACACAATGTATAACATTGCCAACAAACTTCTGTAAAATTACAGCAACCCCAGACGAATTGATTCCAAACGTTTTCCCAAATATCGCCCAGAATTGCAAACACCATCAGTGGCTCAGTGCACGTGCTATATTAGCAGCCAAAAACAACGATGTCGATGCCATCAATAGCAGCATTCTGAAAGAAATACCTGGCGAAACAAAAACGTATATGTCCATCAATACTGTAATGAATCAAGATGAAGTTATCAATTATCCAACTGAATTCCTGAATTCACTTGATTTGCCAGGCATGCCGCCACACGTTTTGACATTGAAAATTGGAGTGCCTATCATTATTCTCCGAAACATCAATCCACCACGACTTTGCAACGGTACCAGGCTTTCAGTGAAAAAGATGATGAACAACATCATCGAAGCTACAATTTTAAATGGAAAATTTAAAGGAGAAGATGTACTGTTGGCACGCATCCCAATGATTCCGACAGATATGCCATTCCAATTCAAACGTTTGCAGTTTCCGGTGCGACTCGCATTTGCGATGACCATCAACAAATCTCAGGGACAATCCCTACAAGTGTGCGGACTAAATTTGAAAAATCCATGCTTCTCACATGGTCAGCTGTATGTGGCATGCTCACGCGTCGGAAAGCCTTCGGATTTATTTATATACGCACCAGACAGAAAAACAAAGAATATTGTTTATCCAAAGCACTTCAGTAAACGAAACTACATTTCAATGATGATTATGATGATGTTGATGATAATTGCTGTTTTAAGAGGCCTAACATCTAGGTTATCGGCCCCTAATGGTTTCAGAGATAGTGAAAGATGAGATGAGAATGAAAACTATAAATAATACTAACTACAGACTTACAGACTAGAAGAAGAAATGGTAAACAAATAAAGTGTAAGGCAAATAAAGGACAGGAAAATAAGGCCTCAATCCACGAAGAATGAGGATGGAAGGGGAGCCGTATAAGGCAGATAGGAAAGGGAAAGATGGGAGGGTCCGCCCGAAAGTCAGTGGAAAAAGGGGGAACAACTGACCCAGCTCAGGAATCCCCCGGGATCGCCAACTCCTGAATTCAACAGCCGTAAGCCCCTGAGGGTGTAGCAATATCCAGGGTGCACCAGAAGTGGTGGGGCTACATACACCCTGCCTTATTGAGGGCCTTGAGAAGAAGGCAGCAGATAACATGAAAAGAAAAAGAAGGCTGACCCCTCGCTGAAGGAGGGTATAAAGGAAGATGAGACAAGGGCCAATTAAGACGGGAAAGGAAGATACTCCCTAGGCCTCGGATACCGTCATATCGTCGGAGTCGGTAGAGAACAAGGGTTGACCAAGAGAGTTCGGCAGGAAAGAAGACGGAGAGGAACCCAGCACAAGTGGAAGCATTTCCGGACTCAGCTGGGGTCCCGTGGTTGCCAAACCACGTCCCACTAGATGTGAGCCCCTGGGAGGGGGAATTACAATTCAAACACTTTGTTTTTCATTCTCTCTCTCTTTCTTTCTTTCCTGGGCTGGCTGCGTGGCTCAACGATAACGTTCTCGCCTGCAGTACCCAAGGCTGCAGGATCGAATCCTGGTGAAGCCAATTGGCTTTTGAGGGAGCGCAAATGGGAGGGAGCCGTATCATTAGATTCACGGGCACGTTAAAGATCCCCCTCGGGGCCAAATTCCGTCACCCCGGCGTCTCTAAAAGCCGCAGTTGTTAAAAGGAACGTAAAACCAATAACATTATCATTATCTTCCTATCTGTCTTTGACTGGCATTGCAACGCATGCCGGGTACAGCTAGTCTATATATATAACAAGTAGTTCCGTGAAGAACTATACAGCCTATTTTCATATATCCTACTTATGTTAATTGCCACTATCAACATACACAATTTCTGTTTGATTGTTGTAATAGATTCGTAGATATTAAGAACGGACTAAATATTTCGGATGGTCGCCATGTTGGATTTTATATATGTAGGTCCTAGAGTTATGTACTGTTACATGCAGATTATTGAGAATGTGTAGTATTCAAACTTCAATTGCATAATTAGGACACAAGAAAAAACAAGGAGATTTTAAAATTTTTCACAGCTGCCATCTTGAGGTTATGGAAACAATTGAAATAAATTAGATGCCAGTGGATTACCATTCGTATAAGGATTTACTGTACCAAGTTTCACTGCACTCGGATGGTTAAATTGCGAGAAACGTCCATGTGAATATTTATAATTCGCGTCACCGCCATGTTGGATTTGTGATCACCAGGTTATTTAAAGTCCTATAGGTGAACTTAAGTTCATAGCCCCTATGAACATTAAAAAATGCAGTTTGATTGCTAAAATAGATTCGTAGATATTCAGTATCGTCTAAATATTTCGGATGGTCGCCATGTTGGATTGTTAAATGTATAGGCCATAGAGTCATGTATCATTAAAGGAAAATTATTGCGTAGGTTCATTATTCAAACTTTCACTTCGATCGCATGACTACATCACAAGAAATAAAAACTTAATTTTAAAATTCGCACTGCCGCCATCTTGAGGTTATGTAAACAATTGAAATAAATTAGATACCAGTGGATTACAATGTGTATAAATATTTCCTGTACCAGGTTTCAGTGCGCTTGGAACATTAAATCGCGAGAAAGGTCTATTTAAAATGTTCAAATTCGCTTGGCCGCCATGTTCGTTTTGTAGTTAACCGGTTTTTGAAAGTCTTATAGATGGACTTCTAGTAGTGCCCTTTATCTCCGTACAAAATTTTAGGGAGATACCGCTAATAGTTTCAGAGATATAGAATGCCGGTGAAATATTTCGCACATCCGCCATCTTGTGATTATGTAAACAATTGAACGAAGTTAGATGTCGGTGCATTACAATGTATATAAACATATACTGTACCAAGTTTCATTGCGTTTGGTTGGTCAAATCACGAGAAACGTCTATTTAAATGTCGCAAATTCGCTTGCCCTCCATGTTGGTTTTGTAGCTACCAGGTTTTCAAAAGTCACATAAGTGAACTTATAGTAGTTCCCTCTATCACCATAGAAAATGTCAGGGTAATATCGGTAATAGTTTCGGAGATATTGAATGCTGGTGAAATATTTCGCACAGCCGCCATGTTGGATTGGTGAGTCGTAACAAAATTTGAAGGGCACGGTCGAGGTCGCCGGGAATAGTGCTATGAGATTTCCGAGTTTCATTGAAATCGCTCCTGCCGTTTAGATTTTATTAGGGGGGGACACACACACGAATCACACACACACACACACACACACACACACACCCACACACACACGGACAAAAGGTGATCTCATAAGCCTATTTTTTCAAAATTGAAAATAGGCTAAAAATCAATGTAACGTGATAGTTTGTCTGTGGGTGTGTATGTCTCCTATGCGTTCATATACCATTCGTCCGATTGCGATGAAACTTGGGTGAGATGTTGAATACACTCCAAGGAAGGTTTCTGACTTAGTAAATCCATTTTACAATAGGTAGCGCAAGCGTAGATTCAACAAATGAGCGACGATGCGCGAAGCATTTCAACAAAGTCCCGTATGTGTTCATATACCATTCGTCCGATAGCGATGAAACTTGGGTGAGATGTTGTGTACACTTACGTGAAGGTTTCAAAATTAGTGAATACATTTCACAGTAGATAGCGCACAAGTAGATTCAACAAATGAGCGACGACACGCAATGCGTTTCAACAAAGTCCCGTATGCATTCAAATACCATTCGTCCGATAGCTATGAAACTTGCGTAAAATGTTGTGTACACTGCAGGGAAATTTTCTGGCTTAGTACATCCACTTTACAATAGGCAGCGCACGAGTAGATTCAACAAATGAGCTACGACGCGCGAAGCATTTCAACAAAGTCACGTTTGCGTTCATATACCATTCGTTCGATAGCGATGAAACTAGGCTGAGATTTTGTGTGCACTCCAGGGAAAGTTTCTAGCTTAGTAAATCCCTTTAAAAAAAGGTAGAGCATGCGTAGAATCAACAAATGAGCAACGGCGCGCGAAGTGTTTCAACAAAGTGCCATATAATTTCATATACCATTCATCCGATAGCGATGAAACTTGGGTGAGATGTTGTGTACACTCCAGGGAAGGTTTCTGGCTTAGTACAAACATTTTACAATAGGTAGCGCACCGGTAGATTGAACAAATGAGCGATGACACGCGAAGCGTTTCAACAAAGTCCCGTATAAAGTCATATACCAGTCGTCTGATAGTGATAAATGTTTGGTGAATTGTTGTGTACACTCCAGGAAAGGTTTCTGGCTAAGTGAATCCATTTTACAATACGAAGCGCACGTTTATATTCAACAAATGAGTGACTACGCGCGAAGCGTTTCGACAACGTCCAGTATACGTTCACATACCATTCATCCGATTGCGATGAAACTTGGGTGAGATGTTGTGTACACTCCAGGGAAGGTTTCTGGCTGAGTACATCCATATTACAATATGTAGCGCAAGAGTAGAATCAACAAATGAGCGACGACACGCGAAGCGTTTCAACCAAGTCCCGTATGGATTCATGTACCATTCGTCCGTAGCTATGAAACTTGGGTGAGATGTTGTGTACACGTCATGGAAAATTTCTGGCTTAGTAAATCCACTATACAATATGCAGCGCACAAGTTGATTCAACAAATGAGGGACGACGCGCGAAGCGTTTCAACAAGTCCCGTATAAGGTCATATACCATTCTGCCGTTAGCGGTGAAACTTGGGTGAAATATTGTGGACACTCCAAGGAAGGTTTCTGGCTTAGTAAATACATTTCACAGTCGGTAGCACACGAGTAGATTCGACAAATGAACGACGACACGCGGAGCGTTTCAATACAGTCCCCTATGTCTTCATATCCCATTGGTCCGATAGCGATGAAACTTGGGTGAGATGTTGTGGACACTTACGTGACGGTTTCTAACTTAGTAAATACATTTTACAGTAGGTAGTGCACGAGTAGATTCAACAAATGAGTGACGGAGCGCGAATCGTTTAAACAAAATTGGGTATGCGTTCATATACTATTCATCCGATTGCGATGAAACATTGATCAGTTATTGTGTACCTGCCAGGGAAGGGGACTTAGTAAATCCATTTCACAATAAGTAGCGCAAGAGTAGATGCAACAAATGGGTGATGACGCGCGAAGCGATTCAACAAAATCCCCTATTGCGTTCATATAACATTCTTCGATTGCGATGAAACCTTGATGAGTTATTGTATACACGCCAGGGAAGGGCTTCGACTTAGTAATACATTTCTCAATAGGTAGCGCACGAGTAGATTCAACGAATGAGCGACAGAGCACGAATCGTTTAAACAAAACCCCGTATACGTGCATATGCCATTCATCCGATTGCGATGAATCATTGATGAGTTATTGTGTACACGCCAGGGAAGGGTTTCGACTTAGTAAATCCATTCACAATAGGTAGCGCACGAGTATATGCAACAAATGGGTGACGACGCGCGAAGCATTTTAACAAAATCCCCTATGCGTTCAAATAACCTTCTTCGATTGTGATGAAACCTTGATGAGTTATTGTGTACACGCAAGGGTAGGATTTCGACTTAGTAAATCCATTTCTCAATAGGTAGCGTACGAGTAGATTCAACTAATGAGTGACAGCGCACGAATCGTTCAAATAAAATCCCGTATACGTTCATATGCCATTCATCCCATTGCGATGAAACTTTTGCAAGTTGTTGTGCACGCTCCCACGAATGGTTCTAAATTAGAAAATCCATTTTACGATAGCTTAGAGGCAGTTAACGGAAATTGAAAAACATGTTGTGTATCCAAAAGCACTTCAAGAAACAGAATGTCAACGCCAACACTTTCTTTGATTGGCATTGCAACGCATGACAGCTTGTCTATATATATAAAAATCAATGTAACGTGATAGTTTGTCTGTGGGTGGGTATGTATGTCTCCTATGCGTTCATATACCATTCGTCCGATTGCGATGAAACTTGGGTGAGATGTTGAGTACACTCCAAGGAAGGTTTCTGACTTAGTAAATCCATTTTACAATAGGTAGCGCACGCGTAGATTCAACAAATGAGTGACGATGCGCGAAGCGTATCAAACAAGTCCCGTATGTGTTCATATACCATTCGTCCGATAGCGATGAAACTTGGGTGAGATGTTGTATACACTTACGTGAAGGTTTCCAAATTAGTGAGTACATTTCACAGTAGATAGCGCACGAGTAGATTCAACAAAAGAGCGACGACACGCAAAGTGTTTCAAAAATGTCCCGTATGCATTCATATACCATTCGTCCGATAGCTATGAAACTTGCGTAAAATGTTGTGTACACTTCAGGGAAATTTTCTGGCTTAGTAAATCCACTTTATAATAGGCAGCGCACGAGTAGATTCAACAAATGAGCTACGACGCGCGAAGCATTTCAACAAAGTCAGTTTCAAAAAAGTCCCGTATGCATTCATATACCATTCGTCCGATAGCTATGAAACTTGCGTAAAATGTTGTGTACACTCCAGGGAAGGTTTCTGGCTTAGTACATCCATTTTACAATAGGTAGCGCAGCAGTAGATTCAACAAATGAGCGATGACACGCGAAGCGTTTCAACAAAGTCCCGTATAAGGTCATATACTATTCGTCTGACAGTGTTAAATGTTTGGTGAATTGTTGTGTACACTACAGGAAAGGTTTCTGGCTTAGTTAATCCATTTTACAATACGAAGCGCACGTTTAGATTCAACAAATGGGTGACTACGCGCGAAGCGTTTCGACAACGTCCCGTATACGTTCACATACCATTCATCCGATTGCGATGAAACTTGGGTGAGATGTTGTGTACACTCCAGGGAAGGTTTCTGGCTGAGTACATCCATATTACAATACGTAGCGCAAGTAGAATCAACAAATGAGCGACGACACGCGAAGCGTTTCAACCATGTCCCGTCTGCATTCATATACCATTCGTCCGATAGCTATGAAACTTGGGTGAGATGTTGTGTACACTTCATGGAAGGTTTCTGGCTTAGTAAATCCACTATACAACAGGCAGCGCACAAGTAGATTCAACAAATGAGGGACGACGCGCGAAGCGTTTCAACAAAGTCCCGTATAAGGTCATATACCATTCTGCCGTTAGCGGCGAAACTTGGGTGAAATATGGTGGACACTCCAAGGAAGGTTTCTGGCTTAGTAAATATATTTCACAGTAGGTAGCACACGAGTAGATTCGACAAATGAACGACGACACGCGGAGCGTTTCAATACACTCCCCTATGTCTTCATATCCCATTAGTCCGATAGCGATGAAACTTGGGTGAGATGTTGTGGACACTTACGTGACGGTTTCTAACTTGGTAAATACATTTTACAGCAGGTAGCGCACGAGTAGATTCAACACATGAGTGACTGAGCGTGAATCGTTTAAACAAAATCCGGTATGCGTTCATATACTATTCATCCGATTGCGATGAAACATTGATCAGTTATTGTGTACACGCCAGGGAAGGGTTTCGACTTAGTAAATCCATTTCACAATAAGTAGCGCAAGAGTAGATGCAACAAATGGGTGCCGACGCGCGAAGCGTTTCAACAAAATCCCATATTGGGTTCATATAACCTTCTTCGATTGTGATGAAACCTTGATGAGTTATTGTGTACACGCCAGGGTAGGGTTTCGACTTAGCAAATTCATTTCTCAATAGGTAGCGTACGAGTAGAATCAACAAATGAGTGACAGCGCACGAATCGTTCAAAGAAAATCCCGTATACGTTCATATACCATTCATCCGATTGCGATGAAACTTTTGAAAGTTGTTGTGCACGCTCCCACGATTGATTCTAAATTAGAAAATCCATTTTACGATAGCATAGGGGCAGTTAACGGAAATTGAAAAACATGTTGTGTATCCAAAAGCACTTCAAAAAACAGAATTTCAACGCCAACACTTTCTTTGATTGGCATTGCAACGCATGCCGGGTACAGCTTGTTTATTATAAATATAAAATAATAATTGTATTTCCTCGCCCAATTTAATTTGGCACACTCGTGTTTACCAACTAAAAAGCGTCAACTAATGGATTACTTAAGCAACACTGAATAAAGGCTTCTAATTTTTTAATAAGTGCCTCAAATACTCAGAATTTCCAAAATGCCACACATAGAGGTGCGAATGTAATAAATGCTATGGCAGCATGCAGAGCTTCCCGACCCGCTGTTGTAATTCGTACATGCTATAAATCTGGCGGTGAGTCATTGCGACTTAACCACGGCACAACCTATGCGAGGCTCCGCCATATAGGGAGGGCCCCCACTGCCTACGGTAGAAAGGAATTTCAATCACACCAACTCGATATCACTAAACGCATGGCTATCGCGTTCGACAACAGGCATTGAAGATTCCAAGTACGCTTCGTGACAGATTATCCCAGTTAAAGACTTTAATTGTTGATCTAAGAGATACTATGTTACATTGACGGGATTGTCGACGTGCATAGAGAGTAGATAACCGGTAGCGGTTTTGTGTCAATTAGTAGAGAATAACAAAGTTAATTCCCGGTGATGGATGTAGCAGACGTGCTCGAGTGACCTGTGTGCACTATCTGCGTTGTGCAGACAGCTTTGAGGCCAATTTACACTTTGCATTATTTACAATTGTTCTTATAATAAATGAATGAAACTATTACTGATATCACCCTAAAATATTGTACGGTAATAAAGGACACTATTAGACGTTTATCTATGCGACTTTCAGAAACCTGTTAATTACAAAACGCACATGGCGGCCAAGCAAAGATGAAACATAGACTTTTCTCACAAGGAAATTTGGTACAGCAAATGACTATATAAATTGAAATTCAATAGGTCGACACGATTACAATCCAAATTATTAGGAAAATTGGAAATTATATGGCAACCTGAAATGAATTACATACGATTAATCCCCCTCTTCCTTAATCATATCCTTCTAACCCACAAGTGATCGCTATATGAGCAAAATGCTCCGTTATAATAGTGATCATTATTTAAATACAAGTAGGCTGAATTATTTCCAGGAGAGTTATTTACTAATTATTCACATATTATATGGTGCGTTCAAAAAGTAACGAGCCGGAGGCTGGAATGCGCAAACCAGTGACTACATCGGCTAAACGTGGCGTGTGTAACGAAGTGTGGTTCCGACCAGAGCGTGGGAGGTCACAGCCCGTCGCTAGAGGGCACGCGTGCACGTCACGTGACGATACAAAGTGAGCAGCGGCATGCATCAATCGTCCAACGCTTCCAGTCACATTGCAAACTGTGACATGGAGGCGTCAACCGAAGAGCAAAGAGGTGTTGTTCGGTTTCTGAAAGCTGAAGGAGTAGGGGGAACGGACATTCATCGCCGAATGCCACAAGTGTACGGCGAACACTGCATGTCCCTCGCAAGGGTCAAGGCATGGCACAAGCGCTTCAGGGAAGGACGGGTGTCGTTAGACGATGATGCCTGGTCTGGGGCACCCCCATGCATTACCGATGACAACGTCCAGCTGGTTGATGCACTCATTACCCAGGACCGCCGAGTAACAGTGAACGCCATAGCCGCCGTGGTCGCTCCACGACAATGCACGACCTCATACGGCCAACACAGTCACGGCACTCCTGCAGAAATTCAAATGGAAGGTTCTCGGCCACCCTCCATTCAGTCCAGACTTCTCTTTCTGTGATTACGCCATGTTTGGTCCCCTGAAAAGGGCTCTGCGGGGCCAACGATTCACCTCGGACGCCGACCGACGTCCAGCGTACGTGCGGAACTGGTTCACATTGCAGCCCAGGGAATTTTATGAGACAGCCGTTCACCGCCTCGTGTCACAGTGGGACAACTGCCTCAACAGCCAGGGCCAATACTTCTAACATACAGGTACTGGTTTCTGTAATTATGCCTCCGGCTCGTTACTTTTTGAACGCACCTTATATGTACATTGTGCCCCGCCCAGTCATTGGGCAAGTTCGTGTTGACCGACTGAAGAGTTACAATTGACAGTTGAACATAAGCTTGCGTTAAACATCATGTATGTTTGTTGTTGTTGTTGATTTTTTTATGGGCATTGTGATATCGTGGTCATGTATCCCTGAGTATTGGGTGCGTGTGCTACTTGTATGCCAACCTATCTTATTGTGATGACTGTGTTAGCGTGTGTGTTTGTAGTTCAGATGAGAATTGGGAAGGAGGCGGCCGTGGCCTTAATTTTAGAACCATCCCGGCATTTGCCTGGAGTAGAAGTGGGAAACCATGAAAAACCACTTTCAGGTAGGCTGAGGAGGATATCGAACCCGCCTCTTCACAGTTTTGTCTCACGAGGCTGAGTGTGCCCCGTTCCAGCCCTTTGACCAGAATTATATTTCTTGGCAGAGCCGGGAATTGAACGCGGGCCTCCGCGGTCACAGCTAAGAGTGCTAGACACTACGCAACAAGGCGGACTGAACAGCATGTGGATTTGAACTAGAGCGTCGGTATATCTTCCTACAACAGCTGTGAGGTTGGATGCAATGCACTAATTATTGGACAAATTTGCACTATGAACTAACTGTGGCAATTACGATCGCTCCGTATTCTTTAGCGTTTTTATCTAATACTAGCTGAAGTACCCGTGCTTCGCTACGCGTCATAAATAAATTAAAATGTGAAGGTGACAGTTAAAACAGGGGATAGGCGAGGTGCTGCGCAGAGGGAGATTAAGGATGGAACATTTTGTCCAACTACACCACTCGGCGTTAACCGTGTTTTATAGCAAAAATTTAGGTTTTACTCGCTAACGGTTGGAGATACCGTTCGGATAGAAAATGTAATTTTAAACCTCGTATAT
Source organism: Meconema thalassinum (assembly GCA_946902985.2). Lineage (NCBI taxonomy): Eukaryota > Metazoa > Arthropoda > Insecta > Orthoptera > Tettigoniidae > Meconema > Meconema thalassinum. The sequence continues at coordinate 67,845,005 of OX336392.1, read as the reverse complement.
ATCAACAAAAGTTTGATATTTCTTAGCGTGCTCTTTTTATTTGAAGTGGAAATATGAAAGTTTTAAACCAAAGGGTGTAGTGACGTCACTAAAATGGTCGCCATCATTAAATAGCTCAAAGTATTGAAATCAAAAGAAACCTATGTTAACCAGGTAAATCAGCTACTTCCATGTAAAATTCATGTAAATCGGACCAGTGGTACTTGCGTGATTGAGTAATACACAGACACACACATTTTCATTTTTAGTCTCGCTTCGCTCGCGTCATAGTCGTGTCATATTGTTATTCAATGAAATGTAGGTTTAACCCCGTTAACACCCCTTTAGAACCTTTTCGACACACAACAAACATATCCCCAAAATATCATTCTTCTAAATTTAATAGTTTGGGTTGGTCGATGAGAGTGAACATCCAAAAATCCTTCCTTAGTGGACGTTTTTCTTCCAGAATTTCACCCCTCCTCATAGGCCCCTTAAATTGGATTTATGAAAAACCGGTCAAATACTTATTTACTTTATTTATTTATTTTTAAGCTGATTGATTTCCTTCGAGTTTCAAACTCCTCGCCTATGTCGTTTAAGAGATACACGCTCCGTTAAGAATCTTTCAACCCCCACTTTTCATCCCTTTCACCTCATAATATACACTACATCGAAAAACCATTAGGCATGTGTCAGCTTATTTTTAATGATTAGTATATACGCCAAGTATCTCATCCCCAAATGAAACCACTCGTGAGATATTGTTATTCAATGAAATGCACGTTTACCCCCCTTAACACCTATTTAGAACCTGAATATCCAAAACTCTTTCATTAGTGGACGTTTACGACATACAGCGACAATATCCCCAAAATTTCATGTTTCTGAGTGAGTGAGTCAGTCAGGACATTTTCTTTCATTTATTTTTGATAATTTCACCCCTCCCCATGAACCCCTTAAATTGGATTTATGAAACAAACGGTCGAACACCTATTTACTTATTTAAAGCTGTTTTCCCCCTGAGTTTGATGAGTGAGTAAGTGAGTCAATCAGTTAGGACTCTTTCTTTCCTGTTTTTTTTTCCCAGAATTTCTCCCCTCTCCAAGGGCCCCTTAAATTGGATTTATGAAATAACGGTCGAACACCTATTTACTTGTATTTTAAGCTGTTTTTTTTCGCCAAATTTCAAACTTCTCGCCTATATCGTTTAAGAGATACACGCTCCGTTAAGAATCCCTCAACCCCCAATTTTCACCCCTTTCACCTCATAATATACACCACATCGATAAACCCTTAGACATATGTCTGATTATTTTTAATGATTAGTTTATATACCGAATATCACATCCCCAAAGAAACAACTCATGAGATATCGTTATTCAATGAAATGCACGTTTATCCCCTTAACATCTCTTTAAAACCAGAATAAACCAAAATCATTCATCAGTTGACGTTTTCGACATACAGCGAACATATTCCCAAAATTTCATTTTTCCAACTTTAATAGTTTTCGCTGGGCGTGATGAGTGAGTGAGTCAGACAGGACATTTTCTTTCAATTATTTATACCAGAATTTCGCCCCTCCCCATGGACCCCTTAAATTGGATTGATGAAAATACGCTTGAACACCAATTAACTTATTTTTTAAGCTGTCTTTTTCCCCTGAGTTTGGTGAGTGACTGAGTTAGTCAGTTAGGACACTTTCTCTTCTTTCCCCCCCCCCCCCCAGAATTTCACCCCACCCCATTGGCCCCTTAATTTATGAAAAAACGGTCGAACACCGATTTACTTACTTTTTAAGCTGACTTTTTTTTCGCTGAGTTTCAAATTTCTCGCCTATGTCGTTTAAGAGATAGGCCTACACGCTCCGTTAGGAATCCTTCAACCCCCACTTTTCACCCCTTTCACCTCATAATAATACACCACATCGAAAAACCCTTAGACACATGTCTGCTTATTTTTAATGATTAGTTTATATGCCGAGTATCACATCCACAAATGAAACCACTCGTGAGATATTGTTATTCAATGAAATGCAGGTTTAACCCCCTTAAGACCCGTTTAGTGCCTGAATATCAAAAAATCCTCCCTTAGTGTACGGTTTTGACATTCAACGAACATATCCCCGAAATGCCATGTTTCCAACTTCAATATTTTTGGCTGGCGATGATGAGTGAGTGAATGAGTCAGGACATTTTCTTTCATTTTTTTCCTGCAGAATTTCACCCCTCCCGATGAACCCCTTCAATTTGGTTGATCAAAAAAAACTGTCGAACAGCTATTTACTTACTTTAAAGCAGTTTTTCCCTCTGAGTTTGATGAGTGAGTCAGTCAGTCAATCAGTTAGGACACTTTTTCCGTTTTTTCCCCAGAATTTCACCCCTCCCCATGGGCCCCTTAAATTGGATTTATGAAAAAAACTTTCAAACACATATTTACTTATTTTTATGCTGATTTTTTCTGCTGAGTTTCAAACTCCTCGCCTATGTCGTGTAAGAGATACACGCTCCGTTTGGAATCTTTCAATCCCTACTTTTCACCCCTTTCACCTCATAATATACACCACATCGAAAAACCCTCAGACACGTTTCTTCTTACTTTTTAGCCTATTTTCAATTTTGAAAAAAATAGGCTTATGAGATCACCTTTGTCCGTGTGTGTGTGTGCGTGTGTGTGTGTGTGTGTGTGTGAGAGGAGTGTGTGTGTGTCCCCCTAATAAAATCTAAACGGCTGGAGCGATTTCAATGAAACTCGGTAAGTTCATAGCACTATTCCCGGCGACCTCGACCGTGCCCTTGAAATTTTGTTACGTCTCACCAATCCAACATGGCGGCTGTGCGAAATATTTCACTAGAATTCAATATCTCCTAAACTGTTACCGATATCGCCCTGAAATTGTGTACGGTGATAAAGGGCACTACTAGAAGTTCACCTATGAGGCTTTCAAAAACCTGGTGACTAGAAAACCAACATGGCGGCCAAGCGAAATTGAGACTTTTAAATAGACTTTTATCGCGATTTAACTATCCAAACGTAATGCAACTTGGTACAGCAAATGTTTATACACATTGTAATGCACTGGAGTCTAATTTAGTTCAATTGTTTACATAACCTCAAGATGGCGGCTGTGCGAAATATCTCACTGACATTCTATATCTCCGAAACTATTACAGATATCACCCTGTAATTTTGTACGGTGATAAAGGGTACTGATACAAGTTTATCTATGTAACTTTCAAACACCTTCACAGTACAAAACGAACATGGCGGCCAAGCGAATTTGAAATATATTAGTATACTTTTCTCGTGATTTTACTCTCTGAGCGCAGTGAAATGTGGTACAGTAAATGATTTTGCAGATTGTAATGCACTGCCATCTAATTTAATTAAATTGTTTACATAACCTCAAGATGGCGGCTGTGCGAAATTTTAAAATTATGTTTTTATTTCTTGTGTCGTAATCATGCGATCGAAGTGAAAGTTTGAATACTGAACCTAGGCAATAATTGTCCTTGAATGGTAGATAACTCTATGGCCTATACATATAACAATCCTAAATGGCGAGCTTCAGAAATATTTAGACGGTTCTCAATATCTATGAATCTTTTACAGCAACCAAACTGATTTTTTTAATGTTCATAGAGACTATGAACATATTTTCACCTATAGGACTTTCAGTAACCTGGTGAGCACAAATCCAACATGGTGGCGACGCGAAGTATAAATATTTAAATGGACGTTTCTCGCGAATTAACTATCCGAGTGCCGTGAAACGTAGCACGTGAAATGCTTATACAAATGTTGATCCACTGGCATCTAATTTATTTCAATTGTTTGCATAATCACAAGATGGCTGCTGTGCGTAATTTTAAAATCTCGTTTTTACTTCTTGTGTTCTATTCATGCGATTGAATTTTGAATAGGCCTACCACACGTACACAATAATCTTAATGTAATAGTACAAATATAAAAATCCAACCTGGCGACCATCTGAAATATTTAGACAGTTCTCAATAGCTACGAATCTGTTACAGCAATTAAACTGAAATTTTGTATGTTGATAGTGGCAATTGACATGAGCAGGATATATGAAAATAGGCTGTATAGTTCTTCACGGAACTACTTGTTAATGATGAGTTTATATGCCGTGTATCACATCCACCAATGAAACAAATCGGGAGATATTGTTATTCAATTAAATGCAGGTTTAACCCCCTTTAGAACCTGAATATCCGAAAATCCTCTCTTAGTAGACGGTTTTGACATACAATGAACATATCCCCAAACTGTCATGTTTCTAACTTCAATAATTTTGGCTGGGCGATGATGAGTGTGTGAGTGAGTGAGTGAGTGAGTCAGGACATTTCTTTTCAATTTTCTTTTTTCAGAATTTCACCCCTCCTCATGAACCCCTTAAATTTGATTTATGAAAAAAAAACTGTCGAACAGCTATTTACTTACTTTAAACCAGTTTTTCCCCCCTGAGTTTGATGTGTGAGTCAGCCACTCAATCAGTTGCCTGTTTCTCCCCCCCCCCCCAGAATTTTACCCCTCCCCATGGACCCCTTAAATTGGATTTATGAAAAAACGGTCAAACACATATTTAGTTATTTTTATGCTGATTTTTTCCCGCTGAGTTTCAAACTCCTCGCCTATGTCGTTTAAGAGATACACGCTCCGTTAGGAATCTTTCAATCCCCACTTTTCACCCCTTTCACCTCATAATATACATCACATCGAAAAACCCTCAGACTCGTGTCTTCTTATTTTTAATGATGAGTTTATATGCCGAGTATCACATCTCCCAATGAAACCAACCGGGTGATATTGCTATTCAATGAAATGCAGGTCTACCCCCTTAACATCCCTTTAGAACTTGAATATCCAAAAATCCTCTCTTGGTGGGCATTTGCGGCCCTTGGGGAAGCTGCATACCAAATTTCATTCCAATCCGTTCGGTGGTTTCTGAGATTTCGTGATGAATGAATCCAAAATATTTGACAAATATATAGTGGAAGATAGTGTCAAGTCTTTGTTATGCTAAACTCGGTTGACAGTGCTGTGTGAGTAGTTGAGTAACTAAAGGGATTTCAAGTAAAGATCCTCATTTTCTATACCGGTAGTGCAGACCGCAACTGGCATCCAGTCGGCCGTGTCTCGACTTGAGCTATGTTGCCATGGAAACTATCTGCCTTGCATTCCTTCATGAGTATATTTTATGATTTGATTAGCCTGTGCGTGAGTGCAAAAGGGTCGAAATCAGAAGAATGAGAAAGACCATCGAAAATTCATGTAGCCAGCGGTTCCTTCTGGGTCCCAAACTATGTGTATGCTAAATTTGGTTGAGATTGGTGGAACGGTGTAGATTTGTATACGGAACCAACCCACCCACATACATACAGACTTTCACTTTTATATTTAAGATAAAGAAAATATGAACAGACGGACATATAACTACACCTTTTTTAAAATCCCAACTAAGAAACAGTATTAAATAGTAGAAAATGTTATTTTATGGAACTTCAAGCGGTGTTGACCTTTAATAATTATTGTATTACGTTAACATTTAGTATTACTGATTTACAATTTGAATAGCCATTGACGTATTAAAAACAAGAAGTTCCGGGACGACTAAAGAGCCTACTTTTCTTAAAATTTAAGATTCATGCCAATCTACATAGACCTCTCTAGAACAATGACGAAATTAAGTTGGTAATATCGACATTTCTAATTAGTTCGAAATATACCTGGTATAATGTAGCCTAATAGATCACTACAGTTGGCAGCCCTGGTGACTGAATATATTGTTAGTTCCATCACTTAATGTACAGAATACAACATTTGTTTGAAGCCCAATGGATAGCATGGACGTTACATACAGTAAGACATTGGATCTATCAGGGCGCGTAAAATCACGTTGGCACCAATGACATGCATGTGTTGGTCAGAAATAATCTGAAATATAATGATCTCTTGTTGTACCAATTTTGGATGAAACCCATTTGCTAGTATAGATGTTACATGTTTTTTTTTAAATTGGACCTATCAGCAGGCTTAGAGACATGTTGGTAGCACTGACGTATATTAGTTTCTGCAGATTAGTCTAGAATGTCAGGTACTATACGTGTACAAATTATAAAACTGTTCGCTTACATACTTTGATATATTAATATTAGGGTTATTTATTTAATCGTATGGTGAATTACATAAAAACAAATCACAAACCCAAGTTCAAGTTTTGGAGCCATTCCACAGTACATTCTCGAAATTGAAACAGATCACTAGGGCTCCCGGAGTAGGCGTGTAGAGGGCAGCGCTTGATGATATGGTCCATGGTCTGTTCCTCCTCATTGCATTGACACAATGGGTAATCTATCCAACCCCACTTATGGCATAGGTAATTGCAACGGCCGTGCCTGGTTCTCAGTCTATTGAGGCGACACCATAATTTTCTAGGAAGGTCAAATCCTTGTATTTTCACCGTTGGGTTGATCTCCTGGGCACTAGTTCCAGACGTTGAGTTTGACCATTCGTCCTGCCAGCATTGGTTTAGGTTGAATCGATTTGCCAGAAGTTGGTCGGCCAATAAACTGGTTGGTCTCCTCGAATGAAGTCGCTTCGGTGGTGGGTGGCAGAATTCCTGGTGTATTGGTAATGAGGGAGAAGCATAGATCTTCTTTGCTTCTCTGATCAGAGCTTCCTTCCTCCTCAGGTGAGGTGGTGGAATGTGGCTGAGTACTGGTAGCCAGTGGCGAGGGGTTGATTTTATGGTGCCGGTTATGCAACGCATAGTGTCATTCAGATTGGTATCCACTTTATGCACATGTGCACTTTCCAACCATACTGGAGCACAGTATTCCGCTGCAGAATAGACTAGACTGATACCCGTTAATCTTAAGCAGTCCACCGTGGCTCCCCATGAACTACCGCAAAGCTTGTGCAGGATGTTATTTCTGGTGGAAATTTTGTGAGAGAGCTTGGTGAGGTGTTCTTTGTAGCTCAGAGTTCGGTCCAGCGTGACATCTAGGTATTTCGGGAATGGGTTGTATTTCAGTTTTTCACCACGAAATACATTTGGCTTGTAGTTTGCTAGTCGGTTGGCAAGATGGAAGCATGAAACCTCTGTCTTAGACATACTTGGGATCAGTCGCCAGGACTTGAAGAACGTTGACATTTTCTCCAGATCGGTTGTAAGAGTGCCTTCTGCATCTTCAAAAGTTCTGCTTTGAGCTACCAGTGCAATGTCATCTGCGTAAATAAACTTAGTAGCTGTTGTTGGTGGCAAGTCATGAATGTACAGATTGAATAGAACTAGGGCCAAAACTGATCCTTGGGGTAGACCATTATTTAGTTTCCTTTTGCGACTTTAGGGTAAAAAATGGAGACAGCATTTATTACCAGTTGTCAGCACTGGTTGCTCTTAAGATTAATCGTAGTCATATCTGGTATGGTACACATAGCACATACGAAAATTGGTTGAAATCCAATTGATAGCGTAGAAGTTACATGTATTTAAAAATTGGTCCTATCAGCAGGCTTAGAATCATGTTGGTAGCACTGACGTACATGAGTTACTCCAAATTAATTTAGAATGTCAGGTACTATACGTGTGCATTGTTTAAAGCAGTCGGCTTGCATACTTCCTGACATATTGGTATTTGGATAAGAAAAGAGAGACAGAGCATTTATTAACAGTTGGTAGCCCAGGTGGCTTTTAAGAATACGCTCAGTCTTATCTGTTGTTGCACATATAGTACATACGAAATTTGGTTGAAATCCAATTGATAGAGTAGAAGTTATATGCATTTAAAAATTGGACCTATCAGCAGGATTAGAATCATTTTGGCAACACTGTCAAGCATGGCCTCCTGGAAATTAAACTGAAATATTATTATCTATATGTGTGCCAATTTTGGAATAGCTCTCATGCATACCTTCCAAGATACCCAACATGGAGCTCAAATTTCAATTGCGGGGTTTCAGCAGTTGGTAGCACTGACATAATTTTCAAATATGGGCTTGAGATAATCAGATATAGATCTTTACTCATACCAAATTTGGATTCGATTACTTCAGCCGCTTAGGAGTTGATAGGGGTGGACACACACACTGACAGACAGACAGACAGAAATTTGCCCGGATCGATCTCCTAAGTCTACATTTTCCTCATTTTTGCAAAATGAGAAAAGTAGGCTAAAAAAATAATTTTACAATATTTACATAGTGAATGCTGAATAACAATAATTGATATGAATTTGCAAAAAGGACTGAAACCTACCAGGTATTAAAATAACTTCAGTATTATTCAGTGATGGACTCTTGGAGTCCGAATCGAAATATACGACTTTAAGAACATGAAAAAACAAATCGCGCTTCAAAACAATAGGAAATTAGAATATAGGCTACGTTATTCTCAAGCAGAGATAGGCACGTAAACAGGCAAAGGAGAAAAATACGATGCATTGAATCAAAAATAAAAAAACTATGCATAAATATGCAAAAATATGATTTTGCATGAACTTTCGGGCCTTACGTTCTAGGCCCGGATGTTGATGACATGTCATATTTTTACTGAGCTGTCTAAAACAATGCTGATGTACATAGAAACTCATGCATCTTTTTGCATTTTTTGCATTTTTCGCATTTTTTGCTATTTTTCCATTTTAAGAGCATTTTTTTAAGTTAGGTAGATTATTTGGTCTTATTTTAGAGAAATCGGCCTTTTGAGATAATTTGTTTCCAATTTAGTCATGTCACAGCTTTATATGAGGGAGTTACGTCTTTCAGAATTAAGAAGAAGATACAAGATATTGAAATATTGATTCCATTTCCTTAATCAACCGGGTGGAAACTAGTATTAGCAACAATCGTGGTGAAATAGCTGCGGGTATTGCATCAAAACTAAAAAAAATGCCGGACAAGAACACCGGTAATAAAACATTATGCAACATTCTTTCTGGTGAAAACTACTGCACGGATGGGATTGAGGAGGATTTAGCAGCAAACAACCTTCCTCACTTCAAGTACACTCCGATCACATCAGTTGATGTTTAACGCAGCTTATCGGGATATAAAAACTTGTTGGGTGATAATCATTTACATTTGACAACATCAGAATGGCATGCGTAGTGCAGTTTAACTCAGACTAGAGTGAACATAAACCTTTTGTTAAGTGCTAGAAATCTATTTTGGTTGACTTTTCAGTTTGAGCATCATGTCATTTTTGAAATATTGAGGAGTTTATTATTATAAGATCATTTTCTCCATGTTATACTGAATTTTTGGAATTTTCTAAATATTGGTGATTTTAGGCCTATTATAAGATAATTTTCTCCATTTTATACTGCATTTTTACGGCATCAACATCTGGGCCCTACTTACTGCTATCCTATTTTGTGGAATATTTGCTTTCATGGCCAAGTATTTAAACTCGAGTAAATCTTCTATGTTTTTGCCATGTACGATGTTCAAGTGATGTAGTGCAAAATTCACTAACCGAGTGGGCAGCGGGAACCTAGAGGATTTGCTGGAATTGTGGTTCATGTTTCGGCCCTGGTGGAATATTCAAGCACGAGGGGGAATACATCACAAGTGAGATCACATGTTACTTGCTACCTTGTACATTCCAAAGTGTAGCCACGTATCATCACCGATATATTTCACCGTGCTGGAGCGGACAGGTAGCAACGCCCATTTCACACCTTCTAGTAAATTGCAATAAAACGTTATAACAGCACATGGATGAAAAGACTCGACCCGTCCGGTCCCAGAATCCTGATTCCTGATGTGACCTGAGTGCTTATAATTACGGAACTAAATGCCGAATGTTATCCTGTGTGATGATGCGGCCTCTCTTGCTGCATACTGATGACTAGGGCCCGGATGTTGATGACATGTCATCTTTTTACTGAGTTGTCTAAAACAATGCTGAAGTACATAGAAACTCCGGACGGGGCACCCCGTCTTCAAATATGTCATTTTTATTTAGCATTTTTTTTTCATTATTTGCTTTTTTCTTTCATTTTAAGAGCATTTTTTTAAGTTTGGTAGATTTTTGTGGTCATATTTTTAGAGAAATCGGCCTTTTAAGGCATTTTCCACCCAATTTAGTAATGTCACAGCTTTATATGAGGGAGTTACATCTCTCAGAGTTAGGAAGAAGCTAGTAGCTGATACAAGATAATTTAACATATTGAAATAAAAGATTTCAGTATTACTATTAGTAGAAAAATATATATCTTGGATGCAGAAGAACGGCACCGTAGGTGCACAGATGCTCTTGTTTTCGTCGCAAACCTGACCAAGGTCAGCTGTGGCTTGGTAGAAAGGGGAAGGGGTTTATATTTTTGTCTCAGTTCATTTTCTCCATTTCATAGTGCATTTTTCGAATTTTTGAAATATTGTTGAGTTTATTAAATGACCCGGCGCCATTCCTCTTGTTATATTCCTTCACGCCATTTCTCAAGGGTTAATATAATTTAGGTCGTATATTTGTTCGTGCGTATAGAAAGGATACAGTTGATACCACCTCCCAGCTGTATAGTATAGTACAGGCTGTTCCAGCCGAGCAACTCGTCCGTGAGCAGCGGAGTACTCGCCGCTTTACGTAAGTAAACCTGCAACATGCAATACAGCTCTGCTGTGGGGGGCTGCCGACACTGCGCGGTGGATACATCAAAACTGGCTGGAAGTGCATGGACTTGTACTATGACCTTCGTCCAGTGACGCATTAGCTATCACCCCCAGTCCCTCTCCAACCGTGCTCCGAGCATTACTGCTGAGTACTCGCGAGTACTCATACTCAAACTCGTGGATTTGGAACAGCCTGGTATAGTAGAACCTCGGTAATCGGATTGCCGTAGGCACCACAAGAGCCGCCTATTTTTCTCATTCACTTTCTCTTTTCGTAGTCCTCCCTCATAGTTCAATTCATCGATTGTTCTTTACTTCCTATGTTTCTTTCCTCGTTTTTCATTACTGTTCTTGTCTGCGGACCGGCTCTACGCATCCAGCTCGTCACCATTCCTCCCAATAATGTTCTTTACACGACTCTCAATCTTTTCCGTGGGATGCTTGTGATTGTTAGTGTGTTATTTACTCTTATACCAGTGCAATAGACTGATCTGACATTTACAAACATTCTTACCTGCTATTTTCACTTGTTTTTCGTTTGTCTTTGTCTATGTTCTGTGCCCACGAGTCTTTGCATTGTGAATTATATTCTGATTTTTCCATTAAACGGGGCGACGTGAGGTGAGGCCCGGGCGGGTGGTGCAGGTTTCCTCTGCGCCAGCTTTTTATCTCTCTCTCAGTCTCTTTTTATGCCATCTTTTATTTTTCTCTCCCTTTTTCTCTGGCACAAGAGCTCCTCGTTGAGGTGGTTGCCCCCCCCCCCCCAATCTAAATAACTCTTCTTCTGATGATGATCGGATTGCCACAAATCCCAGAATTCGATTCATCCGAACATCTCGCGATAAAATAAAATAATAAAGAATCTAATGATATTACTAGCAAGCCTCCGTGGCTTAGACGGCAGCACGCCGGCCTCTCACCGCTGGGTCCGTGGTTCAAATCTCGGTCACTCCATGTGAGATCTGTGCTGGACAAAACGGAGGCAGACAGGTTTTTCTCCGGGTACTCCGGTTTTCCCTGTCAAAAATTTCATTCCAGCAACACTCGCCACTATCATTTCATTTCATCTGTCATTCATCTAATCATTGCCCCCACGGGAGTGCGTCAGGCCTCGGCAGCCGGCACAGTTCATATCCTCGCCGCTAGATGGGGGCTTCATTCATTCCATTCCTGACCCGGTCGGAGACTGGAAGCAGGCTGTGGATTTTCATTTTCTAATGATATTACTGCATGTGTTTGAATCTTCAGTCTTTAGACTGGTTTGTTCCAGTTTCATATCTAGACCTACATAGTTACCACAATGTACCGAGTACAACCGAAGCGACCTGAGGGGATACTGTGTACTCTTGAGTATTTGAATTGTTTACATCATCAGGGCGTTATAAACCCCTCGATATACCTTCCTTCAGAGGGGAAGTAAAGCCAGCGGTCCCATGTCATAGATTTATGACATGAAAAAGAACCTTCTACTAACTACACTTGTGGAAGCTAAAATGTGTAGGTTAGTTTGAAAACGTTCTATTAGTTCCAACGTTCTCCGTCAGGTGCTGACTGCGATGGCATTTAGTAGCCACGTCCGCGGCTAGGTGCCGTGGAAGGTAAAATTTGTTAGCAAAAGTAGGAACTACTTGAAAAACTTAATCGTCTGCAGTCCTTCTACCCGAAGCACAGATAACACACACTAATACAGCCATCACAATTAACACCGGTTATCAGACAGATTCTACATATACCCAAAGTACACGGGGCTACATGACCGCGTTGTCGCAGCTCCTAAACTAAGGAACCAACCAACATCATCATGCATCATTACACTAATCTTTTCCTCGTTTTGTGGTAAAACCATAGGTAAGAGTCTTATAACGAGCAAAACGTAAATTATCCTGGACTGGATGATAACTATATTATGATATTTTGAGGTTGAAAAATCTGGAAAATTGGTACAAGCTATAAAAAAAAAAAGAAAATTCAGAAATAAAAAGTAAAATTGCTTTATTGAGCAACACTTATATTAGTAGTTTTCCAGCCCAATGTTCTCTAAATATTTTGGTTGGTTGGTGGTTGGTTCCTCAGTTTAGGGGTTGCTACAGCGCGGTCATGTAGCCCTGTGTACTTTGTGTGTGTGTGGAATCTGTCTGATGATTATTATTATATAGCGTATGGCAACAAGTTAGATATATAAAATTAGTACAAATACACACAGACAAGAAACAAGATTCCCGGGAGTAAGATTTAATTATATTGCAATGTCCAGTTGGGTGATCCACTGTATGGCTTCCTCTGTTGGTTCCAGAAAGTCATTTGGGCTACCTGTATAGGAACGTCGCACACATTCACTTACAATGTGGGGGATTGTTTGTTGAGAGGCACCACAGTCGCACTCCGGTGATGTAATATATTTCCACTTACAAAGGGCGTCCCTACATCGTCCATGATTTGCTCTCACCCGATTCAGTGTGGTCCAGGGCTTACGTGTCCACTAGAAAGATGTTCACCAGAAAAGAATCTGTCTGATAACTGGTGTTAATTGTGATGACTGTATTAGTGTGTGTTATCTGTAATTCAGGTAAGGACTGCAGACATCAATTTTAAGTAGTTCCTACTTTTGCCACCAAATGCTACCATCAACGACACAGAGCTGCACCTGGCGACGAACGTTGGAACATAGTAGAGCGTTAATCAAACCTAACCTACAAATTTAGCTTCACACAATTGTAGTTAGTGGAAGGTTCTTTAAGGTTGGTTCCTCAGTTTAGAGGCTGCGACAACGCGGTCATGTAGCTGCCTCGTGTACTTTGGGTGTGTGTTGAATCTGTCTGATAACCGGAGTTAATTGTCATGACTGTATTAGTGTGTGTTTCTGTTTCTTAATTCAAGTAAGGACTGCATACCTTGAATTTTTCAAGTAGTTCCTACTTTTGCCGCCAAACGCCACCGTCAACAACTACTAGTTCAGAGCTTGCTACTAGACGTCACCGCAGTCGGCTCCTGGCGACGAACGTAGGAACCGGAGCGTTGTTTACATTTTAACCTAATTTAGCTTCACACAGGTGTAATTAGTGGAAGGTTCTCTAACATGCCATAAATCTATGACATGGGACCGCAGGCTTTACTTCCCCTCCGAAGGAAGGCATACTGAGGGATTTTAACGCTCTTAAAAATCCGACGACTTCGGCCGGGTTTGAACCCGCGATCTTGGGCATAGAAGCTCAGCATGCTACCAACTACGCCACCGAAGCCGCAAGTTTTTTTTAGATGCCATAAATCTGTGACATGGGCCCACCGGCTTTACTTCCCCTCTGTAGGAAGGCATACCGAGAGATTTTAACGCTAAGATATTCATATTTGTACTGACTGGCACTTGAATTTCCCATAAACACTTTGCCATGCAGGACTGTACGAAATGCATTAGGATCTAGCACAACGCACTGAAACAAACATAAACATAAACAATGTTTATGCAATGAAAATTTACTAAAATGTTAGAGTTTACACTTGGGTGATATTAACGTTGTCAATTCATCGAACACAATCTCAAGGATGCCCATATTTGTGAAACTATTGAAGACATATCGCGTTCTTTGGATAAAGCTCTTCCACATAGTTCTTACCATATCCTGAACGCTAGGTCATTATTTATTATTAGCCTACTTTTCACATTTTGCAAAAATGAGGAAAAAGTAGACTTATGAGATCGATCCGGGAAAATGTGTGTCTGTCTGTCTGTCCTTCTGTCTGTCTGTCCTTCTGTCTGTCTGGCTGTGTGTGTGTGTCCCCCTATCAACTCCTAAACGGCTGCAGCAATCAAAACCAAATTTAGTATGAGTAAAGATGTGCACCGGAATAGCTCACGTCCATATTTGAAAATGATGTCAGTGCTACCAACTGCTGAAAAAACGCACTAGAAATTTGAGCTCCATGTTGGATATCATGCAAGGTATGCATGGGAGCTATTCCAAAATTGGCACACATGTAGATAATACTATTTCAGTTTAATTTCCAGGAGGACAACCATGACAGTGTTGCCAAAATAATTTTAAGCGTTCTGATATGTCCAATGTTTAAATGCATATAACTTCTACACTATCAATTGGATTTTAACCAAATTTTGTATGTAATATCTGTACATAAACAGATTTGACTGAGCGTATTCTTAAGAGCCACCAGGGCTGCCAACTGTTAATAATTGCTCTCTCTATTTTTTAAAATCCAAATACCAATGTATCAGAAAGTATGCAAGCCAACAGCTTTAAACTATGCACACGTATATTCTGACATTTTAGATTAATTTGGAGTAACTTATATACGTCAGTTCTACCAACATGATTATAAGCCTGCTGATAGTACCAATTTTTAAATACATGTAACTTCTATACTATCAGTTGGATTTCAACCAAATTTCGTATGTGATATGTGTACCATAACAGATATGACTATAAGTATTGTTAAGAGCAATCAGGGCTGCCAACTGTTAATAAATGCTGTCTATATTCTTTTTACCCTAATATCAATATATCAGAAAGTATGCAAGCCAACAGCTCTATACATTGCACACGTATAGCACCTGACATTCTAGATTAATTTGGAGTAATTAATACAAGGCAGTGCTGCCAAATGATTCTATGCCTGCTGATATGTCCAATTTTAAAATACATGTAACTTCTATACTAACAAATGGATTTCATCCAAAATTGGCACAACAAGATATAATAATTCAGATTATTTCTGACCAGCACACGCATGGTATTGTTGGCAACATGCTTTTACGCGTGCTGATAGATCCAGTGTCTATCTGCATGTAACGTCCATTGGACTTCAACCAAATTTTGTATTCTGTACCGTAAGAGGTGGAACTAAGAATATATTCAGTCACCAGGGCTGCCAACTCTAGTGCTCTATTAGGCTACATTATACCAGGTATATTTTGAACTAATTAGATATTTCGATATTACCAACTTAATGTCGTCATTATTCTAGATAGGTTCATATACTGTAGAATAATCATTGGCATGAAAAGTAGGCTGTATAGTTCTTCACGGAACTTCTTGTTTTCTTTATGTTGTGAACATTACAGGAAGCCCCAATTACATTGCTCACTACTAGAACCATATAATATACAACAATATATAAATAGAAATACAAAAGATACATAAAGAGAAGATATAGATAGAGATACACGTTATAAATAGGAAGAAGAAGAAAAGGAAGGTTAGGTATGAGAAGGAAATGGGCTGAATACAGTACAATATATCACAAGACATCATGCAGTTTATCACAGGACGCTGCAAACTGTTTTTCTGACATACTGAAAATATCTACGCCAAGATAATGAACTTTATTATAGTGGGATAAAATTCTGTTAATCGGCGAGTTTTTATGGTTGTCTGTGTGAACTCTCGGAATAAAGAAAACGTTTCACAGCTGGGACATATAACGTAATTCTCTCTCGAATTTTAGCGTCGTCAATTTTATTGTTTACTATTTTATAGAGGAAAAGCTGGCCCTGACAATTTCGCCTGTGTGATAGTTTTCTGACATTGAAGGACTGTAATATAAATGTGTACGATTCGTAAGAGGGATAATAGCCAAATCTCTTGTAATATACATATTTTAAGAATTTCTTTTGGATGTTCTCTATAAGCTTATTATGTTTCAATGTGTATGGATTCCATATAACTGAAGCATATTCTAGTTGTGATCTGATGAAGGCATTATAAAGAAATATTAAAATCCCATAGGATAAATCAAATGAATTTCTTAGTACAAATCCCATTCATTTATGTGCTTTAGAGAAAATTTTCTCTATATGTCTTTGAAAATTCAGATCATTGGTAAATACAATTCCCAGATCCTGAACTTCATGAATTTTAAGTAAGCTCTTCCCGTCAATGTCATAGTGAAAATTTATGTAATTTTTTCGCCAAGTAAAATTAATTTGCTTGCATTTACTGATGTTAAATGGCAGTTTATTTTCTTTCGTCCATATGTTTAGTTCATTTAAATTTATGTGACTTAGTAGTAATTGACACTCCTCGGTCAGTCAACCTGAGAGGCATTTCCCCTCCAACAGTTTATGACGAAAGTTTGGAACATGTGAAGAGTATGGTATGTGTTGGCTGCAGATTGGGGGAGAAGAGGGAAGTTACTAATGGGCTATCACAGGCGCAATCTGAGTATGAAATATCGAAAGGCCAGATCACACTGGGTCAAAAGTCTGTCCGATTTTATCAGTGTATTTTTTTTTTTTTTTTTTTTTTTTTGTCGTGTGGCCTCCTGAGACGCCGAGTGCAGGTCTTTCTAGTCGACGCCCGTGGGCGACCTGCGCGTCGGGATGAGAGATGGGATGGATGAAGATGAATGAAACTGGGCAAGGATGTGGAAGGAAGCGGCCATGGCCTGTCAGAAGTTACCGTCCCAGCATTTGCCTGGTGTTGAAAATGGGAAACCACGGAAAACCATTTCAAGGACGGCCGACGGTGGGGCTCGAACCCACGCGTCTACCGAGTCAGCAGAGAGCTTGACCCCATGGCCTAATGCTGCGCTTTCGCCAGCGTAGCCACTAATGTCGGTATCAGTGTAATTAACTGGTGCAATTGGATTGTGCCTAATTCTTGTTCTTGACACTTCCTTCCATAACTGGTGTTAATTGTGATGACTGTATTAGTGTGTGTTATCTGTTTTTTAATTCAAGTAAGGACTGCAGACTTTGAATTTTTCAAATAGTTCCTACTTTTGCCGCCAAACGCCACCGTCAACGAATAATAGTTTAGAACTTGGCTACTAGACGCCACAGCAGTCGGCTCCCGGCGACGAACGTAGGAAACTAAGAGCGTTGTTTACATTCTTAACCTATAATTTAGCTCACACAGGTGTAATTGGTGGAAGGTTCTTTAACATGCCATAAATCGATGTCATGGGGCCGCCGGCTTTACTTCCCCTCCGAAGGAAGGCATACTGAGGGATTTTTAACGCCCTTAAAATATTATAAGGAAATGTCAAGGGCCATCAGAGGTTGCCATGACAACGCCGTTGCACGAGATCACATTCAGTTTTCTATCTGTCTCTGTGGGAAGCGGCATCGGTGGCGTAACTGGTAGCATGCTGAACTTCTATGCCCAAGGTCGCGGGTTCAAACCCGGCCAAATTTTTTAAGAGCGTTAAGAATCTATCAGTATGCCTTCATTCGGCGGGGATGTTCCATCGTTCGTTGCCAGTTGCCGGTTGCGGTGGCATCTAGTAGCCAAGTTCACAGCTAGGTGTCGTTGACGGTAGCATTTGGTAGCAATATTACGAACTACTACTTGAAATTGACCATCTGCAGTCCTTACCAGAATTACAGACTAATACAGCCATCACAATTAACTCCTGTTATCAGACAGATTCTACACACACCCAAAGTACATGGGGCTACATGACTGCGTTGTCGCAGCCCCTAAACTGAAGAACCAACCAACATCTCTGCGGGAGTTTGCGTGAAGAAGTAACGGACCGTTATATAGTTACACATCAGTGTCTAAACCTTGCATGAGGACAGTGTGACCACAAGTATAAAGATGGACCCCAATGAGGAGAAGGTTACCGTCCCCATAAGACAATAAAATGTTAAACATACTGTATGTATAAAAAGACGAAGAGCAAGGTTAATTAAGCTCCAATTGTAATGAGGTGTATAAAATGAGGTCTGATCCTTCTACGAAAACCTCCATATTTTGCCTATTTTTGCCTATCCCCTAGTTTGCCCGGTGAAATCTACCTCCGCCTTCCAGCCAGCCGACAGGGATTTTTTTTACTTTTGAAAATCAATACGGAAACTACCCATGGGTTATGTTTTAGCATGTCATTCTAAATATATGGCCACGTTTGTAACTAGGATAGTTGTGGATGCCCCGGTATATGAAATAAAGTTGCATCCCGACATTTTCCCGGAGGTAGCCCATACAGAGAAGTCACACAGGATGATCGCAGTCAGCGTCGGGATACAAATATTCGAACCAGGGGCGTATATAAGGGAGGTGCTGAAGGGGTTACAGAACCCCCCTCCCTCCTCGCCCCCCCCCCCCGCCCGCCGTTAAAAAGCAAATAAAAATTAAGAAAATGTTGCTTTGGTAAGAGCTTAAAATAATTGTATTTTTTTTTGTACCCTAATCTTAACTTATTGGCTAAGTTATAAACAATTTAAGATTTAAATTGGACTAACTCGTGGTGTAGTGGCTAGCATTCTTGGCTGCCACCCCAGAGGTCCGAATTCGATTTCCGACTCTGCCAAGAAATTTTAATTCTGGTCTGAGGGCTGGTACGGGGTACACTCAGCCTTGTGAGGCAAAACTGTGAATTCCACAGTACGGTACTGTTGAGAAATGAATTATCAACTTGTTAAAAAAAAGTTTACCTTTCTGCTTAGTAAATAGACAAATATTTAGTTATTTGCCATTCAAACTCCATAGGCCACAATAGAAAATTCATTACGGTAAGTATAAAATTTTATTTGTGTGTTGTGTTGTATTTTACAACTATTTTTGTATTGCCAGTCATCGTAGGCTATATAAACTTTGAATCATATCTAAAGTAATTACACAAAGATATATATGCTCTAAGGTATTGGGTGATATTTCGGGGTATTTTGCGGTGACAGTCCCCAGAGAATACTCACAATTATCCAGGATAGTCAGCCCCCTCCCCGAAAATAAATTGTATATACGCCCCTGATTCGAACCCTGGAATTCTGGCATTTGCATGCAGTCGTTGTGTGCTACTTAATGCGCACGGCTACGCTACGAGTGGACATCTTGAAAAGCGCCGGCTAAATAAAGTGTTAAAACCACACATACTTTAGCTTAGCCGAGCTATTAACACCCCAAGAAGAATGTATTGACGTGTAAAATGATTAATGTCCATAAGCCATGTCTGCCAGAGGACTTGAAAACCAGCCCATTGACTCGTGTGAATGGTGAATGAAGAGTGTTTACACCACATCACAAAGAAATACTGTTCGCTGAGAAGTCCGTGTTCGCCCACACATCATCTCGCCACCTGCTTCGTCAATGACAAGCTAGAATATTGTACGTCTGCAAGTCTAAGTGAACACTGCAAACAAGTGCTATTAACTCCAGCAAATAGCACACCCTGTCCGGACCCCGCTAGGGGTAGTGAACCTTCCACTATATCCCACACATGAAGTGCTTCTTTACTGGAGGAACTAAGAGCTCATCAGCATTACCCCCTCCATATAGATACACCAAAAATGGAATAATGGCTTTCACGTCCAAATAGTTATACTCTCATACATTTTTACTAGAACTCCCTATTAGACTAAGCATTTAAACGTTTTTTAGTAACAGCGTTTTATTACTAACCACGTTTCATAAAACGTTTTCTTGAAAAAACGAACGCTTAAACGTTTTCTTATTAACCATGTTTTGTTAAACGTTTTCTTGAAGAAAAAAAAGAACGTTTAACGTTGTCTTAATAACCATGTTTCAAAAAAGATTTTCTTGAAGAAAAAACGAACGTTTAAACGTTTTCTTGAAAAACGTACGTTTAAACGTTTTCTTACTAACCACGTTTTATTAAACGTTTTAATGAAAGACGAACGTTTATACTTTTTCTTACTAACCGCGTTTCGTAAAACGTTTTCATAAAAAACGATCGTTTAAACGTTTTCTTACTTACCACGTTTCGTAAAACATTTTCTTGCTAACCGCGTTTCGAGAAACGTTTTCATGAAAAACCAACGTTTAAACGTTTTCTTACTAACCGCGTTTTGTAGAACGTTTAATTGAATAAACGTTTTCATGAGAAACGTTTAATCGATTTACAATAAATAAACGACAAGACATTTCTCTTTAATAAATCGTCTCCCAGTTAAACACTGAAAACCGTTTTATAGTTTTGAACAACTTACTTTCTTTCATCAGCTTTGAAGCGGTATTTCTCATACCAGATGGTGGTATTAAATACTCCAAAATACCAGTACACTGCGTATTTATTCCCCGCACTTGACTTGTCAACTGAAAAATCCCTCAGAATCAGTCAAAACGTCATCAGAAATATTTATTAACTTCTAATGCAAAATTGCTTAAGAGGGTCAAGATTAAAACGAAGCTCTAAACGTTTCCTGTGAGACGGTTTTAAACGTTTAATTGGGGCATCGCAATGTCGGTTCGATGGTTGGTTCCTCAGTTTAGGGGCTGCGACATCGCGGTCATGTAGTCCCATATACTTTAGGTGTGTGTAGAATCTGTGTGATAACCGGTGTTAATTGTGACGGCTGTATTAGTGTGTGTTATCTGTAATTCAGGTAAGGACTGCAGACGATCAATTTCAAGTAGTTCATACTTTTGCTACCAAATGCTACCGTCAACGACACCTAGCCGTGAAATTGGCTACTAGATTACATCGCACCTGGCAGCGAACCTTGGAACTTAATAGAGCGTTAATCAAATCTTACCTACAAATTTAGCTTCACTCAATTGTAGTTAGTGGGAGGTTCTTTAACATGCCATAAATCTCATCTATGACATGGGCCAGCCAGCTTTACTTCCCCTCTGAAGGAAGGCAAACTGAGGGATTCTTAACGCTCTTAAAACACTGACGACTTTGGCTGGGTTTGAACCCGCGATCTTGGGCATAGAAGCTCAGCTTGCCACCAACGACGCCAGTGAAGCCACTAGATCGCTAAGTGGTTTCTGATAGTGAGCCATAATACAGACCGACTGAAGGTTATCAATCAATTATTTGTGTAACACACGTTCTAAGAACTGAAAGCCTCCCCTTGCCAACAACGTTATTACTCCGAGGGAATTGACCTGAGAGTTCCATGTAGTGCCCCACAAAGCCCGGTGGTTCTGGTGTGCGGTACCGTCCAGTAGGTCTGTTGGCAGGCCGAGCCTGAGAGTTCCATGTAGTGCCCCACAAAGCCCGGTGGTTCTGGTGTGCGGTACCGTCCAGTAGGTCTGTTGGCAGGCCGAGCCTGAGAGTTCCATGTGGTGCCCCACAAAGCCCGGTGGTTCTGGTGTGCGGTACCGTCCAGTAGGTCTGTTGGCAGGCCGAGCCTGAGAGTTCCATGTAGTGCCCCACAAAACCCGGTGGTTCTGGTGTGCGGTACCGTCCAGTAGGTCTGTTGGCAGGCCGAGCCTGAGAGTTCCATGTGGTGCCCCACAAAGCCCGGTGGTTCTGGTGTGCGGTACCGTCCAGTAGGTCTGTTGGCAGGCCGAGCCTGAGAGTTCCATGTAGTGCCCCACAAAGCCCGGTGGTTCTGGTGTGCGGTACCGTCCAGTAGGTCTGTTGGCAGGCCGAGCCTGAGAGTTCCATGTAGTGCCCCACAAAGCTCGGTGGTTCTGGTGTGCGGTACCGTCCAGTAGGTCTGTTGGCAGGCCGAGCCTGAGAGTTCCATGTAGTGCCCCACAAAGCCCGGTGGTTCTGGTGCGCGGTATCCTCCAGTAGGTCTGTTGGCAGGCCGAGCCTGAGAGTTCCATGTGGTGCCCCACAAACCTCGGTGGTTCTGGTGTGCAGTACCGTCCAGTAGGTCTGTTGGCAGGCCGAGCCTGAGAGTTCCATGTGGTGCCCCACAAAGCCCGGTGGTTCTGGTGTGCGGTACCGTCCAGTAGGTCTGTTGGCAGGCCGAGCCTGAGAGTTCCATGTAGTGCCCCACAAAGCTCGGTGGTTCTGGTGTGCGGTACCGTCCAGTAGGTCTGTTGGCAGGCCGAGCCTGAGAGTTCCATGTAGTGCCCCACAAAGCCCGGTGGTTTTGGTGTGCGGTACCGTCCAGTAGGTCTGTTGGCAGGCCGAGCCTGAGAGTTCCATGTGGTGCCCCACAAAGCCCGGTGGTTCTGGTGTGC
Source organism: Meconema thalassinum (assembly GCA_946902985.2). Lineage (NCBI taxonomy): Eukaryota > Metazoa > Arthropoda > Insecta > Orthoptera > Tettigoniidae > Meconema > Meconema thalassinum. The sequence goes on along the minus strand of OX336392.1, from coordinate 67,822,554 downwards.
GGTACCGTCCAGTAGGTCTGTTGGCAGGCCGAGCCTGAGAGTTCCATGTGGTGCCCCACAAAGCCTGGTGGTTCTGGTGTGCGGTACCGTCCAGTAGGTCTGTTGGCAGGCCGAGCCTGAGAGTTCCATGTGGTGCCCCACAAAGCCCGGTGGTTCTGGTGTGCGGTACCGTCCAGTAGGTCTGTTGGCAGGCCGAGCCTGAGAGTTCCATGTAGTGCCCCACAAAGCCCGGTGGTTCTGGTGTGCGGTACCGTCCAGTAGGTCTGTTGGCAGGCCGAGCCTGAGAGTTCCATGTAGTGCCCCACAAAGCCCGGTGGTTCTGGTGTGCGGTACCGTCCAGTAGGTCTGTTGGCAGGCCGAGCCTGAGAGTTCCATGTAGTGCCCAACAAAGCCCGGTGGTTCTGGTGTGCGGTACCGTCCAGTAGGTCTGTTGGCAGGCCGAGCCTGAGAGTTCCATGTAGTGCCCCACAAAGCCCGGTGGTTCTGGTGTGCGGTACCGTCCAGTAGGTCTGTTGGCAGGCCGAGCCTGAGAGTTCCATGTAGTGCCCCACAAAGCTCGGTGGTTCTGGTGCGCGGTACCGTCCAGTAGGTCTGTTGGCAGGCCGAGCCTGAGAGTTCCATGTAGTGCCCCACAAAGCCCGGTGGTTCTGGTGTGCGGTACCGTCCAGTAGGTCTGTTGGCAGGCCGAGCCTGAGAGTTCCATGTGGTGCCCCACAAAGCCCGGTGGTTCTGGTGTGCGGTACCGTCCAGTAGGTCTGTTGGCTGGCCGAGCCTCAGAGTTCCATGTAGTGCCCCACAAAGCCCGGTGGTTCTGGTGCGCGGTACCGTCCAGTAGGTCTGTTGGCAGGCCGAGCCTGAGAGTTCCATGTAGTGCCCCACAAAGCCCGGTGGTTCTGGTGTGCGGTACCGTCCAGTAGGTCTGTTGGCAGGCCGAGCCTGATAGTCCCATGTAGTGCCCCACAAAGCCCGGTGGTTCTGGTGTGCGGTACCGTCCAGTAGGTCTGTTGGCAGGCCGAGCCTGAGAGTTCCATGTAGTGCCCCACAAAGCCCGGTGGTTCTGGTGCGCGGTACCGTCCAGTAGGTCTGTTGGCAGGCCGAGCCTGAGAGTTCCATGTGGTGCCCCACAAAGCCCGGTGGTTCTGGTGTGCGGTACCGTCCAGTAGGTCTGTTGGCAGGCCGAGCCTGAGAGTTCCATGTAGTGCCCCACAAAGCCCGGTGGTTCTGGTGTGCGGTACCGTCCAGTAGGTCTGTTGGCAGGCCGAGCCTGAGAGTTCCATGTAGTGCCCAACAAAGCCCGGTGGTTCTGGTGTGCGGTACCGTCCAGTAGGTCTGTTGGCAGGCCGAGCCTGAGAGTTCCATGTGGTGCCCCACAAAGCCCGGTGGTTCTGGTGCGCGGTACCGTCCAGTAGGTCTGTTGGCAGGCCGAGCCTGAGAGTTCCATGTAGTGCCCCACAAAGCCCGGTGGTTCTGGTGTGCGGTACCGTCCAGTAGGTCTGTTGGCAGGCCGAGCCTGAGAGTTCCATGTAGTGCTCCACAAAGCCCGGTGGTTCTGGTGTGCGGTACCGTCCAGTAGGTCTGTTGGCAGGCCGAGCCTGAGAGTTCCATGTAGTGCCCCACAAAGCCCGCTGGTTCTGGTGCGCGGTACCGTCCAGTAGGTCTCTTGGCAGGCCGAGCCTGACAGTTCCATGTAGTGCCCCACAAAGCCCGGTGGTTCTGGTGTGCGGTACCGTCCAGTAGGTCTGTTGGCAGGCCGAGCCTGAGAGTTCCATGTAGTGCCCCACAAAGCCCGGTGGTTCTGGTGTGCGGTACCGTCCAGTAGGTCTGTTGGCAGGCCGAGCCTGAGAGTTCCATGTAGTGCCCCACAAAGCCCGGTGGTTCTGGTGTGCGGTACCGTCCAGTAGGTCTGTTGGCAGGCCGAGCCTGAGAGTTCCATGTGGTGCCCCACAAAGCCCTGTGGTTCTGGTGTGCGGTACCGTCCAGTAGGTCTGTTGGCAGGCCGAGCCTGAGAGTTCCATGTAGTGCCCCACAAAGCTCGGTGGTTCTGGTGTGCGGTACCGTCCAGTAGGTCTGTTGGCAGGCCGAGCCTGAGAGTTCCATGTAGTGCCCCACAAAGCCCGGTGGTTCTGGTGTGCGGTACCGTCCAGTAGGTCTGTTGGCAGGCCGAGCCTGAGAGTTCCATGTAGTGCCCCACAAAGCCCAGTGGTTCTGGTGTGCGGTACCGTCCAGTAGGTCTGTTGGCAGGCCGAGCCTGAGAGTTCCATGTGGTGCCCCACAAAGCCCGGTGGTTCTGGTGTGCAGTACCGTCCAGTAGGTCTGTTGGCTGGCCGAGCCTGAGAGTTCCATGTAGTGCCCCACAAAGCCCGGTGGTTCTGGTGTGCGGTACCGTCCAGTAGGTCTGTTGGCAGGCCGAGCCTGAGAGTTCCATGTGGTGCCCCACAAAGCCCGGTGGTTCTGGTGCGCGGTACCGTCCAGTAGGTCTGTTGGCAGGCCGAGCCTGAGAGTTCCATGTGGTGCCCCACAAAGCCCGGTGGTTCTGGTGTGCGGTACCGTCCAGTAGGTCTGTTGGCAGGCCGAGCCTGAGAGTTCCATGTAGCGCCCCACAAAGCCCGGTGGTTCTGGTGTGCGGTACCGTCCAGTAGGTCTGTTGGCAGGCCGAGCCTGAGAGTTCCATGTAGTGCCCCACAAAGCCCGGTGGTTCTGGTGCGCGGTACCGTCCAGTAGGTCTGTTGGCAGGCCGAGCCTGAGAGTTCCATGTAGTGCCCCACAAAGCCCGGTGGTTCTGGTGCGCGGTACCGTCCAGTAGGTCTGTTGGCAGGCCGAGCCTGAGAGTTCCATGTAGTGCCCCACAAAGCCCGGTGGTTCTGGTGCGCGGTACCGTCCAGTAGGTCTGTTGGCAGGCCGAGCCTGAGAGTTCCATGTAGTGCCCCACAAAGCCCGGTGGTTCTGGTGTGCGGTACCGTCCAGTAGGTCTGTTGGCAGGCCGAGCCTGAGAGTTCCATGTAGTGCCCCACAAAGCCCGGTGGTTCTGGTGTGCGGTACCGTCCAGTAGGTCTGTTGGCAGGCCGAGCCTGAGAGTTCCATGTAGTGCCCCACAAAGCCCGGTGGTTCTGGTGTGCGGTACCGTCCAGTAGGTCTGTTGGCAGGCCGAGCCTGAGAGTTCCATGTGGTGCCCCACAAAGCCCGGTGGTTCTGGTGTGCGGTACCGTCCAGTAGGTCTGTTGGCAGGCCGAGCCTGAGAGTTCCATGTGGTGCCCCACAAAGCCCGGTGGTTCTGGTGTGCGGTACCGTCCAGTAGGTCTGTTGGCAGGCCGAGCCTGAGAGTTCCATGTAGTGCCCCACAAAGCCCGGTGGTTCTGGTGCGCGGTACCGTCCAGTAGGTCTGTTGGCAGGCCGAGCCTGAGAGTTCCATGTAGTGCCCCACAAAGCCCGGTGGTTCTGGTGTGCGGTACCGTCCAGTAGGTCTGTTGGCAGGCCGAGCCTGAGAGTTCCATGTAGTGCCCCACAAAGCCCGGTGGTTCTGGTGTGCGGTACCGTCCAGTAGGTCTGTTGGCAGGCCGAGCCTGAGAGTTCCATGTGGTGCCCCACAAAGCCCGGTGGTTCTGGTGCGCGGTACCGTCCAGTAGGTCTGTTGGCTGGCCGAGCCTCAGAGTTCCATGTGGTGCCCCACAAAGCCCGGTGGTTCTGGTGCGCGGTACCGTCCAGTAGGTCTGTTGGCAGGCCGAGCCTGAGAGTTCCATGTAGTGCCCCACAAAGCCCGGTGGTTCTGGTGTGCGGTACCGTCCAGTAGGTCTGTTGGCAGGCCGAGCCTCAGAGTTCCATGTAGTGCCCCACAAAGCCCGCTGGTTCTGGTGCGCGTTACCGTCCAGTAGGTCTCTTGGCAGGCCGAGCCTGAGAGTTCCATGTAGTGCCCCACAAAGCCCGGTGGTTCTGGTGTGCGGTACCGTCCAGTAGGTCTGTTGGCAGGCCGAGCCTGAGAGTTCCATGTGGTGCCCCACAAAGCCCGGTGGTTCTGGTGCGCGGTACCGTCCAGTAGGTCTGTTGGCAGGCCGAGCCTGAGAGTTCCATGTGGTGCCCCACAAAGCTCGGTGGTTCTGGTGTGCGGTACCGTCCAGTAGGTCTGTTGGCAGGCCGAGCCTGAGAGTTCCATGTAGTGCCCCACAAAGCCCGGTGGTTCTGGTGTGCGGTACCGTCCAGTAGGTCTGTTGGCAGGCCGAGCCTGAGAGTTCCATGTAGTGCCCCACAAAGCCCGGTGGTTCTGGTGTGCGGTACCGTCCAGTAGGTCTGTTGGCAGGCCGAGCCTGAGAGTTCCATGTAGTGCCCCACAAAGCCCGGTGGTTCTGGTGTGCAGTACCGTCCAGTAGGTCTGTTGGCTGGCCGAGCCTCAGAGATCCCTGTGGTGCCCCACAAAGCCCGCTGGTTCTGGTGTGCGGTACCGTCCAGTAGGTCTGTTGGCTGGCCGAGCCTCAGAGTTCCATGTAGTGCCCCACAAAGCCCGGTGGTTCTGGTGTGCGGTACCGTCCAGTAGGTCTGTTGGCTGGCCGAGCCTGAGTTCCATGTAGTGCCCCACAAAGCCCGGTGGTTCTGGTGTGCGGTACCGTCCAGTAGGTCTGTTGGCTGGCCGAGCCTCAGAGTTCCATGTGGTGCCCCACAAAGCCCGCTGGTTCTGGTGTGCGGTACCGTCCAGTAGGTCTGTTGGCTGGCCGAGCCTCAGAGTTCCATGTAGTGCCCCACAAAGCCCGGTGGTTCTGGTGTGCGGTACCGTCCAGTAGGTCTCTTGGCAGGCCGAGCCTGAGAGTTCCATGTAGTGCCCCACAAAGCCCGGTGGTTCTGGTGTGCGGTACCGTCCAGTAGGTCTGTTGGCAGGCCGAGCCTGAGAGTTCCATGTGGTGCCCCACAAAGCCCGGTGGTTCTGGTGTGCGGTACCGTCCAGTAGGTCTGTTGGCAGGCCGAGACTGAGAGTTCCATGTAGTGCCCCACAATGCCCGGTGGTTCTGGTGCGCGGTTCCGTCCAGTAGGTCTGTTGGCAGGCCGAGCCTGAGAGTTCCATGTAGTGCCCCACAAAGCTCGGTGGTTCTGGTGTGCGGTACCGTCCAGTAGGTCTGTTGGCAGGCCGAGCCTGAGAGTTCCATGTAGTGCCCCACAAAGCCCGGTGGTTCTGGTGTGCGGTACCGTCCAGTAGGTCTGTTGGCAGGCCGAGCCTGAGAGTTCCATGTAGTGCCCCACAAAGCCCGGTGGTTCTGGTGCGCGGTAACGTCCAGTAGGTCTGTTGGCAGGCCGAGCCTGAGAGTTCCATGTAGTGCCCCACAAAGCCCGGTGGTTCTGGTGCGCGGTACCGTCCAGTAGGTCTGTTGGCAGTCCGAGCCTGAGAGTTCCATGTAGTGCCCCACAAAGCCCGGTGGTTCTGGTGTGCGGTACCGTCCAGTAGGTCTGTTGGCAGGCCGAGCCTGAGAGTTCCATGTAGTGCCCCACAAAGCCCGGTGGTTCTGGTGTGCGGTACCGTCCAGTAGGTCTGTTGGCAGGCCGAGCCTGAGAGTTCCATGTGGTGCCCCACAAAGCCCGGTGGTACTGGTGTGCGGTACCGTCCAGTAGGTCTGTTGGCAGGCCGAGCCTCAGAGTTCCATGTAGTGCCCCACAAAGCCCGGTGGTTCTGGTGTGCGGTACCGTCCAGTAGGTCTGTTGGCAGGCCGAGCCTGAGAGTTCCATGTAGTGCCCCACAAAGCCCGGTGGTTCTGGTGTGCGGTACCGTCCAGTAGGTCTGTTGGCAGGCCGAGCCTGAGAGTTCCATGTAGTGCCCCACAAAGCCCGGTGGTTCTGGTGTGCGGTACCGTCCAGTAGGTCTGTTGGCAGGCCGAGCCTGAGAGTTCCATGTAGTGCCCCACAAAGCCCGGTGGTACTGGTGCGCGGTACCGTCCAGTAGGTCTGTTGGCAGGCCGAGCCTGCGAGTTCCATGTGGTGCCCCACAAAGCCCGGTGGTTCTGGTGTGCGGTACCGTCCAGTAGGTCTGTTGGCAGGCCGAGCCTGAGAGTTCCATGTAGTGCCCCACAAAGCCCGGTGGTTCTGGTGCGCGGTACCGTCCAGTAGGTCTGTTGGCAGGCCGAGCCTGAGAGTTCCATGTGGTGCCCCACAAAGCCCGGTGGTTCTGGTGTGCGGTACCGTCCAGTAGGTCTGTTGGCTGGCCGAGCCTGAGAGTTCCATGTAGTGCCCCACAAAGCTCGGTGGTTCTGGTGTGCGGTACCGTCCAGTAGGTCTGTTGGCAGGCCGAGCCTCAGAGTTCCATGTAGTGCCCCACAAAGCCCGGTGGTTCTGGTGCGCGGTACCGTCCAGTAGGTCTGTTGGCAGGCCGAGCCTGAGAGTTCCATGTAGTGCCCCACAAAGCCCGGTGGTTCTGGTGTGCGGTTCCGTCCAGTAGGTCTGTTGGCAGGCCGAGCCTCAGAGTTCCATGTAGTGCCCCACAAAGCCCGGTGGTTCTGGTGTGCGGTACCGTCCAGTAGGTCTGTTGGCAGGCCAAGCCTCAGAGTTCCATGTAGTGCCCCACAAAGCCCGGTGGTTCTGGTGTGCGGTACCGTCCAGTAGGTCTGTTGGCAGGCCGAGCATTAGAGTTCCATGTAGTGCCCCACAAAGCCCGGTGGGTCTGGTGTGCGGTACCGTCCAGTAGGTCTGTTGGCAGGCCGAGCCTCAGAGTTCCATGTAGTGCCCCACAAAGCCCGGTGGTTCTGGTGTGCGGTACCGTCCAGTAGGTCTGTTGGCAGGCCGAGCCTGAGAGTTCCATGTGGTGCCCCACAAAGCCCGGTGGTTCTGGTGTGCGGTACCGTCCAGTAGGTCTGTTGGCAGGCCGAGCCTGAGAGTTCCATGTGGTGCCCCACAAAGCCCGGTGGTTCTGGTGCGCGGTACCGTCCAGTAGGTCTGTTGGCAGGCCGAGCCTGAGTGTTCCATGTAGTGCCCCACAAAGCCCGGTGGTTCTGGTGTGCGGTACAGTCCAGTAGGTCTGTTGGCAGGCCGAGCCTGAGAGTTCCATGTAGTGCCCCACAAAGCCCGGTGGTTCTGGTGTGCGGTACCGTCCAGTAGGTCTGTTGGCAGGCCGAGCCTGAGAGTTCCATGTAGTGCCCCACAAAGCCCGGTGGTTCTGGTGTGCGGTACCGTCCAGTAGGTCTGTTGGCAGGCCGAGCCTGAGAGTTCCATGTAGTGCCCCACAAAGCCCGGTGGTTCTGGTGTGCGGTACCGTCCAGTAGGTCTGTTGGCAGGCCGAGCCTGAGAGTTCCATGTAGTGCCCCACAAAGCCCGGTGGTTCTGGTGTGCGGTACCGTCCAGTAGGTCTGTTGGCAGGCCGAGCCTGAGAGTTCCATGTAGTGCCCCACAAAGCCCGGTGGTTCTGGTGCGCGGTACCGTCCAGTAGGTCTGTTGGCAGGCCGAGCCTGAGAGTTCCATGTGGTGCCCCACAAAGCCCGGTGGTTCTGGTGTGCGGTACTGTCCAGTAGGTCTGTTGGCAGGCCGAGCCTGAGAGTTCCATGTAGTGCCCCACAAAGCTCGGTGGTTCTGGTGTGCGGTACCGTCCAGTAGGTCTGTTGGCAGGCCGAGCCTGAGAGTTCCATGTAGTGCCCCACAAAGCCCGGTGGTTCTGGTGCGCGGTACCGTCCAGTAGGTCTGTTGGCAGGCCGAGCCTGAGAGTTCCATGTAGTGCCCCACAAAGCTCGGTGGTTCTGGTGTGCGGTACCGTCCAGTAGGTCTGTTGGCAGGCCGAGCCTGAGAGTTCCATGTAGTGCCCCACAAAGCCCGGTGGTTCTGGTGTGCGGTACCGTCCAGTAGGTCTGTTGGCAGGCCGAGCCTGAGAGTTCCAATTGGTGCCCCACAAAGCTCGGTGGTTCTGGTGTGCGGTACCGTCCAGTAGGTCTGTTGGCTGGCCGAGCCTGAGAGTTCCATGTAGTGCCCCACAAAGCTCGGTGGTTCTGGTGTGCGGTACCGTCCAGTAGGTCTGTTGGCTGGCCGAGCCTGAGAGTTCCATGTGGTGCCCCTCAAAGCTCGGTGGTTCTGGTGTGCGGTACCGTCCAGTAGGTCTGTTGGCAGGCCGAGCCTGAGAGTTCCATGTGGTGCCCCACAAAGCCCGGTGGTTCTGGTGTGCGGTACCGTCCAGTAGGTCTGTTGGCTGGCCGAGCCTGAGAGTTCCATGTGGTGCCCCACAAAGCCCGGTGGTTCTGGTGTGCGGTACCGTCCAGTAGGTCTGTTGGCTGGCCGAGCCTGAGAGTTCCATGTAGTGCCCCACAAAGCCCGGTGGTTCTGGTGTGTGGTACCGTCCAGTAGGTCTGTTGGCAGGCCGAGCCTGAGAGTTCCATGTAGTGCCCCACAAAGCCCGGTGGTTCTGGTGTGCGGTACCGTCCAGTAGGTCTGTTGGCAGGCCGAGCCTGAGAGTTCCATGTAGTGCCCCACAAAGCCCGGTGGTTCTGGTGTGCGGTACCGTCCAGTAGGTCTGTTGGCAGGCCGAGCCTGAGAGTTCCATGTAGTGCCCCACAATGCCCGGTGGTTCTAGTGCGCGGTTCCGTCCAGTAGGTCTGTTGGCAGGCCGAGCCTGAGAGTTCCATGTAGTGCCCCACAAAGCCCGGTGGTTCTGGTGTGCGGTACCGTCCAGTAGGTCTGTTGGCAGGCCGAGCCTGAGAGTTCCATGTGGTGCCCCACAAAGCCCGGTGGTTCTGGTGTGCGGTACCGTCCAGTAGGTCTGTTGGCAGGCCGAGCCTGAGAGTTCCATGTAGTGCCCCACAAAGCTCGGTGGTTCTGGTGTGCGGTACCGTCCAGTAGGTCTGTTGGCAGGCCGAGCCTGAGAGTTCCATGTAGTGCCCCACAAAGCCCGGTGGTTCTGGTGTGCGGTACCGTCCAGTAGGTCTGTTGGCAGGCCGAGCCTGAGAGTTCCATGTAGTGCCCCACAAAGCCCGGTGGTTCTGGTGTGCGGTACCGTCCAGTAGGTTTGTTGGCAGGCCGAGCCTGAGAGTTCCATGTAGTGCCCCACAAAGCCCGGTGGTTCTGGTGTGCGGTACCGTCCAGTAGGTCTGTTGGCAGGCCGATCCTGAGAGTTCCATGTAGTGCCCCACAAAGCCCGGTGGTTCTGGTGTGCGGTACCGTCCAGTAGGTCTATTGGCAGGCCGAGCCTGAGAGTTCCATGTAGTGCCCCACAAAGCCCGGTGGTTCTGGTGTGCGGTACCGTCCAGTAGGTCTGTTGGCAGGCCGAGCCTGAGAGTTCCATGTAGTGCCCCACAATGCCCAGTGGTTCTGGTGTGCGGTACCGTCCAGTAGGTCTGTTGGCAGGCCGAGCCTGAGAGTTCCATGTAGTGCCCCACAAAGCCCGGTGGTTCTGGTGTGCGGTACCGTCCAGTAGGTCTGTTGGCAGGCCGAGCCTGAGAGTTCCATGTGGTGCCCCACAAAGCCCGGTGGTTCTGGTGTGCGGTACCGTCCAGTAGGTCTGTTGGCAGGCCGAGCCTGAGAGTTCCATGTAGTGCCCCACAAAGCCCGGTGGTTCTGGTGCGCGGTACCGTCCAGTAGGTCTGTTGGCAGGCCGAGCCTGAGAGTTCCATGTAGTGCCCCACAAAGCCCGGTGGTTCTGGTGCGCGGTTCCGTCCAGTAGGTCTGTTGGCAGGCCGAGCCTGAGAGTTCCATGTAGTGCCCCACAAAGCCCGGTGGTTCTGGTGTGCGGTACCGTCCAGTAGGTCTGTTGGCAGGCCGAGCCTGAGAGTTCCATGTAGTGCCCCACAAAGCCCGGTGGTTCTGGTGTGCGGTACCGTCCAGTAGGTCTGTTGGCAGGCCGAGCCTGAGAGTTCCATGTGGTGCCCCACAAAGCCCGGTGGTTCTGGTGCGCGGTACCGACCAGTAGGTCTGTTGGCAGGCCGAGCCTGAGAGTTTCATGTAGTGCCCCACAAAGCCCGGTGGTTCTGGTGTGCGGTACCGTCCAGTAGGTCTGTTGGCAAGCCGAGCCTGAGAGTTCCATGTGGTGCCCCACAAAGCCCGGTGGTTCTGGTGTGCGGTACTGTCCAGTAGGTCTGTTGGCAGGCCGAGCCTGAGAGTTCCATGTAGTGCCCCACAAAGCCCGGTGGATCTGGTGTGCGGTACCGTCCAGTAGGTCTGTTGGCTGGCCGAGCCTGAGAGTTCCATGTGGTGCCCCACAAAGCCCGGTGGTTCTGGTGTGCGGTACCGTCCAGTAGGTCTGTTGGCAGGCCGAGCCTGAGAGTTCCATGTGGTGCCCCACAAAGCCCGGTGGTTCTGGTGCGCGGTACCGTCCAGTAGGTCTGTTGGCAGGCCGAGCCTGAGAGTTCCATGTGGTACCCAACAAAGCCCGGTGGTTCTGGTGCGCGGTACCGTCCAGTAGGTCTGTTGGCAGGCCGAGCCTGTGAGTTCCATGTGGTGCCCCACAAAGCCCGGTGGTTCTGGTGTGCGGTACTGTCCAGTAGGTCTGTTGGAAGGCCGAGCCTGAGAGTTCCATGTAGTGCCCCACAAAGCCCGGTGGTTCTGGTGTGCGGTACCGTCCAGTAGGTCTGTTGGCTGGCCGAGCCTGAGAGTTCCATGTGGTGCCCCACAAAGCCCGGTGGTTCTGGTGCGCGGTACCGTCCAGTAGGTCTGTTGGCAAGCCGAACCTGAGAGTTCCATGTAGTGCCCCACAAAGCCCGGTGGTTCTGGTGTGCGGTACCGTCCAGTAGGTCTGTTGGCAAGCCGAGCCTGAGAGTTCCATGTGGTGCCCCACAAAGCCCGGTGGTTCTGGTGTGCGGTACCGTCCAGTAGGTCTGTTGGCAGGCCGAGCCTGAGAGTTCCATGTAGTGCCCCACAAAGCTCGGTGGTTCTGGTGTGCGGTACCGTCCAGTAGGTCTGTTGGCAGGCCGAGCCTGAGAGTTCCATGTAGTGCCCCACAAAGCCCGGTGGTTCTGGTGTGCGGTACCGTCCAGTAGGTCTGTTGGCAGGCCGAGCCTCAGAGTTCCATGTAGTGCCCCACAAAGCCCGGTGGTTCTGGTGTGCGGTACCGTCCAGTAGGTCTGTTGTCAGGCCGATCCTGAGAGTTCCATGTAGTGCCCCACAAAGCTCGGTGGTTCTGGTGTGCGGTACCGTCCAGTAGGTCTGTTGGCAGGCCGAGCCTGAGAGTTCCATGTAGTGCCCCACAAAGCCCGGTGGTTCTGGTGTGCGGTACCGTCCAGTAGGTCTGTTGGCAGGCCGATCCTGAGAGCTCCATGTAGTGCCCCACAAAGCTCGGTGGTTCTGGTGTGCGGTACCGTCCAGTAGGTCTGTTGGCAGGCCGAGCCTGAGAGTTCCATGTGGTGCCCCACAAAGCCCGGTGGTTGTGGTGTGCGGTACCGTCCAGTAGGTCTGTTGGCAGGCCGAGCCTGAGATTTCCATGTGGTGCCCCACAAAGCCCGGTGGTTCTGGTGTGCGGTACCGTCCAGTAGGTCTGTTGGCAGGCCGAGCCTGAGAGTTCCATGTAGTGCCCCACAAAGCCCGGTGGTTCTGGTGTGCGGTACCGTCCAGTAGGTCTGTTGGCAGGCCGAGCCTGAGAGTTCCATGTGGTGCCCCACAAAGCCCGGTGGTACTGGTGTGCGGTACCGTCCAGTAGGTCTGTTGGCAGGCCGAGCCTGAGAGTTCCATGTAGTGCCCCACAATGCTCGGTGGTTCTGGTGTGCGGTACCGTCCAGTAGGTCTGTTGGCAGGCCGAGCCTGAGAGTTCCATGTGGTGCCCCACAAAGCCCGGTGGTTCTGGTGCGCGGTACCGTCCAGTAGGTCTGTTGACAGGCCGAGCCTGAGAGTTCCATGTGGTGCCCCACAAAGCCCGGTGGTTCTGGTGTGCGGTACCGTCCAGTAGGTCTGTTGGCAGGCCGAGCCTGAGAATTCCATGTAGTGCCCCACAAAGCCCGGTGGTTCTGGTGTGCGGTACCGTCCAGTAGGTCTGTTGGCAGGTCGAGCCTGAGAGTTCCATGTAGTGCCCCACAAAGCCCGGTGGTTCTGGTGTGCGGTACCGTCCAGTAGGTCTGTTGGCAGGCCGAGCCTGAGAGTTCCATGTAGTGCCCCACAAAGCCCGGTGGTTCTGGTGTGCGGTACCGTCCAGTAGGTCTGTTGGCAGGCCGAGCCTGAGAGTTCCATGTAGTGCCCCACAAAGCCCGGTGGTTCTGGTGCGCGGTACCGTCCAGTAGGTCTGTTGGCAGGCCGAGCCTGAGAGTTCCATGTAGTGCCCCACAAAGCCCGGTGGTTCTGGTGCGCGGTACCGTCCAGTAGGTCTGTTGGCAGGCCGAGCCTGAGAGTTCCATGTAGTGCCCCACAAAGCCCGGTGGTTCTGGTGCGCGGTACCGTCCAGTAGGTCTGTTGGCAGGCCGAGCCTGAGAGTTCCATGTAGTGCCCCACAAAGCCCGGTGGTTCTGGTGCGCGGTACCGTCCAGTAGGTCTGTTGGCAGGCCGAGCCTGAGAGTTCCATGTAGTGCCCCACAAAGCCCGGTGGTTCTGGTGCGCGGTACCGTCCAGTAGGTCTGTTGGCAGGCCGAGCCTCAGAGTTCCATGTAGTGCCCCACAAAGCCCGGTGGTTCTGGTGCGCGGTACCGTCCAGTAGGTCTGTTGGCAGGCCGAGCCTGAGAGTTCCATGTAGTGCCCCACAAAGCCCGGTCGTTCTGGTGTGCGGTACCGTCCAGTAGGTCTGTTGGCAGGCCGAGCCTGAGAGTTCCATGTAGTGCCCCACAAAGCCCGGTGGTTCTGGTGCGCGGTACCGTCCAGTAGGTCTGTTGGCAGGCCGAGCCTGAGAGTTCCATGTAGTGCCCCACAAAGCCCGGTGGTTCTGGTGCGCGGTACCGTCCAGTAGGTCTGTTGGCGCACGTCTTAGAGATCGGCCCTTTAATTATACACTGAATAAAATACAAGATGCACGCAAGCTCGACCCGCACATGTGGGAACCAAACGAGGGCCTACCGATAACGCCCCTGTCCAGCTTCAGTTTCGCAATGACAAGCCAGAATCTTTGAATGAGGGGCTCTATTTCTTTTCCCAGTACCGTGTATATGTGGCCCGCTGATGAGCCAGCTTGGTGTCCTAGGCGAAACCCCACACAAAACACAGCACACACCTAGAAGAGTTGCTGAGTTTTAATTCACTGGCCGTGAAAGCCAATATGTTATACCATCTCTTTGGAAGCCTTCTTAGGGAGGCCGCTTGAGCTTTTAGTTCTCGCAGTAAAGAGGCGCAGGTGCGCTTGATAAAAATGGAGACAGCGCGCAGTTCGCTACTCCTGTGGGGGTTCGGGAGGGGACACCAAGACCCCGCTGTCGTATGCGAAATCCCACACAAGACATGGCACAAACCTAGAAGAATTGCTGAGTTTTGCATACAAATGCCTGCCTTGTCTTTGTTCATTCGATTCTGGTCCGTTAATATTTTATAAATGGATCGACAAGATACGAGATATTGTATAGTCTGCCATCAGCAGGGTAATATTTGAAACGGCTTCGGATCTGAGATAAATAAAACGCATCCGCTATGGAGAATGTGCTCTGAACCTAAGGAACTCGACTTCAGTGGTTGTTATGTAGAGAGAATTGCGATGACAGAGAGAAGGAAAGAAGGTCGGGTGACATAACTTGTACTACTTTCGGGTCTGTTAAAATGTTTCATTTTATCAATCATAAATTTATCTACGGACTAGGAAAATATTGTGAAGACATGATGGGATTCTGGTATTTGATCCTACGGCTGAAAACGGGATGAAGATGGCTTTATTATAAAATTTTATATCATCGAAGACCGTCCAGAACATCTGGAAGCTAAATGCCATATCCTATTTTGAAGGTATCATCGAAGCATGAAGTGTAACATGCAAATGAGTAAATAACGTCATGTCCTCCAATCTTTTAGAGATAAAATGAACCAAGATCCTTCTGTATTTAAGTTAGATTGGAGATTGTCATTGTTTTAGGTAGTACTGTCATTGTTTATTTTCCTCCCCTTTTTATGTATACATAGCGTGGAGAGGAATCGTTTTGTTGTTTTGGGTGTAATTTATTTAGGGTTATTTGCCGTTGTTGTTCTTGGTTTCGTTTTCTTGGTGTTATTTTTCTATCCGTGTTTTATCTACGTTTGTTCGTCATGAAACGTGATTGTAATTATGGGAGGTATTTCTTACTAACTTCTAATTCCTTGTAAGAATATGGGATTTTACAATGGTATTTAGGGGTTGGTAATTTAGGGTTAGTTCGCGATTTAAGCCTTGACGAAGGAGGGTGTGTGTTAATTGCTTTGGATGACTTTATGTCTTATGTCTGTATAGTCGGAACACACATCAATTTATTTTTTTGTATTAAGGGTTGTTGTGTTTTATGATATGTCTGTCATCGTGAAATCTTAAGGATGGCCGACTAGGTTTTTTATTTTTCCTTAAGGACTGGGCAGACATTAAACATGTATGTGTCGGAAATGCTTTCATTTTATAATCACGGTTCTAGACCTATATTTAAGGGTGAGTTAACGTCTTTTGTTTAAGTGGGAGCTTGACTGAAAGTTGAGGGTCATTAACGTGTTTTGGATAGCTTGTTGTTGCTTTCGGTCAAGAAGCAACACGTGAACTCTTTACGTTTATTAAATGAGGTATATCGGTTATTCTTGCGGCTGGTGATATGGGTATTTATGGCAAGTACCCGGGACTCTGATTGATGTTCATTTTACTTTCGGTAAGATAACCAAATCTCATACCTTCGTCCGAAAAGAAGATTTATTCAGAAAGTATATGAAGTCAGTTGTTGTTTAGTTTGGGAGGTTGTAGGTCTATTTTTCTTAAGGGTTGTGTATGTCTGACTAATCTTTTCATTTTATGTTCGTTGTTGTGTAATGCTGTAGTATGAGCATGATGCTTTGACCGATCGTTATCTTTTTCTGTGGTGGTTGATTTGTGAGGCATACTTTGGTTTATTTTAAAGGGGGGGGGGTTGTTCTAGGGTTGTACGACTTCATATACTATTTAGAATCTTTCTTCTGGTTACTTTCGGTAATCAGCCTGTGGTGGGACGAATTTATTATTTCTTTATTATTCTAATTACCTCCCTTTGATGTAATTCTAGTCATTTCGATACGATCACCATTCTAACGAGGGTTAGGCTTCTCTACTCTTCTCTTTTGATAGTTCTTTGATTGTGTGTGTTTTATATTTTAATGTTTTATCTTTGCTAATATGTTTACCTTTTATTTACAGCCCCATCATCCCTCATTCCATGATTTCATGCGCTAGTCATGTCCGCTTTTGTTATGTCTTTTGGTTTTATTAAAATGTTGTCATCAACCTTTACTTGAAAAGTGTAGTCATTTCGTAATCGGTTCTCCACCTAGTTCTTAATGTGCGAGTGAGCACGAAAAAGACTTCCACGGTCCTGTCACGGCCTCCACAGATTCGATTCGAATAAATCAAACGTGTTGCCGAAAAAGAGGAAAAGAGAGAGTGGGGGAGCAGCGTAGTAGACACGTTATAGAAGT
Source organism: Meconema thalassinum (assembly GCA_946902985.2). Taxonomy (NCBI): domain Eukaryota; kingdom Metazoa; phylum Arthropoda; class Insecta; order Orthoptera; family Tettigoniidae; genus Meconema; species Meconema thalassinum. The sequence goes on along the minus strand of OX336392.1, from coordinate 67,807,095 downwards.
CTCATTATGAATGCAGTGGGCACTTTGAGATATTATATGAACTTCGCAACATTGCACAGAGTCATAGATCAATAATTGACCAAAAACTAAATTACGGTACTAGAACCATGACAGAGCTTCATCCAATAAATTTGTTACCATCATTGAAACCCTTTAGTGTCATGTTTCTTTTTGAAACCACCTAGTATGTGTGAAATGTTTCAATGGGGCCTAATAGGTCATTTTCTAGTGAATTACATTTCCAGAAACAGTCCTTTTTATGTTCAGCTTCCTCTGTTTCTGTATAAACTTATATACGAATGGTTCCAGAAGTTTTTGGGATATTTGACTCCTAGTGATCTGCGTGGATATTTCTGCATTTCTTCCGTCCATCCCCAAAGGTTATGGTTAGAAATCACCTTTGGGCAGCCGTTGACGAAAGTTTGTAGCTTGGAGGTGATAACCTTTGTTACCATCCATGTTTCTGATCCATACAATAATACTGGCTTTACATTGCTTAAAAAGACGTGGAACTTAGTCCTGATGGATATTCAATGGTTATATACGAGGGCTATTCCAAAACTAAGGTCCGGTTAAAAAAACATCCAAAATCAAAATTGTTTCCAAAACAATTGTTTTATTGACATTCCTTACGTATTTCTCTATTTATGTACATAATTTCCATACTCATTTACACTTTTGTCACATCGTTCCACAAGGTTTTGAATGCCTAAGTCGTAGAACTCGGCCGCCTGCGAAGCTAACCAGTCTTTAACAGCTTCTTTCACTTCATCATCTGTGTCGAAGCGCTTGCCACCAAGAAACTCCTTTAGGTAGCGGAACAGGTGGAAATCACTTGGCGCCAAGTCCGGACTGTTCGGTGGGTGGACCATCTGTTCCCATCCAAATTTCTTGATTAGAGTTTGCGTGTCATTCGCAGTATGGGGTCTGGCATTGTCATGCAACAACAACACTCCAGACGACAAAAGACCACGTCACTTATTCTGGATTGCACGTCGGAGTTTAGTCAGGGTAGCGCAGTAGGCGGCTTTATTGATCGTTGTCCCTGAAATAGTGAATCGTCGATCTTCACGAATTTTGTCGTCAACCGCATGAACCAACTCGTCTGAAATCACTGATGGTCTGCCAGAGCGGGGTTCATCATGCACATTTTCCCGTCCTTCATTAAAGGCTCGCACCCACTTGCGCACTTTACTGTCACTCATTATGTTAGGACCGTACACTTCAGTAATCTGCCGATGAATTTCTGCCGAAGAAATGTTTTTTGCAGACAGAAACCGTATCACTGCCCTTACTTCACAATCGGCGGGCTGATTAATTGTCTTAAACATTGTGAACTGACTCTATCAACAGCACACAGCAACAGTAACAACGCTACCGGCGGCTTTTGCCGCGCAAGGCATGCCAGGAGTCGGCGCGAATGCGTGTTTTGCCCTTGGCGCCGCTTTCAAATATTTACGGCGAATCGGACCTTACTTTTTGAATTACCCTCGTATAATGAAATATTGAAAGAGTTACAGCCGAAAATGTACGAACAATTATATTTTAAAAAAAACTTAATATATTACTTCTGCACAAATGTATCTGCCAATATCATCCTCTAGAATATTATCTCTGCTTAAATAAGGTATGAAAAATGTATTTTGAGCCATCATCAACTTCTAAAGGCAATGCCTTGTCCCCACAACCATTGCACCCTGTCTTCAACACCTCGTTTCATCTCACAGAAGGAACCATATTGAAGAGTTAGTGTGATGTCTTGCAGGAAACATTTTCTCGGTCGACCTCGGCCTTTCTTCCCTGTGATTTTTCCCTACAGGAGATTAGTTATGAAAGCGTTATGTCGCAAGATGTGGCCTGTGTATTTGGCTTTTGTTATATGGATCGTTGGTCTTAGTTCCGTCTTCCCTTAAATTTCTTGCACAATGCTGTTGTTGGTCCTCTTTTCAATCCATTTAACCCGTCACATTTTCCGCCAGACCCACATCTCCCATGCTTCATGTCACTTCCAATCCTGACCTCTGATCATCCAAGATCCTCATCCATACAGAAGCACACTCCATACTGTACCCGTTCGTCCTGGGGACGCGATGACCCATCTGCTATTACATCGCATTCCTGGATTTCCAGGACAGAGCGGAGTTAAATGAACACCTAGTCAAATAAGGAATGTGTCGGAAATTCACTTGAAATATCTTAAAAGCAGAGGGTAACACAAGATAAAGTATCTCCAGGGTCGTTACGGGTTTAAAATCAATTTAAAAAAAAACACAAATATCAATGGGCGCCATCAACTGAATCCCTAGCAAACCACATCCTTCCTGGTTAAGCCTTAATTAAGACAAGGAAAGAAGTAGGAAATTCACATCATCATCAGATCACAACTAAGATAAAAACAAATTTATTCAACTTGATAGTCAGACAGACATATTAAACACTCATCCTACCTAAGAGCATGGTCGAATGCCAACGTTAAATTGTCATTGTCCAGAAAATCGAACCATCTCCATTCTACTCAAAGTGTATTTAATCCACATAAAATAGGAAAAATTTCTAAAGTTCTCTTGGGTTCTCAGGATCACGGTAGCACTATGTCTTTGCGTCACTAACATTCGTGATAACTGAGACCTAACTTCTCTTTAAATTAACATCATGAATGTGGATGTAAAAAATATTAATTAATCTGTCTAAACACACATATTATAAACACATATTTCAAATATCACATAATTTATGGCTTTCATGGCATTATTCAAATGCTGAATATGTTAGTAAAATGCTCCTAAACATCGAATAACTAATTTACACTATTTACACTGTCATTAATCATTGCTTATTTGTGAATCACAGAAAATCCACTATTCATTGGTTATAATCATCATCATCATCAAAATTAATTGTTTAATTTATCAACACAAGTTGCAATTCTTCAAATCATATCTCAAATAAATTTATTTAAATACATTTAAATTTATTAATCATCAGCTTCTTTAGTTAATTATCACCTTCTAATTCAGTTATTCATCATCTATTCAATCATCTATTAATTTATTTAAATCAGCTTATTTATTCAATCTTTAATTTATCCATTTATTTAATTCATTGATCTATTCCAAAATTTAATTTATCAACTTATTTAAATTTTATTCTTCTGGTTATTTAGATTTTTATTATTTCATCTAGTCATTCTGATTTTTATTTCATTAGGTCAGATCATTAATATGTTTAAATTTCAGATTATTATTTCATTAATTATTATTATCAGAAAATCTCGTATGCTCAACATTATTTATTTGTTTAATTTCCTAACAAATTGTTTAATATGGTTTATAGAACGTTGTCTTACAGTTTTATCACTTCCAAGTTATATCTCGTATTTAATTATCATGCCAAAAAATATTATTGCCTTCACAAATTCACGTTGGATCTCACTATCCACAACTACATTATATATTTTCACTTTATCAAATATCACATTTGAATACCACAATTATTCCACAAACTCCATAAATATTCAGCGCACAGCATGAATCTCAAAAATTATGCTAGACTGGGTTCGACAACCTCATGTCTGCTTCAAAATACATTACCAATATTGCAACTTCCACTTGGCAACTTCCACAAAATGCCTATCACAAACTTCACTTAATCACCTTGCATGATCTACAAAAATACATAACTGGCTTCAAATTATCAACGCACACAATCTCCAATAACGGTAATTAATCTGATCACATCTAGACAACTTCTCAAACAATTAGGAAAATATTACCTTAGTAATCGTAATCAAATTCAAGATCTTTTTTCAAATAGCATAAATTCTCTCAAAATTCTCATAATTCACTTCACAGAAAAACACCAATGTGCTATAATCTCTCACATCGAAATATGCAATACTGATCTGCCTTAAAATAAATTTGACCATTAATGATTCATCTTATAAGATTCAATTACTTTAAATCCTTCTCAAAGGTATCAAATTCAATCATAAAAATTATCAAAAGCATCAACTGTATCAGCTGTTAAATTGAAAGTACTCTCAAAAGAGTATAGCAACAAAATATTGGATTGGCAAACAAGAATTACAAAATGTAACCCTGCTGACATGTATTTTTAATTTATTTAACAAAATTCGACTGATATGTGACTAGTAGTTCCTTGTTTGATCCTCTTACAATCTCAAGTACACTCGGATGATAAAAATGAGTTCCTCAATGGCAAGTAAGATGAGTAACCACCACACGATCGTATAAATACGAAAGGCCTTGCCCCGTCGTCTAACATGATAATGCCCTGAACGATGGGTAAAGATGTGTACCACCACGCAATCGTATAAATACGAAAGGCCCCATCTCGTCGTCTCATGAGTGAATGTACCAGATTGGAATCAACAAGTCTCTAGTTGTCATATAAAAGCGATATTCATTCACTTGAGTGAATAACATCTTAATATCTCCAAACAATCCAATGGAAAAATCCCTACTGATGAATAATACACACTCGCTAGTATGCAATGAACTGACGAAGTGATTTAAATAATCCAATTGCAGATCACGAGTTCGAAATACTCGCCACAAAAAATTTAACTATCCAGGAAAACTATCCTTACTGGAAAATGTCTAAAAGACCAAACATCTGCTTAATAAAGCCAACCAATGTTGAGAATTTCGTATAATGGTGCCTGCCATATAATATGGTAACGCCATATTCTAGCAAAACTCGGACAAATAATGTTTAAGCCATGTCTAAATAATTGTAGAACTCCTACTAGAAAAATATATACATGTATGCCCAGTGTTCATGAAAATATCATATTAGAAAGTCATAACTCTTACAGTACCTTCTCATATCACCTGTTATTATATTTCAAAGATCGTCGATTATTCCTGTGTGTAATAAATTTCTCGAAAGATCGACGTGAATATCGTATCACCCACGCGATAACGATCGCCTTCATATCCCAAGTGAATCAGCTGTTAGACCTCCTCTTCTTCAGGAATCGAATCCATCGCTCCGTGGTGCCATCGCGTCTCTGTCTTCGTTTACTCCGACATGATGAACTGCATGTTATCCATAATGGATACTGTCCAAATCCTTACGTAAAAGTTCATAAAAGCAGCGTACTCCATATTCGTCTTTTATGTTACGCCACTGTCCCATACAATGTTCGGTTCGCTTGTTAAAAGTTCAATCTCCACAGCGGTTAAGTCTTACTTGTAGAAAATAAATTTTATTTATGAGAGTGTATAAGTTTTTGAAACACCCTGTAGCTGTGTTCGTACTCGATATTTTATGACAATTCATGAATAAAGAATTCTATTAATGCACATGCCAATGTTCATAAGTGCATATAATTGTAACAGTTCGTTTGCTTAAAAGCGTTAATGTTGTTTGGACCCCATGGTCGCTCTACATATTCCGTTATGAAATGCATAGTCGTAATGTAATTTGAATATCTAAGTTCATAATTGCAGTATATTGTAACTATCTGCCTGCACAATTCTATTACTGAATACAAGTCCCAACTCAATGTTGTAACTGAATGTTGAAATGAAGTTCAGCTTCTTTAATGTTGCCTGCGTATAAAAGTCGGAACCAGCCCGCTCGGATCTACTGCATTGTTCCAGAATGAACTATGCTTAAAGCCGGCCTCGCCATGCCGCTTTGCTATACTGTTCTGCGTTATAAAATGCAGCTCGAAATAAAGTTCTCAAACTCGTATTACAATGCTGTTCTGAACCCCGGCCTTTCTCCTCCGTACACGGCCCGTACAGCCTGCCGCGTAACCGGTCTTCTCGCCGTCTGCCCTGCGTTGCTCGCCTTGGCTCAACGACCTACTTCCTGCTCTCTGCTTGGTTAAGTAATACTGTCGCATTCGCTTTACGTAACAAGTGCTGTTCACCGCTCGACTTTACCATACGCTCTGCGCATGTGTACCACTTCAGCTCGCTGGCTGAACTCGACTGACTTCTCTAAACTGCATTGACCAGCTCCTACCTGGCGCGGTCACGTGATGCTCTCCCACTTTCTGCTGTCGTGCGTCACAAATATAATCTCGACCACCTTCATCTTGGCTATTAAGTTATACAATAACTTAAGGGATTATCTGTCTTTTTTCAAGTTATTATCATATATAATGCTTGTTATTTCTTCTCTTCTGCGATTATTAAATATACTGTTCCATAAAGATCTTAATAAAACTTTAATATTCCTCCCATAATTCCATCTACTTGACTGGCAGTGCCTTCTTGATCCTTGGCCTTCTACGTCATTTCCTAATATTCTCCTCTACTCGATGTGAGCACTATCTTTACAATTTTTCCCATAAATCTCAACTACGGTTTAATGTCAGCTGGCGTAGCCGATAGCCTCAACTGGGTATCGGGTACAATACAAAGGACATGACAAATATCTTTTAATTGCAATATCCAAATTTGCATTAATCAACAAGATGTTCAGTAAAGAACATATAGCCTACTTTCTCCTAAATGCATGGGTATTGTTATAACTCTTTGCCTTTTTCAAGAAGTATAATTGAATGTTGGTTGTAGTAGCTTGTTGAAATACAACGTGCTATAGGGATATTAATCATGAATATGAGGTGTCCTTTGCTAGTGCTACCTCTGTAAAAAAAAGCACCGTGTTCGAAATGATAAGGGGTATCGATTTGCACACATACATGGCCGCTAACTGCAAACTATTGGGCTGATAACCTTTTAATTCAGTCAAAAGATGCTTCCCATAAAAAGGTATGTTGATGCAAAATTTGGTAGAGATCGGATGATTAGGTTAGTCGTAATTTGATTTAAGCTTTGAACATTTTGGTGGCTGCCATTACGTTTCCGTCAAGATGGAGGCGATGTAATACATGACACTGAGGTGCTCATTGATAGTGCTACCTCTGTACCAAATTTTGTCCAATTCGGTTTCACCGTGAATTGATAGGGTGAATCGTTTTGCACACGTACATGGCCGCCATCCGCAATGTATTGGGCCGATGGTCTTGCGGTTTCGTAAAAATATGTTTCATCCATAAAGGTATAATACTGCATAATTTGGTAGTTATCAGATGATTAAGTTGGTCGTAATTTGATTTAAGCTTTTTTACATTTGGGTGGCCGCCATTACGTTTTCGTCAAGATGGCGGCGATATAAAACATGACACTGAGGTTTCCTTTGCTAGTGCTACCTCTGTACCAAATTTCGTTCAATTCGGTTTCACCGTGTTTGAATTGATAGGGGGGGGGACAGACATTCAGAGTACACTCACACACACACACACACACACACAGACACACAATTTTTGGCCCTGTGTAGATCTCATAAGCCTACTTTCATGTTTTCCAAATTCGAATGTAGGCTAAAAAATCCCTCCCTATATTATTCTGCTAGGTACCATTCCATTTTTAGCCTATTTTCAATTTTGAAAAAATAGGCTTATGAGATCACCTTTTGTCCGTGTGTGTGTGCGTGTGTGTGTGTGTGTGTGATTCGTGTGTGTGTCCCCCCCTAATAAAATCTAAACGGCAGGAGCGATTTCAATGAAACTCGGAAAGTTCAAATTTTGTTACGACTCACCAATCCAACATGGCGGCTGTGCGAATTATTTCACCAGCATTCAATATCTCCGAAACTATTACCGATATTACCCTGACATTTTCTATGGTGATAGAGGGAACTACTATAAGTTCACCTATGTGACTTTTGAAAACCTGGTAACTACAAAACCAACATGGTGGCCAAGCGAATTTGCGACTTTTAAATAGACGTTTCTCGCGATTTGACCAACCAAACGCAATGAAACTTGGTACAGTATATGTTTATATACATTGTAATGCACCGACATCTAACTTCGTTCAATTGTTTACATAATCACAAGATGGCGGATATGCGAAATATTTCACCGGCATTCTATATCTCTGAAACTATTAGCTGTAAACCCCTAAAATTTTGTACGGAGATAAAGGGCACTACTGGAAGTCCATCTATAAGATTTTCAAAAACCGGTTAACTACAAAACGAACATGGCGGCCAAGCGAATTTGAACATTTTAAATAGACCTTTCTCGCGATTTAATGTTCCAAGCGCACTGAAACCTGGTACAGGAACTATTTATACACATTGTAATCCACTGGTATCTAATTTAGTTCAATTGTTTACATAACCTCAAGATGGCGGCAGTGCGAATTTTAAAATTAAGTTTTTATTTCTTGTGATGTAGTCATGCGATCGAAGTGAAAGTTTGAATAATGAACCTACGCAATAATGTTCCTTTAATGGTACATGACTCTATGGCCTATACATTTAACAATCCAACATGGCGACCATCCGAATAAAATTTAGACGATACTGAATATCTACGAATCTATTTTAGCAATCAAACTGCATTTTTAATGTTCATAGGGGCTATGAACTTAAGTTCCCCTATAGGACTTTAAATAACCTGGTGATCACAAATCCAACATGGCGGTGACGCGAATTATAAATATTCACATGGACGTTTCTCGCAATTTAACCATCCGCGTGCAGTGAAACTTGGTACAGTAAATCTTTATCCGAATGTTAATCCACTGGCATATAATTTATTTCAATTGTTTCCATAACCTCAAGATGGCAGCTGTGAAAAAAATTAAAATCTCCTTGTTTTTTCTTGTGTCCTAATTATGCGATTGAAGTTTGAATACTACACGTTCACAATAATCTGCATGTAACAGTACATAACTCTAGGACCTACATATATAAAATCCAACATGGCGACCATCCGAAATATTTAGTCGGTTCTCAATATCTACGAATCTATTACAGCAATCAAACTGAAATTGTGTATGTTGATAGTGGCAATTAACATAAGTAGGATATATGAAAATAGGCTGTATAGTTCTTCACGGAACTACTTGTTGTACCGAAAATAAGGTCCCATTTACACCAACCTACACATATGGGGTAGCTACAGGTTCAGCATAACCCAATGCGTAAGCGAAACACACTCACTTACTCTTTAAATGCCTCAAAATTAAATAAATACCTTAAAACATGTATATTTACAATGAAATAATGAAAGAATGCAACACGGTAACCATGGTAACAGAATCTCACAGGTCCATCTATTTCCGTTAGACGCAATGCAATTCCAATTATTACATTACTGCGAAAATTTCCAGACGGTTATAAGGTTATCACTGAACCAAATTAAGCTGTAAAATTCATCAATACATACAGTATAATGCGCTTAAGGGGGTCAAAAGGCACTCTAGAATTTCTTCACGCAATTTTTACGTGAGTGTGGTACGAAAGGTCTTTTTCACCCGACAATAAAGGGACTCCGAAAACCACATTTAAAGGCCCTTAAAATAACAGTGTCTGTGATATTCCCAGAAAACTAACTTCGCTCTGATATACCTATGAAGGAATGACAAACCCCTAACCACTGCACCAGTAGCTAAATTGATAAAGCCTGATTATTCATACCAAGGATAAATCAGTCATAGAATTCATGATTGAGATTTTGCTAAGTGTACTCTTTACAACTAGAATATTCGCGGGCGAAGCCGCGAGAGGTAATGCTAGTCTTTTTAGCCTACTTTTCACATTTTGCAAAAATGAGGAAAAAGTAGACTTATGAGATCGATCCGGGAAAATGTGTGTGTGTGTGTCTGTCTGTCTGTCTGTCCGTCTGTCTGTCTGTCTGTCCTTCTGTCTGTCTGTCTGGCTGTGTGTGTGTCCCCCCCCCCCTATCAACTCCTAAACGGCTGCAGCAATCAAAACCAAATTTTGTATGAGTAAAGATGTGCACCGGAATAGCTCACGTCCATATTTGAAAATGATGTCAGTGCTACCAACTGCTGAAAAAACGAGCTAGAAATTTGAGCTCCATGTTGGATACCTTGCAAGGTATGCATGGGAGCTATTCCAAAATTGGCACACTTGTAGATAATACTATTTCAGTTTAATGTCAAGGAGGCCAACCATGACAGTGTTGCCAAAATAATTTTAAGCCTTCTGATAGGTCCAATGTTTAAATACATATAACTTCTACACTATCGATTGGATTTCAACCAAATTTTGTATGTAATATCTGTACATAAACAGATATGACTGAGCGTATTCTTAAGAGCCACCATGGCTGCCATCTGTTAATAATTGCTCTCTCTATTTTTTATCCAAATACCAATATATCAGGAAGTATGCAAGCCAACAGCTTTTAACTATGCACACGTATATTCTGACATTTTAGATTAATTTGGAGTAACTTATATACGTCAGTTCTACCAACATGATTATAAGCCTGCTGATAGTACCAATATTTAAATACATGTAACTTCTATACTATCAGTTGGATTTCAACAAAATTTCGTATGTGCTATGTGTACTATAACAGATATGACTATAAGTATTGTTAAGGGCAATCAGGGCTGCCAACTGATAATAAATGCTGTCTATATTCGTTTTACCCTAATATCAATATATCAGAAAGTGTGCAAGCCAACAGCTCTATACTTTGCACACGTATAGCACCTGACATTCTAGATTAATTTGGAGTAATTAATACAAGGCAGTGCTGCCAACATGATTCTATGCCTGCTGATATGTCCAATTTTAAAATACATGTAACTTCTATACTTTTTTGTTGTTGTCGGGTAGCCTCCTGATAGGCCGACTGCAGGTCTTTCTAGGCGACGCCCGTGGGCGACCTGTGCGTCGGGATGAGAGATGGAATGGATGAAGATGAATGAAACTGGGCAAGGATGTGGAAGGAAGCGGCCGTGGCCTGTCAGAAGGTACTGTCCCAGTATTTGCCTGGTGTTGAAAATGGGAAACCACGGAAAACCATTTCAACGACAGCCGACGGTGGGGCTCGAACCCATTCGTCTACCGAGTCAGCAGAGAGCTTGGCCCCTTGACCTAACGCAGCGCTTTAGCCCGGGTAGCCACTACTGTCGGTACTTCTATACTAACAAATGGATTTCATCCAAAATTGGCACAACAAGATATTATAATAATTCAGATTATTTCTGACCAGCACACGCATGGTATTGTTGGCAACATGCTTTTACGCTTGCTGATAAATCCAGTGTCTAACTGCATGTAACGACCATTGGACTTCAACCAAATTTTGTATTCTGTACATTAAGAGGTGGAACTAAGAATATATTCAGTCACCAGGGCTGCCAACTGTAGTGCTCTATTAGGCTACATTATACCAGGTATATTTTGAACTAATTAGATATTTCGATATTATCAACTTAATTTCGTCATTATTCTAGATAGGTTCATATACTGTAGAATAATCATTGGCATGAAAAGTAGGCTGTATAGTTCTTCACGGAACTTCTTGTTTATTGTGATATGATTCAGGATGTTTACTCACAACTAACACCTTGGTCTTCTTTGCATTAATGTTCAAACGAAACTTTGACATTTCTGATGACAAAAATTTTGGCATTCTGGACTACATCCCCTTTTGATTATAGATTTCTTTTAGAATATATAGCAACAAAATTGAAAAGTTTATTTTCAAAACAAGATGTTCAGTAAAGAACATATAGCCTACTTTCTCCTAAATGCATGGGTATTGTTATAACTCTTTGTCCTTTTCAAGGAGTAGACAATTGAATGTTGGTTGTAGTAGCTTGTTGAAATACAACGTGTTATATGGATATTAAACATGAATATTAGTTGCCCTTTGCAAGTGCTACCTCGGTACAAATTTTCATTCAATTCGGTTTCACCGTGTTTGAATTGATATGGTGAATCGATTTGCACACATACATGGCCGCTATCTGCAAACTATTGCGTTGATGACCTTGTAGTTCAGTCAAACGATTCTTCCCCCAAAATGGTATGTTGTTGATATATTTGGTGGTGATCAGATGATTAGGTTGGTCGTAATTTGATTTAAGCTTTTAACATTTGGGTGGTCGCCATTACGTTTTCATCAAAATGGTGACGATATGAATCTTGACACTGAGGAGTCCATTGCTAGTGCTACCTCTGTACCAAATTTCGTTCGATTCAGTTTCACCGTGTTCGAATTGATAGGGGGGGGGGCAGACATTCAGAGTACACACACTCACAGACACATATACTCACGGACACACACACACAGACAGACACACAGTTTTTCGCCCTGTGTTGATCTCATAAGTCTACTTTCATTTTTTGCAAAAATCGAAAGTTGGCTAATATATTAAATCCATGAAGTCCCAAACTCCCGGAAATTACGTTTTTTTAATTTTCATAAAAACGGTTTGTAATAGTTACCATTATAAGTTGTTATGATTCAGTACTCTATATTCAATATTCGCACTAACTTACAACAATCCCTGACCATTAGAAGTAGTAGTAACAGGACCACATGATGCGGAGTAAGGGAACTTTGGAGGTTAAAAAATAAGGATGGTTTTAGCTAGGGAAAATGAAGTCTGATACACAAAAAAAAGATTTTTATTATTTTTCATCAATATTCATTACATGAAGGCAATTCAGACAGTCCTAACTACATAAATATGGTCAATGACCTTACTACTGTCAAAGCCAGAAAGAATCTTCAGTGAGAAGTGAATTTCTTTCTTCATTTAAGTTCTCTTACTGAAATATTTAACAAACAGTAGTTTTATCGTGTTTTATTAAAAACTCTCAAGTTATATTCACACATCCTGGATATTTTACAGCTAGTATTAACATATAGAAATGTTGAAAATCAAAAATTTTGGACTTAAGGTTATTCAATTTTGAAAATCCAATAAAAACCATTTCCATCAATCAAAATTACAAATTTTTCTTGCCCAAGAAATATGTCCACGTAGGCCAAATTTGAATAATTCCTTAAATAGATGTGGAGATATTGAATATTTTGAGTAATGCGTGTTCGCTGATTGATGGTAGGCCTATTTGTCAAGTTTATTTTACTAATTTCCAAAACACTTTGTTACTTTTTGCCTTCATACACAGTTATAGTTGCAGATATTTAATAGGTCGTAGACCTGATAATCAGTTCAATACGGCCACATATAGATATGTCCGTATTAGCCATTTAAGGAAACGTAAAATTGGCGATAATACACGAAGAATGCATGCGATGATGAATTACTATGTATGTGAGATGCGGGAACACCCACATCTTTAGAAACACAATGCGGTCCTTGTTCTTTGTTTAACACCTCCAGCCGTCTCACCTGTCAACTTGGCAGCCAGAACAAAATTAATACAATCCCTACGATGAATCATCGAAATCTTGTTGTGCGCCATTCGAAGTAAAATTCTCGTTGCTCGGACGGTAACATATGTGAGTCCTAATGCTAAGGACCTGTGTTCCAACCTCAAAATTTGGTCCCTTGGTTGATTAACTCACCAAGCTTTGGTCCAAATGGTCCCGGGGTCAAATCCCGACGGGGTCATGCAGTTTGTCATCCCCTAAGATAGATTCTCCTGACTCTTGATAAAAACAGAAAAAGTACCGAAAATAAAATAGAAATAAATGAAGATATTAAAGAAAGAAAAGTAGAAGAGAAAGTAAAAAGAATTAAGTGCTGAAAGTAAATATCCTATAGAGTATGATCTCGGTTAAGGCCCGTGAAGCCAAATCGAAATCTAATTTGGCGTATATGTTGTTCATAGTCTTGCGAAATTCAAGATAGAGCAAGATAAATTGGACCACCTTATCGATCGAATACCGCATTGCAGAAATATGAGATTAAATGTTGATTTGTGACAGTAAATAATTTCCCACGTTTTATATGATACAGATCGCATTAAGAGCCAATGAGTAGTCTAAGAGCATAATACAGCCAGTACAGTACGAGCAGGTATTTTGCAATGGACTGAAATACTTATAGTTTATAGTAAGGAGATCATTGACCCAACTATTCGATTTCAAACCTCCATGAATCAACCAGAAGAAGTAGACAGAGAGAAAATGAGCATATATGTATGAACCCACGATCACATACTGTTTGGAAAAAATTCAGGTGAATACAATAGCAGTTAATGGATTACTTCTCGGCTCTAGGGGTACTATTTCAAAGTTGTTTATTTGTTAACTGGAGAAGGATTAACAAAATTGAAAATAATCAAGAAAAAAATGTTATATATAAGGCCCGGATAGTTACGTGTTTAAATATTTCTAATTTAACTAAATATTTCCTATTTGTTTATATATGTTTGTCATTTTTATAAATAAATACATATTCTGGTGAATTTATTCATAAGTACATATTTCCTATGTATGGTGGTATGTTGTACTCCTTAGATGACTGCTGCCGACGTTTTCGACCTTGGCAATTCCAGTAAATTGCGTCTCCATTTAGTGAATGCACCCTTGTCTCTATATTGTACTGTCGTAGTATTTCAAGACAGGAATTCCCCAATCATTAAAAATAGCAGGGGGGCTGGAGTCGACAGTCTCATTAGTCCCCCAACAATCATTACCTTGACATGAAATTTTACTTGAAATTACAGTGGTCTGCGAAACTTGTGGGTACTGGCAGAGTGCTATAAGAATTTTTGAAGGGACCTTTTCTTCTGCTCTTTAGAATAAAATTTGAAAACACCACATATATGATTTCGTATCGCGCATTTGCAGTAAGTATTGTAGGATTCGGAAACTGAGGCAAGCCCCGGCCTATTAGCGGGAACATTTGTACAGTAGACAGGATTATGGATTATTCCAGCAGGTGGACTTTTCAACTATATTTCGAGTATTTATTTATTTATTTATTTATCGTATGGCTTTTAGTGCCGGGAGTGTCCGAAGACATGTTCGACTCGCCAGAGTATGTAGCTGCTTCAAGAAGACACCCATAGGGTGACATAAATATGATACAAAGTTAAGAACATATTTTCCACTTTTAAGCACATAAACAAATACATATTCCCGAAAAGTTAAGCACACAATTATCTGAGCTCTGGTTATAACAATCCTCAAATCATCAGTAGCCATCCTAAGAAACCATTTGTATGGACCACTTCAAAAGACTAGCTTTGTAATAACTCTTTCTTTACGTTCACTGTAACTATATTTAGAAAATAATGTTGGCTATATTATTATGTGTCGTTTGGCAAACCCCTAGGGGTTTAAAGTAGTGGGCTTACATTTGGAATGACTACAAGAATGTTATGTTTACACGTAGGAAGAATATATAGTATAAGTAACACGAACGCCACTGATATTTTGGGGCTAAGAGCACTGGAGGAAGTGTCACCAATAGTATAAATGATGTTGACGGGGTATCGTTTGTACTAGCTGAAAACAAATGTCAAAATGTAATATATTAGGTGACGGAATGCCTTACATCTACACGAGCAGGTCCTACAATATTCAAAATGAAAAAATATTTTTTTAATAATGTAGATGAGACTTAATCACCTCTCAAACGGAAATTATTCCGCAACCAACTCCAACTCCTAAATTGCAATGCCACCTTTAATAAACACTATCAAAGAGTGGTGTTCAAATGAAAAGGTACGAAACGATACTGTGGGTACAATTTATTCGTTATTCAAAAGTAATCACCACAGGCCTGTGCACAGGTGTCCCATTGCTTCACTAACCGCAGGATTCACTGTTCCCAGAAGTATTGTGGTTGTGACAGGAGCCAATCCTGTACGGTGTCCTTTAGTTCGTCGTACGATTAGAAATGTTTTCCCTTGAGACGAACCTTAACAGTGACGTGTATTGTGTGACACTCCGTAGCCTACGCAAGTTCATCAGGAACAAACAGCCCGGACTGCTCACGACAGGAGTGATTCTGCTCCATGACAACGCTCGCCCACACGTCTCTAAAGTCACACAAGGTGTATTGGCCACGTTCAAGTGGGAGCAACTTGTGCATCCGCCCTACCACCCGGGCTTGTCACCCGGCGACTTCCATTTGTTTGGTCAATTAAAAAAGTTCTCAAGGGAAAACGTTTCCAATTGGACGACGAACTAAAGGACACCGTACAGGTTTGCCTCCTGTCACAACCACAAGACTTCTGGGAACAGGGAATCCTGCGGTTAGTGAAGCAATGGGACACCTGTGCACAGGCCAATGGTGATTACTTTTGAATAACAAGTACATTGTTGGTTGGTTGGTTCCTTAGTTTAGGGGCTGTGACAACGCGGTCATGTAGCCCCGTGTACTTTGGGTGTGTGTAGAATCTGTCTGATAACCGGTGTAATAGGGATGACTGTATTAGTGTGCGTATCTGTCTTAATTCAAGTAAGGACTTCAGACATTCCATTTTTCCAAGTAGTTCCTAATTTTGCCGCCAAACGCCACCGTCAACGATCGAATAGTTCAGAACTTGGTTACCAGATGCCACCGCAGTCGGCTCTTGGCGACGAACGTAGGAACCTAAGAACGTTAGTCAAATGTTTAACCTATATATAATTTAGCTTCACACAGGTGTAATTAGTGGAAGATTATTCCTGACGATGAAAGACATGGTTTCTTTCGAAACGCGTCGAATTGCAATATAATAAAACACGGCATAAGCCCAAAATTCAACATTATGAATAGTGGAAGGTTCTTTAACTTGCCATAAATCTATGACATTGGACCGCAGGCTTTACTCCCCTCCGAAGGCTTACTGCTACCCACAGCATCGTTTCGTACCTTTTCATTTGAACAGCCCTTGTAGTAAGCAACTATCTTCTTGTATAGCACAATACAGAAGATCGAAGGCAAATAAATGGTATTCCGGAGTTCGGTATATTCTCGGTTACATATCTCACGCTTCCTTTATAACCAGTTTCATATTTATTCTTTGTTGCCAGCGATTGCCTCTACTAATAACATAAATAAAAGAACGTACCAACTTCGTCGGCAGCTAATACTAGTCATGTGCTATAAATATACCTGGATTTTATTTTGATTTGAGAATTTTCTCTCCATAGTTAACAGGATGTTAATGTTTGGTTGGAAGGAGAAAGATTGCCTGAAGTAAATCAGTTCAGTTATTTGGGAAGCATCATCGCATCTAGTGGGAGATGTGACTAGGTCGTCCGTTCTCGAATAGCCAAGGCTAAAGAAGCTTTCAATAAAAATAGTAGCCTATTGACCTCCAAGGCTATATCCTACCAGTGAAAAAGCATTTCATTAAGAGCTTCATTTGGAGCATTGCGACCTTTGGCTCTGGAACCTGGACTCTATTAAAGGCTGATAAGAAAAGAATAAATGCATTTGAAATGTGGTGCTGGCGCTGAATGTTACAAATACCCTGGACTGACAGGCTAACAAATGAAGAAGTCCTCAAGAGAGCTGAAGGAACAATCAGTCTAGGGAAAATGATCACGAAAATAAGATATAGTGGATTGGTCACTTACTCCGACATTCAACATGGTGCTCCACACTGTTTGAAGGGAAACTGGAAGGGAAGACTAGAAGAGGACGGCCAAGAGCAGGATTCCTCGATGGCATTAAAGGGGACGTCCATATCAACTAATCAAGCAGTTGGCTCAAGATGATGAGGATGATTATGATGATGATGATAATTGTTGTTTTAAGGGGCCTAACATCTAGGTTATCGGCCGCTAATGGTTTGGGTGATCGTGAAGATAATGAAATGTAAACTATAACTAAAACTAACTACGAACTTATATACTAGAAGAAGAAATGGAAAACAAAAGGAGAATAAGGCAAATAAAGGACAGGAGGAAAAGAAATGCCCTCAACCCTCGAAGGATGCGGATTGAGGGACTTGGAAGGAAGGAGAGCCATAAAAGGCAGATAGGAAAGGGAAAGAGGAGAGGGTCCGCCCCACAGGTAATGGATAAAAGGTGGAAACCCGGACCCAGCTCAGGAATCCCTCGGGGTCGCCAACGCCCGAACTCACCAGCTGTGAGCCCCTGAGGGTGTAGCAATATCTAGGGTGCACCAGAAGTGGTGGGGCTACATACACCCTGCCTCCTTGAGGGCCTTGAGCAGAAGGCAGGAGATAACAGGAAAAGAAAAAGAAGGCTGACTCCTCGCAGAAGGAGGGTATCAGAGAAGATGAGACAAGCGCCAATTAAGGCGGGAAAGGAAGAGGCTCCCTAGGCCTCGGATACCCTAATACCGTCGGGGTCGGAAGAGAATTGATCAAGTGAGGTCGACAGGAAAGAAGGTGGAGAGGAGCCCGGCACAAGTAAGTGGAAGCAATGCTGGACTCAGCTGGGGCCCCGTGGTCGCCAACCCACGTCCCACTAGATGTGAGCCCCTGGGGGAGTTAGCTCAAGATAGAAGGTCGTTGGATGAAGACAGTCATGCTACCCACCAACCATCAGGTTGAGGGGAACGAGGGAGAGAGTTATGCACATGCAGAAGAGGAAATAATCGAAACAAATGTCTGACATTTGATTAAACGGTATCAAAAAGGAAAATCACACACCATAGTGAAATTATATCACGCACATCGGCCCTGAAAACAGAAACTTATCATCAAAGAGGTATTCAAGTGCAATACTGGCCATTATGGTCCATGTATAACAGTTGCGTGTGTTATGAGGCACACATCTGTTTCATAGAATGTTGGATTAAATTATGTAGCCGAGTTGCAATTGAAAACACTTAGGTAAGTAAGCTCGCATGCTGGTCGCAATATGAGTTATTCTCATTAAGCCAGTGGGATGAAGTTTCCCAGCGGCGACCCTGGGTCAGACAGGTCATTGCATCTGGCACGCGAGAAGAAGTCCCGTGTCGTGGGAATGGCGGCTACTTCAAACAGAGATGCTTTATGGAGTAGGTAAAGAAAGTGAATGAACAACTCCATGCAAATAAGTAACGCTCTTTGAAGCCCACATCCTTTCAGAACCACTGGCGTAATGCAGTGAATACGCTGAACGACACAGACCCACATCCTTTCAGAACCACTGGCTTAATGCAGTGAATACGCTGAAAGACACAGACCCACATCCTTTCAGAACCACTGGCGTAATGCAGTGAATACGCTGAAAGACACAGACCCACATCCTTTCAGAACCACTGGCTTAATGCAGTGAATACGCTGAAAGACACAGACCCACATCCTTTCAGAACCACTGGCTTAATGCAGTGAATACGCTGAACGACTCAGACCCACATCCTTTCAGAACCACTGGCTTAATGCAGTGAATGCGCTGAACGACTCAGACCCACATCCTTTCAGAACCACTGGCTTAATGCAGTGAATACGCTGAACGACTCAGACCCACATCCTTTCAGAACCACTGGCTTAATGTAGCGAATACGCTGAACGACTCAGACCCACATCCTTTCAGAACCACTGGCTTAATGCAGTGAATACGCTGAACGACTCAGACCCACATCCTTTCAGAACCACTGGCTTAATGCAGTGAATACGCTGAACGACTCAGACCCACATCCTTTCAGAACCACTGGCTTATTGCAGTGAATACGCTGAACGACACAGACCCACATACTTTCAGAACCACTGGCTTAATGCAGTGAATACGCTGAACGACTCAGACTCACATCCTTTCAGAACCACTGGCTTAATGCAGTGAATACGCTGAATGACTCAGACCCACATCCTTTCAGAACCACTGGCTTAATGCAATGAATACGCTGAACGACACAGACCCACATCCTTTCAGAACCACTGGCTTAAAGCAGTGAATACGCTGAACGACTCAGACCCACATCCTTTCAGAACCACTGGCTTAATGCAGTGAATACGCTGAACGACACAGACCCACATCCTTTCAGAACCACTGGCTTAATGCAGTGAATACGCTGAACGACTCAGACCCACATCCTTTCAGAACCACTGGCTTAATGCAGTGAATACGCTGAACGACTCAGACCCACATCCTTTCAGAACCACTGGCTTAATGCAGTGAATACGCTGAACGACTCAGACCCACATCCTTTCAGAACCACTGGCTTAATGCAGTGAATACGCTGAACGACTCAGACCCACATCCTTTCAGAACCACTGGCTTAATGCAGTGAATACGCTGAAAGACACAGAAACAAATTAAACTAATCGAGTTAAATACTGTGCCAAATTTAGACGTTTAAGCTCCTCCCCTACACTGAGAATCATCGAGTATGGATACGCTTTTGTTGTTGTTATTCAACGTCTTCCGAAAGAAACTTTTAACTAATTTTACGCTCAGGAATGAGACCATCTTGGCTAATATGTAAAATGGTATATTCAATATTAGGCCAACCATGATCGTATTTTCGTACATAAGTTCTCTTTATTGTCAGTAGTGAAAATGAAAATGAAAATCCACAGCCTGCTTCCAGTCTCCGACCATGTCAGGAATGGAATGAATGAAGCCCCCGTCTAGCGGCGAGGATATGAACTGTGCCGGCTGCCGAGGCCTGACGCACTCCTCTGGGGTAATGATTAAATGAATGACAGATGAAATGAAATGATAGTGGAGAGTGTTGCTGGAATGAAATGTTGACAGGGAAAACCAGAGTACCCGGAGAAAAACCTGTCTGCCTCCGTTTTGTCCAGCAGAGATCTCACATGGAGTGACCGGGATTTGAACCATGGAACCAGCGGTGAGAGGCCGGCGTGCTGCCGCCTAAGCCACGGAGGCTTTTCTTCTTTGTCAGTAGTGAACTATTTAATTAGTCCATGTTAATATATTGCTATTAATATTATCTTGGAAACATTTGATGTAAGACATGGTAATGGACCTTTTTGAGAGCTTTATTGCCATGGCGCACCTAAGATAATAGACTAAATTCGAAGAAATTTGCATTTAGTATGATTTTTGGGATAAGCAGTCGTTTTGAAAACTCAAATTGTAAACATATTATATTATATTATATTATATTGTATTGTATTGTATTGTATTCATTCGGCCAACTAGGGACCACGATAAGCCTCATTTTACATTCTGGCATTTGTTCATTTTTCGCTTGACGCACATTGTCTTCATGACCTCACTGTGTTTAGCACGACGTTCTTCTGTCCATTTCGCACCAGTTGTCCGTTTTTCGTCCCGGAAAGTCCTAAACGTCATGATGGCTGCTTTATAAAGATTTCGGTCTTGTGCATCTTCTGCTCGTATCCCCATTTCTTTAAGATCTTTCTGGACGTAAAAGTGCCATGGCATTGTCGATTTTGGTTTTGAGTCAAAGATAGTGAAGTTACGTTTCGTTCATCGGGAGGAGATCATACGTCGTATATGACGGTAGAAGAAAACTCTGCGTTTTCACATTGTGTCTGCAATCTTCTCTATCTTAGAGTATATTTCTTGCCAGGATTTTCTGATATAGATGCATTTTTGTAGACCGGGCCAAGTTTGATGTGTAGGATCTTTCTTTCTTTCTTTCTTTCTTTCTTTCTTTCTTTCTTTTCTCTCTAGCTTCGCGAGCAAACATTTCTCGGATAGGATAAGGCATTCAGCTGCATATAGCGGTACTGGTTTGATTTATATTATATTATATTATATTATATTATATTATATTATAATTCGGTCCAGAGAACGATGTGAACATAGAGACGATTGTTGCCCCGCTTATACCCTGAGGATTGTGGGGTACGTTTGGTCAACGTGATGACTTACTTAAATACTTACTTTGTTTTAGACCATGGAACACTACTTCTCTTGCCAAGAAGCTATAAATTGTCCTCACGAGACTGAGAGCACTCGGTTCAAGTCCTCACAGAAGATCTTAAATGTCTGGAGGAGCCGTGTATCAAACCCAGGGTCCTCTATTTAAGCATGCTACCACTACAACAAGGGACCGTTAGTAATAATAATGATAATATCAATAATGATAATAATAATAATAATAATATCCTTCCCTTTTCGGTTTTGTAATCCTGTTTGCACATATACCAATCTCTCCTTCTCAATCACACTCTTCTCAAGAGCATGTTTTTGGGTTACTTTCTAAGTCAATGTTAATTTAACAGGCGCAGATGTGTTGAGGTGTGCCCTTTAGAATATATTTCAAACCAACCACTCCAAAGCCTTGTGCGTGCATAATACTGCCGTATTGTTCGTGTCACTGGAGTGCTTCCCGTACAATGCGTGGCATACAATGCTTCGTGCTGCGAACACTGAGGACCAATATTGACATCGTTGAGGACATATATAGTACACTGTTCTGCACAAAGCAGGTTGTACGCAATAAGTCCTTCTTATACCTATTAACTGCCCAGGTACTTACGCAGATGTTTAGTCACACCACCACGTGTTCTACGAGTTTTTGTAAATACTGGCAAATACGGACTAGAGGTGATATGGAAGAACGTAAAAAAGAAAAAGGAG
Source organism: Meconema thalassinum (assembly GCA_946902985.2). Lineage (NCBI taxonomy): Eukaryota > Metazoa > Arthropoda > Insecta > Orthoptera > Tettigoniidae > Meconema > Meconema thalassinum. Next base: position 67,784,897 of record OX336392.1, on the reverse strand, counting down.
TTCAGTAAAGAACATATAGCCCACTTTCTCATAAATACATGGGTATAAATATAACTCTTTGTCACTTTAAAGGAGTATAATCGAATGCTGGCTGTGGTAGCTTGTAGTAGCTTTTTGCAAAAATCAAAAGTAGCCTGAAATTATAATTGTCCGTGAATTAGAACCTTTGTTATCGTATAATATTACATTGTATTGTTACATATTTTTTACATATTTGATCATAATGACATACGTTTTACACATTTTTAGCCTACTTTTCACATTTTGCAAAAATGAGGAAAAAGTAGACTTATGAGATCGATCCGGGGAAATGTGTGTCTGTCTGTCTGTCTGTCCGTCTGTCTGTCTGTCTGTCTGTCTGTCCTTCTGTCTGTCTGTCTGGCTGTGTGTGTGTCCCCCCCTATCAACTCCTAAACGGCTGTAGCAATCAAAACCAAATTTAGTATGAGTAAAGATGTGCACCGGAATATCTCACGTCCATATTTGAAAATGATGTCAGTGCTACCAACTGCTGAAAAAACGCACTAGAAATTTGAGCTCCATGTTGGATATCTCGCAAGGTATGCATGGGAGCTATTCCAAAATTGGTACACATGCAGATAATACTATTTCAGTTTAATTTCCAGGAGGCTAACAATGACAGTGTTGCCAAAATAATTTTAAGCCTTCTGATAGGTCCAATGTTTAAATGCATATAACTTCTACACTATCAGTTGGATTTCAACCAAATTTTGTATGTAATATCTGTACATAAATATGATTGAGCGTATTCTTAAGAGCCACCAGGGCTGCCAACTGTTAATAATTGCTCTCTCTATTTTTTTATCCAAGTACCAATATATCAGAAAGTATGCAAGCCAACAGCTTTAAACTATGCACACGTATATTCTGACATTTTAGAATAATTTGGAGAAACTTATATACGTCAGTTCTACCAACATGATTATAAACCTGCTGATAGTACCAATTTTTAAATACATGTAACTTCTATACTATCAGTTGGATTTCAACCAAATTTCGTATGTGCTTTGTGTACCATAACAGATATGATTGAAAGTATTGTTAAGATCAATCAGGGCTGCCAACTGTTAATAAATGCTGTCCATATTTTTTACCCTAATATCAATATATCAGAAAGTATGCAAGCCAACAGCTCTATACTTTGCACACGTATAGCACCTGACATTCTAGATTAATTTGGAGTAATTAATACAAGGCAGTGCTGCCAACATGATTCTATGCCTGCTGATATGTCCAATTTTAAAATACATGTAACTTCTATACTAACAAATGGATTTCATCCAAAATTGGCACAACAAGATATCATAATATTTCAGATTATTTCTGACCAGCACACGCATGGTATTGTTGGCAACATGCTTTTACGCGTGCTGATAGATCCAGTGTCTAACTGCGTGTAACGACCATTGGACTTCAACCTAATTTTGTATTCTGTACCTTAAGAGATGGAACTAAGAATATATTCAGTCACCAGGGCTGCCAACTGTAGTGCTCTAGTAGGCTACATTATACCAGGTATATTTTGAACTAATTTGATATTTCGATATTACCAACTTAATTTTGTCGTTATTCTAGATAGGTAGAATAATCATTGGCATGAAAAGTAGGCTGTATAGTTCTTCACGGAACTTCTTGTTCCTTTTTTAAATGTAAATAAAAATACGTGTTTGATCATAATGACATTTGTTACAAACTCTTACTGAAAAAAAATATTTTTTTGCTAGTAGAATATACAGCAATTCAAAACAGTCTGTATGACACTATTATTTTGTTCTCTATAAACTCAGATACACGGAACGGATTTTGCAAGCAATTCATAAACTGCTGAGAAAAGACCAGGGAAGAATTCCAAGAAATATATTAGTGGAGATAAAGAGGATGGGAATTCACGTCACACCCATCGGACACTCAGCTGTCCAGTGAGTGCCTGTGACTACTTTTCAACCTGTTTTTTAGAAAGGATGTTTTATTTCCACCCACTCCGCAAACAAAAAGTGCCCCTCACAATACTTATTCTTGAGTTCGTACGCATTTTCAGACATAATAATGGAATTTATTTAAATTTGCTATAATTTGGACATGCTTACTTATTTATTGAATCACACTTCATTAAAAAAAATATAATGAATTAAATGAGGAATCCTCAAGTAATAACATGTGTAATATATTACTTACAAGAAAATAAAGTACACTAATATTACATGTTTTAAATATTTTAAATGTAATATTACATATTTTACCTAATATTATTACATAAATATGCGCATACTTAGCGATATTTCATAACTCTAGTGATTATGTCAAAAAATAACTCAAACATTGCTATCTAGTGCCAATGATATTTTTCATGTATTTTTTTTTAAATGGATGAAGATGAATGAAACTGGGCAAGGATATGGAAGGAAGCGGCCGTGGCCTGTCAGAAGATACCGTCCCAGCATTTGCCTGGTGTTTAAAATGGGGAAACCACGGAGAACCATTTCAAGGACAGCCGACAGTGGGGCTTGAACCCACGCGTCTACCGAGAGCTTGGCCCCATGATCTAACGCTGTGCTTTAGCGAGCGTAGCCACTGCTGTCGGTATGTGTGTCCCCTATCAACTCCTAAACGGCTGCAGCTATCGAAATCATATTTGGTGAGTAAAGATCAATACCTGAGTATCTCATATTTGAAATTGACATCAGTGCCATCAACTGCTAAAACGTAGGAAAGCTAATTTCTGGATGGGCCCCGTAGATCTCATAATACGACTAAAATTAAGGGGTCTTATTCCTCATGAAATGAACAATCAGGGACAATATAATACAAGAAATCGAAAGACAGCCTTGGGTGCAGATACCATAATACCATAGGTGTCGAAGGATAGCAAGAAATGACAATGCCGGGCTGGTTGGAACTTTGTGATTGCCAACCCCCATCCCACAAGTTGTGATTCCCTAGGGGAGTGGAAGAAATAGCGAGTCTTTGAGTTCTTCATAGAGCAACTTCCTAAACAAACAAACAAACAAACAAACAAACAAACAGGAAGTTCCGTGACGAAATAAAGAGCCTACTTTTCTTAAAATTTAAGATTCATGCCAATGATTGAACTATATGGATCTATCTAGAATAATGACGAAATGAAGTTGGTAATATCGAAATATCTAATTAGTTAGAAATACTGTATACCTGGCATAATTTAGCCTAATTGATCACTACAGTTGGCAGCCCTGGTGACTGAATATATTCCTAGTTCCATCCTTTAAGGTACAGAATACAAAATTTGGTTGAAGTCCATGGACGGTACATGCAGTTAAACATTGTATATAACAGCGCGCGTAGAATCATGTTGGCAACAATGTCATGCATTTATTGGTCAGAAATAATCTGAAATAATATGATCTCTTGTTGTGCCAAATTTGAATGAAATCCATTAGTTAGTATAGACGTTACATGTATTTTTAAATTGGACCTATCAGCAGGCTTAGAATCATTTTGGCAGCACTGACGTATATTAGTTACTCCAAATTAATCTAGAATGCCAGGTACTATACGTGTGCAAAGTTTAGAGCTATTGGCTTGTATACTTTCTGATATATTGGTATTTGGATAAAATAAATTGAGAGCATTTATTAACAGTTGACAGCCCTGGTGGCTCTTAAGAATATGCTCATTCATATATGCTTATGTACACATAGCACATACGAAATTTGGTTGAATTCCAATTGATAGTGTAGAAATTATATGTATTTAAAAATAGGACATATCAGCTTATAATAATTTTGGCTACACTGCCATGTATGGCCTCCTGGAAATTAAACTGAAATATTATTATCTATACGTGTGCCAATTTTGAAATAGCTGACATTCATACCTTCCAATATATCCAACATGGAGCTCAAATTTCAATTGCGATGTTTCAGCAGTTGGTAGAACTGACATCATTTTCAAATATGGCATTGACATATTCAGGTATAGATCTTTACTCCTACCAAATTTTGTTTCGATTGCTGCAGCCGTTTAGGAGTTGATAGGGGGGGGGGGGACACACACACAGCCAGATAGACAGAAGGACAGACAGACAGACAGACAGACAGACCGACATACATTTTCCCGGATCGATCTCATAAGTCTACTTTTTCCTCATTTTTGCAAAATGTGAAAAGTAGGCTAAAAATATTCCAGTTACTTGCTGGGTAACCATGTTGTGGACAGTGCTGCCTAAGTGTGCCAGGACGTGCTCTATGACTGTGTGGCGTGACCGCAGCATCCAGGTCTTGGGGTTTATCTGTGAGCCCAACCCAGCAGGTGCGTGGCAATTAACACCGATATAATGTTCTGTGGGTGACGTCATCCAGGTACAGGTGGAGAGATTTACCATCTTTGATTGCAGTGAGCAGATATGTAAGACACTGGATACCTTATATGGCTGCTAGCATCACTAACAAACAACAGAGTCAGAAACCTGAACCCGCAACTTGAACTCGCGACAACAATAATCTTCTTAACTTAGAGAAGAGATATCTGGGGAAAGTTGTGCAGTGAAATCACCTTGCTCTCCTGATGTACCTATGTACTCTTCCATTCAGCAAATTAAATCCGTCTAAATGTTATCATTCTTCAGTATTTATTAACAACAAGTAGTTATGTGACGAACTAAAGAGCCAACTTTTCTTCAAATTAGAGACCATATATCGAAAGTTGGCAGACCTGGTGACATTAAATATATTCTTAGTTCTATATCTTAAGGCCCACAATGCACATGTAAAATTTGGTTGAGGTCCACTAGATAGGATGCACGTTACATGTATTTAAATATTGAATTTATCAGCATGCGTAAAATCAGGTAGGCGACACTGCCATCAATTGGATGCTCAAACTTAAATAGAAATATTTTTATCTATACATGTCCCAATTTTGAAAGAACTTCATTTATTAGTATGGAAGTTATTTGTGATTCAACATTAAACCTATCAGCAGGCGTAGAATCATGTTGGCAGAAATGTCGTGAAAATTAACCTACATTTGCAGGTACTATATGCATGCAAAGAGTGCATTTTTCAACAGTTGGCAGCCCTGTTGACACTAAAAAATGCATATTCATATCTGCTCCTGTACGCAAATCACATACCAAATTTGGTTGAAATCCAATAGATAGTATGGAAGTTTCATTGCATTTAAAGATTGGACCAATCAGCAGTCATCGAATCATGTTGGCAACACTCTCATGTAGCCTATGGGCTTCTGTAAATTAGTCTGATGAAATAGTATCTATATGTGTGTCAATTTTGGAACAATTCCCATGCATATCTTCCGAGATATCCAACATAGACCTCAACTTGCAATTGTGATTTTTCAGCAGTTGGTAGCACTGTCGTCATTTTCAAATATGGTCTTGCGATATTCAGGCATTGCTCTTTACTTATACCAAATTTGGATCCGATAGCTGCAGCCGTTTAGGAGTTGATAGGGGGGAACACACACACGCAGACAGACAGAAGGACAGACACACATTTGTCCGGATCGATCTCATAAGTCTACTTTTCCTCATTTTTACAAAATATGAAAAGTAGGCTCAAAATATTGATGAGTGGTGTAAAGGAAGTAAATTTTTAGCTAAGATCATTTTATGAGATAAATTTGATCAAGGCAAACTGATCAGAATTTGGGAAGTAAGGATATTTCACGCGGGAAGATATAATAGCGGTAATAATATTTTTTTCTTAACAAATAAAAATAAAGAGGGGTGGCTCAGCAAGGCAGGGAAGTGGGGATGAAGTGGGGATAACACTGGAGGATACCCTGTAACTTGTTCCGCGCAAGACAAAACTCTAAGAATACCATGGTTTCCAAAGAAAAAACTAAAAATTGGCAGAACGTGGTCTGAACCGACCGTTAAAGCCCTAGCGCAATGGAAAATAACTGTTGAAATAGCGTGGTCCATAGATGGCCAAGATGGCAGCAAAACAATAATACTGTCAATCCAAGTACTTACAAGGGAAATATCAATTAAGACGGGTCGAAACCTATCTTGATACTTTGTGGACGCAATCCTTGTACTATAAGAGGACAACGTGCGGAAAATCAGCCGCCAGATTGAACTGGAAGGCTCCGAAATCATATGGCGAATCTCTCATACAAAATCAGTGAGAAGTAGTGAGTACCGTACATGTTGGAAGGGACAGTCCTGACGGCCCAAGCACTCAAGGCCGGTGGGAAGCAGCCGCACGCTCCAGTCAGCATATAAGCCCCGCCACGCGACTACAAGTGCCGCAGGGATGTCCAGCTCCGCCAGCTATCATGCCTGTCTATATGAGATATTCGCCACTTCATTTCGGAGCCTTGTCGTTCAATCTTGTGGCTGATTTTTCACACGTTATCCTCTTATGGTACAACGATTGCGTCCACAAAGTTTCAGGATAAGTTTTGGCCTGTCTTACCTGATACCTCCCTTGTTAGGAGAAATAATTCAGTCATCAAGATTGAATCGCGAGGCAAACAAAGACAGAATTTCAAAATTACAGAAGACTTAGAGAATCATCTGGAACAGATATAACAGAAAAACAATAACGAAGAAAGCAGAACGGATATTGACGTACTTTCAAGATAAGAAAACCAAAGGGGTATGGTCAACGGAAGTTGAGAAAGATCTACGTGAAATGGAAATTTCCCCTAAAGATATCCAGGAGCGTGTTCCACTTCAGGAAAAACTATGTACGCACAAAGGTTTCCACGAATAGCCGAGGCTGAAGACAGGGAAGGCGTGGTCCCAGGAGAGAATAGAACAACACCGGAGACGAATGCGGGAACACTGAGTGGTAGTAAGACCTCGGAAAAAGAGACAGTTGAACTGACGTGGTCCCTAGTTGGCCGAATCGAAGAAAGAAGAAGAACGCAGAATTAAGACATTACATCACAGTAATTAAAACTGAAGCACTATATGACTCGGAAACCTTCATCATTGGAGGCAGATCTCTCATTAAAGACGTAAAGAAACTAGAACGGAAAATATTGAGGAAAATTCTTATTCCAGTCTGCTCAGAAGGAATCTGGATGAAACGGAAGTCTTAGGAGATTAATCAGAATTATGAAAAATCACTGACACCTTCAGGAAAAGGCCATTGAAGTTCTACGGCCACATTCTCAGAATGAAGATTAACAGGCTCGCCAAACGGAGTCTCAGCCTTGATCTCTCTGTGAAAGTCAAGAACAGCTGCTGTCTTAGTGAAATCGATAATGACTTTCAAGAAATTGACATTACAGAGGAAATTTAACAAGATCGTCTTCAGTTCAGAACATTAATCAACAACCATCATTTCTCTGAGAAAATGACAACCAGAACCAAGAAATCATGGACAGACGATCGGAGGAAGATTTTCTGGGTTCAGATGAAGAGATTTTGGAGAAGAAGAAGAAAAACATCATTGGCTAAAATTGTTCTATTCTATCGCGCTCCATAGATGGGTATAGCGTTGTAAATTAATTATAATTGTCTAATAATAATATTAATAATAATACCGGGTGAGTTAGCCGTGGTCGTTATGGCATGACTGTTGGCAGTCGCTCATATCCGGGAGGCGGGGTGGTTCGAATCCCCCCGCCGGCAACCTTGAAGATGGTCTTCTGTGGTTTCCCACCTTCCTTCCAGGCAAATGCCGGGTTGGTCCCAAACCATGACGAATAGAAGGAGAAAGTGAGAAGACTCCTGAAGTTCAAGTGCGCCCCGCCGGGCAGCGCTCGAGTGGGTACGTTCCACACTGCCGGGGTCAGCTGGTCTTAGAGATGGTGTTAAGGGAAACGAATTACTTTGTAACTGATACTTTTTAAAAAGTAATTAGCGGTTCCAATTAAAATAGCATGGCAGGGCACACTGGAAAATATAATTCATAGAAATAAGAACTACGGTCTTCATTACATGTTACGGAACGCACAGATTCTTGGAGTATACAGACACAGATAAAAAAAATCCCCAGCATATTAAAACAAGCACACATAAACTATTTAAAGTAACACTACTTAACAATTTATTTTGTCGGCTACGGTACTGGACTTTCGAAAGCTTGCGTGAAGACTTGGCGGGTGTTCGAGATTGCAAATCTCGGCGGATTTCCTTCGTTCTGAAGAAGAATCGGCACCCAAAATAAACAAGTCTGGGGATAATATCCATGACACGCTGAAGACAGCAGCCAGCTCCTGAAGGATCAACTGAAATTGTTTCTTTGGAATCGATACAATCATAAATATTTCGCTCCAGGTCGGTTTTGAGTTTAATTTTCCGGTAATTACTTCTCGGCCTGGAAAAGAATGCCACATACACTTCTCGAAGGACGTGTTAGATACACTTCATTGTTCATCTTAGGGCACCTTTTTTAGATTCTTTGTTGCTTTCTCTTAGCAATAATTTAGTCGTATTTCCGTTTATTCCTGATGAAGAAAGACATGGTTTCTTTCGAAACGCGTCGAGTTTGAATAAATAAAACACGGCATAAGCCCAAAATTCTACATTATGGATAAAATGGTATTAGTTGCGTTTGACATTAACCATACCGTACATAAAGCATCACAATAAATTGGTTGAAAAACTGAATCCAGATAGCTTTAAAACTCATCATTTTTCACCATCTGTTTCCTCTGAATTTGGTTAATTAAAGCTTAATAATTGAGTTTAAACACCGGTTTGGTGACCCATCGTTCCAGGCAAGCCGGTAACACCTGTAACTACTCAGGCAGATAGGTCACTTAACCGTAATTTGGAAGTTATTGTGAAGTTATGAATGCATTAGCGGTAGCACTGCCGGAGACGTAATCGGGCTAGGCTATTGCGTTTTTAAATTAGCTCCCGTTTCAGGGTTTTTAGGTTTTGTGTTCGAATAGTTCGTTAAATAGTTGTAAAACAGTAAGGAGAGTATGTTTTGTGTAGGTTTTAAGTTGAATTAAAGTTTATGTCGAGCTGAGAAGTGAATTTGGTGTAGCTTAAAGTGTAGTTTTTTGGTCTGATCTGTTTCCTCTGAATTTGGTTAATTAAAGCTTAATAATTGAGTTTAAATGCCGGTTTGGTAACCAATCGTCCCAGGCAAGCCGGTAACACCTGTAACTACTCAGGAAGATAGGTCACTTGGCCAGGCGTGGATTCAGGGGGGGGGGGGGGGTCATGACCCCCCCCCCCTTCCAAACGGAGACCAAATTTTTTTGCAAATTCAAAAAACGAAAACACAATAACCAGACAAATAAAACTTAACGAATTTTAACTGACAAACAGTTTTTTTTTTCATTTTATTCAATACTGAAAATATCTTTATTGCAATTTTTATGTTCTGTTACAACTCTACATATTTGCAACTTCATACCTGTTATATGAAAATGAAAATCCACAGCCTGCTTCCAGTCTCCGACCGGGTCAGGAATGGAATGAATGAAGCCCCCATCTAGCGGCGAGGATATGAACTGTGCCGGCTGCCGAGGCCTGACGCACTCCTCTGGGGCAATGATTAAATGAATGACAGATGAAATGAAATGATAGTGGAGAGTGTTGCTGGAATGAAATTTTGACAGGGAAAACCGGAGTACCCGGAGAAAAACCTGTCTGCCTCCGTTCTGTCCAGCACAGATCTCACATGGAGTGACCGGGATTTGAACCACGGACCCAGCGGTGAGAGGCCGGCGTGCTGCCGCCTAAGCCACGGAGGCTTACCTGTTATATAAAAACGATTATTTATTTAACAAAATCAACTCGTTTATTTTGTTTAGCAAACCTTGTGATTACCGAATCGATGTTTATAGTGATGTCACGATGAATGTGCAGCAATGCACGGATAGGAATTTGGGGCTTTTTTCGCACCAAAAAATGTTGCCGACGTCCAAACTGCAAGCTTGGTTGGCAATTTAAGCTGCGACTTTCTCCCTTTGTCGGTACCAACTCGACTTGCCGAAACTGTAACGTACCTTGATCCTTTTCTCGATGCTCGATGTAAAAGTCGCAAAACACGCCGTTGCAATTTGTACGAATATTTTTGGTGCGCTAAACGCATCAAATGTCTATCCATGTAGCTTGCAAAAAAAATTGGTCTAGTTTTGTACGTTTGGATATTTTGTGATTGTGTTTTTAGTGATACCATTTTTCTTAACAATTTCGATTCTCTGACCCCCCCCCCCCCCAAAGCCAAACTCTAGATCCGCGCCTGCACTTGGCCGTAATTTGGAAGTTATTGTGAAGTTATGAATGCGTATGCGGTAGCACTGCCGGAGACGTAATCGGGCTAGGCTATTGAGTTTTTAAATTAGCTCCCGTTTCAGGGTTTTTAGTTTTTGAGTGCGAATAGTTCGCTTAATAGTTGTAAAACAGTAGGGAGAGTATGTTTTGTATAGGTTTTAAGCTGTATTATGGCTTATGTCGAGCTGAGAAGTGAATTTGGTTTCGCTTAAAGTGTAGTTTTTTGGTCTGTTCTGTAGCCTGGATTTATTAAATTTATTGTGCTGCTGGCGTGATTAAAAGCTGTAGGATTTGATGTAGAGTGCTAGGATTGCTTGGCGGAAGTGTTGGTGAGAGGGAGAGAAGTGAGGGGATGGGTTTATGGAGTTGTTGCTGTTGTTGCTTGTTTTTCAACTGCTGTTTCTTGATGGCGTGCTTGTAGTGCCTACAACCCTGGTTCACGTTGTTGGACATTATCGCTTGCAGTGCTTGTAGCGGCGGGACCACAAACTACCGTGCTATAATGGCGGAGTCCTCACACTAGGTCCTTCTATTCGTCATGCCCAAACTATAGGTCACAGCCGCTATCTTCCAACTCCTCGTCCTTACAATCCAACTTTCCTCCCCAACGGTACTTGTAGCTCACCCATTCGGTGTCTGTTTCGAAGCAGCTACAACACTGGCGAGCCGAACATGTCCTTGGACACTCCCGGCACTAAAAGCCATACGCTAAATAAATAAAAATTGCACTGTTATTCGACCAGAGGCTCTGTATGCGGCAGAGACTCTAACAATTAACAAGAAAAGTCTAATGGAAAAACTAGAGGCGAAAGAAAGGAAGTTTTTGAGGAAAATCCTGGGTCCTTTCAAAGAAAACAGCGAGTACAGAAGGCGTCACAACCACGAATTATACAAGCACGTGGAGAAGATCAGTGACACGATTCGAAAAAGAAGGATTGCTTTTTATAGCCACGTGACACGAATGAGCTCAGGCAGGATATCAAAACGGATATTGACGTACTTTCAGGATAAGAAAAACAAAGGGGCATGGTTCACGGAAGTTGAGAAAGATCTACGTGAAATGGAAATTTCCCCTAAAGATATCCAGGAGCGTGTTCCACTTCAGGAAAAACTACGTACGCACTAAGGTTTCCAGGAAAAGCCGAAGCTGAAGACAGGGAAGGTGTGGTCCCAAGAGAGAAAAGAACAACACCGGAGACGAATGCGGGAACACTGGGCGGTAGTTAAAAGCTCGGAAGAAGAGACAGTTGAACTGACGTGGTCCCTAGTTGGCCGAATCGAAGAAAGACGAAGAAGAAGAAGAATAAAATAAAATAACTGACACAATGAGGAAACGGAGAATTAACTTTTACTGTAGCAGCTTCTGTGGAGTAGTTGGTATCATCTGAACTGCTGTGCCCAAAGTAGCGGGGTTCAAACCCGACCCAAGTCGTCGGATTTTTAAGAGCGTTAAAAATCCTTCAGTATGCCTTCCTTCGGAGGGGAAGTAAAGCTGGCGGTCCCATGTCATAGATTTATGGCATGTAAAAATCCTTCCACTGAATAAACTTGTACGAAGCTAAATTGTTAGGTTAGATTTCGTCGGAACGCTCTATCAAAGTTCCAAAGTTCAGCACTAGGTATCATTGATATCTGGTAGCGAAAGGTGGAACTATTTGAAATTGAACGGAACTTGTAGTTCACCACATGGGTGTCCGTTGGAAGCAGCTACAGTCTCAGGCGAGCCGAACATGTCCTCGGACACTCCCGCACTAAAAGCCAAACGATAAATAAATAAATAAATACCTTAATGGTCATATAACCATGTGAGATCTGTGCTGGACAGAACGGAGGCAGACAGGTTTTTCTCCGGGTGCTCCGGTTTTCCCTGTCAAAATTTCATTCCAGCAACACTCTCAACTATCATTTCATTTCATCTATCATTCATTTAATCATTGCCCCAGAGGAGTGCGTCAGGCCTCGGCAGCCGGCACAGTTCATATCCTCGCCGCTAGATAGGGGCTTCATTCATTCCATTCCTGACCCGGTCGGAGACTGGAAGCAAGCGGCTTCGGTGGCGTAGTCGGTAGCATGCTGAGCTTCTATGCCCAAGATAGCGGGTTCAAACCCGGCCGAAGCCGTCGGATTTTTTAAGAGCGTAAAAATCCCTCAGTATGCCTTCCTTCGGAGGGGGAGTAAAGCCTGCGGTCCCATGTCATAGATTTATGGCATGTTAAAGAACCTTCCACTAATTGCACCTGTGTGAAGCTAAATTGGATAGGTTATTGTAAACAACGCTCTTAGGTTTCTAAGTTCGTTGCCAAGAGCCGACTGCGGTGGCGTCTAGCAGCTGAGTTGTGAACTTAGCCTAGTGGTCGTTGACGTTGGCGCTTGGCGGCAAAAGTAGGAACTATTTGAAAAATTCTAAGTTGCAGTACTTAAATTAAAATAACAGATAACACACACTAATACAGTCATCACATTAACACCGGTTATCAGACAGATTCTACACACACCCAAAGTACACGGGGCTACATGACCGCGTTGTCGCAGCCCCTAAACTTAAGAACCAACCAACCAGACTGGAAGCAGGCTGTGGATTTTCATTTACATGGTCATATAACAAGAATGAACCCAGCGCGATTGACAAATATAATTTTCACCTACTTCCTCAAAAAGAAAATCACTGAGGTGGACAAAGATTTGCAAGAAGTGGGGATTACAAGCAACGATATCTGGAAACGTGCCCCCCTTAAGCAAAAACTCACAGCACACCGATGATTCCAAGAAAAGCCTATGCTTCCAACTGGCAAAAAGTGGACTGCAGAAACGAAACAACAGCATCGAGAACTAATGCGAAAGTACTGGGAGGATGTTAAAGCTCGATGCAGCAAGAAGCAGTTGAAATGACTTGGTCCTTAGATGGCCGAATTGGAAGAAGAAGAAGAAGAATAGTAATAATAATAATAATAATAATAATAATAATAATAATGATAATTGCTTATACGTTTTGAGGTCAGTTTCCCTTGTAAAAAAGTAACTTCATCCATCCTGTCTAGGTAGCATGATTGCAGAGGTAGCAAGCACTATGCAATTCAATGCAGGTCGTACGTCAGTGTCTAGCTGTCCTGCTAACTCATCCCCTGCACTCCAAGCTCCAAACAAATTATGAACCGCATGAAATGCACAAATTACGTACAACACGTCGTCGGCTTTGTAACGCGAAATGAAGATATGAAACTGACACCTCTGCGATGCATGTATCCGTCCGTAATATTTTATAGAAAAAAAAGGATGAGTGTCAGCAATGCATGTATATTCGTTACCCGAGAATGCAAGCACGAGTGTCGACAGTCGAGTTGCATTTATGAAACCCACATTACATACGAGCTAAGTATACACAGGGTATTTCTCCACAAAGAGCATATGAATTAATGATTCAGTCTGAATACAGTTGCGATTAGGTTACCGGATCGTTGTCTTCTTTCCGTATATTCTTTCCATGTCATACTTTGAATAATAAATAGGTTGAAAGTTCCGACTAATCAATACTTTTTATTAAGTAATAATCACTGTGTGGTCATAGGTGCGACATGTTTCGAGGATTCATTATTTTTGTCCCCTTCATCAGTCGATATGAATGAATTAATACATGTCAAAGACACAAGAAAGGTATAGCGTAACACTAAAACATACCTTGTCATTAAACCTTATATGGTGCACAATAAATAACGAAGGGAAATTGAAAGCCTAAATCAACACAAAATGAATATATGAATAAAATAATTATTTGAAACAAATTTGAAACACATATTAAAACTCTGTCGCCTCCGTAGCGTAGCGGTCAGCATGGTTAGCTGCCGCCCCGGAGATCCTGGGTTCGATTCCCGGCTCTGCCACGAAATTTGAACAGGGGTATGAGGACTGGAACGGGATCTACTCAGCCTCGGGTGGCCCAAATGAGTAGAGGGGGTTCCATTCCCACCTCAGCCATCCTCGAAGTGGTTTTCCGTGATTTCCCACTTCGTCTTCGGACAAATGCCGGGATGGTATAGCCAGGCCACGGCCGCCTCCTTCCCTCTTCCTTGCCTATCCATCCTAATCTTCCCCTCCTCCCTTCCCTCATGAGGCCTCTGTTCGCTTTGCAGGTGAGGCCGCCTAGGCGAGGTGCTGATCACACCTCACCAGTTGTATCCACTCAGATCAGATGTTCCCAGCTCTAGGACACTGCCTGGAATGGCGGTATAGGTGAGTTCCCTCACTGAGTACGTGGGAGCCACCAACGTGGAGGGTAAAATTGACTAAATAAAAAAAATTAAAAATTATATATTAAAACTTTTCTAACTATAAAATCTCTCAATAAGAGATACACGCTAATCAACGCCCATGCTCCTATAAATAAGGATAATAAAACGAATCCAGAGAAAGTTGATGAATTTTGGGACGAGTTAGAAGCCGAAATTCTCAAAATTCCTTCTAATCATGTAAAAATTTTACTTGGAGATTTCAATGCTCAGCTTGGATCTGAGAGAAAATTTTCTGATATAATAGGTAAATATCCCGCTCACAATAGAACCAACAGGAATGGTGAGAGATTGGTTAAACTCTGTGAACATCTAAACTTAAAGATTATGTCCACACATTTTAAAGCAAAACCAAGTAAAAAGAAAACATGGGTCTCCCCAAATGCGTTGCTGGGTGAGTTTCAACTAGATCATGTAGCTATCTCTCGAAATTGTTTCAAAGAAATTCAAAATGTCAAGGTCAGAAAATCCATTAATGTAACTTCAGATCATTACCTTTCTCAAATCAAGATGAATTTCATACCTTTTACACGCAAACTAAATACAACTAGAATTAAAATTCCGAAAATTAATAGAGAGGTTCTTACAAATGAAAAAAGGATAGAATTTCAAGGAAAACTTAAAATACCAACCAATTGGAATGATGTTACTAATAACCTTCTTGAACCAGCTCAGGAAATTGCACCGTTGAACTTTTATAGGAAACATGCTTGGTGGAATGAACAATGTGAAAGAGTGATCAAAGAAAGACATTGTGCTTGGCACAAGTGGAACGGGAACAAGACTCCAGAAAATTTAGAGGAAGTACAAAGATTAAGGAAAATGGCCCACCAGACTTTAAGAACGATTCGAAGAAAATATATGAAGGACCAAATAATGGAAATGGACGACAATTTTAAGAAAAATGACACCCGATTGTTTTATAGAGCATTTAAGAATGAAATCACTGGATATTCAGCGCCGAGTTTAAATTTCAAAAGGGAAGATGGTACGCTAGCATTAAACAACAAGGAAAATTGTGATATCTTGGCTGCGTATTTTGAGAAGTTGTTAAATTGTCCAAAACCGACAGACAAGTTGAGTTTCAAATTTACAACACAAAATTTTGACTCTACGCCCCCAGATGTAAATGAAGTTAAATGTATTATCAACTCACTTAAAAACAATAAAGCCTCAGGCAAAGATGGAATAATTGCAGAAATGTGGAAGCTTGTAGATGATGAATTTTTAATAGCGACGACAAATCTATTCCAGAAAATTTGGATTGAGGAAGCAATTCCAGAAGACTGGTTAATCGCCTTAATTCATCCACTACATAAAAAAGGCTCAAAAATTGATGTCAATAGTTATAGGGGGATCTCATTGTTGTCTGTCACATATAAAATATTTGCCAAACTACTTTTAAACAGACTTGAACCACAGATCGAACCACAGCTTGGCGAGTTCCAAGGAGGTTTCAGAAGGAATAGATCGTGTGCAGAACAAATTCTTAGTTTAAAATTGATATTAAAATATTACAACAACAGGCCAAAGAATATCTTTATCTCATTCGTTGATTTTCAGAAAGCGTATGATTCAGTGGATAGGGATACTGTTTTTGACACATTGAAGGAATACCAAGTTGATCAAAAAACCATAAATTTAATAAAACTTACATTAACTAATACGATTTCCAGAGTCAAATTTTTAAATGAAGTTAGCGAGCCCTTCGAGGTAAAAACTGGGCTAAGACAAGGGGACAGTCTATCACCACTGCTTTTCAATTTGGTCTTGGATAAAGTCATGAGGACGTTTTGGGAGAAGAACGATTCAAGTGCTAAAATTGGTACAAAGAATAAGAACCTCAGAGTCAAAGGTTTAGCATTTGCTGACGACGTAGCGTTGTTTGCTGAATCAGAACAAGAAGCTATTAACCAAATTGATCAGTTAAAAGAAACGGCGGAAAAAGCGGGCTTACAGATTTCGTTGGTAAAAACAGAGATGATGACAAGTGATCAGAAATACACTAAGAAAATGATAAAAACAAATTATGGGAGCACCAGGGTCACTGACCGATTTAAATATCTTGGAGAAATAATTAGTAGCAATGGGACGGATAAATTGGCAATCGAGAACAAAAAAGGGAAATTGGAAAGATTAAATTTTTGGACAAAAAATATATACAATAAAAAGAACCTGTCTATCAATGCAAAATTACGACATTTTAATACTGTTGTTAGACCAGTCATCTTGTACGGCATGGAAACTACAAATATAACCGGAATGGAGAATTTGCTCAAGATAGAAAGAAGAATTTTAAGAAGGATTTATGGTCCTAGGAAAACACAGGAAGGTTATAGACTGAGATCGAATGCAGAAATTTATAGTAAAATCGACAACCTTGAAGTGATGATCAGAAAACGGCGACTTCAGTTCTACGGACATATGGTCCGCATGGATTGCTCAAGGTTAAACAAACAAATTTTTGATAAAATCTGGAACTATAAAGGACAAGGAGGCTATGTAAAACAAATGAAAGAAGAACTTCAAAAATTCAAAATTACTGAAGAAGATTGTCTAAATCGAATAGAGTACAGAAAAAAAATTTTTGGTCTCAAAATTCTTGTCGGGGAGAAGAAAAATCTCAACAGAGGAGAATGGACTGCTGAAAGAAGAGCTGCACAGTCGACCAGGATGAAAGACTTCTGGAAGAGAAAGAAGGAAACTAGACCTATAAAGAAGTGATATTTGCGTGGTCCTTGTTGGCCTGTCCGCGGTGTATATAAAACTCGAAAAATTGCCTGATTATCTTGCAGATCACTGCTAGTAGAAAAACGTGGCTAGTATAAAGTCTTATAAGCTAGGAAACACTTTCAATAGGGTAAAACTGTGTAGATCAAATCTTCAGAAGTGTACATCAACGAGACAAATTTCTGAAAAGAAACACACGCTTCACTGTGGTGTGATGGTTCTCAATATCTACGTATCTATTACAGCAATCAAACTGAAATCTTGAATGTTGATAGACGCAATTAACCTAAGCAGGATATATGAAAATAAGCTAGTGAGTTCTACAGGGAACTACTTGTTATATCTTCAGCTTACAGGTGAAACACAAGTTGTCAGAGAACAGGTTCATAAGGAAATTTGCTGTGCGTATACAGTAGATACTCAAGGCTAAACTATCGATAACGTGTTCTCTGACTTCTTGTGTTCACTTGTAAGCCAACAATATACATAATCCTTTGCAATGCTACCAATCTAGGAATTTTGTTAATAATTTAAATGAATAAAGTAGAAATATTCTCTTGTTTGAATTCTAATATTTTATGTGCTAAGCTGATTGACAGACTGCGTGCATCCTTAAGGATGCCGGAAGCCTTGAATTGAAGCAACATATAACCAATTTGCCATCTCTTGATGAATGAAGTACATTTGTATTTGTCTGTTGGCACAGGCTAGAGTGAAATGTGGCTTTTCACCGATGACTTAATCTCCTTCATGGCTGTGATTATACGGAGCTACTGAGGTATGAGTGGTGCTGAGTAATGCCATTCAGGGCACAGTCAGTGCCTGTGGATGCTGTGAAAGGTTCTACTCATAGGGTTAGTACTGCTGTTCTGACTCAGTGAGGAAAGCAATGGCAAACTACCTCACTCCTCATCTTGCCTAGTACGCCTCAATATAGCGCTGCCTTGAGTTTTTGTGGGTATCGACCCACATAACCTAACGGCGGTACATTTCGAGAATCCAACCAGCCTTCGGTCTGGCTACCTGACAATCTATAGCAGCACCTATTACTAAAGCCCTGTGCGGATAAACAAAACGTTATCCGCATCCGCCCCGCATCCGCACGACTGTTATCCGCATCCGCCCCGCATCCGCACGACTGTTATCCACATCCACTCTGCATCCGCACGACTATTATCCGCATCCGCCCCGCATCCGCACGACTATTATCCGCATCCACTCTGCATCCGCACGACTGTTATTCGCATCCACTCTGCATCCGCACGACTATTATCCGCATCCACTCTGCATCCGCACGACTGTTATTCGCACCCGCCCCGCATCCGCACGACTGTTATCCACATCCACTCTGCATCCGCACGACTATTATCCGCATCCGCCCCGCATCCGCACGACTATTATCCGCATCCACTCTGCATCCGCACGACTGTTATTCGCATCCACTCTGCATCCGCACGACTATTATCCGCATCCACTCTGCATCCGCACGACTATTATCCGCATCCGCCCCGCATCCGCACGACTATTATCCGCATCCACTCTGCATCCGCACGACTGTTATTCGCATCCACTCTGCATCCGCACGACTATTATCCGCATCCACTCTGCATCCGCACGACTGTTATCCGCATCCGCACGACTATTATCCGCATCCACTCTGCATCCGCACGACTGTTATCCGCATCCGCCCCGCATCCGCACGACTGTTATCCGCATCCACTCTGCATCCGCACGACTGTTATTCGCATCCGCCCCGCATCCGCACGACTATTATCCGCATCCACTCTGCATCCGCACGACTGTTATTCGCATCCGCCCCGCATCCGCACGACTATTATCCGCATCCACTCTGCATCCGCACGACTGTTATTCGCATCCGCCCCGCATCCGCACGACTGTTATTCGCACCCGCCCCGCATCCGCACGACTGTTATTCGCACCCGCCCCGCATCCGCACGACTGTTATCCGCATCCGCACGACTATTATCCGCATCCACTCTGCATCCGCACGACTGTTATTCGCATCCGCCCCGCATCCGCACGACTATTATCCGCATCCACTCTGCATCCGCACGACTATTATCCGCATCCACTCTGCATCCGCACGACTGTTATTCGCATCCGCCCCACATCCGCACGACTGTTATCCGCATCCGCCCCGCATCCGCCCCGCATCCGCACGACTATTATCCGCATCCACTCCGCATCCGCACGACTGTTATTCGCATCCGCCCCGCATCCGCACGACATTTATCTGCATCCGCACTTTTGCTATCCGAATCTACTGTCATTACAATAATATTATTTTCAATTAGATAAAATATTGAAAGACACATTTAGTTTTGAGGAGAAAGTCGTTCCCTTAGGCTATGAATGTCATGTTCTATGTTTAAAATGCATGCTACACAGCCAGAATTGCAACCCTTTTCTGTTCGGAGTGTTAATTATGCTTAATGACATAATTTGAATGAGATTAGCTTAAAACATCATCTTACATTTGTCATGAAAAGAAAAAGAAAACATAACGGGAAAATATGATATGTCATAAACATCCGGGTCCTAGTAATGATATTCAACAAGTCCGGATTGTATTCTAAAAACTATCCGCAAATTTACTCCAAACATCCGCAGCTCATCCGCTATCCTCACAGGGCTTTACCTATCACCTATTTTAAAGGTGCAATTACTTTTTGAGGTCCCTTATATTCATTGTTCATTGCTACCCCAAGCTTGCCCCTGTTAGAATACCTACAGAAACACTGGTTATGGAGCACACATAGCTTAAGGTACTCATCGACCCTTCCATTAGTCATTTTCAAGAAAATTTTCGATTTTTTTTATTGTCTTATTCGATAGTATGTCCTCTCTAGTTTTCAGAAATATATAGTTTATACTAGTTTTATTGTTGTTTAGCCAATTTATATTAACTTAAATGATCGGTGAGCACGCTTTTTAGCAGTTGTCATTTTGACGCATAGGTGCAGCAGATAAAGCACACATTAATCTGGCTTTGAGACAGTCTACTCCAGATCTTAAACAATGTAGGAGATACTCTCGGGTCGGAGAATGCAGAAGATTGACGTAAAATCCAAAGAAAAGCAGTTTTTGGGAGTTGAAAAGTAAGACTCTTTACTCTAAATATGTACCTCAACTTTAAGTAACGATTTCTCTCACTTCATTTTCTTTTTCAATATTTGTCTTGACTTGGGCAGTTAAAATGTCCACTTAGAATGCAGATATTAGCTTCATTTAAAAACTAAAATATAGACAAATAATGCAGCTATGTTGTAAAGCAGAATGAAGCTGTCAAATTTAAATTAGGGGTCCCCCCCACAATTAATTTATTTTTTCAATCAAAAAACGTAAATTGTAAAACAAAGCTAACATATTTGCCTCAATCAATGATACAAAAACTATTCTGCTATACAACATTCTGAACATACAGCAGATCAATTTGCAACAACAATGACGCGATTAAGTTGAAAAAGAGCAAAGATATGGCGTCCAAAAATGCACGTTATTTTTGTCATTAATCTTTGAAAACGACCCCCCCAAATTTATTTAATTTTTCTTTTGTGGCAAAAATCCACTAGTTTATATTCTTGGAATCAGTGATATCAATTTCAAGAAAATAAGATAACTTGTAATGAAATGTCTTCAGTAGTGTCTATGAGTACGGTACCTTAAGGAGCCACCAGAATAACGATATTAACCCTTACCCCTCGTAAGTCGGGCGAGCCCCGACATAACTAATTTCCCGTTCCAGTCGTGTGTCGGGCGAGCACATCATAATTGTGTCCTCTACTGCATGAATTATTTTTCATTTGCGTTTGGTGTACAAAATTTCAAGCTTCAATATTCAATTGGCGTTTAGTGTCTTAGATTTACCAACAATTTTTAATTGGCGCTAATACCTTAACACTCGTTTGTGATGTGGAATGCCATAATGGAATATATATATGATTTTTTGCGATTCCTACGCTAAGCTTTTATTTAACTCTCGAAGACCGAACATTACTGCAAACTCCTACTGGCCATGGGTACGTATTGCCATGCGCAACTATACTTGCACGACCATAGGTCAGTAATGTCTTTGAGGTTGAGCCAAAGGTACTCCAGAAGCCTGTGGTAACTGGATGGGGAGGGCCCAAGGAAAATAAACGGTGTTTGGTACGCGTGGATGTTGACGGGGTGCAGGGAGCACCTTTGGTTGTCGGGCTCTTTTGTCGTATGTTATGTAAAAAAAAAAAAAAAAAACAAGGCATCACTGGTATGTGTGTTTGAATGAGTGCACAATTGAATGGTCGTTGATGGTTTGCCGTAAAACTTACTACACTATGCAGTATAGGGTTAAATACGATCTGTAGGGGGAGCCAAGAGAATTTTAAATCGAGGGGTATAACAGTGCCTGTCATAAATCTTGCACAACAATGATATACATTTCCAAGGAAACACACACGCCTTGCTATTAGAAGCAACGTTTAAAATTTTCAAACCCGGCCCAAGCCGTCGGATTTTTTAAGAGAGTTAAAAATCCCTCAGTATACCTTCCTTTGGAGGGAAAGTAAAGCCGGCAGTCCCAGGTCATAGATTTATGGCATGTTAAAGAACCTTCCACTAATTACACCTGTGTGAAGCTAAATTGTATTGGTTAAGAATGTAAACAACGCTCTTAGGTTCCTACGTTCGTTGCCAAGAGCCGAATGCGGTGGCGTCTAGTAGCTAAGTTCTAAACTAGGCCTAGTAGTCGTTGACGGTGGCGTTTGGCGGCAAAAGTAGGAACATTTTGAAAAATTCAAAGTTGCAGTCCTGACTTGAATTAAAAACAGATACACACACTAATACAGCCATCACAATTAACACCGGTTATCAGATAGATTCTACACACACCTAAAGTACACGGGGCTACATAACCTCGTTGTCGCAGCCCCTAAACTGAGGAACCACCCAACCTAAAATTTTCAACATTAAAATGGTAATTATTTTTATCATTTTTTTCAAAATTTTGTTCTTGTTTTGTGCTGACCTTCACCGTTTCGCTGATATCGTCAGTGTTTATAGGAATGTTTGGAGTTTTCTTTTAGGTAGATTTCATTAGAAAGCTAACTATTGCAATGGATACCATGTTTCGACTTCCGGAAAATGTCGACATATCTTCGCGTTTCACATCCCCCAGACCCCAAAACCACCGTCAGTTCAAAAGTTTATATATAATTTATGTATATATGAATCTATATATATATCAGTTTCTTGTGGACACGATAACTGCCGTAATTGTGCACCAATCACTTTGAATTTTTTACATAATATGTACCCCTATAAAATCTCGGTCGAGTTCGTTAATGGGCAAAATCGGTCAAAGGGGGTGAAAATGAGGGGCTTTTTTTTTTTAAAGTGAAATTTCGCTATAACTCTCTTAATACGTGAAATATCGAATCCATTCAAAGTTCATAATATGTGACGGATAAGTGCCAAAAATTTATGTCAAATAAGTTTTTTGATAGCACCAACCATTGACCAAAGGGGTGGAAAAAAGTGGGTTTTTCGGGAAACATTAATCATATCTCTCTTAATAGGCACAATATCAAAACCGTACAAAATGGACAATATTCCTCCAATAATTACCTAAAACGTTTGTCTGAAAGAATTTTCGATATGACCCACCATTACGCCACGGAGTGAGCAAAATGATTTAAATTATAAGAAAATTCCAAGTGCCAAGAGTGGTTGCCATGACAACTTTACTTTTAATTGATACGGGTTGAGCCATCAGCAGTTGCTATGACAACGCCACTGCACGAGATCACATTCTGTTTTCATATGTCTGTGGGAAGCGACTTCGGTATCGGAACTGGTAGCATGCTGAACTTCTATGCCCAAGGTCGCGGGTTCAAACCCGGCTGAAGTCGTCGGATTTACTAAGAGCGCCAAAAAAACCTGAGTATGCTTTCCTTCGGAGGGGAAGTTCCAACGTTCGTTGCGAGTTGATGGTTCCGGTGGCATCTAGTAGCCAAGTTCACAGCTAGGTGTCGTTGATGGTAGTATTTTAAATTATGTAGCCTATTTTAGGTAGATTTCATCAGAAAGCTAACTATTGCAATGGGTGCCATGTTTCGACTTCCGGAAAATTTCGACATATCTTCGTGTTTCACATCCCCCAAACCACCGTCAGTTCAAAAGTTTATATGTGTGTGTATATATATGCATATATATCAGTTTGTTGTGGACACGATAACTGCCGTAATTTTGCACCAATCACTTTAATGTTTTACATAATATGTAACCCCTTAAAAAATCGGTCGAGTTCGTTAATGGGCAAAATCGGTTAAAGGGGGTGAAAATGGGGGGGGGGGGGGGGGTTCGAAAAAGTGAAATGTCGCTATAACTCTCTTAATACGTGAAATATCGAATCAATTCAAAGTTCATAATATTTGTCGGATAAGTGCCAAAAATTTATGTCAAATAGGTTTTTTGATAGCACCAACCATTGACCAAAGGGGTGGAAAAAAGTGTTTTTTTTTTCGGGAAACATTAATCATATCTCTCTTAATAGGCACAATATCAAACCCGTACATAATGGAAAATATTCCCCTAATAATTACCTAAAACTTTGTCTGAAAGAATTTTTGATCTGACCTACCATTACGCCAAGGGATGAGAAAAATGATTTCGGAATTAAAGAACATGCCAAGTGCCATCAGAGGTTACCGTGACAACGCTTCTAAATTGATGAGGGATGAGCTATCAGAGGTTGCCAAGACAACGCCATTGCACGAGATCACATTCATTTTTCCATCTGACTGTAGGAAGTGGCTAACTGGTAGCATGCTGAACTTATATGCCCAAGGTCGCTGGTTCAAAGCCGGCCTAAGTCGTCGGATTTTCTAAGAGCGCTAAAAAACCCTCAGCATTCTTTCCTTTGGAGGAGAAGTTCCAACGTTCGTTGCAAGTTGCTGGTTGCGGTGGCATCTAGTAGCCAAGTTCACAGCTAGGTGTCGTTCACGTTAGGATATGGTACAAAATTAGGAACTACTACTTAAAATTGACCGTCTGCAGACCTTACCTGAATTACACACTAAAACAGTCATCAAAATTAACACCGTTTATCAGATTCTACACACCCGGGGTTACATGACCACGTTGTCGCAGCCCCTAAACTGAGAAACCAACAAAAATCTCTGCGGGAGATAAAATTTTGCGAGAAGAAGTAACAGACTGTCAGATAGTTACACATCAGTTCCAAACCTTGCATAAGGACAGTGTGATCAGAAGTATAAAAATGAACCCCGAATGACAAGAAGGTTACCATCCCCATAGACAATAAAATGATAAAAATATGCATACAAAAACGAAAAAAAGTTGATTTTTAACCTCCAAATGTAAAATACTTTCTTGCAATCAATGAGGTCTGATCCTCCTACGAAAACCTGCATATTTTGCCTATTATAGCCAATCCCCTAGTTTGCCCGGTGAAATCTACCTCCGCCTTCCGGCGTGCCGAGAGGATTTTTTTAATGTGGGTGTAAAAACTTTTTGCTACAAAATGAATCTCGCATATTTTCACATTATTATTATTTCCATTTTTATTCTTAGCAAACTCAAAAAAAAAGTGTTAATGTTTCATAGACTAATTAAAGCCACAACGGTTTTGAGAGAGATTCATTTTGTAGCAGAAGGTTTAACACCCACATTAAAAGAGAAAACTCCAAAAATTCCTATAAACACCGGAGATATCAGGGAAACGGTGAAGGTCAACACAAAACAAGAACCAAATTTTGATAAAATTGATGAAAATATTTTTTTTTTAGTCGTTTCCCTCCAGATTGGTGGAACCCACGGACTCAGCGAGGGAACTCACCACTACCGCCTCTACGGGCAGTGTCCTAGAGCGGGGAACATCGAATCGGAAGGGATACAACTGGTGAGGCGGCCTCACCTGCAAAGCGAAAAGGGGCCTCATGAGGGAAGGTAAGGGATGGTTAGGATGGATAGGCAAGGAAGAGGGAAGGAGGCGGCCGTGGCCTTGAAGAAGGGACCATCCCGGCATTTGCCCGAAGACGAAGTGGGAAGCCACGGAAAACCACTTCGAGGATGGCTGAGGGGGAATCGAACCCCCTCTACTCATTTGGGCCACCCGAGGCCGAGTAGACCCCGTTCCAGTCCTCGTACCACTTTTCAAATTTCGTGGCAGAGCCGGGAATCGAACCCAGGACATCCGGGGTGGCAGCTAACCATGCTGACCGCTACGCTACGGAGGCGACTATGAAAATAATTACCATTTGAATTCTCAAAAATTTTAACTTTGCTTCTAACAGCAAGGTGTGTGTGTGTTTACTTGGAAATGTATATCATTGTTGTGCAAGATCTATGACAGGCACAGTATATTAATATTAAAATCGTTATTGTTGTGGCTCCTTAAACTGTATGTGCCCCCTCTTAAATCAGACAAAATCCATCTTAAATGAAGACACAACAACAACAACAACAACTCGAACCCCTAGACCACGAAGGCGGCCGTTGAACGAACTGCTTGAAGGCAAGCTGTTACTTATTGTCTTCTTCATCCCATCCGCGCCACTTTTCGTCTGAAACAACTCTATCATTAAAGAAGATAGAAATGTCGCGGTCGACTTTACCTGCTCGCACGCCATCAATCAAACTGTCGGCACCTAGCCGCTTATTAGAGGCTGCCTGATATCGATCAGAACGAGTATTGATTCTCGGCTCCCGATCAATTATCGACAGACTAGTGGGTACAATCCATTTTGCTCAAGTGTAATCTGCTCCCTAATAGAACCATTATGTCATCACCGACAGCTCAAATGTGTTTTGATGGGGTGTGGCAGGAATAATTATACAGTTGTTTGTGATTCATTGAGACCTCGTAATCATTTAGCCTCCTGAAAGTGGCTTCGGTGGCGTAGTCGGTAGCATGCTGAGCTTCTATGCCCAAGATCGCGGGTTCGAACCCGGCCGAAGTCGTCATTTTTTAAGAGCGTTATAAATCCCTCAGTATGCCTTCCTTCGGAGGGGAAGTAAAGCCGGCGCGGCGGTCCCATGCCATAGATTTATGGCATGTTAAAGAACCTTCCACTAATTAAACTGGTGGGAAGCTAAATTTGCAGGTTTGATTTCATTCAAACGCTCTATAAAAGTTCCATCGTTCACCACTAGGTGTCAGTGACATCTGGTAGCGAAATTTGGAACTACTTGAAATTGAACGGGACTTGTAGCTCATCTCATGGGTTTCATCATTGAAACAGCTACAACCTCTGCCAAGCCGAACATGTCCTCGGACACTCCCGGCACTAAAAGCCTTACGCTTAATAAATAAATAAGCCTCGTGTACTTGGGTGTGTGTAAGGTTTTTCCGATAACTTGTGTTATTGTGCTGTATGTAGTAGTTTATTCATTTGTAATGAAGACTAGGAATAGGAAGGAGATGGTTGTGGCCTTAATTTAGGGATCATTCCGGCTTTTGAGTGGAGTTGAAAAGGGAAATATTGCAAAAACACTTATATGATTGCTGAGGTGGGAATCGTACCCTAATCTTCATAGTTCTGCCTCACGTGGCTGAGTGTACCCAAATCCAGTCCTTAGACCAGAATTAAATGTCTTGGTAGAGCCGGGATTCGAACCCGAGCCTCCACGGTGACAGCCAAGAATGTTAGCCACTCCGGAACGAGGTGGACTGCACGGACGAGCTAAATGTGCGAATTTTGAGATTTCGAATACCGGCGCTGTCAGTAGTCACCTTGAGTGTGGTCTAGCCAGTCAAATGCCGGGATGGAAGTTTGTTTCAAGTCCCAGAGCACCTATCCTATACCTCAACCCTAAAGGAATCACATTCATCTACAGTCGTCACTATTATACAAATTCAATACACATTTAAGAACGGCGGCTTCGGTGGCGTAGGTGGTAGCATGCTGAGCTTCTATGCCCAAGATCGCGGGTTCAAACCCGGCCGAAGTCGTCGGACTTTTTAAGAGGATTAAAAATCCCTCAGTATGCCTTCCTTCGGAGGGGAAGTAAAGCCGGCGGTCCCATGTCATAGATTTATGGCATGTAAAAGAACCTTTCACTAACTAAACTTGTGTGAAACAAAATTTATAGGTAGGTTTGATTAATGCTCTATAAGTTCCAACGTTCGTCACCAGGAGCTGGTTGCGATGGCATCTAGTAATAGCCAAGTTCACAGCTAGGTGTCGTGGATGGTACAATAGCATTTGGTGGCGAATGTAGGAACTACTTGAAATTATCGTCTGCAGTCCTTACTTGAATTAAAAACAGATAACACACACTAATACAGCAGTCACAATTAACACCGGTTATCAGACAGAGTGTGAAGCCTCCGTCGCTTAGGCGGCAGCACGCCGGCCTCTCACCACTGGGTCCGTGGTTCAAATCCCGCTCACTCCATGTGAGATCTGTGCTGGACAAAATGGAGGCAGGCAGGTTTTCCCCCGGGTGCTCCGGTTTTCCCTGTCAAAATTTCATTCCAGCAACACTCTCCACTATCATTTCATTTCATCTGTGATTCATTTAATCATTGCCCCAGAGGAGTGCGTCAGGCCTCGGCAGCCGGCACAGTTCATATCCTCGCCGCTAGATGGGGGCTTCATTCATTCCATTCCTGACCCGGTCGGAGACTGGAAGCAGGCTGTGGATTTTCATTTTCATCAGACAGATTCTACGCACACACCCAAAGTACATGGGGTTACATGACCGCTTTGTCGCAGCCCCTAAATTGAATCACATTCATCTACAGTCGTCACTATTATACAAATTCAATACACATTTAAGAACGGCGGCTTCGGTGGCGTAGGTGGTAGCATGCTGAGCTTCTATGCCCAAGATCGCGGGTTCAAACCCGGCCGAAGTCGTCGGACTTTTTAAGAGGATTAAAAATCCCTCAGTATGCCTTCCTTCGGAGGGGAAGTAAAGCCGGCGGTCCCATGTCATAGATTTATGGCATGTAAAAGAACCTTTCACTAACTAAACTTGTGTGAAACAAAATTTATAGGTAGGTTTGATTAATGCTCTATAAGTTCCAACGTTCGTCACCAGGAGCTGGTTGCGATGGCATCTAGTAATAGCCAAGTTCACAGCTAGGTGTCGTGGATGGTACAATAGCATTTGGTGGCGAATGTAGGAACTACTTGAAATTATCGTCTGCAGTCCTTACTTGAATTAAAAACAGATAACACACACTAATACAGCAGTCACAATTAACACCGGTTATCAGACAGAGTGTGAAGCCTCCGTCGCTTAGGCGGCAGCACGCCGGCCTCTCACCACTGGGTCCGTGGTTCAAATCCCGCTCACTCCATGTGAGATCTGTGCTGGACAAAATGGAGGCAGGCAGGTTTTCCCCCGGGTGCTCCGGTTTTCCCTGTCAAAATTTCATTCCAGCAACACTCTCCACTATCATTTCATTTCATCTGTGATTCATTTAATCATTGCCCCAGAGGAGTGCGTCAGGCCTCGGCAGCCGGCACAGTTCATATCCTCGCCGCTAGATGGGGGCTTCATTCATTCCATTCCTGACCCGGTCGGAGACTGGAAGCAGGCTGTGGATTTTCATTTTCATCAGACAGATTCTACGCACACACCCAAAGTACATGGGGTTACATGACCGCTTTGTCGCAGCCCCTAAATTAAGGAGCCAACCAACCAACACTTAAGAACATGGGGCTGATAACCAATATGTCTAAATCTCCTAAAATGAATCAACAACAATGTACAGTCTCGCAAAAATCAAAACGTATCTTGATCCGAATTTTTCCATTCCACAGCTTAGTTATTCCAGAATATTTAGCTTTAGAGGAGCTTGGTGGCGCAGCGGTCAAGCTGTTGGCCTCTCACTATGGTGGACCGGTATCGATACCCGGTCAATGCAAGTGAGATTTTCGAAGTGAAATGGTTCGGATTCCACGTTGAAAGGAGGTTTCGCGGCTCATGATCGCGAGATTAATGGTTACGTAAAACTAAAAGCTTAACTTAATATTTAGTTTCACAACATTTAACGAAACCACCTCGTGCTGTAGCGGCTAGCATACTTGGCTAACACCCCGAAAGTCCGGGTTCGATCCTAAGCTCTGCTAAGATATTTAATCCTTGTCTGAGGGATGAAATGCGGTACACTCAGCCTGGTGGTGCAAAACTGAGAGGGAATTGGTTCTATTCCCACCTCAGCTATCCTGGAAGTGGTTTTCAATGGTTTCTCACTTCTACTCCAGGCAAATACCGGGGTGATTCCTAGGGTGAAGCCACGGCCGCCTCCTCGCAATCCTCACCAGATTACAAATACACACACTACTACAGCCATCACAATAACACAGGTTATTAGACATGGGGCTATATAACCACGATGTTCAAGACCCTCAAATTATATAACAACAAAACTTAACGCTACGTTGGTATCCACAACTGGTTACCATCTATTGGTGTAGGCCTACATATTGTAAATATTTTCACCCATACTTTCTGACATAAATTTTAGAGCCTACGAGTAATGGATCTGATATGATCGCTTGACGAACAAAACTTGTCATCTAAGTGTATTTATTAATCTCATGTGAGGTTTTTCAGGATTAGGGAATGACCCATCTCTTTTGAGAAATGCTCGTGTTGACCGACTGAAAAGCACCAAACTTTGGTTTACTAAGGCAACACTGATAATGTCTTCAAACACCATAATGTTGGCACAGGGTTGTTTAAAATATGTCTTGTCGCCGATGTCTCAGTCACACACATGTCTGTGGTAATATGGAAGCTGTAGTGGGCATAGCACTGAGAGACAAAGTATAATTTTAGTACATTATGCAACTCGCCTATAATGGCAATAATTAAGACACGAGTAAGTTTATAAAACTCGCTTCGCTCGTTTTATAATTTCCATACGAGTGTCTTAATTACCATTATAGGCGAGTTGCATACAACTGTTTTTGTTCGACGATAATTATAACAATTTTATGTTCGAACATAAATATTCAAAAATATCTGTCGAGATTTCACCAGTTTTATATACTGAACAGAGCGCATGGGACGCAGGGAATACCTTGTATTTGACCATGGCCTCCTCGACTACTCCACTATGACACTAGTCACGCAGTGAAATTTAAAAATGAAGGCTGTGGAAGTCGGTGCAGATGCGATGCTATCCTTACCTAATTGGTCACACAACTGCATCTTGAGCTCTTATTGGTGGGAGAATCTGTTTCATACTGAAAAATAGTGTTATAATGACCCTCATTATGATACAGTTTTCTGGCATATAATATTTACATTTCAACATCGTCGAACATAAAAGTCTATTAAGATACTCGTGGAAATGATATCCCCAGCAGGCCACAAGTGTCAAGAGGAAGTGGGCAGGGGACGTTGGAAGCCTATACCAGAACAGATGGATGCAGAGGACAACCATGTGGGACCCCTACATAGGAAAGAGAAGCAGTGGCAGACTATGAAGAAGATGGGTAGATGACTTGAGTCGTCTGGTATCAAAACAAGATATGAGCGGTGTTCAAATGAAGGGTACGAAACGATACTGTGGGTACAATTTATTCATTATTCAAAAGTAATCACCTCAGGTCTGTGCACAGGTGTCCCATTGCTTCACTAGCCGCAGGATTCCCTGTTCCCTGAAGTCTTGTGGTTGTGATTGGAGACAATCCTGTACGGTGTCCTTTAAATCGTCGTCCGATTGGAAACGTTTTCCCTTGAGTCGAACCATTAACAGTGACGTGTATTGTGTTACACTCCGTAGCCTACTCAGTACGCAAATCCATCAAGAACAAACGACCTGGACTGCTCACGAACGGAGTGATTCTGCTCCATGATCAGGCGCGGATCTAGAGTTTGGCTTTGTGGGTCCACAGAATCGAAATTGTTAATAAAAATGTTATCTCGCAATTACAAAATAACCAAACGTACAAAACCAGACCAATTTTTTGCAAGCTACATGGATAGAAATTTGATGCGTTTAGCGCACCAAAAATATTCGTACAAATTGCAACGGCATGTTTTGCGACTTTTACATCGACTTCGAGAAAAGTATCAAGGTACGTTACAGTTTCGGCAAGTCGAGTTGGGACCGACAAAGGGAGAAAAGTCACAGCTTAACTTGCCAACTTTTTGTTGCGAAAATGCCCCAAATTCCTATCCGTGCATTGTTGCACATTCATCGTGACATCACTATAGACATCGATTCGGTAATCACAAGGTTTGCTAAACAAAATAGACAAGTTGATTTTGTTATATTAATAATCGTTTTTATATAACAGGTATGAAGTTGTAAATATGTACAGTTGTAACAGAACATAATAATTGCAATAATAGTACATTATGCAACGAGCCTATAATGGCTATAATTAAGACACTCGTGTCTTAATTATCATTATAGGCGAGTTGCATACGACTGTTTATGTTCGACGATAATTATAACTTTATTAAGTTATATGTTTTAAAATAAATATTCATAAATTCCTGTTGAGAGTCATCCACTTGAATTTTGTGATTGGAGAGCGAGCGCTGGATTTGATATCTCTGTCTTTCAAGATCTTTGAATGGCCGACGCATGCGCTCTATGTGCTTGCAATGCCATATGCAGGCCATATGTTTACATCTGCCTTCCTTCAATAATATTGTCACCGGAGTCGTTTGAAGGCTGTGTAGAAATTAGCTTTGGTGATATTAAGGTGCAGTGCTATTTCTTGTCTCATATTCGCCAGTTTATTTACGCGAACATATGGACGGTGCGTATTCCATGTCGGTAATTTATTATAGTTCGATGTTGTGTTTACGTCCGACCTGTGGTGATTACTTTTGAACAACGAATTAATTGTATCCACAGTATCGTTTCGTACCTTTTCATTTGTAAAAACACCCCTTATACATCACTATTTTTGTTATTTTGAGATTATGGCTGATTTAACAAGTCCTAAATGCTCTCTCTACATGTGGGAAGAGAAATGTATTTTCAGAAATGTTAACTTCAAGGTCGTTAACATTTGACATTGTTCCGTATTGATGAGATTATTAGGATTTTAATATTTTTAGCCTATTTTCAATTTTGAAAAAATAGGCTTATGAGATCACCTTTTGTCCGTGTGTGTGTGCGTGTGTGTGTGTGTGTGTGTGTGTGATTCGTGTGTGTGTCCCCCCCCTAATAAAATCTAAACGGCAAGAGCGATTTCAATGAAACTCGGATAGTTCATAGCACTATTCCCGGCGACCTCGACCGTGCCCTTCAAATTTTGTTACGACTCACCAATCCAACATGGCGGCTGTGCGAAATATTTCGCCAGCATTCAATATCTCCGAAACTATTACCGATATTACCCTGACATTTTCTATGGTGATAGAGGGAACTACTATAAGTTCACTTATGTGACTTTTGAAAACCTGGTAACTACAAAACCAACATGGAGGCCAAGCGAATTTGCGACTTTTAAATAGACGTTTCTCGCGATTTGACCAACCAAACGCAATGAAACTTGGTACAGTATATGTTTATATACATTGTTATGCACCGACATCTAACTTCGTTCAATTGTTCACATAATCACAAGATGGCGGATGTGCGAAATATTTCACCGGCATTCTATATCTCTGAAACTATTAGCGGTATCACCCTGAAATTTTGTACGGAGATAAAGGGCACTACTGGAAGTCCATCTATAAGACTTTCAAAATCCGGTTAACTACAAAACGAACATGGCGGCCAAGCGAATTTGAAAATTTTAAATAGACCTTTCTCGCGATTTAATGTTCCAAGAGCACTGAAACCTGGTACAGGAAATATTTATACACATTGTAATCCACTGGTATCTAATTTAGTTCAATTGTTTACATAACCTCAAGATGGCGGCAGTGCGAATTTTAAAATTAAGTTTTTATTTCTTGTGATGTAGTCATGCGATCGAAGTGAAAGTTTGAATAATGAACCTACGCAATAAGTTTCCTTTAATGGTACATGACTCTATGGCCTATACATTTAACAATCCAACATGGCGACCATCCGAATTATTTAGACGATACTGAATATCTACGAATCTATTTTAGCAATCAAACTGCATTTTTTAATGTTCATAGGAGCTATGAACTTAAGTTCACCTATAGGACTTTAAATAACCTGGTGATCACAAATCCAACATGGCGGTGACGCGAATTATAAATATTCACATGGACGTTTCTCGCAATTTAACCATCCGCGTGCAGTGAAACTTGGTATAGTAAATCCTTATACGAATGTTAATCCACTGGCATCTAATTTATTTCAATTGTTTTCATAACCTCAAGATGGCAGCTCTGCAAAATTTTAAAATCTCCTTGTTTTTTCTTGTGTCCTAATTATGCGATTGAAGTTTGAATACTACACGTTCACAATAATCTGCATGTAACAGTACATAACTCTAGGACCTACATATATAAAATCCAACATGGCGACCATCCGAAATATTTAGTCGGTTCTCAATATCTACGAATCTATTACAGCAATCAAACAGAAATTGTGTATGTTGATACAGGCAATTAACATAAGTAGGATATATGAAAATAGGCTGTATAGTTCTTCACGGAACTACTTGTTTAATATTCCTCTAATTTTTCCGTTTTTGTTTCTCTTTTCACATTTTCACTGCAATATCTATTATTCTGGCTTATTATACTGGCCCATTCTTCCCACTTATATTTGGAAAATGATACATCTGAATAAGGGCTGCCGAAGTATTTGTGAATGGTGTTATTTCATACAAAAATACATATTTTCAAGATTTTTAATTGACCACAGTTTGGACACATAAGAAGCATTTTGGTGATTATGACATTAAGCAACTGCTTCAAGAAGAGACAGTGAATTTTAAATGCCATTGTTTATATAGTTTTTAATGAACTGTGACAAGTTATCTTAGCTTTCAATGCTTTTATGTTTTTAATTCTGTTTTGAGTGTACTGATATATGGTATTTTTATATCAAGCCTCTATGTATTCACGCTTCATTCATTTCATTGTCATTTCATGCCACCTTCCCCATTTTAACATGTGTTCGTGCAATGGACCAATTTTATGAATGTTGGGCCCGTCACTTTGAAAGCTGATGAAGAGATCATTTTATGTAGGATCTCGAAACATGTCCTTGTAATTTAGAATATATGTGATCTACGATTACATTTTAATAAAAGTATTGACTATGCGTACCTGAAGTATAAGGATAATTATTTTCACTTAAGAGAAAGGTATTCAAAACAGAGGAAATTTGACATGTTTTTAAATGCTGAATTAGTCGGTTGGTTTCAAAATAAGACAAGTAGTGGATTGGTTTTAGATGTATTTGTGGATGTCCCACTTGTTGGTGTGTGTGGGTTCAGTGGCGTAAGCCACCTCTCCCTTTGGGGGGTGCATGTGCTGAGGGTGTAAACCCTCTGGGCATGACAGTATCAAAACAAGACACATCTTGGCAGGGTCTATTGCGCATCGATCAGCGCATCAGGTGAAAGGGCGCTCTCTGTGTGCTGCTTCTGTTAGTGCCGGTGTGTTTACATTTTTGTATTGGTGTGTTAAATCGACTGTATACTTGTGAAGAGTGATTATTTTAATTCCAAAATAAGATACATCTAATTACTGAATTGCAAGGCAAGATACATCAGTAAGTTTTAAAACAAAATAAGACACATCAAATATTAAAACGCTTATAAAACGGAAAATAAAACAGCATGAGTTACGATACTTTTGTAAAATATTTGTGTATACCACTTACAACTTTCATAAAAGAGGCATATTTATTTGTCAGTCAACAAAGGCCTTATTCGATTTTTGTGTCTTCTGAAATCTTCCTTTTTGAAGTGATGTGTTTTGTTTTGATACCAGACGCCTCACTTCAGACATGTAAGATACCAGGACCACCCTGAATCAAGACAGCACATAGCAGAACCGATTGGAAAGACATGACAGGGTGGTGGATGAAACAAAATGAACAAAGTGAAAAATATAACTATAGAATAAGACTATCAAAGAGACCGAACCAACCAACTAACATGGAGCAGCTCACCATGTTAGGCCAATCACAAGATCTGCCCCCTTAGAGGGATGGTTGGTTGGTTCCTCAGTTTAGGGACTGCGACAACGCGGTCATGTAGCCCCGTGTACTTTGGGTGTGTGTAGAATCTGTCTGATAACCGGTGTTAATTGTGATGGCTGTATTAGTGTGTGTTATCTGTTTTTAATTCAAGTAAGGACTTCAATTTTCAAGTAGTTCCTACTTTTTCTACCAAACGCCAACGACAACTAGTTCTGAACTTGGTTACTAGATGCCACTGCAACCACGTCACCGAAGCCGCCCCTTAAAGGGAGGCCTTTGCCCTTCACGGGACACGTTAGGCTTATTCATTCTTTCATTAACGTTGAAGTATGGGTGGTGCTGAGTAATGGCATTCGTGATACTGTGTAAGGTTCTACTCATTACTCTCAGATTCAATTCTGCTGCACTGGCTCAGTGAGGAAAGCCATGACAAACTACCTTACTCGTTACCTTGCATAGTACGCTTTAGTACACCGGTAGTGCTTTTTGTGGATCTGTGCAGCCTCCACGATGACTATACTGTATAACAAACAGATACATAATTATGAATTAGAGAAGTTTTCTGACCTAGACAAAGCACGGAAATTTCAACTGTACGCAATCTATCTATATATTTAAAGCACTAAGGTGATTTTCTTTCCTCGAGATTGGGAGAACGACAGAACCGATTTACTCCGTAGAGCAGTCTGACGAAAGCTCTTGGCCTGTAGATTTTCAGAGTGTCTTTAAAATAAACAAATATGTTACAGAATATTTTAAAATTGATAAATAAAATTGCAGAATTCTTGCCACTCACTCGCACAATCGCCTTGGCTCATGACAGAGACATGGCGGTAAGAAGTCCCCCGCGTTTTAATTTCATAGTTGTTTATAAGAATTATAAAGGAGGGGAGCATTGTTTATGATATTTCTACGATATATACTCGAATAAAATTATAAAAGATGGAAAACGTTGAAGAACCTAAACTGATATTTGAGTGATTATGTTATTTAAGTACCATAATTTGTGATTGATCTTCAGTGTCTTGGTAGCTCAGTTGGTAGCGTTACTGACTCTTAATTTCTGTATCGCGGAATGGAAGGAGTTCGAATCCCTCTTCAGTCGTGTTTTTTATTTCCTTATTCTTCATTCTTGCTAATTCTATTACATTGTCAAAACATATTTCACTTTTAGTATTCCCGTAAACTAAGGAATTCTACGTTGCCATCTATATATTTAAAACACATGGCGTTTTCTTTTGTAAATCGGCAACAACTCCCCCACGAGACCAATTTTTATGAAACGTGATTTTGATGAAAGGTGCCTATATGTATATGTGCCATCACTATTGTTTTCTTTAATTCAACAATTATTAGTATTTTATTTCATGAAATTAACTTGCTGAAAATGCTATTCGCCCATATACGACAATTCTGCATTCTATCTACAATCCGCCTGCGACTTTTACCGGGCCTATTTCATGCTGTTTGCTTTAAATTAAAGATACATATTTCTATATTCATGTCGCCTCCGTAGCGTAGCGGTCAGCATGGTTAGCTGCCACCCTGGAGGTCCTGGGTTCGATTCCCGGCTCTGCCACGACATTTGAAAAGTGGTATGAGGACTGGAACGGGGTCTACTCAGCCTCGGGTGTTCCAAATGAGTAGAGGGGGTTCGATTCCCACCTCCGCCATCCTCGAAGTGTTTTTCCGTGGTTTCCCACTTCGTCTTCGGGCAAACGCCGGGATGGTACCTTCTTCAAGGCCACGGCCGCCTCCTTCCCTCTTCCTTGCCTATCCATCCTAATCTTCCCCTTCTCCCTTCCC
The DNA here is from genome assembly GCA_946902985.2 of Meconema thalassinum. Lineage (NCBI taxonomy): Eukaryota > Metazoa > Arthropoda > Insecta > Orthoptera > Tettigoniidae > Meconema > Meconema thalassinum. Next base: position 67,747,789 of record OX336392.1, on the reverse strand, counting down.
TTATGAGGCCCCTGTTCGCTTTGCAGGTGAGGCCGCCTGGGCGAGGTGCCAATCACACCTCACCAGTTGTAACCACTCCGATTAGATGTTCCCAGCTCTAGGACACTGCCCGTCGAGGCGGTTGTGGTGAGTTCCCTCGCTGAGTCCGTGGGTTCCACCAACCTGGAGGGTAAACGACTAAGAAAAGAAGAAAAGACGATTTCTATATTCCCCATCAATCCGTTTTATTGCATTACAGCATGTGATCCAAAGAGCTAATTGTAACGTTGCCGTTTTAATATCAGCAATCAGTTCCAGTAACTGACAATAGATGGCAGTACCTCGCCCATATAGTTCCAGTAACTGTCATTAGATGGCAGCACCATTGCATCGATATATTTAAAACACAAGACATGGCGCGTTTTCACGTGATAGTTATTTATGAGAATTATAAAGCAGGGGAATATTTTCTATGATGTTTCCACGATATGCATACTGGAATAGAGGAAGAAGGGAAATGTTGAAGAACATTAGCTGACAATTGAATGATTATGTTGTTTATGTACCTTAATATTGCAATTTCTTCCCAGTGCTTCGGTGGTCAAGTTGGTAGCGTCCTAGACTAAAAGTTATAATTATGCATCGCCAATATACTCTTAAATTATTAAAGAGAAAAGTAGTTTTCCAGGCACTCGCGCGTGTCCATTATTGGTTTCGCCATGAGAGACACTTGAAACCATAATTCGTTTGAAGGGCTCCGAATTCGTGGTCACTCAGCCCCGTGTAATTTGGTGTGTATGTGTAAAATTTTCTCTGATAACCTGTGTTATTGTGATGGCTGCATTGATGTGTGTATTTGTAATTAAGATGGAGAATGGCGAGGAGACGGCCGAGGCCTTAATTTAGGAACCTTCCCGGTATTTGCCTTGAATGGAAGTGGGAAACCACGGAAAACCACATCCAAGATTGTTGGGGTGGGAATCGAACCTTCCTCTTCTTAGTTATACCTCAAGAGCCTGAGTGTGCCCCGTATTTGCCCTCAGACCAGAATTAAATTTCATGGCAGAGCAGGGAATGTAACCCGGGTCTCCAGGGCGATAGCCAAGAACGGGTGGGCTTCCATGTGTAAGTACGATTTTTGACATGCACGGGACATAGAATTCTAAAACTGCCTCCATTAGGGTGACTGCCGAAGTGAGTATTGAGTATAGGCCTATGCTCATTCCAGCAGTTGGCGAAGTGATTCTATGTTTCCCTGCAGAATGTACTGCCATAACCTATAACAGGTGATGGATATTGCTTATTTAAAGCAGTTTCGTACTGTTTATTGCGCTCGTTGACGCATGTTCCCATTGGTATAATCGATCTCAAGACCCTTCGAGAAATTGTTACTAGGCTGAAGAGCAGTCGAACACACCCTACAAGAAGCGGGAAGAATATTGAACAAAATCGATTATAATTAAATTTTTATACACTTTGGATACCCCATAAATTGTTTACGATTTATCTAATGTCATTCAGCATATTTAAGTTACGGTCCACATCGCAGAAACGCGAAACCGTAAATTTGCGCAGCTATCTCATACTTTGAGCAGACGCCATGATGAGGAGACATTACTACTAGTCGTACGTCCGAGCAGGACAGACGTGTCAGTGACGCATAAGGATCAAACACGCGTTACTTGTGTTCCGAGTATCCGTCAATATTATAGACAAGAACAACCATCTTTGCTAAATATGCAGTAGGAGTAATAGTGAAATATAATTTATATCCAACGAGTGTAATATTTTCACCAGATTTAACAAACACTGGTAGCATGGTGAGCGCTTTATTAGGCCGCATGCTTACATGCACGAGTGTATCATAATAAATGAGAATTTTTTAAAATTGTGTTATTTATAAACTATCTCATGGTTTTTTTTTTGAAGTGATGAATTATAATTTTGATTTACTGTAAATAATTATTTCCGACCACGTGCAAAGTTTGCGAGTGAGCGCTGCAAAAGCAATGATAACGCCAGTGGCGGTGTGTAATGGCAGTTTTATTTTACCGCACCAATAGAAGCAGTGAGCGCAGTAATATCAGTATATTTAATACGAGTGAAAACCTTACCCCAACCTACAATATGGAACCAATCAACCGTCTACATCTAATGGACCATAACGACCACGCTATGGAGTTGGAGATGGAGCACTAAACCACATGCGTGGAGAACTAGCAACGGACGATGGCTGAAACAAAGGCAAGATGATCTAAGACCATTACGGAGACCGCTATAACATCTCACGGCGGATCTCGAAGTCTTGACGCTGGACTCTGTAAGTCAGAATATGTTTATGTAGCTATATTTAATGGGTTGGAACAGTAGATTAGTCATAAATGGTTTCACTAAGTGCACAACACAGGCAGTATTAATATAAGCTCACGTGTGGAAAGCTTTAGTTTTGTTAAATTTATTTAACGCCAGGAAGGCCAAGTTATAATGTCCATTTCGTATCATTTCCAATACAGTAACAGACTACTTTTATTTGTCAGGCTGATGACATAAGAAACAAGTTCTTAACAGGTGGTAAATGAAGGCCACGGTCGCTTGTGTGCGAGCGCGCTATTCATAGCACCATTCAAAGATCAGGCAGTGCATTAAATAATCGAGAAGGCTGTGACATTCCTAGCATTATATAATCTGAATGCAAGACTCGTTATTTATGTGTTTGACAAATGAGCATCTGGAATCAAGCTTTATTTTGTTACGAGAAGCTAGAAGGACACTGGAAATGAACAGTATTTTTAAACCAGAGATCGTAGGTTCGGCATTATTCAGGGAAGAGGCTACATGATAAATACACAATCTCACACACTATTTTGTATCAGAATCCTTTACGCTATTGAAGAGTATTCTTAACATATATTTTCTACACACTTTATCATTGTAATTGACGTTTAAAATACGTATAATTCAGGGATCCACACTAATTGTTAACTAATGTTATTATTGATAATTTTATTGAAGTCTGTCGTAGAAGGTCGATGCATACCTCCGACGTGAAATTGTGGTTATTTTATGGTAATTTATGCCGGCGGTAACGAGCTATTGAAGCCATACCAGACCGATGAAGTAAGGATTGACGAATCCATGGTTAAAGAGAGACACAGGGTGTCTAATAATAATAATAAGGGTATGTGGAGACACAGGGTGTCTATTAATGAAGTTATTCCTGAGCGGAATGTTATGAAGTTATTGAACATTAGTTGGATTTACACATCATACCTGATTACAATAAACGCCTTTCAAGGTCCATAAAACTGAACAAATACATTGTGAGGGATAAATAATTGTGTGTGAACTTTAATAATCAAAGATAGGATTTTCTGAAACTAAACAAATCTTATAATTCCTCCCCTTGAACCTAAATCTAAATAAATGCTAAAAATATAATATTTGCAGGATCAAAATACGACATTAAATTGTTTTTGATTTATTTAGGATACATTTCGATGCATTTTGACACCATTAGTCAACAACCAATTGATGATGTGAAAACAGAAGCACGCACGTCAGATTGGCTGCAATGTGAGTCGATGTAATTGTTTAATTACCATCGCATTTGCAGGCTTTCCTATTTTTCCTTATTTTCTTTAAACATCATGACACTATGACCATTTGTTACAAACAGTAACAGATCGAGTACGCAGGCAGTGCCAATTGCACAACAATAGGAGTGCTGGATTATTGTACATATTTGTGTTGTACCAGCCTAATTATTTTTTAATCAGAAAAGTTGTGTACATATCTAGAATCTTTTCTTCGTAATAAGCCCGTCTCGTTTATTAAGTAATGTTAGTTAGGACTAGATAAACACGTAAATTTAAAGATAAATGTTGGAGATGGCACCATCCTAGCTTAAACAAATTTCCCTTTGTTATTAAATGTAAATATTCCTAGTATTTGTAAACAAGTAAATGTCTTGTTTTGCAGTAAATTCTTTTGATGTTGATCCTCCCGTAGTCATTTTCGATGTAAATGCCTAGGGTCGATCTTACGTGCCATACTCTTAGCTTGTTTGTTTTTATTCAAATTTTGTATTAGGACCATGAGAGTAACTTAGATTAGTATAGGACTTTTTTATATTTTCTTTCAGGGCAGAATAGTATCGGACTAGCCGTTTGCAGCTCTCATGCTAGGCTAGGGATTTATTCTGAATAAAATTTATCCATGATTTTAACATAAGACTGGCCTCTATTTTCTTGCTTAGTTTTGACATCGATGCATTCCTCTGAGCTGGTTAAGAATCGAACCTCACCAATTTCCAATACCCCCCGAGTGCAGACTTTTGTGCGAAACCAGCCTATGAATGTGTCGTTCCCTACACTTGTGTGTTAACTGGAAGAGGGTCTCGGAAGGGTCATTTGAAACTGATGGCTCCCCGAAACTTTCGGCCAGCGGTAGTAATGTGGGCCAGGCAAATGCCCAGTGGGCAGGACATCTGTAATTGGACACTTGCCTGGGCATTTGCCCAAAGCAGTTTTAAGCGCCCAAAATCTGGGCATTTAAGAAAACTTCTTTTTTCTACCTTTTACTACTTGTGATTGTTACTAGAGCATCTAAAACATAATAAAAAACATTAATCAAAGGTACATTTCATGGATAAACTAGTAATGCCTGAATATTGCTAATAATAATTTAGTTATCCTGTGTCAATGTCGTCAATAACTTCTAAATGAGAATTATGTATATCTGGTTTGAATAAAACATTGTATTACTGAGTTAGGCCTGCAGGCCTATTCATTTATATTTAGGAAAATTAGGTAGGAGTTTGATTATGGTGTGAATAGTGGCTTTGGGAGGAGGATGGATGGGCTAGGCCCTGGGCAGCCATTGTGCTATGATCTTGGAATGGGGGTAGGGTGGTTGTGGCCTTGAGATTGGCGAGGCATACTACCACCAGCAGCCCAGCCCAGTTAGTTGTGAAGTAGAGCTGTCTGTTGAGTGGTTGAGTCTGAGATAACCTCACTTCTTTCTTAGGCTATTTATATTTTTAGCCTATTTTCAATTTTGAAAAAATAGGCTTATGAGATCACCTTTTGTCCGTGTGTGTGTGCGTGTGTGTGTGTGTGTGTGTGTGTGATTCGTGTGTGTGTCCCCCCCTAATAAAATCTAAACGGCAGGAGCGATTTCAATGAAACTCGGAAAGTTCATAGCACTGTTCCCGGCGATCTCGACCGTGCCCTTCAAATTTTGTTACGACTCACCAATCCAACATGGCGGCTGTGCGAAATATTTCACCAGCATTCAATATCTCCGAAACTATTACCGATATTACCCTGACATTTTCTATGGTGATAGAGGGAACTGCTATAAGTTCACTTATGTGACTTTTGAAAACCTGGTAACTACAAAACCAACATGGAGGCCAAGCGAATTTGCGACTTTTAAATAGACGTTTCTCGTGATTTGACCAACCAAACGCAATGAAACTTGGTAAAGTATATGTTTATATACATTGTAATGCACCGACATCTAACTTCGTGCAATTGTTTACATAATCACAAGATGGCGGATGTGCGAAATATTTCACCGGCATTCTATATCTCTGAAATTATTGGCGGTATCTCCCTAAAATTTTGTACGGAGATAAAGGGCACTACTGGAAGTCCATCTATAAGACTTTCAAAAACCGGTTAACTACAAAACGAACATGGCGGCCAAGCGAATTTGAAAATTTTAAATAGACCTTTCTCGCGATTTAATGTTCCAAGCGCACTGAAACCTGGTACAGGAAATATTTATACACATTGTAATCCACTGGTATCTAATTTAGTTCAATTGTTTACATAACCTCAAGATGGCGGCAGTGCGAATTTTAAAATTAAGTTTTTATTTCTTGTGATGTAGTCATGCGATCGAAGTGAAAGTTTGAATAATGAACCTACGCAATAATTTTCCTTTAATGGTTCATGACTCTATGGCCTATACATTTAACAATCCAACATGGCGACCATCCGAAATATTTAGACGATACTGAATATCTACGAATCTATTTTAGCAATCAAACTGCATTTTTTAATGTGCATAGGGGCTATGAACTTTAGTTCACCTATAGGACTTTAAATAACCTGGTGATCACAAATCCAACATGGCGGTGACGCGAACTATAAATATTCACATGGACGTTTCTCGCAATTTAACCATCCGAGTGCAGTGAAACTTGATACAGTAAATCCTTATACGAATGTTAATCCACTGGCATCTAATTTATTTCAATTGTTTCCATAACCTCAAGATGGCAGCTGTGAAAAATTTTAAAATCTTCTTGTTTTTTCTTGTGTCCTAATTTTGGGATTGAAGTTTGAATACTACACGTTCACAATAATCTGCATGTAACAGTACATAACTCTAGGACCTACATATATAAAATCCAACATGGCGACCATCCGAAATATTTAGTCGGTTCTTAATATCTACGAATCTATTACAGCAATCAAACAGAAATTGTGTATGTTGATAGTGGCAATTAACATAAGTAGGATATATGAAAATAGGCTGTATAGTTCTTCACGGAACTACTTGTTAAGTGTTAGATTAAATCATTACAACATGCTTAGGAAAAAAGGACCTATTTGGAACTTTAATAATTTGAAAGGGAAAGGAGTATGTTGTAAATATTGTCGTCATTATCATCTTCCTTCCAAGTATTGGGCCAAATGTCCCGTTACGGTCTTGCACTTTCCCTCCATCTCTTCATCGGATGTCCTATAGATCTATTTCCCCGTGGCTGGTAGCGAAGGATCTCCTTTGGTAATCTTCCCGGTTCCATCCTTTGGACATGATGCTTCCAGTTCTCTTGGTAGTCACAAATGTATGTAGTGATTGGTTTCACTTTTAGCTCCTTCAGCACATCCTCGTTTCTATTATGATCCCATTTAGTATAGCCTGTTCGGCGCATAAAGGTCATTTCGCGTGCTGTGAGTCTGGAGATGTCCTGAGATCTTAATGTCCATGTCTCGCTGCCATAACATAGGTTTGATCTGGCTAATGTGTTATACAAACGCAAGTGTGTATGCCTTTGGACAAGAGATGGCTTCACGACGTGATTGATGATTCCTGTTGTTCTGGTATAATTAGTTATTTTTGCAGTTATGTCTCGTTCTTCTTGAAAAGATAAATGATATCCTAAATTCTTGAATTCGTTAACTCTTTCTAAAATTTTACCATCCAGACAAATTTTACTGGGCATAGGGTCCTTACCCTCAAAGGCCATTACTTAAGTCTTTTCAGTCGAAATGCACATGCTGAATTTTGATGCCACTTTCTGGAGGTTGGCTACTGACCACTGCAGATCATCTTCAGATGCTGCTACCAATGCAACATCATCAGCAAATAGTATAACGTCTAAATTTTTTAGATGCCTGCTGATAGGTATTGAACCATGTCTTTCACACCTCCATTCCTTTATTATAGCATTCATGTAGATTATGAATAGCAATGGAGAGAGTCCACAGCCTTGTCTTACCCCTCTGCTGATTGGCTTCCACTCGGATTTATGATTACTTAACCTTACTGCAATAAGAGTACAACTATACATGTTGTAATTGTAATCAATTAACTGTTGGGGGACACAATCCCTGGCCAATATGCCAATAAGTCTGTTTCTGTCAACAAAATCAAAGGCTTTCTTAAAATCATCAAATGATATGTGTGTTTCCAAATTGAACTCCCTGCATTTTTCGATCAAAAAATTTAAGGTGAAGTAGGCATCTGCACATGTGCGACCTTTTCTAAACCCTTCTTGTTCATTTCCTATTACCTCAGAGTAGCTTGCCACGGTAGGTGAGTGGATATCGTGTCGGTCTACTAACCCCAAGATTGCAGGTTCGCTCCTGGCCGTGGTAAGTGATTTTTGAAAGGCGGCAAAAATACGATACGCATGTCATGCGATGTTGGCATGTCAAAGAATCCATTTGAATTCAGTACGCCGAGTTCATAATGGAAAAATTAATCTCGAGAGTTTCCGCCAACACAAAGTTCCTCATTTCTCTACTAGAAAGAGCTATAGTGTTCAAGGAACTTATCTTACATTAACCTCCTTGACTTTCATAGTCAAGGAACAACGAAATTCGACATGCAAGCTACCCTCTGGGTGTCAAATAACAAAGCTTGCACCCGGCACCCGAGGCCATGCGATATTATTATTATTATTATTATTATTACCTCAGAGTAATGTTTAAGTAATTTTTCTTTAACAATGTTTGCAAAAATTTGTATCCAGAGTTAAGTATACTTTTCCTCTATAATTTTCCAAATCTTTCACATTTTCCTTCTTATGAAGAGGAACTACTATTGCCTTTTGCCAATCTTTTGGAGGCCTGTTACCCATCCAGATTAAATTCAATAATCTGAGAAATCTTTTCTTGAAGGCATCGCCTGAATATTTCAACATTTCTGCATTTATTGAATCTTCTCCAGGTGTTTTCCCATTTCGAAGTTTCCTCAAGACCTGTTCTAATTCTTCGAGTGTAATATTTTCCGAAGACTTGTTGTTAGATCCTTGTAAAACAAATTGTTCAATATTTGGACTCAGCCAAAGGCTCTGAAAATACTCAAGCCATTCTTTGTGAGATATTGCATTCATTTTTACATCTTATTTTATTTCCCTATTTAGTTTTTTCAAAAGTGTATAGGTTTGTGGTTGTGGTGTTGTTATGCCAGTCTCCAAGTACGAGACAAAGTTTTCCCAACTTTCCCTGTGTTTCTTTGGAACTTCTCTTTTTGCTATTGCTCTCTTATGTTGGTATTCAATTTTATCTTCTAATTTACCAGTTGACTGAAACTTTTATATGAATTTCTTTTTTCGAAGATTACTTTTGCAATTTCTCCGTCCCAAATTCTTAAATATTGTAATAAGGACTATTAACAGTCACATTGTCAAAAAATGGAAAATCACATAAAGAAGTGTTTTAAGTGCCCTCAGGATCTTAAAAAAAAGTGCTTCAGTTAGGTACAATTACAGTGGTTGAAAAACCACTTCGAAAGAAAAACCCCTTACGAACCTTTACTAATTGAAGTGGATGACTTCAATAACAAATCTGGAGTACCAAGCTCAAGCTCAGCCTCAGAACCAAAATCAAGTTCTTTCATTGAATTCCTACAACTTCCGCAGCCTATTTTGGCCTCAACTCCGGTTTTTATGGATAAATATATAAAGTACATATATGTAGATACATATATGGCTAAATCAATATCTATATAAGCGTTGCATTACAAACATGTTTTTAAAAGAGGTAAATGCCCAAAATACCTGGGCATTTATGGGTTTTGGGCATTTGCCCGGGCATTTATCCTGGACATTTGCCCCGACTTATAAATGCCTAGACATTTTACATCACTAGCCAGCGGGCACATTATATCAAAATGAAGAACGTCATTCTGAGCTGCGTTTTCAAACTATTGCAAAACATTTCGCTGGCAGGAACAATTATAAGGATTTTATTATAGGCGATCAGTCTCATCGCATTCTCCGCTGCAACCAACTTGAGTATGAAAGTCTCCGGACGGTGAATACACTGGTCATGTTGAACTTCATTGTATAAGGCAATTGTTTAATGATTATTTCTTTAGAGTACTGAGTCTAACTACGCTGTTGATTTCGGCAATGGAGGTGTTATTTGCCATTTAATATTTAGCGACACCGTTGATGCAGGACACTATAGTGTTATCGAATAATACGAAGCCACTTTTAAAATCCAATATAAATAGGCCATTTCAGAAACAATTCCAGATATTTTGCAGTACATTGTAAGGTCCTTGACGATCAAATGTAAACATTGTTCTACATTGTATTTCTCTTGCGTAAAATCTATGCGTGGTTATTTTGGCCTTTACTGTTGTGATGGTAAAATTGATCTGCTGGAATATAAAGTATTTGTCAGGCTGCAACAATGTAATGATATTAATTTAAGAGTCATTGAACTTATATCCAGTAGTTCAAACACGTACATCAGCGTTAACAGATTAGATAAGATGAAAGCCACCTACTTCATTCCCCTACTATAGAATTATTCAATTCCTTGGAATTAAGTGATTCGCCTCCACATACTCCGAACGTTGAGCCATAGTTAAGCTCCTTAGAAATCTGAAAGTTTCCCAAGGACTCCTATATGGAAACATATTAATTGTAAGAAATATGTAAAAAAAAAGCTTGGATTCGAATATAATAGGCGCAGTAATATTAGGCAGAGAGCTCAGATCCTACGACTTAATTTAACACCTTCCGAAAAAACACATACAGGTACAGTACATTTTCTTTTAATAGGCAACAATTTCCTATTCGCTCTGCATACTTTATCACAATCAATAAAGCTCAAGGAGGAACTCTGGAACGTATTGGTCTATTTACCTTATCACGTTTTCAGTCATGGCCAGCATTATGTTGCATCTTTTGACGCCCTTAAAGTTGCAACAGTGCCAAAAGTAATCGTACAAAGAATGTACCGTAACTTATATAAGAAGCTTCTTCAGTAAATATTTTTTCCATTGTCCGTCATGTTTTGACGGGTTTCAACTGGTCTATATATTTAAAACCCTAAGTTGATGTTTGTTACCGCGAGATTGAGATAACGTCTTAACCGATTGACTACGTAATGCATTCTAACGAGAGCTCTTGGCATCTAGACTTGCAGAGTGTCTTTAAAAGGAAAATATATGTTAGAGTATATTTTTAAATTATTAAAGAAAAATGTAATATTTGTCACTCCCGCGCTTGCGCACAACGGCTCTATTCCACCAGAGAAATGGCGGATCCCGCCGCGTGTTACTGAGATCTTTGTTTATGAGAATTAAAAAAGGGGGGAAATATTATTGTGGCTCTATGGCTCAAACTTTTAGAGTAAGTATATGTGGAGGCAAATCACTTAATGCGCAGAGAGCTATAATCCTTCGACTTGATTTAACTTCTTCCGATAAAACACATCAATTTGCCAATTTCCAATTCGCTTGGCGTACCTTATCACTATCAATAAAGCTCTAAGGGAAACTCTGGAACGCGTAGGTATCTATTTGCCTCATCAAGGTTTTAGTCATGGTCAGTTATATGTTGCAAAGTCGATCTTTCGACGCTCTTAAATTTGCAACAATGTCAAAAAGTAATCGTTCAATAAACACATACTGTATAAGAGAATCTTTCAGGTAATATTTTCCCAATGACCGGCATGGTTTGACGGATATCAACTAGTACTTCATTTAATTTACAACTTGTCTTTATCACGGGCCTTAAACTCCTTGTTAGATAGAGCTGGAGCTAGAGTTCAAGTCCAAGAGGAAACATCAGATAGCTAATATACGGTATTAGCGGAGATAAAGCTGTCAACAAGCTTACAGTCCGCGTCACCTTCAATAAGTTACTAACAATGTAACCTTACCATTTGTCCTCCATCATTACAAACTTGGTGATTTATAGAATAATTTCTTGCTGTTCGAGTCAGGGTTGCTTTTTATTGGTCAAAGTAGGATAACTCCAACTACACACATCAAAAAAAGTTTTGCATCACCTCGGTTCCCAGATCTCCGGCATATAGACGTTGACTGTGTATATTGTATCAAAGATACAGTCCCTTTGACTGTTCATAGATGTCACTAAAACTGCTCAAAGATGTAAACAACCATGCATGAGCAGGGCCTATTAGACGGAGGGGGTACGACAGCCGATCAGTTCCAGTCATTCCACCAGGACGAAGGTACGCTGCTCATGTTGTCTGTAGTTCTACCATGCCTAGAAGGTCAATACCGCAGTTCGATCGCGTCCGCATTGTTACTTTGTGTCAAGAAGGGCTCTCAACAAGGGAAGTTTCCAGGCGTCTCAGAGTGAACCAAAGCGATGTTGTTCGGACATGGACGAGGTACAGAGATACAGGAACTGTCGATGACAGGCCTCGCTCAGGCCGCCCAAGGGCTACTACTGTAGTGGATGACCGCTACTTACGGATTGCCGCTCGGAGGAACCCTGACAGCAATGCCACCATGTTGAATAATGCGTTTCGTTCAGCCACAGGACGTCGTGTTTCAACTCAAACTGTGCGCAATAGGCTGCATGATGCGCAACTTCACTCCCGACGTCCATGGCGAGGTCCAGCTTTGCAACCCCGACACCATGCAGCGCGGTACAGATGGGCCCAACAACATGCTGAATGGACCCCACAGAATTGGCATCACGTTCTCTTCACCGATGAGTGTCGCATATGCCTTCAACCAGACAATCGTCGGAGACGTGTTTGGAGGCACCCTGGTCAGGCTGAACGTCTTAGACACACTGTCCAGCGAGTGCAGCAAGGTGGTGGTTCCCTGATGTTTTGGGGTGGCATTATGTGGGGCCGACGTACGCCACTGGTGGTCATGGAAGGCTCCGAAACGGCTTTACGATACCTGAATGACATCCTCCGACCCATAGTGCACCCATATCGGCAGAATATTGGAGAGGCATTTGTCTTCATGGACGACAATTCTCGACCTCATCGTGCACATCTTGTGAATGCGTTCCTTCAAGATAACGACATCGCTCGACTACAGTGGCCAGCATGTTCGCCAGACATGAACCCTATCGAACATGCCTGGGATATGTTGAAAAGGGCTGTTAATGGACGTCTTGACCCACCAACCACTCTGAGAGATTTACGCCGAATTGTCGTTGAGGAGTGGGACAATTTGGACCAACAGTGTCTTGATGAACTTGTGGATAGTATGCCACGACGAATACAGGCATGCATCAATGCAAGAGGACGTGCTACTGGGTATTAGAGGTAGTGGTGTGTACTGCAATCTGGACCACAAATGCTGAAAGTCTAGCTGTATGATGGTACAACATGCAATGTGTGGGTCTCATGAGCAATAAAACGAGCTGAAATGTTGTTTGTGTTGATCTCTATTCCCTTTGTATTTAAAGGTTCCGGAACTCTTGGAACCGAGGTGATGCAAAACTTTTTTTGATGTGTGAATATTTACCTTATCGACTGATGTATTGACGCCCCAACATCATAAGAGTATATCAATAGACATAATCATAGCCAGACCAATCACAACAACATGAAGTTGAAATGTTTCAAGCTTTCTATGTGTTGTCATAGGTTATACAGGTTTATACACTGGCATAATTCCTATTCGAACCTGAACTGTGTTAGAAGTAGGAAAACGATTCTAATAGATTAGTCTAACTCTTCATCATTCGGCCATTTCAATGCCCATCATTGCAATTTAATAATTTTTCATCATCACTGTGTTCGTGAAATACCAATTATTGGAATCGTTTTCAACTTGTATTTTAACTTTGTTATGAGGGACAGATGACCCCACTATTCCGTCCCTTAAAACAACAATATTTAACTAACTAACTAATTAACTAACTAATGAACTAACTAATGAACAAACTAATTAACTAGCGAATTAACGAACTAATTAACTAACCAATTAACTATCTAATGAACAGACAAATTAACTAACTAATGACCTAACAAATGAACGAACTAATTAACTAACTAATGAACTAACTAATGAACAAACTAAGTAACTAACTAAATAATTAACTAACTAACAAACTAACTAATGAACCACCCGTGTCGGTGCGGTATTAGGGGTATTCTGAGAATTGAGGAGTAACTGTAAGAATATTTAAATAAGTGTATGCGTCAGAAACGACCACAATTGGAGCATCTGGCATCATGTCTGTTAGGTAGTCAGCCCGAAGGCTGGTTGGATCCTCAAAACGTACCGCCGTTACGTTATGTGAGGAAATACCCACAAAAATCCAAGGCAGCGCTAATTTGAGGCGTTCTAGGCAAGAAGAGGAGTGAGGTAGTTTGCCATTGCTTTCCTCACTGAGTCAGAACAGTAGTCCTAACCCTATGAGTTGAACCTTTCACAGCATTCACAGGCACTGACTGTGCCCCGAATGCCATTACTAAGCACCACCCATACCTCAGTAGCTTCCATATAATCACAGCCATGAGTGAGACTGAGACATCGGTGAAAAGCCATCATAGAAACAGAAAAAAATGAACGTATAATTCTGAGAAAAATATTTGGAGCAGTACACAGAGATGGGATATGGATGAAAAGACCTACCAAATAGCTATATGAACACACAGACAGACTCACAGATATCATTAGAAAACGCGGAGTAACTTTCTACGGGCGCATACAGAGAATGAACAATTAACGACTAACAAAGAAAATCTTTGATGTAGTAAACCAACGAGCTTTAAAGGTAGTAATGTTTAAGCTCGTTGTAGTAAACAGTTCAAGAAGGAAAACAAATTGGTATCATGAAATAGAAGACGACTTAAAGCAATTAGGGATCAACAAGCAAATGATAGAAGACAGAGAAAAATTCAGAAACAAAATTAAGAACGCCAAATTTTTAGTAAGTGAAAGGAAGAAGATAGGAACATTGTGGACGGAACAAAGGAAACAGGAGCACAGTCAAAGGATGAAGAGATTTTGGGAAGAGAAGAAGAAGAAGGGAAAGAAGTGAAAATTGTGACATCATGAGATATTTAAGTTCAAACACTGTCCATATGGGCAAAATGATGTAATAATAATAAATAAGTTTATTGTTACTTGGAGGAGCCTCCGTGGCTTAGGCGGCAGAACGCCGGCCTCTCACCGCTGGGTCCGTGGTTCAAATCCCGGTCACTCCATGTGAGATCTGTGCTGGACAAAACGGAGGCAGACAGGTTTTTCTCCGGGTACTCCGGTTTTCCCTGTCAAAAATTTCATTCCAGCAACACTCTCCACTATCATTTCATTTCATCTGTCATTCATTTAATCATTGCCCCAGAGGAGTGCGTCAGGCCTCGGCAGCCGGCACAGTTCCATATCCTCGCCGCTAGATGGGGGCTTCATTCATTCCATTCCTGACCCGGTAGTAGACTGGAAACAGGCTGTGGATTTTCATTTTCATTGTTACTGGGAAATGCGGGCTGCATCACGCCACCCTTGCCAATATTCTAGTGCAGAATTACGAAAAGAGTTAATCTTGCGCTGCTTACAAATTGCAGTCACAGGGAGTAATTAATGAAAAAAAAAATCTTACGCAGCAGGTCACATCTGTTAATTGAATATTTGGTCTCTGTATGAGTCTGATGGTGTTGAGGTTGGTAGGTTGATTGGTTCCTCAGTTTAGAGGCTGCGACAACGCAGTCACGTAGCCCCGATTGCTTTGGGTGTGTGTAGAATCTGTCTGATTACCGGTGTTAATTGAGATGGCTGTATTAGTGTGTGTTATCTGTAATTCAGGTAAGGACTGCAGATGATGAATTTCAAGTAGTTCCGACTTTTGCTACCAAATGCTACCGTTATGGACACCTATCTATGAACTTGGATACTACATGCCACCGCAACCGGCACCTGGTGGCCAACGTTGTAACTAATAGAGCTTTAATCAAATCTAACCTACAAATTTAACTTCACACAATTGTAGTTAGTGGAAGGTTCTTTTAAATACCATAAATCTATGACATGGGCCCACCTGTTTTACTTCCCCTCCGAAGGAAGGCATACTGAGGGATTTTTAACGCTCTTAAAAATCCGACGACTTCGGCCGGGTTTGAACCCACGATCTGGGGAATAGAAGCTCAGCATGCTACCAACTACGCTACCGAAGCCGCTAGTGCTAAGGTTATCACCTGCAATAAGTGTTGGTTTTTTCACGTACCCCCGATCATTTTCCAACAGCGCTATGTGGCGAAACATAACACTATTGCTCCCTCAGGAGCTCGTGACGACCGATGTTTTCCAAAGTGTTCCGATCAATATATATACAGTGTATAGCAGTCGTTTCATTCCGCCACAGGGTGTTTGCACCTATGGCGGCGGGCCCCCTTAGACGGTTTCGCCGTCTCATCGGGCCAAGGATGTGTGATTTAGGGAGAGGTGTAAATTTCGGTGATGGGGGTTTTGGTTTTAGAATTTGGATGAAGGTGTGTTTGATTTTAATTTGGGGCATAGCAGTGATAGTTGGAGATGGGCTGTTGGGAGAAGTATCGCTTCTGGGGATTGATTGATCGATTGATTCATTGATTGATTGAGTGATTGATTGATTGATTGATTGATTGATTTTATTTTCACGGCTACACTTAGAGCTTAAGAGCTCCTTTACAGTAGCGCTCTACATAAAATAAGATTAGGGCTTATAAACATAAAACATTTCACTTACATTCACAATATAAATAATCATAGTCTAACAATTATAGTAACACAAAGATAGTAACACTACAATCATAATAATAATACTAATGATAATGGAAAAATTATACACAAAAGAGTGAGAGTGCATAGAGACTATCAGCCCGAAAAACAAACACAATATGCTGTACAAGAAAAGCTTTTAAAATGGACAGGTTGTCAGCTATTGTCCTTGTGTTATAATTGAACTTTAAAAAAAGTTTTTTTTAACATAATACAGTAATCAAATGTGAGAGGTATACTGCTCCAAGAAGCAGGATGAAAGATGTCTTTTGAAAGCTTCAGTACTTGCAATGTTGACGAACTTATTGAACCCTTTATCCACAGGCTGTATAAAGGATTCTAATAATTATTCATCATCTTTTCATACATTTCTACAGACAGCAGATATGAGAGCCAGACGGTGTTGGGACATATTGAGAAATCAGTGGCCGAGAGGACACATTGGTTTAAGCTCCTGTGGTATTTTTAGGAAGAAGCATAAATATTCTTGACACATAGGACAGGTGCAACTTTTAGCGCGGAGACGGCTTGGGCACGTACATTATGGCCTGTTGCTATATGAAGGTTGGCGCCAAGAAGAACATCGAATGCTACGAGGCAATTGGTCAATCTTCATGTTAACCATTCCCTACTGCGGAAATACATGTAAAAGCGCGCAAAGACATACAAGAGTCTGGGCCAATAATATCAAGACGCCTTGTTTTAGCGGCAACTCGGCTTGATAACACACCCTGGTAGATTAACGCGGGAGTTATCTACAGATTAATTCCACGATCGATTCGAGCCGGCTACAGCATAAGCGTAACCTCCACATCGCTACGAACTCAATGATACCGATCGCATGCTAGTCTGATCATTATTATGGAATATTTTCTCATAAATCCCCTTCCACACATACCCTAGTCAGTTTCATTTATAAGGATCCATAATGCTTCGAGAGAACACTTATTTTTTGTGCGTCTGAGGACGCAACGTTCACACTCTTCATTTGTGCGTCTGAGGACGTGACGTTGATTTTTATTTGAACATGGAACAATTTCGTCAAGTTATAAGTGTAACTTCAGTGATTTATTTGTAGTCCCAGAACTACCAGTAGGACTAGTTCATCGAAATAATTCACCAAATAGACTGTCAAGGAATTTAGTACTTGATAGGTGAATGTAGTAGGAAATATACCGTGTGTGTATCTGACAAAACTTTATTTAATTCAGCACTAGATGCCGTCTAAGAACGAGACCGGATCCTGGAACCAGCAGGACATTTACCATAAGATGTCGATGACGAGATAAACATCTTAAAGGAGATGTCTGCAGACGTTTCCTTGACGCTGTTTTAAAGAATGAGTACAAATGAATTTATTTATTTATTTATTTATTAAATCAGCTATGGTATTATGGGACATATTTTGTAGATATTTGTTTGCTTGTTTGGTAATGTAGATTATTAGTTCTTGTTTACTGACACGTTAAATATGGGACAAGCCGAGCGTTGTGTAATTTGTAAATATTGTGATAAGTGTTTTGTTCAACTTTGAGGGGCGACGCGCAGCCCGTGCTCGCGTTCGCTTGCGTAAATCACGGTCAAGCATTATTATCCGGAGGTATCCTTATAACAAAAATGGAACTGAATTAAATTTGAGATTAAAAATAGAATTTGGAGGGTAAAGATTATTTGTGAGTAGAATTTTATGACGGATCAGGATTATTTTGATAGTTGCTTTTCATCAGATCTGAACGGGATGGCACTTTGCACCCGAGTGTTTGTTGTGTATTTTTGTTAATGTGTCAATGGACGCAATATTGTTGATCTGTTTTGAGCCGACCCAGTGATATATTTATGAGAGTCAGTCCAAGCTTTTGGTGCGTTGTGTGATTTTTACGATGTGCTAGCGAGAATATATCATGGTGATTATTCTGACATGCCCCACATTAGCCCAGTTCATGACCTCGCGAGGCTGGACTTGTGGTATATATTTATGTTTTCTTGCCATCCAAGGGGATGAGTGAGATAGTTGGCGTTTCCAGAGGGAAACTGCACCTAGCTTGAGCGACTGAGAGAGATAATTGAGGCAGTGTTGACTCATACAAAAGGGGCGCGCTCAAATCAGATAAAGTGACTTGTAATTAGTAACAGGCTTGGATCCTGTACGTCAATTTTAGACGTTGTTTAAATACACAAAACCTGATCGGTTATAATGAGTATTGATTGATTAAATGGGTGCTGTCTATAGTTGTAAGGTAGCTTCCGAAACTCGTGTTTGTCTGGCGTTTTATAAAAATGTAAACATAGTTTTTAGCCGTTAGGCTTGTATTTTGTTGTTGTTGGTTCAATTTTGTGTGTTTATTTTACGCGTTCAATGACCCGTGTCAACTTAGGGTGCGCGAGGCTATGTTCCCATGTTATTATGAGAGCGTTTTGGCCTATTTCTGGCATGCTTCTTTTGTTCATTTATGTGCTCTGGCACCTGCTGGAATCTCAGGGAGATTCGTCATATGTTTGTATTATTAGATGTTTCAGTAGTAATTATAGTGTATTAATTAAGGGTGGGTCCCATAGCCATAGTGTGATTTAAAAGATGCAACTCCGGGAGTAACATGACTGTTTCAGTTGTAAACGGACTCGCATCAGTACTCAGTTTCTTATTAACGAGCAGTACACCACACATTATATAACTTCTTGACCAGAAAAAATAGACTTGTATCCAATGTTGTGACGAGTGAGTTCTTAAAGCTCAAGTTTATGTTATGATTTATCATTTTGAGTGAAGCTGTATTCACATTGTTTTGTTGTGACGAGCGAGTCTTACCCCTCAGTGTTATATTTATTCATTTAGGGGGTGAAAGTCATGGAGGATTTCTTTTATTAATTATTATTATTATCCATATATTTTCAGTCATTAAATATATTTTATTCTACTTGTTATTCATTTTATTTCTAGTATAGCCTCTGTCATGGACCTTTCTATTCATTAGAGCATGTTGTTTTAAGCGAACTTTGCTGTATAACGCAGTCAGGACTGAACACGACCCCGTAGATGACTCTTGAGAAAACCATGCTTTATTGAAGGGTGCATAGATAAGCTGGCGCAGCCATCGTGGGGCGTTTCGCTGTTTTGGGCTTTTCTAGCGGATCATAGACAAGCTGTTACCCTACATGTGGTATTTCGCTGTTTTTGATTGTTTGAAATCACTGGAAGTGATATTTTGTTAACGTAAATACGGCGAAGAGAAATACCGCCAAGAGAATGGAATATACAGTAGAATCACGAGTTTGCAAGTTAAAATACGATTCACGTTTTGTTTATTGATGTAATTAGTAAAGTAATGTACGTGAAATCGGGCGCCCATTGATTAAATGTAAAATTAGATTTGTTTAGAAAGTCAAACTCATGAATATGTTAGGAGGCTGGTAGCCTTAAATGACAATTAATACTTTGTTAATTAGTCAGTGTTAACATCAGATCTGGATAGTAATTTATGACTGAATATGTGCGGGGTTAAAAAATGTATTAAGTAAAGTTAGAACCATTCAGTGATGATTGATTCGCGGGAGTAAAGGGAATAAGTTTAAATGAACTGAAAGTGATCAAATGAAGTAAATGTATGTCAAGAATTATATATGTGTGTGTCAGGGAGACATTTGCATGCCATCCTCCTGTTTCTCAGTGATATATATTTTTGTGTGTGATAATGGCAACAGTAGCGGAAATTCAGGCGATCATTGAAAGTGCCACGGCACGAACCCAGAAACTAGTATAGGAACAAAGTGAAAATTGAGACATTAAATTAGCGGAACAAAATGAGTCATTCCAGACTCAAATGAATGACACTATAAAAACACAATTATATGAACAGAAGGCACAATTATCTGAACAGAATGAGTTATTCCAAACTCAAATGAATGACACTATAACTAAACAATTAAACGAACAGTCAGGCGAGTTTAAAACACAATTAGCTGAACAGAGTGAAAAATTAAACACTAAGATATCTGAACAGAATGCACAATTATCTGAACAGAATGAGTCATTAGAAATTAAATTAATTGAACAGGGTAATTCATTACAAGCGCAAGTAAATGAAAATATAAACAAACAAATAGAAGCGCAAGAAAGTAGAAATACGAGTCAGTTAGCCACGTTATCTGCAGAGATGAAAGGGTACACTACACAGCAGATGATTCAATTCGCGCTTGATATAAGTAAGAATAACGACAAACAGCTAGGTCAAATACACAAATTAGAGGACACCTTCAATCGTAAATTAAATGATTTGGACGAAACTGTATTAGCAAAACTAGCTCAGTTAGAATTAGCATGCACGGTAAATAACAGTGAGGTTAAAACGGCACAGGATGGTCTTGAAAAGCGGTTTGATAAATTGGAGGAGGATTCTACGTATATCCAGGGACAATTGTCAGCAGTAAATGAAAGTATTACGGGCCTGATAAAAGACATGGATAAGTTAGAAATACAATCAGCAGAGCGATGGTGAAACATAGAACAGGACCAGGATAATTTGAAGAGTACGATAGATGAGAATAATCTACGTCTAGAAGACAGGCTTGAGAAGATAGAATAGAGTCAGGAGGACACGAAACAGCAGATGGAAGAAAAACTGGGAGCGATTAAAGATAGCATCAGAAAGGATTGGCGTAAGATGAGCAGCGACTCTAAAGAAGAACGGTTAACAATCATATAGACCGTAGGTGATATTCATACGCGCTTTAATGCACTTGAGGAAGAAATCAAGAGTAAAATGAAAGAACAGTCGGACAGAATCATAAAAGCAGAGTTGCGTTCACTAGGACAGAACACGTTATTTCAGAGAGAGCACGCCAAAGATAAGGAAGTTGACTCAACAAGCCTGGGGGCGATTTGCGCGGAGAGTGGCCACGGACTGACAGGCAGCCCATTAACGACTAACACAGAAGGATTTCACAACAACGTTGGTGGAACCTCTACTACTCAACATGGCTATCAGCATCCTCAAGTCGTACAAGTAATTCGATAAAATGAATTTAAACCAAACAAATTCACAGAAAATTCTGGTGTCACACCGAAGGCGTATCTTAAAGAGATGGATCACTATTTTAATGATAATAATATACCGCCCGCGCGTCGTTTAAGACTGATGGAACGATTTCTTTCGGGAAATGTACTTACGTGGTTCTTGAGTTTCAAGTATACTTTCGGAGGGATGGACGAGTTCAAGAACGCGTTCCTTAAAAAGTATTGATCGGCTTCTCTACAACAAAGCCTTAGAATGGAACTTTATTCGAGAAAATATCAGTCAACTCAGCAGACGAAATACTCAGATTTCTTTTCGCTACAATTGTTGAAATTTCGGGATATTGATCACCCTTTAGAAGAATCGGACCTGGTTATGACGATTGCACGGCAGTTGCCAGTCAATGTTCAGCAGGTGTTAGTAGCAGCAAACGTGGACACAGCGGTTCGAGCCGAACGAATCTTACGTAACATTGACGAGACAACATCTCACTTGCAGCAGAGAGGGGGACGACAGCTGGAACTTGTAAACACAACGGAGGTGGTTAAACCCGCTCAAGTACACACCAGGTCGCAGGCCACAAATACAAGTGTGTCAACAACACCAAGACGAGGTCAGGAGGGTGACGAAAATAGGTCACACCAGCGTCATGAAAATAACAATGATAGACATACACAGGGCAACAATAGGTATCAGCAGCGAGGATACCAACAATGGAGAAATAATAGGAGAGATGAGGGACCCTACAGACGTTACGAAAATAACAATAATGAGAATCGACAGTGGCGTGAAAGAAGATATCAGAACCAGGGGGACTATCAAAATTATAGGAATGAATGGAATGACAGGCACGCCGAATCGCAGCGTTACCTGGAAGAATTACACGCTAATGGAGGGGACGAACAAAAACATTGGGAACATGCAATTAATAGGAGGACAAATCCAGACACTCACATTGAGGGGGCCGAGAGTTTATTGAAGCAGGAAGAACGCCAAGGAAATACGCGACAGAAGGATGATGGTAATCGCGGGGGTTGTAAAATAAATCCCAATAATTGAAAAAGGACTCACCCTGAGAGAGCAACAGCCGGATTGTGAAGAAGGATAGGTCGTGGCACACATACAATAGTGGATAGCTTTGCCGGAAGATTGCCTGGAGGAGATTGTAAAACCACGGAACGATGATATCAAACAATTACCTATTATTTATGCCAAGATTGGTGGAATTAACGTGAGATGCTTAGTTGACACGGGGTCACAAATCAGTCTTGTATCGGAGGCTTTGGTTCGAGAGTTGGGACGGAGTCAGAATATTCCTGTTATTCCAGTACCGCAACTCAAGGTGAGGGGCGTTATTCCCGAACGCACCGTCACTTGCAAACGTCAGGCATTTATAGAATTGGATATATTAGACCATATATTTGGACAGACATTCACCATAATGGCTAAAATGAACTTGAACATTATTCTGGGTGCAAATTTCATTTGTGACAACAGGCAGTCATAGATTTGCACAATAATACAGTCAGTTTTAAGGAGTTTGATAAACTGAAGGATGTGGGCTTACACATGGATGAAATCACTACAGGGAAAGACGTGAGTTCATGGGGATTGGATGCAATAGCAGAGGAGACAGAAGAGGAGATACGAAAGGCGGAAGATGACCTTATAGATGTGGCTGTTGTGGAATTAAATGAAGAGAGTAACTCTCAGGAGATATGGGCTTTACTAGCAGAAGGAGAAGACAGCGATACTCAGTTTGAAGAACTATTACAGGAGCGGCTCAGTGACATCCAACTAGGGGTTGACCATAGGAAGAAAATGGAGGAGATCTTAAGAAGACACAAGGCAGTGTTTGACACAGTTCCAGGGAAGATAATATACTTTCAGTATTCTATGCAGGTTGAAGATTGGTCCCCATTTCGAAGCAAATTGTACCCATACCAGAAAAACATCGGGAGCAGGTCAAAAGGATTATAGATGATATGTTGCAAGCTGGAGTGATTAAGAAGAATCCTACACCTTATTTAAATGCGATTTTGGCAGTCACAAAACCAAATGGATCCATTAGACTTTGTCTAGACGCCATAAATCTAAACATGCGCCTTATTTTTCCCGATTATGACAGGGCGCCGATCATCAGAGACGTCTTAAAAGGATTTAAGAACAAGAGTATCTATTCATCTGTGGATCTGACGAGTTCGTTTCACCATATCGAACTGGATGAGAAGTCTCAGCTTCTTACTGGCTTCTTGTTCGATAATCAGACATATTGCTTCGTCCGCATGCCCTTCGGCGTTAAAACTGCTGGATGCGCATTAATTCGAGCCTTGGATCGGAACCTGACTGAAGAAGTGAAGGAAATGACGGTACGATATATTGACGATATACTCTTGGCTTCAGATAACATCGAGACACATATGGAAAATTTGGATAAGCTTTTGGACAACATTAGAACTGCAAATTTTAAAGACAACTTGAAGAAATCCCATTTTTTTCAAGAAGGAGATTTTATACTTGGGGCACATCATTGACCAGGAGGGAGTGAGACAAAACCCTGTGAAGATAGAGGCAATAAAGAATTTCCCTACACCAACGAGAGTGAAACATATCAGAGATTTCCTTGGCGTGACGGGCTTCTTTAAGGAAAACTGCCCGGGATATACTGAAACCGTAGCACCTATGCAGGAGATGCTGAAGAAGAACAACAAATGGCCTTGGAACGCTGAGTGTGAGAAATCATTTCAAGAGACTAAATTATTACTGGAAAATTGTATGAAACTAGGTTATCCAGATTTTCAACGGAAATTTATTATCCAAGCGGATGCTTCCATGGTTGGTATTGTGCCCTTGCAGCAAGAAATATGCAAATCACAGTATGCCAGCATTGCTCAATTCGGGATTTTTCTGGGCTGCGGTAAGTTCTCCCACTCTGTGACTTACATATTTTGGTTTAAATAGAGGATACACTTGCAAAAATAACAACAAAATCAACTCCTATTTTAACACATTTAATTAATCAAAAATTATGGCGCTACAAACAAATAAACACATAAACTACTGACCAATATCATTCTACTTGTCCAAAGTGAACAAGGAATAGCATAAAAATAAAACAAATATTAGATTAAAACACATGGTTTTCTTTAAAACCAACAATTCATGATTATTTTCACTTCCATAAAGTACTTATCTTAAAGTTCCAAATAACTATGAGCTTCTTTGGCTCGATACTTTCCCATAATAATGGTGTCATATTTTTGTACACCTCAAGAATTATTTTTATCTTTTCTTATCATCAAAACAAATATATAATTACATTTAAAATTACATGTTAATTATTCACTTCAATATTTGGGCATATCACATGTTCTCCGTATTTACTATCTCTTTCAAGTTTTGCAAATTCACTACGGTGATCGGGAA
The DNA here is from genome assembly GCA_946902985.2 of Meconema thalassinum. Taxonomy (NCBI): domain Eukaryota; kingdom Metazoa; phylum Arthropoda; class Insecta; order Orthoptera; family Tettigoniidae; genus Meconema; species Meconema thalassinum. Next base: position 67,723,142 of record OX336392.1, on the reverse strand, counting down.
AACTATTTGTGTACTCCAGAGTTATAAAGATTACTTGACAAAGTCAAAAACTATGATCACTCCCGAAACCTAGTTATCTTCACAAAACTCGTGGATTCCTATTTTCCATCCAATATTACAATAGGGATTTTATTTAATTCATTTGTCTTATAAGACCATTATCACATAAGAAAACTACGATCTGAATTGGCAAGCGATAATATCAATCTACAAGGACCTCGGTTCAACGCCCGGGTCATTAACAACTTTAAACACTCACGGTGTATTTAACACATCTTACAAGACGGTTTTTACCCACCCTCGCTCTATGAGGGTCAGGCCATTATACTCGGGCGTGATTTATGACAAGGAAAGCGACTCTCTGCCTAACCTACGGTGGCAGCTCTCTTCAATGCTTTAAAACAAACCTTCACATTATTCTCAGTTCTGTGGAGAGACCTGGCTTTTACTTCACTTATTTCCATTCAACAATATTCTTTGGCTCATAAACCACTTTCGTAACCTTGGCATTTATTAATTATGAGAGGGTCCTCATTGATTGGGAAGATTAATACACATTCTACGACGAATAATTAGGGGCTTTAACAACAAGAGGATTCTAGGTTCGAATCTCTTAACATGCCTCGGGAACATTTCCACATCAGAGGACTTATACAAAACGCGATTTAGGGTCAAGCCGTAGCTTACAGGACCTACGCTCAATAATACCGTACATTAGCTCCCTTTTAAATAACACACACATGGCCTCGTGATCCACGTCACAATTTAGAGGACTTACAACATATCTCAATTCACTGCAATCAACTACCCTCCATAAGTAACTTACCAAGTACTTTAACTTTTACGCGTTCCTAGCGTGACTTTTTATTTAATTGCGTTCCATTACGCTACACATTTACTTTACGGCCGAATGTCTTCCAAAGAACTGATAAATTTCATAGTAACAATTGATACATATCTTAATTCTTATATTAATCTTTTCCGTTGACAATAAATCGCTCCCTTTTTAAGAACACGCATTCACATCATGTCTTATACATTTGTTAAGGCTTCAACGCTCAATATTTTTATATCATTCAATTTAATCTTTATTTAGATTTCTTTACCTTGTTATTCCCATCATGTTTTCATTCCTTACAAAAGCTCAAAAGCTATTTCTTTCATATAATTCAAATTTACCTTTATGTAAATATCTTTGTTATAATTATTATTATCACGCTTGCTTTTATAACATTCATTAAATACTGACATTTTATTCCATGCCTTTCCTCTACAGGATTTATTATTTCACATAATTATTTATTATTTCTTAGAACTTTATTTTCGTTCAGATCGCGTTCTTATTTAGTTATTATTCATTTAAAAACATCCCTTCTACTCAAAACTCCGGTGGAATTGAACACAAAATTTTTCCCGACACCAAAACATAATGAAAATCTTTACTTACATGTTTAAGGTCGCTTTCTGACCTTTATTCTCGTTTGATGTGACATTTTGGCCCACCTTCTTGACCTACTCCATATTGTACAATCTCATCTTATTTACAGAAATTTCTTGACACATATTCACTATATTTAACACTGACAACATTTTTTTTATACACTGGTGTATCCGTTTTGAACACACATTAAAACACTAAAAAATATTACTCTGGTACATATTATAACACATATCACTGTGCATAAAACGCCTTCACTTTACCTAAAACACTTAAAATGACACTCTTATTTCTTTTCTTACAATATTTACACTTCACTCCTATCACACGGGTGTATCTCAACGATTTTTACAATTTCTGTCGGCTGTTGATGATCCCTGATGTGAATCCTATCGACCTGCATTGGACGTGTGATTTTACTCGTTCAAAGTTTCTCTCTCCTACAATGGAAACTACTGGTTTCAGTCTCTCAAAACCGCTTCTATTGTCTATTACTCGGCTTTACTTTATCTGCTTTAACTAGGCGATAAATGTCTTTTCTTTGCCGTCACCTCTATTTATATATGGTGGTCTATCGTACCCTATAGTTTCTATATCTTGGCCTCCCTTCGAGGACCGTATACTGTCTATCGTACCCTATAGTTTCTATATCTTGGCCTCCCTTCGAGGACCGTATACTGTCTATCGTATATTTTTGACGTTTTCTCACTAGAGTACGTTTCCCTCTGGTTTCGAAGCTAAGTTCCTAAGTTCCTTTCGCTTGAACTTCTGTCTTTCGCGATCGTAATTACTGTTTATTCTTGTCCTTTACAGGACTTAATGTCTTTAACAATGTCTTTACTAGACGTAACGCCGTTTATTTGTTGGAATTCTTATAACTTCATAACTGTATTGAACTAGTGTTCTTCTGGAACTCGAAGTTCCCTACTGATCGCTGTATCTTACTTTGGCGATATTGCTTTAAAGTCCGTATATTTAATGTTCTTTATAATTTAGGACTCTTCAAAGTCTCGAACTGCTAACCCTCAGCGTAGCGTACTTATATCGTAACTGGTTTACACTCGGTGAACTTGTGGCATAGCCTCCCACAGGCTCTGGATCGATGTCTGATACAGCTTAACGTCCCCCTCACGGGCTCTTGAATACTGCGTATACGATGTGGTGCAGCACTTCCGCTCACGGAATGCTCGTAGACTGAATGATTATGATGCTCCAGCGTAACGCCCCCCTGGACGGACTAATACTGCATGTACTGATACAGCGTGACGTTCCCCTCACGGGCTCTCGTAGACTGCATGTTTGGTCTGGCTCTGCCAGGAGCTTTATACCTTTCAGTCACAAAAAGATAAAATCCTAGTCCTTTTCGTGACCAACTTTTGAACTAATTGTCGCACAATTATAAAAATCGTATCTCCAGAAAGCTCGTCTTCCAAACGTAAAATAATCTTCCTGTGCATGGAAATCGATCGTGCATTTCCGAGATATTAATTAATTTCTCGTCCTCAACTGTGTGGGTGGTGCTGTTCTTTTTTTATTCTCCCACTCCTTGGGTCTCGGTGAACCCCCAATGACGTCTACTTGCCTTTGCAGTTTTCTCCTGTGCAATTTTTACAAGGTTTTTCTTTACACAAAAATCTCTAATCCAAATTGATTCACCGTACTGTATCTGTTTACTTATTTTTATACTCGTAAACGGGTTAAATTTAATTATTCCTGTTCTGACTCAGCAGCGAGGTTGCCATATTCCTGCAACGTAAGAGCAATTTCCGAGTCCAGCTTCTTCGTCTTACAGTCAAAACTTTCCACTCGTTCTAATAATATCCATGACTGGCTCCTTATAAATGTCAAGAGGCATGAGCTCATCTAAGGAACACCTGGCCCTAGCGCTTGCACAATGTTAGGCTATAATCCTGGCTTGAAATCTCTCTCCGTTCCCTTAGAGACTGTATGATTCTTTCATTCCTTTCTCAAAGTACATGGATTCGACCCTCTTTGAGGCCATGGTACATGGGTTCATCTCTCCCCTCCTTAGGTAAATAAATTTTCGAAACATTTTGAGGAAATTTATTTTAATTATCCAAAAAAAAATCTTATTTTTCCTTTTTAACTGTCGAAGCCATCATAACGTTATCCGTACCTTCTGATTTTTCTTCCTCAAAAATCCCACGATAATTTGATTTCTTTCATCTTTTTAAGTCATATCCGGTAATTGTGTCGGTTGGGTACGCTCTGTCCCTAACCTTTCTTTCTCCTTTTTATTTGTCTGGATATCAGGTTTCCAGAACCTCATTCTTCTTTACGGGTGTGGTCTATCCCTACCCGTTCCCTTATTTCATCATTCTCCTTCCTTAAATTGAAATTTTCTTCTTCAATAAAATCAATTATTTCTTTTATTTCCCAAAATAATTTCTCCAATTCGCATTTGCACTCGAATGTTTGAGCTCTGTTTCCTTTTTCTATCTCATTCTCGTTTCTATCAAAATTGGATTCTTCATCTCTAAATGTTTCCATAACCAGGGCTTGTTCATTGGCTTCATCGAAGTCTTCGGGAGGGTAATACACTTTTAAATTTGCTGAATTCATGGTCACTTCATGATTCGTTTCACAGTGCCGAATTCTATAGGCATTATTTCTCAAATCCCTTATTATTTGATACGGTCCGTGGTACATTTTCTGGAACTTTTTGTACACGCGGTTCCTTGGATCCGAAATGGCGGGTCTTTTTACTAACACCATTTCCCCTGCTAATAATGGCCGATGATACCTCTTGTGCCTATTTCTTCTTTGTCTCCTGTCGGCTTGAGCTTTTAGATGCTCAAAGGCTCTTCTTATACGTACATCTCTTCCAGGCTGAGCGTCTGCTGGCCTAGGAATTACCAGACTCCAAGGTCTCTCTGGTTGCTCATTCCGATGTAACGTTTTTGGTATCTCTCCCGTAGATTCATGGATTGTGTTGTTTATACAAAATTCGATAATATCCAAGATATCTATCCACTTCCAATTTTCTTCGGCACAGTATATCCTACAATACTTGGCCGTCTCCCTCATCACTCTTTCTACAGGATTTGCCTCAGGATGGCGAATACTTGACAAAATCTGACGTATTCCAAGTCTTTCTAATTCTTGTCTGAACTCTACACTGGTGAAACAACTACCGTGATCCGACAACAAATTCTCAGGTTTTCCCAGAATCGGTATCACTTTTTCTTTGAGTCGTTTTAACACCTGTTTGGTACTAGTCTTCTGTATGGGAGCAAGGACAACCATTTTAGTGAAGACATCCATAGCCACCATTATGTGTCGATTTCCTCTTCTTGCCTTTGGCAAAGGTCCGAAGTTATCAATAGATATGATTTGACCTGGCCTTTCGGGCAACAATGGTATAGGCTTTTGTCTCATCAGAAATGCATTTGGTTTGATCCTTTGACATAAATCACATGTCTTTAGCGTGTCCCTTACAGTTTCTCTCAGTCTCGGCCATACAAATGCTTCTTTCAGCATCGAGACTGTTTTGTCGACTCCCATATGTCCAAACGATCTATGGGCTAGCCATACTATTTTCCTCTGCAAAATTGCAGGTACAACAATCCTTAATCGTGTATGGTCAGAGTCCACAAACTTATATAATAATCCATTATAAAATGTGTAATCTTGAGCTATCTTATTAGCTTCTGTGTACGCTGGTGTTCCCCTTATCAAACTTCCCTCAAGGAAAGATATGAGCATTTTCATCCATGGATCCTCACGTTGCCGTTGACTAATGCTCCTTAACTCATTTAGAGTACGCTGATCCCTGTCTTCCAAATCAATAGCCATTACTTCCTCTTCTGTGGACTCTGGCTGTCTACTTAAGTAGTCTGGAACTATATTTTCTTTTCCTGATCAGTATTCTATCTTTACATCAAACTGTTGAATATATAAAGCCCAACGCATCAACCTTTGACTCGATAGATCAGTCTTCATCAAAAAAGTTGAGGCTTTATGATCCGTTCTTAAAATGACCTGAAACCCATATACGATCTTTCGCCAATATTGCAGCGCGTGCAATATCGCTAACAGCTCGATTTCGCTGATCGTATAATTTTTCTCGTGTGGTTTCAGTCTCCGACTTGTGAAAGCTAGATAATTTTTCTTATCAGGGTTATCCGGGTTTTCCTGATATAGCATTGCCCCTATTCCAATCTGGGATGCATCTGTTTGAATTATAAATTTCTGATTAAAATCAGGATATCCTAGCTTCACATAGTTTAAGAGCATTTCCTTGGCCTCCACGAATGCTTTTTCTGTTTCCTCCGTCCATTTCCACTTGCCCCCCTTCTTCAGAAGGTCCTGTAGTGGTGCAACAGTTTTTGTGTATGATGGACAATGTCCTGAGAAGAACCCAATCAATCCCAAAAACTGGCGAACGTTCTTCACCTTCAAAGGCCTTGGAAAATCCCTTATCGATTCCAATTTGCATGGATTTGGTTTAACACCATCCTTATCAATCACATGCCCTAAAAATGTTACTTGCCTTTGACAAAAATTTGACTTCTTTAAATTGATTTTAAAATTTGCCCTTCTTAAGTCTTTCAATAATTTCTTCAATTTTTCTAAATGTTCCTCAATATTCTCCGAGGTAAGCAAAATATCATCCACATAACGGATAGTGCACTCTTTCACTTCCTCTGACAGGTTTCGATCAAGCGCTCTTATTAAGGCAGATCCCGCGGTCTTCAATCCAAACGGACATCTCCTAAAACAATAGGTTTGTTGGTCGAACTGAAATCCAGTCAACAAGCTGGTTTTCTCTTCCAGTTCGAGATGATGATACGAAGAAGTCATGTCAATATTTGTGAAAATCTTCTTGCCTTTGAACTTCCTCAGTATTTCTTTTATGGGTGGTGCCGAATCATTTTCTGGTATGATTTTTGCATTTAAATTTCTGGCATCTAGACACACCCTTACTGAGCCATCCGGTTTGCTCACAATCACTAATGGACTAACATATGGTGTCGCCATCTTTTCTATAACACCTGCATTCATCATCTCCTGCAGTGTTTTCTTAGTTTGTGGGTAATGTTTTTCCGCAACCGGGTATGGTTTTTGTCTGAACGGTGCCCAATCATTGACTTGGAACGCATATTTAAAATTTTCAATCTTCCCTGGCTTGGAATCAAATACGTCCCTAAAATTCAATAATAATTTCTTTAATTGTTCCTTATTTTCGAGGTTCACTTTAGCTTCCTCTACTTTTCCTGACAGGTTGGTCTCGAACTCAGTTTCCAAATTATCTTCGAGTTCTATGTTGAGGACCTCTAATATCCTTTCTCTGTCCTTACAACCTTCTTCCGTTACTTCTTCCCCATGCCATACCTGTTCTCCTATTTTCACATCCTGTTCCTGTAGGTTAATGTTTTGTTCATCCACATCCTCTCTTTGGATTCTAATGCAGTTTTGCGCTAGGTCTATGATGACCTTGTTCTCACGGATAAAATCAATACCTAATATGACATTATACGGTAATTGATTTACCAGCAAAAAGCATTTCGAAATTTCAGCGTTACCCATGATCAGATCAATGTATACCTGAAATTTGCATGTTAAAGATTTTTCAGGGATAATTCCCTTAATCTTTACACTTGATGTGGGGATTTTTAATACGCGGCCTCTTGTTTCCAATTCATTCAGAAGGGTTTGCGTAATTAAACTTATTGTTGATCCGGTATCAATCAATGCCCTGACCAGTAATCCTTCTATTCTTAGCATAATTATGGGTAATTCTCCTTTGATAGGTGGGATTCCTTCCACATCCTCATTAATTAGCTCATCTGGTCTTGCTATCCAATTCACAATTTCTACCTCCTCCCAGCTCCTGGTATGTTTCCACTTTTGACGATTTAAATTTGGAGTTTTTTTTAAATCCTGAGGGCTCCCTTTTCCCTCATTCTTTCACTGAGCTTGTAGTTCCAAGCTTTGAGCTCCATCTAGTCGGTCGGGTGATTTCCGGTTCTTGATTGCCTCACTCCAACGGACTTTTTGCCTTTCAGGTTCGTCTGGTCGTTCGTTCATGTAACGAAGACTTTCCTGATATCTTTCCTCTATTTCGGCCCGATATTCATCATCCCTATCCTCTGGCCTTACGTTCCTCCTGGGATAATTCTCCCATTTCTTTCTGTTTTCTTGCCTCTGATGGTTATTGTTATAGGGTCGGCTCTCTTGTTGCCTATAACCCGTATTCCTAGGATTTCTTCCTCGATATCCTCCTCTGTGGTATGGCTGTATTCCTCTTGGTGCCCATACTCTCGACCTAGTCCTTGAGTATCAGTGCTGGTGGACTGATTCCTGGTCGATGGTTTTTCGCTGGTTTCCTGACTGCTGGCCATGTGTACCTGTTCAGTCTGTCTTTGGTGCCTAGGAGTTACGTGTGACGTTGTCATGTCTAATTGACGTAATACACTCTCCACTTCCACAGCACTTCTGGCTTTGGAAGAGATTAACAGCCTCTGAATCTCATATGGCAGTTGTCTTGCAATGGCGGCACACAGGTCGTTCTCAGCTGGAGCAATGTCAAGTTCGCGGAATTTACACAGCTGAGCGGTAAAAAATTCCGAGTACTTAGTTGGTGCATTTGTGCTGTACTTCCTAGAGTACAGATCTAGCCTCAAATTCTCCTGGACGTCTGCTGCCCAATATCGTTTTAAAAAGGCTTCTCTAAAGCCTTCCACCGTATCAAAGGTGTACCTGAAGCTTCTGAACCATATGAGACAATCACCTGCCAACAACTTCTCAATAGCTCTCAGTCTCCGATCTTGAGGAACCTTCATTTCGTTTAAGTACTCTGCGACTTCCTTTAGCCAGTATTTTGGAGTAATTGACATGTTATTACCCGTAAATTTTACCGGTCTGTCCTCATTCGATTTGATAATGTTTATTATCTGACCATTTGTCTGGTTCATGTATGGGATTGACATCGCCATCGGATATCCTGGGTTCTTGTAAGGGCTCTCCCCTCCTAAGTCCCTATCGGTATCTGTGCCTTGTTCACGGGAATCTACCCATCCTGTCTCTCCTGATTCTCAAATTCTAATTTCCTTTCCCTTCGGGCACTTTCTTCATTAGCCATGAGTTGGATTTCCATTTGACTGTTCTTATGTTCAGTCCTCTCCAACAGGGATCCTAATTCATTTTGAATTCTTTCCTGATTTTTCTTACTGGTTTCCAGTTCTTGTTTGAGTTGTTTTTTGTCGTTCCTGAAGCTATTCCTGATTTCATTTAAGTGTTCTTCTACCTCTTTCTTGATGACCATGACCTGTTCTGTTATAATTTCTGGTTTAACGGCACCTCTGGTATCTAGGTCTTCTCGTATTTCCTTTATCTTTTTCTCCATCTCTCTTTGTCCTTTGACCATATTTACTTTAATTCCTTCCAATTTTTCCTCAGTTTTCCCTTGACTCTTATATAATATCATCAAGTCATTTTGGATCTGGCCTACTTCCATATGAGTTTTTCCTACTTCGACCTTTAATGTTCCGATGGTTCCCTGAACATCATTAATACCCTGACTTATTTCATCTATCTTATGGGTACTTTCCTTATTTTCGTCCTCTCGTTGTTTTCTTTCACTCTGGAGATGCCCCTCGTATATACCTAATCTTCGATTTATTTCACCCTCATATTTCTTTAAGTTATCATCTACCTGCCCGGTAAACAGCTCAAATTGACTTTTCATATCCCGCGCATCCTTTTGATTTTGATTTTTCATCTCAGTTACTTCGGTCTGAACTACACCGATTTTGTTCTCGAGGGTTCCTACTTTCTCCTCAACCTTTCCAAATCGGGTTCCTAGCTCATTCACACTTTGTTTTATTTCATCCCGGGAAGTTTTACAGATATCGCTGTTAGATTTTATCTGATCTTCTAACTTTATCTGCACACCTTGAATCTGGGTTACAAGTTTCTTTTCGCACTCATCACCCTTCTTTTCCATGTTACTTAATTTAGTTTCCATGGAAATCAAACTTTTATTTAAATTTCCAAAATTTTCTTGACATTTAATTTGGGACTCTCCCATACTTTCGTTCAAAGCCTGTATTTGGGCTTGCAATCCTGAATGAAATTCTTTATTTTCCTCTTTAATCTCACTTGCGATTTCCCCTTTTAACTCATTTAACTTGTCCCCAAACTTAGTGTCAAAATCTTGAAATTTGGTATTCATTGTTTCTTCTAAAACCTCTCTGAGTCCATTTGACCCCCTTTTTATTCCCTCAATTTCAGCCTTCACTTCATCGTTCATTTTTATACAGTTAACCTCGATAGCTTCTAATTTAGTTCCCATGTTATCACTATTTGTTTCGATAGCTACTAATTTAGTTCCCATGTTATCACTTTTAGCTTCGATATCTACTAATTTAGTTCCCATGTTATCACTTTTAGCTTCGATATCTACTAATTTAGTCCCCATATTAGCACTATCAGTTTTTAGTGACTCTAATTTCTCATTTATGGATTCGAACACTTTGTTATTTTCATCCTTTTGGAGGCCCAATGTATTGTTTATAGCCTTCAACTTCTCATTGGTATCGGCTTATATAGCCTCCAAAAGCCGTTGCATCTCTTCACTCAATGCCATCTTATTAGAATATAGTGGGCTACTAATGCCACATCGCTAGAACATGCTTGAGAGATAGTAATCTGAACCATTGTGTCCCAATTTCTTTAAAAATTTACTTTGGTACGGGTGTTTACTACACAGTACCCTTTTGATACTCTTTTTAAACTCAAAGACCTTTATGGAAGTATTTAAAATTCAAAATTTCGAAAAACCATTTTTTTTCAAAAAAATGAAAATTTTGATTTTTCGAGAAAACTCGGGTTTTCCCTAGGAAAATTCAGCCCTGCGTACTGGGCGCCAAAAAGTAAAGTTTTGCTGGGGGGTTGTTTAATCCAGGGCTGCTCGGTGTGAGTTTCTAGGGACCCAATGCGGTCAGTTAACATTATACGTTGTAGCTACTACTATCATTACTTTACTTTTACATGAATCGACCGTCTTTAGTGTTCCTCTAATTATTAATCCAAGCACAGTATTTCTATTCACCTCCCTGTGCCCTTGCAGCAAGAAATATGCAAATCACAGTATGCCAGCATTGCTCAATTCGGGATTTTTCGGGGCTGCGGTAAGTTCTCCCACTCTGTGACTTACATATTTTGGATTAAATAGAGGATACACTTGCAAAAATAACAACAAAATCAACTCCTATTTTAACACATTTAATTAATCAAAAATTATGGCGCTACAAACAAATAAACACATAAACTACTGACCAATATCATTCTACTTGTCCAAAGTGAACAAGGAATAGCATAAAAATAAAACAAATATTAGATTAAAACACATGGTTTTCTTTAAAACCAACAATTCATGATTATTTTCACTTCCATAAAGTACTTATCTTAAAGTTCCAAATAACTATGAGCTTCTTTGGCTCGATACTTTCCCATAATAATGGTGTCATATTTTTGTACACCTCAAGAATTATTTTTATCTTTTTTTATCATCAAAACAAATATATAATTACATTTAAAATTACATGTTAATTATTCACTTCAATATTAGGGCATATCACATGTTCTCCGTATTTACTATCTCTCTCAAGTTTTGCAAATTCACTACGGTGATCGGGAAAACTATTTGTGTACTCCAGAGTTATAAAGATTACTTGACAAAGTCAAAAACTATGATCACTCCCGAAACCTAGTTATCTTCACAAAACTCGTGGATTCCTATTTTCCATCCAATATTACAATAGGGAATTAATTTAATTCATTTGTCTTATAAGACCATTATCACATAAGAAAACTACGATCTGAATTGGCAAGCGATAATATCAATCTACAAGGACTTCGGTTCAACGCCCGGGTCATTAACAACTTTAAACACTCACGGTGTATTTAACACATCTTACAAGACGGTTTTTACCCACCCTCGCTCTATGAGGGTCAGGCCATTATACTCGGGCGTGATTTATGACAAGGAAAGCGACTCTCTGCCTAACCTACGGTGGCAGCTCTCTTCAATGCTTTAAAACAAACCTTCACATTATTCTCAGTTCTGTGGAGAGACCTGGCTTTTACTTCACTTATTTCCATTCAACAATATTCTTTGGCTCATAAACCACTTTCGTAACCTTGGCATTTATTAATTATGAGAGGGTCCTCATTGATTGGGAAGATTAATACACATTCTACGACGAATAATCAGGGGCTTTAACAACAAGAGGATTCTAGGTTCGAATCTCTTAACATGCCTCGGGAACATTTCCACATCAGAGGACTTATACAAAACGGGATTTAGGGTCAAGCCGTAGCTTACAGGACCTACGCTCAATAATACCGTACATTAGCTCCCTTTTAAATAACACACACATGGCCTCGTGATCCACGTCACAATTTAGAGGACTTACAACATATCTCAATTCACTGCAATCAACTACCCTCCATAAGTAACTTACCAAGTACTTTAACTTTTACGCGTTCCTAGCGTGACTTTTTATTTAATTGCGTTCCATTACGCTACACATTTACTTTACGGCCGAATGTCTTCCAAAGAACTGATAAATTTCATAGTAACAATTGATACATATCTTAATTCTTATATTAATCTTTTCCGTTGACAATAAATCGCTCCCTTTTTAAGAACACGCATTCACATCATGTCTTATACATTTGTTAAGGCTTCAACGCTCAATATTTTTATATCATTCAATTTAATCTTTATTTAGATTTCTTTACCTTGTTATTCCCATCATGTTTTCATTCCTTACAAAAGCTCAAAAGCTATTTCTTTCATATAATTCAAATTTACCTTTATGTAAATATCTTTGTTATAATTATTATTATCACGCTTGCTTTTATAACATTCATTAAATACTGACATTTTATTCCATGCCTTTCCTCTACAGGATTTATTATTTCACATAATTATTTATTATTTCTTAGAACTTTATTTTCGTTCAGATCGCGTTCTTATTTAGTTATTATTCATTTGAAAACATCCCTTCTACTCAAAACTCCGGTGGAATTGAACACAAAATTTTTCCCGACACCAAAACATAATGAAAATCTTTACTTACATGTTTAAGGTCGCTTTCTGACCTTTATTCTCGTTTGATGTGACATTTTGGCCCACCTTCTTGACCTACTCCATATTGTACAATCTCATCTTATTTACAGAAATTTCTTGACACATATTCACTATATTTAACACTGACAATATTTTTTTTATACACTGGTGTATCCGTTTTGAACACACATTAAAACACTAAAAAATATTACTCTGGTACATATTATAACACATATCACTGTGCATAAAACGCCTTCACTTTACCTAAAACACTTAAAATGACACTCTTATTTCTTTTCTTACAATATTTACACTTCACTCCTATCACACGGGTGTATCTCAACGATTTTTACAATTTCTGTCGGCTGTTGATGATCCCTGATGTGAATCCTATCGACCTGCATTGGACGTGTGATTTTACTCGTTCAAAGTTTCTCTCTCCTACAATGGAAACTACTGGTTTCAGTCTCTCAAAACCGCTTCTATTGTCTATTACTCGGCTTTACTTTATCTGCTTTAACTAGGCGATAAATGTCTTTTCTTTGCCGTCACCTCTATTTATATATGGTGGTCTATCGTACCCTATAGTTTCTATATCTTGGCCTCCCTTCGAGGACCGTATACTGTCTATCGTACCCTATAGTTTCTATATCTTGGCCTCCCTTCGAGGACCGTATACTGTCTAACGTATATTTTTGACGTTTTCTCACTAGAGTACGTTTCCCTCTGGTTTCGAAGCTAAGTTCCTAAGTTCCTTTCGCTTGAACTTCTGTCTTTCGCGATCGTAATTACTGTTTATTCTTGTCCTTTACAGGACTTAATGTCTTTAACAATGTCTTTACTAGACGTAACGCCGTTTATTTGTTGGAGTTCTTATAACTTCATAACTGTATTGAACTAGTGTTCTTCTGGAACTCGAAGTTCCCTACTGATCGCTGTATCTTACTTTGGCGATATTGCTTTAAAGTCCGTATATTTAATGTTCTTTATAATTTAGGACTCTTCAAAGTCTCCAACTGCTAACCCTCAGCGTAGCGTACTTATATCGTAACTGGTTTACACTCGGTGAACTTGTGGCATAGCCTCCCACAGGCTCTGGATCGATGTCTGATACAGCTTAACGTCCCCCTCACGGGATCTTGAATACTGCGTATACGATGTGGTGCAGCACTTCCGCTCACGGAATGCTCGTAGACTGAATGATTATGATGCTCCAGCGTAACGCCCCCCTGGACGGACTAATACTGCATGTACTGATACAGCGTGACGTTCCCCTCACGGGCTCTCGTAGACTGCATGTTTGGTCTGGCTCTGCCAGGAGCTTTATACCTTTCAGTCACAAAAAGATAAAATCCTAGTCCTTTTCGTGACCAACTTTTGAACTAATTGTCGCACAATTATAAAAATCGTATCTCCAGAAAGCTCGTCTTCCAAACGTAAAATAATCTTCCTGTGCATGGAAATCGATCGTGCATTTCCGAGATATTAATTAATTTCTCGTCCTCAACTGTGTGGGTGGTGCTGTTCTTTTTTTATTCTCCCACTCCTTGGGTCTCGGTGAACCCCCAATGACGTCTACTTGCCTTTGCAGTTTTCTCCTGTGCAATTTTTACAAGGTTTTTCTTTACACAAAAATCTCTAATCCAAATTGATTCACCGTACTGTATCTGTTTACTTATTTTTATACTCGTAAACGGGTTAAATTTAATTATTCCTGTTCTGACTCAGCAGCGAGGTTGCCATATTCCTGCAACGTAAGAGCAATTTCCGAGTCCAGCTTCTTCGTCTTACAGTCAAAACTTTCCACTCGTTCTAATAATATCCATGACTGGCTCCTTATAAATGTCAAGAGGCATGATCTCATCTAAGGAACACCTGGCCCTAGCGCTTGCACAATGTTAGGCTATAATCCTGGCTTGAAATCTCTCTCCGTTCCCTTAGAGACTGTATGATTCTTTCATTCCTTTCTCAAAGTACATGGATTCGACCCTCTTTGAGGCCATGGTACATGGGTTCATCTCTCCCCTCCTTAGGTAAATAAATTTTCGAAACATTTTGAGGAAATTTATTTTAATTATCCAAAAAAAAATCTTATTTTTCCTTTTTAACTGTCGAAGCCATCATAACGTTATCCGTACCTTCTGATTTTTCTTCCTCAAAAATCCCACGATAATTTGATTTCTTTCATCTTTTTAAGTCATATCCGGTAATTGTGTCGGTTGGGTACGCTCTGTCCCTACCCTTTCTTTCTCCTTTTTATTTGTCTGGATATCAGGTTTCCAGAACCTCATTCTTCTTTACGGGTGTGGTCTATCCCTACCCGTTCCCTTATTTCATCATTCTCCTTCCTTAAATTGAAATTTCCTTCTTCAATAAAATCAATTATTTCTTTTATTTCCCAAAATAATTTCTCCAATTCGCATTCGCACTCGAATGTTTGAGCTCTGTTTCCTTTTTCTATCTCATTCTCGTTTCTATCAAAATTGGATTCTTCATCTCTAAATGTTTCCATAACCAGGGCTTGTTCATTGGCTTCATCGAAGTCTTCGGGAGGGTAATACACTTTTAAATTTGCTGAATTCATGGTCACTTCATGATTCGTTTCACAGTGCCGAATTCTATAGGCATTATTTCTCAAATCCCTTATTATTTGATACGGTCCGTGGTACATTTTCTGGAACTTTTTGTACACGCGGTTCCTTGGATCCGAAATGGCGGGTCTTTTTACTAACACCATTTCCCCTGCTAATAATGGCCGATGATACCTCTTGTGCCTATTTCTTCTTTGTCTCCTGTCGGCTTGAGCTTTTAGATGCTCAAAGGCTCTTCTTATACGTACATCTCTTCCAGGCTGAGCGTCTGCTGGCCTAGGAATTACCAGACTCCAAGGTCTCTCTGGTTGCTCATTCCGATGTAACGTTATTGGTATCTCTCCCGTAGATTCATGGATTGTGTTGTTTATACAAAATTCGATAATATCCAAGATATCTATCCACTTCCAATTTTCTTCGGCACAGTATATCCTACAATACTTGGCCGTCTCCCTCATCACTCTTTCTACAGGATTTGCCTCAGGATGGCGAATACTTGACAAAATCTGACGTATTCCAAGTCTTTCTAATTCTTGTCTGAACTCTACACTGGTGAAACAACTACCGTGATCCGACAACAAATTCTCAGGTTTTCCCAGAATCGGTATCACTTTTTCTTTGAGTCGTTTTAACACCTGTTTGGTACTAGTCTTCTGTATGGGAGCAAGGACAACCATTTTAGTGAAGACATCCATAGCCACCATTATGTGTCGATTTCCTCTTCTTGCCTTTGGCAAAGGTCCGAAGTTATCAATAGATATGATTTGACCTGGCCTTTCGGGCAACAATGGTATAGGCTTTTGTCTCATCAGAAATGCATTTGGTTTGATCCTTTGACATAAATCACATGTCTTTAGCGTTTCCCTTACAGTTTCTCTCAGTCTCGGCCATACAAATGCTTCTTTCAGCATCGAGACTGTTTTGTCGACTCCCATATGTCCGAACGATCTATGGGCTAGCCATACTATTTTCCTCTGCAAAATTGCAGGTACAACAATCCTTAATCGTGTATGGTCAGAGTCCACAAACTTATATAATAATCCATTATAAAATGTGTAATCTTGAGCTATCTTATTAGCTTCTGTGTACGCTGGTGTTCCCCTTATCAAACTTCCCTCAAGGAAAGATATGAGCATTTTCATCCATGGATCCTCACGTTGCCGTTGACTAATGCTCCTTAACTCATTTAGAGTACGCTGATCCCTGTCTTCCAAATCAATAGCCATTACTTCCTCTTCTGTGGACTCTGGCTGTCTACTTAAGTAGTCTGGAACTATATTTTCTTTTCCTGATCAGTATTCTATCTTTACATCAAACTGTTGAATATATAAAGCCCAACGCATCAACCTTTGACTCGATAGATCAGTCTTCATCAAAAAAGTTGAGGCTTTATGATCCGTTCTTAAAATGACCTGAAACCCATATACGATCTTTCGCCAATATTGCAGCGCGTGCAATATCGCTAACAGCTCGATTTCGCTGATCGTATAATTTTTCTCGTGTGGTTTCAGTCTCCGACTTGTGAAAGCTAGATAATTTTTCTTATCAGGGTTATCCGGGTTTTCCTGATATAGCATTGCCCCTATTCCAATCTGGGATGCATCTGTTTGAATTATAAATTTCTGATTAAAATCAGGATATCCTAGCTTCACATAGTTTAAGAGCATTTCCTTGGCCTCCACGAATGCTTTTTCTGTTTCCTCCGTCCATTTCCACTTGCCCCCCTTCTTCAGAAGGTCCTGTAGTGGTGCAACAGTTTTTGTGTATGATGGACAATGTCCTGAGAAGAACCCAATCAATCCCAAAAACTGGCGAACGTTCTTCACCTTCAAAGGCCTTGGAAAATCCCTTATCGATTCCAATTTGCATGGATTTGGTTTAACACCATCCTTATCAATCACATGCCCTAAAAATGTTACTTGCCTTTGACAAAAATTTGACTTCTTTAAATTGATTTTAAAATTTGCCCTTCTTAAGTCTTCCAATAATTTCTTCAATTTTTCTAAATGTTCCTCAATATTCTCCGAGGTAAGCAAAATATCATCCACATAACGGATAGTGCACTCTTTCACTTCCTCTGACAGGTTTCGATCAAGCGCTCTTATTAAGGCAGATCCCGCGGTCTTCAATCCAAACGGACATCTCCTAAAACAATAGGTTTGTTGGTCGAACTGAAATCCAGTCAACAAGCTGGTTTTCTCTTCCAGTTCGAGATGATGATACGAAGAAGTCATGTCAATATTTGTGAAAATCTTCTTGCCTTTGAACTTCCTCAGTATTTCTTTTATGGGTGGTGCCGAATCATTTTCTGGTATGATTTTTGCATTTAAATTTCTGGCATCTAGACACACCCTTACTGAGCCATCCGGTTTGCTCACAATCACTAATGGACTAACATATGGTGTCGCCATCTTTTCTATAACACCTGCATTCATCATCTCCTGCAGTGTTTTCTTAGTTTGTGGGTAATGTTTTTCCGCAACCGGGTATGGTTTTTGTCTGAACGGTGCCCAATCATTGACTTGGAACGCATATTTAAAATTTTCAATCTTCCCTGGCTTGGAATCAAATACGTCCCTAAAATTCAATAATAATTTCTTTAATTGTTCCTTATTTTCGAGGTTCACTTTAGCTTCCTCTACTTTTCCTGACAGGTTGGTCTCGAACTCAGTTTCCAAATTATCTTCGAGTTCTATGTTGAGGACCTCTAATATCCTTTCTCTGTCCTTACAACCTTCTTCCGTTACTTCTTCCCCATGCCATACCTGTTCTCCTATTTTCACATCCTGTTCCTGTAGGTTAATGTTTTGTTCATCCACATCCTCTCTTTGGATTCTAATGCAGTTTTGCGCTAGGTCTATGATGACCTTGTTCTCACGGATAAAATCAATACCTAATATGACATTATACGGTAATTGATTTACCAGCAAAAAGCATTTCGAAATTTCAGCGTTACCCATGATCAGATCAATGTATACCTGAAATTTGCATGTTAAAGATTTTTCAGGGATAATTCCCTTAATCTTTACACTTGATGTGGGGATTTTTAATACGCGGCCTCTTGTTTCCAATTCATTCAGAAGGGTTTGCGTAATTAAACTTATTGTTGATCCGGTATCAATCAATGCCCTGACCAGTAATCCTTCTATTCTTAGCATAATTATGGGTAATTCTCTTTTGATAGGTGGGATTCCTTCCACATCCTCATTAATTAGCTCATCTGGTCTTGCTATCCAATTCACAATTTCTACCTCCTCCCAGCTCCTGGTATGTTTCCACTTTTGACGATTTAAATTTGGAGTTTTTTTTAAATCCTGAGGGCTCCCTTTTCCCTCATTCTTTAACTGAGCTTGTAGTTCCAAGCTTTGAGCTCCATCTAGTCGGTCGGGTGATTTCCGGTTCTTGATTGCCTCACTCCAACGGACTTTTTGCCTTTCAGGTTCGTCTGGTCGTTCGTTCATGTAACGAAGACTTTCCTGATATCTTTCCTCTATTTCGGCCCGATATTCATCATCCCTATCCTCTGGCCTTACGTTCCTCCTGGGATAATTCTCCCATTTCTTTCTGTTTTCTTGCCTCTGATGGTTATTGTTATAGGGTCGGCTCTCTTGTTGCCTATAACCCGTATTCCTAGGATTTCTTCCTCGATATCCTCCTCTGTGGTATGGCTGTATTCCTCTTGGTGCCCATACTCTCGACCTAGTCCTTGAGTATCAGTGCTGGTGGACTGATTCCTGGTCGATGGTTTTTCGCTGGTTTCCTGACTGCTGGCCATGTGTACCTGTTCAGTCTGTCTTTGGTGCCTAGGAGTTACGTGTGACGTTGTCATGTCTAATTGACGTAATACACTCTCCACTTCCACAGCACTTCTGGCTTTGGAAGAGATTAACAGCCTCTGAATCTCATATGGCAGTTGTCTTGCAATGGCGGCACACAGGTCGTTCTCAGCTGGAGCAATGTCAAGTTCGCGGAATTTACACAGCTGAGCGGTAAAAAATTCCGAGTACTTAGTTGGTGCATTTGTGCTGTACTTCCTAGAGTACAGATCTAGCCTCAAATTCTCCTGGACGTCTGCTGCCCAATATCGTTTTAAAAAGGCTTCTCTAAAGCCTTCCACCGTATCAAAGGTGTACCTGAAACTTCTGAACCATATGAGACAATCACCTGCCAACAACTTCTCAATAGCTCTCAGTCTCCGATCTTGAGGAACCTTCATTTCGTTTAAGTACTCTGCGACTTCCTTTAGCCAGTATTTTGGAGTAATTGACATGTTATTACCCGTAAATTTTACCGGTCTGTCCTCATTCGATTTGATAATGTTTATTATCTGACCATTTGTCTGGTTCATGTATGGGATTGACATCGCCATCGGATATCCTGGGTTCTTGTAAGGGCTCTCCCCTCCTAAGTCCCTATCGGTATCTGTGCCTTGTTCACGGGAATCTACCCATCCTGTCTCTCCTGATTCTCAAATTCTAATTTCCTTTCCCTTCGGGCACTTTCTTCATTAGCCATGAGTTGGATTTCCATTTGACTGTTCTTATGTTCAGTCCTCTCCAACAGGGATCCTAATTCATTTTGAATTCTTTCCTGATTTTTCTTACTGGTTTCCAGTTCTTGTTTGAGTTGTTTTTTGTCGTTCCTGAAGCTATTCCTGATTTCATTTAAGTGTTCTTCTACCTCTTTCTTGATGACCATGACCTGTTCTGTTATAATTTCTGGTTTAACGGCACCTCTGGTATCTAGGTCTTCTCGTATTTCCTTTATCTTTTTCTCCATCTCTCTTTGTCCTTTGACCATATTTACTTTAATTCCTTCCAATTTTTCCTCAGTTTTCCCTTGACTCTTATATAATATCATCAAGTCATTTTGGATCTGGCCTACTTCCATATGAGTTTTTCCTACTTCGACCTTTAATGTTCCGATGGTTCCCTGAACATCATTAATACCCTGACTTATTTCATCTATCTTATGGGTACTTTCCTTATTTTCGTCCTCTCGTTGTTTTCTTTCACTCTGGAGATGCCCCTCGTATATACCTAATCTTCGATTTATTTCACCCTCATACTTCTTTAAGTTATCATCTACCTGCCCGGTAAACAGCTCAAATTGACTTTTCTTATCCCGCGCATCCTTTTGATTTTGATTTTTCATCTCAGTTACTTCGGTCTGAACTACACCGATTTTGTTCTCGAGGGTTCCTACTTTCTCCTCAACCTTTCCAAATCGGGTTCCTAGCTCATTCACACTTTGTTTTATTTCATCCCGGGAAGTTTTACAGATATCGCTGTTAGATTTTATCTGATCTTCTAACTTTTTCTGCACACCTTGAATCTGGGTTACAAGTTTCTTTTCGCACTCATCACCCTTCTTTTCCATGTTACTTAATTTAGTTTCCATGGAAATCAAACTTTTATTTAAATTTCCAAAATTTTCTTGACATTTAATTTGGGACTCTCCCATACTTTCGTTCAAAGCCTGTATTTGGGCTTGCAATCCTGAATGAAATTCTTTATTTTCCTCTTTAATCTCACTTGCGATTTCCCCTTTTAACTCATTTAACTTGTCCCCAAACTTAGTGTCAAAATCTTGAAATTTGGTATTCATTGTTTCTTCTAAAACCTCTCTGAGTCCATTTGACCCCCTTTTTATTCCCTCAATTTCAGCCTTCACTTCATCGTTCATTTTTATACAGTTAACCTCGATAGCTTCTAATTTAGTTCCCATGTTATCACTATTTGTTTCGATAGCTACTAATTTAGTTCCCATGTTATCACTTTTAGCTTCGATATCTACTAATTTAGTTCCCATGTTATCACTTTTAGCTTCGATATCTACTAATTTAGTCCCCATATTAGCACTATCAGTTTTTAGTGACTCTAATTTCTCATTTATGGATTCGAACACTTTGTTATTTTCATCCTTTTGGAGGCCCAATGTATTGTTTATAGCCTTCAACTTCTCATTGTTATCGGCTTTTATAGCCTCCAAAAGCCGTTGCATCTCTTCACTCAATGCCATCTTATTAGAATATAGTGGGCTACTAATGCCACATCGCTAGAACATGCTTGAGAGATAGTAATCTGAACCATTGTGTCCCAATTTCTTTAAAAATTTACTTTGGTACGGGTGTTTACTACACAGTACCCTTTTGATACTCTTCTTTAAACTCAAAGACCTTTATGGAAGTATTTAAAATTCAAAATTTCGAAAAACCATTTTTTTTTCAAAAAAATGAAAATTTTGATTTTTCGAGAAAACTCGGGTTTTCCCTAGGAAAATTCAGCCCTGCGTACTGGGCGCCAAAAAGTAAAGTTTTGCTGGGGGGTTGTTTAATCCAGGGCTGCTCGGTGTGAGTTTCTAGGGACCCAATGCGGTCAGTTAACATTATACGTTGTAGCTACTACTATCATTACTTTACTTTTACATGAATCGACCGTCTTTACTGTTCCTCTAATTATTAATCCAAGCACAGTATTTCTATTCACCTCCCTGTGCCCTTGCAGCAAGAAATATGCAAATCACAGTATGCCAGCATTGCTCAATTCGGGATTTTTCGGGGCTGCGGTAAGTTCTCCCACTCTGTGACTTACATATTTTGGATTAAATAGAGGATACACTTGCAAAAATAACAACAAAATCAACTCCTATTTTAACACATTTAATTAATCAAAAATTATGGCGCTACAAACAAATAAACACATAAACTACTGACCAATATCATTCTACTTGTCCAAAGTGAACAAGGAATAGCATAAAAATAAAACAAATATTAGATTAAAACACATGGTTTTCTTTAAAACCAACAATTCATGATTATTTTCACTTCCATAAAGTACTTATCTTAAAGTTCCAAATAACTATGAGCTTCTTTGGCTCGATACTTTCCCATAATAATGGTGTCATATTTTTGTACACCTCAAGAATTATTTTTATCTTTTTTTATCATCAAAACAAATATATAATTACATTTAAAATTACATGTTAATTATTCACTTCAATATTAGGGCATATCACATGTTCTCCGTATTTACTATCTCTCTCAAGTTTTGCAAATTCACTACGGTGATCGGGAAAACTATTTGTGTACTCCAGAGTTATAAAGATTACTTGACAAAGTCAAAAACTATGATCACTCCCGAAACCTAGTTATCTTCACAAAACTCGTGGATTCCTATTTTCCATCCAATATTACAATAGGGATTTTATTTAATTCATTTGTCTTATAAGACCATTATCACATAAGAAAACTACGATCTGAATTGGCAAGCGATAATATCAATCTACAAGGACCTCGGTTCAACGCCCGGGTCATTAACAACTTTAAACACTCACGGTGTATTTAACACATCTTACAAGACGGTTTTTACCCACCCTCGCTCTATGAGGGTCAGGCCATTATACTCGGGCGTGATTTATGACAAGGAAAGCGACTCTCTGCCTAACCTACGGTGGCAGCTCTCTTCAATGCTTTAAAACAAACCTTCACATTATTCTCAGTTCTGTGGAGAGACCTGGCTTTTACTTCACTTATTTCCATTCAACAATATTCTTTGGCTCATAAACCACTTTCGTAACCTTGGCATTTATTAATTATGAGAGGGTCCTCATTGATTGGGAAGATTAATACACATTCTACGACGAATAATTAGGGGCTTTAACAACAAGAGGATTCTAGGTTCGAATCTCTTAACATGCCTCGGGAACATTTCTACATCAGAGGACTTATACAAAACGCGATTTAGGGTCAAGCCGTAGCTTACAGGACCTACGCTCAATAATACCGTACATTAGCTCCCTTTTAAATAATACACACATGGCCTCGTGATCCACGTCACAATTTAGAGGACTTACAACATATCTCAATTCACTGCAATCAACTACCCTCCATAAGTAACTTACCAAGTACTTTAACTTTTACGCGTTCCTAGCGTGACTTTTTATTTAATTGCGTTCCATTACGCTACACATTTACTTTACGGCCGAATGTCTTCCAAAGAACTGATAAATTTCATAGTAACAATTGATACATATCTTAATTCTTATATTAATCTTTTCCGTTGACAATAAATCGCTCCCTTTTTAAGAACACGCATTCACATCATGTCTTATACATTTGTTAAGGCTTCAACGCTCTATATTTTTATATCATTCAATTTAATCTTTATTTAGATTTCTTTACCTTATTATTCCCATCTTGTTTTCATTCCTTACAAAAGCTCAAAAGCTATTTCTTTCATATAATTCAAATTTACCTTTATGTAAATATCTTTGTTATAATTATTATTATCACGCTTGCTTTTATAACATTCATTAAATACTGACATTTTATTCCATGCCTTTCCTCTACAGGATTTATTATTTCACATAATTATTTATTATTTCTTAAAACTTTATTTTCGTTCAGATCGCGTTCTTATTTAGTTATTATTCATTTAAAAACATCCCTTCTGCTCAAAACTCCGGTGGAATTGTACACAAAATTTTTCCCGACACCAAAACATAATGAAAATCTTTACTTACATGTTTAAGGTCGCTTTCTGACCTTTATTCTCGTTTGATGTGACATTTTGGCCCACCTTCTTGACCTACTCCATATTGTACAATCTCATCTTATGTACAGAAATTTCTTGACACATATTCACTATATTTAACACTGACAACATTTTTTTTATACACTGGTGTATCCGTTTTGAACACACATTAAATCACTAAAAAATATTACTCTGGTACATATTATAACACATATCACTGTGCATAAAACGCCTTCACTTTACCTAAAACACTTAAAATGACACTCTTATTTCTTTTCTTACAATATTTACACTTCACTCCTATCACACGGGTGTATCTCAACGATTTTTACAATTTCTGTCGGCTGTTGATGATCCCTGATGTGAATCCTATCGACCTGCATTGGACGTGTGATTTTACTCGTTCAAAGTTTCTCTCTCCTACAATGGAAACTACTGGTTTCAGTCTCTCAAAACCGCTTCTATTGTCTATTACTCGGCTTTACTTTATCTGCTTTAACTAGGCGATAAATGTCTTTTCTTTGCCGTCACCTCTATTTATATATGGTGGTCTATCGTACCCTATAGTTTCTATATCTTGGCCTCCCTTCGAGGACCGTATACTGTCTATCGTACCCTATAGTTTCTATATCTTGGCCTCCCTTCGAGGACCGTATACTGTCTATCGTATATTTTTGACGTTTTCTCACTAGAGTACGTTTCCCTCTGGTTTCGAAGCTAAGTTCCTAAGTTCCTTTCGCTTGAACTTCTATCTTTCGCGATCGTAATTACTGTTTATTCTTGTCCTTTACAGGACTTAATGTCTTTAACAATGTCTTTACTAGACGTAACGCCGTTTATTTGTTGGAGTTCTTATAACTTCATAACTGTATTGAACTAGTGTTCTTCTGGAACTCGAAGTTCCCTACTGATCGCTGTATCTTACTTTGGCGATATTGCTTTAAAGTCCGTATATTTAATGTTCTTTATAATTTAGGACTCTTCAAAGTCTCGAACTGCTAACCCTCAGCGTAGCGTACTTATATCGTAACTGGTTTACACTCGGTGAACTTGTAGCATAGCCTCCCACAGGCTCTGGATCGATGTCTGATACAGCTTAACGTCCCCCTCACGGGCTCTTGAATACTGCGTATACGATGTGGTGCAGCACTTCCGCTCACGGAATGCTCGTAGACTGAATGATTATGATGCTCCAGCGTAACGCCCCCCTGGACGGACTAATACTGCATGTACTGATACAGCGTGACGTTCCCCTCACGGGCTCTCGTAGACTGCATGTTTGGTCTGGCTCTGCCAGGAGCTTTATACCTTTCAGTCACAAAAAGATAAAATCCTAGTCCTTTTCGTGACTAACTTTTGAACTAATTGTCGCACAATTATAAAAATCGTATCTCCAGAAAGCTCGTCTTCCAAACGTAAAATAATCTTCCTGTGCATGGAAATCGATCGTGCATTTCCGAGATATTAATTAATTTCTCGTCCTCAACTGTGTGGGTGGTGCTGTTCTTTTTTTATTCTCCCACTCCTTGGGTCTCGGTGAACCCCCAATGACGTCTACTTGCCTTTGCAGTTTTCTCCTGTGCAATTTTTACAAGGTTTTTCTTTACACAAAAATCTCTAATCCAAATTGATTCACCGTACTGTATCTGTTTACTTATTTTTATACTCGTAAACGGGTTAAATTTAATTATTCCTGTTCTGACTCAGCAGCGAGGTTGCCATATTCCTGCAACGTAAGAGCAATTTCCGAGTCCAGCTTCTTCGTCTTACAGTCAAAACTTTCCACTCGTTCTAATAATATCCATGACTGGCTCCTTATAAATGTCAAGAGGCATGATCTCATCTAAGGAACACCTGGCCCTAGCGCTTGCACAATGTTAGGCTATAATCCTGGCTTGAAATCTCTCTCCGTTCCCTTAGAGACTGTATGATTCTTTCATTCCTTTCTCAAAGTACATGGATTCGACCCTCTTTGAGGCCATGGTACATGGGTTCATCTCTCCCCTCCTTAGGTAAATAAATTTTCGAAACATTTTGAGGAAATTTATTTTAATTATCCAAAAAAAAATCTTATTTTTCCTTTTTAACTGTCGAAGCCATCATAACGTTATCCGTACCTTCTGATTTTTCTTCCTCAAAAATCCCACGATAATTTGATTTCTTTCATCTTTTTAAGTCATATCCGGTAATTGTGTCGGTTGGGTACGCTCTGTCCCTACCCTTTCTTTCTCCTTTTTATTTGTCTGGATATCAGGTTTCCAGAACCTCATTCTTCTTTACGGGTGTGGTCTATCCCTACCCGTTCCCTTATTTCATCATTCTCCTTCCTTAAATTGAAATTTTCTTCTTCAATAAAATCAATTATTTCTTTTATTTCCCAAAATAATTTCTCCAATTCGCATTCGCACTCGAATGTTTGAGCTCTGTTTCCTTTTTCTATCTCATTCTCGTTTCTATCAAAATTGGATTCTTCATCTCTAAATGTTTCCATAACCAGGGCTTGTTCATTGGCTTCATCGAAGTCTTCGGGAGGGTAATACACTTTTAAATTTGCTGAATTCATGGTCACTTCATGATTCGTTTCACAGTGCCGAATTCTATAGGCATTATTTCTCAAATCCCTTATTATTTGATACGGTCCGTGGTACATTTTCTGGAACTTTTTGTACACGCGGTTCCTTGGATCCGAAATGGCGGGTCTTTTTACTAACACCATTTCCCCTGCTAATAATGGCCGATGATACCTCTTGTGCCTATTTCTTCTTTGTCTCCTGTCGGCTTGAGCTTTTAGATGCTCAAAGGCTCTTCTTATACGTACATCTCTTCCAGGCTGAGCGTCTGCTGGCCTAGGAATTACCAGACTCCAAGGTCTCTCTGGTTGCTCATTCCGATGTAACGTTATTGGTATCTCTCCCGTAGATTCATGGATTGTGTTGTTTATACAAAATTCGATAATATCCAAGATATCTATCCACTTCCAATTTTCTTCGGCACAGTATATCCTACAATACTTGGCCGTCTCCCTCATCACTCTTTCTACAGGATTTGCCTCAGGATGGCGAATACTTGACAAAATCTGACGTATTCCAAGTCTTTCTAATTCTTGTCTGAACTCTACACTGGTGAAACAACTACCGTGATCCGACAACAAATTCTCAGGTTTTCCCAGAATCGGTATCACTTTTTCTTTGAGTCGTTTTAACACCTGTTTGGTACTAGTCTTCTGTATGGGAGCAAGGACAACCAATTTAGTGAAGACATCCATAGCCACCATTATGTGTCGATTTCCTCTTCTTGCCTTTGGCAAAGGTCCGAAGTTATCAATAGATATGATTTGACCTGGCCTTTCGGGCAACAATGGTATAGGCTTTTGTCTCATCAGAAATGCATTTGGTTTGATCCTTTGACATAAATCACATGTCTTTAGCGTGTCCCTTACAGTTTCTCTCAGTCTCGGCCATACAAATGCTTCTTTCAGCATCGAGACTGTTTTGTCGACTCCCATATGTCCGAACGATCTATGGGCTAGCCATACTATTTTCCTCTGCAAAATTGCAGGTACAACAATCCTTAATCGTGTATGGTCAGAGTCCACAAACTTATATAATAATCCATTATAAAATGTGTAATCTTGAGCTATCTTATTAGCTTCTGTGTACGCTGGTGTTCCCCTTATCAAACTTCCCTCAAGGAAAGATATGAGCATTTTCATCCATGGATCCTCACGTTGCCGTTGACTAATGCTCCTTAACTCATTTAGAGTACGCTGATCCCTGTCTTCCAAATCAATAGCCATTACTTCCTCTTCTGTGGACTCTGGCTGTCTACTTAAGTAGTCTGGAACTATATTTTCTTTTCCTGATCAGTATTCTATCTTTACATCAAACTGTTGAATATATAAAGCCCAACGCATCAACCTTTGACTCGATAGATCAGTCTTCATCAAAAAAGTTGAGGCTTTATGATCCGTTCTTAAAATGACCTGAAACCCATATACGATCTTTCGCCAATATTGCAGCGCGTGCAATATCGCTAACAGCTCGATTTCGCTGATCGTATAATTTTTCTCGTGTGGTTTCAGTCTCCGACTTGTGAAAGCTAGATAATTTTTCTTATCAGGGTTATCCGGGTTTTCCTGATATAGCATTGCCCCTATTCCAATCTGGGATGCATCTGTTTGAATTATAAATTTCTGATTAAAATCAGGATATCCTAGCTTCACATAGTTTAAGAGCATTTCCTTGGCCTCCACGAATGCTTTTTCTGTTTCCTCCGTCCATTTCCACTTGCCCCCCTTCTTCAGAAGGTCCTGTAGTGGTGCAACAGTTTTTGTGTATGATGGACAATGTCCTGAGAAGAACCCAATCAATCCCAAAAACTGGCGAACGTTCTTCACCTTCAAAGGCCTTGGAAAATCCCTTATCGATTCCAATTTGCATGGATTTGGTTTAACACCATCCTTATCAATCACATGCCCTAAAAATGTTACTTGCCTTTGACAAAAATTTGACTTCTTTAAATTGATTTTAAAATTTGCCCTTCTTAAGTCTTCCAATAATTTCTTCAATTTTTCTAAATGTTCCTCAATATTCTCCGAGGTAAGCAAAATATCATCCACATAACGGATAGTGCACTCTTTCACTTCCTCTGACAGGTTTCGATCAAGCGCTCTTATTAAGGCAGATCCCGCGGTCTTCAATCCAAACGGACATCTCCTAAAACAATAGGTTTGTTGGTCGAACTGAAATCCAGTCAACAAGCTGGTTTTCTCTTCCAGTTCGAGATGATGATACGAAGAAGTCATGTCAATATTTGTGAAAATCTTCTTGCCTTTGAACTTCCTCAGTATTTCTTTTATGGGTGGTGCCGAATCATTTTCTGGTATGATTTTTGCATTTAAATTTCTGGCATCTAGACACACCCTTACTGAGCCATCCGGTTTGCTCACAATCACTAATGGACTAACATATGGTGTCGCCATCTTTTCTATAACACCTGCATTCATCATCTCCTGCAGTGTTTTCTTAGTTTGTGGGTAATGTTTTTCCGCAACCGGGTATGGTTTTTGTCTGAACGGTGCCCAATCATTGACTTGGAACGCATATTTAAAATTTTCAATCTTCCCTGGCTTGGAATCAAATACGTCCCTAAAATTCAATAATAATTTCTTTAATTGTTCCTTATTTTCGAGGTTCACTTTAGCTTCCTCTACTTTTCCTGACAGGTTGGTCTCGAACTCAGTTTCCAAATTATCTTCGAGTTCTATGTTGAGGACCTCTAATATCCTTTCTCTGTCCTTACAACCTTCTTCCGTTACTTCTTCCCCATGCCATACCTGTTCTCCTATTTTCACATCCTGTTCCTGTAGGTTAATGTTTTGTTCATCCACATCCTCTCTTTGGATTCTAATGCAGTTTTGCGCTAGGTCTATGATGACCTTGTTCTCACGGATAAAATCAATACCTAATATGACATTATACGGTAATTGATTTACCAGCAAAAAGCATTTCGAAATTTCAGCGTTACCCATGATCAGATCAATGTATACCTGAAATTTGCATGTTAAAGATTTTTCAGGGATAATTCCCTTAATCTTTACACTTGATGTGGGGATTTTTAATACGCGGCCTCTTGTTTCCAATTCATTCAGAAGGGTTTGCGTAATTAAACTTATTGTTGATCCGGTATCAATCAATGCCCTGACCAGTAATCCTTCTATTCTTAGCATAATTATGGGTAATTCTCTTTTGATAGGTGGGATTCCTTCCACATCCTCATTAATTAGCTCATCTGGTCTTGCTATCCAATTCACAATTTCTACCTCCTCCCAGCTCCTGGTATGTTTCCACTTTTGACGATTTAAATTTGGAGTTTTTTTTAAATCCTGAGGGCTCCCTTTTCCCTCATTCTTTAACTGAGCTTGTAGTTCCAAGCTTTGAGCTCCATCTAGTCGGTCGGGTGATTTCCGGTTCTTGATTGCCTCACTCCAACGGACTTTTTGCCTTTCAGGTTCGTCTGGTCGTTCGTTCATGTAACGAAGACTTTCCTGATATCTTTCCTCTATTTCGGCCCGATATTCATCATCCCTATCCTCTGGCCTTACGTTCCTCCTGGGATAATTCTCCATTTCTTTCTGTTTTCTTGCCTCTGATGGTTATTGTTACAGGGTCGGCTCTCTTGTTGCCTATAACCCGTATTCCTAGGATTTCTTCCTCGATATCCTCCTCTGTGGTATGGCTGTATTCCTCTTGGTGCCCATACTCTCGACCTAGTCCTTGAGTATCAGTGCTGGTGGACTGATTCCTGGTCGATGGTTTTTCGCTGGTTTCCTGACTGCTGGCCATGTGTACCTGTTCAGTCTGTCTTTGGTGCCTAGGAGTTACGTGTGACGTTGTCATGTCTAATTGACGTAATACACTCTCCACTTCCACAGCACTTCTGGCTTTGGAAGAGATTAACAGCCTCTGAATCTCATATGGCAGTTGTCTTGCAATGGCGGCACACAGGTCGTTCTCAGCTGGAGCAATGTCAAGTTCGCGGAATTTACACAGCTGAGCGGTAAAAAATTCCGAGTACTTAGTTGGTGCATTTGTGCTGTACTTCCTAGAGTACAGATCTAGCCTCAAATTCTCCTGGACGTCTGCTGCCCAATATCGTTTTAAAAAGGCTTCTCTAAAGCCTTCCACCGTATCAAAGGTGTACCTGAAACTTCTGAACCATATGAGACAATCACCTGCCAACAACTTCTCAATAGCTCTCAGTCTCGATCTTGAGGAACCTTCATTTCGTTTAAGTACTCTGCGACTTCCTTTAGCCAGTATTTTGGAGTAATTGACATGTTATTACCCGTAAATTTTACCGGTCTGTCCTCATTCGATTTGATAATGTTTATTATCTGACCATTTGTCTGGTTCATGTATGGGATTGACATCGCCATCGGATATCCTGGGTTCTTGTAAGGGCTCTCCCCTCCTAAGTCCCTATCGGTATCTGTGCCTTGTTCACGGGAATCTACCCATCCTGTCTCTCCTGATTCTCAAATTCTAATTTCCTTTCCCTTCGGGCACTTTCTTCATTAGCCATGAGTTGGATTTCCATTTGACTGTTCTTATGTTCAGTCCTCTCCAACAGGGATCCTAATTCATTTTGAATTCTTTCCTGATTTTTCTTACTGGTTTCCAGTTCTTGTTTGAGTTGTTTTTTGTCGTTCCTGAAGCTATTCCTGATTTCATTTAAGTGTTCTTCTACCTCTTTCTTGATGACCATGACCTGTTCTGTTATAATTTCTGGTTTAACGGCACCTCTGGTATCTAGGTCTTCTCGTATTTCCTTTATCTTTTTCTCCATCTCTCTTTGTCCTTTGACCATATTTACTTTAATTCCTTCCAATTTTTCCTCAGTTTTCCCTTGACTCTTATATAATATCATCAAGTCATTTTGGATCTGGCCTACTTCCATATGAGTTTTTCCTACTTCGACCTTTAATGTTCCGATGGTTCCCTGAACATCATTAATACCCCTGACTTATTTCATCTATCTTATGGGTACTTTCCTTATTTTCGTCCTCTCGTTGTTTTCTTTCACTCTGGAGATGCCCCTCGTATATACCTAATCTTCGATTTATTTCACCCTCATACTTCTTTAAGTTATCATCTACCTGCCCGGTAAACAGCTCAAATTGACTTTTCATATCCCGCGCATCCTTTTGATTTTGATTTTTCATCTCAGTTACTTCGGTCTGAACTACACCGATTTTGTTCTCGAGGGTTCCTACTTTCTCCTCAACCTTTCCAAATCGGGTTCCTAGCTCATTCACACTTTGTTTTATTTCATCCCGGGAAGTTTTACAGATATCGCTGTTAGATTTTATCTGATCTTCTAACTTTTTCTGCACACCTTGAATCTGGGTTACAAGTTTCTTTTCGCACTCATCACCCTTCTTTTCCATGTTACTTAATTTAGTTTCCATGGAAATCAAACTTTTATTTAAATTTCCAAAATTTTCTTGACATTTAATTTGGGACTCTCCCATACTTTCGTTCAAAGCCTGTATTTGGGCTTGCAATCCTGAATGAAATTCTTTATTTTCCTCTTTAATCTCACTTGCGATTTCCCCTTTTAACTCATTTAACTTGTCCCCAAACTTAGTGTCAAAATCTTGAAATTTGGTATTCATTGTTTCTTCTAAAACCTCTCTGAGTCCATTTGACCCCCTTTTTATTCCCTCAATTTCAGCCTTCACTTCATCGTTCATTTTTATACAGTTAACCTCGATAGCTTCTAATTTAGTTCCCATGTTATCACTATTTGTTTCGATAGCTACTAATTTAGTTCCCATGTTATCACTTTTAGCTTCGATATCTACTAATTTAGTTCCCATGTTATCACTTTTAGCTTCGATATCTACTAATTTAGTCCCCATATTAGCACTATCAGTTTTTAGTGACTCTAATTTCTCATTTATGGATTCGAACACTTTGTTATTTTCATCCTTTTGGAGGCCCAATGTATTGTTTATAGCCTTCAACTTCTCATTGTTATCGGCTTTTATAGCCTCCAAAAGACGTTGCATCTCTTCACTCAATGCCATCTTATTAGAATATAGTGGGCTACTAATGCCACATCGCTAGAACATGCTTGAGAGATAGTAATCTGAACCATTGTGTCCCAATTTCTTTAAAAATTTACTTTGGTACGGGTGTTTACTACACAGTACCCTTTTGATACTCTTCTTTAAACTCAAAGACCTTTATGGAAGTATTTAAAATTCAAAATTTCGAAAAACCATTTTTTTTTCAAAAAAATGAAAATTTTGATTTTTCGAGAAAACTCGGGTTTTCCCTAGGAAAATTCAGCCCTGCGTACTGGGCGCCAAAAAGTAAAGTTTTGCTGGGGGGTTGTTTAATCCAGGGCTGCTCGGTGTGAGTTTCTAGGGACCCAATGCGGTCAGTTAACATTATACGTTGTAGCTACTACTATCATTACTTTACTTTTACATGAATCGACCGTCTTTACTGTTCCTCTAATTATTAATCCAAGCACAGTATTTCTATTCACCTCCCTGTGCCCTTGCAGCAAGAAATATGCAAATCACAGTATGCCAGCATTGCTCAATTCGGGATTTTTCGGGGCTGCGGTAAGTTCTCCCACTCTGTGACTTACATATTTTGGATTAAATAGAGGATACACTTGCAAAAATAACAACAAAATCAACTCCTATTTTAACACATTTAATTAATCAAAAATTATGGCGCTACAAACAAATAAACACATAAACTACTGACCAATATCATTCTACTTGTCCAAAGTGAACAAGGAATAGCATAAAAATAAAACAAATATTAGATTAAAACACATGGTTTTCTTTAAAACCAACAATTCATGATTATTTTCACTTCCATAAAGTACTTATCTTAAAGTTCCAAATAACTATGAGCTTCTTTGGCTCGATACTTTCCCATAATAATGGTGTCATATTTTTGTACACCTCAAGAATTATTTTTATCTTTTTTTATCATCAAAACAAATATATAATTACATTTAAAATTACATGTTAATTATTCACTTCAATATTAGGGCATATCACATGTTCTCCGTATTTACTATCTCTCTCAAGTTTTGCAAATTCACTACGGTGATCGGGAAAACTATTTGTGTACTCCAGAGTTATAAAGATTACTTGACAAAGTCAAAAACTATGATCACTCCCGAAACCTAGTTATCTTCACAAAACTCGTGGATTCCTATTTTCCATCCAATATTACAATAGGGATTTTATTTAATTCATTTGTCTTATAAGACCATTATCACATAAGAAAACTACGATCTGAATTGGCAAGCGATAATATCAATCTACAAGGACCTCGGTTCAACGCCCGGGTCATTAACAACTTTAAACACTCACGGTGTATTTAACACATCTTACAAGACGGTTTTTACCCACCCTCGCTCTATGAGGGTCAGGCCATTATACTCGGGCGTGATTTATGACAAGGAAAGCGACTCTCTGCCTAACCTACGGTGGCAGCTCTCTTCAATGCTTTAAAACAAACCTTCACATTATTCTCAGTTCTGTGGAGAGACCTGGCTTTTACTTCACTTATTTCCATTCAACAATATTCTTTGGCTCATAAACCACTTTCGTAACCTTGGCATTTATTAATTATGAGAGGGTCCTCATTGATTGGGAAGATTAATACACATTCTACGACGAATAATTAGGGGCTTTAACAACAAGAGGATTCTAGGTTCGAATCTCTTAACATGCCTCGGGAACATTTCCACATCAGAGGACTTATACAAAACGCGATTTAGGGTCAAGCCGTAGCTTACAGGACCTACGCTCAATAATACCGTACATTAGCTCCCTTTTAAATAATACACACATGGCCTCGTGATCCACGTCACAATTTAGAGGACTTACAACATATCTCAATTCACTGCAATCAACTACCCTCCATAAGTAACTTACCAAGTACTTTAACTTTTACGCGTTCCTAGCGTGACTTTTTATTTAATTGCGTTCCATTACGCTACACATTTACTTTACGGCCGAATGTCTTCCAAAGAACTGATAAATTTCATAGTAACAATTGATACATATCTTAATTCTTATATTAATCTTTTCCGTTGACAATAAATCGCTCCCTTTTTAAGAACACGCATTCACATCATGTCTTATACATTTGTTAAGGCTTCAACGCTCTATATTTTTATATCATTCAATTTAATCTTTATTTAGATTTCTTTACCTTATTATTCCCATCTTGTTTTCATTCCTTACAAAAGCTCAAAAGCTATTTCTTTCATATAATTCAAATTTACCTTTATGTAAATATCTTTGTTATAATTATTATTATCACGCTTGCTTTTATAACATTCATTAAATACTGACATTTTATTCCATGCCTTTCCTCTACAGGATTTATTATTTCACATAATTATTTATTATTTCTTAAAACTTTATTTTCGTTCAGATCGCGTTCTTATTTAGTTATTATTCATTTAAAAACATCCCTTCTGCTCAAAACTCCGGTGGAATTGTACACAAAATTTTTCCCGACACCAAAACATAATGAAAATCTTTACTTACATGTTTAAGGTCGCTTTCTGACCTTTATTCTCGTTTGATGTGACATTTTGGCCCACCTTCTTGACCTACTCCATATTGTACAATCTCATCTTATGTACAGAAATTTCTTGACACATATTCACTATATTTAACACTGACAACATTTTTTTTATACACTGGTGTATCCGTTTTGAACACACATTAAATCACTAAAAAATATTACTCTGGTACATATTATAACACATATCACTGTGCATAAAACGCCTTCACTTTACCTAAAACACTTAAAATGACACTCTTATTTCTTTTCTTACAATATTTACACTTCACTCCTATCACACGGGTGTATCTCAACGATTTTTACAATTTCTGTCGGCTGTTGATGATCCCTGATGTGAATCCTATCGACCTGCATTGGACGTGTGATTTTACTCGTTCAAAGTTTCTCTCTCCTACAATGGAAACTACTGGTTTCAGTCTCTCAAAACCGCTTCTATTGTCTATTACTCGGCTTTACTTTATCTGCTTTAACTAGGCGATAAATGTCTTTTCTTTGCCGTCACCTCTATTTATATATGGTGGTCTATCGTACCCTATAGTTTCTATATCTTGGCCTCCCTTCGAGGACCGTATACTGTCTATCGTACCCTATAGTTTCTATATCTTGGCCTCCCTTCGAGGACCGTATACTGTCTATCGTATATTTTTGACGTTTTCTCACTAGAGTACGTTTCCCTCTGGTTTCGAAGCTAAGTTCCTAAGTTCCTTTCGCTTGAACTTCTGTCTTTCGCGATCGTAATTACTGTTTATTCTTGTCCTTTACAGGACTTAATGTCTTTAACAATGTCTTTACTAGACGTAACGCCGTTTATTTGTTGGAGTTCTTATAACTTCATAACTGTATTGAACTAGTGTTCTTCTGGAACTCGAAGTTCCCTACTGATCGCTGTATCTTACTTTGGCGATATTGCTTTAAAGTCCGTATATTTAATGTTCTTTA
The DNA here is from genome assembly GCA_946902985.2 of Meconema thalassinum. NCBI lineage: Eukaryota > Metazoa > Arthropoda > Insecta > Orthoptera > Tettigoniidae > Meconema > Meconema thalassinum. Next base: position 67,687,407 of record OX336392.1, on the reverse strand, counting down.
TAATTTAGGACTCTTCAAAGTCTCCAACTGCTAACCCTCAGCGTAGCGTACTTATATCGTAACTGGTTTACACTCGGTGAACTTGTGGCATAGCCTCCCACAGGCTCTGGATCGATGTCTGATACAGCTTAACGTCCCCCTCACGGGCTCTTGAATACTGCGTATACGATGTGGTGCAGCACTTCCGCTCACGGAATGCTCGTAGACTGAATGATTATGATGCTCCAGCGTAACGCCCCCCTGGACGGACTAATACTGCATGTACTGATACAGCGTGACGTTCCCCTCACGGGCTCTCGTAGACTGCATGTTTGGTCTGGCTCTGCCAGGAGCTTTATACCTTTCAGTCACAAAAAGATAAAATCCTAGTCCTTTTCGTGACCAACTTTTGAACTAATTGTCGCACAATTATAAAAATCGTATCTCCAGAAAGCTCGTCTTCCAAACGTAAAATAATCTTCCTGTGCATGGAAATCGATCGTGCATTTCCGAGATATTAATTAATTTCTCGTCCTCAACTGTGTGGGTGGTGCTGTTCTTTTTTTATTCTCCCACTCCTTGGGTCTCGGTGAACCCCCAATGACGTCTACTTGCCTTTGCAGTTTTCTCCTGTGCAATTTTTACAAGGTTTTTCTTTACACAAAAATCTCTAATCCAAATTGATTCACCGTACTGTATCTGTTTACTTATTTTTATACTCGTAAACGGGTTAAATTTAATTATTCCTGTTCTGACTCAGCAGCGAGGTTGCCATATTCCTGCAACGTCAGAGCAATTTCCGAGTCCAGCTTCTTCGTCTTACAGTCAAAACTTTCCACTCGTTCTAATAATATCCATGACTGGCTCCTTATAAATGTCAAGAGGCATGATCTCATCTAAGGAACACCTGGCCCTAGCGCTTGCACAATGTTAGGCTATAATCCTGGCTTGAAATCTCTCTCCGTTCCCTTAGAGACTGTATGATTCTTTCATTCCTTTCTCAAAGTACATGGATTCGACCCTCTTTGAGGCCATGGTACATGGGTTCATCTCTCCCCTCCTTAGGTAAATAAATTTTCGAAACATTTTGAGGAAATTTATTTTAATTATCCAAAAAAAAATCTTATTTTTCCTTTTTAACTGTCGAAGCCATCATAACGTTATCCGTACCTTCTGATTTTTCTTCCTCAAAAATCCCACGATAATTTGATTTCTTTCATCTTTTTAAGTCATATCCGGTAATTGTGTCGGTTGGGTACGCTCTGTCCCTACCCTTTCTTTCTCCTTTTTATTTGTCTGGATATCAGGTTTCCAGAACCTCATTCTTCTTTACGGGTGTGGTCTATCCCTACCCGTTCCCTTATTTCATCATTCTCCTTCCTTAAATTGAAATTTCCTTCTTCAATAAAATCAATTATTTCTTTTATTTCCCAAAATAATTTCTCCAATTCGCATTCGCACTCGAATGTTTGAGCTCTGTTTCCTTTTTCTATCTCATTCTCGTTTCTATCAAAATTGGATTCTTCATCTCTAAATGTTTCCATAACCAGGGCTTGTTCATTGGCTTCATCGAAGTCTTCGGGAGGGTAATACACTTTTAAATTTGCTGAATTCATGGTCACTTCATGATTCGTTTCACAGTGCCGAATTCTATAGGCATTATTTCTCAAATCCCTTATTATTTGATACGGTCCGTGGTACATTTTCTGGAACTTTTTGTACACGCGGTTCCTTGGATCCGAAATGGCGGGTCTTTTTACTAACACCATTTCCCCTGCTAATAATGGCCGATGATACCTCTTGTGCCTATTTCTTCTTTGTCTCCTGTCGGCTTGAGCTTTTAGATGCTCAAAGGCTCTTCTTATACGTACATCTCTTCCAGGCTGAGCGTCTGCTGGCCTAGGAATTACCAGACTCCAAGGTCTCTCTGGTTGCTCATTCCGATGTAACGTTATTGGTATCTCTCCCGTAGATTCATGGATTGTGTTGTTTATACAAAATTCGATAATATCCAAGATATCTATCCACTTCCAATTTTCTTCGGCACAGTATATCCTACAATACTTGGCCGTCTCCCTCATCACTCTTTCTACAGGATTTGCCTCAGGATGGCGAATACTTGACAAAATCTGACGTATTCCAAGTCTTTCTAATTCTTGTCTGAACTCTACACTGGTGAAACAACTACCGTGATCCGACAACAAATTCTCAGGTTTTCCCAGAATCGGTATCACTTTTTCTTTGAGTCGTTTTAACACCTGTTTGGTACTAGTCTTCTGTATGGGAGCAAGGACAACCATTTTAGTGAAGACATCCATAGCCACCATTATGTGTCGATTTCCTCTTCTTGCCTTTGGCAAAGGTCCGAAGTTATCAATAGATATGATTTGACCTGGCCTTTCGGGCAACAATGGTATAGGCTTTTGTCTCATCAGAAATGCATTTGGTTTGATCCTTTGACATAAATCACATGTCTTTAGCGTTTCCCTTACAGTTTCTCTCAGTCTCGGCCATACAAATGCTTCTTTCAGCATCGAGACTGTTTTGTCGACTCCCATATGTCCGAACGATCTATGGGCTAGCCATACTATTTTCCTCTGCAAAATTGCAGGTACAACAATCCTTAATCGTGTATGGTCAGAGTCCACAAACTTATATAATAATCCATTATAAAATGTGTAATCTTGAGCTATCTTATTAGCTTCTGTGTACGCTGGTGTTCCCCTTATCAAACTTCCCTCAAGGAAAGATATGAGCATTTTCATCCATGGATCCTCACGTTACCGTTGACTAATGCTCCTTAACTCATTTAGAGTACGCTGATCCCTGTCTTCCAAATCAATAGCCATTACTTCCTCTTCTGTGGACTCTGGCTGTCTACTTAAGTAGTCTGGAACTATATTTTCTTTTCCTGATCAGTATTCTATCTTTACATCAAACTGTTGAATATATAAAGCCCAACGCATCAACCTTTGACTCGATAGATCAGTCTTCATCAAAAAAGTTGAGGCTTTATGATCCGTTCTTAAAATGACCTGAAACCCATATACGATCTTTCGCCAATATTGCAGCGCGTGCAATATCGCTAACAGCTCGATTTCGCTGATCGTATAATTTTTCTCGTGTGGTTTCAGTCTCCGACTTGTGAAAGCTAGATAATTTTTCTTATCAGGGTTATCCGGGTTTTCCTGATATAGCATTGCCCCTATTCCAATCTGGGATGCATCTGTTTGAATTATAAATTTCTGATTAAAATCAGGATATCCTAGCTTCACATAGTTTAAGAGCATTTCCTTGGCCTCCACGAATGCTTTTTCTGTTTCCTCCGTCCATTTCCACTTGCCCCCCTTCTTCAGAAGGTCCTGTAGTGGTGCAACAGTTTTTGTGTATGATGGACAATGTCCTGAGAAGAACCCAATCAATCCCAAAAACTGGCGAACGTTCTTCACCTTCAAAGGCCTTGGAAAATCCCTTATCGATTCCAATTTGCATGGATTTGGTTTAACACCATCCTTATCAATCACATGCCCTAAAAATGTTACTTGCCTTTGACAAAAATTTGACTTCTTTAAATTGATTTTAAAATTTGCCCTTCTTAAGTCTTCCAATAATTTCTTCAATTTTTCTAAATGTTCCTCAATATTCTCCGAGGTAAGCAAAATATCATCCACATAACGGATAGTGCACTCTTTCACTTCCTCTGACAGGTTTCGATCAAGCGCTCTTATTAAGGCAGATCCCGCGGTCTTCAATCCAAACGGACATCTCCTAAAACAATAGGTTTGTTGGTCGAACTGAAATCCAGTCAACAAGCTGGTTTTCTCTTCCAGTTCGAGATGATGATACGAAGAAGTCATGTCAATATTTGTGAAAATCTTCTTGCCTTTGAACTTCCTCAGTATTTCTTTTATGGGTGGTGCCGAATCATTTTCTGGTATGATTTTTGCATTTAAATTTCTGGCATCTAGACACACCCTTACTGAGCCATCCGGTTTGCTCACAATCACTAATGGACTAACATATGGTGTCGCCATCTTTTCTATAACACCTGCATTCATCATCTCCTGCAGTGTTTTCTTAGTTTGTGGGTAATGTTTTTCCGCAACCGGGTATGGTTTTTGTCTGAACGGTGCCCAATCATTGACTTGGAACGCATATTTAAAATTTTCAATCTTCCCTGGCTTGGAATCAAATACGTCCCTAAAATTCAATAATAATTTCTTTAATTGTTCCTTATTTTCGAGGTTCACTTTAGCTTCCTCTACTTTTCCTGACAGGTTGGTCTCGAACTCAGTTTCCAAATTATCTTCGAGTTCTATGTTGAGGACCTCTAATATCCTTTCTCTGTCCTTACAACCTTCTTCCGTTACTTCTTCCCCATGCCATACCTGTTCTCCTATTTTCACATCCTGTTCCTGTAGGTTAATGTTTTGTTCATCCACATCCTCTCTTTGGATTCTAATGCAGTTTTGCGCTAGGTCTATGATGACCTTGTTCTCACGGATAAAATCAATACCTAATATGACATTATACGGTAATTGATTTACCAGCAAAAAGCATTTCGAAATTTCAGCGTTACCCATGATCAGATCAATGTATACCTGAAATTTGCATGTTAAAGATTTTTCAGGGATAATTCCCTTAATCTTTACACTTGATGTGGGGATTTTTAATACGCGGCCTCTTGTTTCCAATTCATTCAGAAGGGTTTGCGTAATTAAACTTATTGTTGATCCGGTATCAATCAATGCCCTGACCAGTAATCCTTCTATTCTTAGCATAATTATGGGTAATTCTCTTTTGATAGGTGGGATTCCTTCCACATCCTCATTAATTAGCTCATCTGGTCTTGCTATCCAATTCACAATTTCTACCTCCTCCCAGCTCCTGGTATGTTTCCACTTTTGACGATTTAAATTTGGAGTTTTTTTTAAATCCTGAGGGCTCCCTTTTCCCTCATTCTTTAACTGAGCTTGTAGTTCCAAGCTTTGAGCTCCATCTAGTCGGTCGGGTGATTTCCGGTTCTTGATTGCCTCACTCCAACGGACTTTTTGCCTTTCAGGTTCGTCTGGTCGTTCGTTCATGTAACGAAGACTTTCCTGATATCTTTCCTCTATTTCGGCCCGATATTCATCATCCCTATCCTCTGGCCTTACGTTCCTCCTGGGATAATTCTCCCATTTCTTTCTGTTTTCTTGCCTCTGATGGTTATTGTTATAGGGTCGGCTCTCTTGTTGCCTATAACCCGTATTCCTAGGATTTCTTCCTCGATATCCTCCTCTGTGGTATGGCTGTATTCCTCTTGGTGCCCATACTCTCGACCTAGTCCTTGAGTATCAGTGCTGGTGGACTGATTCCTGGTCGATGGTTTTTCGCTGGTTTCCTGACTGCTGGCCATGTGTACCTGTTCAGTCTGTCTTTGGTGCCTAGGAGTTACGTGTGACGTTGTCATGTCTAATTGACGTAATACACTCTCCACTTCCACAGCACTTCTGGCTTTGGAAGAGATTAACAGCCTCTGAATCTCATATGGCAGTTGTCTTGCAATGGCGGCACACAGGTCGTTCTCAGCTGGAGCAATGTCAAGTTCGCGGAATTTACACAGCTGAGCGGTAAAAAATTCCGAGTACTTAGTTGGTGCATTTGTGCTGTACTTCCTAGAGTACAGATCTAGCCTCAAATTCTCCTGGACGTCTGCTGCCCAATATCGTTTTAAAAAGGCTTCTCTAAAGCCTTCCACCGTATCAAAGGTGTACCTGAAACTTCTGAACCATATGAGACAATCACCTGCCAACAACTTCTCAATAGCTCTCAGTCTCCGATCTTGAGGAACCTTCATTTCGTTTAAGTACTCTGCGACTTCCTTTAGCCAGTATTTTGGAGTAATTGACATGTTATTACCCGTAAATTTTACCGGTCTGTCCTCATTCGATTTGATAATGTTTATTATCTGACCATTTGTCTGGTTCATGTATGGGATTGACATCGCCATCGGATATCCTGGGTTCTTGTAAGGGCTCTCCCCTCCTAAGTCCCTATCGGTATCTGTGCCTTGTTCACGGGAATCTACCCATCCTGTCTCTCCTGATTCTCAAATTCTAATTTCCTTTCCCTTCGGGCACTTTCTTCATTAGCCATGAGTTGGATTTCCATTTGACTGTTCTTATGTTCAGTCCTCTCCAACAGGGATCCTAATTCATTTTGAATTCTTTCCTGATTTTTCTTACTGGTTTCCAGTTCTTGTTTGAGTTGTTTTTTGTCGTTCCTGAAGCTATTCCTGATTTCATTTAAGTGTTCTTCTACCTCTTTCTTGATGACCATGACCTGTTCTGTTATAATTTCTGGTTTAACGGCACCTCTGGTATCTAGGTCTTCTCGTATTTCCTTTATCTTTTTCTCCATCTCTCTTTGTCCTTTGACCATATTTACTTTAATTCCTTCCAATTTTTCCTCAGTTTTCCCTTGACTCTTATATAATATCATCAAGTCATTTTGGATCTGGCCTACTTCCATATGAGTTTTTCCTACTTCGACCTTTAATGTTCCGATGGTTCCCTGAACATCATTAATACCCTGACTTATTTCATCTATCTTATGGGTACTTTCCTTATTTTCGTCCTCTCGTTGTTTTCTTTCACTCTGGAGATGCCCCTCGTATATACCTAATCTTCGATTTATTTCACCCTCATACTTCTTTAAGTTATCATCTACCTGCCCGGTAAACAGCTCAAATTGACTTTTCATATCCCGCGCCATCCTTTTGATTTTGATTTTTCATCTCAGTTACTTCGGTCTGAACTACACCGATTTTGTTCTCGAGGGTTCCTACTTTCTCCTCAACCTTTCCAAATCGGGTTCCTAGCTCATTCACACTTTGTTTTATTTCATCCCCGGGAAGTTTTACAGATATCGCTGTTAGATTTTATCTGATCTTCTAACTTTTTCTGCACACTTGAATCTGGGTTACTAGTTTCTTTTCGCACTCATCACCCTTCTTTTCCATGTTACTTAATTTAGTTTCCATGGAAATCAAACTTTTATTTAAATTTCCAAAATTTTCTTGACATTTAATTTGGGACTCTCCCATACTTTCGTTCAAAGCCTGTATTTGGGCTTGCAATCCTGAATGAAATTCTTTATTTTCCCTTTAATCTCACTTGCGATTTCCCCTTTTAACTCATTTAACTTGTCCCCAAACTTAGTGTCAAAATCTTGAAATTTGGTATTCATTGTTTCTTCTAAAACCTCTCTGAGTCCATTTGACCCCCTTTTTATTCCCTCAATTTCAGCCTTCACTTCATCGTTCATTTTTATACAGTTAACCTCGATAGCTTCTAATTTAGTTCCCATGTTATCACTATTTGTTTCGATAGCTACTAATTTAGTTCCATGTTATCACTTTTAGCTTCGATATCTACTAATTTAGTTCCCATGTTATCACTTTTAGCTTCGATATCTACTAATTTAGTCCCCATATTAGCACTATCAGTTTTTAGTGACTCTAATTTCTCATTTATGGATTCGAACACTTTGTTATTTTTCATCCTTTTGGAGGCCCAATGTATTGTTTATAGCCTTCAACTTCTCATTGTTATCGGCTTTTATAGCCTCCAAAAGCCGTTGCATCTCTTCACTCAATGCCATCTTATTAGAATATAGTGGCTACTAATGCCACATCGCTAGAACATGCTTGAGAGATAGTAATCTGAACCATTGTGTCCCAATTCTTTAAAAATTTACTTTGGTACGGGTGTTTACTACACAGTACCCTTTTGATACTCTTCTTTAAACTCAAAAGACCTTTATGGAAGTATTTAAAATTCAAAATTTCGAAAAACCATTTTTTTTTTCAAAAAAATGAAAATTTTGATTTTTTCGAGAAAACTCGGTTTTCCTAGGAAAATTCAAGCCCCTGCGTACTGGGCGCCAAAAGTAAAGTTTTGCTGGGGGGTTGTTTAATCCAGGGCTGCTCGGGTGTGGAGTTTCTAGGGACCCAATGCGGTCAGTTAACATTATACGTTGTAGCTACTACTATCATTACTTTACTTTACATGAATCGACCGTCTTTACTGTTCCTCTAAATTATTAATCCAAGCACAGTATTTCTATTCACCTCCCTGTGCCCTTGCAGCAAGAAATATGCAAATCACAGTATGCCAGCATTGCTCAATTCGGGATTTTTCGGGGCTGCGGTAAGTTCTCCCACTCTGTGACTTACATATTTTGGATTAAATAGAGGATACACTTGCAAAAATAACAACAAAATCAACTCCTATTTTAACACATTTAATTAATCAAAAATTATGGCGCTACAAACAAATAAACACATAAACTACTGACCAATATCATTCTACTTGTCCAAAGTGAACAAGGAATAGCATAAAAATAAAACAAATATTAGATTAAAACACATGGTTTTCTTTAAAACCAACAATTCATGATTATTTTCACTTCCATAAAGTACTTATCTTAAAGTTCCAAATAAACTATGAGCTTCTTTGGCTCGATACTTTCCCATAATAATGGGTGTCATATTTTTGTACACCCTCAAGAATTATTTTTATCTTTTTTTATCATCAAAACAAATATATAATTACATTTAAAATTACATGTTAATTATTCACTTCAATATTAGGGCATATCACATGTTCTCCGTATTTACTATCTCTCTCAAGTTTTGCAAATTCACTACGGTGATCGGGAAAACTATTTGTGTACTCCAGAGTTATAAAGATTACTTGACAAAGTCAAAAACTATGATCACTCCCGAAACCTAGTTATCTTCACAAACTCGTGGATTCCTATTTTCCATCCAATATTACAATAGGGATTTTATTTAATTCATTTGTCTTATAAGACCATTATCACATAAGAACTACGATCTGAATTGGCAAGCGATAATATCAATCTACAAGGACCTCGGTTCAACGCCCGGGTCATTAACAACTTTAAACACTCACGGTGTATTTAACACATCTTACAAGACGGTTTTTACCCACCCTCGCTCTATGAGGGTCAGGCCATTATACTCGGGCGTGATTTATGACAAGGAAAGCGACTCTCTGCCTAACCTACGGTGGCAGCTCTCTTCAATGCTTTAAAACAAACCTTCACATTATTCTCAGTTCTGTGGAGAGACCTGGCTTTTACTTCACTTATTTCCATTCAACAATATTCTTTGGCTCATAAACCACTTTCGTAACCTTGGCATTTATTAATTATGAGAGGGTCCTCATTGATTGGGAAGATTAATACACATTCTACGACGAATAATTAGGGGCTTTAACAACAAGAGGATTCTAGGTTCGAATCTCTTAACATGCCTCGGGAACATTTCCACATCAGAGGACTTATACAAAACGCGATTTAGGGTCAAGCCGTAGCTTACAGGACCTACGCTCAATAATACCGTACATTAGCTCCCTTTTAAATAATACACACATGGCCTCGTGATCCACGTCACAATTTAGAGGACTTACAACATATCTCAATTCACTGCAATCAACTACCCTCCATAAGTAACTTACCAAGTACTTTAACTTTTACGCGTTCCTAGCGTGACTTTTTATTTAATTGCGTTCCATTACGCTACACATTTACTTTACGGCCGAATGTCTTCCAAAGAACTGATAAATTTCATAGTAACAATTGATACATATCTTAATTCTTATATTAATCTTTTCCGTTGACAATAAATCGCTCCCTTTTTAAGAACACGCATTCACATCATGTCTTATACATTTGTTAAGGCTTCAACGCTCTATATTTTTATATCATTCAATTTAATCTTTATTTAGATTTCTTTACCTTATTATTCCCATCTTGTTTTCATTCCTTACAAAAGCTCAAAAGCTATTTCTTTCATATAATTCAAATTTACCTTTATGTAAATATCTTTGTTATAATTATTATTATCACGCTTGCTTTTATAACATTCATTAAATACTGACATTTTATTCCATGCCTTTCCTCTACAGGATTTATTATTTCACATAATTATTTATTATTTCTTAAAACTTTATTTTCGTTCAGATCGCGTTCTTATTTAGTTATTATTCATTTAAAAACATCCCTTCTGCTCAAAACTCCGGTGGAATTGTACACAAAATTTTTCCCGACACCAAAACATAATGAAAATCTTTACTTACATGTTTAAGGTCGCTTTCTGACCTTTATTCTCGTTTGATGTGACATTTTGGCCCACCTTCTTGACCTACTCCATATTGTACAATCTCATCTTATGTACAGAAATTTCTTGACACATATTCACTATATTTAACACTGACAACATTTTTTTTATACACTGGTGTATCCGTTTTGAACACACATTAAATCACTAAAAAATATTACTCTGGTACATATTATAACACATATCACTGTGCATAAAACGCCTTCACTTTACCTAAAACACTTAAAATGACACTCTTATTTCTTTTCTTACAATATTTACACTTCACTCCTATCACACGGGTGTATCTCAACGATTTTTACAATTTCTGTCGGCTGTTGATGATCCCTGATGTGAATCCTATCGACCTGCATTGGACGTGTGATTTTACTCGTTCAAAGTTTCTCTCTCCTACAATGGAAACTACTGGTTTCAGTCTCTCAAAACCGCTTCTATTGTCTATTACTCGGCTTTACTTTATCTGCTTTAACTAGGCGATAAATGTCTTTTCTTTGCCGTCACCTCTATTTATATATGGTGGTCTATCGTACCCTATAGTTTCTATATCTTGGCCTCCCTTCGAGGACCGTATACTGTCTATCGTACCCTATAGTTTCTATATCTTGGCCTCCCTTCGAGGACCGTATACTGTCTATCGTATATTTTTGACGTTTTCTCACTAGAGTACGTTTCCCTCTGGTTTCGAAGCTAAGTTCCTAAGTTCCTTTCGCTTGAACTTCTATCTTTCGCGATCGTAATTACTGTTTATTCTTGTCCTTTACAGGACTTAATGTCTTTAACAATGTCTTTACTAGACGTAACGCCGTTTATTTGTTGGAGTTCTTATAACTTCATAACTGTATTGAACTAGTGTTCTTCTGGAACTCGAAGTTCCCTACTGATCGCTGTATCTTACTTTGGCGATATTGCTTTAAAGTCCGTATATTTAATGTTCTTTATAATTTAGGACTCTTCAAAGTCTCGAACTGCTAACCCTCAGCGTAGCGTACTTATATCGTAACTGGTTTACACTCGGTGAACTTGTAGCATAGCCTCCCACAGGCTCTGGATCGATTTCTGATACAGCTTAACGTCCCCCTCACGGGCTCTTGAATACTGCGTATACGATGTGGTGCAGCACTTCCGCTCACGGAATGCTCGTAGACTGAATGATTATGATGCTCCAGCGTAACGCCCCCCCGGACGGTCTAATACTGCAAGTACTGATACAGCGTGACGTTCCCCTCACGGGCTCTCGTAGACTGCATGTTTGGTTTGGCTCTGCCAGGAGCTTTATACCTTTCAGTCACAAAAAGATAAAATCCTAGTCCTTTTCGTGACCAACTTTTGAACTAATTGTCGCACAATTATAAAAATCGTATCTCCAGAAAGCTCATCTTCCAAACGTAAAATAATCTTCCTGTGCATGGAAATCGATCGTGCATTTCCGAGATATTAATTAATTTCTCGTCCTCAACTGTGTGGGTGGTGCTGTTCTTTTTTTATTCTCCCACTCCTTGGGTCTCGGTGAAACCCCAATGACGTCTACTTGCGTTTGCAGTTTTCTCCTGTGCAATTTTTACAAGGTTTTTCTTTACACAAAAATCTCTAATCCAAATTGATTCACCGTACTGTATCTGTTTACTTATTTTTATACTCGTAAACGGGTTAAATTTAATTATTCCTGTTCTGACTCAGCAGCGAGGTTGCCATATTCCTGCAACGTAAGAGCAATTTCCGAGTCCAGCTTCTTCGTCTTACAGTCAAAACTTTCCACTCGTTCTAATAATATCCATGACTGGCTCCTTATAAATGTCAAGAGGCATGAGCTCATCTAAGGAACACCTGGCCCTAGCGCTTGCACAATGTTAGGCTATAATCCTGGCTTGAAATCTCTCTCCGTTCCCTTAGAGACTGTATGATTCTTTCATTCCTTTCTCAAAGTACATGGATTCGACCCTCTTTGAGGCCATGGTACATGGGTTCATCTCTCCCCTCCTTAGGTAAATAAATTTTCGAAAAATTTTGAGGAAATTTATTTTAATTATCAAAAAAATAAATCTTTTTTTTTCCTTTTTAACTGTCGAAGCCATCATAACGTTATCCGTACCTTCTGATTTTTCTTCCTCAAAAATCCCACGATAATTTGATTTCTTTCATCTTTTTAAGTCATATCCGGTAATTGTGTCGGTTGGGTACGCTCTGTCCCTACCCTTTCTTTCTCCTTTTTATTTGTCTGGATATCAGGTTTCCAGAACCTCATTCTTCTTTACGGGTGTGGTCTATCCCTACCCGTTCCCTTATTTCATCATTCTCCTTCCTTAAATTGAAATTTTCTTCTTCAATAAAATCAATTATTTCTTTTATTTCCCAATATAATTTCTCCAATTCGCATTCGCACTCGAATGTTTGAGCTCTGTTTCCTTTTTCTATCTCATTCTCGTTTCTATCAAAATTGGATTCTTCATCTCTAAATGTTTCCATAACCAGGGCTTGTTCATTGGCTTCATCGAAGTCTTCGGGAGGGTAATACACTTTTAAATTTGCTGAATTCATGGTCACTTCATGATTCGTTTCACAGTGCCGAATTCTATAGGCATTATTTCTCAAATCCCTTATTATTTGATACGGTCCGTGGTACATTTTCTGGAACTTTTTGTACACGCGGTTCCCTGGATCCGAAATGGCGGGTCTTTTTACTAACACCATTTCCCCTGCTAATAATGGCCGATGATACCTCTTGTGCCTATTTCTTCTTTGTCTCCTGTCGGCTTGAGCTTTTAGATGCTCAAAGGCTCTTCTTATACGTACATCTCTTCCAGGCTGAGCGTCTGCTGGCCTAGGAATTACCAGACTCCAAGGTCTCTCTGGTTGCTCATTCCGATGTAACGTTATTGGTATCTCTCCCGTAGATTCATGGATTGTGTTGTTTATACAAAATTCGATAATATCCAAGATATCTATCCACTTCCAATTTTCTTCGGCACAGTATATCCTACAATACTTGGCCGTCTCCCTCATCACTCTTTCTACAGGATTTGCCTCAGGATGGCGAATACTTGACAAAATCTGACGTATTCCAAGTCTTTCTAATTCTTGTCTGAACTCTACACTGGTGAAACAACTACCGTGATCCGACAACAAATTCTCAGGTTTTCCCAGAATCGGTATCACTTTTTCTTTGAGTCGTTTTAACACCTGTTTGGTACTAGTCTTCTGTATGGGAGCAAGGACAACCATTTTAGTGAAGACATCCATAGCCACCATTATGTGTCGATTTCCTCTTCTTGCCTTTGGCAAAGGTCCGAAGTTATCAATAGATATGATTTGACCTGGCCTTTCGGGCAACAATGGTATAGGCTTTTGTCTCATCAGAAATGCATTTGGTTTGATCCTTTGACATAAATCACATGTCTTTAGCGTGTCCCTTACAGTTTCTCTCAGTCTCGGCCATACAAATGCTTCTTTCAGCATCGAGACTGTTTTGTCGACTCCCATATGTCCGAACGATCTATGGGCTAGCCATACTATTTTCCTCTGCAAAATTGCAGGTACAACAATCCTTAATCGTGTATGGTCAGAGTCCACAAACTTATATAATAATCCATTATAAAATGTGTAATCTTGAGCTATCTTATTAGCTTCTGTGTACGCTGGTGTTCCCCTTATCAAACTTCCCTCAAGGAAAGATATGAGCATGTTCATCCATGGATCCTCACGTTGCCGTTGACTAATGCTCCTTAACTCATTTAGAGTACGCTGATCCCTGTCTTCCAAATCAATAGCCATTACTTCCTCTTCTGTGGACTCTGGCTGTCTACTTAAGTAGTCTGGAACTATATTTTCTTTTCCTGATCAGTATTCTATCTTTACATCAAACTGTTGAATATATAAAGCCCAACGCATCAACCTTTGACTCGATAGATCAGTCTTCATCAAAAAAGTTGAGGCTTTATGATCCGTTCTTAAAATGACCTGAAACCCATATACGATCTTTCGCCAATATTGCAGCACGTGCAATATCGCTAACAACTCGATTTCGCTGATCGTATAATTTTTTTCGTGTGGTTTCAGTCTCCGACTTGTGAAAGCTAGATAATTTTTCTTATCAGGATTATCCGGGTTTTCCTGATATAGCATTGCCCCTATTCCAATCTGGGATGCATCTGTTTGAATTATAAATTTCTGATTAAAATCAGGATATCCTAGCTTCACATAGTTTAAGAGCATTTCCTTGGCCTCCACGAATGCTTTTTCTGTTTCCTCCGTCCATTTCCACTTGCCCCCCTTCTTCAGAAGGTCCTGTAGTGGTGCAACAGTTTTTGTGTATGATGGACAATGTCCTGAGAAGAACCCAATCAATCCCAAAAACTGGCGAACGTTCTTCACCTTCAAAGGCCTTGGAAAATCCCTTATCGATTCCAATTTGCATGGATTTGGTTTAACACCATCCTTATCAATCACATGCCCTAAAAATGTTACTTGCCTTTGACAAAAATTTGACTTCTTTAAATTGATTTTAAAATTTGCCCTTCTTAAGTCTTCCAATAATTTCTTCAATTTTTCTAAATGTTCCTCAATATTCTCCGAGGTAAGCAAAATATCATCCACATAACGGATAGTGCACTCTTTCACTTCCTCTGACAGGTTTCGATCAAGCGCTCTTATTAAGGCAGATCCCGCGGTCTTCAATCCAAACGGACATCTCCTAAAACAATAGGTTTGTTGGTCGAACTGAAATCCAGTCAACAAGCTGGTTTTCTCTTCCAGTTCGAGATGATGATACGAAGAAGTCATGTCAATATTTGTGAAAATCTTCTTGCCTTTGAACTTCCTCAGTATTTCTTTTATGGGTGGTGCCGAATCATTTTCTGGTATGATTTTTGCATTTAAATTTCTGGCATCTAGACACACCCTTACTGAGCCATCCGGTTTGCTCACAATCACTAATGGACTAACATATGGTGTCGCCATCTTTTCTATAACACCTGCATTCATCATCTCCTGCAGTGTTTTCTTAGTTTGTGGGTAATGTTTTTCCGCAACCGGGTATGGTTTTTGTCTGAACGGTGCCCAATCATTGACTTGGAACGCGTATTTAAAATTTTCAATCTTCCCTGGCTTGGAATCAAATACGTCCCTAAAATTCAATAATAATTTCTTTAATTGTTCCTTATTTTCGAGGTTCACTTTAGCTTCCTCTACTTTTCCTGACAGGTTGGTCTCGAACTCAGTTTCCAAATTATCTTCGAGTTCTATGTTGAGGACCTCTAATATCCTTTCTCTGTCCTTACAACCTTCTTCCGTTACTTCTTCCCCATGCCATACCTGTTCTCCTATTTTCACATCCTGTTCCTGTAGGTTAATGTTTTGTTCATCCACATCCTCTCTTTGGATTCTAATGCAGTTTTGCGCTAGGTCTATGATGACCTTGTTCTCACTGATAAAATCAATACCTAATATGACATTATACGGTAATTGATTTACCAGCAAAAAGCATTTCGAAATTTCAGCGTTACCCATGATCAGATCAATGTATACCTGAAATTTGCATGTTAAAGATTTTTCAGGGATAATTCCCTTAATCTTTACACTTGATGTGGGGATTTTTAATACGCGGCCTCTTGTTTCCAATTCATTCAGAAGGGTTTGCGTAATTAAACTTATTGTTGATCCGGTATCAATCAATGCCCTGACCAGTAATCCTTCTATTCTTAGCATAATTATGGGTAATTCTCTTTTGATAGTTGGGATTCCTTCCACATCCTCATTAATTAGCTCATCTGGTCTTGCTATCCAATTCACAATTTCTACCTCCTCCCAGCTCCTGGTATGTTTCCACTTTTGACGATTTAAATTTGGAGTTTTTTTTAATCCTGAGGGCTCCCTTTTCCCTCATTCTTTAACTGAGCTTGTAGTTCCAAGCTTTGAGCTCCATCTAGTCGGTCGGGTGATTTCCGGTTCTTGATTGCCTCACTCCAACGGACTTTTTGCCTTTCAGGTTCGTCTGGTCGTTCGTTCATGTAACGAAGACTTTCCTGATATATTTCCTCTATTTCGGCCCGATATTCATCATCCCTATCCTCTGGCCTTACGTTCCTTCTGGGATAATTCTCCCATTTCTTTCTGTTTTCTTGCCTCTGATGGTTATTGTTATAGGGTCGGCTCTCTTGTTGCCTATAACCCGTATTCCTAGGATTTCTTCCTCGATATCCTCCTCTGTGGTATGGCTGTATTCCTCTTGGTGCCCATACTCTCGACCTAGTCCTTGAGTATCAGTGCTGGTGGACTGATTCCTGGTCGATGGTTTTTCGCTGGTTTCCTGACTGCTGGCCATGTGTACCTGTTCAGTCTGTCTTTGGTGCCTAGGAGTTACGTGTGACGTCGTCATGTCTAATTGACGTAATACACTCTCCACTTCCACAGCACTTCTGGCTTTGGATGAGATTAACAGCCTCTGAATCTCATATGGCAGTTGTCTTGCAATGGCGGCACACAGGTCGTTCTCAGCTGGAGCAATGTCAAGTTCGCGGAATTTACACAGCTGAGCGGTAAAAAATTCCGAGTACTTAGTTGGTGCATTTGTGCTGTACTTCCTAGAGTACAGATCTAGCCTCAAATTCTCCTGGACGTCTGCTGCCCAATATCGTTTTAAAAAGGCTTCTCTAAAGCCTTCCACCGTATCAAAGGTGTACCTGAAGCTTCTGAACCATATGAGACAATCACCTGCCAACAACTTCTCAATAGCTCTCAGTCTCCGATCCTGAGGAACCTTCATTTCGTTTAAGTACTCTGCGACTTCCTTTAGCCAGTATTTTGGAGTAATTGACATGTTATTACCCGTAAATTTTACCGGTCTGTCCTCATTCGATTTGATAATGTTTATTATCTGACCATTTGTCTGGTTCATGTATGGGATTGACATCGCCATCGGATATCCTGGGTTCTTGTAAGGGCTCTCCCCTCCTAAGTCCCTATCGGTATCTGTGCCTTGTTCACGGGAATCTACCCATCCTGTCTTTGGAAACTCCTCCTGATTCTCAAATTCTAATTTCCTTTCCCTTCGGGCACTTTCTTCATTAGCCATGAGTTGGATTTCCATTTGACTGTTCTTATGTTCAGTCCTCTCCAACAGGGATCCTAATTCATTTTGAATTCTTTCCTGATTTTTCTTACTGGTTTCCAGTTCTTGTTTGAGTTGGTTTTTGTCGTTCCTGAAGCTATTCCTGATTTCATTTAAGTGTTCTTCTACCTCTTTCTTGATGACCATGACCTGTTCTGTTATAATTTCTGGTTTAACGTCACCTCTGGTATCTAGGTCTTCTCGTATTTCCTTTATCTTTTTCTCCATCTCTCTTTGTCCTTTGACCATATTTACTTTAATTCCTTCCAATTTTTCCTCAGTTTTCCCTTGACTCTTATATAATATCATCAAGTCATTTTGGATCTGGCCTACTTCCATATGAGTTTTTCCTACTTCGACCTTTAATGTTCCGATGGTTCCCTGAACATCATTAATACCCTGACTTATTTCATCTATCTTATGGGTACTTTCCTTATTTTCGTCCTCTCGTTGTTTTCTTTCACTCTGGAGATGCCCCTCGTATATACCTAATCTTCGATTTATTTCACCCTCGTACTTCTTTAAGTTATCATCTACCTGCCCGGTAAACAGCTCAAATTGACTTTTCATATCCCGCGCATCCTTTTGATTTTGATTTTTCATCTCAGTTACTTCGGTCTGAACTACACCGATTTTGTTCTCGAGGGTTCCTACTTTCTCCTCAACCTTTCCAAATCGGGTTCCTAGCTCATTCACACTTTGTTTTATTTCATCCCGGGAAGTTTTACAGATATCGCTGTTAGATTTTATCTGATCTTCTAACTTTTTCTGCACACCTTGAATCTGGGTTACAAGTTTCTTTTCGCACTCATCACCCTTCTTTTCCATGTTACTTAATTTAGTTTCCATGGAAATCAAACTTTTATTTAAATTTCCAAAATTTTCTTGACATTTAATTTGGGACTCTCCCATACTTTCGTTCAAAGCCTGTATTTGGGCTTGCAATCCTGAATGAAATTCTTTATTTTCCTCTTTAATCTCACTTGCGATTTCCCCTTTTAACTCATTTAACTTGTCCCCAAACTTAGTGTCAAAATCTTGAAATTTGGTATTCATAGTTTCTTGTAAAACCTCTCTGAGTCCATTTGACCCCCTTTTTATTCCCTCAATTTCAGCCTTCACTTCATCGTTCATTTTTATACAGTTTTTTTTTTTTTTTTTTTTTTAGCGTATGGCTTTTAGTGCCGGGAGTGTCCGAGGACATGTTCGGCTCGCCAGTTTTGTAGCTGCTTCGAGACGGACACCCAATGGGTGAGCTACAAGTACCGTTGGGGAGGGAAGGAGAGAAGTTGGATTGTAAGGACGAGGAGTTGGAAGGTAGCGGCTGTGGCCTATAGTTAGGGAACAACCCCGGCATTTGCCTGGAAGGAAGATGGGAAACCACAGAAGACCATCTTCAAGGTTGCCGGCGGGGGGATTCGAACCTCCTCGCCTCCCGGATGTGAGCGACTGCCATCAGTCATGCCGTAACCACCACGGCTAACTCACCCGGTTTTATACAGTTAACCTCGATAGCTTCTAATTTAGTTCCCATGTTATCACTATTTGTTTCGATAGCTACTAATTTAGTTCCCATGTTATCACTTTTAGCTTCGATATCTACTAATTTAGTTCCCATGTTATCACTTTTAGCTTCGATATCTACTAATTTAGTCCCCATATTAGCACTATCAGTTTTTAGTGACTCTAATTTCTCATTTATGGATTCGAACACTTTGTTATTTTCATCCTTTTGGAGGCCCAATGTATTGTTTATAGCCTCCAACTTCTCATTGTTATCAGCTTTTATAGCCTCCAAAAGCCGTTGCATCTCTTCACTCAATGCCATCTTATTAGAATATAGTGGGCTACTAATGCCACATCGCTAGAACATGCTTGAGAGATAGTAATCTGTACCATTGTGTCCCAATTTCTTTAAAAATTTACTTTGGTACGGGTGTTTACTACACCGTACCCTTTTGATACTCTTATTCAAACTCAAAGACCTTTATGGAAGTATTTAAAATTCAAAATTTCGAAAAACCATTTTTTTTCAAAAAAATGAAAATTTTGATTTTTCGAGAAAACTCGGGTTTTCCCTAGGAAAATTCATCCCTGCGTACTGGGCGCCAAAAAGTAAAGTTTTGCTGGGGGGTTGTTTAATCCAGGGCTGCTCGGTGTGAGTTTCTAGGGACCCAATGCGGTCAGTTAACATTATACGTTGTAGCTACTACTATCATTACTTTACTTTTACATGAATCGATCCAAGCACAGTATTTCTATTCACCCCCCTGTGCCCTTGCAGCAAGAAATATGCAAATCACAGTATGCCAGCATTGCTCAATTCGGGATTTTTCGGGGCTGCGGTAAGTTCTCCCACTCTGTGACTTACATATTTTGGATTAAATAGAGGATACACTTGCAAAAATAACAACAAAATCAACTCCTATTTTAACACATTTAATTAATCAAAAATTATGGCGCTACAAACAAATAAACACATAAACTACTGACCAATATCATTCTACTTGTCCAAAGTGAACAAGGAATAGCATAAAAATAAAACAAATATTAGATTAAAACACATGGTTTTCTTTAAAACCAACAATTCGTGATTATTTTCACTTCCATAAAGTACTTATCTTAAAGTTCCAAATAACTATGAGCTTCTTTGGCTCGATACTTTCCCATAATAATGGTGTCATATTTTTGTACACCTCAAGAATTATTTTTATCTTTTCTTATCATCAAAACAAATATATAATTACATTTAAAATTACATGTTAATTATTCACTTCAATATTTGGGCATATCACATGTTCTCCGTATTTACTATCTCTCTCAAGTTTTGCAAATTCACTACGGTGATCGGGAAAACTATTTGTGTACTCCAGAGTTATAAAGATTACTTGACAAAGTCAAAAACTATGATCACTCCCGAAACCTAGTTATCTTCACAAAACTCGTGGATTCCTATTTTCCATCCAATATTACAATAGGGATTTTATTTAATTCATTTGTCTTATAAGACCATTATCACATAAGAAAACTACGATCTGAATTGGCAAGCGATAACATCAATCTACAAGGACCTCGGTTCAACGCCCGGGTCATTAACAACTTTAAACACTCACGGTGTATTTAACACATCTTACAAGACGATTTTTACCCACCCTCGCTCTATGAGGGTCAGGCCATTATACTCGGGCGTGATTTATGACAAGGAAAGCGACTCTCTGCCTAACCTACGGTGGCAGCTCTCTTCAATGCTTTAAAACAAACCTTCACATTATTCTCAGTTCTGTGGAGAGACCTGGCTTTTACTTCACTTATTTCCATTCAACAATATTCTTTGGCTCATAAACCACTTTCGTAACCTTGGCATTTATTAATTATGAGAGGGTCCTCATTGATTGGGAAGATTAATACACATTCTACGACGAATAATTAGGGGCTTTAACAACAAGAGGATTCTAGGTTCGAATCTCTTAACATGCCTCGGGAACATTTCTACATCAGAGGACTTATACAAAACGCGATTTAGGGTCAAGCCGTAGCTTACAGGACCTACGCTCAATAATACCGTACATTAGCTCCCTTTTAAATAATACACACATGGCCTCGTGATCCACGTCACAATTTAGAGGACTTACAACATATCTCAATTCACTGCAATCAACTACCCTCCATAAGTAACTTACCAAGTACTTTAACTTTTACGCGTTCCTAGCGTGACTTTTTATTTAATTGCGTTCCATTACGCTACACATTTACTTTACGGCCGAATGTCTTCCAAAGAACTGATAAATTTCATAGTAACAATTGATACATATCTTAATTCTTATATTAATCTTTTCCGTTGACAATAAATCGCTCCCTTTTTAAGAACACGCATTCACATCATGTCTTATACATTTGTTAAGGCTTCAACGCTCTATATTTTTATATCATTCAATTTAATCCTTATTTAGATTTCTTTACCTTGTTATTCCCATCATGTTTTCATTCCTTACAAAAGCTCAAAAGCTATTTCTTTCATATAATTCAAATTTACCTTTATGTAAATATCTTTGTTATAATTATTATTATCACGCTTGCTTTTATAACATTCATTAAATACTGACATTTTATTCCATGCCTTTCCTCTACAGGATTTATTATTTCACATAATTATTTATTATTTCTTAAAACTTTATTTTCGTTCAGATCGCGTTCTTATTTAGTTATTATTCATTTAAAAACATCCCTTCTACTCAAAACTCCGGTGGAATTGTACACAAAATTTTTCCCGACACCAAAACATAATGAAAATCTTTACTTACATGTTTAAGGTCGCTTTCTGACCTTTATTCTCGTTTGATGTGACATTTTGGCCCACCTTCTTGACCTACTCCATATTGTACAATCTCATCTTATGTACAGAAATTTCTTGACACATATTCACTATATTTAACACTGACAACATTTTTTTTATACACTGGTGTATCCGTTTAGAACACACATTAAAACACTAAAAAATATTACTCTGGTACATATTATAACACATATCACTGTGCATAAAACGCCTTCACTTTACCTAAAACACTTAAAATGACACTCTTATTTCTTTTCTTACAATATTTACACTTCACTCCTATCACACGGGTGTATCTCAACGATTTTTACAATTTCTGTCGGCTGTTGATGATCCCTGATGTGAATCCTATCGACCTGCATTGGACGTGTGATTTTACTCGTTCAAAGTTTCTCTCTCCTACAATGGAAACTACTGGTTTCAGTCTCTCAAAACCGCTTCTATTGTCTATTACTCGGCTTTACTTTATCTGCTTTAACTAGGCGATAAATGTCTTTTCTTTGCCGTCACCTCTATTTATATATGGTGGTCTATCGTACCCTATAGTTTCTATATCTTGGCCTCCCTTCGAGGACCGTATACTGTCTATCGTACCCTATAGTTTCTATATCTTGGCCTCCCTTCGAGGACCGTATACTGTCTATCGTATATTTTTGACGTTTTCTCACTAGAGTACGTTTCCCTCTGGTTTCGAAGCTAAGTTCCTAAGTTCCTTTCGCTTGAACTTCTGTCTTTCGCGATCGTAATTACTGTTTATTCTTGTCCTTTACAGGACTTAATGTCTTTAACAATGTCTTTACTAGACGTAACGCCGTTTATTTGTTGGAGTTCTTATAACTTCATAACTGTATTGAACTAGTGTTCTTCTGGAACTCGAAGTTCCCTACTGATCGCTGTATCTTACTTTGGCGATATTGCTTTAAAGTCCGTATATTTAATGTTCTTTATAATTTAGGACTCTTCAAAGTCTCGAACTGCTAACCCTCAGCGTAGCGTACTTATATCGTAACTGGTTTACACTCGGTGAACTTGTAGCATAGCCTCCCACAGGCTCTGGATCGATGTCTGATACAGCCTAACGTCCCCCTCACGGGCTCTTGAATACTGCGTATACGATGTGGTGCAGCACTTCCGCTCACGGAATGCTCGTAGACTGAATGATTATGATGCTCCAGCGTAACGCCCCCCTGGACGGACTAATACTGCATGTACTGATACAGCGTGACGTTCCCCTCACGGGCTCTCGTAGACTGCATGTTTGGTCTGGCTCCGCCAGGAGCTTTATACCTTTCAGTCACAAAAAGATAAAATCATAGTCCTTTTCGTGACCAACTTTTGAACTAATTGTCGCACAATTATAAAAATCGTATCTCCAGAAAGCTCGTCTTCCAAACGTAAAATAATCTTCCTGTGCATGGAAATCGATCGTGCATTTCCGAGATATTAATTAATTTCTCGTCCTCAACTGTGTGGGTGGTGCTGTTCTTTTTTTATTCTCCCACTCCTTGGGTCTCGGTGAACCCCCAATGACGTCTACTTGCCTTTGCAGTTTTCTCCTGTGCAATTTTTACAAGGTTTTTCTTAACACAAAAATCTCTCATCCAAATTGATTCACCGTACTGTATCTGTTTACTTATTTTTATACTCGTAAACGGGTTAAATTTAATTATTCCTGTTCTGACTCAGCAGCGAGGTTGCCATATTCCTGCAACGTAAGAGCAATTTCCGAGTCCAGCTTCTTCGTCTTACAGTCAAAACTTTCCACTCGTTCTAATAATATCCATGACTGGCTCCTTATAAATGTCAAGAGGCATGAGCTCATCTAAGGAACACCTGGCCCTAGCGCTTGCACAATGTTAGGCTATAATCCTGGCTTGAAATCTCTCTCCATTCCCTTAGAGACTGTATGATTCTTTCATTCCTTTCTCAAAGTACATGGATTCGACCCTCTTTGAGGCCATGGTACATGGGTTCAGTATAGGAGCAATGTTATGCCAAGAAGATCCAGCTAACCTTCAACAGCGTGATTATTTAGCATTTGTGAGCCGCAGATTGCGTAAACACGAGCGCAAATATACGGTCACGGAACTCGAATTGTTGGCAATACTTCATGCTTTGCAACAATGGAAAGGAATTGTATATGGGTACTCCATTGTTATTAGAACAGACCACAAGGCACTAACGTTTTTGTTCAAGACGTCTATGGCTAGCGAGCGTGTGACACGTTGGTCCATCTACATACAACAATTTAACATAGAAATTGAACACTGCCCAGGAAAAATGAATGTAATTCCGGATGTATTAAGCAGGAACCCCGAGCCTGATACCGAAGAAACGGCGATAGTACAGCATATTGAGTTAACAGCAAAGAACCATGCATTCTTGGAGGAATTACGTGAGATACGACGAGAGCAGAAAGCAAAACCGTGGATGTATCAAGTGATCCAGTATTTTAAGAAGGAATTACCAGCAAGAACCCCAGCCTACAGAGAAGCAAAAGCCAGAGAAGGAAGATATGTCTACCTCAACAATTAACTGCATAAATGGATAGATGAAGAACACACCAAATTACGTATCATGGTACCTGCATCATTACAAAGAGGACTTACTTGGCACATACATGAAAGTTTCAGTCACGTGGGATTAGACAAGGCACAGGCGACCATAGGAGAAACGTTTACATGGCCGCGAATGAGGACTACCATCTGTGACGTAATAAAGACTTGCGATCCCTGTCAGAGGACGACGCCGAAGAATTACTTAATGAGGCAGTATCCTAGACCATTGCTACCTCAGAAACCCTGCGAGCTTGTGGCCCTGGACTGTTTCGGTCCAATCCCGATAGGTAGGCGAGGTTGCCGCCACTTGCTAGTGTGCATTGATGTGTTTTCTAAGCTTGTCGTATTGTGCCCCATTCAGAAAACTACATCGAAGCAAGTACTCAGTCGTATTCGGAATAGAGTTATTCCAAACCTTGGAAAACCAGAGTTTATATTGTCGGACCATGGAAGCTATTTTACGAGCGCCGAATTCAAAAAAGGTATGGAGGACTTCGATGTAAAACACATGTTTAGTAGCATTCGCCACCCTCAAGCTAATCCTAGCGAACGCGCAATAAAATGTGTTACTAAATACTTGAGGATCTTCATTCCCAATGAACATCACAAGTGGGTAGACAGGATCAAAGACGTAGAGACCTGTATGAATACAACTAGACATGAGTCGACAGGCCAGATTCCCATGGTCTTGCACATGAACGAATATCCAGTAAGATTGTGGAGCAACATCATCAATTGACCACAAGATCCCATGGTTGGTCATGAGTTGAGAATTGAGAGAACGAGAGTCCATATGAGAAACCAGGCGGATCGCAGATTACGTCGTGTCAGAAATAAGAGGTATCACATAGAACTATTAGTCAACGAGCTTGTATTAGTACGGAAGCCAGCGACATCTGATCCAGAGAAGAAGGTATTTAACAAGTTCAGTCCAAAATTTATCGGACCCTTCTGTATTGTACGTAATCTTGGTAACAACGCACACAGAGTGAAAGAATTGAGTACAGGTACAATGTCTGTCTACAATGCGGCGAATTTAAAATTGTATTTTACTAGCGAACCTTGGGAACGCAGAAATAATGCTGCAAATTAAATATATGGTAATACTTTTGCACATCCAACTATACGTGGGTCAGTGAGTACGTCAGTTGAACGAGGAAGTAGGGAGCAGCCTGCTGTGGTCTATCACTAATGAGCTCTGACGATGACGACACAGCGAGAGAACGAGCGAGAGAGATAAGGGTACTGGAAAGGGGAGGTACTAGCCTTAGGCGATCAGACAAGCAGGCAGGCTTGGGAATGTCTGAATGAATGAGGAAGCTGGAAGTAAACACGAGTGCGTGTTGACACTCCAACGACAGTGGCGGCTAGACTAGACTGATGAGAGGGAGATTTCTCTAGGATTGGCAGAAATGGATTACAGATGTTATGTGGTTTTTTTAAATCGACTATATGCTATGTTCGATTTTTTCCATGCAGGAGGATTGTGAACCCTTTATCCACAGGCTGTATAAAGGATTCTAATAATTATTCATCATCTTTTGATACATTTCTACAGACAGCAGATATGAGAGCCAGACGGTGTTGGGAAATATTGAGAAATCAGTGGCCGAGAGGACACAATGGTTTAAGCTCCTGTGGTATTTTTAGGAAGAAGCATAAATATTCTTGACACATAGGACAGGTGCAACTTTTAGCGCGGAGACGGCTTGGGCACGCACATTATGGTCTGTTGCTATGAAGGTTGGCGCCAAGAAGAACATCGAATGCTACGAGGCAATTGGTCAATCTTCATGTTATTCACTCCCTACTGCAGAAATACATGTAAAAGCGCGCAAAGACATACAAGAGTCAGGGCCAATAATATCAAGACGCCTTGTTTTAGCGGCAACTCGGCTTGATAACGCACCCTGGTAGATTAACGCGGGAGTTATCTACAGATTAATTCCACGATCGATTCGAGCCGGCTACAGCATAATCGTAACCTCCACAACGCTACGAACTCAATGATACCGATCGCATGCTAGTCTGATAATTATTATGGAATATTTTCTCATAAATCCCCTACCACACATACCCTAGTCAGTTTCATTTATAAGGATCCATAATGCTTCGAGAGAACACTTATTTTTTGTGCGTCTGAGGACGCAACGTTCACACTCTTCATTTGTGCGTCTGAGGACGTGACGTTGATTTTTATTTGAACATGGAACAATTTCGTCAAGTTATAAGTGTAACTTCAGTGATTTATTTGTAGTCCCAGCACTACCAGTAGGACTAGTTCATCGAAATAATTCACCAAATAGACTGTCAAGGAATTTAGTACTTGATAGGTGAATGTAGTAGGAAATATATCGTGTGTGTATCTGACAAAACTTTATTTAATTCAGCACGAGATGACGTCTAAGAACGAGACCGGATCTTGGAACCAGCAGAACATTTGCCAGAAGATGTCGATGACGAGATAAACATCTTAAAGGAGATGGCTGCAGACGTTTCCTTGACGCTGTTTTAAAGAATGAGTACAAATGAATTTATTTATTTATTAAATCAGCTATGATATTATGGGACATATTTTGTAGATATTTGTTTGCTTGTTTGGTAATGTAGATTATTAGTCCTTGTTTACTGACACGTTAAATATGGGACAAGCCGAGCGTTGTGTAATTTGTAAATATTGTGATATGTGTTTTGTTCAACTTTGCGGGGCGACGCGCAGCCCGTGCTCGCGTTCGCTTGCGTAAATCGCGGTCAAGAATTATTATTCCGAGGTATGGCTTATAACAAAAATGGAACTGAATTAAATTTGAGATTAAAAATAGAATTTGGAGGGTAAAGATTATTTGTGAGTAGAATTTTATGACGGATCAGGATTATTTTGATAGTTGCTTTCAGCAGATCTGAACGGGATGGCACTTTGCACCCGAGTGTTTGTTGTGTATTTTTGTTAATGTGTCAATGGACGCAATATTGTTGATCTGTTTTGAGCCGACCCAGTGATATATTTATGAGAGTCAGTCCAAGCTTTTGGTGCGTTGTGTGATTTTTATGATGTTCTAGCGAGAATATATCATGGTGATTATTCTGACTTGCTCCACATTAGCCCAGTTCATGACCTCGCGAGGCTGGACTTGTGGTATATATTTGTGTTTTCTTGCCATCCAAGGGGATGAGTGAGATAGTTGGCGTTTCCAGAGGGAAACTGCACCTGGCTTGAGCGACTGAGAGAGATAATTGAGGCAGTGTTGACTCATACAAGAGGGGCGCGCTCAAATCAGATAACGTGACTTGTAATTAGTAACAGGCTTGGATCCTGTACGTCAATTTTAGACGTTGTTTAAATTCACAAAACCTGATCGGTTATAATGAGTATTGATTGATTAAATGGGTGCTGTCCATAGTTGTAAGGTAGCTTCCGAAACTCGTGTTTGTCTGGCGTTTTATAAAAATGTAAACATAGTTTTTAGCCTTTAGGCTTGTATTTTGTTGTTGTTGGTTCAATTTTGTGTGTTTATTTTACGCGTTCAATGACCCGTGTCAACTTAGGGTGCGCGAGGCTATGTTCCCATTTTATGATGAGAGCGTTTTGACCTATTTATGGCATGCTCTTTTTGTTCATTTATGTGCTCTGGCACCTGCTGGAATCTCAGGGAGATTAGTCATATTTGTGTATTATTAGATCTTGCATGTGTCAGTAGTAATTATAGTGTATTAATTAAGGGTGGGTCCCATAGCCATAGTGTGATTTAAAAAGATGCAACTCCGTGAGTAACTTGACTGTTTCAGTTGTAAACGGACTCGCATCAGTACTCAGTTTCTTATTAACGAGCAGTACACCACACATTATATAACTTCTTGACCAGAAAAAAAATGGACTTGTATCCATATGTTGTGACGAGTGAATTCTTACAGCTCAAGTTTATGTTATGATTTATCATTTTGAGTGAAGCTGTATTCACATTGTTTTGTTGTGGCGAGCGAGTCTTACCGCTCAGTGTTATATTTATTCATTTAGGGGGTGAAAGTCAGGGAGGATTTCTTTTATTAATTATTATTATTATCCACATATTTTCAGTCATTAAATATATTTTATTCTACTTGTTATTCATTTTATTTCATGGACCTTTCTATTCATTAGAGCATGTTGTTTTAAGCGAACTTTGCTGTATAACGCAGTCAGGACTGAACACGACCCCGTAGATGACTCTTGAGAAAACCATGCTTTATTGAAGGGTGCATTAAATAAATCGAAGGTGTTGAAGAGGCATGAGGCGGTGCAAACAAAAGATTTATTGAACTTCATGTTTCGGTGTATAGGAATCTGGAGTGTTAATTTTGTGTGTCTATTTTCTCGACTATGAACAGAATGAATTGGTGTAAAGGCATTGTAGAGATATAATGGGTTCTTGGTATGTGATATTTTATGTGTCAGAATGGCAACTGATAACTGCCTGCGCTCGTGGAGTTTCAGCCATTTCATCTGCACGTAGTAAGGTGTGATATGTTCATCTCGCCTTATATCCAGGATGTACCGAACACATGAATTCTGGACTCTTTGTAATTTGATGTTCTGTGTTTCTGGTATATCATTGTATAGAGCAGAGCCATAATCAATGATTAGAAAAATTCGAGTTTAGACGAAGAGCTTACGTATGCTAGGAGGGGTGTAAGAAACAGTTCTTTTCAGGAGATGCATAGTTACCTTCCTTACCACATTAGACGTATGCTCTGCCCACGACAGTGTTCTATCAAATATCACTCGGAGATTATTGACAGTGACAGGGAGATTTTGATGCAGGAATAGGGATTGGGGGGATGGGGTGACTGCTTTGTTATTTAAACGACTTTTGTTGTTCGAAAATATTGGAAACACGGAAACAACACTCGCGCAATTGCCAAAAGTAGATTAAGTGACTTATATTGATCGGGGGCTTTATGATATTTCTTTGCTAGTAAGTATGTAAGTTGATTAAGGGGGGGGGGGGGTATTTACGTACGAGATCATAAGGCGGATGGTCGTGGTGAAGATGATGTGAGCATGGAGCATGATTCGGTGTAATTGGGGATGATGATGGATGAAGAATGAATGGAGGATGTATGTGGTGAATGGGTTGGAGACCGAAAATGGTGAAGAGGAAGCACTGTTGAGACGATGAAGGTGGAGATGAAGCTGGATGAATGATGATTTTCTTTTAATTTAGTTATTAATTTCCTCTGGTGTCATACTTTAAAACGAATATACGCTTAACGTAGTTTGTACACATATTGGGGTATCTCGGTATTTAGCTTTCTCTTATCTTTTCATTCCGTGAGAACCACCAACAGAGATTTCTTGCGCTTTCGTTCTCCCCTTATGCTTTTCCTCATACCCTTCTTTAGTGTGTTCCATTGACCTTCTTTCAACAGAAATGTTAAGCTTCTCCTTAGTGCGCCATTACGTGGCGCTTCGCTGAACTTACTCGTCTCTTGCGGTCAACGTGGGAACCCGTTGTTACTGACTATCGATAATGCTTGGAAGTTGAACTCATCTTCTACAGAGGGCAGCCTACACACTTCTACATTCTTTGGACTCTGCCTCAAGAAAGGAAATTTGTGTACTTGCAATATTTATGTGTGCATATGTTTGTACCCATTTTGTCCTACGACATCCCTCCCCCGTCTTCCCCGTTCTTGCCTCGCTAGTCGGGAACCTTCTTGCGCTAGTCACTCTTCTACGGGCTGCCAGCAGACCTCTACGAGAGCCATTAGTTACCCGTCCGACATTTTGTGAAAGTCATGAGGTGATATTTGTGTACCAGCGCTTCGAGCTAGCCAGTTAACATGCAAAGATAAGTTGAATACAATTTTAAACTAATTTCATGGATTTCCTTTAAACTCACTTGCAAGAAACTTCCTACTTCTAGTTTTATTCTGCAGGCAGGAATAATCGCAGTGATGGTATATCCTAACTTCGTCCGCCGTGAAAAATCTCTTCATGTATAAAGTAAAATTGATGGCTAGGCACCATGTGGGATTTTATCTTTTCTAGTTCACTCTGTCTTATGTGAGTAATTGGACTCATCGTGGGATTAATTTTGTACCCTATTCGATCTAGTCAAAACCATTCGAAAGTCCTTCAAGTATCCTCGTCAAGTTTAAAGTATGTAATCGACACGTCGTGGAATTCACCTAACTACGCTTCTAACTGTCCAATGGGTCAAATCTGCTCATACCACAAGACTCTCAACCTCAAGAAATTTCTTCAATGTTTAAATCCGAAAATACTTCAAAACTATGCAATTCTCAACCCAGAAATAATTCATCCTGTTAAGCAGTGACATATTTTTAAGATAAAATTTATCCCCATTTTAGTGAGAAAGCCCTAATTTCCTTCCCTCCCCCTTTCAACTCCACTAACAATCAACTATTAACTTTTCTATTTTTTTAGTAACTTGAGGTTTCGTCCTTTGAATGTATGAATTTCGTATCTCTGGATAAATTCAGTGGTATTTGTCAACCACGTCCCTAGGTCCAACTGATGGATAGTTGGAGCTTCATCGAAGCTAAAACGCTTTAAATTAATTGTAACTTTCAATGCTTGCAAGCCCTCATCATTCTCTCTCCGTCCAGGCGCTTTTGTAACCTATTTCCATTTATAAATGGTATATAAAATTTTCATGGTGATTACTGCTGTGCACAAGTTGCTAGGAGCAACCTAGATTTCTATATCTTAACTCTAGTTAATCTTCACTGGGGCTTTGAGCGAAGCGGAAAGAATACAGGGTGACTCCTAAGGAGGTGTACAAGGTGTCACACAAGAGTACAGGGTGTACAGGATGTCAGAGCAAAATACAGTACAAGATGCCAGATAAGAATACAGGGTGGCCCCTAAAGAGGTGCACAAGATGTCAGACAAGAATACAGGGTGACTCCTAAAGAGGTGTACAAGATGTCACACAAGAGTACAGGGTGTGCAGGATGTCAGAGCAAAATACAGTACAAGATGCCAGATAAGAATACAGGGTGACCACTAAAGAGATATACAAGATGTCTGATAAGAATACAATGTGACTCTTAAAGAGGTGTACAAGATGGCAGAGAAGAATAGAGGGTGACTCCTAAAGAGGTGCACAAGATGTCAGACAAGAATACAGGGTGACTCCTAAAGAGATGTACAAGATGTCACACAAGAATACAGGGTGACTTCTAAAGAGATAAACAAGATGCCTCCTAAAGAGGTGTGCAGGATGTCACAGCAAATTACAGGGTGACACTTAACGAGGTGTACAGTATGTTAGGGTGACCCTTAAAGAGGTTTGCAAGATATAAGATTCAAATAATGGGTGATTCTTAAAGAGTTGTAAAAGATGTCAGACTCAAATACAGGGTGCCCCTTAAAGAGGTGCCCGCGCGGGAAGCCTAATTTTATGGGTAATGGAGTCTGTTGGAAGAGTCCTGGGGCTTCGAGCGAAGCAAGAAGCCCTCCTGAGCCTTTCGAACATGTGTAGCATTTGTAGCATGCGTCATTTGAAATGATATAACGTCTAGTCCTTCAGACTGACTGTAATTTTTCACTGATCTATTTAGATGAGTGTCGCTGGTATAGTTCGCTCAGCTAACTTCCTACCTACGGTCGATCTCAATCTATGCATCTTGATAATTGTTTTTTCATAATCAAGATCGTGTTTGATCTAGATTTTCTTGTGAGAGATTTAGTTTTACTTTTCGAGCACAACAATAATTTTTTCCTAAAAGCTTTAAGCTTGATTATATTTGTAACTACTGCCAATACTTGGAAATGGCCACGGGCCACTCCTTCTCTCACACTACTCTACTTTAATAAGTTTAGAAACCTTTCTATATATATCACTACTAAATCAGTATTATTTTATTATTGTTATTTACATTGTGGTGTTTGAAGCCATATTTTCAGTGTTGCCTTAGTAAACAAGAGTTTAGTGCTTTTCAGTCGGTCAACACGAATGTACCCAGAAGAGATGGGTTATGCCCTAATCCTGAAATAAATTACATGAGATTAATAAAACACTAGGATGACCAGTTTCGATCGTCAAGCGATCATCATTAGATCCTATACACTTAGGCTATAAAATCTATGTTTGAAATACAGGTGAAAATATTTACAATATGTACAATTATTTAGTAGCAGTATTGGTACTGCAACTGTCAGTGTATGCTAAATGCAGTATATATGATGTTAGGTGAAATGCTAAATGGTGATAGCTATCCGGAGTTGGTACTTTAGAGAGATTATATGGTTGTAAACTATGGTTAAACTATAAAATTTTAGGCTAACTACTTATCTGATTGTCTTCCGTACTACAGCTACTCGCAGTTTTCGTGCTCACTGGAACTCACTGTGCGGTCGACTGCGGTGGATATCTTAACGACTGGTTTTTCCCTGCCTTCTCCCCCCCCCTGCCCATACGTGCTGTGGGGAGTGATAGCGATGTGTTTATGTGAGGTGTTGCCAACCTAGATAAGATGTATGTTATTGAATGAGGTGGGTCTGCAACTATTAAAGACCGTGGATTAGCCCTCGCCACGCGTGGACCATAAGCCATTCGAACTAAGCGTTGACGGTCTTATGAGGACGTCCCGGCACCTTTAATACTGCCGCGAATATGGGCCTTGGTTTATTGCAGAAGAAAAGTACATCGTACACCTGATCCAGATAACATTTACCTATTAAAAACCCCTAATTGCCCCCCTTTTTTATCTAGCTTGGCTGTGTCGCTAAATTGTGTCTTGTTTCCGACAGGGTGTGTTTTTTAGTAGCGTGAAGAGGGTTGAGCTCTCCATGAACGTGTGTTCATTCAGATTGTTGGGATTGTTTCGTTTGGCTAGGTGTATCTCGATTGCTTCCTTTATGTCAAGAGCTCTGCCTTTCGATTCGTGATGGATTATTTTAGGGTCCGACTCTATGTTGGTAAAGCTGTGCCCTGCGTCACACATATGTTCGCACACGGCTGAATGTGTTCCGTATCTTATCGCATTCCTATGTTCATTATAACGTGTGTCTACTGGCCTTCCACTCTGCCCGATGTAATTAGCTTGACAATCGGTGTCTTGGCAAGTTATAGAATATACCCCTGACCTTGAATACGGGTCACGTTTATTTACATTACTATTTAGGAGGAGCCTAGCTGTTGTGTTTTTTGTCGTGAAAGCTATCTTTATGCCTTGCTTTTTGAATAGGTTAGTGATTTTATATGTATTCGCATTCACATAGTTGAAACGCGCTAATTTTTTCTCATTACTGTCCGGTTTGGGAATAGTTTTATCTTTATTTTTATGTTTGGCTATAATTTGATTTATTTTGCTTGGCGGAAAGTTGTTTTCCTTTGCTATTTGCTTAATAGTTCTTAAGGAAATAATCCACGGTCTTTAATAGTTCTAGACCCACCTCATTCAATAACATACATCTTATCTAGGTTGGCAACACCTCACATAAACACATCGCTATCACTCCCCACAGCACGTATGTGCAGGGGGGGGGGGAGAAGGCAGGGAAAAACCAGTCGTTAAGATATCCACCGCAGTCGACCGCACAGTGAGTTCCAGTGAGCACGAAAACTGCGAGTAGCTGTAGTACGGAAGACAATCAGATAAGTAGTTAGCCTACAATTTTATAGTTTAACCATAGTTTACAACCATATAATCTCTCTAAAGTACAAACTCCGGATAGCTATCACCATTTAGCATTTCACCTAACATCATATATACTGCATTTAGCATACACTGACAGTTGCAGTACAAATACTGCAACTAAATAATTGTACATATTGTAAATATTTTCACCTGTATTTCAAACATAGATTTTATAGCCTAAGTGTATAGGATCTGATGATGATCGCTTGACGATCGAAACTGGTCATCCTAGTGTTTTATTAATCTCATGTAATTTATTTCAGGATTAGGGCATAACCCATTTCTTCTGGGTACATTCGTGTTGACCGACTGAAAAGCACTAAACTCTTATTTACATTTTGGTTAATAAAAATTGTTTTGATTGGGTTCTTCCCTTTGAACCATTTCTTCTGATTTTTCTCCTTAACCTGTTTCCTCATTCTTACTACATCTTCCCTGTGGTGGCGATTGGACTCTTCCAATTGTTCCACACTGTGTTATCAGACCATAGAGCCTAAGGAGACTTGGAGACTTCATGATCATTACACTGAACAAAACCGGGTACTATGGCTAGTTAATTCTATTTTATTCAGTCTCTTACGAAACTTATGAACAACCTTCATGCAGAAAATAGTCGTAGCTCGCTTTGAGTGGAAATATTTCCTCATCTCGCCACATTATATTTACGTGAGGATGTTCGACCATAAATCAGCAAGTCCCTCTTAATGAGATAGTCTTTAACAAGTACATAACAATAAAACCGTTTGGCTTCCAGGAAATATTTCTATAACTAGCGAGAATAGTGACCAAAGGGTGCTGAGCTGAACATTCCAAGCGACACATCGTAACTCACCGTAATGCTTTCATCCACTACATGAGGCTAGTGATCCCGAGAAATTTACATCCACAACTGGTGGGATTAAATATATTCAACATGTAGTTGGTTATTACTTCATTCTTAGTAACATGGAATATGGTAGATTCTGATGATGCAAAGTAACTACTTACAGCACCTTAAGGGGCTACGGAATGTCCTATACTGCCCATGTTAGTTACTGTTGCTTTAAGAAGAGGAACAGCAAGGTCATCTGCCCCTACTCTTCATGTAATTTTAAACTTTCTATTCACCATTTCCTCATAAACTATTATTTATTTATTTATTTATTCATTCATTGAATATCCATTATAAGGAGAACACTATTCCACCGTAGTATATTATGGTTGTAGTTTAAGAAAAGGTTCAGGCAATTTACAACGATAATTTA
This sequence comes from Meconema thalassinum, assembly GCA_946902985.2. Classification (NCBI taxonomy): domain Eukaryota; kingdom Metazoa; phylum Arthropoda; class Insecta; order Orthoptera; family Tettigoniidae; genus Meconema; species Meconema thalassinum. The sequence goes on along the minus strand of OX336392.1, from coordinate 67,652,354 downwards.
GAGTAAATGTGATGTGTGCATGTTAACTGATTGTAACATCAATATTTTTGATAAGTGTGATAAAGTGTTTTTGTGGGTTCATTATTGCAATAATTCAAATTGTGATTCAGATTATATCTTTCTCTTTCGAAGGCAGGATAGTAAAATAGAAGGTGACTTACGCTTTGAGATAATCCACAGGTGCAAGAGCAATGCTTTTTCCTTTAATTTTGAAACGTACGAAGTAAAATTGAATTTTTTCATGGGTGGAAAGGAATTGTGAAAGCTTGAAGCTTGGTGTCATAATTTTGCATTGGAGTCGGTGGGAAACTTCGGGGAAGAATATATTCCTGGTAACTGCGCCCTTTGAAGAGGAAGTCCATCGGTGGTTCCACCGATTGAAGGTGTATTGTTTTATCTGTCTTCTCACATAACATTGGCCTACTGGAGATTTATTAAAATGATCGAAAAACAAGACTGAAAAATCCCCAGGTCAATCTTAGGACCAAGGTGCGGAAATGGAATTTGGATGAAGAAGAAATCACATGATATTTATCAAGTTACTGAAAAAACCAAAGATATCATAAGGAAATGGTGGTTACAGTTTTACGCACACCTATATAGAATGGATAACACACCCAAGTACACGATGTTCAAGGCCCTCAAATGAAATAACAACAACAAGAATTCCATGTCTTGGCAGAGTTAGGAATCGAACCCAGATCTACGCAGTGTCAGCCCAAATTGCTAGTCACTATAACACGAGGCGGTGACGCGAGATTGAGAAAGTGAAAAGTCACATCGAGTGGTTTGGATCCAAGATTGGTAATTCAAGATCTTCCTAAAAGTACCTTGGTTGCTGTGAGACTAAAATGATTTAAAATCACATAAGCCTTACCTTTGAATTTTAACTTTTTTGTTTAGTTTACTCTACTCTTGGGCCGATGACCTGGATGTTATGCCTCTTAAAACTACAATTATAGTTAATATCATCATCTACTCTACTCTTGTTTAGTTTCGTTTCGTTTCGTTTCGTTTCGCTTAGTTTAGTTTAGTTTAGTTTAGTTTAGATTCGTTTCGTTTCGTTTCGTTTCGTTTCGTTTCGTTTCGTTTCGTTTTGTTTCGTTTAGTTTAGTTTAGATTAGTTTAGTTGCGTTTCGTTTCGTATAGTTTCGTTTCGTATAGTTTAGTTTAAAAAAATGTGTTTTACTACTAAGGAGGAAGAAACGGAGTTCTTTTTGGTCACATCATGAGGACAACAAAAACCAGGTTATCTAGAAAAATTGTAGTGAAACTTTGGAATATGAAACAACAAGTAGGATGGATTAAGGAAATTAGAGAAGATATGAGATTAGAAATAACCTTGGATGACTTGCAAAACAAAACAACAAAATTAAAAAAACAGAGAGATATAAAAATAAGATTTCAGGCTAAAATAGACAAACGTAATTCAGTAAAAAGGGTATTTACAGATGAGGAACGCCTGAGAAGATCAGAGCGAATGAAGAGCTACTGGGCGACTCGGAAAGGAAACTTACTGAAGAAGAGGACCAAGAAACGATTGACTGAAGTGGTCCAATGAGGCCGTAAAAGCAGAAGAAGAAGAAGAAGAAGAAGAAGAAGGAGAATAAGAAGAAGAAGAAGAAGAAGAAGAAGAAGAAGAAGGCCACTTGGGCTATACTTCCCACAATAATGAAATCTAATATTTTCGAACGTTGTATGAAGTCTCCATAAATGAAATAGCAGTACTATTTATCAACACGGATAATAAGGTCTCCACGAAATATAGAAATAAATAAATTAAACAAGCCTAATTTGATATCCAGTTACCGAAATTCTCTGCCAGTTAAATGTACGCTTAGCTTGATTTATTCATGTTTACGTTCACGCTGACAAATTAGAAACTTGGATGACATTAAAATGTGAGTATGAATGTTCATATTATAGAGATATTAGCGGTATAAATCTGCTTTCAGACACATTTTCGTTGAGATCTAGTACAGCCAGTTTGTACCGGAGATTAACATAATACTGTTGAGCACCAAGACATGATTTACTCCCAAAAAGATAGACTTGAAGGGCGTATTAATTTCCAGTAGTGATTTGCACATTTAACAGAACTGCTGTTGCTGTCATCTTCATCAAATACATTTCTTAATCAAATGACTAAGCACTACTTCTCCGGTTGTGTCCTTTACCTGCAAATAATCGCTGAAGAAAGTGACAACAAGGGGCGACGCATGGCTTAAAAATTCTGGCGAAGCGTGCTTGGGGATTAAAACGTCCAGGAGGGGCTATTATTGTAACACAGTACAGGATGGGCCATGCAATTTGCTCACAAATTCTCTTGAGAGGATCGAAGAAAATTATAATCCACGTTATGTAATAGTACATTATGCAACGAGCCTATAATGACAATAATTAAGACACGCGTATGTTTATAAAACGAGCGTATGCGAGTTTTATAATTTCCATACGAGTGTCCTAATTACCATTATAGGCGAGTTGCATACGACTGTTTATGTTCGACGATAATTATTATAACTATTTTATGTTTGAACATAAATATTCATAGATATCTGTCGAGATTTCGCCGGTTTTATGTACTGAACAGAGCGCATGAGACGCAGAGAATGCCTCGTTTTTTACCATGGCCTCCTCGATTACTCTACTATGACAGTAGGCCAGGCAGTGATATTTAAATTCGAAAGCCGTGGAACTCAACGCATCTAATTATCTAATTGGTCAAACAACTGTTTATTGAGCTCTGATTGGTGGGAGAAACTGTTTCATAATGAAAAATAGTGTTATAATGAGCTTCATTATAGTACAGTTCTCTGACATATAATAGTCAGGGTCGAACATAATAGTACATTATGCAACGAGCCTATAATGTCAATGATTAAGACACGAGTATGTTTATAAAACGAGCGTATGCGAGTTTTATAATTTCCATACGAGTGTCTTAATTTCCATTATAGGCGAATTGCATACGACTGTTTATGTTCGACGATAATTATTATAACTATTTTATGTTTGAACATAAATATTCATAAATATCTGTCGAGATTTCGCCGGTTTTATGTACTGAACAGAGCGCATGAGACGCAGAGAATGCCTTGTATTTTACCATGGCCTCCTCGATTACTCTACTATGACAGTAGGCCAGGCAATGATATTTAAATTAGAAGGCCGTGGAACTCAGCGCATCTAATTATCTAATTGGTCAAACAACTGTTTATTGAGCTCTGATTGGTGGGAGAAACTGTTTCATAATGAAAAATAGTGTTATAATGAGCTTCATTATAGTACAGTTCTCTGACATATAATAGTCAGGGTCGAACATAATAGTACATTATGCAACGAGCCTATAATGTCAATGATTAAGACACGAGTATGTTTATAAAACGAGCGTATGCGAGTTTTATAATTTCCATACGAGTGTCTTAATTTCCATTATAGGCGAATTGCATACGACTGTTTATGTTCGACGATAATTGTTATAACTATTTTATGTTCGAACAAAAATAGTCATAAATATCTGTCGAGATTTCGCCAGTTTTATGTACTGAAGAGAGCGCATGGGACGCAGAAATACCTTGTATTTGACCATGGCCTCCTCGATTACCCCACTATGACACTAGGCCTCGAAGTGAAATTTAAATTAGAAGGCCGTGGAACTCAGCGCATCTAATTATCTAATTCATCAAACAACTGTTTCTTGAGCTCTGATAGGTGGGAGAAACTGTATCATAATGAAAACTTGTACTATAATGATCCTCATTATAGTACAGTTTTCTGACATATAATATTTACATTTCGACATAAAATATGATATATTGGCTTAAAAAGTATTAATGCCACCAATGGCCATTTATTTTATTTTCAGGACGGGTCAGGGATGGGATTTTGGAAGGAAATAGACCGTGGACCTATTGAAATTAGCCGTCCCGGTATTTGCCTGGTGGTGAAAATGGGAAACTACGAAAACCCTTTTCAGGACGGCCGAGGTAGGATTCTAACCCACGCTCTCCCGATGGCCTGCGAGGCACAAGGTAGCGTCGTTTTTACAAAATTATATACTTTTTCCTGTTTATTCTATTTTTTTTCCAGTTTTATGGTTTCTTTGCACATGAAGACGTCACAAACACCCAGGCTGCGATTTAGAGGAATTAAACACAGTAAACCACAGGATATTAAATTCTCCATGGCCCAGCCCGGAATCGAACCCGGGATCCTTCTGGCCAAAGCCTTGCACGCTAACCAATTAGCCACGAAGCCGGACATGCTCTCGGCCACTGTGGTCAGTGACATCTTGGCTTTCAACACCAATTATATAGAAGCTAATTGTTACCGTATCTGTTTAGCCTAGGTGTATCAGTTTGATTGGTGTTTATTTACTTGACCGTGAAAGTCAATATTCCATTTTTAACTGGATATAAAGCGATGGTAATAACCAAATTGTGAACTCAACCGACACCAGGAAAAATCACACAAATGCCATCAGAAGGAGATGCCTGGCTTTCTACGGGGACGTATTCAGAATGGACCGCCACAGGCTGTCTTATAAGATATTCCCTGTTGATCAAACTAGTTGAGAAGGATCTTGCTGAACTTAATACTCAGTAAGACACAATAAATGATAGAGGTCGCTACCGTTTGACAATAATGGAAACCAGACCTTTGCTCACATCCATTACGAAAGTTGGCCGCAACGCGCGCAGGAAATGCTCTGAGGAACGTAAGATAGAATTCTGCAGAAAAGTGAAAGAATACTGGTTGGTTGGTTCCTCAGTTTAGGGGCTGCGACAACGTTATCATGTAGCCCCGTGTACATTGGGCGTGTGTAGAATCTGTCTGATAACCGGTGTTAATTGTGATGACTGTATTAGTGTGTGTTATCTGTTTTAATTCAAGTAATGACTGCAGACATTTAATATTTTCAAGTGGTTCCTACTTTTGCCGCCAAACGCCACCGTCAACGACCAACTAGTTCAGAACTTAGTTACCAGATGCCACCGCAGTCGGCTCTTGACGACGAATGTAGGAACCTAAGAACGTTAATCAAATGTTTAACCTATATGTAATTTAGCTTCACACAAGTGTAATTAGTGGAAGGTTCTTTAACATGCCTTAAATCTATGACATGGGACCGCCGGCTTTACTTCCCCTCCGAAGGAAGGTAAACTGAGGGATTTTTAAAGTTCTTAAAAAATACGACGACTTCGGCCGGGTTTGAATCCGCAATCTTGGGCATAGAAGCTCAGCATGCTACCAACTACGCCACCTGAAAGAATACTGGTGCAATAGAAAGGCTCAAGATTTCTGCACGAAAGCAGCCGCCCAACATCCACCAAGACCACCAGAAGCGGCAAGAAGTGACAAGTAAGTTACAGCAAAAACACAGCACCGTGGTCCATGAGTAACCCGAACGACCTAAGAATACCTAGATTTGTTCTCGAAGGCGGGGTGGGGTTATGAATTGATCAAATATAAATACGATACGCATGTCATACGATGTTGGCATGTCAAAGAACCCATTTGAATTCAGTAGGCCGAGTTCATAATGGCAAAATTAATCTCGGGAATTTCCGCCAGCACAAAGTTCCTCATTTCTCTACTAGAAAGCGCTATTGTGTTCAAGGAGATTAGATATCTAACATCTAACCTCCTTGACTTTCATAGTCAAGGAACTACGAAATTCGACATGCAAGCTACCCTCTGGGTGTCAAATAGCAAAGCTTGCACCAGGCACCCGAGGCCATACGATATTATTATTATTATTACAGGTTAATTTTTTCTTAAGTGTCTGTTAATTCTTTTTATGGCAGCAACTGATTTAAACATTTTATATTCCTAGTTGTTTCTGTTTTTGTTATATTTGAGAGGCTTGGACACCATGGTCATTTATTTCCGTGTACTTGAGTGCGTGTGTGTGTAGAATTTGCCTGATTACCTGTGTTATTGTGGTGCCTATCGTAGTGTGTGTATTTGTAATTCAGGTGAGGATTGGGAAGGAAGCGGATGTGGCTTTAAGTCAGGAACCATCCCAGCATTTGTCAAGATTGGAAGAGGGGGGAACCACAGAAAACCACTTTCAGGATGGCTGAAGTGGGAATCCACCTCTTCGCAGGTTTGCCACACGAGGCCTCACGAAGTCTTCTGTATCACGTTCCAGCCCTCAGAACCAGACTTCCGAGACGAATTCTAATAATGAATGAGCTTTCTATTGTAGCTCTAGCAAGGTATGTCCATTATATGAAGCTTCGTGAATGCCATTTTTGATTGATCTATTGAATCATACAGAACGTTATTGGGTGGTATGAATAAATAAAAATGTGTATTTAGTACGCTATATATTCCAATTCATAAGAATAAAGTTCTTGAGAATGTACTCACTAACTCAGTATGAAAAATCCACAGCCTGCTTCCAGTCTCCGACCGGGTCAGGAATGGAATGAATGAAGCCCCCATCTAGCGGCGAGGATATGAACTGTGCCGGCTGCCGAGGCCTGACGCACTCCTCTGGGGCAATGATTAAATGAATGACAGATGAAATGAAATGGTAGTGGAGAGTGTTGCTGGAATGAAATGTTGACAGGGAAAACCGGAGTACCCGGAGAAAAACCTGTCTGCCTCCGTTTTGTCCAGCACAGATCTCACATGGAGTGACCGGGATTTGAACCACGGACCCAGCGGTGAGAGGCCGACGTGCTGCCGCCTGAGCCACGGAGGCTTTAGACTAACTCAGTATATGTTTCATAAATATTGTGCATAACTTCAGGTATGTATTTGTTAGACAATCAAAATAGTTCATTACGACACGAGTCCGGAAATGCTTCATTTCCGAGTTATGGCCTTCACAACACTGAACTTCACCGGAACGTCTTTCTTCCGCAGGTCATTGTCATTACATAAGATTACATTCAAAATGTTCATCTCCTGCTTTAATACAGACCTCACATTGATGTCTCATTGACCTACGAACACGATCCCAAACTCCAGGAGTATTGCGTATATCCTCACACGATGCCACAATTCGATTCCGAAGGGTTTCCACATCAGGCACCGGAGACGAATACACCAATGATTTTAAATGGTCCCACAAGTAGAAATCAAGAGGTTCAGATCATGTGAGCGTGGAGGCCAAGCAATCGGGGCACCTCTACCTATCCATCGATCAGGAAACATTCGATCCAAGTACCGGCAAGCCGTGTGCAGGAGCCCCGTCATGCGTGCAGGTAGTGAGCGTGTTGACGACGGATCAGTGGAGTGTCACATAAACATGAGGTAAGTTATGGTGTTTTCCAGGAAGTTTGTGAACTACTGCCCCGTAAGTCTGTTTACAAGTACATGGGGTCCACCTAATCGATCACCAATTATACCGGCCCACATGTTGAGGGAGAACCGCACCTTATAGTGGCTTCGGTGGCGTTACTGGTAGCATGATGAACTGCTGTGCCCAAGATAGCGGGTTCAAACCCGACCGAAGACGTCGGATTTTTTAAGAGCGTTAAAAATCCTTCAGTATGCCTTCCTTCGGAGGGGAAGTAAAGCCAGCGGTCCCATGTCATAGATTTATGGCATGCAAAAGATCCTTCCACTGACTAAACTTGTGTGAAGCTAAATTGTTAGGTTAGATTTCGTCGAAATGCTCTATCAAAGTTCCAACGTTCACCACTAGGTATCATTGATATCTGGTAGCGAAAGTTGGAACTACTTAGAATTGAACGGAACTTGTAGCTCATCCTAAGGTTGTCCGCTGGAAGCAGCTACAGACTCAGGCGAGCCGAACATGTCCTCGGACACTCCCGGCACTAAAATTCATACGATAAATAAATAAATAAATAAATAAATACCGCACATGATTATTAGATGGAACAGTTGCATGTGGGTTTTCATGGGTCCATACATGCTGATTGTGGAAATTAGTAATGCCATCTCGTGTGAACTGTGGTTCATTCCCTATATCATACTAATATATAAAAATGAGATGGTGTCTATCTTTCTGTCTGTCTGTCTGTCTGTCTGTTACTCAATAACTCAAGAACCACTGGTCCGATTTAAATGAAATTTTGCATGGATGTAGCTGATTTACCAGGTTTACATATAGGATACTTTTGATTTCGAAATTTTGTACTATTAAAAAATGGCCACTATTTTAGTGACGTCACTACACCCTTTGGTTTCAAAATTTCATATTTCCATTTCAAATAAAAAGAGAACAGTAGGAAATAGCAAACTTTCGATGGCACATACGAACTTTGAAATTTAATTTCCTATCCGAAAGGTCCTTATCACTTTTCGTGTATCTCCAACAGTTAGCGAGTTAGCGAGTAAAACCGACATTTGTGACGTCACTACACCCTTTGGTTTCACAATTTCATATTTCCTTTTCAAATAAAAAGAGAACGCTAAGAAATAGCAAACTTTTGATGGTATACATGAGCTTTAACATTTAATTTTCTATCCGAAAGGTCCTTATCACTTTTCGTATATCTCCAACGGTTAGCAAGTAAAACCAGAATCTGTGCAATAAAACACGGTCAACACCGAGCGGTGCAGTATATCTCTCTACATATGAAAATGAAAATGTGTGTGTTTATCTCTGAATTTCTACGGAAATTTGAGATGTTTACACGTTTCAGACTGTTTTATGATTGATGCGCGCGAAAATAATTTTTTTGTTTGTCTGTCTGTTTGTTTGTCTGTGGACCAATTTGTTCCCTTATAACTCGAGAACGGCTGGGTGTAGCAACGTAAAATTTGGTACAGATATCCATCAGAGGCACGACACCAATCATTGATGTAACTCTTCTCCGTACCTCTCATAAAAGGGGGCCTACCCCCTTAAAATACATGCTGAAATAGGCGTAGAAGGACGAGACCAAACTCATTTTCAGCCCCTCAATGTGAGAGACAAAACTCGGGTCCCCGAATACCACATTTCAAGGACCGAAGACCAACCGTTTTTTAGATATTCCCAGAAAAATAATTTAATTTAATAAACTAATGAACGAATGCAAGCCAGTAACCATGCCAACGGATTCTCAGAGGTCCCATCTATTGCTGTAAGACGCAATGCAATTCCATTAATTACATTAGTGTGAAAGTTTGCAAACGGCTAGAAGGTTATCACGGAACCAAAGCCGTAAAATTCATCAATACGTTTAACGCGCTTAAGGGGATCAAGGGGTACTCTAGAATTTTTTCACGCTATTTACACCTGCGGGTGTGGTACGGCAGGTCTATTATATTCCAATCCCCATATTATTAATTAATTCATTCATTCATTTCGTATAGGCCATCTATGGACCGCGTCATTCCAACCGTCTCCTACTGGCTTTGATGTTTGCCCTGTACGCCCGCATTCGTTCTCGGTGGACTTCCTTCCGCTCCTGGGTCCAAATCTTTCCCTTTTTCAGCTTCGGTTTTTCTTGGAAACCTTTACAAGCTTGAATTTTCCCTTTGAGTGGGACGCACTCCTGAATGTCTGTTGGTGTAATCCCCACATCTTTCAGATCTTTATCCACTTCAATGAACCAGGCCCATTTTGTTTGCCTCTCCTGAAAGTAAGTTATGTTGCGGTTGGTTAGTCTCGCTGGGCTCATTCGTTTCACATGCCCAACAAATGGTAACCTTCTCTTCCGGATGACGTTGCTTATCTTCTCCACATGAGTATATAGGTCATGGTTATGCCGTTTTCTGTATTCCCCATTATCTTTGATGGAAACCAATATCTTTCTCAAAATTTTTCTTTCTTTGGCCTCCAGTTTCTCGACCAAGCCTTTTTTTGTTCATCGTGAGGCATTCAGAAGCATGCAAGACTTCCGGACGGATGACACTGCAGTAATGTTTTAGTTTTGCGTTGAAGGATATTGACCTTTTCATATAGATGTCCTTAGTTAAATGGTAGGCCATTTCCATTTTGCTCAAGCGAGATGTGAATGCTTCTTTCTCTGATAATATCCCTTCCCGGACCCGTCCTGAAAAGAAAAGTACATGGCCATTGGCTGAATAAAAAATAATAAAAAATAGGTGTTATAATTTCTCCCTACATTATATTATTATTAGTATTATATTATGGCGTACATCGACGAGACAAATCCCCTCGGTGCCAGCAACAAAACTCGGGGGCCCTAAAGGGTCCTCGAAAACTACATTTTAAGGCTCTAAATCCAACAGTTTGTGAAATATTCCCAGAAAACTAATTTAATTTAATTTAACAAACTAATGAAGGAATGCAAATCGGTAACCATGAGAACATTATCTCATGGGGTGGCATACAACTTTCCATCTATTTCTGTAAGAAGCAATGACACTCCATTTATTACATTTCTGTGAAAGTTTGCAAATGGCTATAAGGTTATCACGGAACTAACGTAGACCGTATAATTCATCAATGCAATTAAGTGGGTGAAGGGGTAACCTAGAATTTTTTCATGCAATTTTCACGTTCGACATATAGTACAGAAGGTCTATTATATCTCCAAACAGCAACATAATTTTCAAAAATTCCTGAATTGAACTAGCATATTTTGCGGCTTTTAGGAATTTGGGTAATTTGAGTCTAGAGAACCTGAATTTTCATGCACCACAAGCCTTTATAATTTATGAAAGGGGTCTTCCTGTGTATGGGCACCTAGCACAACGTAGAGGGTCAGTTTTTATGTGACGTGTATTGCGTTTCGTCTACAAGACTTTCAATTGTATTTCACGTCAGGAAGTACACGTTAGGTGAATTTAGTCTGAGAGCACATTTTAACTAATTTTTTTTTGTCGACATACGGGTTCATCATAAGGATGATTTTATTTGATACTGTGTGGTAGATATACCCATATTTGGATATCTGGGTAATATGTTGTAGACAATAGAATTGACTGTCTGTCTTTCTGTGTATCTTTATGTACGCCTATACCTCGTGTTCGGATGCTTGGTGCATCTTAAAATTAGGTATGGTAACCATGAGAGTCAATACACCAATCATTTATAAAACTCTTCACCGTACTTTTCATACAGTAGAAGGGTGGATATAGAGAAAAACTTCTCAATATATGCTAAAATATGCGAAATATAAAAATTATCCTACAAGGACGACCAAAGCATATGTTGCGCTTCTCAATGTGAGACAGATAATTCGGGAATCTATAAAGGGTCTCCGAAAACTACATTTTAAGGGCCTTAAATTAACAGTGTGTGTGATATTCCCAATAAACTAACTTCGTTCTGATGAACTTGATGGAATGACAAACCGCTAACCATTGCACAGTAGTTCAATTGATAATGTCTGGTGTTAACTACGAACACCGTTCGAAGAACGGGTACTTCTGCTAGTATATTATAATTGTGAAAATCTGTGTGTCCGTGTGTGTGTGTGTGTTAGTTTGTTACCTCTTGACACTAAAACGGCTGGACGGATTTGGATGAAATTTGAAATGGAGACAGCTTATACCATGGGATAACATATAGGCTGCCTTTCGTCCGGAAATAAATCATTGTTCCCGTGGAACGGGCAACATGATTGAAAAGTCACCAAAAATACTCAACCAGGACAAAATATCGAAGTTGTCGCATAAAGACCGGACAAAGCTCATTTTACTCCCCTCGATGCAAGAAACTTCATTTTAAAGCCCTAAAACCAACAGTTTCAAAGATATTCGCAGAAAACTATCTTCGCTCTGATTGATGAACTAATCGCAAGTCGGTTTCCATGGCAACACTACCCCAAGGTATGACATCCGATTTTCTATATATCCCTGTAGGAGGCAATGCCAATCCATTTATTATCATTTTCAAGATATATATAAACACAATAAGAACAGTGTAGAGTGCCTGCCTCTCGTCCGGAGGCCCCGGGTTCGATACCCGGCTCCGTCAGAGATTTTAGACACTGACGTGAGGGCTGCAACGGGCTGCACTCAGATTCGTGAGGACAATTGTGTAGCTGTGAGGCAGCGCCCCGGTCACGAAGAACAAGATTAACGGCTGAGGGGACACTATGCACTGACCACGCGTCACCACAATCTGCAGGCCAAATGGCTGGGAAGCGTTCGCATGATAGGCCTAGGCCCTTCTTGGGCTGTAGTGCCAGGGGTAAAAAAAATAGGGGAAGCGTCTTCTAATACCACCTTTAATTTTTAAACACTACAGTAGCGGCTATTAAATAAAGGTAGCGATATAGCTACGTTCAATTTCATAAACACTGGGCTCAAAAATTCCGTATAGGTAAGTACAAATATCAGTCTGGTCATTGTTTCAGTAGCAACGAAGGTCTGAGGCGGCTATTGCCGTTTCCTTAACACTTAAGACATCCCACCGTCATATACCTCAATGTGCACTTACCAAATTGTGAACCAGTCTATTTTACTGAAAAGAATTTTTACTAGCGAGTATCCACTCCGGCAAAAACCACACTCACTGCCTTTTCCAAAATGTACACAAGACATGATTTTTAAAGGACTCTGCTGTATGTTGAGGTACAGAGACATACCACATGGAAAGATACAATAAAATGTTGGCAAATCTGAGTTCAAGGAACTGCTGTCCAGAATAGGCTTTCGGTACAGGTTATGCGGCCCATGTTCGTAACATGGAATGTTTTCCTTTGACAATGCATCTGCACCATGTGCGAGGGCAACGCATTTCAAAGATCTCTAAAAACACAATAATCAGGAAATTGGAGAACAATTTATAGTCGGAGTGAAGATTCAAGGAGAAATAATTTCATCTCTGAGATTTGCTGATGACATCGTCATCTTGGCCAATACGCCAGAAGATTTGAACGAGTTTTTGAATGGTATGGACTCCGTCTTGACGAATGAATTCATGATGAAAATCAATAAATGTAAAACAAAATTATTGGAATGCAGCCGAAATAAATCAGAAACCTCTATGGACATCAAATTGGCAGGTGAAACGCTACGGGAAGTAGGAGACTTCTGTTACCGGTACTTAGGAAGCAAAATAACCAGTAATGGACGAAGCAAAGAGGATATAAAAAGCTGGTTGGCTCAGGCAAGGAAAGCATTTCTACAGAAAAGGAATCTGCTGACATCGAATATACATTTAGGTATTAGGATGTCATTTTTGAAAGCTTTTGTCTGGAGCGTGATACTATAAGGAAGTGAAACTTGGACTAATGGTGCTGCAGAAAAGAGGAGAATTGAAGCGTTTGAAATGTGGTGTTACGGGAGAATGATGAAGATCACATGGGTAGATAGGGCAACAAATGAAGAGCTATTAAGACGAGTGGGAGAGGAGAGATGTGTCTGGCGACTGCTAAGGAAGAGAAGAGATAGGTTGGTACGACACATATTAAGACACCCAGGAATAGCAAGCTTAGTTATGGATGGGAGGGTCAAGGACAAGAACTGTAGGGGTAGACCAGGGTTATACAGATTGCCTCAGATGTAGGGTGTGGTAGCTATGTAGAGATGAAACGATTAGCTCAGGAGAGTGAGGCATGGAGGGCTGCATCAAACCAGTCAAAAAAACTGAAGACTCAAACAACAACAATCGGGAATTTTAAATACTTTAGACAGGCATGTTAGGCAAAAGGATTGTTGGAGAATTTCAATCCCTGGGATGTAACACGGGACGAGACTGCATAATATACATCAGCGGCCAAGGTGAGAGATATTTTACTGTAGGTCTATTAATAGCGACATGTTGACGTTCAAATCATCAATAAGTGTGGCAAAATTATACCCAGAATAGTTTAAGGAAAAATACTTTTAATTCCCCCTATTCCGATAGATTTGCCATTCCAGGTGTACTGTACGTTTAGACAAAACCATTTTTTCCCACGCGCAACTCTATGCGGCGTGCTCGCGATTATCCGGACAACAAAATCGTTATGTCTCAGCAGAAGATGGCAAAACCAAAACCAAATTTTTCGTATGTGTTCACATAATGTAACATCGTACCCTGCAGACTTTCACAACTCTATAAAATTCCCTCTTTGCTGCTCATATCAATATACTGTAGTCTATGTATCAGAATTTTCAGAATTAGAATCGACCCACCTGTAGCCGCGATTGCTGTAATAGAATAAACCAATTATCAGCAATAATGCATCGTCCCCATTGTCTTGATCGCGAGCGAAGCCGCGGGTACCTGCTAGTCTGTAAATAATACTAAGGCAGAAAAGTTGGGATTTGTACCACACTGCTACAAGAACCACTGACATAACCTAACTCGTGCAGGGTAATCTGCTGGTGACAGGACCTGTACACGTTGTAAGTGATAAGGATACGACTGATACTCTTTCAACAGTCTCCAGACAGTCGAATGAGGAACATTCACTTGCAATGCCATCCTTCGAGTGCTGATAGAGGGTGTCGTGTCCAGTGGCGTCGGAGCGAATTTTTCTTTGGGGGTGCAAGGTTTACTCGGCATTAGCGGGTTGCCTAACCTCGGAGGCACAGCTACATTTGCTTTATGCGAAAGGAGAAAAGTTGATAATACGCGAGCTATAAGCCAGCAAAATCCAGTCTGTTTTTGTTTGTTTGATTGTTTTCTTTCTCTTTTTTTAGCGAAGATGGTGACGACAAATGGTTTAAAAGATTATAACGAAAGAACAATTCTAATTTCGTAAATATTTTGGTTATGAACTATTTCACTAAAAGATGCCATGAAAAAACAAAAATTCAGTTTATTTGTTAACTAGAACTCGAGACGTATGACGTATTGGCCATTCGGCCAATAGTAAAAAAAATACGAACACTTTTACACCATACATTATAGCCTACAACTCAGTCAAGTTGACTCAAGACTAATAGACCTCCCTTGAATAAAACAAAAATGAACAGTTTCCTGAACAAGCGACTTTGTAACGAAACGACCAACAACAACAACAACAAAGTCATACAAATTAAACTTAAAACACACAGCACCAAAAAAAAAAAAGGATAATATTTACATAAGTTTGCTTTGTGGCTAGCTAACGCTAAACCTTCCAAAACACTTGCCCTCATTCAGTCTTACGCGATATAAACTCGCGCAAGATACCCTGCAGATCTATGGCTCTTGTATAGTCCTTATGCACATGCAGAAGCAAAGCGTGAGTCAGGCGCTGCTTGGGTCATGGTACTGCGCAAATAATTTTTTAACCACCGAAGTGCACTGAAAGATCTTTCTGAAGAAGCAGCAGATGAGTACCAGAACAAGCAAAACTACTTCGTTGAAAAGATCTTTAGTGGATGTAGCCAACTCATTCATCTGCTTAACTACATCTGCAATGCACTTCGGTGGCTTCCCTGGCAGACTTTTCAACAATTTTAGCTGTGTACGAAGCTGATCGAGATCAAAATCGTCCTTATGTGGACCCAGCGTTTCCTTCAGAACCTGCTCAGATGGAATGATGCCCTGGTATGCCTGAATCAGAATATTTTCAATACTCGCCAATGTGTCAAAACCTTTCTGGTTAAATCTTTCTTCCGCTTCATTCAAAAGGAGGCCCAGAGTAGAGAAGTAATCATTTCTAAGTTCCTCTTGATCTGTGAGCTTTGCAGGAGGAGCTGGATTGCTCGTTAGTTCTAAACGCTTCGGAATTTCCTCTACCGTTTTTTGGGAAGTTTTTGTTCAGGTTTGGGCTTCTTGCTCTGCTTCTGCTTCATTTTTTACTTTTCCTCGGCTTGTTCCTCCTCATTATCGGGTTCGAATGTGGCGTGGTTTTCGGAAAATCGTTGGTTAGGGTTTGGTAAGGAAGAGCAGTCGTGTTCCACTATCTCCGTAGCATAAATGTAGCTTTCCTTGTAGATCTGATCAAACTTCCCTATCGTTCGAAGAACCTTCATTGCCGACATTAAAATCAGAGCAGCTTGCTTTTCTCCTGTGGCAGTATAAAATGGGCTCTGAAAGGCCTTTGCAAATTCTTCACATGGACCAAAAATTTCGACACTGACGTGAAGAAAAACAAGATGTTCAGCAAAGAACATATAGCCTACTTTCTCCTAAATGCATGGGTATTGTTATAACTCTTTGTCATTTTCAAGGAGTATAATTGAATGTTGGTTGTAGTAGCTTGTTGAAATACAACGTGCTTTACGGATATTAAACATGAATATGAGGTGCCCTTTGTTAGTGCTACCTCTGTAAAAAGTTTCAGTCAATTCAGTTTCACCGTGTTTGAATTGATATGGGGAATCGATTTGCACACATACATGGCCGCTATCTGCAAACTATTGGGCTGATGACCTTGTAGTTCAGTCAAAAGATGCTTCCCACAAAAAGGTATGTTGTTGAAAAATTTGGTAGAGATCAAAAGATTAGATTGGTTGTAATTTTATTTAAGCTTTTAACATTTGGGTGGCCACCATTACGTTCCCGTCAAGATGGCGGCGATATAAAACATGACACTGAGGTGCCCTTCGCTTGTGCTACCTCTGTACCAAATTCCTTTCAATTCGGTTTCACCGTGTTCGAAAAGATAGGGGGAATCGATTTGCACACATACATGGCCACCATCCGCAAATTATTGGGCTGATGACCTTGTAGTTTGCTCAAAGTTTCTGTATACATAAAGGCATAGTGTTAAAAAAATGGGTAGAGATCAGATGATTAGGTTGGGCGTAATTTGATTCAAGCTTTTAACATTTGGGTGGCCGCCATTACGTTTTCGTCAAGATGGTGGCGATATAAAACAAGACAGTGAGGTCACGTTTGCTAGTGCTACCTCTGTACGGAATTTCGTTCAATTAGGTTTTATCGTGTTTGAATTGATAGGGGGAATCGATTTGCACACATACATGGCCGCCATCCGCAAAGTATTGGGCTGATGATCTTGTAATTTGCTCAATATATGCGTCTCACAGAAAGGTATGTTGGAAAATTAGGTAGAGATCGGATGATTAGGTTAATCGTAATTTGATTTAAGCTTTGAACATTTGGGTGGCCGCAATTACGTTTCCGTCAAGATGGCGGCGATATAAAACATGGCACTGAGGTGCCCTTTGCTAGTTCTACCTCTGTACCGAATTTCGTTCAATTCGCTTTCACCGTGTTCGAATTGATAGGGGGACAGACATTCAGAGTACACACACACACACACAGACACAAAATGTTTGGCCCTGTGTAGATCTCATCAGTCTACTTTCATTTCTTGCAAAAATCGAAAGTAGGCTAAAAATGGAATCTAATGACTTCAGCTTCTTCAGGTACCCACGAGTTGCCGACTTCACTTCCGGAGAAGCACCCGTGGGGTCATCGAGGATAGCTTGGAGAGTAAGTATGACCCTTTTGTCGTTCTCCTTGTACCTTTTAAGAGACCGGCATCTCACGCTCCATCTCGTTGGACAAAGTGCGATGAGCT
Organism: Meconema thalassinum; assembly: GCA_946902985.2. Classification (NCBI taxonomy): domain Eukaryota; kingdom Metazoa; phylum Arthropoda; class Insecta; order Orthoptera; family Tettigoniidae; genus Meconema; species Meconema thalassinum. The sequence goes on along the minus strand of OX336392.1, from coordinate 67,635,063 downwards.
TTGATGACGGTCCATTGGCGACGGCATTATCATCGCCATCACAGGGTTCCAGGACGACATCTTTAAAGGTGTTCTGTCTCTTCGAAGAATCGAGTAAGATATTACTTGAATATTCCACAACAACAAGCAAATCACAAATAACTGCAATTTTCCGCGAGATTTCTTGAAGAGCTAAGTCTAGGGAATGGTTTGAACAGTGAACATAAGGGGATTTTGGCTGCTCATCAGATATAAATTTTTGAACTCCCTTAATGTGCCCAGACATGTTAGAGGCGCCATCACAACAATGACCCCGCAATTTTGACAATGGAAAATTTAGCCTTAAGAGAACATCTTTTATGGCACCAGCCAGCGTTTTAGCGGTTGCATTTTGTGGGTTGTACAACCCGAGAAAATGTTCAGTTACTTGAAAGGTTTTAGGGTGAACCAACCTAACACATACAGAGAACTGCTCAAAGCCCGCAATATCGGTGGTGACATCAGCAATAATAGCAAAAAAGGTAATTCGTGTACCTGTTTTGCTATGTCTCGAAGGACAGAGTGGGCCATTGTTTCAATCACCTCATTCTGCATTTCAGGGCTGAGGAAATTGTTACGACGCGACATCCACCAAGTAAGTTCGGGTACATCGTCTTTTATCTCCTGTAAAAGCTCCATGAGGTTGCCTTGATCAGAGTTGTGGCCGCGAACAGTGCTACCAGTAAGCATTAAATATCTAAGACAACTAATAACAACAAGAAAATATTTGCGGGCAACGCTCATTTGTTTCAACATTCCCATGTCAATCTTCGCAGTTACAGGCTGGCTATTTTCTCTATTAATGATAAGTTCACAATTTCTCTAGTGAAAGTCACTGTTTTGATGTGATTTGAATTTTTCACCCGCCTTTCTCCAATTTTGGAAACCGTCGATATAAAATGTTCTCTTCACTTCGGAGAACCAACTTCTACCTGTGATACCAACCATTCGACTGCCTTTCATGCATTCAAAACAAAACAAAACAAAACTGCGTCCTTTTCAACACTGTAATGTAACCAAGAGTACAACTCGAACCAATGAGCACTGCACTTTCGATTTCGGGGTTCTCGGGAAACACACATTTCTTGTTTGGATGATACTTTTCTCGGACGTCAGGAATATCTTGATCATCGCCCGTTGTTGATATTACCGGTATCACTCTCCTCTCCGCATCCACAAATTCAGTACAAACTGTGTCAGGTATAGCCACAGCAATCCCAGTTTCTTCTATGCCCTCCGGTAGACCACTATCTAAAAACATAGAAACGAACAAAGCATTAATTTAATTGAACAGTACGCGCATTAAGTATTCAGAAGGAGATTATTAACTTAAATTAAAAATCATTTAGATGTCCATGTCAGTGTTAATAATCACAAAATGCCAAGGCAGGCGAAAGCAGAATGAACAATAGATACCGGTATTTAATAACTTTGTTGTAATTTGAAATTTATCTTACCTTTACTCACTGTAGAAGTAGATGCTACAGGTGACGCCTCGTTTCTCTTAGCCTCAGCCTTAGTCGCTGGATCAGGAGGTCCGTTATCATCTTCAATACGTGCCCTCTTTGCCGAACGACTCTCTATTTCTCAATTATAGTGTAATGTCGTGAAAAGTATAATAAACATTCTATTACATAACTCAAGAATAAATCGGCTTGAACCTGCTCTTCGCAGTCACCGACAGCGTTACCAAACTAATTTTAAGCCAATGTTGCCAACCTCAGCTCAGACGATTGGCATGCATTCACAATCGGTATTCACACTTAGCTGCTCGCGAGTTCGCATTTCAAATTCGCACCATGTATCTCAAAAAGGTCAATATCAAAGTTTTGCATTTTCAAAAGATATTGGGGGTGCGCCGCACCCTGGCACCCCCCCCCCCCCCTTCCGACGCCACTGGTCATGTCCACAACGTCGAGAATCTCCTCCTTTATAGCTGGAGTTGTAGATCGTGGTCGACCCCTTCCTAAACCAGGAGAGTTAGATTTTCCATGCTCGCACAGACGGCGATGGAGACGTACAAATGTCTTCCGATCTGGACATCGTCGATGTCGGTACCTCTCCTGGTACAAACGGCGAGCCAGCACAGCATTGCCGTCCACCTTACCGTACATGAAGTGCATCTCTGCCAGATGCTGATTTGAGTACATGACGCACAGACTAACACCAAACACAACACTGAATGTAACCTTCGCCTCGGAATGAACCATCAGAGTATCCTCTTAATGTCTCCTTTCACGGGAACGACCAGCGGAGAAAAACGTTCCGGTGAAGTTCAGTATTGTGAAGGCCATATCTCGGAAATGAAGCATTTTCTGACATATGCGGTAATGAACTATTTTGATTGTCTACATATAATAAATACATACGTCAAATTATGCCCGTATTTTTGAAATCAAGTCAATTCTATCAGCAAGTTCGATATCTACTCTGGAATAAGCAAGTGCCACTAAGATCAAAACAAACTCTGTTTCGAACATACTTTGTCCCTATATTGACTTATGGGTTGGAAACATGCCCAACTACCAAAAAAGATGACAGCAAACTTCAGGCTTCAGAAATGAAGTTTCTAAGAAGCATGATTCAAAAAACTAGGAAAGACAAACTAGGAAATGAGAAGATAAGAGAACAAGCTGGAATAAATAAGTCCCTGAATGAGACCAAAACTAGGGCACGTTTGCGATGGTATGGTCACGTCAAACGTATGACAGGAGGAAGAATTGCAAAACAATTGTTACATACTGAGATTACTGGAAAGAGACCTGTTGGAAGACCTAGGAGGAGATGGCTGGACCAAGTGAAGGAAGATATCACATCAAAGGGAATCAACTGGGATGAAGTCTTGAAGGAGCAGTGGTACATGAATCGACCAAAATGGAGAGCGCACGTAAATCACACCCGGGAAACTGGAGTGGAAACTTGATGTTGATTGATTGATTTTTGAAACACTCTATACTCATTTGTCTTATGAATAAAAGAGAGCATCTTCTCAGATTCACGAGTATATACTCACTTTGCTTTTAGCATGGCTGATAAGTTTGGGGATAAGGACATAATGGTCAACAGTCCTGCATTATTGAGTGTGTGTAGCGGGGATTTGCGCAAAATGACGAGCATCACTAGGCCGTTTGGTGGATGAAAGAGAGGAGCCTACTATAAGTTTTTATTTTTATTTTTTTATTTATTATATATTATTATATGATATTTGCAAATGGGGGTATTTCCCCGGTGGCAAATTGTACAAATACAGAAAATCACAAAACACAATTCGCAATCTGAGAACTATAGTAGTTACATCGTGGTATTTACAAAATTCCTCTCGGCACGCCGGAAGGCGGAGGTAGATTTCACCGGGCAAACTAGGGGCTAGGCTATAATAGGCAAAATATGCAGGTTTTCGTAGGAGGATCAGTCCTCATTGATTGCAAGAAAGTATTTTACATTTGGAGGTTAATTAACTTTTTTTTTTTCGTTTTTGTATGCATATTGTTATCATTTTATTGTCTTATGGTGATGGTAACCTTCTTGTCATTAGGGGTTCATTTTTAGCCTATTTTCAATTTTGAAAAATAGGCTTATGAGATCACCTTTTGTCCGTGTGTGTGTGCGTGCGTGTGTGTGTGAGGTGTGTGTGTGTGTCCCCCTAATAAAATCTAAACAGCTGGAGCGATTTCAATGAAACTCGGTAAGTTCATAGCACTATTTAGGGCGACCCCGACCGTGCCCTTCAAATTTTGTTACGTCTCACCAATTCAACGTGGCGGCTGTGCGAAATATTTCACCACCATTCAATATCTCTGAAACTAATCCCGATATCACCCTGGAATTTATTACGGTGATAAAGGGAACTACTAGAAGTTCACCTATGTGACTTTTGAAAACCTGGTAACTACAAAACCAACATGGCGGCTAGGCGAATTTGCGACTTTTAAATAGACCTTTCTCGCGATTTAATGTTCCAACCGCAATGAAATCTGGTACAGGAAATGTTTATACACATTGTAATACACTGGTATCTAATTTAGTTCAATTGTTTACATAACCTCAAGATGGCGGCTGTGCGAATTTCGAAGATTATTATTTTTTATTCCTTGTGTCGTAATCATGCGATCGAAGTGAAAGTTTGAATAATAAACCTACGCAATAATTTTCCTTTAATGGTACATGACTCTATGGCCTATACATTTAACAATCCAACATGGCGACCATCCGAAATATTTAGACGGCTCTGAATATCTACGAATCTATTATAGCAATCAAACTGAATTTTTTTAATGTTCATAGGGGCTATGAACTTAAGTTCACCTATAGGACATTAAATAACCTGGTGATCACAAATCCAACATGGCGGCGACGCGAAGTATAAATATTCACATGAACGTTTCTCGCAATTTAACCATCCGAGTGCAGTGAAACTTGGTACAGTAAATCCTTATACGATTGTTGATCCACTGGCATCTAATTTATTTCAAATGTTTCCATAACCACAAGATGGCAGCTGTGCGAAATTTTAAAGTCTCTTTTTTACTTCTTGTGTCCTAATCATGCGATTGAAGTTTGAATGCTACACGTACACAATAATCTTCATGTAATAGTACATAACTCTATGACCTACATATATAAAATCCAACAAGGCGACCATCCGAAATATTTAGTCGGTTCTCAATATCTACGAATCTATTACAGCAATCAAACTGAAATTTTGTATGTTGATAGTGGCAATTAACTTAATTAGGATATATGAAAATAGGCTGTGTAGTTCTTCACGGAACTACTTGTTATACTTGTGATCACACTGTCCTTATGCAAGGTTTGGAACTGATGTGTAACTATCTGACAGTCTGTTACTTCTTCACGCAACATTTTGTCTCCCGCAGAGATTTTTGTTGGTTCCTCAGTTTAGGGGCTGCGACAATGTGGTCATGTAACCCCGTGTACACTGGGTGTGTGTAGAATCTGATAAACGGTGTTAATTGTGATGACTGTATTAGTCTGTAATTCAGGTAAGGTCTGCAGACGGTCAATTCTAAGTAGTAGTTCCTAATTTTGTGCCATATACTAACGTCAACGACACCTAGCTTTGAACTTGGCTACTAGATGCCACCGCAACCAGCAACTTGCAACGAACGTTGGAACTTGCCCTCCAAAGGAAAGCATGCTGAGGGATTTTTAGCGCTCTTAGAAAATCCGACGACTTTGGCCGGTTTTGAACCAGCGACCTTGAGCTTATAAGTTCAGCATGCTACCAGTTAGCCGCTTCCCACAGAGTCAGAAGGAAAAATGAATGTGATCTCGTGCGATGGCGTTGTCTTGGCAACCTCTGATAGCTCATCCCTCATCAATTTAGAAGCGTTGTCATGGTAACCTCTGATGGCACTAGGCATGTTCTTTAATTCCGAAATCATTTTTCTCATCCCTTGGCGTAATGGTAGGTCAGATCAAAAATTCTTTCAGACAAAGTTTTAGGTAATTATTGGAGGAATATTTTCCGTTTTGTACGGTTTTGATATTGTGCCTATTAAGAGAGATATGATTAATGTTTCCCGAAAAACCCACTTTTTTCCACCCCTTTGGTCAATGTTTGGTGCTATCAAAAACTTTTCAAACATACATTTTTGGCACTTATCCAACACAGATTATGAACTTTGAATGGATTCGATATTTCACGTATTAAGAGAGTTATAGCGATATTTCACTTTTTTGAAAGAAAAAGCCCCCCCCCTCCACCGATTTTGCCCATTAACGAACTCGACCGAGATTTTAAGGGGATACATATTATGCAAAACATTCAAAGTGATTGGTGCAAAATTACGGCAGTTATCGTGTCCACAAGAAACTGATATATATGCATATATATACACACAGATATAGCCTATATATAAACTTTTGAACTGACGGTGGTTTGGGGGTCTGGGGGATGTGAAACGCGAAGATATGTCGAAATTTTCCGGAAGTCGAAACATGGCACCCATTGCAATGGTTAGCTTTCTGATGAAATCTACCTAAATTGCAATAGTTATCTTTCTGATGAAATCTACCTAAAATAGGCTACATAATAAAAAAATACTACCATCAACGACACCTAGCTGTGAACTTGGCTACTAGATGCCACCAGAACCATCAACTCGCAACGAACGTTGGAACTTCCCCTCCGAAGGAAAGCAAACTCAATTTTTTTGCGCTCTTAGTAAATCCGACGACTTCAGCCGGGTTTGAACCCGCGACCTTGGGCATTGAAGTTCAGCATGCTACCAGTTCCGATACCGGAGTCCCTTCCCACAGACAGATGGAAAACTGAATGTTATCTCGTGCAGTGGCGTTGTCATAGCAACTGCTGATGGCTCATCCCTTATCAATTAAAAGTAAAGTTGTCAGGGCAAACTCTCTTGGCACTTGGCATTTTCTTATAATTTAAATCATTTTGCTCACCCCGTGGCGTAATGGTGGGTCATATCAAAAATTCTTTCAGCCAAAAGATTTAGGTAATTATTGGAGGATTATTGTCCATTTTGTACGGTTTTGATATTGTGCCTATTAACAGAGATATGATTAATGTTTCCCGAAAAACCCACTTTTTCCCACCCCATTGGTCAATGGTTGGTGCTATCAAAAAACTTTTCAAACATAAATTTTAGGGCGTAGTCCGACACATAGTATGAACTTTGAATGGATTCAATATTTCAGATATTAAGAGAGTTATAGCGATATTTCACTTTTTCGAAAAAAGCCTCCCATTTTCACCCCCTTTGACCGATTTTCCCACTAACGAACTCGACCGAGATTTTAAGGGGATACATATTATGTAAAAAATTCAAAGTGATTGGCGCAAAATTACGGCAGCTATCGTGTCCACAAGAAACTGATATCTCTACATATATATATACATACATAAATTATATATAAACTTTTGAACTGACGGTGGTTTTGGGTCTGGGGGATGTGAAATGCGAAGATATGTCGAAATTTTTCGGAAGTCGAAACATGGGACCCATTGTAATAGTTAGCTTCCTAATGAAATCTACCTAAAAAAAGATCAGTCTTCTCTTAAACATATCAATATGTTTGGGGAAAGGCTCTAAGACTGAGGCAGGTGATGAATTCCAATTATCAATACCACGGTTAATGAAAGAATATTTCCCATAATTTGTAGGCTACGCTGTTGTCGGACCTTGACTTTATGTAAATGATTGCCTTGCTCAGGAAGGTGGGATTTCCCACACGTTTGTTTAGTTCTCCCCATGCTGGCCGCTTAGTGTAAGAGTTAAACATAGCGTATAGTCTGGATTTTGTCCTGCTATCTTCCAGAGATTCCCACACTAGTTTTCCTATCATTCGTGTTACACTACTTCTAGGATTAAAAAGGTGACAGTCAGTCTGAAAGACTAGACTTTGTATCATTTTAAATGCTACAAATGCTGAAAAATGCTAGAAAAATATCTGCATAATACTTATCTTGCTTATCTTGTTTCAAATTACTCGCGAACGGCAAGTGCAAACCAAGGGCAAAGTATGGTCAAGCGCGGGGGATGCCGTCAAGCTCACCAGAGCGCGCGGGGACGTGCCCCTTCCATCTAGTCTAAAAACACTTAGAGTGGGCGATGTATTGAAGATCGAGATATGCATTCACGGACTTTTTGTAGAACGTTTCATGCTGATCAATTCTTACGCTCATAGTATATTGATATGTTTAACGGTTTGCCCAGCGTTAGCTTAAGAAGCGCACGGACGCCAAGTTTGTTTTCGACTTTTTCACTGAAATCGTTACTGCTTTGCTACCTTTGATCATACATAAATTATTTTCTTTCCTCGAGATATCCTTTACAGAATGGTTAAAACCGCATCAAAATCCATCCAGTGGTTCTAGCGATTACCCGTGATATCCAAGAATCGGGGATTTTTGTCTTATACTAACGATGTAGAGATTGTCGGGGAACACATGCACCAAGCGGTACTATGACGTCACACACCTCAGTGCATCTGGGTACATTTCGTCCCGTCACCGTAACGTAATGCCAGACCCCAGCTTAACGACGAAGTCGACAAGATGATTTAAAATGATAAATCGTTTAGCACAAACCTAGCTGCCTTACTCATCTCCAGTTCATTGATGAGCCCTACCTAATATGGGTCCCAAACCGCTGAGCCGTATTCCAAGATTGGCCTCACCAGGGTCAAATAGCCTAATTCTTTTGCGGTAGAGCTACTGCCTTTAAATACCGCATTACAAAATGAAATGATTTGTACCCCTTGTAGACGACACAACCCACATGAGTACTCCCTTTCATATCATGTTCATAAACCGCACTTTTCCCAATGGGTTTATAATTAGAGAATTAAGGAGAAAAGTTATGTTTTTTCTTCAACCAAATGATTATAGAACACTATTTATATTTTAGTTAGAATTCCAAGTTCTATATTCCGTAACTTAGAAGGCAATCACTGAAAATTGGATCATCATAACGCTCACCAGTTATTCGATATTTATGAAATTATGCGATTTGAGTACTCACTCCTTTAATGTACTGTTTCTAAAATCCATGCAAAATGAAAAGGAAAGACCTCAGAATGTTAAAATGACATGAAACAGGCGTCACAGCAACCAAAATGTGAAGTGGACAGCAATTAAGGAGCGTATCTTCATGCAGCAACTGTATCTGCAAATCGCACACTTCATACAGTTTTTTAAATTTCAGTTTTTAAAGAAATTATAGATATTTATGAAATTAGAGTTCAATGTATATTCTCTTTCATTCGAATGCTCATTTGTCACGATCGGTCGCTTGTGAGCGCTGCAGGACGTATCTATACTGCTGAAATAATACATATCATTCCTTATATGGATGCCCAAGTATTTGCACAAGGCAATGTCCTTGCAACTAGTTGTGAGTCCCTTCGAGGGAGGCGGTGAGAAGGTTACCTAACGGGGAAGAAGGTGTGGGAAGGGCGGTCAATATACCGTAGAACTGCCACCACATAAGCCACATGGGAACAGGAAGCGGCAGTCTTCAGGGCTCGAACCAGGGACTCGCGTGACCCGAAGAGGCCCTCGTTAGAGGTGACATCTGCCCACACTGTCTCGTCTTCTTGCTCAGGCACCTGTCGGCTCTCCAGGGGTCGCAGACCTTATCGCAGCTTCTAGCTACTCAATGCTCTTTTGACACACATACAATCAGTCATTTCTACACCCATGAACTTTGCAGATGACTTACAGTATGAAGGAAACTGGAGAAAAATTCGGAACGATCTGGTGATCATGAATTTCAGAAATAACTCTTTGTACTCAAAATCCTGACTTACTAAGAAACCAACCTAAAATTTCACATGAAATTCATTTATGGCACAAAGCTCTAGCAGGAGATGCGTGTTCATGAGCATATTCCCTGATTTTCAAAAAATGCTCATAATGATTTGGCAAAAAACTGAAGGTAATAACTGCTTGGCGTACTCCGTTTATCTATCATTATTGAACATTTGTGTTCAGAAATTTCACCGCATTTAATAATAATAATAATAATTATAAAAGTAATAATAATAATAATTATAAAAGTAATAATAATAATAATAATGGTAATAATAATATCAATCAATCAATGCCTAAAGGCAATGCCTTGTCGATTCAACCATTGTCTTCTGTCTTCAGCTTGTCTTTTCATCTCACAATAGGAACCACATCCTACGTTTTGCATCAATACTTGAAGAAATTGCTTTCTAGGTCGACCTCGTTCCTTCTTTCCTATTAAGACCTTTTCTCCTAGTAGATTAGTTATAAAGGTATTGTGACGCACGGTATGTCCAATGAATTTAGCTTTTCTTCTATGTACTGTTACCATCAGCTGTTTCTTCCCCTGGATTTCTCTCAGTATACTTTCTTTTGTTCTTTTTTCCGTCCAACTGACCTTCAGCATTCCCCTCCAGACCCACATCTCAAACGCTTCATGCCGTTTTCTATCCTAATAATAATAACAACAAGAAGTTCCGTGAAGAACTATATAGTCTACTTTTCATGCCCATGATTATTCTACAGTATATGACCCTATCTAGAATAATGATGAAATTAAGTTGGTAATATCGAAATGTCTAATTAGTTCAAAATATACCTGGTATAATGTAGCCTAATAGAGCACTACAGTTGGCAGGCCTGGTGACTGAATATATTCTTAGTTACACCTCTTAAGGTACAGAATACAAAATTTGGTTGAAGTCCAATGGACGTTACAAGCAGTTAGACACTGGATCTATCAGCACGCGTAAAAGCATGTTGCCAACAATACCATGCGTGTGCTGGTCAGAAATAATCTGAATTATTATGATATCTTGTTGTGCCAATTTTGGATAAAATCCATTTGTTAGTATAGAAGTTGCATGTATTTTAAAATTGGACATATCAGCAGGCATAGAATCATGTTGGCAGCACTGCCTTGTATTAATTACTCCAAATTAATCTAGAATGTCAGGTGCTATAATTGTGCAAAGTATAGAGCTGTTGGCTTGCATACTTTCTGATATATTGATATTAGGGTAAAAAGAATATAGACAGCATTTATTAACAGTTGGAAGCCCTGATTGCTCTTAACAATACTTATAGTCATATCTGTTATGGTACACATAGCACATACGAAATTTGGTTGAAATCCAACTGATAGTATAGAAGTTACATGCCCCGTGGCTCATGATCTCGAGATTAACGGTCACGTTAAACTACAAGCTTGCTTTTTTTTAGAAGTTACATGTATTTAAAATATTGTACTATAAGCAGGCTTATAATCATGTTGGTAGAACTGACGTATATAAGTTACTCCAAATTAATCTAAAATGTCAGAATATACGTGTGCATAGTTTAAAGCTGTTGGCTTGCATACTTTCTGATATATTGGTATTTGGATAAAAAAATAGAGAGAGCAATTATTAACAGTTGGCAGCCCTGGTGGCTCTTAAGAATACGCTCAGTCGTATATGCTTATGTACAGATATTACATACAAAATTTGGTTGAAATCCAATTGATAGTGTAGACGTTATATGCATTTAAACATTGGACCTATCAGAAGGCTTAAAATTATTTTGGCAACACTGTCATGGTTGGCCTCCTGGAAATTAAACTGAAATAATATTATCTACATGTGTGCCAATTTTGGAATAGCTCCCATGCATACCTTGCAAGATATCCAACATGGAGCTCAAATTTCTAGTGCGTTTTTTCAGCAGTTGGTAGCACTGACATCATTTTCAAATATGGACGTGAGCTATTCCGGTGCACATCTTTACTCATACTAAATTTGGTTTTGATTGCTGCAGCCGTTTAGGAGTTGATAGGGGACACACACACACAGCCAGACAGACACACATTTTCCCGGATCGATCTCATTAGTCTACTTTTTCCTCATTTTTGCAAAATGTGAAAAGTAGGCTAAACATATTAATAATGATAAATCCTACTTTCTCAATGAAAACTAAAAATAACTGGGTGTCGGAAATTGATAAAGACCTTCAGGTAATAGACACCTCAAGTTGTATGGAACTGGACAGATCTAGATTCAGTGGTCTAGTTGACAACCAACAAATTTCAGACAACACAGACCTCTCTATATCAACTCTTGTTCTCTTCTGATCCTGACGGAATTAAGGCATCTGAGGCCTAGGGTGTCTTCCTTTAACGTGGTTTAATTGCCCCTTCTCATTCCCTCCCTGATATCCTCAGTTTTAGAGGAGTCAGACCTCTTCTTCTTCTTTTTCCTTTTAAGGAATCCCCTGCCTTAAGCAGTCGCTATTCTCGGGCTAGCTGGCAATCCCAATGATGGAAGTGCTGTGTGCAGGGACTGGTGCTCTGGAGAGCTCCTTATACCATTGAAAATGGAAAAGATTGTGCAATTTGTTGAATTAATTCATTTTATTAACCTCCTGGTCCTTCATATTGGACCTGGCAGGATGTTAGTGTGAGCAGGTGACTTTTGTTTGCAAGGTAATTTATTTGTTTAGCTTCTTTGTTTAATATGACGAGATAGTGTGCTACTACCGTGTGAGTTAGCCGTGGTCATTACGGCGTGGCTACAGGCAGTCGCTCACATCCGGGAGGCGAGGAGGTTCGAATCCCCCCGCCGGCAACCTTGAAGATGGTCTTGTATGGTTTCCCATCTTCCTTCCAGGCAAATGCAGGGGTTGGTCCCTTACTATAGGCCACAGCCGCTACCTTCCAAATCCTTGTCCTTACATTTACACTTTCCTCCCTAGACAACACTCCACACGCGACGGTACTTGTAGCTCACCCCATGGGTGTCCACATAGAAGTAGCTACAAAACTCTGGCGTGCCGAACATGTCCTCGGACACTCCCGGCATTAAAAACCATACGAAAAAAAAACGTGCTACTTAGTTGCTGACAGCTCGCTCATCGCTCCGAGATGGGTGCCATGCGCCATGTTGCTTCATATAAGTAAGTGTAGGTGTTTTTGTTTTGGTCTCCATGTGTATAAAAATGGTACCTGGATGTTGGTTGGTATTTTTATTCAGTGCCCCCATGGTTTATCAGGTGTTGATAATATTTCCTTGGGGTCCTTATCAGGGCTGAGTGTATGTGTGCAAGGTGATTGGCTGACAGTAGTAATCCACTGTCTGCCGTGTGTTGTGGGTGGGAAATATGTTAGAGTGTTTCTGTTGTTTATCCGCCCAAGGTGCGGCCTTGGTCTTAAGCAGTCTTATGGACGAGACCCTAAATAGTCCCACCACAGTCGAATATACACAGTCGCAAAGGGGTAAAATTTATTGCATTTTTCTTGACAGATTGAGCGACACTAACACCTGCGCCGGCAATAATATGACAACCCCCTTGAACACGTTACTCACGGAACAGCTGATTGCACTTTCACAGGTGTTCTATGAGTTTTAACTCATCTAAGCGCTTATTACTATTGCAAACAGTAGTCACGTTGAATCACTAATTTCTACTGCGTGATAATACAGAATGTCGTTTTAAACGTTCAATACATCTCAGGCATATAAAACCACTTACATTGTTTTAATTAGATCATTCCTCCACAAGTATACCTAGGTACAGTTGTATGACGTATTTAATGAGTCTTGGCATTAATGGGCCATGCTAGTTATCAATTCATGTGTTTGTTTTACTACAATCGTGGGCATGTGGGTGTAATTGCAGATAGATCTATTGAAGACTTGGCCACTTTAAAAACTCGTTATTCTAAAAAATTGAGTAACATCATAATTAGCAACATTGCCAGTGTAAATTGTGAAACGATCTGTATAAATCCATCCCCGCAGGCTAAATGGCTTTGTTAATATTATTATTGATTTAAGCCCACTGCAGAGCTCTTATGACTAGTCCTTCTTTGATGCTCTTTTCCGTTCACAATATCTCTTGAGCCCTGCTGATAATTTCTCCTTTCTCTCCTGCGAAAGGGGCTTCCGACATTTAGGGACTCTAGGTGGTGGGGTCCAAGATTCTACCATATCACAAAATTTAGAACGATCTTCTACATCAAGGTCAGCAATTCCAGCGAATCCAAGTCCTTTAGTACTTCATTAAGCCACAGGCTTCCAGTCTTGTAGCTTTCAACCAAGGGGAAGATCTTCTTGGTAAGCCTGTTGCTGTTCATTCGTTGTAGGTGCCCGTAGAACTTTAGCCTCCTACGTCGCATACTGGTATTGGCTGATTCTGTTGATACATGTCAGAATTAGATTTCAATCGGTAGGTTCCATCTGGGAGCAATCTCGGGCCATGCATTTTCCTGAGGATACGTCTTTCGGCTTTCTCCAGGTCATCCATGATGCCTTTTCTGTTCATCAAGAGGGTCTCTGCGGCGTACAGAATCTGTGGTATTTGTATTTTATATTTTTTATTTGGAATTGAAAACGTTCATTACTGAATTTGACAATTAACTATTTAAATCCCCGTTCACACCTGTTAATACACAAAATGTGTTCTTGTATATTGATGAAACATGTTTTAGATCCTTCAGTGGGACCTTCGACAGATTGGTTATTTAGCTTAACACTACATTAGATGTTTGATATACCGAATTTCAATATAACGTAAGGTCACCACGTACTCTTACACGATGAAAAAGTCTATTTTTGTGGCATCAATTTACTAAGTATTTTCTGGGTTTATGCTAAAGGTACAGCTATGATTCTTGTCACATATAAGAAGCGGTACATTTTGAGCTGTTTTTGACCATGTAGTGCTACTTCGCTTTTATAGGACGTGTGAAATGAATACAAATTTGGACAGATACATTTTAAAAAAATGTAGTAAAAGTTGCTTCAGGTACACATTTCTCAGTTGAATTTCAATCAAATATTCTCAAATTTTGTTCACATACTTGGAATGGATCATGACAGATGAGTAACTACTTTGTTTCATTATTATTGGTACAGAATGCAAGAAAAAAATCCGAACTCCTTCTTTTTAAATTTATTCAAAAATATGTATCAATTTTTCTCGTCCCAATCCATGCCTACTATGTTTTGGAAGTGAAAACAGGTTAACATTCAAGTACTCCATTAGGCAAGTTAATGTAAAACATGTAGTACCGTGAAGAACTCTACAGCCTATTTTCATATATCCTGCTCATGTTAATTGCCTCTATCAACATACAAAATTTCAGTTTAATTGCTGTAACAGATTCGTAGATATTGAGAACCGTCTAAATATTTCAGATGGTCGCCAGGTTGGATTTTTATTTTTGTACTATTACAGTAAGATTATTGTGTACGTGTGGTATTCAAACTTCAATCGCATGATTAGAACACAAGAAGTAAAAACGAGATTTTAAAATTACGCACAGCAGCCATCTTGTGATTATGCAAACAATTGAAATAAATTAGATGCCAGTGGATCAACATTTGTATAAGCATTTAACGTGCAACGTTTCACAGCACTCGGATAGTTAATTCGAGAGAAACGCCCATTGAAATATTTATAATTCGCGTCGCCGCCAGGTTGGATTTGTGCTCACTAGGTTAATGAAAGTCCTATAGGTGAACATATGTTCATAGTCTCTATGAACATAAAAAAATTCAGTTTGGTTGCTGTAAAAGATTCATAGATATTGAGGACCGTCTAAATATTTCGGAAGCTCACCATTTAGGATTGTTATATGTATAGGCCATAGAATTATGTAACATTCAAGGACAATTATTGCCTAGGTTCATTATTCAAACTTTCACTTCGATCGCATGATTACGACACAAGAAATAAAAACTTAATTTTAAAATTTCGCACAGCCGGCATCTTGAGGTTATGTAAACAATTGAATTAAATTAGATGGAAGTGCATTACAATCTGCAAAATCATTTACTGTACCACATTTCACTGCGCTCAGAGAGTTAAATCAGGAGAAAAGTTTATTAAATTATTTCAAATTCGCTTGGTCGCCATGTTCGTTTTGTACTTTACAGGTTTATGAAATATACATAGGTAAACTTGCATTGGTACCCTTTATCACCGTACAAAATTTCAGGGTGATATCTGTAATAGTTTCGGAGATATAGAATGTGAGTGAAATATTTCGCACAACCGCCATTTTGAGGTTATGTAAACAATTGAACTAAATTAGACTCCATTGCATTACAATGTGTATAAACAATTGCTGTACCAAGTTTCATTACATTTGGATAGTTAAATCGCTAGAAAAGTCTATTTAAAATTCTCAAATTCGCTTGGCCGCCATGTTGGTTTTGTAGTCACCAGGTTTTGGAAAGTCTCATAGGTGAACTTCTAGTAGTGCCCTTTATCACCGTACACAATTTCAAGGGCGATATCGGTAATATTTTCGGAGATATTGAATGCTAGTGAAATATTTCGCACAGCCGCCATGTTGGATTGGTGAGACGTAACAAAATTTGAAGGGCACGGTCAAGGTCGCCGGGAATAGCGCTATGAACTTACCGAGTTTCATGGAAATCGCTCCAGCCGTTTAGATTTTATTAGGGACACACCACACACCTCACACACACACACACACACACACGCACGCACACACACACGGACAAAAGGTGATCTCATAAGCCTATTTCTTCAAAATTGAAAATAGGCTAAAAATCAGCAGTCTATCTTATATGGTCTCCTAGTTATTGGTACCTAAACATGAAAAATGAATATTAACGGAAAACAGCTGGCAGAGTTAAAAGTGTTTTATTCAGAGCATGGGACGCTAATTTAAAAAACGAATTTAAGGTAGTTGTAGACATCAAAACCCCAACAAACTATATATATTTGGATTCAGAAATATTGAAGAATTTTATGGCGCCAAAATCAAACAAGAAGTTCCGTGACGAACTAGAGAGCCTACTTTTCTTAAAATTAAGTTTCATGCCAATGATTAATCTACAGTATATGAACCTATCTAGAATAATGACGAAATTAAGTTGGTAATATCGAAATGTCTGGTTAGTTCGAAATATACCTGGTATAATGTAGCCTAATAGAGCATGAATGTTGGCAGCCCTGATGACTGAATATATTCTTAGTGCCATCTCTTAAGGTACAGAATTTTAAAAAAATGGTTGAAGTCCAATGCACGTTATATGCAGTTAGACATTGGATCTATCAGCACGTGTAAAAGCATGTTGGCAACAATGTCATGCATGTGCTGGTCAGAAATAGCCTAATCTGCAATATTATGATATCTTGTTGTGCCAATTTTGGACGAAATCCATTTGTTAGTATAGAAGTTACATGTATTTAAAAATTGGACCTATCAGCAGGCATAGAATCATGTTGGCAGCACTGAAGTATATACGTTACTCCAAAATTAATCTAAAATATCAGGTACTATACGTGTTTAAAGCTGTCGGCTTGCATACATTCTGATATATTGGTATTTGGATAAAAAATAGAGAGAGCAATTATTAACAGTTGGCAGCCCTGGTGGCTCTTAAGAATACGCTCAGTCATATTTGTTTATGTACACATATTACATACAAAATTTGGTTGAATTCCAATGGAGAGTGTAGAAGTTATAGGCAATTAAAAAATGGACTTATCCGAAGGCTTAAAAATATGTTGGCAACCCTGTCATATATGGCCTCCTGGAATTTTAACTGGAATAGTGTTATCTACATGTGTGCCAATTTTTGAATAGCTGCCATGCATACCTTCCAAGATATCCAACATGGAGCTCAAATTTCTAGTGCGTTTTTTCAGCAGTTGGTAGCACTGACATCGTTTTCAAATATGGACGTGAGATATTCCGGTATACATCTTTACTCATACTAAATTTGGTTTCGATTTCTGCAGCCGTTTAGGAGTCGATAGGGGGGGACACACACACAGCCAGACAGACAGAAGGACAGACAGACAGACACACATTTTCCCGGATCGATCTCATAAGTCTACTTTTTCCTCATTTTTGCAAAATGTGAAAAGTAGGCTAAAAATCGATTTTTTCATCATGCAAGAGTACGTGGTGTCCTTAACATAACTTAGAAATGGACGTCCTTACAATTTCAACTAGAAAATATTCTTCAGGATCCCGAAAGCAAATATATCAAAGTGTTGTTGTTCAATACAAATTGTAGATACTAGTCTTGATTTTCAAGTAATCTCTAACATGTTGTATCGTGTAGTGGTCCTGTTAAAAGTCTACGGGAATTGTTACTTGCGAAGTCTGATGTTCAATTTGAAGTTGCTGATTTGTTCCTTTATTCATCTTTATAGTTATGTTTCATGAAGTGTTAAATTTAATTGAGTCTTGTTGTGAACTCTAGGTTGTCTTCTGTAAATATTATTCTAAATTGACTGATGAAATAATTTGAATTCGTCATTCAATGTTAAATTAATTTGATAATGTCGCGTGTTCTCAATGTAAAGAAGAAAGCATTTTATGTATTAACAGGTGTTCAAGCGAAGTGTAGTAGAATTTGGCAATATAATACAATTTCAATGTTACAAAAAAATTTGTGCTTTCACAGCAGTCATGTTGGTAACCAGGTATTTTCATAAAACATTTGACAAATAATGTTCCACATGTAACTTTGTGAGCATTGTCCGGAAATAAATAGGATAGTCCTGTTTCACACTTTTCTAAAAAATACTATATGATCTTGCTACACATAGTTGAGCCACCAAAATCGTTTAATCTTTCCATAATTGTAGACCTTGGGAGTAAATAGTGATAACCCTTAAAATTAAATTTTTCGAATTACTGCATGAAAACAGATTTACACAACACATTTGCGTGAAGCAACATTAAACAACAAAAAACTTAACGAGCCTTACAGTAGTCGCATGTGATGTGTAACATCTGACATAGAAGAAACCTCACGTGAAATTGTTGATACACCGGTATTTTATAATATTATTGGCACAAATATTAATCTATTGTAAAAGGGAGTGTTTTACAGATATTGCAGATTATAATAAGGACCTCATTTTATTAGATGATTTGTAGGTTCCACCAGCACTAGCCTAAATAAAGAATACATATGGATCAACTAGATTAATAGACGCGACACCGCTCATAACATTAAATTCCTTATAAATAGGCCAACTTGCGAGTAAATGCAATGTGCACAACAGTAGATCATGAAAGGCTTTCCCAGTTCCCAGACCTCTTGATTCACAGACCAACACGTAATTTAATATGGTTTCTGTTAAAATGAGTCATATAGATATGACAAATATCATTTAAAACGAAAAACTGGCAGCACAAATATCTATTCCGTTCGGGATTCGAACCCAAGATCTCTAGTTTCACAGTCAAAGACGCTAACACCACGGCTATTTCAACCACGCAAATATCAAGCACAAGATGGTGACTTATTTTCACGTACCAATAATACTGCATTACGGAATTAAGTTTCATTTATATTTTGCTTGTTTCGATAATGTTCCTGCGTGAAATTGAGTTTGAAATGCGTTATGAATAGGCCCTCTTGTGAGTAAAGAGAATGTGCTCACCAATAGTTTATGAAGGCTTGCTCAATTCTCGTATAACCACAACGATTATATTACATTGATGACTGCATTACCGTTATGTGGGTTAATATTTGAATAGCCATTGTGTAGAAACATAATACCGGCATTGCTGACTACGTACAATGTTTCATATTAAAGCATATCATCATTTAATTACTGATACGAAGACTTCGACCATGTGCCATGTGCTTTGTGTTTCAATCAGTTGACACCAGAGTTCGCATGAGCGTTTACCGTCAGAATGACAGTGTTGAGCAGTTTCACGAGGGGAGTGGATGCCGAACACTTTTATCCAGAGATTGAAAAACAGACTCTTTATAAGTCATAATTGTATTCAGCAAATATGATATAATGAATATTTTTACACCAAAGAACGATAACTTGAAGATGATTTATGGTAGGAATATTTGTAAAGGCGCCTCCAAACCTTGAAGTAATCCGTATGAGATATACATTCCACAGCAGCCAGGAGGGATACGATCCAGCTCGCAGTGTGTCTTACACACTTCCTTCCGATCCACTTCCGACCCATTTTTCAAAATCATTACCACAGAAATATCCAGTAACTGAGTGGAAAGATTTTACACATCAAAAATAACTTAGAAAAGAATCGATCGTCCCTGCTCCTGACAGGAGACAGAATTTAGTTAGCGTTCATATGGACCCACTACACAGTCCGTGCTGTTTGAATGAGACACATGCAAGCCAGAAGGATATGCTTCTTGTTTTATCGTATGAGTGCTGAGTGACTTGTAACCGTCTCCCAGTGTGTTCCACGAATCCATATCTGATCCTACTTCTTAAGAAAGGAACAGGGATCGCGCAAATGCCTTAGGCCAGCCATTCACACTCCAGCTTGCTGGCTGTCCGGCTGGAAGAGTCTACCTCATTCATGCTCCAGCTTCATTTCACGTGTTTTACTGTCAATGCAATAGGTTGTCTAGGTGAAAATGTCATCGGCATTGCGATTTGTGACCAAAAGACAGAAACTAACACAACTTAGTATTTGTTTGTTGTCGAAGGGGGGATGTAACCGAAAATGCATAACTGGCTTTAAAAGGTCACTGAGTTCACAATATAAGACATAGACCATTGAAACTTTGTACAGTTGTCTATTGGTGTTTGATCTATTACGTGGCAAGCAACAGCTGTCTTGGGAGGCAAAATGCTACTAGTACAGTCACTGCAAATAGTTTGTTACATCCTCATATTTAGGTACACTTCACAACATAACTATAAAAGATCCTGGCCAGAGCTTCTGAAATGAAAATCCACAGCCTGCTTCCAGTCTCCGACCGGGTCAGGAATGGAATGAATGAAGCCCCCAACTAGCGGCGAGGATATGAACTGTGCCGGCTGCCGAGGCCTGACGCACTCCTCTGGGGCAATGATTAAATGAATGACAGATGAAATGAAATGATAGTGGAGAGTGTTGCTGGAATGAAATTTTGACAGGGAAAACCGGAGTACCCGGAGAAAAACCTGTCTGCCTCCGTTTTGTCCAGCACAGATCTCACATGGAGTGCCCGGGATTTGAACCACGGACCCAGCGGTGAGAGGCCGGCGTGCTGCCGCCTAAGCCACGGAGGCCTCTGGCCAGAGCTTCTAACTAGTTTAAATATAAAACTCAGCAATTCTTCTAGGTTTGTGCCGTGTCTTGTGTGGGATTTCGCCTAGGACACCAAGCTGGCTCATCGGCGGGCTCTAGGCGTCCCCACCCGGACCCCAACAGGAGTAACGAACTGCGCACAAACCTAGAAGAATTGCTGAGTTTTAATTCACCGGCCGTGAAAGCCATACACCATCTTTTTGGATGCCTTCATAGGGTGGTTCAGGCTGCTGACTTGACTTGTTCTCGCAGTCAAGTAGTGCAGTTGCACTCTATAAAAAGGGAGGTAGCGCTCAGTTCGTTACTCCTGTGGAGGTCCGGGCGGGGACACCAAGAGCCCGCCGATGAGCCAGCTTGGTGTCCTAGGCAAAACCCCACACAAGACACGGCACAAACCAAGAAGAATTGCTGACTTTTAATTCACCGGCCGTGAAAACCGATACACCATATTTTTCGATAATAATAATAATAATAATATCGTATGGCCTCGGATGCCGGGTGCAAGCTTTGTTATTTGACACCCAGAGGGTAGCTTGCATGTCAAATTTCGTCGTTCCTTGACTATGAAAGTCAAGGAGGTTAGATGTTAGATATCTAAGATCATTGAACACTATAGCGTTTCTAGTAGAGAAATGAGGAACTTTGTGTTGGCGGAAACTCCCGAGATTAATTTTGCCATTATGAGCTCGGCCTACTGAATTCAAATGGGTTCTTTGACATGCCAACATCGTATGACATGCGTATCGTATATTTGCCGCCTTTCAAAAATCACTTACCACAGCCAGGAGCGAACCTGCAATCTTGGGGTTAGTAGACCGAGACGATATCCACTCACCCACCGTGGCAAGCTATCTTTTCGGATGCCTTCATAGGGAGGTTCAGGCTGCATGAGCTTTTAGTTCTCGCAGTAAAGTAGTGCAGTTGCACTCTATAAAGGGAGGTAGCGCGCAATTCGTTACTGCTGTGGGGGTCCGGGCGGAAACACATAGAGCCCGCCGATGAGCCAGCTTGGTGTCCTAGACGAAACCCCACACAAGACACGGCACAAACCTAGAAGAATTGCTGAGTTTTAATTCACCGGCCGTGAATGCCAATACACCATCTAGTTGAAATATATGTCACTAACTCTAACTTTATGTAGAATTATTCAAATAGTATGAAAAGTTGTTTTTATGGTCATTTGAATTTTGTATTCTATAAACCTAAGTGAAAATATGAATGTAATGCATTCGAATTCTATAAATATGGGTATAATCACTCTATAAACAATCCCTGAAAATTTCAGTCATGTAGCATTTAGGGTTTCAGAGAAAAGTGTACCTATGTAGTAGAAAAATGTATATCGAGAAAACTGCATTTGATTGGATATGTTCTTTTACTCACATTTAAATAACTTTGTCTACAGGCATGCAGCATCAGATATAAAATTATTTTAAAAATACCTCCAGTTGAGCAATGAGCTTGAAATGTTTATACAAAGTATAAAAGAGGCCATACATACAAAAAACACGTATTTCAAATTTTTGATATTTTGACCCCTCATTTTTCTTTTCTTCTTCTTTTCTTAGTCGTTTACCCTCCAGGTTGGTGGAACCCACGGACTCAGCGAGGGAACTCACCACTACCGCCTCTACGGGCAGTGTCCTAGAGCTGGGAACATCTAATCGGAGTGGATACAACTGGTGAGGTGTGATTGGCACCTCGCCCAGGCGGCCTCACCTGCAAAGCGAACAGGGGCCTCACGAGGGAAGGTAATGGATGGTCAGGATGGGTAGGCAAGGAAGAGGGAAGGAGGCGGCCGTGGCCTTGAAGATGGTACCATCCCGGCATTTGCCCGAAGACGAAGTGGGGAAACCACGGCAAACCACTTCGAGGATGGCTGAGTTGGGAATCGAACCCCCTCTACTCATTTGGAATACCCGAGGCTGAGTAGACCCCGTTCCAGTCCTCGTACCACTTTTCAAATTTCGTGGCAGAGCCGGGAATCGAACCCAGGACCTCCGGGGCGGCAGCTAACCATGCTGACCGCTACGCTACGGAGGCGAGAGAGTTGACCCCTTATTCCCCCTTAAAAAAGAAAAGAAGAATGTGTGGGTGAATTTTCAATTTATTTAGCGTATGGCAATTAAGCACATTTTAACAGTAAATTACTTTATTTATAAACACTTGATCACAAACAAACATGTAGTTCTTGTATAAATTTGATGGAATTCGGATTTGCCAACAGAAATTCCTCATAATCTCCTCTATATGTTTTCACACTGCAGTCTTCCCAGATGTGTTGAACAGCCTGCATCGGTGCGCCGCAGTTGCATGCTGGTGAGGCAAACATTCCCCGTTGAAAAAGTGAAGCTTCACATCTTCCTTGACCTGTTCTCAGTCGGTTTGGAGTTGACCATATCTTGCGGGGTTGATCAAAGCCAGGGACAATCTTAGTGATACAAGAAAATGATTGACATGTTGCTGGAGGCAATTCGGATCCATTCTTTCTTCCCGGTATCACTGATGTTAACCCCAGTGAGACTGTTTGCAAGTGCGAGAGGATGATGCCTTGAGCGAAGCCTGTTGTTTCTGAGATCAGGGATGTCAGAATGCACTGGTAGTCCTGAATTTCCAATAAATCATCTAAAGCAACTTTTCTTATTTGTCTATTTGGATAATTTTGGGAACTGGGATTCCAAAGGCGCGGCTTTTCTTTGTACGCTTGAATGAATTCTCCCAAAGTCTCTTTATCAATTATTGCTATCGCACTACTCGCCTCATCAACGTGTGCTCCCATGAGTACCGGTTCCCACCAGTTCCAAATTCTTTAGCGGATTAGCTATCTGTCAATTACACTGCCTGAGCGAGTCCCATCAGTTCCGAACATTACCTGAGCGAGTTCCAGCTTAGTTTTCTACAACAAAATTGTATTAATTTGTTTATTACTCAAACAAGGTCCATTGATAGCGCAAGCTGGGAGTGCGTGTCCTCTTTAATGAATTGGGTCCTCTAACAGAGGGGGGTGGACGCCATAGACCGGTAGCTCTCATAAGCAGCTTTCGCCTTGTCAGTATCTGTGTCAGTATGTGCCTTCGTCAAAATAATCAGTTTTGAGTTTTATTTACAAAGTTCATAAAATAGTATGAGCATGTCGCTTTGTCTTTGAACTGTTTTTTTTAACTTATTTACAAGTCACGTAGTAATCAGCACGTAGCTTCGTCAAATTGATCTTTTAACTGAATTATACTTCTCTTTATACTCTAATCAATATGTACAGCAAAAGAAACATTTCTTTCTGTTAAATCACCAGTCTCTTCAAACTGTTGAGTTGCTCTTTGGATTCTGTCATCCATTGCAACATATTTTCTTTTCCTTTTCGTGGCTTGCTAACTCAACTCTGACCGCATATTTTTTTCGTCTGAATTTTGAGACTCCTTCTTCAAACACAACACCAAGTCTCTTACACGAGGATGTGGTTTTCCACATTTCAAATTCAGCTTATGGTTCCAACCTTCTACAGAGTTATTCGTTCTATGCCTCTTCCCATGGCAATTCCACATTTCAATCGGAACATGAACGTTTTCAAGCCATTGCTCGACAAAGTACTCAAAAAACTCGATTAACTTTTCATTGTCCGTGGTCGTGCTATGAATATGTTTGAGGAATGCAAGTGCAGCACACGTCTGACTCAAGGTGGTTTTATACATACCCGAAAGCCCAATTTCTTTGACTTTTCTCGAAATAATTTGGTTTAAGTGGAAAAAACAGCCTTGCACTTGGAATCTAGGAAATACTTCCTGTATCACTTTGATATATCCAACATGGAGCTCAAATTTCAATTGCGATTTTTCAGCAGTTGGTAGCACTGACATCATTTTCAAATATGGCCGTGAG
Organism: Meconema thalassinum; assembly: GCA_946902985.2. NCBI lineage: Eukaryota > Metazoa > Arthropoda > Insecta > Orthoptera > Tettigoniidae > Meconema > Meconema thalassinum. Next base: position 67,610,629 of record OX336392.1, on the reverse strand, counting down.
ATATTCAGGTATAGATCTTTACTCCTAACAAATTTTGTTTCGATTTCTGCAGCCGTTTAAGAGTTGATAGGGGGGGGGGGGAGGACACTCACACAGCCAGACATACAGACAGAAGGACAGACAGACAGACAGACAGGCAGACACACATTTGCCCGATCTCATAAGTCTACTTTTTCCTCATTTTTGCAAAAGGTGAAAAGTAGGCTAAAAATCAAAGATAGACAATGTATTGGTCTCTGTGGACCTCATAAATAAGAATCCTTGGGTGAAAATTGAAATTGAAAATTGAATATGTTCACAAAGAATGTAAACTTTCTGTTTAGAGTTAAATGTCTGCGCCAGTGTATGGAAGAAGGAAGATCACAGCTGTTTGCAGTATGTAGGCTATGAACTAATGTCGGGTCGCCGCCTGATACACGTGTGAATAAACGTGGTCTACAAACAATTATCCGATTGCCTCAGAGCTTGTATATGGGCAACGTTACTCGCTTTCAGTTTATTAAGGCAGGGCTGCTGTAACTTCCAGATCACCAGGACGGGAAACATCTCACGTTACTGTGGTATCATTATCTCCCCGTTCATCAATGCAGAGAGCTTACAACCCATGCTACCGATGCACACAAAATATCCTACACTTGGCAGTTGCTACTTTATGGACTAACTAACGTATTTATGGATTATGGCTGTGTGTGTGTTGTCTACCGAGCTTATCTATGCTAGCTCCACTTTCCTGGTCATTCCTCAATATCACTACAGCTTGGGTTTGTGTTTGCTGAGCACAACAGACAAATAGCTTTCTCTACGCCGATTCTCAATCAATGATGATGAAACTTCTTAAAGGGAATCAGTGGTAGAATGAACTCCTTCTAATTTAAAGACCACAGGTTCGATTCCAGGTTAACTCTCCGTTTATCACGCGTGGGCCTGATAGCCAGCCCTCGGTGGTATAGTTTGTAGCGTTCGGAGCTTCTAAGCCCAAGAACGTGGGTTCAAACCTGGCCGAAGTGGTCGGATTTTAAGAGCGTTAAAAATCCCTCAGTATGCCTTCCTACGGAGAGGAAGTAAAGTTGGAGGTCCCATGTCATAGATTTGTGGCATGAAAAAGAACCTTCCGCTAAGTACACTTCTGGAAGCTAAAATGTATAGGTTAGTTTGATAACGCTATATTAGTTCCAACGTTCCTCGCCAGGTGCTGACTGCGATGGATTTAATAGCCACGTCCGTAGCTAGGTGTCGTGGATGGTAACATTTGGTAACAAAAGTAGGAACTACTTGAAGAAAATTAATCGTTCTAATCTCACCCAAAGTACACGGGGCTACATGACCGCGTTGTCGCAGCCCCTAAACTAAGGAATCACCAACCAACCTGATAGCCCCATGATTTTGTTTATATTCAATATCTCGCTAACCAATGGTCTTGTATTGCTTTTGAGTTACGTCCTCTTGCACCATTTCATAGGAAGTGCTTAACTGAATTGGAAACCTGATTAGTCCAATAAGAACACCGCAAGCATGACAGAAGTCAGCTGATGTCACACTTGGAGCTGATAAGATGATGATGATAATTGTTGTTTTAAGGGTCCTAACATCTAATGGTTTGGGTGATAGTGAAAATGAAAGATGATCAACTGAAACCAACAACTAAAACTAACTACTGACTTACTAACTAGAAGAGGAAATAAGAAACCAAAAGGAGAAGAATGTAAATAAAAGACAGGGGGAAAGGAAATGCCCTCAATCCTCAAAGAATGAGAATTGAGGGACTTGAAAGGAAGGAGAACCATAAAAGGCAGAGAGGAAAGGGAAAGAGTAGAGGGATCACCCCAAATGCAATATAAAAGGGGATTGACTTGACCCAGCTCAGGAATCCCTGGGGGTCACCAAATCCCCAGCTCACCAGTCATGAGCCCTTGCAAGTGTAGCATTATCCAGGGTGCACCAGAAATTATGGGGCAACACACACCTGCCCCTTTAGGGCCTTCAGCAGAAGGCAGGAAATATCAGGAAAAGAATAACAAGAGGTCTGAGGGCTATGAACATAACTTCACCTATAGGACTTTCAATAACCTGGTGATTACAAATCCAACATTGCGGCGACACGAAGTATAAATATTCACATGGACGTTTCTCGCAATTTAACCATCCGAGTGCAGTGAAACGTGGTACAGTAAATCCCTATACAAATGTTCATCCACTGGCATCTAATTTATTTCATTTTTTTTCCATAACCACAAGATGGCAGTTGTGCGAAATTTCAAATATCGTTTACACTTCTTGTGTCCTAATCATGCGATTGAAGTTTGAATACTAGTCTACACGTACACAATAATCTTCATGTAACAGTTCATCACTCTTAAGACCTACATTTATAAAAATCCAACATGGCGACCATCCAAATTATTTAGTCGGTTCTCAATATCTACGAATCTATTAAAGCAATCAAACTGAAATTGTGTATGTTGATAGTGGCAACTAACATAAGTAGGATATATGAAAATAGGCTTTAGTTCTTCACGGAACTACTTGTTTTTATTGCATGGATCACTAAGCGCTAAAACTTTAAAATCTCCCGCCAAATTTCAAAAATTTAAGGACTTAAGGGAATTTTTTACACCTCTAGGTTGGTTATCCCTGAAGAAATTCGTCTTGTGATGTCGCATGACTTTGAGGTTTACGCTAGACAACAACATGGTCAGGTAACAAATCCCAACACTAAGTCTCATTTAGTTATCCAAAACATCAAAATAAATATCGCTAAAACGCAAATCAGGGGGAAAATCTGGAGTTATTAAAGATTTATTTTTTCTTTGGGGGTGAAAGGGGAAGGTTGGTCAATCCAGAGGATCTGTAGATGTTTCACACCCCTAGGTTGGGCAACCCTAATGAGTGTCGTCACATGACCTTGAGGTTTATATCAGTTAACAACTTGGTCAGGTGACAGGGATTCCCGGCCTCCAATTTGATTTCTTCCAAAAAATCCATTATACTGCAGTCACTTTGTGGAAGGCTCTTCCATGAAAGCAGTCTGGCAACAACGTTTCATGGTTCACATGTCAACGGACGGAACACATTTGGACAGGTTCTTTCCCACTTCACGATAGCAGCATTCTCAAGGTCTACCAGCGTGACCTTCATCTGGATATCAGCTGGCTACAAATATGAGATTTGTTGATGTTTAGGCACAGAACCAATTCGTTACGTCTCGTTTTATGAAATCCAGATTTACGTAAGGTAGTAGGTTTGCAAGCGGTGTTGCCAAATGCGACGGAATTTTCTCCTGTTTACTGCTAAACCACGTACTCTGCGAATTTCAAGTCTTGGGTAATGGTACAGTGTGTTCTTGGTTTGAAACATTTATGCAAGTGAATGCAAAACTATACGACAAAAAAAATATTGTTGAACCTTGTTGTTGTTGTTGTTGTTTGAGTCTTCAGGATTTTGACTGGTTTGATGCAGCCCTCCATGTCTTCATGTCCTGAGCTAATCGTTTCATGTCTCCATATCTATCACGCCGTACACCCGAGGTAATCTGTTTAACATTATAACCTTGGCCTACTCCTACAGGTCTTGTCCTCAACCCTTCCTTCCATAACTAAGCTTGCTATTAATGGGTGTCTTACTATGTCCAGCCAACCTCTCTCTTCTCTTCATTAGCAGTCACCCATTCGTCTTAGCACCTCTTCATTTGTTACCCTAATTCCCATCTTATCTTCATCATTCTCCTGTAACACCACATTTCAAATGATTCTATTCTCCTCTTTTCTGCTGCAACAACAGTCCAAGTTTTACTTCTATCGAGTGCCACGCTCCATACAAAGGCTTTCAAAAATGACTTTCTAAATAATTATGCATAGAGAAGTGCATATTCTCGGGAAGAATAATACGGCTGTAATTTCCCGTTGCTTTCAGCCATGCAGCAGTACGCAGCTTAGCCATTAATTGGCTAATGTTAATGTTAAACCTTATTGGGTCAAAATAGAGTACTGATAATGATGTTTTTCTATAAATAATTAGCTGTTGTTAATTTATTTAACGGACTTGGGGCATTTTGGTGACCATCCCCGTGCAGTTGGGTGTGTGTTGAGCTTGTTTGATAACTTGTATTTATGTGATGACTGTACAGTAGTAGTGTCTGTAGCTGTATTTAAATAGTGATGGAGTAGGTGCCGCGGGATGTGGGTTAATGTACTATAACGGCAATTGCCTGGAGGGATTGTTGAAAATTACAGGGAAAATCCACCCTCAGGATAGACACTGTAGCCACCGGGATTCAAACTTGCGACCTCCGTACTTGCTGCACGTGACCTCGCGACCGTGGTGTACGTTTTTAACGAGCACGGCTACGGGGCGGGACTAAATACTTAGAACCTCTGGTTCGTGAAAACGATTTCATACGATTTTTATTTTCTGATCCTCATTCACCATATCCATAACAACAGAAATCGAACATTTTTATTTGGACTGCTAAAAAACGTTAAAAAATTACGAGCCTTACAGTAGTCGCATATGATGTGTAACGTGTCACATGTTATCCCTTGTTAACAGTGAACTCTGTTGGTCATTGAAATAACTACTTGTAAAATTGCAGTGCCAAACCCTGACCGGTTTTCAGCAAATATGATATAATAAATATTTTCACACCAAACAACGAAAATTTGAAGATGATTTATTGTAGGAATATCTTTAATGGGGCCTCCAAACCTTAAAGTAATCTTGTATGCGGTATAGATTCCACATAGCCACATTGCCGACAGTACCTCGAGTGCTTACATTAAATAAGAATACAGCAAAAATCTGAAGATTTAATAAATCATAATTGTTGTCAGCAAATATGATATAATAAATATTTTCACACCAAAATACGAAAATTTGAAGATGATTTATTGTAGGAATATCTTTAATGGGGCCTCCAAATCTTGAAGTAAACCGTATGCGATATACATTCCACATAGCCACATGGCCGCCAGTACGTCGTGGTATCATTCTCCGCCACCGCGCGCGCTCATTGATTCCGTCCCATCCATTACCGTTTCATTGTTTCCGTCCCGTCCATTTCCGTTTCATTTTTTAAAATCACCTCCACAAAAAAATATACAGATACCGAGTGGAAAGATGTTACACATCAAAAAGATTAAATGTATTATGCTGTATAGTTCTCACATCTCTGTACATCAGTCAGGCATTAGACTTATTCCAACCCATGCTCAAAACTGCGCGTATCCAAGCACGATTTCTGCCCAGCTCATAGCCTACCAATTATTGGAGCGCTTTTCTGGCACGACGACACCCTCTGCAGCGTTATTAATGGTTTTGGGCCATTGCGCGCCACTTCTCATAAAATAAAGTCGTTACTCAATCGTCCTCACTGAGTCTATCACTCACGTCAGACTTTCAATAGCCTACGTGACAGAGCCAAGAATTGAACCTGAGGCCTCCTAGTTAACAGGCAAGGGTGCCAATCCCACACAACGTGGCCGGCCTTGTAAGGAACAGTCATTAATTTTCAGTTACTTTAAAATTCACAGGTAGTTGAATATGAAGGAAAGCACTTACACCATCCCCTTCCTCCTACCGTAAGGGCCTTTTTTTTAAGTCATTCTGTACCGAATAAATCTTAATCTATTGGCATTGTCTTGAAGACGCTTTACGTCCTCCAGATTGAGCGGTTATAGTCATTTAATACAGGGCAATTAAAATATATTACTCGTCTCATTTTCACGCTAATTAGGGTTTCAAAGCACCATTATATACTGTTTATATGTAAGTTATATGCCAGTTCACGATTATTCCTCATAGGTATAAATTTAATGACTTTCCGTGGCTGGTTTTTATATTGCGAACTTTAAATTATTTTAATGTCATACATTACGTAGAAGAAGATTACTAGCGCCGCACGATATGTATATTACTTGTCTCATGAATATATGTAGCGTCATCGATGTCTGAGCTCGTTACCAATACACTTTTTAATCGAGTGGCTTCGGTGGCGTAGTTGGTAACATGCTGAGCTTCTATGCCCGGGATCGCGGGTTCAAACCTGGCCGAAGTAATCGGATTTTTAAGAGCGTTAAAATACCTCAGTATGCCTTCCTTTGGAGGGGAAGTAAAGGTGGTGGGCCCATGTCCTTGATTTATGGCACTTAAGACAACCTTCCACTAACTATAGTTCTTTGAAGCTGAATTTGTAGGTTAGATTTGATTAACGCTATATTAAGATCCAACATTCGTCTCCAGGTGTTGATTGCGGAGGCAACTAGTAGCCATGTTCACAGCTAGGTGTCGTTGACGGCAGCATTTGGTAGTAAAGGTAGAAACAACTTGAAATTGATCGTCTGCAGTCCTTACCTGAATTACAGATAACACACACTAATGCAGCCATCACAATTAGCACCGTATCAGACAGATTCTACACACACCGAAAGTACACGGGGCTACATGATCGTGTTGTCGCCGCCCCTAAACTGAAGAACCAACCAACCGGCACTTTTCCATCGATGATGATGATGATGATGATGATGATGATTATGACGATGATTGTTGTTCTAAGGCGCCTAACTGCTTGATTAATTCTCTGTCTCCATGAGCCACAGAAGTTAAAAGGGACGTAAAACCAATAACATTATTATTATTATTATTAATTATCTCTGGTAACGAGCATCATCATCCCTCGCATTTCCCCAAGGGATCAGAACTAGAAGGACGTGGGTTGGTGGCTCCACAGGACCCGAACTGAGGAGGGCATTGCTTCCACTTTGCGATGGTCTCCAGTATTTCATATTTTCTGTCGACCTCTCTTGATTTCTTCCAACGCTGACTGTATTAGGATATCTGAGACCTATGGTGTATTTTATTTTAACTCTTTAATTGACCCCTGTCTTCTCCTCCCTGATACCTTTACTTTCCCACGGGACAGATATCTTTTGTCTTCGTACACGGTATTTCCATCCTTTTTTTTACTGAAGGAGTAGAGTGTGCAGCCCACCGGGAACATTAATCGAAGGAGCAGATGACCTCGCTGTTCCACCCCTTAAAATTACAATAACTAAGTAAATAACACTAAGCAGTCTACATCCTCAAGGGCTCATGGCCAGTGATCTTGCGAAATGTCGACCCTGGGGGATTCCTATTCTGGGGCAGTCGTTCCCTGTTTCCAACAACTTTGAGGTGGACTTTTCCTCATTCCATTTCCTGTCTCTGTTTCATAACTCTTCCTCAGTCCCTCAGTCAGTCCTCTTTCTTCCAGGGATGAGGGCATTTATTTGTCTCTCTTTTATATACAGTAGATGTCACAAAAACTCCGTTTTATTTGTTTTTTTGGAATATAAATTCTTTTAGTGTTTTCTTTTTACGATAGCGTAATCATTATTTAATTCAATGTCACCATTGAGGTTCAACCTCGAGAATATAGTACGTCTAAATAATTTTCAAAATTTTGTAGTGATCGTCCAATTAGGTTACGAAATATGTTTTAACAAGTAAAAATACAACTTTCTGGAATACAACTTTAAAAGTTCAACATACTATTCTCCCTTTGCCTTCTTACACACTCGCGAGATACGTCAGTTCACTGAAACTGAAATAGGCCTATCTGAGAAAATACCGGGATATTTTCATGAAAATTGATAATAAAATACAGGAAAATGTGTCCCAAATTGAACCTATTTCTGAAGATTTCTTGGTTTATCAGGTCACTTAAATGTTAATATTTAACTGTGAAATCACTTACTAAACAAGTGTCAAATATTTCTTCTTCTTCTTCTTCTTCGTCGTCGTCGTCGTCGTTTGGACTAGTGAGGACCACGGGCCTCGTTTCTCCTCGTCGCTTTGTCTTTTCTCTTCTTCAAGTACTCTTTCATCATCTGATTATGAGCCAGCTTCCTTTCCTCCGTCCATGGAGGTCTGCTGGCCCCTGTGTTCTTCCTAGCTGTCAGTGATGCAGGAAAATCTCCCTGTTGGATGGCTTGCTGGAATTGTTGGCGGTCCTGTATGGACTTAAGTGGGATCCTTAGGGGGTCTAAATCCGTCCTGACCGAGGAGATCCACTTGGTCCTAGAGGCCTTCCTTCTTCCTACCACTGTGAAGATCTTACAGGTGAATCGGCAATGGATCATGCGGGTCTAGTGTCCATAAAAGGACAGGCGCTTTTTTCGTATACAGTATACCCAGGGTGGCGCACGAGTGTCACCATTTGTTTCGTACATAATTTTAAAGTCGCACTAGATATCCCGTTGACCATCTCAACAGTAGTAGCAGTGGAGCTTGGAGAAACAAATGAGTTATGAAATGACGCGTAATTCACGATACAGTCACCAGGAGACCAGTGTTTCCAACATGGCTTCCTTTTTCGCCGGAGAAAATTGAAGTGGAACGAGTTGCTGCGCTGAGAAACCCCGGCAAATCGTGTAGAAAGGTAGCAGTGCAACTGGGCATATCCAGACGCTCCGTTCAACGGATTCTTAAAAGTGACCTCCAGATGTACTCGTACAAGATGACCTCTGTTCAAAAGCTCATGGCAGAACAAAAGCCGCAGAGACTAATGTTGCTCGCTGGGCGGAGAATAGGGAACAAAATCTCTACAACGTTTGGTTTTCAGACGAGCGTATTTTCATTTGAACGGTGCGATTAACAGACAAAATGTACACTTTTGGGCGCAAGTGCTTCATGAACGACAACATTATGCTTCGAGAATTACAGTGTGGACCGCAATTTCCAGCCACGGACTTATTGGACCTTTGTTCTTTGAAGAAACTGTGAACAGTGAGAGTCATTCGAGCATGCTCCGCAGCTTCGTTCCACAGCTTCTTGCTACTGCGTCGCCCTTCAACACGCAGTGGTTCAGGCAAGATGGAGCAAAGCCACACACTGCAAGCATTGTGTTGGATTTCTTGCACGAGCGTTTCGACATGCGGGTCATTTCACTCAGATTTCTGTATCGTTTTCAATGACAGACATTTTTGCTCCCCCCCCCCCCCCAAAAAAAAAAAGGCCAGACCTCATCCCATGTGACTTCTTTCTCTGGGGGTTCCTAAAGGAAACAATTTTCCGAAACGTCCACATGATTAATGGAGCTCAGACGCCTTATTCTTCAAGCTTGCAGTGAATTCACGGAAGACATGTGCCGGAGGGTTTTCGTTTGAAGGAAATTAGGAATGTATTGGTGGTCATATTGAGCACGTGCAGCATTAGAATAAATCTCCACAGAGTGTACGCCATGGTAGTATATGTTCCTTTGAGTTTGTCTTTACAGTAAAGTTTTTATTCAGAAATAAAATGGTGACATATTTCGTGCGCCACCCTGTAAGTCACAACGTCTTCTTGATGGCTGTAAAGCTCATCACTGTGCCGAATTGTCAAATATTTATTATTATCATTATTATTAATATATATACCTAGGAACGACTCCCCTTAAGTCAGTCAATACATTTAAATATCTAGAAATGACAATGCAATCAACAGCAAGAGCCTATTGAGTTCACATAAAGTCTCGATCAATAGCCGCTACCAAAGCCATATATGATATCAAAACAATCACGAAGCTCTCTTTGGGAACTGCTATGACATTATTCGACGCGAAACTAACGCCCATCGCCATATATGGACTTGAAATCATATGGGAGAAATTATCCCTGGCAGACTTGAGGACGCTTGAAGCAGTCAAATTGCGCTGGGGATATCGAAGTATACAAAATCAAGATTAGCATATGAACTCGCCAGGGAGACCTTCTTCATTGAGGACCTTCGGATGAAGAGAGGGCTACCATCCACAGACGCCTGGAAAAAACTAATGCAGGAAAGAATACAGAAAAGGGACGAAATCTGGTTCGAGTTTTACACCACGGAGGCCATGATGACTAGGTCATGAATGAATACAAATCAAGACTTGCGACACTTTGTCAATTCGATGGTGGTACATGGGTATCACCATAAACTGTGTAATACCGAATACTTTCATGAGCCTGATGAATCCTGCGTACGTAAATTATGCGGGGTGCAATGTACTAGATACCATGTAATTTCTTGTGCAAATCGGGGATCATCCATTGTGAAGTTTTGTGAAGAACATTTTGTTTTCATCAATATGCACAATTTGTGCGATTTATCTTTAATAATAATTAATATTATTTTTATTATTGTTATTATTGTATATTTGGCACATGCGCTTACAAATTCTCAGTATATTTTATGGAAAGAAAACATACCCAGACATACATCATAAGGAGCAAATTCTCGGTGACTGCATTCCGCAGTTAGATTTACACTCCTTCGCTCCTTCAGGCTTGATTACCCAAGAACAGCCTTACTATGCGACACGTAGAAAGTATGACTGTCTTCTGCATCAGTTTAAAAACACCAGGGTCTAACTTCAAATATGTGATAGATTCCTTTAGGTTGTTCGGAATCACGCCAGTGCTGGAGATGATCATAGGAGCTGTCCTGACTTGAGCCATGTGCCATTGCTTCCTTATCAATTCTAAAGCTCTGTGTTTTTGACATATTTTGAACATGTTTTGTTAGCATGTTTCCACTGTTTGGGATATTATTATTATTATTATTATTACTATTATTATTATTATTATGATACCCCAGGTGCAGGTTTGGACAGAGAGGAAACATGGTGAGGTTGGTTATTATCTCACTCAGTTCTTGACTGGCCATGGGTACTTCTGTTCTTATCTTAAGAAGATGGGGAAAGTGGATTCACCAGATTGTATCTACTGTGATAATGAGGTAGATAGTGCTAATCACACCTTCTTCTCTTGTGGACGGTGGGTCCAAAATAGGGAGTCTCTTCATGATCAAATTGATGTAGAGATATCTCCGGACAATATTGTTGCGGTAATGCTACAAAATGAAGAACATTGGAAACGTGAAGCAAGTTTTGTTGAATATATCCTCCGAATAAAGAAGACGGATCTGGATCGCCACTGAAGATAATTCACTAAGAAGGAGAGCCCTACGGGCAAATATAAAATGACTCTAGCCTGAAGTAATGTGATAAACGGTTCCAGGCTAGTGTTCAGAAGTAACGGGGGAGTTTTAGTCGGTAGTCTGCTACTCAGGAGCAGGAGCCCGACAATGTGCGTAAATGCATTCCCCCCCAATGTATTATTATTATTATTATTATTGAGTTTCAAATACATAGAAGGAACCCAATTTTGACTAGCACTTTAGGGATATAGTTTGACAGAGAGAATTCACTACTTATAACCCATTATAATGACAACTTTTGGAAGATATGATGGATGAATGTCAGAAGAAAGGAATAACAACATGATTTTATAAATAAAGGATAGGACACAACGCCTTTATCAATTCATAATTTCAGTAGCTTAAGTGACAATTTATGGTATATATCTCTCTTTCAAAACAGGATAGTCGAAAATCAGATGATTTACTGCATGGGAGAAATTACAAAAGCATGTATAATCATTTAGAATAGTGTTATGAAATCTCTCTAAATATAACTTAAATTTCCCATGTCCAGATAGGAAATGATTAAGTACGAAATTCGGAACATGTATTAACTTCTAAGTCAATGCTAAATCTCAGGTAAAATATTTCTATCGAAATAATGTATTTAATGTCTATAGCTTAATTATATTGTAGTTTCAATTTAATACACATAACTACTACAGAAATGTTCGCTGTTAATTGGAAGCAATTAAATCCTAAGCAAAATGAAGACTTTTAAGTTATATGAACATATTTTTGGTATTATTTTGTTGTTATTGTTGTTGTTGTTGTTGTTGAATTGTAACTTTCAGTCGGTCAACACGGATATATCCCCAATTGAATTGGGATAATGTGATTTCACCTGAAAACGATTTACATGTGATTAAATATTATTTAAACAGAATACAAAGGTGTAGGGTTGAAGGATCGCATACAATGTGTACTGTCTTCAATCCGCTCCGACAACAAGTTAATTGAAACATAAGGAATCCTATGTTTCATGGAACAAACTCTATGTGGAATCGCTAGCAAATCACTAGCTGATGAAGAAAATAGACTTTAGAAATCTGTTTCGCCATTAAAATGGCCAAAGAAAGAGTAGAATAATATGGTTGCCAAAGTCAATTCTAGAGGTCATTCTCTATGGATGTAGTATAAATAAACCCTGAAAATTCCATGCATTTGTACCCAGTAGTTTCTGAGAAAAAAGAGCATAAATATTGGTAACCGGAAGTTGCGGTAAAAGCATTTGAAGTTTTTTCCTACTTCTAAAGCGTACTCATATTCCTATATAAGGTAAAACACTTCAGTGTCCACCATGGTGTACATGCCTCACTGTCTTCCTGGCTATTCCTTTTAGATCTGTATTGTTTTCTGTTACACTTCTTGTATTTTTTGACTCTTACTTCACTATAACCGTTATTGATCCATGCCGTGTATGATTTTTATTCATACTACTCCTGTTTCTAGTCCAGCTTCTACAAAATATAAATCCTACCATTATTTCCCTCGTTATATCAGAAGACAGCATCGAACACAGTATAGGTCTGACGTTTGTTTTTGGCCGGTACTTGAATTTTGCGTAGAGGTCTCCGGTCAGCCAAGAAACCTTATTTTTAGTATGCGCAGTAACAACTGCATGCATGCTCGCACAGAAGGAACGAAGGAAAGAAGAAGGGAGGTTGAATGCTTAGCACAGTGGATGCGCGGATTTCACGGCCACCGGCCAAAAACAAACGTCAAACGTCAGATCTATAATGTTCAACACATGAAGCCTTAAAATATGGTTTTGGGATCCCTAATTCACACAAAAATATCGAATAATGGTTTTCTCATAATCTGTTTACCAATTTATTCACTCCAATGCAACAAAGAAATGAGTTTGAGATACCAGACCCATCTGAGGAGGGGGAGTAAAAATAATGTACAACATAAAGAATGACATTTTGGAGCAAGATAGGCCACAGCAATGCTCCAAAAAGGTGGTATGATTACAGAAAGTCTAATTTGTCAAAATAAGGGGCGTGGCAGAATTGATAATTGATTCTTTATTTTTATGCACTTCTAGTTGTGATATAATTTCCAAATTTTCACACATTAAAGAAAAAATATAAAACTATGATAACCCACAAGAATAAAATATAAAAATAAATTCGACCTCAACCGGAAACATCCTCCATTGGACAGAAATATGAAAGGCATAGATGTGAAAACATAACTTAGATTACTAGATGAATGTGAACAAGTATACAAGTACTGCATTCGGGCTGTGTAAATTAATGTTTCTGTATGTCAGAAGGTTCTGGACCTTCACAACTACTGCAGACCAATCTCCCATCCTGCTATGGCATAGATACGGATTCCTATGATCCACCGCCCTGTTTTAAGGACGGTATATGGATTATACATACTGACTAATTCAGCCTTGGATTGTTGTGAAAAATTATCATGTATATCCTTCCCTTTTGACATTATTTTCCTTTATTTGGCTACTATCTTGCACTCATAAACTCTCAATTCAATTGTAGCCTCACTTCTTTTCATTAAGTTCCCTATCACGAAAACAAAGGTAACACTAAACACATGCAGTCATTCAAATTTTCAGCATTTGTCTTGGCAATATGTATTTCATCGATTCCTTGATGATAGGATCTCTACTCTTTGACTAATTGTGTAGGCTAAAAGTTTTTAATCTGTCTCTATGTTGATAAAATGTTTTCTCGTACATTTGCACGTAAACCATCGAATTCCTTCCGTGTTTGATGGCATTTCTGTAATCTTTGTAACGTGTGCCAAATCTCCTTCCAATTTGTCCCACGTAATTCGCCTGTCACTCACTTTTATTGCATGAAATCATGGGGAGAGTGTTGTACCTTGGAACAGTTTTGACATTAAATTTTTTAATTTTTCTTTGTTTGAATTTCGTGAATCCTACATATTATTCCTCATTAATATAGGTCTTTCCATTCATTTTAATGCAGTTTGCATTGTGTTCAGTGTCATATTAGCTTACTTTCGATTTTTGCAAAAAATGAAAGTAGACTTATGAGATCAACACAGGGCGAACAAGAAGTTCCGTGACGAACTAAAGAGCCTACTTTTCTTAAAATTTAAGATTCAAGCCAATGATTAATCTAAATGGATCTATCTAAAATAATAACGAAATTAAGTTGGTAGTATCGAAATTTCTAATAAGTTCGAAATACTGTATACCTGTCATAATGTAGCCTAATAGACAACTACAGTTGGCAGCCCTGGTGACTGAGTATATTCTTAGTTCCATCTTTTAAGGTACAGAACACAAAATTTGGTTGATGTCCAAAGGATAGCATGGACGTTCCATGCAGTTAAACATTGCATCTAACAGCGCGTGTAAAATCATGTTGGCATCAATGACATACATGTATTGGTCAGAAATAATTTGAAATAACATGTTCTACTGTTGTGTCAATTTAGAATCAAATCCATTAGTTAGTAGAGAAGTTACATGCATTTCAAATTGGACCTATCAGCAGGCTTAGAATCATGTTGGCAGCACTGGCGTAGGCCTATATTAGTTACTCAAAATTAATCTAGAATGCCAGGTACTATACGTGCGCAAAATTTAGAGCTATTGGCTTGCATACTTTCTGATATATTGATATTAGGGTAACAAAAATAGAGTCAATATTTATTAACAGTTGGCAGCCCTGGTTGCTCCTAAATATACGCATAGTCATATCTGTTATGGTACACATAACACACACGAAATTTGGTTGAAATCCAAATGATAGTATAGAAGTTACGTGTATTTAAAGTTGGACCTCTCAGCAGGCTTAGAATCATGTTGGTAGCACTGACGTATATAAGTTACTCTAAATTAATAAAGAATGTCAGGTACTATGCGTGAGCATAGTTTAAAGCTGTCTGCTTGCATACTTTCTGATATATTGGTATTTGGATAAAAACAATAGGGAGTACATTTATTAACAGTTGGCAGCCCTGGTGGCTCTTAAGAATATGCTCATTCATATCTGTGTATGTACACATAGTACATACGAAATATGGTTGAATTCCAATTGATAGTCTAGAAGTTATATGCATTTAAAAATTGGACCTATCAGCAAGCTTATAATCATTTTGGGAACACTGCCATATATGGCCTGCTGGAAATTAAACTACAATATTATCATCTATACGTGTACCAATTTTGAAATAGCTCCCATTCATACCTTCCATGATATCCGACATGGAGCTCAAATTTCAATTGCGGTTTTTCAGCAGTTGGTAGCCCTGACATCATTTTCAAATATGGCCGTGAGATATTCAGGTATAGATCTTTACTCCTACCAAATTCTGTTTCGATTGCTCCAGCCGTTTAGGAGTTGATAGGGGGGGGGGGGGGGACACACACAGCCAGACAGACAGACAGAAGGACAGACAGACAGACAGACAGACACACATTTGCCCGATCTCATAAGTCCACTTTTTCCCCATTTTTTTTTTCAAAATGTGAAAAGTAGGCTAAAAATTGTGTGTCTGGCTGTGTGTCTGTGTGTCTGTGTGTAAGAGTGTGTGTACTCTGAATGTCTGTTCCCCCCTAACAATTCGAACATGGTGAAACCGAATTGAACGAAATTTGGTACAGAGGTAGCACTAGCAAAGGGCACCTCAGTGTCACGTTTTATATCGCCGCCATCTTGACGGAAACGTAATGGCGGCCACCCAAATGTTAAAAGCTTAAATCAATTTACGACCAACCTATTCATCTGATCACTATCAATTTTTGCAACGTTATGCTTTTATGTATGAAGAATTGTTTGACCAAACTACGAGGTCATCAGCCCAATAATTTGCGGATGGCGGCCATGTATGTGTGCAAATCGATTCCCCCTATCTTTTCAAACACTGTGAAACCGAATTGAACGAAATTTGGTACTGCGGTAGCACTGGCAAAGGGCACCTCATGGTCATGTTTTATAGCGCCGCCATCTTGATGAAAACGTAATGGCGGTCACCCAAATGCTAAAAGCTTAAATCAAATTACGACCAACCTAATCATCTGATCTCTACCAAATTTTGCAACATTACACCTTTATGTACGAAGAAACTTTTGACCGAACTACAAGGTCTTAAGACTAATAATTTGCGGATGGCAGCCATGTATGTGTGCAAATCGATTCTCCCTATCTATTCAAACACGGTGAAACCGAATTAAACGAAATTTGGTACAAAGGTAACACTAGTAAAGGGCAGCTCATTGCCATGTTTTATATAGCCGTCATCTTGACGGAAACCTAATGGCGGCCACCCAAATGTTAAAAGTTTAAATCAAATTACGACCAACGTCACCATCTGATCTCTACCAAATTTTGCAACAACAGACCTTTATGTGAGTAGCGTTCTTTGACCAAGCTACAAGGTCATCGGTCTAATAGTTTGCATATGGCGGCCATGTATGTGTGCAAATCGATTCCCCCTATCAATTCAAACACGGTTAAACCGAATTGAACGAAATTTGGTACTGCGGTAGCACAGGCAAAGGGCACCTCATGGTCATGTTTTATATCGCCGCCATCTTGACGGAATTGGAATGGCGGCCACCCATATGTTAAAAGCTTAAATCAAATTACTACCAACCTAATTATTTGATCTCTACCAAATTTTGCAACAACATACCTTTTTGTGGGAAGCATCTTTTGACTAAACTACAAGGTGATCAGCCCAATAGTTTGCAGTTAGCGGCCATATATGTGTGCAAATCAATTCATCTTATCAATTCAAACAGGGTGAAACCGAATTGAATGCCATTTTGTACATAGGTAGCACTAGCAAAGGGCACCTGATATTCATGATTAATATCCGTATAACACGTTGTATTTCAACAAACTACTACAACCAACATTCAATTATACTCGTTGAAAAGAATAAAGAGTTATAACAATACCCATGCATTTAGGAGGAAGTAGGCTATATGTTCTTTACTGAACATCTTGTTAGCCTACTTTCGATTTTTGCAAAAAATGAAAGTAGACTTTTGAGATCAACACAGGGCAAAAAAAGTGCGTCTGTCTGTGTGTGTGTATGTGTGTGTGTGAGTCTGTGTGTGTGTCTGTGTGTGTGTGTGTCTGTGTGTGTGTGAGTGTGTGTACTCTGAATGTCTGTCCCCCCCCTATCAATTCGAACACGGTGAATGCGAATTGAACGAAATTTGGTACAAAGGTAGCACTAGCAAAGGACACCTCAGTGTCATATTTAATATCGCCGCCATCTTGACGGAAACGTAATGGCGGCCACACAAATGGTCAAAGCTTAAATCAAATTACGACTAACCTAATCATCCGATCTCTACCAAATTTTGCAACAACATACCTTTATGGGGGGAGCATCCTTTGACCAAACCAATAGGCCATAAGCGTAATAGTTTGCGGATGGCGGCCATCTTTGTGTGAAAATCGATTCCCCCTATTAATTCGAACACGGTGCAACCGAATGGAACGAAATTTGGTACAGAGGTAGCACTAGCAAAGGGCATCTCAGTGTCATGTTTCATATCACCGCCATATTGACAGAAACGTAATGGCGGCCACACAAATGTTCAAAGTTTAAGTTACATTACGACTAACATAACCATCCGATCTCTACCAACCTTTGCAACAACATTCCTTTATGGAGGGAGCATGCTTTGACCAATCTAATAGGTTATTAGCCTAATGGTTTGCGGCTGGCGGCCATCTTTATGTCAAAATTGATTCCCCCTATTAATTCGAACACGGTGGAACCGAATGGAACGAAATTTGGTACAGAGGCAGCACTAGCAAAGGGCACCTCAGTGTCATGTTTTATATCGCCGCCATCTTGACTGAAACGTAATGGCGGCCACACGAATGTTCAAAGCTTAAATCAAATTACGATTAACCTAATCATCCCATCTCTACCAAATTTTGCAACTACATACCTTTATGGAGGGAGCATCCTTTGACCAATCTAATAGGTCATTCGCCTAATAGTTTGCGGATGGCGGCCATCTTTGTGTCAAAATCGATTCCCCCTATTAATTCAAACACGGTGAAACAGAATGGAACGAAATTTGGTACAGAGATAGCACTAGCAAAGGGCATCTCGGTGTCATGATTTATATCGCCGCCATATTGACAGAAACGTAATGGCGGCCACACAAATGTTTAAAGCTTAAATCAAATTACGACTAACATAACCATCCGATCTCTACCAAACTTTGCAACAATATACCTTTATGGTGGGAGCATCCTTTGACCAATCTAATAGGCCATTGGCCTAATAGTTTGCGGATGGCGGCCATCTTTATGTCAAAATTGATTCCCCCTATTAATTCGAACACGGTGGAACCGAATGAACGAAATTTGGTACAGAGGTAGCACTAGCAAAGGGCACCTCAGTGTCATGTTTTATATCGCCGCCATCTTGACGGAAACGTAATGGTGGCCACACAAATGTTCAAAACTTAAATCAAATTACGATTAGCCTAATCATCCGATCTCTAGCAAATTTAGCAACAACATACCTTTATGGAGGGAGCATCCTTTGATCAATCTAATAGGTCATCAGCCTGATATTTTGCGGATGGCGGCCATCTTTGTGTGAAAATCGATTCCCCTTATCAATTCGAACACGGTGAAACCGAATGGAACGACATTTGGTACAGAGGTAGCACTAGCAAAGGGCACCTCAGTGTCATGTTTTATATCACCGCTATCTTGACGGAAACGTAATCGTGGCCACCCAAATGTTAAAAGCTAAAATGTAATTACGACCAACCTAATAATCTAGTCTCTACCAAATTTTGCAACACCATATCTTTATGTGGGAAACATATTCAGACCAAACTGCAAGAACATCAGCCCAATAGTTTGCAGATGGTGGCCAAGTATGTGTGCAAATCGATTCCCCCTATCAATTCAAACACGGTGAAACCGAATTGAACGAAATTTGGTACAGAGGTAGCACTAGCAAAGGGCACCTCATATTCATGTTTAATATCCCTATAGCACGTTGTATTTCAACAAGCTACTACAACCAACATTCGATCATACTCCTTGAAAAGGACAAAGAGTTATAACAATACCCATGCATTTAGGAGAAAGTAGGCTGTATGTTCTTTACTGAACATCTTGTTGTTTATTTTATTTTTAACATTATGTTGAACTCTGCAACATGTTCCAAGGTACAACAGTGCCATGTACCTAGGAACAAGTTAAACAATTATGACAGAATTGCTGAATATGACAAAAATATTATATTCTTTGCAAGGAATGACATGGTTATTCATCTGTTCATGTTTATATAAAGTTAAACATGTTGTGTCACTGGACACAGTATTTCTATCTATCGTATGGCTTTTCGTACCGGGAGTGTCCGAGGACATGTTCGGCTCGCCTGAGTCTGTAGCTGCTTCCTGCGGATACCCTATATAAAGGATGAGCTACAAGTTCCGTTCAATTTCAAGTAGTTCCAACTTTCGCCACCAGATATCAATGATACCTAGTGGTGAACGTTGGAACTTTGATGAGCGTTCTTACGAAATCTAACCTAACAAATTTTGCTTTACACAAGTTTAGTCTGTGAAAGGATCTTTTACATGCCATAAATCTATGACATGGGACCGCCGGCTTAACTTCCCCTCCGAAAAAAGACATACTGAAGGATTTTTAACTCTCTTAACAAATCCGACGACTTCGGCCGGGTTTGAACCCGCTATCTTGGGCATAGCAGTTCAGCATGCTACCGACTACGCCACCGAAGCCGCTTGGACACAGTATTATTCTCTCATTACAATCTCTAAAAGATGACTTAACAAATTGATGCGAATGACTATTAATTTGACAATAAAAAGAATCAGATTAAAATAGTTCTGTTATCAGTTTTCCTTCCTAACATAGCAACCGCGCAATCAATCATAGATTTGTTTCAGTGAACGTTGTACCTGGAAGCTATGAAGTCTATTTCAAAGTGCATCTGTTTCTTTTGTCGCTGGGTGCCAGCAGAGACATTTGGCTGAGGCAATTTCATTATGGCGTCTTCCTTGGGATCATCATATAGTGTATCTTGTCAATGATGAAGTTTTTAGTGTCACCCTGTCTCTTTAAAAACTGAATGTTATACTCAGAACAACATTTGTCATATTTATGTATTTTACCTTATGAATAGCCCATACTATGTGGACTACTTCAGATTATTGGGTCCAGATCTATTAATACTGAGTTGGATTCAGGTCAATACAGAATAAGAACAAGATAATGTTTCAAAATAGCATTTGGGAGAGCATAGTGTACCTTGTAATGTACCTTGGATCACCTGTTGTACATGTTCCAAGGTACATGAAGTAGCCATTTCAGAGAAAAACAAGCATTTCTTTTTATAGGTTAGGTAGAACAAGAATGTAACCTGCGTATAAGTTAGGCCATTTACATACTAACCTAGTGTAAAAATTGAAGGAATCTCCTTTACCTGTGAGAACTACTTATATTCCAATTTGAAATCACGTTAAAATACTTTCAAGCAACAAAATGCTTTATTATTATTATTAAACTAGCTACCCGACCCGGCTTCGCCCGAGAACAGTTATGAATGCATTGCGTGATGAGCGCTTTTCTTTTCCAATGGCAATGAACACCGACCAATAAACGTTTTACGTCTCGGCATGATGGGTTAAAATCACTGACCGGACTATTAATTATATTATCATGGAAATGCATGTGCAACAAATTCTTGTCAGACGTAGGCTAATTTAAGAATGGCGAAGTGCATGAAACACAAATCCCCCTTCCGACCAATCATAACTTGACTGTGAATTTTGCGGAACGAAAAGTTCACAGGCGAAATGAAGAAAAGCCGAGTTGCACTTCCAGGGAAGCTCCAAACACAACCACTCTTCTCTAAAGTTTTTAGCTCAACACGACTCGACAGTTTACTGCTGGCTGTATCTGGGTCAATAAGCTCGTCGCTAGCTAAGCTGCAACTGGGGCGATCGAGTCGCACCTAGCTAGCTCTTTTTTTTTTTTTTTTTTTTTTTAGCGTATGGCTTTTAGTGCCGGGAGTGTCCGAGGACATGTTCGGCTCGCCAGTTTTTGTAGCTGCTTCGAGACGGACACCCAATGGGTGAGCTACAAGTACCGTTGGGGAGGAAGGTTGGAAGGGAAGAGCGAGGAGTTGGAAGGTAGCGGCTGTGGCCTAGAGTTAGGGACCAACCCCGGCATTTGCCTGGAAGGAAGATGGGAAACCACAGAAGACCATCTTCAAGGTTGCCGGCGGGGGGATTCGAACCTCCTCGCCTCCCGGATGTGAGCGACTGCCAGTAGTCATGCCGTAACGACCACGGCTAACTCACCCGGTAGCTAGCTCCTAAACTGTCGCCTCAGTAACCGAATGGAGATTGTTGGAAGAAATGAAAACGTAAAAACCCTAATAGTAGGCTATGTATTGAAGATAGGGATATGCTATCCAGTTTTTTTTTTAGAACTCTGCATGCTGCACAATTCTTACACTCATAGTATATAGATATTTTTAACGGTTTGCCCAGTGTAAGCTTAAAAACGCACGGACGCCAGTTCTGTTCTAACCTTTTCACTGACATCGTTAGTGACTGACTTCCTTTGGTCTTAAATAAATTATTTTCTACAGAAACCTTCCTCGAGATATCCTTTACAGAATGATGAAAACCGCATCAAAATCCATTCAGTGGTTCTAGAGATAACCCGTGACGTCCAAAAATCGGGGACTTTGTTTTATACTAAGTAGAGAATATACGCCAATCAGTATAATTTAATATAATATAATCCCCCTTCCGTCCAATCTTAAATTGACTGTGAATTTTGCGGAACGAAAAGTTCACAGGCGAAATGAGAGTTGCAATTCCAGGGAATGGCGAGGTGAATGAAACTCAAATCCCCCTTCCGTCCAATCATAACTTGACTGTGTTTCACAGGCGAAATGAAGAAACCCCGAGTTACACTTCCAGGAAAACTCCAAACACAACCACCATTCTCAGAAGTCTTAACTCAACACGACTCAACGGTTTGCTGCTGGCTGTATCTGGGGCAATATGTTCGACCGCTAGCTAGGCTGTAACAGGGATGATAGACTCGCCCTTAGCTAGCTCGTAAACTGTCGCCTCAGTAGTTGAATGAACATGGATGGAAGGAATTAAAACGTAAAAACACATATAGTGGGCGATGTATTGAAGACAGACATATACTCTCGCTGACGTTTTGTAGAACTTTTCATGCTGAACAATTCTTACATGTATAGTATTTAGATATTTTTAACGGTTTGCCCAGCGTAAGCTTACAAAGCACTCGGACGCTAGGTTTTTTCGACTTTTCCACTGAAATCGTTACTGCTCGGCTTCCTTTGATCATAAATAAATTATTTTCTACAGAAATCATCCTCAAGATATCCTTTACAGAACGGTGAAAACCGCATCAAAATCCATCCAGTGGTTCTCGAGTTTACCCGTAACATCCAAGAAACGAGGAATTTGGAACTGAAGCCACAATGGATGCCACCAGACAAACATTGCTGCCTAGGGTGGCAAAGTAATGAACTCAACCCAGCTATTCCAACGAATGTTTACTAAGATCAATGATAATGCAATTGTTCCAAGATACAAACGTTCCAAGGTACAACTCTCTCCCTATACTCTTTACTTAGTGTGTGGCTCTTGTTTATTTATGTACTTATGTATTTATTGGTTGCGTTCACGGTAGCAAACAGTTGATCAACAGCTCCAAAGCTGATGCATCGGGAGCGGGATCAGGTTTCACGTGTACCTGTGAACGGTTTGCTCCATCTGATCTGTAGCAGCGCGCGTTGTTCGAAAGTGGACAAGGGCGATGTACTATCCTCGAGCCTGTGATGTTGAAATGATCAGCTGATAATCTTGTGAGAGTGAATGCTGATATTAGATCAGTATCTAATTTACCTTTAGTTTTGCAACTCGGAACGAAATTGCTCTGAAACTATGTACCGAAGGCTGTGAACATTTATCAAACCATACCTTGCTCCCGATAATTTTAGGCCTACGTACGTAAATTTCTTGCCTTTCTGATACGGCATTTATTGTGTTATGCTAGTTTGGCTATGGTAAAGAATACTTAACAGTTTAACGTATGGTATGGTATATTAAGGTGGTATATCCCAAAAATTATGATAATTGAAGTCATTTTAATCTCTTCAAATTGAACAAGGTAGGTTAGGCCTACGTCTCAATAGACGAATATTTATTCAAGAATATCAATATAGCTTTGATTTTATTAATGTAGGGTTATATCCTATGAGAAGGGTCAAAAGTCTGTAAGTCTAGCAGTAAACCTCTTACCAGTCATCCACACATGATGACTTCATTATTTGTTAGCACTGCTTCATCTATCTAATTTGTCCCTAGGTATCCTTCATGCTGATACTTTCCTGCTTCTTATATCTTTTCTTTTTCACTCTAGTTTTCTTCTCAAGGATTTGAAGCTTTTGGATTTATTCATCAGCTTAACTGTGCTGTACAGTTTTTAGTTACTGTACTATACAAATTAATTGTATTTACAAAAAAATCAGATTAGATTGCAAAATTAATTTGAAACACTACAAGAATATACATCACATTGTCCCTACCTGTCAACTAGAGGTATTTATCTGGATCATTACCCTTCCCCTATCTAATACGGTCATCAAGGTCATTAAAATTATAACCAGCATCTAGAAATAAAATTTCTGGGTCCCTCATTTAAAGCAAAAGAAATCATGGTACGAGCCTGTATTATCCTTGTTATACCGGTACCTTACTTGTTTACATCCCAATATTAGTAGCCTACTTAAAGAGAAAGGCACAACATGAACTGTTGATGGATTAACTTAGTCTCTTACTTGGCAGTCCATTCTCCTCCTATCAATACACAACTGGTTTCCATACCATATTCCCTATAGGCTACTGTTCATCTAATGAAAATGAAAAATGTTAGGCTACAAATTTTTGGTTGAAAACAGTTGTCTAAAAGATGCTTTCACAATTGATTTTTCAATAGATCATGTCATCAAATGGTCCAGTAACATAGAAAGAATTCAGGAAAATAGGGCATTTTAAAATTATTGCTACCCAAGTCTGGACAGTACAGAATGAGGTAGAGGAAACTAGACTGCAAAAATATAAACTGAAATATATATATATATATATATATATATGTAAAAATCAGGAAAGTAACAGGATGAATGACTCCTAGGAGCAAAGATAAATGAAGCAGTGCTAAAGAATACATATTTTCTGTGATAATTTGAAGCCATTCTTTTTTTTTAAGTGTTGCCTATACAAATTGTCTTTGCTGCTTCTCAGTCGGTCAACATGGGGTACAAAATTATAAATATGTAAACACACTCCTGGAAACAATTACATGTATTAGTTGCCCATTGCCCATTTAAGTGTGATAACTAACTAATAAAGTGTAACTTTTTCCAGGAGTGTGTTTATATATTTATAATTTGTACCCGAAAAGCAGCAATGACTACATTTTATCTTGAATTTCAGTACATAATCATTACCAGCTGCTTGATGTACGATACTGGTACTTGAATGGGGCTTGGCTAGTGGGCTCGCACAATTACATACCATTACCGAAGGTAACATTCATGACTCGCCACTCTCTTAAAGGTATTGATACTTGGTTACTAACAATTCCCTTTGTTGCTCAATATGTGCCTGGTAGAGAGATGGTTGTTACGAATCATCAAACTAAATGTTAAAAGAAGTAATATCTTCCACCTAGGCTCATTACCAGATTGAATACAAATGAAACTACAGTACAGCAGAACTATACCGTAGGTGTAGTTTTGTAACAAACATAGTTCATTCAGTCACTGTACAAGAACATCAGGTCTTCTGTGGTCAGCAGCAAATACTGCTGTGTGATAGAATATGCAGATTATAAAGTGAAGCATCACTGTAATGAGGTGTTAAAACTCAGGCAAGCTGCGATAAGGTAAGAAAATATTGGACAAACTGGGTAGTGCTGTGCTGAACAGTGCTCAGTTTTCTCTGCCAGTGTAAGAAGAAAAATATATTATATATCTTGAGTTTCAGTACATAATCATTACCAGCTTCTTGATCTACTGGTCGCCTACTGCAGTGAACCTAGGTTAGCAAGCCTGACCAATTGTAGCCTATAGCCTACTGTACAGTACCTGTAGGTAATATTCATGACTCCTCACTCCCTTAAAGTTTTCATTTTACTAACAATTTCCTATACAGGTTATTAAGCTTGTAACTTAAAGCCTCCTTCCCAATCCTAGCCTCAGTTAAAAATACATGCACATGTCACTGACACCACAGCATTTTGAAATGTATCCTGTAGCCTAGGCTACTGTTAAAATATAGATCAATATGTAGCATACACACAAGAGAGTGAGTAAAATAAATTAGCCTTATGTCACAATTTCTAAATCCATTCTCATAACGCATTTTACTTAATAGTCAGTTCCTATTTGAGTAGGCTACAGAGACCTAACCTGTCCCCTGAGAGAAAATCATCACTCGTTTGAAAAAAGGAAGTCAAGGATGGAAATTTTGGTGTTGGATTAGTTGAAGCATGGACAAAATACAGTATGTGCATACAATAATTGTCACAAAATGTTAATACTCAGGCATGTTGAGATACCGTAAGTGAAGGAAATAAAGGATAAACTGGGTAAGTGCTATGTTGGAGAATGCTTAATTTTCTCTCCTTGAGTAAGAAAAGAAATTTATATACAGTATATATATATTACGGTATATCTTGAGTTTCAGTGCATAATCATTCCCAGCTTCTTGATGTACGGTACTGGTAGCCTACTGCAGTGAACATTGGCTCTTGAGCTTGCCCAATATTATAGCCAATGGTACCAGTACGGTTGGTAATATTCATTACATTGAAAGGAATGTGGCTGTTTAATCTAGACCTGAACAGCAACCGAGAAGCAAGATAACTGTTAAGATAAGACTGCTAATGCCATGAAAAGAAAAGTAATGGTTGCCGGTACTTGAAATGCTTACCAAGGGAAGCTGGTTTCTTTCAAACATAGAAACATATTTATAGGCTAGGGCCTATACAAGACCAAATTAACTTCATTCAGTCCAAGCTGAAAGCCAGGGGGGGGGTGTCTTGCGGTCTGATAATGAGCTATGTGAATTTAAAATACCGTACAATTTAGTGAAATATTTACGATTGTTTCAAGAAAAAATATTGGCCTAGTGAGTAGGTTTTTCAGCATTCTTGAAAGGAATGTGGATGTGTAGGCTAATCTAGACCTAAACAGCATCCAAGAAGCAAGAGAACTGTTAAGATAATACCATGAAAAGAAAAATACTGATAGGCTACTAGTATTTCCCAGTCATTACATTCTGATCAGCCAAACACTCAGTTTTCTATTGGAAGAATCAACTAATAATGCAGGCACAGACAGACCTACGGAAATTCTTATATCCTATTGCATACAAATCCTTAACCCAACAAGTACCGGTAGCCTACGGTATTGAAATAATTTATTTTTGAGTCAAGACTCTTGACAATAGGTCTTAGCCTATCAGAATTTGGGGTAGGCCAAGTAGGCCTTACCATGCAGGTATTTTTATACAGTACCGGTAGCCTATGCTTGCTCCAAATGAAAGGTATTTTTTATACAGTACCGGTACCGGTAGCCTAGAAGTTTGATTCTCTCTATACTGCCTACTCAACAATATATTCGTCGAGGTACAGTATTTAGCCCAAAGCATAGGTTAAAATCGTATTTTCAGACCAAATTCCCGAATTACAAGTGATGAAAAAACGCTAAAACATCGATTTAAAAACTTTAAAAATGCACATTGCCACTTGAATTCATATAATTTTTAATACTTGGAACAAAATAAAGGATGTAACAACCGATATGTCAGGTTATGTTGTTTCACACATAGGTTAACATTTGTCGCAACTGCGGTCCGTAAATCGGAATAAAGATATATCACGAATTTAACACAATGCAGGTCATTTTATAGGCTATGGAGGGACCGTGATGTTTTGTTCTTCATTATTATTTCAGTATTCATCAGTTTAGGAACTATTTTGAGCGATTTCCACAATGTTTACATTTGTTTTTAAATCTACTTCATGCTACGCCATGTTGGATTTAAACGTGTTCCGTGGACGGAGCGAAGTTTTTCTACGCTGCATAAAATGGCGTCCGCTCCATGGAACATGTTTAGGGAGCGCTCCATCACACCGCGTTCACAGCGTACTTTCTTCAACAGTTGGTCAACTGTTTGCTACCGTGAACGCAACCATTTATTGCCTCCAACATAATAAAATATTAATTACTGGAGATTGACCAATGTTACATAGCACGATCACAATTACATGTTAAACATTACAAAAGTTGATAACTAGATAAAGTTGAACTAATCTCAAAATTGAAATTAAAAAGAAAAGGGAAAATTCACAGATATTTGGTGACTGTTAACTTGATAAATCCCTATATATATTATAATTGTGAGAGTCTGTGTGTGTGGCTGTGTGTTAGTTTGGTACCTCTTGACACTAAAACGGCTGGACGGATTTGGAAGAAATTTGAAATGGAGACACCTTATACCCTGGGATAACATATAGGCTGCCTTTCATCCGGAAATAAATCATTGTTCCCGTGGAACGGGCAACATAACTGAAAATTCACCAAAAATAATGAACCGGGACAAAATATCGAAGTTGTCGCATAAAGACCGGACTAAGCTCATTTTATGCACATCGATGCAAGAAACGATACTCGGCATGTCCCTACAGGACACCGAAAACCACGTTTTAAGGCCCTAAAACCAACAGTTCCAAAGATATTCGCAGAAAACAATCTCGCTCTGATAAACTTATGAACTAATGGCAAGTCCGCTTCCATGGCAACAGTATCTCAAGGTATGACATCCTATTTTCTATATATCCCTGTAGGAGGCAATGCCAATCCATTTATTATTCAAGATATACGAGTATATAAACATAATAAGAACAGGGTAGCGCACCTGCCTCTCATCAGGAGGTCCCGGCTTCGATTCCCGGCTCCGTCGGAGATTTTAGACACTGACGTGAGGGCTGCAACGGGGTACACTCAGCTTCGTGAGGACAATTGAGTAGCTGAGGCAGCGCCCCAGTCACGAAGAACAAGATTAACGGCCGAGGTGACACGATGCACTGACCACGTGTGACCACAATATCTGCAGGCCAAATGGCAGGGATGCGGTCCCATGATAGGCCTAGGCCCTTCATGGGCTGTAGTGCCAGGGGTAAAAACAAGTAGTTCCGTGAAGAACTTTACAGCCTATTTTCATATATCCTACTCATGTTAATTGTCTCTATCAACATACAAAATTTCAGTTTAATTGCTGTAACAGATTCGTAGATATTGAGAACCGTCTAAATATTTCATATGGTCGCCAGGATGGATTTTTATTTTTGTACTATTACATTAAGATTATTGTGTACGTGTGGTATTCAAACTTCAATCGCATGATTAGAACACAAGAAGTAAAAACGAGATTTTAAAAGTACGCACACCAGCCATCTTGTGATTATGCAAACAATTGAAATAAATCACATGCCAGTGGATCAACATTTGTATAAGCATTTAACGTGCAACGTTTCATGGCACTCGGATAGTTGATTCGCGAGAAACGTCCATTTAAATATTTATACTTCGCGTCACCGCCATGTTGGATTTGTGCTCACCAGGTTACTGAAAGTCCTATAGGTGAACATATGTTCATAGTCTCTATAAACATAAAAAAATTCAGTTTGGTTGCTGTAAAAGATTCATACATATTGAGAACCGTCTAAATATTTCGGAAGCTCGCCATTTAGGATTGTTATATGTATAGGCCATAGAGTTATGTACCATTCAAGGACAATTATTGCCTAGCTTCATTATTAAAACTTTCACTTCGATCGCATGATTACGACACAAGAATAAAAACTTAATTTTAAAATTTTGCACAGCCGCCATCTTGAGGTTATGTAAACAATTGAATTAAATTAGATGGCAGTGCATTACAATCTGCAAAATCATTTACTGTACCACATTTCACTGCGCTCAGAGAGTTAAATCACGAGAAAAGTGTATTAAAATATTTCAAATTCGCTAGGTCGCCATGTTCGTTTTGTACTTTACAGGTTTATGAAATATACATAGGTAAACTTGTATCAGTGCCCTTTATCACCGTACAAAATTGCATGGTGATATCTGTAATAGTTTCGGATATATAGAATGTCAGTGAAATATTTCGCACAGCCGCCATTTTGAGTTGATGTAAACAATTGAACTAAATTAGACTCCAGTGCATCACAATGTGTATAAACATTTGCTGTACCAAGTTTCATTACGTTTGGATAGTTAAATCGCGAGAAATGTCTATTTAAATGTCTCAATTTCGCTTGACCGCCATGTTGGTTTTGTAGTCACCAGGTTTTTGAAAGTCTCAAAGGTGAATTCTAGTAGTGCTCTTTATCACCGTACACAATTTCAGAGCGATATCGGTAATAGTTTCGGAGATATTGAATGCTAGTGAAATATTTCGCACAGCCGCCATGTTGGATTGGTGAGACGTAACAAAATTTGAAGGGCACGGTCGAGGTCAACTGGAATAGTGCTATGAACTTACCGAGTTTCATTGAAATCGCTCCAGCCGTTTAGATTTTATTAGGGGACACACACACACACCTCTCACACACACACACACGCACACACACATGGACAAAAGGTGATCTCATAAGCCTATTTTTTTTTCAAAATTGAAAATAGGCTAAAAAACGGGGGAAAGCACCTTCTAATACCACCTTTAATTTTTAAACACTACAGTAGCGGCTACTAAATAAAGGTAGCAATATAGCTACGTTCAATTCCATAAACACTGGACTCACAAATCCCGTATAGTTAAGTACAAATACCAGTCAGGTCGTTATTTCAGTAGCAACGAAGCTCTGTGACGGCTATTGCCGTTTCCGTAACACTTAAGGCATCCCGCCGTCACATACCTCAATGTGCACTGACAAAATTGTGAACCATTCTATATTACTGAAATGAATTTCTACGAGCGAGTATCCACTCCGGTAAAAACACACTCACTACCTTTTCCAAAATTTACACAAGACATGCTTTATAAAGCACTCTTCTGTATGTTGAAGTACAGAGATATACCACATGGAAAGATACAATAAAATGTTGGCAAATCTGTGATCAAGGATCTGCTGTTCAGAATAGCCTTTCAGTACAGGTTATGCGGCCCATGTTCGTAACATGGAATGTTTTCCTTTGACAATGCATCTACACCATTTGCGGGGGCAACGCATTTCAAAGATCTCTAAAAACACAATAATCAGGGAATTGGAGAAAAATTTAAATTGGGAGCGAAGATTCAAGGAGAAATAATTTCATCTCTGAGATTTGCTGATGACATCGTCATCTTGGCCGATACTCCAGAGAATTTGAACGAGTTTTTGAATGGTATGGACTCCGTCTTGAGGAAATAATTCATGATGAAAATCAATAAATGTTAAACAAAATTATTGGAATACATTCGAAAGAAATCAAAAATCGCTATGGATGTCGAATTGGCAGGCGAAACGCTCCGGGAAGTAGGCGACTTCTGTTAATTAGGAAGCAAAATATTCATTGATGGACGAAGCAAAGAGGATATAAAAAGTAGGTTAGCTCAGGCAAGGAAAGCATTTCTACAGAAAAGGAATCTGTTGACATCGAATATACATTTAGGTATTAGGAAGTCATTTATGAAAGCTTTTGTCTGGAGCGAGACACTATAAGTAAGTGAAACTTGGACTAATGGTGCAGCAGAAAAGAGGAGAATTGAAGCGTTTGAAATGTGGTTTTACAGGAGAATGATGAAGATCAGATGGGTAGATAGAGTAACAAATGAAGAGCTACTGTATTAAGACGAGTGGGAGAGGAGAGATGTTTCTGGTGACTGCTAATGAAGAGAAGAGATAGGTTGGTAGGACACATATTAAGACACCCAGGAATAGCAAGCTTAGTTATGGATGGGAGGGTCGAGGACAAGAACTGTAGGGGTAGACCAGGGTTAAACAGATTGCCTCGAATGTAGGGTGTGGTAGCTATGTAGAAATGAAACGATTAGCTCAGGAGACGGAGGCATGGAGGGCTGCATCAAACCAGTCAAAAAACTGAAGTCTCAAACAACAACAATCAGTAATTTTAATTACTTAGAGAGACATGTGATGCAAAAGGGTTGTTGGGGAATTTCAATCCCTGGGATGTAGGCCTAACACTGGAAGAGACTGCATAATGTACATCAGCGGCCAAGGTGAGAGTTATTTCACTATTAATAGCGACATGTTGACGTTCAAATCATCAATAAGTGTGGCAAAATTACACTCAGAATAGCTTAAGGAAAAAAACTTTTAATTCCCCATATTCCGATAGATTTGCCATTCCAGTGTGCAAGAGTGCAGTTCGCTCTTCAATCAATATCAGCAATTTCTGTTAACAAAGCGCAATGACACACACTTAACAGCAGCAGGTGTACATTTAGACAAAACCATTTCTTCTCATGGGCAACTGTATGTGGCGTGCTCACGAGTACCCGGACAACAAAATCGTTATGTCACAGCAGAAGATGGCAAAATCAAAAACGTAATTTTCAAATGTGTTCACATAATGTAACATCGTACCCTGCAGACTTCCACAACTCTATAAATTTCCCACGTTGCTGCTCATTTCAATATAATGTACGTATCAGAAATTTTCAGAATTTTGATGGACCCACCTCTAGCCGCGATTGCTCTAATAGAATAGACCAATTATCAGCAATAATGCATCGTCCCCATTGTCTTGATCGCGAGCAAAGCCGCGGGTACATGCTAGTATAAAATAAACTTCAGTTAAATTAAGAACATAAAATCCAATAATCTTTTGTGATTATTCAAACTAAAAACTAGTTTAAGTTGAACTGAAGATAAGCAAAGAGAAAATCAAAAACGAATTATTACATTCATTAACACATGGCGATCCCTTGATGTTTACTATTGTGTAGATGGCCTAGATTTGTTTAGTTAGGGATGAGTTTACGTTTAATGCATATCGTACTGAACAATATTGTCGTGTTTAAATTCATTATGATTGATTTTCTTAACAGACTTCAATCTTTTGGCTTCTCGATTTTCCTGACTGACATAAGCTATTTCTCAGTGTTGCCTTATTAAGAATTAATTTTAACTTTCAGTCGGTCAACACAAAACAATTCCAATTACTGGAATATGTGAAACAAGTAGTTCCGTGAAGAACTAAAGCCTATTTTCATATATCCTACTTATGTTAATTGCCACTATCAACATAAAAAATTTCAGTTTGATTGCTGTAATAGATTCGTACATATTGAGAACCGTCTAAGTATTTCGGGTGGTCGCCATGTTGTATCTTATATATGTAGGTCCTAGAGTTATGTACTGTTACATGAAAATTATTGTGTACGTGTAGCATTCAAACTTCAATCGCATGATTAGGACACAAGAAGTAACAACGAGATTTTAAAATTTCACACAGCTGCCATCTTGTGGTTATGGAAACAATTGAAATAAATTAGATGCCAGTGGATTAACATTCGTATAAGGATTTACTGTACCAAGTTTCACTGCACTCGGATGGTTAAATTGCGAGAATCGTCCATGTGAATATTTATAACTCGCGTCGCCGCCATGTTGGATCTGTGATCACCAGGTCATTTAAAGTCCTATAGGTGAACATAAGTGCATAGCCCCTATGAACATTAAAAAATTCAGTTTGATTTCTATAATAAATTCGTAGATATTCAGAGCCGTCAAAATATTTCGGATGGTCGCCATGTTGGATTGTTAAATGTATAGGCCATAGAGTCATGTACCATTAAAGGAAAATTATTGCGTAGGTCATTATTCAAACTTTCACTTCGATCGCATGATTACGACACAAGAAATAAAAACTTAATTTTAAAATTCGCAAAGCCGCCATCTTGAGGTTATATAAACAATTGAACTAAATTAGATACCAGTGCATTACAATGTGTATAAACATTTCCTGTACCAGATTTCATTGCGTTTGGAACATTAAATCGCGTGAAAGGTCTATCTAAAATTTTCAAATTCGCCTGGCCGCCATGTTCGTTTTGTAGTTAACTGGTTTTTGAAAGTCTTATAGATGAACTTCTAGTAGTGCCCTTTATCTCCGTACAAAATTTCAGGGTGATACCGCAAATAATTTCAGAGCTATAGAATGCCGGTGAAATATTTCGCACATCCGCCATCTTGTGGTTATGTAAACAATTGAACGAAGTTAGATGTCGGTGCATTACAATGTGTATAAACATATACTGTACCAAGTTTTATTCCGTTTGGTTGGTTAAATCGCGAGAAACGTCTATTTAAAGTCGTGAATTCGCGTGGCCGCCATGTTGGTTTTGTAGTTACCAGTTTTTCAAATGTTACATAGGTGAACTTCTAGTAGTTCCCTTTATCACCGTAAAATATTCCAGGGTGATATCGGTAATAGTTTCGGAGATATTGAATGCTGGTGATATATTTCGCACAACCGCCATGTTGGATTGGTGAGGCATAAGAAAATTTGAAGGGCACGGTCGAGGTCGTCCAGAATAGTGCTATGAACATACCGAGGTTCATTGAATTAGCTCCAGCCGTTTAGAAGTTATTAGGGGACACACAAACGGACAAAAGGTGATCTCATAAGCCTATATTTTTTCCAAAATTGAAAATAGGCTAAAAATAACCCGATAAAACTTACATGTGATTAATATATATATATATATATATATATTGTGCCCGTCAGACAAGACTGTGGGATGCCACCAACCACAAGTGACCTTCCAGACGCCCTCATCCTCCTGACACATACGCTGAGAGGATCGGGTGTGTCCTCAGTCCAGCTCAGGTATGAGACGAATACTCAGGTAGTATCGGGTTTAAATGAGGGGTAGGTCATAGACAAGCTCGAGGAAACACAGCCCCCCCCCCCCCCTCAAAAGAAAACTCTATCAATGAGAAGTCAAGACTTAAGTAACATTCATTAGAAATGTATTCAGTAATTGGCAGATCCCTAGCCTACTACTGTGCCCTTTTAGCAAGAAATATGCCAATCACAGTATACCAGCGTAGCTCAATTCGGAAATTTCGGGGCAGCGGTAAGTTCCCCCACTCTGTGACCCACATATTTTGGATTAATTAGAGGATACACTTGCAAATATAACAACAAAATCAGCTCCTATTTAAACATATTTAATTAATAAAATTAATGGCGCTACAAACACTTTAACAATTTAATTACTGACCCATAATCATCTACTTGCTCCAAATGAACAAGGAATCACAAATATAATAAAACAAATATTGTATTTAAACATATGGTTTCCACATAAACCAACAATTCCTACTTAGTCTTACTTCCATAAAGCATCACTATAAGTTTTATATAACTCCGAGCTCTTTTGGCTCCATGCTTTACATAATAATGGTGTCATTCTTGTACACCTCAAATACTATCCTTTATATCTTCTTAATTCTCAAAAACAAATTTATAATTACATTTAAAATCTATGTTAATTATCTAACTCAATATTTTGGGCATGTCCACACATTCAGTTGTTATCATCTCTCTTTATTTCACAAATATATTATAGGTAATCAGGAAATCAATTGTGTACTCCAGAGCGTGAAGATACTTGACACAGTCAAAAAACTATAGTTACTCCCGAAACTTAGTTGCCTTCAAATAACTCGTGGAATCCTACGTCCATACATCATTACAATAGGGATTATTATTTATCTCTTATATTTTATAAGACCATTATCATATAAGAAACTACGATCTGAACAGGCAAACGAAAATATCAATCTACAAGGACCTCGGTTCAACGCCCGGGTCGTTAACAACTTTAAACACTCCTGGTGTATTCATTTCTCTTTACAACATCTTACGAGACGGTTTCTGGCCACTCTCACTCTAAGAAAGCTAGACCCTTCAACTCGGGCGCGATTTATGACACGGAGGGTGACGGCGACTCCCTGTCTAACCCACGTTAATAGCTTATTTCCAAGGCTTTCAAAACAGACCTTCACATTATATTCAGTTCTGGGGAGAGACCGGGCTTTACTGTACCGTACTCATTCAAACAACTATTCTTTGGTTCATAGACCACTTTCGTAACCTTGGCATTTATTAATTATGAGAGGGTCCTCATTGATTGGGAAGATTAATACACATTCGACGACGAAGAATTTAAGGGGCTTTTATCATAAGAAGATTCTGCGTTCGAATCTCTTTACGTGCCTCGGGAACCATTCCCTTACAGAGGACTTATACAAAATGCGATTTAGAGTCGGCCGTGGCCCATATGACATACGCTCAATAATACCATATATTAGCTCCCTTTCAAATACATACACAACGCCTCGTGATACTACGTCACAAATAGAGGACTTATACAATTATCAATTCCCTGCAATCAACTACCCTCCATAAGTAATTTACCAAGTATTTTAACCACTACGCGTTCCTAGCGTGACATTTCAATATTATTGGCGCTCTTTTGCGCTATACATTATTTTAAGCCGAATTGTCTTCCCAAGAACTGATAAATCTCATTAGTAACAATTCATATTATTTTTATTCTCATATTAATCTTTTCCGTTGCCGATAAATCGCTCCCTTTTAAAATATTCCCTTGAACATCATATCTTACACATACATTAAGGCTTTAACGCTCTTATGTTCACATCACTTTATTTGATCTTTATTTAATATTTCCATATTTAGTTATTATTATTATCTTTATTCTTTACACAAGCTCAAAAGCTATTTCTTTCATATTTCAACATTACTTTATTTGAATATCTTTCATGATAATCATTGATATTTCGCTTGCTCTTATTACATTTGTTAAATACATTAACATTTTATTCACTTATTTCCTCTACGGGATTTATTCTTTACATAATCATTTATAATTTCACAAATTTCTGTTATTGTTCAGACCGCGTTCTTGCTTATTCAGTATTTATTTCTTAAAACACATCCCTTTTACTCAAAAACTCCGGTGGATTTGTACACAACCAATTTCTGACACCAAAATAGAATGAAATTCAGTACTCACATGTTATTAAGATCGTCCCATGATCTTTATTCTTGTGCGGTGCTTCATTTTGGGCCCACTTTGAACTTTTTACTCCATATTAAAAGAATTCATCTTATGGATAAACACTACTTGACATATATTTAAAACACTTAACATTGACGACATTTTTATACACTGATGTGTCCCTTTTGAACATATAATAAACACTAAAAAGATTAATTTAACACACAATCTTGATAATTTTTACACTTCACAATTCTTGATCACTAGGCCGTCTTTCTGAGCCTATCACACGTGACCTTCTTAATTTCCCGTTTCCAAGGGTGAAATTTATTCGATGTCGGCTTCCTATCCTGCAGAATAACGAAAGTCTCGAAACATCTACTGTTCCCTGGAAATCCAAATTCTTCTACTCCTATCCTGGATGACCGGCTATTTATCTAGCTTGAACGGCTTCTTTATAGATCTGTTTATCGATCCTAGCGAAAGTCTATTCAGATCGAGGTCTCCTCAGTGACCTGTAGATTTAGTTTAGGGCAGCTAGTACTTCTCGATTCTAGTACTTTTAGAATAGTTCGCCTGCTTTCTGGATATAATGTTTATAGTCTCCTATCTTCTCTAGTTGATCGGTTCTAACACTCCTACGTTTCTGGTATACGTTCCGAACCTTATTCTGTTCTTCCCTTTTTGGGTTCTTTAATTTAAATGACATTTTATCTCTCTGGTACGGTACTTCCGTACGTTATGATCTATTCGTTCGTCTATTAAACGACCTATCGCCTTTAAGTCCGACGTTCGCGGCCTGCTCTGACTATATCTTACGAACTTTCACTATAACTTGTATACAGTCGGGCCTAAATCCTGTAACTAGGATTTTCCTACTATTTCACTACGGCGATACTTTAAATTTCTTCTTGACCACTCCTTATGGAGGCAAGCAAGTCTTTAATACTGCGACGCCTGTGGCTATCGGATATTACTTCTGCGGTATAACACAGTATTTCTCCCCTCAAGGAGTACTGGTAACTGTCTTCGGTGTTTGATGTAGCCTAGTGACGTGCCCTCAGGCCGTTTGAAACTGCATGTGCTGATGATCCAGCGTTACGTCCCCCTGGACGGATTTGTACTGCGTGATGCGTGATTATACCCCTCACGGGCTGTTCGAGACTGCATGATTGGCTTGGTGAAGCCCGAAGCTTTATACTATTTTACTACAAAAAAATAAGACTCTAGCCTTTTCTGTGGTCAACTTCTAAAATAATGGTGCCACAAATATAAAAATTATACCTTCCGAAAGCTCGTCTTCTCAATGTCAAATAATCTCATTGCACCTAAGATTCGATCGTGCAATTCGGAGATATTAATTAATTTCTCGTCCTCAGATGTGTGGGTGTTGCATTTCTTTTGCTCTCTCTCCTCCACACAGGCCTTGGTACTTCCCCAATGACGTCGTCTTGCGTTGGCAGTTTTTTTCTGCGCAATTATTAAATGGTTTCTCTTTACTGAAAAATCTCTCATTCAAAATGATTCACTGTACTGTACTTGTTTACTCATTATTATACTTGTAAATGGGTTAAATTTAATTATTCCTCTCCTGGCGCATAAGCGGTGTTGTCAATTTCCAGCAACGTCAGCTCGAATTCCGATTCAGGCCTCCTTGTCTAATCGTTGGAAAGTTCCACTCGGTTATTAATACTCGTGACTCGCTCCCTTCAGAATGTCAAGAGGGATGATATCATCCTCTCGAACACCTGGTCCTCGTTAGTTGCACAACCTTATACTGGCCTCCTAGCTTGATCTTTCTTAAAGTTACATTAGAAACTGTACGCTCCTTTGATTTCTTCCTCAATGCATGGATTCGACCATCCATGGACCTGATGGCACATGGGTTCATCTCTCCCCTCCTTAGGTAAATAAATTTTCGAAAATTTTTGAGGAAATTTATTTCAATTAAATTTGTATTTCTTTATTCGTCGAAGCCATCATAACTTTGTCCGTACCTTCCGTTGTTTTTACTTCTTTAAAGTCGTATCCGGTAATTGTGTAGGTCGGGTATGCTCTGTCCCTACCCTTTCTTTCTTTCTTTATTTGTCTGGACTTTAAGTCCCCAGAACCTCATTCTTCCTTACGGGTTTGGTCTATCCCTACCCGTTTCCTTATTTCATCATTTTCTTTTCTTAAATTGGAATTTTCTTCTTCAATAAATTCAATTATTTCTTTAATTTCCCAATATAATTTCTCCAATTCGCATTCGCACTCGAATGCTTGAGCTCTATTTTCTATTTCTTCCTGATTTTTGTTTATGTCAAAAGCGGATTCATCTCTACATGTTTCCATAACCAGGGCTTGTTCATTTTCTTCATCAAAATTTTCGGGAGGGTAATATAATTCCAAATTTGCTGAATTCATGGTCACTTCGTGATCCGTTTCACAGTGCCGAATTCTATATGCGTTATTCCTCAAATCTCTGATTATTTGATACGGTCCGTGGTACATTTTCTGGAACTTCTTGTATACACGGTTCCCTGGATCCGAAATGGCTGGTCTTTTTACTAACACCATTTCTCCTACTAATAATGGTCGATGATACCTCTTATGCCTATTTCTTCTCTGCCTCCTGTCGGCTTGAGCTTTTAGATGCTCAAAGGCTCTTCTAATACGTACATCTCTTCCAGGCTGAGCGTCTGCTGGCCTAGGAATTACCAGACTCCAAGGTCTTTCTGGTTGCTCATTCCGATGTAACGTTATGGGTATCTCTCCTGTGGATTCATGGATTGTATTATTTATACAAAATTCGATAATATCCAAGATATCTATCCACTTCCAATTTTCTTCGGCACAGTATATTCTACAATACTTGGCCGTCTCTCTCATAACTCTTTCTACAGGATTTGCCTCAGGATGGCGAATACTTGACAAAATCTGACGTATTCCAAGTCTTTCTAATTCTCGTCTGAACTCTACACTGGTGAAACAACTGCCGTGATCCGATAATAAATTCTCAGGTTTCCCCAGAATCGGTATCACTTTTTCTTTAAGTCGTTTTAACACCTGTTTGGTACTAGTCTTCTGTATGGGAGCAAGGACAACCATTTTAGTGAAGACAT
This sequence comes from Meconema thalassinum, assembly GCA_946902985.2. Taxonomy (NCBI): domain Eukaryota; kingdom Metazoa; phylum Arthropoda; class Insecta; order Orthoptera; family Tettigoniidae; genus Meconema; species Meconema thalassinum. The sequence goes on along the minus strand of OX336392.1, from coordinate 67,571,428 downwards.
CCATAGCCACCATTATGTGTCGATTTCCTCTTCTTGCCTTTGGCAAAGGTCCAAAATTATCAATAGATATGATTTGGCCAGGCCTTTCGGGCAACAATGGTATAGGCTTCTGTCTCATCAGAAATGCATTAGGTTTGATCCTTTGACATAGATCACATGTCTTTAGCGTATCCCTTACAGTTTCTCTCAGTCTCGGCCATACAAATGCTTCTTTCAGCATCGAGACTGTTTTGTCGACTCCCATATGTCCGAACGATCTATGGGCTAACCATACTATTTTCCTCTGCAAAATTGCAGGTACAACAATCCTTAATTTTGTATGGTCAGAGTCCACAAACTTATATAATAACCCATTATAAAACGTGTAGTCTTGAGCTATCTTATCAGCTTCCGTGTACGCTGGTGTTCCTCTTATCAAGCTTCCCTCAAGGAAAGATATGAGCATGTTCATCCATGGATCCTCCCGTTGTCTTTGACTAATGCTTCTTAACTCATTAAGAGGACGCTGATCCCTGTCTTCCAAATCTATAGCCATTACTTCCTCTTCTATGGACTCTGGCTGTCTACTTAAGTAGTCTGGAACTATATTTTCTTTTCCTGGGCAGTACTCTATCTTGACATCAAATTGTTGAATGTATAAAGCCCAACGCATCAACCTTTGACTGGATAAATCAGTCTTCATCAAAAAGGTTAAGGCTTTATGATCCGTCCTTAGAATGACCTGAAACCCATATACGATTTTCCGCCAATATTGCAACGCGTGCAATATCGCTAACAGCTCGATCTCGCTGATCGTATAATTTTTCTCGTGTGGTTTCAGTCTCCTACTTGTGAAAGCTAGATAGTTCTTCTTCTCAGGATTTTCCGGGTTCTCCTGATATAGCATTGCCCCTATTCCAATCTGGGATGCGTCTGTTTGAATGATAAATCTCTGATTAAAATCAGGATATCCTAGCTTCACGTAATTTAAGAGCATTTCCTTGGCCTCTACAAATGCTTTTTCTGCTTCCTCCGTCCATTTCCACTTGCCCCCCTTCTTCAGAAGGTCCTCTAGTGGTGCAACCGTTTTGGTGTATGATGGACAATGTCCTGAGAAGAACCCAATCAATCCCAAAAACTGGCGAACGTTCTTCACCTTCAAAGGCCTTGGAAAATCCCTTATCGATTCCAATTTGCATGGATTTGGTTTAACACCATCCTTATCAATCACATGCCCTAAAAATGTCACTTGCCTTTGACAAAAATTCGACTTCTTTAAATTTATTTTAAAATTTGCCCTTCTTAAGTCTTCCAATAATTTCTTCAAATTTTCTAAATGTTCCTCAATGTTCTCCGAGGTAAGCAAAATGTCGTCCACGTATCGGATAGTGCAATCTTTCACTTCCTCTGACAAGTTTCGATCAAGCGCTCTTATTAATGCAGATCCTGCAGTCTTCAATCCAAACGGACATCTTCTAAAGCAGTATGTTTGTTGGTCGAACTGAAATCCAGTCAGCAAGCTGGTTTTCTCTTTCAGTTCGAGATGATGATACGAAGAAGTCATGTCAATATTTGTAAAAATCTTCTTGCCTTTGAACTTCCTCAGTATTTCTTTTATGGGTGGTGCCGAATCATTTTCTGGTATGATTTTTGCATTTAAATTTCTGGCATCTAAACACACCCTTACTGAGCCATCCGGTTTACTCACAATCACTAATGGACTAACATATGGTGTCGCCATCTTTTCTATAACACCTGCATTCATCATTTCCTGCAGTGTTTTCTTAGTTTGTGGGTAATGTTTTTCCGCAACCGGGTATGGTTTTTGTTTGAACGGTGCCCAATCATTGACTTGGAATGCGTATTTAAAATTTTCAATCTTCCCTGGCTTGGAATCAAATACGTCCCTATAATCCAATAATAATTTCTTTAACTGTTCCTTAATTTCGAGGCTGACTTTAGCTTCCTCCACTTTCCCTGACAGGTTGGTCTCGAACTCATTTTCCAAATTATCTTCGAGTTCTATGTTGAGGACTTCAAATATCCTTTCTATGTCCTTATAATCTTCCTCACTCACTTCTTCCATATGCCATACCTGTTCTTCTATTTTCGCATCCTGTTCCTGTAGGTTAATGTTTTGTTCATCCACATCCTCTCTTTGAATTCTAATGCAGTTTTGCGCTAGGTCTATAATGACCTTGTTCTCACGGATAAAATCAATACCTAATATGACATTATACGGTAATTGATTTACCAGCAAAAAGCACTGCGAAATTTCAGCGTTACCCATGATCAGATCAATGTATATCTGAAATTTACATGTCAAAGATTTTTCAGGGATAATTCCCTTAATCTTTACACTTGATGTGGGAATCTTTAGTACTCGGCCCCTTGTTTCCCCTTTATTTGCTTTTCCACTTCTTTTCGTCCTTTGACCATATCTAATTCAATTCCTTTCAACTTTCCTTCCGTCTTCTTAGACACTTCCGTTAATTCATCTTTGATCAGTTTTACTTCATTATTAGTTTTTCCTACTCGCCCTTCTAATTTTCCGATAGTTTCCTGGACCTCATTAATACCCTTGCTTATTTCATCTATCTTATGGGTGTTATCCTTATTTTCTTTCTCTCGTTGTTTTCTTTCACTCTGGAGATGCCCCTCGTAGGTACCTAATCTTCTATTTATTTCACCCTCATACTTCTTTAAGTTATCATCTACCTGCCCGGTAAACAGCTCAAATTGATCTTTCATATCCCGCGCATCCTTTAGATTTTGATTTTTCATCTCAGTTACTTCAGTCTGAACTGCACTGATTTTATTCTCGAGGGTCCCTACTTTCTCCTCAACCCCTTCAAATCTATCTCCTAGCTTATTCACGCTTTGTTTTATTTCATCCCGGGATGCCTCACAAATATCGCTGTTAGATTTTATCTGAGCTTCTAACTTTTCCTGCACACCTTGGATCTGGGTTACAAGTTTCTTTTCACAATCATCACCCTTTGTTTCTATGTTAATTAATTTAGTTTCTATAGAACCAAATTTATCTTCCATGATACAAATTTTACCCTCAATCCTCTTAAAATGATTTTGACATTCCATTTGGGAATCTACCATATTTTTGTTCATAGTATGTAATTGTGCTTGCATTCCTGAATAAAATCCTTTACTTTCCTTTTTAATCTCACTTGTGATTTCCCCTTTCAACTCAGTTAACTTGTCCTCCAACCTAGTGTCAAAACCTTGAAATTTGTCATTCATTATCCCTTCTAATTTCTCATTTATATTACTTTGTATTTTAGTCTCCATGGCCTCTAGTTTAGTGTTCATGGCTTGACTTTTCAAGAAATTATCACCTATCATCTTCTCCTGAAAGGAATATAATTTATTTTCAAACTTCCCTTCTATTATTTCTAGTTTATCTTCCAAAGCCATGGATTGTGCTGAAAAATGATCGGTATTCTCTATCCTTATATTATCCAACTGACTTTCTATCTCAGCCTTCAATGTACTATTCATGTTAATACAATCGGCTTGGATAGCTTCTAATTTAGTTCCCATGTTAGTACTATCAGTTTTGAGAGCTGTTAAATTATCATTTATGGACTCGAACTCTTTTTTATTCTCATCCTTTTGGAGACTCAATGTATTGTCTATTGTTCCCAATTTATTGTTCAGGGTCTCCCACTTTTCTTTGCTATCAGCTTTTATAGCGTTCAAAAGTTCCTGCCTCTCTTCCCTATTCTCTTTTTTTGCATCTTCCGTACTTTGCGTACTTATTTTTATTATCTCGTCCCTATTCTTTTGGAAATGTTCATCCAAACACTCCTTTAACTCCATCATCGTCACCATCTTTTCTAATATAAAAATACAGTGGGCCACTAATGCCACCACACTAGTACATGCTTGAGAGATGATACTCTGAATCCGTGTGTCCCAATTTCATTAAAACTTTTACTTTGGTACGGGTATTCACCTACAACGTACCCTTTTGATACTCTTACTCAATTTCATAAACCTTTATGGAAGTATTTAAAATTCAAAATTTCGAAAAACCATTTTTTTCAAAAAAATTAAAATTTTTGATTTTTCAAGAAAAACTCGGGTTTTCCCTAGGAAAACTCAGCCCTGCGTACTGGGCGCCAAAATTTAATGTTTGCTAGGGGGTTGATAATATAATGCAGGGCTGCTCGGTATGAGTTTCTAGGGACCCATGCGGTCAGTTAAGATTTTACGTTGTAGCTACACCTATCATTACTTTACTTTACATGAAATGACCGTCTTAAGTGTTCCTCTAGTTATTAATCCAGCACATTACTTATACGACCCCCATGTGCCCTTTTAGCAAGAAATATGCCAATCACAGTATACCAGCGTAGCTCAATTCGGAAATTTCGGGGCAGCGGTAAGTTCCCCCACTCTGTGACCCACATATTTTGGATTAATTAGAGGATACACTTGCAAATATAACAACAAAATCAGCTCCTATTTAAACATATTTAATTAATAAAATTAATGGCGCTACAAACACTTTAACAATTTAATTACTGACCCATAATCATCTACTTGCTCCAAATGAACAAGGAATCACAAATATAATAAAACAAATATTGTATTTAAACATATGGTTTCCACATAAACCAACAATTCCTACTTAGTCTTACTTCCATAAAGCATCACTATAAGTTTTATATAACTCCGAGCTCTTTTGGCTCCATGCTTTACATAATGATGGTGTCATTCTTGTACACCTCAAATACTATCCTTTATATCTTCTTAATTCTCAAAAACAAATTTATAATTACATTTAAAATCTATGTTAATTATCTAACTCAATATTTTGGGCATGTCCACACATTCAGTTGTTATCATCTCTCTTTATTTCACAAATATATTATAGGTAATCAGGAAATCAATTGTGTACTCCAGAGCGTGAAGATACTTGACACAGTCAAAAAACTATAGTTACTCCCGAAACTTAGTTGCCTTCAAATAACTCGTGGAATCCTACGTCCATACATCATTACAATAGGGATTATTATTTATCTCTTATATTTTATAAGACCATTATCATATAAGAAACTACGATCTGAACAGGCAAACGAAAATATCAATCTACAAGGACCTCGGTTCAACGCCCGGGTCGTTAACAACTTTAAACACTCCTGGTGTATTCATTTCTCTTTACAACATCTTACGAGACGGTTTCTGGCCACTCTCACTCTAAGAAAGCTAGACCCTTCAACTCGGGCGCGATTTATGACACGGAGGGTGACGGCGACTCCCTGTCTAACCCACGTTAATAGCTTATTTCCAAGGCTTTCAAAACAGACCTTCACATTATATTCAGTTCTGGGGAGAGACCGGGCTTTACTGTACCGTACTCATTCAAACAGCTATTCTTTGGTTCATAGACCACTTTCGTAACCTTGGCATTTATTAATTATGAGAGGGTCCTCATTGATTGGGAAGATTAATACACATTCGACGACGAAGAATTTAAGGGGCTTTTATCATAAGAAGATTCTGCGTTCGAATCTCTTTACGTGCCTCGGGAACCATTCCCTTACAGAGGACTTATACAAAATGCGATTTAGAGTCGGCCGTGGCCCATATGACATACGCTCAATAATACCATATATTAGCTCCCTTTCAAATACATACACAATGCCTCGTGATACTACGTCACAAATAGAGGACTTATACAATTATCAATTCCCTGCAATCAACTACCCTCCATAAGTAATTTACCAAGTATTTTAACCACTACGCGTTCCTAGCGTGACATTTCAATATTATTGGCGCTCTTTTGCGCTATACATTATTTTAAGCCGAATTGTCTTCCCAAGAACTGATAAATCTCATTAGTAACAATTCATATTATTTTTATTCTCATATTAATCTTTTCCGTTGCCGATAAATCGCTCCCTTTTAAAATATTCCCTTGAACATCATATCTTACACATACATTAAGGCTTTAACGCTCTTATGTTCACATCACTTTATTTGATCTTTATTTAATATTTCCATATTTAGTTATTATTATTATCTTTATTCTTTACACAAGCTCAAAAGCTATTTCTTTCATATTTCAACATTACTTTATTTGAATATCTTTCATGATAATCATTGATATTTCGCTTGCTCTTATTACATTTGTTAAATACATTAACATTTTATTCACTTATTTCCTCTACGGGATTTATTCTTTACATAATCATTTATAATTTCACAAATTTCTGTTATTGTTCAGACCGCGTTCTTGCTTATTCAGTATTTATTTCTTAAAACACATCCCTTTTACTCAAAAACTCCGGTGGATTTGTACACCACCAATTTCTGACACCAAAATAGAATGAAATTCAGTACTCACATGTTATTAAGATCGTCCCATGATCTTTATTCTTGTGCGGTGCTTCATTTTGGGCCCACTTTGAACTTTTTACTCCATATTAAAAGAATTCATCTTATGGATAAACACTACTTGACATATATTTAAAACACTTAACATTGACGACATTTTTATACACTGATGTGTCCCTTTTGAACACATAATAAACACTAAAAAGATTAATTTAACACACAATCTTGATAATTTTTACACTTCACAATTCTTGATCACTAGGCCGTCTTTCTGAGCCTATCACACGTGACCTTCTTAATTTCCCGTTTCCAAGGGTGAAATTTATTCGATGTCGGCTTCCTATCCTGCAGAATAACGAAAGTCTCGAAACATCTACTGTTCCCTGGAAATCCAAATTCTTCTACTCCTATCCTGGATGACCGGCTATTTATCTAGCTTGAACGGCTTCTTTATAGATCTGTTTATCGATCCTAGCGAAAGTCTATTCAGATCGAGGTCTCCTCAGTGACCTATAGATTTAGTTTAGGGCAGCTAGTACTTCTCGATTCTAGTACTTTTAGAATAGTTCGCCTGCTTTCTGGATATAATGTTTATAGTCTCCTATCTTCTCTAGTTGATCGGTTCTAACACTCCTACGTTTCTGGTATACGTTCCGAACCTTATTCTGTTCTTCCCATTTTGGGTTCTTTAATTTAAATGACAGTTTATCTCTCTGGTACGGTACTTCCGTACGTTATGATCTATTCGTTCGTCTATTAAACGACCTATCGCCTTTAAGTCCGACGTTCGCGGCCTGCTCTGACTATATCTTACGAACTTTCACTATAACTTGTATACAGTCGGGCCTAAATCCTGTAACTAGGATTTTCCTACTATTTCACTACGGCGATACTTTAAATTTCTTCTTGACCACTCCTTATGGAGGCAAGCAAGTCTTTAATACTGCGACGCCTGTGGCTATCGGATATTACTTCTGCGGTATAACACAGTATTTCTCCCCTCAAGGAGTACTGGTAACTGTCTTCGGTGTTTGATGTAGCCTAGTGACGTGCCCTCAGGCCGTTTGAAACTGCATGTGCTGATGATCCAGCGTTACGTCCCCCTGGACGGATTTGTACTGCGTGATGCGTGATTATACCCCTCACGGGCTGTTCGAGACTGCATGATTGGCTTGGTGAAGCCCGAAGCTTTATACTATTTTACTACAAAAAAATAAGACTCTAGCCTTTTCTGTGGTCAACTTCTAAAATAATGGTGCCACAAATATAAAAATTATACCTTCCGAAAGCTCGTCTTCTCAATGTCAAATAATCTCATTGCACCTAAGAATCGATCGTGCAATTCGGAGATATTAATTAATTTCTCGTCCTCAGATGTGTGGGTGTTGCATTTCTTTTGCTCTCTCCCCTCCACACAGGCCTTGGTACTTCCCCAATGACGTCGTCTTGCGTTGGCAGTTTTTTTCTGCGCAATTATTAAATGGTTTCTCTTTACTGAAAAATCTCTCATTCAAAATGATTCACTGTACTGTACTTGTTTACTCATTATTATACTTGTAAATGGGTTAAATTTAATTATTCCTCTCCTGGCGCATAAGCGGTGTTGTCAATTTCCAGCAACGTCAGCTCGAATTCCGATTCAGGCCTCCTTGTCTAATCGTTGGAAAGTTCCACTCGGTTATTAATACTCGTGACTCGCTCCCTTCAGAATGTCAAGAGGGATGATATCATCCTCTCGAACACCTGGTCCTCGTTAGTTGCACAACCTTATACTGGCCTCCTAGCTTGATCTTTCTTAAAGTTACATTAGAAACTGTACGCTCCTTTGATTTCTTCCTCAATGCATGGATTCGACCATCCATGGACCTGATGGCACATGGGTTCACTACGGAGGGTTGAAATTCGGCTAGTTCGTAAATCTAATAAAATAATACAAAAAGTACCCATGCCCTAAACTGAAGTTAAATTAAACCGTCACGAAAGTCCTCTTTACAATAAATAAACAGCAAACAAGCTCGGAATGAGGCACGAAAAGATTAAGTCCCTACGCAAATACAATCAATAATTAAGAATACGAATGATCACATGCGTTGAATTTACTGCAAAGCAAAACATTTATTTTGTTCACAAGGCTAGATTTATTTACATTTAATACACCAATAGAAATAAGCTAATGTTACGATGGTGTCACCTCCGACATTTATCTTTAAATTGATTAATTAGCTAAATCCTAACTGATTTTTAAATGACAGAAAAGAAAATAACAAAGCTAGTATAACAACCAATTGCTAAACCAAGCAACAAAAACCAATGACAGCTCTCGAATACATACAAACGTTCAACAGATAAATAAATCAACACCAATAAATAATGCATTTCTACCTGCCTGCGCTAATTTGAAACCTCTTTGCTTCCAACCGTCATATAAGTGCGTGTAGGTTAGGATGGCAAAAGCACAGTGAAAACTGCGTCTAATATTGCTTTAGTCAGGTGCCCACTAGTTACTAACTAATCATGGCTCCCATGATTTTCGTCGTCTCAAGTAGTATCAGCTTGTCCTAAAAATGTCTGTTCCACTATAAAACTTCGCTTCCGTGTGTCGGCCAAAGATATAAAGTTGTTTAGCAAATTTTGAATAAGTTCACAACATTATTTAAAATCGTCGGTTTAGAAGTGTTAGGTTTCATGATTTACTTACGTGATTAGCTTCAATTTAATCCCTTACAATGTAGGTTCAGTTCCTAATGACCATTTAAGACCCATGACGAAGACTAATAATAATACGTGCTTTAATACAAAGCAGGCGTACTGGCATAAGAAACTACCATCTCACGGGTAGAACAATAACACAGGCTGTGAAAAGCACAGCTAGGGTGCACCCGAAAAAATAACTATTGTTTTATGGAGGGCAGAGACTGTATGTGGGCGTCACTGTAAGTGTGTTAGTGTTTTGTAGAGCTACTTGTCGTATACGGTAGATTTGGATCTGTTGATACTCGCTTGACGAGTGAAACATGTCATCCCATAATTTCTTCCTTCTCCAATAGACCAAAGCAATATTTATATCTTAATCACATGTAATTTATTTCAGTTTATTTTCACATATTCCAGTGATGGTAACTTAATTATTTTGTGTTCACTGACTGAAAAATAAAATATCAAGATCAAAGTCATACGAACTCACCTTCTTGAACTAGGGTCGCCAGCATCAATTTTTTCCGTGGCTGAAGATAATCCTTGCATATAAGTCTTCTACAATTTTTGTCATTATTAGGTTTATCTTCGGGCACGGAACAAATTTGATGCTGACCAAGACCATAATCCAATAGAAATAATCAGCATTCAACTACTCGCAACTTAATAATGCCGGACAGTTCAAGAGAAAGCTGCGGCATTATTTGTTCGACAAGTAGGTTATTCTTCATAAATTGTGCCCCGATTCTTTGTTGTGCTAGTGTTTCTCGTGAATCTATTTGCATTATTTATTTTATCTCTTCTTCTAAGCCTCCGTGGCTTAGGCGGCAGCACGCCGGCCTCTCATTACTGGGTCCGTGGTTCAAATCCCGGTCACTCCATGTGAGATCTGTGCTGGATAAAACGGAGGCAGACAGGTTTTTCTCCGGGTACTCCGGTTTTCCCTGTCAAAATTTCATTCCAGCAACACTCTCCACTATCATTTCATTTCATCTGTCATTCATTTAATCATTGCCCCAGAGGAGTGCGTCAGGCCTCGGCAGCCGGCGCAGTTCATATCCTCGCCGCTAGATGGGGGCTTCATTCATTCCATACCAGACCCGGTCGGAGACTGGAAGCAGGCTGTGGATTTTCATTTGATCTCTTCTCTTGTTGTTCCTCCCTTAATACCCCTAATATACAGTAGTCTATATTGTAAATAATGTAACCATTGCTCGATTCTCACTAATTGCCATTTTGTGTACATATGAAAATATAACCCAGTATCTAATTATAGTGGGGGCTCTGTCGCATTCTGAATGCGAAGTGGGGCTTTGCTCTTTTCAGAGACTCCCTTCAGTGTTCTGTTAATATAATGTAAGGCACTGAAGAATAAATATGAAATGAAATGAAATTGAAACTAGTCCTAGTACATAAACCAACTAATAATGCTATTTTGGTTATTGGTGGTCTTATTTAACACCATTTAGATATCAAATTTATTGTTTTACATCCTATTTTGGCCTCTCTTAGAGCATATTGTTGATTTTTTTGTCGTGTGGCCTCCTCAGAGGCCGAGTGCAGGTCTTTCTATTCAACGCAGTATTAGTAGGTATATCACATCCTCATTTTTTTTGCTATCACTCACACCATTAGGGATCGATAACCTGGATGTTAGACACCTTGAAACAATTATCATCATATTCAAGTATGTACCGTATGTTAGATACAAGTTAGTAGTGGTAGGTGGCCTGTTTGCCATCTTTTGATGAATGCAGTACATTTGCATTTGTCTGTTGGCACAGGCTAGAGTAAAAGGTGGCTTTCCACCGATGTCTCAGTCTCACTCATGGCTGTGATTATATGGAAGCTACTGAGGTATGGGTGGTGCTTATTAATGACTAGAGACGAGAATTATAGGCACTAAAAACAGTTAAAATAGGCAGGCATATAGGCTCTTAAAATAGCCAAAATAGGCATGTAAATAGGCACTAACATGTAAAATAGGCAACAAAATAGGCATGAAAATATTTCTTATAATTTAATAACATATTTAATTACTATAATAAGAATTAACAACAAGCAACTTTTCAATGTTTTCTGGTAATAAGTTTGTTCTCCTGTCTTGAAGAATGTTTTTATATTGAGAGAAAGATATCTCAACATCACATTAAGTGATTGGGCAAAACTTTAACGAAGCCACTGCATCTGGTTTTAGGTCATTTGCTTCATCTACCTCACCTCGTAGCACACTGGCTACCTTTACCATTGCTACCCATCCTGGATTCCTCTGCAGGACCCTATCAAACTTTTCCCTGACAGCGGCTATCTTTCCAGAGGTTCCTTCCAAACATCCCCTGACTACTTCAACAATCCTACATGACTCCACCAGGGGTATTCCACTCTTCTTTATCTTCTGTTGCCTGCATGATGTGTACCCACAAGCCTGCAATCCTCGTTGAAAATTAGAAAACCGCGTAATTTGAAATTGTGGCGTTCGCCCATAACCTTACTTTTTGCCACAATTTAGCAACACTCTAGAGGGGATGCTAGAGGCTTGTTGGCAGCTTCGCGGCCCTAACCTGGGAGCTTAACGCTCCCCCAGACTAGAGCCCCACATAGCGCTGGTGAAAGTTACTCGCGACTTTTTCAAAAAAATGCATTTACGTTGTAAATCTCTATTTTCACAGGAAATGAGTCTGAGTTCAAAATACTGATTTTTAATTTCCATCCACTCTGGGACAAGAGACCACCAGCGTTCTAACTCCTCGTTCAGTAATTAAATGATTATTTACATTTTATATATAAATTATTGAGAGTTCATGTCTAATACAGCATTGCAACAAAACAACTTGCCGCAATACATAAATTAATAGGCCTATAAATGCTACAATGAAATGCGATCGCACTTCTCAATCACAAAAACATAAAAGAAATAAACGAATTAACTCTTTACAGCAAGCTTGGCAGAAGACTGCTCTTCCATCGGTAGTGAAATTGGTATCCCCTGTGATCCACTGCTTCAGCCAGTAAGACTTTGATAATGTGTCTTTCGGCATTGCCACGGACACACTTCTTCTTCGCAATAAGTCACACAAAGTTCTGAATCTGAAGTGAAGATAAGGCGTAAGCTTACACAGTTCGCATCGAGAGGGAGGTACGGGATACGGGTTGTGCAACATAATTCGACGCTGATTGGTTCTCGCATGTGTCTTGCGAGGTTGGAGGGGTTGAAAGCTTTGAGGTCAAATTGTTCCTTGTTTCTTCTGATGGAAATTTCCCAAGCGCTATTTCTGGTGACTTCCGAGAATTCCCATTCTTGTTCGCGGGGTAAACACATATTGAGAAATGAGAATAAAATTCTGTCGAGCACACCATCTGCAATATAATGCAATTTAAAATACAGTCAAAAGGCATCAAATAGGCAATTATACTCCAAATAGCCACAAACCCTTGAAATAGGCATTTATAGGCACAATAAAACCAACGAAATCTAGCCTAAATGAGCCTAAAACGGATTTATATCTCGAAAGCCTACGTTTCTAAACACAGGAATAAAATAGGCAAATAGGCAAATTCCCGTCTCTAGTAATGACATTCAGGGCACTGTCAGTGCCTGTGGATGCTGTGAAAGGTTCTACTCATAAGGTTAGTACTGCTGTTCTGACTCAGTGAGGAAGGCAATGGCAAACTACATCACTCCTCATCTTGCCTAGTACGCCTCAACATAGCTCTGCCTTGGGTTTTTGTGGGTATCTACCCACATAACCTAACGGTGGTACTTTTTGAGGATCCAACCAGCCTTCGGGATGACGACCTAACAGACAGACATCCCTTTTAACTACTGAGACTTTGAGAGTGGCCGAGGTGCCGGTAGTTTGCCCTGAAGGGGATCTTTAATGTGCCAGTTAATCTACTGACACAGCTCTCTGATATTTATGCACGTTCAAATACCAACTGACAGCGCCAGTATTCAATCCTGCAACCTTACGCATAACAGGCGAGAACGTTACCACTTCACCACGCAGCCAGTCAAAATTGAATTCCTAATGTTATAATAATGTTATTTATTTAACGTCCCTTTAACTACTGAAAATGAAAATCCACAGCCTTCTTCCAGTCGACCGACCGGGTCAGGGAATGGAATGAATGAAGCCCCCGTCTAGCGGCGAGGATATGAACTGTGCAAGCTGCCTAAGCCTGTCGCACTTCCATGAGGCAATGATTAAATAAATAACAGATGAAAGGAAATGATATTGGACAGTATTGCTGGAATAAAATTGTGACAGGGAAAACGGAAGTAACCGGAGAAAACCCTGTTTGCCTCTGTTTTGTCCAGCACAAATCTCACATGGAGCGACCGGGATTTGAACCACGGACCCAGCGGTGAGAGGCCAGCGTGCTGCCGCCTAAGCCACGGAGGCTTGTCTTTTAACTGCTGCGGCTTTTAAAATTAAATTCCAACTGTGCTCTTACACATTATATGATAACTTTATGATATTCCTCATAGTTATGGACCACCTAGTTGTGCAGTGCCTAGCTTTCTTGGCTACCACGCGTGAGGTCCGGGTTCGATTCCCGACTCTTCCAAATATTTAATTCAGGTCTGAGGGTTAGAACGGTGTTCACTCAGCCTTATGGAGCATAACTGAGTAGAGGTGGAATCATAATCCCACCTAAACCATCTTAAAAGTGGATTTCCGAGGTTTTCCATTTCCACGCCAAGCAAATGCCGGGATCGTACCTTTTTATTTATGTATTTATTTATTTATCGTATGGCTTTTAGTGCCGGGAGTATCCGAGGACATGTTCGGCTCTCCAGAGGCTGTAACTGCGTCAAGCGAACAACCATAGGGTGAGCTACAAGTTCCTTAAGGGACACTGGGACTGAAATTTTAGTGAAATTTGTGGAAAATGTCGATTTTCGTTTTTTTCCATATTAATACACCCCTATCCCCTGCGGATCATATAGCGGTGTTTTATCCGCATTCCGCCATTTTTACAGCCCTGGCGTAGCTTTAAAATGCACGGTGTGTCCTTTAAACACCCCAGCACAGTAAGTGTCCTGAAGGTTCTGAGTCTTGGTGTTTCTACAATCGAAGTATCGCAGCTGATAAAACACCACAGAGTCATGACAAAATGGCTGTAGAACTTAAAGAACCCTTAGTTGTCAAGATTATGCCTATTTATCAAAGGCTGGCATCAGATGAGCTACTATCCAGATGCATCCGTGGTGCTACTGAAAATCAGAATGAGTCTCTGCATTCTGTTATCTGGAGGAAGTGCCCAAAAGAGATTTTTATTTCACGGAAGATACTTGAAATTGCTGTTTGGAATTCTGTAGCAGAATTCAACATGGGGTGTAGTGCAACAACAGAGTTGAAATCAGGAATAAGACTAACTTCAGTATCTCATGTCACAGCACAAACACTTGAAAGATGTGACAGTCGCAGGAAGTATGTAAGTCCGCGGTCGTAATTGGAGAAGCGAAAGGCATGTCGACGGAAGGTGAAACTGACAGAACGAAGGAGGAGGCAGCAAAACAGAAAAAAGAGGGTGTCACATATGCTGTAGGACAGAGCTAATGTCATTGGTAAGCTCAAACCTTGTAAATTGTGCATCATTTTAGAAAATTGCTGTTTTCTCGGATTCACTTTTTCAGGCATTCAAAATGTTACTCGCGTCATAAATCTTATGATATTGCTTTGAAAATGGAAATTTATTATCTTCATTGCAATGACTATAAACCTGCGGATCGTTTTTAAGATTGCACTTTTGGTTTGGCCGCAAAAAAAATTCAAACTGGAAAAAACACGATTTTTTTTTAGAAAAAAACTTGGATATGAAAAAAAATTAATTTCTTGACACTCATTAATGCAATTCAAAATCGGATCCGTAGGTTTCTTCCAATTGTTATAGTGCAATAGAATATTACCTAAAAGTTACACTATCTTGTTTTTTTTAACGCGGCTGACCTTTATAAAACTTGAATAATTAGCACAATAAATGTACAAAATAATTAATATCTGGAGAACTAATCCACTTACAATGTTCACGTTTCCCACAGTGGTTTATAATATGACTATTCATAACCATATAAAATTTCAAAGCTGTACCTCAGTTTATATAGAATTTGAAAATTTCAGTCCCAGTGTCCCTTAAATTTCCAGTAGTTCCAACTTTCACTACCTGATGTCACTGATACCTAGTGGTGAACGTTGGAACTTTGATAGAGCGTTCAAGCGAAATCTAACCTAGAAATTTAGCTTCACACAAGTTTAGTCTGTGGAAGGTTCTTTTACATGCCATAAATCTATGACATGGGACCGCCGGCTTTACTTCCCCTCCGAAGGAAGGTAAACTGAAGGATTTTTAACGCTCTTAAAAAATCCGACGACTTCGGCTGGGTTTGAACCCACTTTCATGACCATGGCTTCTCCATCCCAGCTTCATCATAATTAGAAAAACACACATTAGAATAGCGGTTATAATAATACAGGAAATAGTACATGATGTCGCAAAGCCTCCAAAATTCTAATCTGAGGGTTAGAACGGTGTTCACTCAGTCTTATGAAGCAGAACTGACTAGGGGTGGAATCAAATGCCAACCTAAACGATCCTTGAAGTAGGTTTCCATGGTTTTCTTACTTCTACGCCAAGCAAATGCTGGGATCGTATTTATATTAAGGTCACTGCCGACTCCACCCCGAGCTTCATCAGAATTACAAATATACACATTAGTACAACCATCAATTTATAATAATACAGGTTATAGAACAACTTCCACAACCATACAAGTTCACGGGGCTACATGAACATGATGTCGCAAAGTCCTCAAATGAATCAACACTCGTAGTTATAGCGATCAAAACACCACTACGTGGCTTAATAAGAAAAAACCTTAATTAATGTCATGAAATTGAAATCGCTCTGGTCCATATTTGATGTATTTTCATGCGTAATAAAATTTTATAAGAAAAATCTGCTATTGTTTCCAATGACTGCAATGATCTGCATTATAACTACGTTCAAGTAAATTTGCCAGTTAAACTCATTAAAGAAGACAGTAGAATCGCAATTAATCACGCACGATATATACCCACTATACCTGGGACGCACGAACCATTACTAATTCTACTAAAATTACATTAGTTTAGAGCTGTAAAATTAGCTTTGTTTAGTTCAAACAAAAATGAAGAGACTATTC
Source organism: Meconema thalassinum (assembly GCA_946902985.2). NCBI lineage: Eukaryota > Metazoa > Arthropoda > Insecta > Orthoptera > Tettigoniidae > Meconema > Meconema thalassinum. Next base: position 67,555,209 of record OX336392.1, on the reverse strand, counting down.
TTTATTTGGCATTAAATTTTCTTATCACGGCATATTTAAACAAGTCTAATTTTCGGAACAAATGATCTTTGTCATCGTGCAAAATAGCTTTTACAACCTAAATCCTTTATCTCTGATATGGCCACCATGTACTGCAGTGGATAGCAATCTTCGATGTCACCCATCAGGTCTGAGTTCGATTCATGGTTTTGCTAAGAAATTTAATTTTGGTTGGAATTGGATACGCACTGATTTGCAGAGCACAAATGGGAAGTGAGTTTAATTGCCACCTCAGCCATTTTAGTAATAGTTTTTCGTGGTTTTCCACATCTCACATTCCAGAGCAAACTTGGGGAAGGATCCCAACTTATGGCCACGGACGCTTCATGTTCGAAATTTCAAATGGTAGTTCATTAAGTAGTGATGGTATAATATAATTTAGTCTCTTGAAACCATAGCTATTTATACACCCTCTGTCTGAAAAGTTCGGTGAATGGGTCTATGTTACGAACGGATTGTTGGCTTACCTGAAACAACCGTTACTATCCTTCGAAGTAACTCCCGTGGATGGTTATGCACTTCCTAGAACGGCTGTGCAAGTCCTGGCATAGTCTTCCTGAGGGATAGCCTTTAGTTGGGTCGTCACATTACGTTGGATATCCGAAATGTCCGAAAATCTCTGGTCCTTCATGGCTTTTCGGCGACCCTGGATCCCGATACTCCATACTTTGATGCATGCCTTTGATGTTGTACCTCAGGCACCAGGTCTCATCACCCGTGACGATGGTTTTCAGGACCATTCCATTCCATGGAACATTGACCCTTCTCATTGCCACCCGACGAACAGATGTGCACGTTAGGTTGCATAAATTCACCCTTCTCACTGCCGCCCCTCTATGAGGTGTGCAAGGCAGGTTGCATAAATTCACGCTTTTCTCTTGCTTTTAATTTAGAGTTTTGACGACCCAAACTGAGGGCTATTCCTAAAGAAGACTATGCCAGGGGTTTCCTGGACTTGTTCAGTCGTTCTCAGAAGTTCATAACCATCCACGGGGATTACTTCGAATGACACTAACGGCTGTTCAGGTAAGCCAAAAATCCGTTTGTAATATAACCCATTCACCGAACTTTCCAGACAGAGGGTGTACATAAAAGTGTTACATATTTAGTACTTGTTATGGCTCTTGTTTGTATGCTGTGAGAGACCTTATGCCTGAATCTTGCATCATGGTTTGCAGTTTACAGTTTATAGTTTGTTTATTTAAGCCAAATGTTACATTTTTTTGGTGCTGCTAAGTTCACGCTTGTCGGCAGGAGCAAATTATAATTACAATATATATTATTTTTTATTAATAGGTACTGTTACAGTTAGGCAAAACCTGGTGGTAACATGATATTTACATGCTGTATCTCAATTTCTCTCCATATGTCTTTGTGTTCCTTGAATGCAACATTTAATTTCTTCTTGAAAACTGTTAAACTGTTAGGAAAAGGTTCTAAGACTTCTTCGGGTAACTCATTCCATGTTTGAATACCCCTGTTTATAAAAGAATACTTAGCTAAGTTTATTGTTTGAATGATGGGCCTAATTATGTATTCGTGATCTCTCCTATCCATATAAGCTGGCTCATGCATTCTGTTTCACAATACATTCCAGGCCGGCTCCCCTGTGTATGCTTTGTACATCTCCTGCAGTCTTCTTTTATGTCTTCTGCTGTGTAGGGATTCCCAACCCAATGACTTTAACATGTCAGAGACATTGTCAGTTTGGGAGAATTTGCCAAGTACGAATCTTTGCACCATCTCCAATTTGTTCGTTCGTGGCGTATTCCAAAATTTGTCTCACAAGACATTCGTAAGCCAATTCTTTGGCCTGAATGCTGCTAACCTTCATGTTTCTCATAACAAAGTATAATGACTTTTGTGCCTTATTAGCAACGCTCTCAACGTGCACACCCCAGTGTAACCTTTTATTTATGGCAATCCTGAGATAGCTGCATGACTCCACTCGAGGAATAATTTTGTTTCCTAATTTATAATCAACTACAGTATAACCCCTCAAATCCGAACTAATTGGGGCTGTAGCCTGTTCGGATTTCAATTTGTTCGGATTAGCCGAAAGATAACCATAACATAATGACCAGCCCTCGTTACGGTATAGGACTGTAGCCTACATTGAGCGAGGCAGGCTGGTTTGGCGCAAACAGCGAACATGAATTGTGAGTCTGGTCCAAAGTCAACATGCCGGCAATGTAGCTAATGACAGTGAGGAAGAAGAAACTTCGGCAGACATGTGACTTATACTGAAGCTGCATCTGCTGCTGACATCGCATTGCGCTTCGTTGAACAACACGCAGTAGCCACGCCAAACGATGTCATCTTAGTGCGACGCGACGCTGGAGCGCAATTGCCTCCGCGGGGAGGTTTTCGTCACTTCTAAAATATTGAAGATAACTGATTTCAAGTGAAAGATTAAGTGATATTTTGTGTGTTTCTATTGCTATTTCATTGTTTTAGCAAAGTGATTACCTACGGAATAATAATAATAACCAACGTTTCCGTTTCTCAATCCTGGATGGGATAAGTAGTCTACGTAGGCACTTTTACACTATGCTAACTGTACATATTGTTAATTTTTCAACTAATTATATAAAATGCGGTCATAATGCAGAGTATATGATTGTTTTATGAATAAATAAATAAGTTTCTCTTTTTTGCATGTATTTTTTCCTCGTTCGGATTACCCGGGATTTCGGATTTCCGGGGTTCGGATATGAGGGGTTTCACTGTATTGTCACTTTTCTGCTGTTAGTAAAAGACAGGCATTGACATTTTTGTTAACAAAAACAATTAAATGTACACGTATACAGTCCAATCTCACACCTTCCAATTATTGTATACAGTTTCGCTAATAATAAGTGACAAAAATATTCAGTCACCTCATACCTTTAATTATGGTTAAAATTATTATAATAGGTCAATATTAATACAATAAAGCAATTGTAGTAAATTATAATATTGTTTCTTCCTATCTTAATACAACAGTTATGTCGTTACTATTAAAAAAAACTTAACTTAAAACTTAAAATACAAATGTTACTATCATGTTCAATTAATTTCTACTTTCATAATGCAACAGTCTATGAATAGGAGTCTATTACTTATACAAGCAGTTGTCCACTTTACATAGGCTATGCAAGCCGTAGTACACTTAGCTTAAGGAGTTAAATAGTTAATAGAAATATCAATAATAATAATAATAATAATAATAATAACTAGCAGACCCATACGAGAACTATCATATGTATATAAACCACCCGCCCAACTTTATTGGTACGCTGGCTCGACGCGACACATTTCTGGCAGGGACTATCGTCTTCTTTATTTGATTAATCGCATTTTTAAACAAAATGTCAATATTTAGGAAATGAGAGTTTCAATTCAGCACTGCTGCAGGCATTATTCTGTTTCCTTTCATTGCTCATTTCTTACGATCGGTTACTTGTGCGACTGGCTACGTATACCACCCGCAAAGCTTTACTGTTATGCGGGTTGGACGTAACACAGATCTGACAGGTGCTCTTCTCTTGATTATTTGTTTAAACGCAGTTTATAAACAAATCAATACATTTCCGTTGATTTTGCACGAAATGTAAAATTGTTCCTGTACAATTGAGACGATTACATGATTATTTGTTTTGATATTGCTAGTGGCTATTGACCTTACTTGTTTAGTGTGATAATCTGTAATGGTTAGTGAATGGTCAGGAGACTCTCCAGGCGTGCCCACCTCAGTGGCGGCAGAAATTTTTCCCGAGGGCATTGGAAAGCTGGTGTAACGATACGACAAATGTTTCAATCGTTTTGGCGATTATGTTAAGACATAAGAATAAAACAAGCAAACATTTAGTAGTGAAATCAGTTTGGTATGTCAATCTGTTATTTTTATACAGTCCATAGGAACTTGAAAAATAAACAGCCCTCGTATACTAAAACTATTTTCACCCGTAGAAATTGTCCAACGTATGTTGAGTTGTTTATTTATGAAGTCAACCTGGTACTCCACTAACAAGGAATGTACACAATCTTATTAGAATGCAAAGGCATTTGCAATATTAACAAAGTATTTGTGAAATCCGTATTAATAGATGATGTTCTGAACAATTGTTAAATATACAGTAATCAATGCATGACTTGAACATATCTATTCATAAATTAAACGTACATGTTACAACGTAGCAATGAGGTTTACTTCAGCCAACATCACGAATATATAATTACAATATTATTGCTAAGCCTAGCATCTAAAGTCGGATTAGTAAAACATGTATATTAAATGAAAGAAAATCCACAGCCTGCTTCCAGTCTCCGACCGGGTCAGGAATGGAATGAATGAAGCCCCCATCTAGCGGCGAGGATACGAACTGTGCCGGCTGCCGAGGCCTGACGCACTCCTCTGGGGCAATGATTAAATGAATGACAGATGAAATGAAATGATAGTGGAGAATGTTGCTGGAATGAAATTTTGACAGGGAAAACCAGAGTACCCGGAGAAAAACCTGTCTGCCTCCGTTTTGTCCAGCACAGATCTCACATGGAGTGACCGGGATTTGAACCACGGACCCAGCGGTGAGAGGCCGGCGTGCTGCCGCCTAAGCCACGGAGGCTGGTATATTAAATATTATAATTAAATATAATAATGTAATGAAATGAATATCCATACAAACAGAATACAATTATTTCAATATTATTATATATGATTTGCAGCAGAATGGTCATAGCTGGGTATATTTGATTGGATACCCGAGGGTTTCTCATGAAAGATACAATATTCAAAATCGGGAAATTTAGAATATCAAATATCCAAGTACGTTGCTGAAGCATAAAGAAGGAGCTAAATAATTAAAATTCACAATGTCTGTTGGGCTGTCGCAATGTGTGACGTATATATTTTGAATTATGAATCTTTCATGAGAAACTCTATACTATTATATAACAAAGGAGAAACTGTTCCGCCTAGTCAATACATTTATTTACAACAATTTATAAACTTGTTATTATATGGTACATGTTTCGGGGCCTCTAGTAGTGGTCCCTTCTTCAGCCATAAATTGAGATCTTCTATATTATATTTGAAAAATGAAAATCCACAGCCTGCTTCCAGTCGACCGACCGGGTCAGGGAATGGAATGAATGAAGCCCCCCCATCTAGCGGCGAGGATATGAACTGTGCCGGCTGACGAGGCCTGTCGCACTCCCCTGGGGCAATGATTAAATGAATTACAGATGAAATGAAATGATAGTGGAGAGTGGTGCTGGAATGAAATCTTGAGAGGGAAAACCGGAGTACCCACAGAAAACCCTGTCTGCCTCCGCTTTGTCCAGCACAAATCTCACATGGAGTGACCGGGATTTGAACCACGGACCCAGCGGTGAAAGGCCGGCGTGCTGCCGCCTAAGCCACGGAGGCTCTCTACATTATATTTAAATAATGTTATTCTCCTTGTAAAGATATCCATTTCATCGCATTATTATATTTAATTACAACATTTAATATATATAGCCTACTTTCGATTTTTGCAAAAAATGAAAGTAGACACTTAATATCTACACGGGCCAAAATTTGTCAGTCTGTCTCTGTGTGAGTATCAATTCAAACACGACGAATCCGAATTGAACGAAATTTGGTACAGAGCAAAGAACACCTCAGTGCCATGTTGTATATCACCGCCATCTAGATGGAAACGTAATGACGGTCACCCAAATTTTCAAAGCTTAAATCAAATTACGACTAACGTAATCACCTGATCTCCACTAATTTTGCAACAACATACCTTCATGTGGGAAGTGATTTTGACCAAAATGCAAGGCCATCAGCCAAATAGTTTGAATACGGAGGCCGTGTATGTATGCAAATCGATCCTTCCTATCAATTCAAACACAACGAAACCAAATCGAACCACTTTTGGTACAGAGTAGCACTAGCAAGTGACAACTCAGTGTCATGTTTTATATCACCGCCTTCTTGACGGAAAAGAAATGGCGCCTACCCAAATGTTGTAAGATTAAATCAAATTACGACTAACCTAATCATCCGATCTCTACCAAATTTTGCAACAATATGCCTTAATGTGGGAAGTGTCTTTTGCCCAAACTAATAGGTCATCAGATAAATAGTTTCAAGATGGTGGGCGTATGAATCATGCAAGTATTATAGCTTAACCGTTACTTAGGATTAAACAAGGCCCAGCCTCACCAAATTCGTTCATCGTACACAGGGTGATTTAAACTGTCCTCAAGGAAGTGAACCGTAGGATATTAGCATCTTATAACAGAATATTATACCATACAAGTGACTAACCGTTCAGGCCGGCCGTGCTGTATCGTACTGGGCCGTGCCATCCCGTTGGGTCAAAATGGAGGATATTGTTTGCTCACTACAGAGCTTGATAGTCTTCCAGGAATGTACTGAACACAATCATACACATTTAGTATTACACGGGTTATAAAACGGCAGAAAACGCTAATGAAATCGTTAAGTTCAAGCCAAAAAATTATGCTAGGCATTTATAATAAAGCTGTTGGTAACGTTACTAGGTCTAGTGGGTATATGTTGCAGTGTGGTAGCATGCTTGACACCGAATCTTAAGGATTGAGGTTCAAATCGTAGCAGTTTTAATTTCTTATACTTGTTGTTTTTATATTGATTGATTTTGTAACTACTCACCGACCACTTACCTGCAAGCTCCGTGTAAAGCCGCCAATGGTCACCCAGGCACGAACAGGACCGGCGAGAATCAGATGGTGGCAATTTATAGAGAATGAAGAAGAAGTCATTAGACGTCTTACGCTGCCGCCGATTACAACCGTTGAAGAAAGCTGGACAAAAATGAAGAAAGCTGTTCACGAAGCCACGCATGCTATTCTTGGACTTACAAAGCCAGGAAGACGTCGAATTGATAAGGACACATGGCTTTGGAATGACGCAGTCCAAACTGCGGTACGCAAGAAGAAGCAGCTTTACCACGAGTTTCTGGAAGACAAAACACCTTCTCGTTGGAATGCTTACAAAATAGCACGCAGGGAAGCGAAGAAGACTGTTGCTTCGACAAAATCGGCTCGGTACTCAGACCTCTACGCGAAGCTGGGCACACGCAAGGGAGAGCGGGACATCTATCGCCTCGTCAAATCCAGGCACCATAAATCTCAAGATATCCAACTCTTCTATGGCATCAATGACGATAAGGGCGTTTTGCTAGTCGACTGGAAGAAGGCGAGAGAACGTTGGCGAAATTACTTTGAGAAGGTCTCAACAGAGGAATTCCAGCACAACCAGATACCTGTCGCTACAGCTGTCGAAGGTCCTATCAAACCTATTGATGTCTTAGAGGTTGCAGGGACCTTGAAACAAATGAAACCAGGGAAGGCAACTGGTCCAGATGACATCGCGACGGAGCTATGGGGCTCTCAGAAGTGGGATCCAGCGGATTGGTTGGCAAGACTCTTCAACCAAATAGTCAAAGAAGGACGAACGCCACTTGATTGGCAATATAGCATCACGATACCTATCTTCAAAAAGAAGGGAAGTCCAGCCGAGTGTGCTAATTACAGACCAATTCGACTCCTCTGTCACACCATGAAGGTCTTCGAACGCATTCTTGATAAGAGGATACGAGCAATCACCGAGCTGACCAAAAACCAAGCTGGATTTGTGAAAAATTGCAGCACCACAGATGCAATCCACGCCACATGGCTTTTAGTTGAAAAGCATCGTGAAAAGAATAAGCCGTTGCACCTTGCTTTCTTAGATCTCGTAAAGGCTTTTGATCGTGTGCCGCACGACTTGATCTGGTTGACTCTCCGACAACATGGCATCCCAGAGTACCTTGTCAACTGGGTACAGTTGCTCTACGTGGAGCCAAGAAGTTACGTCCAAGCCGCCGCAGGAGCGTCGGAAAACTTCCATGTAACAACAGTTGGTGTTCATCAAGGTTCGGCCCTGTCACCATTGCTGTTCATTATGGTTATGGACACGGTTACTGCAGATCTACAACAACCGTTACCTTGGACCATTCTGTACGCTAATGACGTTATGTTGGCCGCTCAAAACTAGCTGGATCTCCAACATCAAGTCCAGGAATGGAGCGATCGTTTAAGTTAATATGGCCTGTGGCTTAAGAAAGCTAAAACAGAATATATGACAGCGGATGCTGGAGAAATCGGAACAATCCAAGTCGACGGCGATGATCTGCCTCGAACGACAAAATTTAAGTATCTTGGCTCTACGATAACTGTTGAAGGTCGTCTCACCGAGGAGGTCAACATAAGAATTAATGCTGCGTGGATGAAGTGGCGACAGGTGTCATGTGTGATCGCCAGATGAAAGACCACCTAAAATCGAAGATTTACCGCACTGTCATTCGTCCCGTAGCGCTTTATAGTACCGAATGTTGGCCGACCACGAAGGAAGCAGAACGTCGGCTAAGTGCCATGGAGACCAAGATGCTTAGATGGACAGCAGGCAATACTAGGTTGGATCACATCCCCAATCAAAGAATAAGGGAACATTTGGTATCGCAGCAATCAGTAACAAAATGCGTGAGAGTCGTCTGCGATGGTTCGGGCATGTGCTACGGTCAGGAGCGGACACCATTGCAAAACAGGGCTATACACTGGAGGTCGCCGGGAAAAGACCAAAGGGGCGACCGAGACACGTTGGGCCGATACACTGCACAGGGATTTGAAAGGCGTCAACCTTCATCCGGACATGGCCCATGACCGAGTAAAGTGGAGACAGCGGATTCAAATAGCGGACCTTGCCACGAGGTGGGACAAACGCTAAAGAAAAAGAAGAAGTAACTACTCACACGTTATATTAGGCATATATAGTGTGCATTTGAAATAGGAAGTAGTATATATACTTATAACACCACATATTTCATCACTGAACTACAGCGATTAAAATTAGTTGTCCATGATCCGCGGTAGAGTCTGTTGTTGTAGATTCATTAGGGGCTTTGCGCCATCATGGTCATTTAGCCCCGTGTACTTTGGTCAGTGTTGAATATTGGCTGCTAACCTGTGTCATTGTGATGGCTGCATTTATAATTCAGGTGAAGATTCATTCACTCAATGAGTAATATAGAACGTTACTATTCAACAAGCTATTACAACCAACATTCAATTAGACTCCTTGAAAAGGACAATGAGTTTTAAACTATACCCATGCATTTAGGAGAAAGTAGGCTATATGTTCTTTACTGAATACCTTGTTTACTTATCCGACATTAGTTAGTAGACATAGATATAGCAATAATATTTTAATTATATAATCGTGATGTTGACTGACGAGGAACTCATTGCTAGGTTGAAACATGTCCCTTTGACATAAGAACAGAAATATTTTATTTTGTTATGTATTGATTGGTCGCCTCCGTAGCGTAGCGGTCAGCATGGTTAGCTGCCGCCCCGGAGGTCGTGGGTTCGATTGCCGGCTCTGCCACGAAATTTGAAAAGTGGTATGAGGACTGGAACGGGGTCTACTCAGCCTCGGGTGTTCCAAATGAGTAGAGGGGGTTCGATTCCCACATCAGCCATCCTCGAAGTGGTTTTCCGTGGTTTCCCACTTCGTCTTCGTCTTCGGGCAAATGCCGGGATGGTACCTACTGTAAGGCCACGGCCGCCTCCTTCCCTCTTCCTAGCCTATCCATCCCTATCTTCCATCCCTTCCCCTCCCTCATGAGGCCCCTGTTCGCTTTGCAGGTGAGGCCGCCTGGGCGAAGTGCTGATCACACCTCCCCAGTTGTATCCATCCCGACCAGATGTTCCAAGCTCCAGGACACTGCCCATAGAGGCGGTAGTGGTGAGTTCCCTCGCTGAGTCCGTGGGAACCACCAACCTAGAGGGTAAATTGACTAAATAAAATAAAATAAAATGTATTGATTGACGTATATTTAAAACTGTATAGCCTACTTTTCATATTTTGCAAAAATGAGGAAAAAGTAGACTTATGAGATCGATCGGGGAAAATGTGTGTCTGTCTGTCTGTCTCTGTGTGTCGTCGCCCCCCCTATCAACTCCTAAACGGCTGCAGCAATCCAAAACAAGCCCATATTTGAAAATGATGTCAGTGCTACCAACTGCTGAAAAACCGCAATTGAAATTTGAGCTCCATGTTGGATATCTTGGAAGGTATTCATGGGAACTATTTCAAAATTGGCACACATATAAATAATAATATTTCAGTTTAATTTCCAGGAGGCCATACATGGCAGTGTTGCGAAAATGATTCTTTGCCTGCTGATAGGTCCAATTTTTAAATGCATATAACGCCTTCACTATCATTTGGATTTCAACCAAATTTCGTATGTAATATGTGTACATAAACAGATATGACTGAGCGTATTCTTAAGAGCCACCAGGGCTGCCAACTGTTAATAAATTATATATCTAGGTTTTTATCCAAATACCAATATATCATAAAATATGCAAGCCGACAGCTGTAAACTATGCACACGTATAGTACCTGACATTCTAGATTAATTTGAAGTAACTAATATACGTCAGTGCTACCAACATGATTCTAAGCCTGCTGGTAGGATCACTTTTTAAATACAAGTAACTTCTAGACTATCACTTGGATTTCGACGAAATTTCATATGTGCTTTTTGTACCATAACAGATATGTCAATTCGTAGTCTTAAGAGCAACCAGGGCTGCCAACTGTTAATAAATGCTGTCTCTAGTTTTTTGCCCTAATATCAATATATCAGAAAGTATGTAAGCCAACAGCTCCAAACTTTGCACACGTATAGTACCTGGCATTATAGATTAATTTGGTGTAACTAATATTCGTCTGTTCTGCCAACATGATTCTAAGTCTGCTGATAGGTCCAAATTTAATATACATGTAACTTCTACACTATCAAACGGATTTCATCCAAAATTGGCTCAACAAGAGATCATAATATTTCAGATTATTTCTGACCAACTTTTGCCTGACATTGTTGCCAACATGATTTTACGCGCGCTTATAAATCCAATGTCTAACTGCATGTAACATCCATGCTATCCATTGGACATCCACCGAATATTGTATTTTGTTCGTTAAGAGAAGGAACTAAGAATATATTCAGTCACTAAGGCTGCCAACTCTAGTGCTCTATTAGGCTACATTATACCAGGTATATTTCTAAATAACTAGAAATTTCGATATTACCAACTTAATTTCGTCATTATTCTAGATAGGTCCATAAACATTAATCATTGGCATGAATCTTAAATTTTAAGAAACGTAGGCTCTTTAGTTCGTTACGGAACTTCTTGTTTAGAACGATCTTAAATTATTCTCTGAACGAAGTTTATTTTCCGTATTGACAGATTCTCCATATATAAAAGGAGAGAAACAGTTCCGCCTATTCAATACATTTATTTAATGATGAGTGAATGAATGAAATGAGGTGAAAAAGAACATATTAACCAAGAGAAGTAACACGAGTGCGCATCAGTAAAATGTAACACCATTGGTAGTGCTAGGTTGTTGCTAAATAAGTGTTTAATCGCAAGAACCTTCTTATGGTTAATATGTTCTTTTTCACCTCATTTCATTCATTCACTCAACATTTTATGTATTTTTATGATAAATTTAATTATGCTGGATTTTACATATTAATTTATGGCTGAGGAAAGGACCAGTACTAGAGGTCCTGAAACATGTACCATATAATAACAAGTTTATAACTTGTTTTAAATAAATGTATTGACTAGGTGGAACAGTTTCTCTTTTGTTATATAGAACGATCTTATTGGCCTACAGTGAAATAACTTATGAAATTTGTTGAGCTATAAAATTTGTCAGCCTTGTAAGTCGAGGAAACATATGCATTAAATAATGCAATTTCCTCATACAGAGAATGAACAATAAACGACTTACAAAGAAAATCTTTGATGTAGTAGACAGTTCAAGAAGGAAAAGAAATTGGTATCATGAAATAGAAGACGACTTAAAGCAATTAGGGATCAACAAGCAAATGATAGAAGACAGAGAAAAATTCAGAAACAAAACTAAGATCGCCAAATTTTTAGTAAGTGAAAGGAAGAAGATAGGAACATTGTGGACGGAACAAAGGAAACAGGAGCACAGTCAAAGGATGAAGAGATTTTGGGAAGAGAAGCAGAAGAAGAAGAAGAAGAAGAAGAAGAAGGGAAAGAAGTGAAAATGGTGACATCATGAGATATTTAAGTTCAAACACTGTCCATAAAGGCAAAAATGATGTAATAATATTAACAAGTAGTTCCTTGAAGAACTATACAGCCTATTTTCATATATCCTACTCATGTTAATTGCCTCTATCAACATACAAAATTTCAGTTTGATTGTTGTGATAGATTCGTAGATATTGAGAACGTCTAAATATTGCAGATGGTCGCCAGGTTGGATTTTTATTTATGTACTATTACATGATGTCGCCTCCGTAGCGTAGCCTTCAGCATGGTTAGCTGCCGCCCGGAGGTCCTGGGTTCGATTCCCGGCTCTGCCACGAAATTTACAAAGTGGTACGAGGACTGGAACGGGGTCTACTCAGCCTCGGGTGGCCCAAAATGAGTAGAGGGGGTTCGATTCCCCTCAGCCATCCTCGAAGTGGTTTTCCGTGGTTTCCCACTTCGTCTTCGGGCAAATGCCGGGATGGTACCTTCTTCAAGGCCACGGCCGCCTCCTTCCCTCTTCCTTGCCTATCCATCCTCACCATACCTTACCTTCCCCCATGAGGCCCCTGTTCGCTTTGCAGGTGAGGCCGCCTGGGCGAGGTGCCAATCCCACCTCACCAGTTGTATCCCTTCCGATTCAATGTTCCCAGCTCTAGGACACTGCCCGTAGAGGCGGTAGTGGTGAGTTCCCTCGCTGAGTCCGTGGGTTCCACCAACCTGGAGTGTAAACGACTAAAAAAAAACTATTACCGTACATGAAGATTATTGTGTACGTGTGGTATTCAAACTTCAATCGCATGATTAGGACACAAAAAGTAAAAACGAGATTTTAAAATTTCGCACAGCGGCCATCTTGTGGTTATGAAAACAAATGAAATAAATTAGATGCCAGTGGATTAACATTTGTATAAGCATTTAACAAGCAAATTTCACTGCACTCGGATGGTTAAATCGCGAGAAACGTCCATTTAAATACTTGTAATCCGCGTCGCCGCCATGTTGGATTTGTGCTCACCAGGTTACTGAAAGTCATATTGGTGAACAATATTCATAGCCTCTATGAACATAAAAAATTCAGCTCGATTGCTGCAAAAGATTCGTAGATATTGAGAACCGTCAAAATATTTCGGATGCTCGCCATTTTGGATTGTTATATGTATAGGCCATAGAGTTATGTACCATTAAAGTAAAATTATTACTTAGCTTCATTATTCAAACTTTTACTTGGATCGCATGATTACGACACACGAAATACAAACATAAACTTAAAATTTTGCACAGTCGTCATCTTGAGGTTATGTAAACAATTGAACTAAATTAGATGCCAGTGCATTACAATATGTATATTCATTTACTGTACCACAATAATTTCATTGCGCTCAGGTGGTTAAATCACGAGAAAAGTGTGTTAAAATGTTTCAATTTTGCTTGGCCGCCATGTTCGTTTTGTACTTTACAGGTTTATGAATGTTACATAGATAAACTTGTAACGGTGCCCTTTATCACCGTACAAAATTTCAGGGTGATATCATAAATAGTTTCGGAAATATTGGATGCCATTGAAATATTTCGCACAGCCGCCTTTTTGATATTATGTAAACAATTGAACTAAATTAGACGCCAGTGCATTACAATGTGTATAAACATTTGATGTACCAAGTTTCATTACTTTCGAATGGTTAAATCGCGAGAAAAGTCTATTTAAAAGTCTCAACTTCGCTTGGCCACTATGTTGATTTTGTAGTCACCAGGTTTTTGAAATTCTCATAGGTGAACTTCTAGTAGTATCCTTTATCACCGTACAAAATTTCAGGGAGACATCGGTAATAGTTTCGGAGATACTGAACGCTGGTGAAATATTTCTCACAGCCGCCATGTTGGATTGGTGAGACACAATAAAATTTGAAGAGCACGGTCGGAGTTGTGCAGAATGGTACTATGATCTTACCGAGTTCCATTGAAATCGCTTCAGCAGTTTTGAATTTATTATGGGGGGACACACACATGAATCACACACACACACACGCACACACAGACAGACACACGGACAAAAGGTAATTTCATAAGCCTATTTTTTCATAAAATGAAAATAGGCTAAAAAGGATACTGGCCGATTTATGAGTATTTTTAATCAGAAAATATCTTAGAACATTTTCAACATTCGTGAACTCGTTGTACTTTTCAGCAATGAAAGAAAATCAAGATCATACCCACCAGCAAATAACATATAGGAACACGAAGTTCCGTGACGAACTAAAGAGCCAACTTTTCTTAAAATTTAATATTCATGCCAATGATTACTCTATATGGATCAGTCTAGAATAATGACGAAATTAAGTTGGTAATATCGAAATTTATAATTAGTTCGAAATACTGTATACCTGGCATAATATAGCCTAATAGAGAACTACAGTTGGCAGCCCTGGTGACTGAATATATTCTTAGTTCCATCTCTTAAGGTACAGTATACAAAATTTGGTTGAAGTTCAATGGATAGCATGGACGTTACATGCAGTTAAACATTGGATCTAACAGCGCGCGTAAAATCATGTTGGCAACAATGACATACATGTATTGGTCAGAAATAATCTGAAATAATATGATCTATTGTTGTGTCAATTTTGAATGAAATCCATTAGTTAGTCTAGAAGTTACATGCATTTTAAAATTGGACCTATCAGCAAGCTTAGAATCATGTTGGCAGCACTGGCGTAGGCCTATGTTAGTTATTCCAAATTAATCTAGAATGCCAGGCATTATACGTGTGCAAAGTTTAGAGCTATTGGCTTGCATACTTTCTGATATATTGATATTAGGGTAATAAAAATAGAAACAATATTTATTTACAGTTGGCAGCCCTGGTTGCTCTTAAGAATACGCATAGTCATATCTGTTATGGTACACATAGCACACACGAAATTTGGTTCAAATCCAAATGATAGTATAGAAGTTACATGTATTTAAAGTTGGACTTCTCAGCAGGCTTAGAATCATGTTGGTAGCACTGACGTAAATAAGTTACTCCAAATTAATATAGAATATCAGGTACTATACGTGTGCATAGTTTAAAGCTGTCGGCTTGCATACTTTCTGATATATGGGTAATTGGATTTAAAATGATTGAGAGCATTTATTAACAGTTGGTAGCCCTGGTGGCTCATATGAATATGCACAGTTATATCTCTTTATGTACACATAGCACATACGAAATTTGGTTGAAATACAATTGATTGTGTAGAAGTTATATGCATTTAAAATGTGCACTTATCAGCAGGCTTATAATCATTTTGGCAACACTGCCATGCATGGCCTCCTGGAAATTAAACTACAATATTATCATCTATACGTGTGCCAATTTTGAAATAGCTCCCATTCATACCTTCCATGATATCCAACATGGAGCTCAAATTTCAATTGCGATTTTTCAGCAGTTGGTAGCACTGACATCATTTTCAAACATCGCCGTGAGATATTCAGCTATAGCTCTTTACTCCTACCAAATTATGTTTCGATTGCTGCAGCCGTTAAGAGTTGATAGGGGGGGACACACACACACACAGCCAGCCAGCCAGACAGACAGACAGACAGAAGGACAGACAGACAGACAGACAGACACACATTTGCCCGATCTCATAAGTCTACTTTTTCCTCATGTTTGCAAAATGTGAAAAGTAGGCTAAAAACTATACCGTATATTATAATTACACAATTGTATGAAATTAGTTAAGAGCATGAAGTACTATGACTATAGTGGAGCATGCAGAGAGAATATTAATGAAAATTAAAGAAATATGTACGGTAGAAATTTAATTTCTACGTTAATTTTTTGAAACGTTTCCCCTTAATTAATCATGTTTACCATCAATCACTTATTACTGTGGATTCAACTGAGTGTTCCCTGTATTCAATTCTTATTCTAACTTATTATTCACAATTTAGTGTGTTTAGCCACAGTTTAGATGTGAAGTTGGGAAAGGTTGCTCAAAGGTAGGAGAATGGACCTGTGGGACGTGGCTCGTTTCCCCCGATGAGGAAAGCTTGAGCTCTGTGAGTGGGTGGCCCATCACTAATAGAATGCGTGAGGAGAAACACGGGCTCCCCGCTGGCTGAGAGATTGCCCAGGCCTGCGAGGGAAATAATTAAACACACTTGTTACGTAAATCGTCAGAATGACAACAGCAATAGCGAGCGCTTCTTCTTCAATACGTGGGCGTTATTTATGAGATCATAAGTTGTGTGCAGTCCCATGCACGGGAGAGGTGAGAAAAAGAGGAAAGTACATCGACTCTTCCATCGTCAACATAAATTTTGACACCCGCCGTCTTCAGTATGCTGATTCATCTACGGAATGAAACCCTGTCGTACAGTTAATTTATGCAGAAATGAAGTCACTAAATAATATCATAGTTTGACCCCGGATATTTAGGGCCAGTGAGCCAATCTAGAGCATTTAGGGTTTTGCCATGGATGCAAAACCCTGAAATGCTGGCCGAGGTTGTATATCTCCACCACACGACTACATTTTGTTCTGTGTTGTATTGGATTGGTGCATTAGTCCGTGCAATTCTTCTTCTTCTTCATTTCCCGTTTCCAGTTCCCTGGGTCGGGTTGCGAATCAAGGTCCTCCGCCATTCTTTTCCTTCTTTCAATACTTTTTTTTATTTTGCTCCTTTCTTTCACCGTATCTATCCATCTCTTTCTGGGCCTTCCTCGTGGTCTTCTTCCTGGTATTTTTTCCATAAATATTCTATTTGTTACTCTATATTCTTCCTTTCTCATCATATAACCGTACCACTTCAGCTTGCTGGTCTCTATCTTGTCTTGCTGTTTTGGTAACCCAGTTCTCTCCCTAATGTCCACATTTCTGATTTTATCCCTTCGTGTCTTCCCAATTATTCCTCTAAGGAACTTCATCTCGGATTGGTGCATTAGTCCATGCCATTCTTATCAGGATAAAATCCAGTACATTACATTACAAACACAAGACTGACACACAACGTCATAAATAAATAAATAAATAAATAAATAAAGAAGGTGTTTGAAACCATTTTCTGTGTTCCCTTAGTAATCGAAATTTGATGTTTTCAGTCGGTCAACACAATTGTACCCAATTGAAATGGGTTATACCCTAACCCTGAAAAGAATTCCATGAAATTAATAAACGTGGCCATGTATCCCCGTATACACTGGGTGTGTGTAGAATCTGTCTGATAACCAGTGTTACTTGTGATGGCTGTTTTAGTGTGTGTTATCTGTAATCTCTGCACACTTCGTATTTGACATGCAACATGGTAGTTGGACAAGTGACGGCTAACTCAGCGTTCTCTCACAGGACCGGAGCATCAGCTGCATTCGGTGGAGGGACAAATGTGGGTTCTTATCTTTCGGTGTGGCTCTCTGGCGGGAAAACGGAGAACCGAAGTCATCACACCAGGCAATCAAAATTAAACATATCGAGGGGCGTGGCAATCGTGGGATGGTGACGTAATACCGGCACTCAAACGTTAACTTTGATCGCATGATTAGGACACAAGGTACAAAAATTAATTTTAAAACTTCGCACAACCGCCATCGTGAGGTTATGAAAACAATTTAACTAAATTACATGTCAGTGCATTATAATGTATATAAACATTTGCTGTAGCAAGTTTTATCGCGTTCAGATATTTAAATCGTGAGAAAAGTCTATTTAAATGTTTCAAGTTCGCTTGGCTGCCATGTTAGTTTTGTAGTTAACACGTTTTTGAAAGTCTCATAGGTAAACTTCTAGTAGTGCCCTTTATCACCATGCAAAATTTCAGGGTGATATGTGTGTTAGTTTCGGAGATATAGAATGCCGGTGAAATATTTCGCACAGCCGCCATGTTGGACTGGTGAGACGTAATAAAATTTAAAGGGCACGTTCGGGGTCGGTTATAAAGGTTCTATGACCCTACTGAGTTTCATTGAAATCGCTCCAGCTATTTAGATTTTATTAGGGGGGAGGGGAGACAAACACACGGACGCATGCACATAAACACACACGCGGACAAAAGGTGATCTCATAAGCCTTTTTTTTTTCATAAATGAAAATAGGCTAAAAATAGTAATTTCATAATTATTTGTCTCCAACATCTACTGTATGTAAAATTCACTAGATCTAGTGACTGAAGTTTGCAACACTGCTTCAAGTGTCAACATTATAATGTGGCTACGCGGTCTAAAGCGCTGCGTTAGGTCAAGGGGCCAAGCTCTCTGCTGACTCGGTAGACGCGTGGGTTCGTGCCCCACCGTCGGCTGTCCTTGAAATGGTTTTCCGTGGTTTCCCATTTTCAACACCAGGCAAATGCTGGGACAGTACCTTCTGACAGGCCACGGCCGCTTCCTTCCACATCCTTGCCCAGTTTCATTCATCTTCATCCATTCCATCTCTCATCCCGACGCGCAGGTCGCCCACGGGCGTCGACTAGAAAGACCTGCACTCGGCCTCTCAGGAGGCTACACGACAAAAAAAAAAAAAAAATATAAATCCCGCTTTATATTTAGTTCTCTTTCTTCGTAAATGGTGAAACCACCAGCTGTGGATTTGACATAAAGGTACTGAGTTAGAATGCTGACTCTGACAAGAAACGTGATTCTAGTCTGATGGCTAGAACGGAGTACACTGAGAAGTAGGTTCGATTCCCCATTCCTGTCTAACTATTACTGGATTAGTTAGGCTAAGTAACTTAGGACTATGGCCGGCTTCTTCTCAAACCTAGCTCAAATTGAAAGTACCGTAGGGCCTACATTGATTAACCTATACATCATGATAAAAAAAAAGTTACAGTCAGTCTGAAAGACTAAACTTTATATCATTTCAAATGACGCATGCTACAACTGCCTTCTCGCTTCGCTCGAAGCCCCAGGTTGCTCGACGCCCCAGGACTCTTTCAACAGACTCCATTACCCATTAACGTATAGGCTTCCCGCGCGGCTGCATGACGTCATGCGGTCGCCGTCTCCGTAACGCATAACGTTAGACTCAAGCATAACGATGAAGTCGACAAGATAATTGGAAATGATAAAATTCGAGTCATCAGGTCGATTCCACACTTAGGCCTACACAAGTTTCGAGGCTTACGCCCTCATTGTCCTTAGTTTCACCCCCAAAGCAGTAACAAAAAGAACAACAGTCGTAGGTTTAATTCCAGACCACGCCAATGATTTTTGAAGGATAGCATACTTCTCAGGCTTAGATAAGAGGAAAGGAATTTATTACACTAATTACGTGATCTCAGGATTAGGATTGGTTGTGACGTCAATGAACGCTGCCGGAGGACAAACACACAGACACATGCAAGCATTAATGATGTGTCTACAGTCTAAATAAATCAGTTATGTAGCATTCCATACCCACAAGAACCCCGGCTGGCTGCGTGGCTCAGTGGTACCGTTCTCGCTTGCTGGGCCCAAGGTTGCAGGTTCTTATCATGGCGCAGTCAGCTGGCATTTGAGGGTGCGCAAATGCGAGGGAGCCGTGTCAGTAGATTTACTGGCACGATAAAGATCCCCTTTAGGTCAAATTTCCGGCACCCTGGGGTCTCTAAAAGCCAGAGTAGTTAAAAGGGACGTAAAACGAATAACATTATTATTATTACCACTACCTTCAGGTGAAAGCCGAGATGGTACCTTATTTTGACCACCTCGTCGTGTAGTTGCTAGCGTTCTTGGCTGTCGCCTCGGAGGTCCGGGTCTGAGTCCCGGCTCTATCAAGAAATAACATCTCAGTATTATTGGAACTTTTGTGGTTGAGCGCCATTGAGCGGAACAACGGGACACGTGCTCAGTCTGCCCATGTTAGAGCAGCGTGAGGAGGGGTATTTTATTAACATAATTGAGTTTCAGTCGGTCAACATGAATATACCCTGGACCACATATTTTATCACCATAAACTGAAAGAAATATCACATAAATTACCAATACACTTAATTACAAACTTAATAAAAAATGGATGAATAGTTTCGCTCGTCAAGCCAACATCATCAAATCAGTTCGCCTAAGTTTAGACTAAATTCGGCGCATATCTATAATACCTATGGAGAAAAATTTCAATTAATAAATTACGAAAGAAAAACTTGTGTAACGCGTCGAACGTTTTACTACAACTTATTAATTCTATTTATAGAAAGATTTTAGTTGAACAACCCAAATTGTGCTCAATTAGATATTTCTCTCAGATTAGAGTGTTTCAATACTTGTTTTCCCGCCTAATGTAATTGGGCACAACTTGTGTTGACCGACTGGAAAGCTTTCTATAATAGAACTAGGCAACACTGAAAAATTGCTCCTAATACTTTAATATCGCACTTCTATGAATGTTGCGTTATTTGTTAGTATTGCTACTGTTTATGTGATTAAGTTTGTCAACACGTTTATTCGTTAATGTCTGTTTTTATTTTAAAGTTCCTGTTGAACTGATTATATTTTATATTATATAATACATGTACACACTACTACATACTGAACCCGCTGAGCTAAGGTTCATGTGATATTTTTCCCGACAGCACATTTATGATGGGATGTAGTACCTTTGAACACACCCAGAAAGCTACGAGAAGCTGAGAGCTCCTACAATTCTCTTTGAAGTAGCGGAGAATCGCACTTTTGACTTTGGTGAAGTCTGCTAATTATTTATCTGAGGTCTTATTAATCAATTTTATCTTTCTACGAGACTCAGAATATTCCATTTCGTCATTCAGTATTATTGAAACATTTTGGAGAATGTTTTTTCACTTTAAGGTATGGTAATATCATTGCAGTAAGTACAGTAAGTATGTAGTTAGTTTTAGTTGTAAGTAGGTAGTTAGTTTGTCTATTAGATATATGTCATTGTTCTATTAGACTGTGGTGTGTGAGTGTGTCTGGTAGCAGTTGCATTGTTTATTAGTTATAGTTCATTGTTTCAGTAGACTGTGATGTGTGAGGGTGCATGTGAGTGTGCCTGTTGACAGACTGTTTTAGTGGTAGTATTTGTTGTTGGTGGAACTTAAGTTTTTTGTTAGTAGAGTTTTCGTATTTAATTGTTAGTATGGTAGAAGGTTAGTATTTTTGTTAGTAGAATTGCTCTTTACTTATTCTGAAAGGGAGTAGCAGCCTTTCAGAATAAATCAATTCTTTACTAGTCTTATAGACGGTTAAGATATTGATAATATAAGCCAATAATGGCTACACTGCGTCCTGCTGCACGGCTGAAAGCAACGGGAAACTACAGCCGTATGCTATTCCCGAGGATATGCACCTCTCTATGCATAATTACATGTGATGATGGCCTCCTCCCTTGTAAAATTTCAATCCGGAGGTAAACTAGTCCCCCGTTCGGATCTCCGGGTGGGGACTACTCGAGAGGGGGTTAACATCACAGAAGTGACAAAGAGGAAATCTGACATTCTACGGATCGGAGCGTGGAATGTTAGAAGTCTGCTAGGAAGTGGAAGGTTAGAAAACTTAGAAAGGGAAATGGATAGGTTGAGGTTGGATTTGGTTGGGATTAGTGAAATGCGCTGGCAGGAAGAACAGGACTTTTGGTCAGGAGACTATAGGGTCATTAGCACTAAATCAAACAATGGCCAAGCAGGGGTTGGCCTCACATTGAGTAGGAAACTTGGACAGCGGGTGGAATATTATGAGCAATATAGTGAACGGATTATTGTAGCAAAAATCAATACAAAACCTACCTGCACTACAGTGGTACAAGTCTATATGCCTACCAGTCAAGCTGATGATGAGGATGTTGAAAAGGTCTACGAAGAAATAGACGAAATTCTGAGGTATATCAAGGGTGATGAAAATGTTATAGTAATGGGAGATTGGAATGCTGTGGTAGGAAAAGGGAGAGAAGGGAAGATAGTAGGAGATTTCGGATTAGGTGAAAGGAATGATCGAGGAAGCAGGCTGGTAGAATTCTGCACCGAGCATGAATTGGTCATAGCTAACACCTTATTCAATAACCACAATAGAAGAATATACACATGGATGAGACCATGAGATACAGGGCGTTACCAAATCGACTTCATTATGGTCAAGCAGAGGTTTCGAAACCACATTTTGGATTGTAAAACATATCCTGGTGCTGACATAAACTCTGATCACAATCTGGTTGTAATGAAATGCAGATTAAAGTTGAAGAAACTGAAGAAAAGTCAAAAGCCAAAAAGGTGGGCAATGGACAGACTGAAAGAGAAGGATGTAAACGAAAGATTCAAGAAGAGTATAAAGGAAGGACTAATGAAAACCCCTAAACAAACTTCAATTGCAGACGAATGGGCACTTTTGAAGAATGAAATAACAAAATCCGCAGAAGAAAACATTGGTAGGAAAGAAAGAATAGGTAGAAAACCGTGGATCACTCAGGATATACTAGAATTGATGGATGAAAGGCGGAAACACAAGAATCTAAGAGATGAAAAGGGGAAAGCAGAATACAGACGTCTGAGAAATGAGGTTAACAAGAAGTGCAAGGAAGCGAAAGAAGAATGGTTGAAAGAGAAATGTGCAGGTATAGAAAATTGTCTGAAATTAGGAAAAGTAGACACAGCTTATCGAAGGATTAAGAATACTTTTGGGGAAAAGAAGACTAAGTGCTGTAATATTAAGGACACAAATGGAAAGCCTCTAACAGATATGGAAGAAAAGGTTGAGAGATGGAAAGCTTACATAGAGAGTTTGTATAAGGGAAAGGAGATTGAGAATCATGTAATGGAAAGGGAGGAGGAAATTGATGAGGATGCGAAAGGAGATTTAATATTGAGATCAGAATTTGATAGAGCTTTGGAAGACTTAAGCAGGAACAAAGCACCAGGCATAGATGATATACCTATTGAGTTGCTACGCTGCATAGGAGATGAAGGTCTGATCAGGTTATTTCACTTGGTGTGTAGGATTTATGAGACAGGTGAGGTACCCCCTGATTTCAAGAAGAATGTAATCATCCCTATACCAAAGAAAGTGGGAGCTGACAGATGTGAAGATTACCGTACAATCAGCTTGATTACTCATGCTTCAAAGATCCTGTCTAGAATAATTTACAAGAGGATTGAAAGCCAGATAGAAACGGAGTTGGGTGAAGACCAGTTTGGTTTCAGGAGAAATGTAGGAACAAGGGAAGCTGTACTAAGTCTTAGGCTGATTTTAGAAGGTAGAATAAGGAAAGATAAGAGAACGTTCATGGCTTTTGTAGACTTAGAAAAGGCTTTTGATAACGTTGATTGGACTAAATTGTTTGACATTTTGAAATCAATTGGAATAAAGTACAGGGATAGGAGGGTGATATACAATTTGTACAGAAACCAGACAGCAGTCATTCGAGTTGAAGGACATGAGAGAGAAGCTGGTATTCAGAAAGGTGTAAGGCAAGGCTGCAACTTATCACCCATACTTTTCAATCTTTACATTGAACAAGCAATGAAGGAAATTAGAGAAAAATTTAAAGTGGGAGTGAAGATTCAAGGGAAAATAATTTCAACTCTGAGATTTGCTGATGACATCGTCATCTTGGCCGACAAGCCTGAGGATTTGAATGAGTTTTTGAATGGTATGGACTCCGTCTTACGGAAAGAATTCATGATGAAAATAAATAAATGTAAAACAAAAATACTGGAATGCAGCCGAAATAAATCAGAAACCTCTATGGAGATCAAATTGGCAGGTGAAAAGCTGAAGGAAGTAGGAGACTTCTGTTACTTAGGAAGCAGAATAACCAGTGATGGACGAAGCAAAGAGGATATTAAAAGTAGGTTGGCTCAGGCAAAGAAAGCATTTGTACAAAAAAGGAATCTGCTGACATCGAATATAGATTTAGGTATTAGGAAGTCATTTTTGAAAGCCTTTGTTTGGAGCGTGGCGCTCTATGGAAGTGAAACTTGGACTATTGGTGCAGCAGAAAAGAGGAGAATTGAAGCATTTGAAATGTGGTGTTACAGGAGAATGATGAAGATCAGATGGGTAGATAGGGTTACAAACAAAGAGGTATTAAGACGAGTGGGAGAGGAGAGATGTTTCTGGCGACTGCTAATGAAGAGAAGAGATAGGTTGGTAGGACACATACTAAGACACCCAGGAATAGCAAGCTTAGTTATGGAAGGAAGGGTCGAGAACAAAAACTGTAGGGGTAGACCAAGGTTAGAATATGTTAAACAGATTGCCTCGGATGTAGGGTGTCGGAGCTATGTAGAGATGAAACGATTAGCTCAGGACAGGGAGGCATGGAGAGCTGCATCAAACCAGTCAAAAGACTGAAGACTCAAACAACAAACAACAATCTGTAATTCAGGTAAGGACTGCAGACGATCAATTTCAAGTAGTTCCTACTATTGCTGCCAGATGCTACTGCCAACGACACCTATCAGAGAACTTGGCTACTAGATGCCAACGTAACCAACATCTGGCAACGAACGTTGGAACTTAATAGACCGTTAATAAAATCTAACCTACAAATTTAGCTTCACACAATTGTAGTTAGTGGAAGGTTATTTTACATGCCATAAATCTATGACATGGGACCACCGGCTTTACTTCCCCTCCGAAGGAAGGCATACTGAGGGATTTTTAACGCTCTTTAAAAATCCGACGACTTCGACCGGGTTTGAACCCGCGATCTTGGGCATAAAAGCTCAGCATGCTACCAACTACGCCACCGAAGCCGCCGAATGGATTCGGTTCATGCTTACTTACTTACTCCTTGGCGCTACAGCCCTCCCGGACAATCTCCACCCATTCTTCCCTGTTGACTACTTTGGTTCTCCATCTTCTGACTCCCATCCTTCTCCACGTTGTCCAGTCATCTGGTCCTATGTCTTCCCCTCACACGCCGCACAGTGGGTCAAAATCGAAATCTAGGAGGACAAAATTATTTTTACGTTTTTATCATGAATTTAGAGTGAAAACAACGTATATAATTTGTTTACTTCTTAATTAACATCAGTTAAGACCTTTTTAAGCTACGTCTACACATGCAAGAAATTGTCTATGACTAGGAGTTGGATAGAGCCTTCAGGTATCTCTTCAGAACAATTTTCTACTGCTGATTTACTTTTAACAAAGTCACAAAGTTCCACTTTTGACATAATCATTGAACCCAGTGCTTCAAACAGTTGTAAACGTGTGAGAACTGGTTGCGCGGCATCGTCTAAAACGTAAAATAACTAAGTAAGTTGCAAAAAGATGCAAAAAATCTTATAACAGGCGTAAACTACATAACTTTATCTACCTTTTAACATTAAGTAGAAAGTGACGCAGAGTGATGCGACATACTAAAAATCTAAGTGAAAATATATTTTTAAATATAATAGTTAAATATTATAAAATGCTATACGTAACAATTACGCCCATTAATAACTGAAACACGTTAAAAAGATCATACCTTCAGCTGCATGTTCCATCTTAAAGCATCACACTAACCACAAGGACAACCAAACCACAGCCACTTACATTCACCCTCCAATTCAGACTGCTCGAACAGTGGTGACAGATTTACACTAAGATGCGTTTATATCCCAGAATAGTGAGCGGCAATTGTGTGAGAATGCTGTAGAAGTAATAAATTTTGATTTTTTAACTATGAAAATAAATAATTTTGTCCTCCTAGATTTCGATTTTGACCCACTGTGCGCCGTCCTCCTGGCTTCCCATTGAAGACCTTCCCTACTACCCTGTTGTCATTCTTTCTGCATCTCCCAACCAACGCAGTCTACTACTCTTTATTTCCACTACTATATCTGGCTTTCCATACAACTCTCTTATCTCCATCGTATTTCTAATTCGCCAGAATTCACTCTCCTTTACTGATCCATATACTTTCCTGTGTATCTTCCTTTCCCATCTCCTTAGTAATTCCTTATCACCTTGTGTCATGGTCCAAGTCTCCGAACCATACATCACCACAGGTCTCACTACCACACTATATACGGTCAGCTTCAGATTTCTACTAAGACTTCTTGATTTAAAAACTTCATGCTAATGATCAAATATTTTCCAACATATAGCACAAATTAGAATTCCTATTCTTTCGGGGCCGTGGTGGCACAGTGGTCAAGCTGTTTGCCTCTCAGCAAGGTAGACCAGGTTTGATTCCAGGTAAAGATGTGTGATATTTTCGATGTGAATTGCCATGTCCTGTGGTGTGGATTCCACGTAGAAAGGAAGTCCCGTGGCTCATGATCGCGAGATAAGCAATCGCGTAAAACTACAAGCCCCTTCCTTCCTTTTCCTATTCTTCCAGGTACGGTGCTGTGTGATATTGTTTTTCTGCCAGTATTTATCCACTATTGTAAGTTGTTAGCCTAATAGTAGATTATGCAACGAGCCTATAATGGCAATAATTAAGACATGAGTATATTAATAAACGAGCGAAACGAGTTTTATAATTTCCATACGAATGTCTTAATTACCATTATAGGCGAGTTGCATACGATTGTTTATGTTCCAAGATAATTATAACTATTATATGTTCTAACATAAATATTCATAAATATCTGTCGATATTCTGTCGGTTGAATTCTTCTTCTTGGGAATTGTGTGGGCCCAGCATTTGATCTCTACCCAATAACGGATCCCAAAGCTTTGAAACATTGTTTATCCTGAAGTTGCACCAACAGATAGCGCACAGGTACTATGCATGATCATTTTGTTATTTTGGTCAAATAAAACAAAAAAAAAGGCTGTTACAAACGCTTTAAAATTAAAATATATCGTATTATCAACTAGTTATTCTTCAAATTCGATGCGTATAAAATGTCAACGGAAGGCAAATCAATTTAGTCCCGAATAGAACAGTAACGGTATCTGGCGGAAAAGTTTCATATAAGAAGTTCATTTACTGAACAGGGAGCTGGATTATAATTTCCGTGGAACTAATATCATACGCCTGTTTCCTCCATGCCGTTATGGTGTGTTTATGTCAACAACTGCATTCACTAAAATTGTCGACGAAATCTTACGAATGTGTAGAAATTGGAGTTGCGGATATTAAGGTACAGTGCTATTTCTTTTGCAATATTGCCCAGTTTGTTTATGCATTGTAACTAAAATGGTTGATCCAATATAGGCTACATTGTCAACTTTCAAATCATGTAATTCATTGTGGTGTTTGAAGCCATATTTTCAGTGTTGCCTTAGTAAACAAGAGTTTAGTGCTTTTCAGTCGGTCAACACGAATGTACCCAAAAGAGATGGGTTATGCCCATCTCTTTTGGGTACATTCGTGTTGACCGACTGAAAAGCACTAAACTCTTGCATGTAATTCATGTCCGACATGTTGGATTTTCAGTGCATGTCAGACGCTATCCTTACCTAATTGGTAAATGAATGAAAATATTGAGCTCTGATTGGTTGGAAAACAGTGTTATAATGAAAAGTAGTACTTTAATGACACCCATTATGATACAGTTTTCTGACATATAATATTTACATTCGATATTCTCAAACATAAAAATTTCAAGAGGTGCGGGCGGGAGTCCTTAACTCTGGACCCCCTCTCCTGGCTATGTCACTCTCGTTAAGCATCGTTATCGAAATCAAGCTGACATAAACCAATACATTAATGCCTGGAAACATAGGGGACATGGGAGTTCGTACGAGCGTATACCTCCAAGACACAGAGCGGCTGGATAGCAGCAGATGAGAGATAAATTTGAAGTAGTCTGTAGCTCGGGTATGTCACGTCCCAGCCTGCACATCGCAATAAATCGACTGCTCTGACATTATAACATAAAACCTTGCTCTACGTGGAATAGCGGGAGTGAGATCATGTCATTGAGTACAATGGTGATCCAATATTATCCCCATCCAATGCAGAACACTGCTAATACGAGCTTTGTTTGGGTCTACTTTTATTTGTAGCTTAGTTACAGGTTTCCTGTAGACAAGGGTGAACAAAGTAGACGACAGTACTGATTGGGGGATATTGGCTTTCACGGCCAGTGATTTAAAACTCAAAAATTTTGGGGGATCCGGTCGGAAACACCAAGAGCCTGCTGATGAGCCAGATTGGTGTTCTAGGCGAAACCCCACACAAGACAAACCTAGAAAAATTGCTGAGTTTTAGTAGCGATTGTGTTTATACAGGAAATTGAGTGCTAACAACTTCGGTAATAGTTCAGATCTATACAAGGTTTAAATTGCTATAGTTTGCTATTAGACCAGTGGCGTAACTAAGGATTCCTTCTGAAGGGGAATGAGCTAGATCAAAACTGGAATGAGGGTTTGTGGGTGAGGGCTCGAAAACAATGAGACATACAACAATTTTGGAGGTATTGAATTATCCAGTCTTCGCAAAATCTGGCCCTTTCTATCGTCCGCCAACACAAAGTTCCTCATTTCTCTACTAGAAAGCGCTATAGTGTCAAGTAGCTTAACCACCTTGACTTTCATAGAGTACCAAGGAACAACAAAATTCGACATGCAAGCTGCCCTCTGGGTGTCAATAACAAAGCTTGCACCCGGTACCCCTGGCCATACGATATTATCCCTCCCTATATTATTCTGCTAAGGTCCCATTCCAGTTTCGTACCGAAAATAAGGTCCCATTAAAACCAACCTACACATATTGGGTACCTACATGTTCAGCATAACCCAATGCGTAAGCGAAACGCACTCACTTACTCTTTAAATGCCTCAAAATTAAATAAATACCTTAAAACGTGTATATTTACAAAGAAATAATGAAAGAATGCAACACGGTAACCATGGTAACAGAATCTCACAGGTCCATCTATTTCTGTAAGACGCAATGCAATTCCAATTATTACATTACTGTGAAGTTTCCAGACGGTTATAAGGTTATCACTGAACTAAATTAAGCTGTAAAATTCATCAATACATACAGTATAATGCGCTTAAGGGGGTCAAGGGGCACTCTAGAATTTTTTCACGTAATTTTCACGAGTGAGTGTGTTACGAAAGGTATTTTCACCCGACTATAAAGGGAAAACCACATTTAAAGACCCTTAAATTAACAATGTCTGTGATATTCCCAGAAAACTAACTTCGCTCTGATATACCTATGAAGGAATGACAAACCCCTAACCACTGCACCAGTAGCTGAATTGATAAAGTCTGATTATTCATACCAAGGATAAATCAGTCATAGCATTCATGATTGAGATTTTGCTAAGTGTACTCTTTACAACGAGAATATTCACGGGCGAAGCCGCGACGGGTAATGCTTGTATTATTTATTTGAGACTTTTTATATTATGTAAAAATAAGAATAATTTTCGTCTATTGAATTATTGTTGCACTTGTCGCACTTAGGATGAGTTACATGATTCAATTTCAGGCTGAGTGGCCCGCAGACTTCTACAGGTTGGGACCCAAAGCAAATTACATCAATTTAGCAATTTCTGCATTGTGGTTGAGGACACGAAAACAAACAAAAACATACATTTGGTCATCTCTTGGCCAGACACGGATAAAAAGAAATCCCTCTCGGCACGCCTGAGGCAAAGAAAAATATTTTGAATTCACTAAATTTACCAATTGTTGTATATCTATAGCTCGGCAAGTTTAGTTGAAATCCTGAATGAGGGCGCTGCCGGCGCAAGCGAGCGAAGGAACGAGGAGGAAAAGCGCGTGCTGGGCGCGGGTCGAGAGTGACACCATTGGTGAATCATCCTCACGTGCGCGCTACTCAGCGCCAGTTGGTTTCTGCGCAAATAGCAGTAGATCCAGCAACATGATGATAGGAGGGGCAGGGGGAAGCCTAATAGTTTGAATATTTTCCGGGGCTTCAGATGAACTTATCGCGCTGTACATTTATAGCGTACGAAAAAAAAACATTTTGATATAATTCCAAAAACATGTTGCTAATACCTGAGAGTAAGGGTCGGTCATATCAATAATTATTTCAGACAAAAGTTGTATGTAATTTTTAGAAAAATATTGACAATTTTAAACAATTTTCATATTAAACACGAAGTTCCATGACGAACTAAAGAGCCTACTTTTCTTAAAATTTAATATTCATGCCAATGATTAATCTATATGGATCTATCTAGAATAATGACGAAATAAAGTTGGTAATATCGAAATTTCTAATTAGTTCCAAATACTGTATGCCTGGCATAATGTAGCCTAATAGAGCATTACAGTTGGCAGCCCTGGTGACTGAATATATTCTTAGTTCCATCTCTTAAGGTACACAATACAAAATTTGGTTGAAGTCCAATGGATAGCATGGACGTTACATACAGTTAAACATTGCATCTAACAGCGCGCGTAAAATCATGTTGGCAACAATGTCATGCATGTATTGGTCAGAAATAATCTGAAATAAAATGATCTATTGTTGTGCCAATTTTGAATGAAATCCATTAGTTAGTATAGAAGTTACATGCATTTTAAAATTGGACCTATCAGCAGGCTTAGAATCATGTTGGCAGCACTGACGTATATTAGTTATTCAAAATTAAACTAGAATGCCAGGTACTATACCTGTGCAAAGTTCAGAGCTATTGGCTTGCATACTTTCTGATATAGTGATATTAGGGTAGCAAAAATAGAGACAGCATTTATTAACAGTTGGCAGCTCTGGTTGTTCTTAAGAATACGTATAGTCTTGTCTGTTATACTACACATAGCACATACGATATTTGGTTGACATCCAAGTGATAGTATAGAAGTTACATGTGTTTAAATTTGGACCTCTGAGCAGGCTTAGAATCATGTTAGTAGCACTGAAGTATATAAGTTACTCCAAATTAATGTAGAATGTCAGGTACTATACGTGAGCATAGTTTAAAGCTGTCGGCTTGCATACTTTCTGATATACTGGTATTTGGATAAAAGAAATTGAGAGGATTTATTAACAGTTGGCAACCCTGGTGGTTTTTAAGAATACGCTCAGTCATATCTGTTTATGTTCATATAGCACATACAAAACTTGGTTGGATTCCAATTGATACTGTAGAAGTTATATGCATTTAAAAATTCGACCTATCAGCAGGCTTATTATCATTTTGGCAAACTGCCATGTACGGCCTCCTGGAAATCAAACTGAAATAGTATTATCTATACCTGTGCCAAATTTGAAATTGCTCCCATTCATACCTTCCAAGATATCCAATATGGAGCTCAAATTTCAATTGCGATTTTTCAGCAGTTGGTAGCATTGACATCATTTTCAAATACGGCATTGAGATATTCAGGTATAGATCTTTTACTCCCACCAAATTTTGTTTCGATTGCTTCGGCCGTTTAGGAGTTGATAGGGGGGATACATACACACACACACACACACAGACAGACAGAAGGACAGACAGACAGACACACATTTGTCCGGATCAATCTCATAAGTCTACTTTTTCCTCATTTTTGCAAAATGTGAAAAGTAGGCTAATAAAACTCTTTAATGCACAGGTCGTGAAAGCCAATATACCATCCTTTTGGAAGCCTTTATAGGGATGAGAAAGCCTACTTGAGCTTTTAGCTGTCGCAGTTAGAGGAGCAGGTGCGCTTCATAAGAAGTTTGCTACTCACGTGGGGGTCCGGGTGGGGAGCACCAAGGGCCCGCTGATGAGCCAGCTTGGTGTCCTAAGCGAAACCCCACACAAGACACGGCATAAACCTGAGTTTTAATTCACGAGCCGTGAAAGCCAATATACCAGATTTTCATATTGTAGCTATTAGGGGAGGTATGGATTCTTTCTCTCAACACTCCACTTTAACCCCGCTGTGGTCAATAATTATTGCTTGTGCCATCAAAAACCTTTGAGAAACGTTTTTGGCCCTTATTCAAAGAACAACTTTAAATAGATTCGATTTCTCACATACGTAGAAAGTTATAGCGATACTTGACTTTTTTGGAAGAGGCTCCCCATTTCAACATCCTTGGTACGATTCTGTCTTTTAATGAACTTAACCGAGATGATAAATGGTTATATTTTATGTATAAAGTTTAACGTGATAGGTGAAAAAAGGCTGTTTAATCGTGTCCATTAGAAAGTGATATATATAAATTGCTAGCAACTCATCCCAGCTTCGCCCGGGATCAGTTATGAATACATTACTTGTAGGCGCTTTTTTTCGATGTCAATGAACTACGACCTATATCCGTTTTACGTCTCGGCATGATGAGTTAAAATCACTGACGGGACTATTAATTATTAGCCTACTTTTCACATTTTGCAAAAATGAGGAAAAAGTTGACTTATGAGATCGCGCAAATGTGTGTCTGTCTGTCTGTCCTTCTGTCTGTCTGTCTGTCTGTCCTTCTGTCTGTCCGGCTCTGTGAGTGTACCCCCCTATCAACTCCTAAACGGCAGCAGCAATTGTAACCAAATTTGGTAGGAGTAAAGTTCTATACCTGAATATCTCACGGCCATGTTTGAAAATGACGTCAGTGCTACCAACTGCTGAAAAATCGCAATTGAAATTTGAGCTCCATGATGGATAACATGGAAGGTAAGAATGGGAGCTATTTCAAAATTGGCACACGTATAGATAATAATATTGCAGTTTAATTTCCAGGAGACCATACATGGCAGTGTTGCCAACATGATTTTAAGCCTGCTGATAAGTCCAAATTTTAAATGCATATAACTTCTACACTATCGATTGAATTTCAACCAAATTTCGTATGTGCTATGTGTACATAAACAGATATGACTGAGCGAATTCTTAAGAGCCACCAGGGCTGAAATCTGTTAATAAATGCTCTCCTTTCTTTTATCCAAATACCCATACATCAGAAAGTATGCAAGCCGACAGCTTTAAATTATGAACACGTATAGTACCTGACATTATATATTAATTTGGAGTAACTTACATACGTCGGTGCTACCAACATGATTCTAAGCCTTCTGAGAGGTCCAAATCTAAATACATGTAACTTCTATACTATCATTTGGATTTCAACCAAATTTGGTGTGTGCTATGTGTACCATAACAGATAAGACTATGCCGATTCTTAAGAGTAACCAGGGCTGCCAACTGTTAATAAATACTGTCTCCATTTTTGTTACCCTAATATCAATATATCAGAAAGTATGCAAGCCAATAGCTCTAAACTATGCACACGTATAGTACCGGGCATTCTAGATTAATTTGGAGGAACTAATATAGGCCAACGCCAGTGCTGCAAATATGATTCTAAACCTGCTGATAGGTCCAATTTTAAAATGCATGTTACTTCTATACTAATTAATGGATTTCATTCAAATTGACACAACAATAGATCATATTATTTCAGATTATTTCTGACCAATACATGTATGTCATTGTTGCCAACATGATTTTACGCGCGCTGTTAGATCCAATGTTTTAATGCATGTAACGTCCGTGCTATCCATTGGACTTCAACCAAATTTTGTATTCTGTACCTTAAGAGATTGAACTAAGAATATATTCAGTCACCAGGGCTGCCAACTGTAGTTCTC
Source organism: Meconema thalassinum (assembly GCA_946902985.2). Lineage (NCBI taxonomy): Eukaryota > Metazoa > Arthropoda > Insecta > Orthoptera > Tettigoniidae > Meconema > Meconema thalassinum. Next base: position 67,521,634 of record OX336392.1, on the reverse strand, counting down.
TATTAGGCTACATTATGCCAGGTATATAGTATTTTGAACTAATTAGAAATTTCGATATTACCAACTTAATTTAGTCATTATTCTAGATAGATCCATATAGATTAATCATTGGCATGAATCTTAAATTTTAAGAAAAGTAGACTCTTTAGTTCGTCACGGAAATTCTTTTTTTTATCGTTTGGGGGTGCCGGGTGCAAGCTTTGTAATTTGACACCCAGAGGGTAGCTTGCATGTCGAATTTCGTTGTTCCTCGAATCACTATGAAAGTCAAGGAGGTTAGATATCTAAGCTCCTTGAACACTATATCGCTTTCTAGTAGAGAAATGATGAACTTTGTGTTGGCGGAAACTCCCGAGATTAATTTTGCCATTATGAACACGGCCTACTGAATTCAAATGGGTTCATTGACATGCCAACATCGTATGACATCCGTGTCGTATTTTTGCTGCCATCCAAAAATAACTTACCACGGCCAGGAGAGAACCTGCAATCTTGGGGTTAGTAGGCCGACACGCTATCCACTCACTCACCGTGGCAAGCTGGACTATTAATTATTATCATGGAGATGCATCTGCAACGAATTCTTGTCAGACGTAATTTGAGAATGGCGAGGTGCATGAAACACAAATCCCCCTTCCGTTCAATCTGAACTTGACTGTGTATTTTGCGAAACGAAAAGTTCACAAGCGAAATGAAGAAAAGCCGAGTTGCACTTCCAGGGAAACTCAAAACACATCCACTCTTCTCTGAAGTCTTCTAAAATCAACACGACTCGACAGTATGCTGCTGGCTGTATCTGGGGTAATAGGCTCTCCCGCTAGCTAGTCTGTAACTGGGGTGATAGGCTCGCCCCTAGCTAGCTCGTAAACTGTCGCCTCAGTAATTGAATGGAGATTGTTGGAAGACATGAAAACATAAATACAATTGTATTGAAGATAGAGATATGCTCTCCCGGACTTTTCTGTAGAACATTTCAATCTGAACAACTCTTACACTCATAGTATATTGAAATTTTAACGGTTTGCTCAGCGTAAGCATAAAAAGTGCACGGACGCCAGGTTTTCTTCGAATTTTCCCTGAAATTGTTACTGCTTGGCTTCCTTTGATCATAAATACATTATTTTCTACAGAAACCTTCCTCGAGATATCCTTTACAGAATGGCGACAACCGTATCAAAATCCATTTAGTGGTTCTCGAGATTACCCGTGACATCCAAGAATCGGGGACTTTGTTTTATACTAAGTAGAGATTACTGAAGGTGGTTTGGGGGCCTGGGGATGTGAAACGCGAAGACATGACGAAATTTCTGGAAGTCGCAGCATGGTACTCATTGCAATAGGTAGCTTTATAATAAAATATACATAAAAATGCATTTACTAACAGTGGATACTCATAAATTACATCGCTTATAGCGTCAAAAATCAGGTAGTGAATGAAATACATACTAAAACAGTAATGCGAAGGATACAAGAGGGCAACGCAGGAGGAATATTGCTTAACCGAGTGACGCAAGACCTCACCTAAGCAGATAATATTGATTTATTACCTAGGAGGAAACAGGATTTGGAAGAGAAGCTAAGGAAATTAGAGGAATACGGGGCAAAGATTGGATTGGCGATTAATCAGTCAAAAACGAAGTATATGCTAACATCTAGGAGAAAATAGCCTATAATGAATTAGAGAAATATGTGAAACTGAATGAGAAGGAATATGAACGCTGTAAAAAAATTAAATATTTAGGGTCAATGATAGCTGAAAACAATGACATGAGAGAAGAAATACTTGCAAGGATAGCAGCTGGAAATAGGAGTTACTATGCTTTAAGCAAAGTTTTTAAATCAAGAAGTCTTAGTAGAAATCTGAAGCTGACTGTATATCGTACGGTACTGAGACCTGTGGTGATGTATGGTTCGGAGACTTGGACCATGACACAAGGTGATGAGGAATTGTTAAGGAGATGGGAAAGGAAGATACTTGGGAAAGTATATGGACCCGTAAAAGAGGGTGAATTCTGGCGAATCAGAAATAATATGGAGATAAGAGAGTTGTATGGTAAGCCAGATACAGTAGTGGAAATAAAGAGTAGTAGACTGCGTTGGTTTGGACATATAGAAAGAATAACAGAGAACAGGATAGTAAGGAAGGTCTTCGATGGGAAGCCAGGAGGACGGCGTGTGAGGGGAAGACCTAGGACCAGATGGCTGGACAACGTGGAGAAGGATGGGAGTCAGAAGATGGAGAACCAAAGCAGTCAACAGGGAAGAATGGGTGGAGATTGTCCGGGAAGCCAAGGCCCTACAAGGGCTGTAGCGCCAAGGAGTAAGTAAGTAAGTAAGTAAGTAAGTAAAACAGTAATAAATCAATAGCAGTTTCGGGTCAATGACATTGCTCTTTCGCACTTAGCGCTCATTACTGAGCACCGCAGTGGAAGATCACGAATTGATTCGCTTTAACTGGAACATATTAACAGTGAATATTTTACGTTTCTGTTTATGCCATTATAGATGAAGGAGCCGCCACTTGTGCAGACAAAACTAACTGCAATTGGTTTCAGTTCAAATAACGCGTGAACACTTCCAGAATTTCCTCATTAACTTCGATTAGTCTTGTTTTTGTCCCACGGGTCTAGGGGTTGTGTTATATGGAATAAGTTGATTATTGCGTAGTTTTAGAAAATTGCTTCTGATGCCGTGAGACCTCAAGATTAAAGGCCTCATGTAATAGTTGGATTATAATGAGAGATTTGTCATTAAGAACAAGCACATGCCGGAGAGAGAATTGATTGGGGATCACTGCGCGAATCCACTTACCTCCCGGATCCTCTCTACTCACGGTAAGCAGTTTTTATATGTTATCTCAATTGTTACAGCCACTCACTGTACAACCGAAGACAATTGTATTATGATACAACCACCGATGTATTCTCATCCACATTATCCCCAGAAGTTTCTACGAATCCACTTACAACTTTAAGTACAGTGACTGCTCATCAGTCCGATTAAAGTTGTTCTGGAACAACATCATGTATATGCATTCGCTAAATAATAATATTAATTTGAGCACCTATCTAAACTCTACTGGGTGGCCTATGACTAATACATAATTGTTTCCTTTTCTACAAATATAATACGCTAGGCCTCTTACGAGCCGACATTATCTAAATGTGAATCCCGTCGATTTTTGTTTCAACATCCTCACTCTAAAATGGAGCCCGTCATCTCGGGATCATGAAGCAAACACGCTACCACTGAATATTAATAATTATAATTATTATAATAATGATAAAAACAAATTATGGGAGCATCAGGGTCACTGACCGAATTAAATATCTTGGAGAAATAATTAGTAGCAATGGGACGGATAAATTGGCAATTGAGAACAAAAAAGGGAAATTGGAAAGATTAAATTTTTGTACAAAAAAGATATACAATAAAAATAACCTGGCTATCAATGCAAAACTATGACATTTTAATACAGTTGTTAGACCAGTCATCTTGTACGGCTTGGAAACTACAAATATAACCGGAATGGAGAATTTGCTCAAGATAGAAGAATTTTAAGAAGGATTTGTGGTACTAGGAAAACACAGGAAGGTTATAGGCTGAGATCCAATGCAGAAATTTATACTAAAATCGACAACCTTGAAGTGATGATCAGAAAACGGCGACTTCAGTTCTACGGACATATGGTCCACATGGATTGCTCAAGGATAAACAAACAAATTTTTGATAAACTCTGGAAATAAAAAGGGCAAGGAGGCTATGTAAAACAAATGAAAGAAAAACTTCAAAAATTCAAAATTACTAAAGAAGATTGTCTAAATCGAATAGAGTACAGAAAAAATAATTGGCCTCAAAATTCTTGTCGGGGAGAAGACGAATCTCAACAGAGGAGAATGGACTGCTGAAAGAAAAGTTGCGCAGTCGACCAGGATGAAAGACTTCTGGAAGAGGAAGAAGGGAACTGAACCTATAAAGAAGTGATATTTGCGTGGTCCTTGTTGGCCTGTCCACGGTGTGTTTATATAATAATAGTAATGTTCACTAAGTACAAACAGTAACAATGGTTATCTCAAGTATCACAGCACGTTCGTTGTACAGGTGTACGGAAAGCTTGCCTGGACTGAAGAGTTACAACTGATAGTTCATACAGGCAACACTGAAGAAATTGCTTCAAAACTTTACAAATTTAACTCACACTTAAGTGATGATGATGATTGTTGTTTTAAGGGGCCTAACATCTAGATTATCAGTTTGACTTTTCTACCACTACAAGCACTAGTGTGATCCAACGCAGAGTTTCACTAAAGCTCTTGTAAGTAGCCTACTTCCGGTGTGTAAAGTTTTCCAAAAATCACTAAACGTGTATTGACCCAAGGAACACATTAAAGAAAGAATAATGTAAATTAGTTAATTTGGCTAGGATTTGAATAAAAAAACGAAAACGACTAAATGAACAATAATTGTGGGCTGATTTTCCGTAACTCCATTTAATCCGGTAGTGATTTTCAAAACTTTTTTTTTTTTTTTTTAGATTGATAGACCTCTCCGAGACTCACAATTTGAAACTTTTCTGGGCCCTTTTGCCCATCCGCTTTTGGCACAATTAACGAAATTGCTTAATTTAACTTTTTATATGGACCCCTAATTTGTCTGCTAATAAAATATGTTTTCAACAACAACAACAACAACAACAATTACTTCCGTGACGAACTAAAGAGCCTACATTTCTTAATCTAGAATGTCTAGAACAGGGGTTCCCAACCTGGGGGGTGCGTGGGGCTTTATCAGGGGGGGGGGGGGGGCGTGATATGATTTCTGAATTAATTTTTTAAACACTCAAATATTACAATTTTCTATAATAAACCTTTTACGTATCTCTCAAAAGCACTGGCAATTGCCACCTGTCGGCACAAACCTCTGCGGAGGCGCGAGGTTGGAGGTGAAATAAGGAATTAGCTGTGTAAGGAGCAAAATCAAGCCTGAGAGATGATTCCAAAATATTAGAACTGGGTGACGTCTGGGTAAACTGTCTTGCTGTGTATCCTGAAATAGTCAAAGTTGCATTGCGTGTCATTGTCCCATTAACGACATATTTATGTGAGTCAGGAGTGTCATAAAATCAAAGCAGCGCTGTCGGCTCGATGTTGCAAGTGATCTTCGCTGTGCCTTGTCAAATATCAAACCAATCATACCAAATTTTATCTAGAGAAAACAGGATTTATTGTAAAAGTGCGTTCTTTGTATTGTATGCAATAGATCTAAAGCGCATACAGTACTTTATATTATTTGTTCAGAAATAATTATTCCGTTATGTAGGTTAGTGTTATTAGGTTAGGTCTGTATTGCCCACGTTAGTTTATCGAAGAGGTTATAGAAGTGGCGGGAGTTGGGGGGGGGGGGGTGAGGGGGCGCGATGGACACCCGTATCTGAAAAGGGGGGCGTCAGCTGGCAAAGGATGGGAACCACTGATCTAGAATAATGAAAAAATCAAGTTGGTAATACTAACAGTTCTAAGTACTGCATTTTGAAATACACCCGAAATAGTGTAGCCTAATAGAGTAACTTACTACAGTTGGCAGCCCTGGTGACTCTGAATATATTATTAGTTCCATTTCTTAAGGTATAGAATGCACATGCAAATTTGGTTGAAATCCATTTGTTAGTATAGAAGTTATATGCATTTAAAACTGGACCTATCAGCAGGCTTAGAATCGTGTTGGCAGCACTGATGTATATAAGGTACACCATACTATGGTAGAATGTCAGGTACCATACGTGAGCAAAGTTTATAGCGGTTGGCTTGCACACTTTATGATATATTGATGTTAGGGTTAAAATGTAGAGGGAGCAGTTATTAACAGTTGGCAACCCTGGTGGCTCATTAGAATACGCTCTGCCATATCTGTTGTAGCACACATAGTACATACGAAATTAGGTTGAAATGCAATGGATGGTGTTGACGTTACATGCATTTAGAAATTGGACTTATCGACAGGCTTAGAATCATGTTGGCAACACTGACTTCTGAAAATGTATCTGTAATGTTATTATCTATATGTGTGCCAATTTTGGAATAGTTCGCATGCATGAGTTCACAAATTTTAATTACGATTTTTCAGCAGTTGGTAGCACTGACTTTAACTTCAAATATGGCCGAGAGATATTTAGGTATAGATCTTTACTCTTACCAAATGTGGTTTCGATAGCTGCAGCCGTTGAGGAGTTGATAGGGAGGGGACGACGACGACGACACACAGACAGACAGACGGACAGACAGACGGACACACATTCTCCCGGATCGATCTCATAAGCCTACTTTCTCCTCATTTTTGCAAAATGAGAAAAGTAGGCTGAAAATCTAGCGTCAATCACGGTGGTGGTGGTGGTGGTGGTGGTGATTGTTGTTTAAACGGGTGATACATCTAGGTCATCTGCCCTTAATGGTATCGTTGATAATGAAATCAATACTAGTAATAATACTGCCAGCCCCGTGTTTGGGGTAGTGCACCTACCTCTCACCAGGAGGCCCCGAGTTCGATTCTCGGCTCTGTCAGGGATTTTAGAAATTGACGTGATGTTGGAACGGAGTGCACTCAGCCTCGTGAGGACATTGAGTAGCTCTCTGACAGTAAGGCAGCGTCCTGGTCAGAAAAACCAGGAGTATTATCCGAGGGTACCGGACGTGCAGACCACACATCACCCCGCAATCTGTAGACCAAATGAATGGGCTGCGGTTTCTTGGTAAGCTAAGGCCCTTCATGGACTGTGGTGCCATGGGTTTCATTTCGGGAGAGGGTAGTACTACTGGCTTACAGCTAACTTGCATACTAAAAAAGAAATAGACAATAGAACAAGTAGTTCCGAGAAGAACTCGACTAGCCTATTTTCACACATTCCTCTGGTCCTATTCTACATCTGTTCCTATAAGTAGCTAGCACTCTTTCCTGTCACCGCGAAGTCCAGTGTTCGATTCCCGGCTCTGTCAAGAAATGTTATTCTGGTCTGAGAGCTGGAAAGGGGTACACTCAGCCTCGTGAGGCAAATCCTAAGAAAATTGGCTGTGGTTTTCTGTGATTTCCCACTTATACTCCAGGCGGATGCTGGGATGGTTCCTAAATTTTTGCCACGGTCACCTCCGACTAAACCTGATATGAATTACAACTATACAGCCATGACAGTGACTCAGGTGGCTTGCCACGGTGGGTGAGTGGTTGTCGTGTCGGTCTACTAACCGCAAGCTTGCAGGTTCGCTCCTGGCCGTGGTAAGTGATTTTTGAAAGGCGGCAAAAATAACGACACCATGTCATACAATGCTGGCATGTCAAAGAACCCATTTGAATTCTGTAGACCGTGTTCATAATGGCAAGATTAATCTCGAGAGTTTCCGCGAACACAAAGTTCCTCATTTCTCTACTAGAAAGCACTATAGTGTTCAAAGAGCTTAGATATCTAACCTCTTTGACTTCCATAGTGCTACAAGGAACAACGAAATTCGACATGCAAGCTACCCTTAGGGTGTCAAATAACAAAGCTTACACTCGGCACCCGAGGCCATACGATATTATTATTATTATTATTAGAGACACATGTTATCAGATAAATTCCACACACACCCAAGTACACGGTGCTACATGACCACAATGTCGCAAAGTCCATCAATGAATCAACAACAACTCTATTCCTATATTTTGCTATGTAGCTTTTGGTTTATAACCAACACTGTGATGTAATGTACGTTAAAATTGTCCAACTCGTGACTCAATATCGACGCGGTGTCTGCTGATCGCGTCATCCGCTTTATAAGTGAGAGTGGGCTAGGGCCAGCAATCTAAATTTTCCAGTGTACTTTACATCAACGACTTTTTCGTTTTTGAATGTTGAATTTTTGTTTTTCCGTAATTTTTGTTTATTTATATAATTATTAGTTTTATTTAATTTTTTGTTTTATTAATTTTCGGTCTTTTCAAATTTAGGAATCCACCTTTAAATTTTAAATTCCATTCCAAATGTGTATACTTTAATCTTTGTTAAGAGGGGCAGATGACCTCGTAGTTCCGCTCCTTAAAACAACAATAACTAACTAACTAACTAACTAACTAACTAACTATCTCAATATCCAAGCCAAGATATCCTAATACCCGTCTTGGTCGGTAGTGAACAAGAGTTGACCAAGGGAGGTCGATATGAAAGATGAAAGAGAGGAGCCCAGCTGAAGTAAGTGGAAGCAATGTTGAGCTCAACTGGGGCTCCATGGTCTCTAACCCACTTCCCCCTAATTTGGACAACTTTGGGAAGCAACACGTAGGTATGGATTGCAACTCAAGAGAGCTCCCTAGAACATGGAACTGAAGCAGATAACAGAAACAAATTGAAGATTTATGGAAACAGTATTAAGCTCGTGTTCACAATAAAGCGTGTTGCAGTAAAATCGGTTTGAACGTGTAATAATTTGCCAGGTACATACTGCGTGATGAATATCTTGTGGCCTTGCAGAGCAGTCCGTCTCCCGCGCAGAAACCTCCATGGGTGGCTTGTATGTTCGTGTCTCTTCAGACAATAGACAACTGACCTAAACACACAATTAATTCTACTTAACATGGGTTGGGTCCACTACCGTGTTTTATTCCATAGGCAGAATTACCTTTCACTAATCGCCGCTACACGGGATTGTTGCTTGTAGTTTACTCTTAATGTTCAGCGCTGAAGACCATTCTTTAACAAGAGGCAGTCTGAGCTAACAGCTCGCAGCGTGGAAGCACTCAGGGATAGTACTGCATAGTAGCTCCTCGTAGACTAGTCCGCACAGCTTGGGTCGAGATACCATCTTCTACCTCATCCCCATAAAGCGAAATGGAAACAAGTAAAGAAAGAAAGAAAGAAAGAACATAAGAAAGAAAAAATGAAAAAAAGAATGAATGAATGAATGAATGAATGAAAGAAAGAAGGAAAGAATGAATGAAATAAAAAAGAAAGAAAGAAAGATAAAAAGAAAGAAAGAAAGAAAGAAAGAAAGAAAGAATGGAAAAATGAAAGAAAGAAAGAAAGAAAGAAAGAAAGACAGAAAGAAAAAAGAAAGAAGAAAGGTAGAAAGAATGAATGAAAGAAAGAATGAATGAATGAAAGA